>OX375770.1:9460007-10737150 GCA_947359385.1 Chesias legatella
GACGTGAAGGTGGAATGTCTCATGTGCCTGTAATTTCACCGGCAACCACACCTTTCAAACCGGAACACAGTAACGCATACGCAGTATCTATGAAAGGAAATCAATTAATTTAGAAAGAAAGCAAATAATATTTATTTGCAACAACTTATTACAACTCTAGGCTATACGAAAACAATAATAAACGTATTCTTTTTACACTTCTCCATCCAATCAAACCATCCAACTTGTCCAGTTCATCATCAAGCGACGAGGAAGACGACGGCTCATCGACGAGCGAGAATCAAGACGCCCAATCGGAACGCAGCCAGGAGTCCGCCTCCATCCGCCTCCACAACAGCCTCACAGCGTCGCTCAACCACAGGACCACCCTCACACCGAACCACAACAAGAGCCTCAGCTCGCCACACACCGGACAGAACATACAAGTGCATCCGGTCATGAAGAGCAACTCTAACCCAGCGGTGGACAAACAGGCTATGGGAATCAATTCTGGTTAGTTTTTATTTTGTATCATGTAGTTTTGGGAACATCCTGTTGTTATGAAAACGATCATGTTTAGAACGAAAAATCAATTTATCTATACAAACTGTTCACAACCGCACAACAGAAACAACGAAGAATGTTGTCGCTTACATATTTGTTGTATATAGCCCCGAGCTCATCATGTGGTATATAAAGTTACAGCGCTGATTTTCAGCATTACGCTGTGGTATGTCACGCACGTATATTTAATTATTACTATATATGTATATATATATATATATATCTGGGTGTATGTTAGTCCTCCTAACTTATTAACTAAGTATTCATCTACATGCGCTTACTTATTTTCTACTTTATCTAAACTCACCTTCTTCAAATCCTTATAACTTTATATCGCTGTTTTTTTGCTACGATTATAACAACTATGTACATAATAAATATCATTGTTTGAATATAATGTCTTGCCTGTATATTTATGTGCTTTCGTGTCTTAACAAATTTATCCTTTATTTTAACGCTACCTTTTTATAGTCGGACGTGCCATGTTAGGTAATATTAAACACTATCTATATTTCCTTTAGTCTTGTTAGAATGCATGTGCTTATAAATCTTTTTAGATATTTTCTCTAATATTGCACTTTTATCTAAAATGAAAATGAATTAACTTTGAAGATTCAATTTTTCTCAACAAATAATAAATATTGATGGACATTTCATACAGTGCCATCTAGCCCAAGGGGAGGAAAGCAAAGGGGAGGATATGTAACAGAAACTTAAATACTTTTTTAAAGAAAATTTTCTGTATTCGTCACACGTATATTTTGCCTGGGTGGGAAACAAATCCACGAACAACAGGTCAGCGGACAGAGGTTTTGCCAACTGAGCTGTAAGGCATATCGATAAAAGCAGGCTTGTGGAAAAATCTTATTGGATTTGAGTTCCCTCTTTACTCCTAAAATAGTACTTGCCTATTTTAGGACTAAAGAGTGAACCTAAGAGTGAATTGAGAATTGCTAAATTGACAATTAAACGCTGCACAAATTAACTCTGCGTTGAATCTGAGGGACTCTGAAGCTAGTCAAAGGCCAAAATATATTGCTGTCTCATTCCTCGAGACGAAACCTTTGGCGACTAACTTCAGACGTACCGAGATTCGTCACCAGAATGTAGTTAAGTTGCTTTCAAATAAAAAATCATGCTCCTGCTTAATACTAACCAATAATCCAATCAGACTGTCTGATGACAGGCACTTTATCATCACCAGCCAGTCGCCAGTCTTCGGAGGACAGCGGAACCACTGCGAACCAGCCGACGATGTGGCTCGGGACCGAAGACGGTTGCATCCATGTATACAACTGTCTGGATAACATCAGGATCAAGAAGAACAAAGTGAAGTTGCAGCATAATTCTGGCGTTCATTCTATTGTGTACGTATTGGTGGTTTTTATTTGTTCTACTAAGGTCATAGTCATGCTTTGAGTTGTAACCTAACGGTTTTGTATGAGAAGAGAGCTGGGCAATGGTATGCTTAGATGGTTTGGGCATGTAGAGAGGATAAATGAAAGAAGAATGACAAAGAAGTGCACTAGACTAGTGTGAATAAGACCGTTGGAAGCAATGACATTCTATATACCCAGGACATCGCATCGGCGCGGGCGCGTTGAAAACGGGACGACAAAATTGTGCTTAAAACAATTTTAAGCACACTTTTGCCTCAGTCGCGCGTAGACTACTAAGCAGTAAGGATGCCGAAGTGTGCAATAAAAAAGTGCCGAAATAATACATTAACAACTCAAAAAAAAGATGGTGTGACCTATCACTGGTAAACTGAATTTAATTATGTAAAATAACACACGAAAATGTGTAAATTATTTAGTAAAACAATCAAAAAACAATTTAAATTATCACAAACATCTTAACATATTTTCTTCTCCTTCTAACTCGCGCGTCAGAAAGAAACAGCCGAAACAACGCAACCAGAACATAGTCAGTTATGAAGACAATGGAGACGCTATTTTTTTGTTATTACTTTCGGAACTAGTTAATCATTATTTTTGACTTTTTTTATATAAATATAAATTGTCTGTTCTTCCCCATGGAGGGTCGGATAGGGTTTGAACAGGCGTCAAACTTAGCGATAAGTACGCGTGACCTTATGTTTTGAATATTATTGATTGTATAGTACGTAATTTACAGTATACAGGGTGCAATAATATCGTAATCTTTGTACAAAAAAAAGGAGTTTCATGCCTGCTAAATATACCTACTAATCTATAATATATAAGTATCTACTAACTTTTTTAGCTTTCCTGTACACGAGATTAAGAGAGAGGATTGGCGCTAGTTGATAAAAATATATAATAGGTAGGTACTATAAATAATAGGTACTACAAATACATTAAAATTTAGGTTTAATCGAATTGCATAAATTGGTAATGGAAAAAAAATTAACTGCCAAATACTCTTACTTTTTTGTTCGGCTCGGCTCCTAAATTTCACCATGCGAAGCTTCGACTAGACAATTGTTGTACATTAATGCTTAAGCACCGAGAGTATTTTATGTGACCAAAGCGTAAGCGGCAATGCAACACACAGCTATCGGAACAACAGTCGATGCTTCGTGTGGTGAAATTAGAAGCGTGTGCCACATTTTGGCTTTGAGTTTGTATGACGTGATTTGTCCTGGGTATTAGAATGTCATTGTACTAAGGTCATAGTCATGCTTTGAGTTGTAACCTAACGGTTTTGTATGAGAAGAGAGCTTTGTGGACAATGGTATGCTGAGATGGTTTGGGCATGTAGAGAGGATAAATGAAAGAAGAATGACGAAAGAAATGCACTAGGCTAGTGTGAATAGGACCGTTGGAAGCGATGACCTCGGCGTGCGTACTTAGACCAAATCGTTGACAGTTTAGTCCAGGTCAAGAGTACCCTAAACCGCATGACGAATGTGATGAGAGTGAATGTCAGTATCCTAGCAAATGGGTTCCGTCCTCACTTCCTCACGGAAATAGGCGTGTTTTTATGTATTTATATAAAACATTTGTATTATAATTTACGTAAATCATATTACATTGTAGTGCCTTTCAATTTCAGATATATGGAGGGCAAAGTGTTCGTGGCGTTGGGGAATGGTGATCTTGTAGTCTATTGTCGAGATATAGGTAAGAAAAACCAGATTATTCATTTGTAAATGTATATTACTTTTCTTCATATAAGTACACTTCACACCGGTGGAATTACACATACATTTAATTAAGTGAAAAAAACTACAGTACGTGTAATATGCCACCTGGGAAAGTGGTAATATCTGCCAATATCAAAGCAATACGACTTGGGTCCTCCCCTACTTAGATACAAAAACACTCAAGACGCATCGTATTCGCCCGTAACTCTGAGACGTGAAGGTGGAATCTCGAAACAGTAATGCGTAATATGTGCTTTACTGTTTGGCGACAGAACTGATATAGTGGCAGTACTTCCCTGTATAAACTTGGCACGAGTCCTGCTGTTGAAATCCTATGTAATTTTTTATTATGGATCCAGTTTTGTGAATGGTGTTTTGTTTGAATTCCAGATGGCTCGTGGACGGAGAAGTCAGTGATTCCGGTGGGGACAGGAAGCAGTCCCGTCGGGAGCATGCTGTTATCGGGAGGGAAGCTTTGGTGCGCCACACATGCCTCCATAAAGATCATAAACCCGCATACATTGCAGGTAATATTGCTAACATTTACTGTGTCGTTTTAAAAATTAAACTCTTTAATATAATTAAGTTAATACCTATAATAATAACAAAGTAGGTGATTATTTTACATTAAATGTTAGCTCTTCTCGCCTGAAACACAGGATTACCTAGTTCAGGCTCCCGTGTTATATATACCTATGTCTAAATAAGTTTTATGATTTTTTATATTTACCATGTTTTATTTGAATAAATTTATTATTATATTATTTATTATTATTAATATAGTTATTAGTTAAGTCAAATTGAAGGTCAAAATTTTATTATTTATTTCCATAGACTGAAGATAAATTGTCATTGATACGTATTGAGATATATTCGTATACACTGTTGCTACGCCTATACCGTCGGTCTGAAGAATGAATGAAGTTCTGAATAATATTTCCAACTTTTAATAATAATAAATATATTTTTATTTGTTACATAAAACATTACATCGTAGCACTTAAATAGGTAACAGTATTTGGATACTTATACTGAATCAGTGATTAACAGTGCAAGAATGGGCACTAGCCCCCACACTAGGATTCCCTGTGTTGTGGATGGCCAGTTCCTTATAGAAGTAACAGAAGTATAGTACATTACAATAAAATAATAATAGCCATTAATTATATAGCTTTCAAAGAAATTTAAATAACAAACGGTTATCTATCACAAACAGCTATTCCATTGGTACCTTTCTCTTGATCTGATCTCTTTTCACAGGTGGACGAAACATTCCAAATCAGTTCAGAGACGAAGCCAATAAGTCATATGGCAGTTGCCGGCGGCGCCATATGGCTGTCCTTGCACAACGCAGCTCAGCTGCGATGTTACAACGCCGCTACGAGGGAACAACTCGCTGAGATCAATATCACGCCGCAAGTCACTAAAATGTTGCATGGTATGTAACGAAATTTACTTACCATTAAATAAAGATATGACATGATATATAGACAAGACATATAGACATAGCTATAAGGGGCCGTGCGTATTAGCAAAATTTGCTATCATCTTCCGAGCCTATCCTTTTTACCGTAGATCAAAATTAGTATTTGTCAAAAATTTGTTTGGATTTTCATCTGAGGCCCTCCGCACATCTACTCTACGATACTCGACGGGTTTAGTACGAGGTGAATACCGCAATAGTACTACTATTCGAGTCACTGGTTCTTTGGAACCAGTGTCATGAAAGAATTTAAGTGCGCTTCAAAGAGGTTCTTCTAGTGCACTTGACATATGACTTCGAGGGGCATAATCGGTTTCCTCACAATGTTTGCCTTCACCGTTGTGAGAACGTGGCATTGCGCACATACATGTTTCAAGCGAAATAGACTCATTGGTGCACGTCTGGATTTGAACCGGCGACCTCCGGATTGAATCTCGGGGTCAGTACCAGGTTTTTTTTACGTTTCGGAACGTGCTGGCCCACCTGGTGTTAGGTGGTAACCTCGACCATGCGACTTGGGCCCCCCTACTAAGTACGACAAGACCCAAGCAGCGTATGCGCCCGTAACTTTGAGACGTGTCGGTGGGATGTAACGTACCGCCCATTGTTATTCCGCATTTAGTGTACACATAAAATTGTTTTATTTTATAAGTATTCATTTGTGGTTTGGCAATAAAGAGTTTTTGTATTTTGTATTGTATTGTATTGTACAGGTTCAGGTCTACGTAAGTGGAATGTAAGGGACATGGGCCTGTAATTTCAGTAAAGAAAAACGTTCGTACAGAGATGGTTCCAGACACCGAATTGGCCACACTATTATGAACTTATATCGGGCGTTCGTACTTTGTGTACGGAGGAGCTAATGCCCGTGTCCATTGTCCAGGTTGCGACGACATAATCCGTCAGCACAAGGCGGCGTGCCTCCGCGTGACGGCGCTGCTCGCGCACCGCGACACGCTGTGGGTGGGCACCAGCGCGGGCGTGCTGCTCACCGCGCCGCTCCACAACTCACCCAATACCAGGACCGGGGCATTCACTGTACCCATACTTACTGGTGTGTACCATAAAGATTTATTATTATTATAGGCTGTTTGGCGCCAGGGATGAGTATGGAGGCAGCACTTCCTCGGACGAACTTGACATGTAATCATCTCCTACTCAAATATTTAAATGAATCATTAATTATTGTGCTAAGCAACTCCTGAGTTCAAATATAAGATTGATCTTTAATTTATTTATTACATTTTTTAGGCCTCATAGCTCAGTTGGTAGTAACGCTACCTTCTGCGCCGTAGGTCGTGGGGTCGATTCTTACACAGGACGAACATTTGTGTGACGAACATAGTTGTTTGTTCTGTGTCTGGGATGATCAGTTGTCTAGTTCCCATGATACAAACTATGCTTAGCTTACTTTGGGGCTAGATGGCGCTGTGTGAAATTTCCACCAATATTAACAATAATTCATAATTATCATAATTTACCGCTATGGTAACCTAATCTCTTTACACATTACAGGAATCACGTACGGCCACACAGGTCACGTGCGCTTCCTAACATTAGTAGAGAACCCAGCGGCGACGAAACAGCCGACGAAATCAACGCAGACATCTCTGAAGACGAAGGCGCTGAGCCGACGGCCAGCGAACGCGGAGAAACTGCAGAAACAGGCGGAAACTGCTCACAGCAGCAAGGAAACCCTCGTCATATCCGGCGGCGACGGGTACGAAGACTTCAGAAGCAGCTCTACAACGGAAGACGCCGGCCGCGAAGACTCTACCAACCATCTCCTCCTCTGGCGAGTATGAACCGGATATTCCGCCTAACGGGAAACAAGTGACAGTGCGAAAGCGTTTTGCGGAATTGACGTTCAGTGTTGCAAACTGTATTAGACGACAAGTCTATTTGAATGTTAGTATATTCCAGCTTTCGTTTATTGATGTGCGCTATTTATTTCACATTCGAGATTATTAACGTTAAGACATGAAATGTCGCTGCAGTATTATTAACATCGTTGCAGTATTATTAAAAAATTATAAAGGAACGATTTTGGCCTATTTGGAACGCTCTTGAAGTGTTTATAGATGTTTTGATGAGCGGATATGTTTTAGAGACGTTTACATGTTTCATACCCATATCAGGTGTACGGAGTACCTTTGTATCATTATCATAGAAATAAATGTTGTAGAGCATTGTTTGTATCTAAGCGGTTAGGTACTTTTAAATTATAATTTATTAAAGTTCAAGTTGCTAGTGCTTACTTGTTCAACGGTTACTGGACCGGTGGCTTCAGTTTGGCTTTCACTTAGCTGTTTTACGATGAAATATAGTTAGAAAGCTAGATCACTCGTTAGTAGTTTGAATGCACCTGTTTTTGACACATTCGGAAACACTGTTGCTAAACATACGAGTTGATATAGACACTAGTTGAGCAAGCAAGCACTGTAACATCATATTTTCTCTATAAACAATTGATATTCTTCAATGATTCTTAATGGAGATTATATAAGGTATTTTATTATATCCAAGGGAGTTGTAAGTTATGTCCAATCCAACGAAAATTTATTTTGTATTTTGTGATTGCTCAAAAATATTTGTTACCTGCGATAGAAGAGCATATAAATTAAAACGATGTTTGGATAACGTATCCTATATTTATATTATTGAAATGTAATAAAGGACGTCGCACTAATTTGAATTGGTTTTATTTTTAAGTATATCAATATTATTTTATGATTTCCACAAATTAAGCTATTTATTTGAATAACTGGTCCAATAAAAAGTAGTTTCAAACATATCCTTTATTTTATTGAAATCTTCTTTGATAAAATTAACTGCTCCATATTTTTTTCATATTGCCTAGATTAATTTAAATTAACATAATGAAATCCAGTTCAAGAAATTATACTTTAATCAGATCACTGATTTATACAATTGCGATAAACCACTACTACATTACACATAGCATTATATTGATATGTATTTGATAAGTAAGCTACTCTACTAATTTAATAACATTTTTCAGCGATATCATTGATAAATTCGCGTAAATATTCTCCATTATTAGAGTTATCGTTTTTCTTACCCCTGCTAACAAAGTAGGGATCGTTTTGCAGCTGAGCTGCCAACTTCTTCAGTATTGTTCGCCTCTCTCTGTCAATATCAAGGTCCCTCTTCACTTTGCCAGATTTCTTTGACGGGTTTACCAAGTCAACGGCGGAGCAGATAAGCTCTTTAACCTTTGAAATTTCACCGTTTGAAGTAACGTTACTATTGCCATCCTTTTTACCTCTTGCTATGTAGTAAGGATCATTCCGTACTGATTTCACTAATTCCTCTATAGCACCACGTCTGTCTCTTGCAGCACTGGCTAGTTTATGATTGAGGTAGAACTTCTTCCCTCGTGTAATGAAAAAAGGGTCAACTTCACCAGAAGATCGACTGCTTCTTTCAACCAAAATATAACCCGGTTCTTCAGCGTAAAGTCTACTATCAGTCATTGTGCCAGGATCATGGTTAAATAAATTAATACTAGAATGTCTCAGCAGGTCTTGTGATGGGAATCTGTTGGTTAGTTCATTGAACAAAGCCTTCAATTTACTATCACGACCTCTATTAGCCCAAAATGGTCCTGGATCACTTTTTTTCAGCCTCGATATAAGACCAACATTGTTTTCAACGTCGTTTATAGCGGCTAAAATAGAATCTTTTAAATGTTCCTTTCTTCTTCTACCATCTCCCCAGGAAACGTCTTCATCTTTTCGCCTTCCACGGTTACCCCAAAATGGCTCATCATCCCTACGGCCTCTATTACCCCAAAATGGCTCGGATTCATGGCGTCTGCCACGAGTTCCCCAAAAAGGTTCAGAATCTTGTCTTCGTCCACGATTACCCCAGAATGGTTCATTGTTGTCACGTCTTCCCCTATTTCCCCAGAACGGCTCATCTTCACGTCTTCCTCGAGCTCCCCAGAATGGTTCATTTATCCGATGTTTCCCCGAAAATGGATCGTTATCTTGCCTCCTTCCTCTGTTTCCCCAGAATGGCTCCGACGATTGATTTTCGACCTCATTAGAATCTCTTCTACCACGAGTTCCCCAAAACGGTCCAATATTTTCTTCTGTAGAAGTGACATCACTGTTGCTGGACCTGTGAAAAGTTCCATAGCAGTTCTTGCAGTTTGAATGATCGTATGAAACGTATTCTGGGTATTCCTCATCTTCATAATTGTTAGCAGATGAACTTTCGCGACGGCCTCTGGTGCCCCAAAACGGTTCCTCCTCCACATCTCTGCTTCTCAATACTTTTGGAACGTGGTGATCGTAATCATCTCTATTACCGTAGAGAGGATTATCGTCAATTTGTTTTTTACCTCGATTGGCCCAGAAAGGTTTATCTTCTTCATCATTTAGAGATCTTTTCAGACGTTCGATATTAGCGTTACCTTTGAAATGGTTCTGCTTCTTTTTTGGTTTGTGATTCTTGGTTTTGTTAGAATCTTTGCTGAAGACGAGTTCTGATGACACGATCAGTATGAACAAAATAATTATGTACGACTTTTTATGCATCCTTGTAAGATCTGCAACAATTCATAAGTATTAGTATTATTAGTCAGTACATACATACATAGATTCACGCCTTCTCTCCTTAAGAGTTAAACAGGGCTATAATACGCCACTTTTCAAACTGGGGTTGCACTGGCGTGGACACATAGACGTGACAAGTGGCGAGCTCATCGCCGCCATTGATCCTTTATCACTTTTTTCTCTTTTTTGAGATTTATGGTGTCTTTGAGTTTTACGTCATTTAACTTATTTAGCCTTGAAGAACATCCGTAACTGCTTTAAAATTTAAAGAATGTTGAAACTCATACCGTGCTGACTTGTAAAAGCGTCTCACATTCTACATTTGGATTTGTCTCTTCTACGCAACGTTAAATTTAATTGAGTATCTATAAATTTGTAACATTGTATAAAGTTAGAAATTGTTTGGGAGTAACTTTGATAATGTTAAAAAGGACCAGCAATCATGGTTCAGCTAATGAGACTGTACTACTGTAATTTCAAACAATGATAATGATTCGAGTAACTGACTGTCACTAAGTCCAGGATTCGACTCCCGTATTTTATGTATGATCTAGTAGCCCTAGAGCTCGCGACGATCAGAATTTCTTTTATTTTATAAAAGCTGAAAGCTTATCTGTATGTCCAGTACCAGTAAAAAATATCTCCGGCTATGAAGTTTGGATCATGGTGCCTTTGAAAGGTCAGATAGCAAAATTGTGTAAAATTGCACCTCAAATTCGTTAAAGTATAAAACTCAGTTTTTACATATTTTACTTGAAATAATATTAGAAATCTCGTCATCCATTGTGAGACAGTACAGTATAACTCCCTGTCAGACACCCTAAAATTATAATGAATTATAATTATACTTAAGTTATACTATAAAAGCTGAATTTTATATAACTACATTAATTGAAAAACTATCAAATGATGTTATCTCAGTAATCAGATAGTTTCGACGGTTTTTACACCTTGTCTAGGCATTAAAATTCTACCTTAGGTGCAAGCGTGAGGTATACAGGGTGTGGCGTAATGAGTGGATAATAGGGTACCTGCGGGTAGGGGCCATTGTGGCGGTTCAGAAAAATATTTGTTATGCTCAGTAAAAGTGCCTCGGTTTTCGAGATATTCGACATTTTCGAAATTTAAGAAATATTTCACCCTTCGTCACTATTTTTGGCGCCCAGACTGCAAATGAATTTTTTTTTTCTATCTGTTTTTTGGATAGTATTCTTGGATAGATGTGCTATCGAATGGAAACTATTATTTTTATAACACAAGCACAGTTATGTTTTTAAAATAAGATTTCACTAATTTTACTTGCTTTCGAATTTCGAAAATGTCGAATATCTCGAAAACCGAGGCACTTTTACTGAGCATAACAAATATTTTTCTGAACCGCCACAATGGCCCCTACCCGCAGGTACCCTATTATCCACTCATTACGCCACACCCTGTATATATAATGTAAACGGGGGCGAGTGAGATAGTGCGTTCGGTCTATTTCTTAGATCTTTCACTGCTCATGTTTCATTTACTCAGTATTATGTTTTTTGGATTTATCGGAAAATTTCATGATGAAGAATTATTTCAAAATTATTTTATATAACATGACAAAAAATAAATTTACAAAAATTAAGCAGTTAAATTTACATGCCAATATATAAATTGAAAAAAATCTAATAAACACAAAATATAACCGTTTATTACACAATACGCAACACAGACAATCCAATACCCGAGAACAAATTTTACGCTCACCTATTATAATTTGCCGGGGTCGAACCCAGGGCCTCTTGATTTGCAGGCAGGGTTACCACCAAGGTGGTAAGGAGCCGCCGTTGACGAGACGCTGAGACGTAGGAACGCCTTATATGCCTGTAAATTCATTAATGTTGAGTTTTGTTGTTTTTTTTATATATTGTATAAATAATACTTATTATTGACCGAGAAAGATCGCATCTGATGTTATGCGATGCATGTGTGTACTATGCCCATAACAAATACAATACGTCTGGGGACATCCTCTACTTAGGTATGGGAATGCCCGTGACTTTGAGATCTGAAGGTGAAATATATAACTACTTGCCTGTAATGCCAACGACAACCACACGTTTCAAACCGGAATACAGTAAGGTACTGTTAGCAGCAGAAATAGGTGTGTGGGCAGTACTTCCCAGGATGAACATGATCCCAAATTGCGTTTTTTAACCATGTTAAATTTAACTTTCACTTACCTAGCTGGAGGAATATCGTAACACCATTTCCCACTACCTTCTAGTCCAGGGTTGCTAAAGTACTGAAGAAGCTAAGTTAATACTGTAGCTTTTATAAGGAAAAATCTGAGTAGGCGTTCCCCTAGGGGTGCCGCGGATATTTTTTTGTTATTCGCGTCTTCTGGGGTTGTGTGACCGTTATTAAATTAAAACATTGCGAATTGTATTGCTTTGGACTTTAGCTGCGTCCCGATGTTAAGGGTAGGTTAGTAAGATTATTTTTCTTATTCGTATTGAATAACGAAATGAATTGTGGCTTCTTTGAAGAGAATACGATAATAAAATCACATGGGTATGGTATGGTACTGGTAGCTGAGCGTACAGATTTTCGATCCGAATATTTCATATAGATTTTTGAATGCTTATGCTCATGCATGCTCGCAGTAAAAAAATCGCGGTGAAATATCCTTTCCTTCATCCACTTTCTTCATTTTCATTTCATTTCATCATGCATACGTCGTTTCCATCTCTTGTAAACAAAGCGACCAAGTACTCAAATCCATTGTCCCACTTTTTCTCCATCAATCAAATTATTACAAGCAGTAGCGAGCTAATCGTTTATAAAATTAAAAAATCTGTGTCTATCTTGGTACGTTTGAGCCCAGTCACTCACAATTGTCGAAAGTACTCTGCAACTGATTACAGTTCCATTAGGAATAAGTTACTTTGAAACAAAGGAATCCCTCATTTAGGAGATTCTTGTCTGCTCGCCCTGGAAGGTTTTTTATTATTATTATTTAACATTTCCCATTTTAATTTTTAAGGGACCTTAGAGTATGTAGTTTTAAAGATAACATTATTCTTCTTTTCCTCTTTAAAAAGCCATTCCAGTCTGAACATGCGCCCGACTTACCTAGTACGCGTGACTTTATATTTTTATGTTACCTGTACGGTACTTGGATTGGGGACGATTACTGACCACTACGAATGGTTCGTTTGGAAGTGGATTCAAGATGAATTCGACAACCCTCGTAGGTACAAAAATACAAGGGTTCAATAAATATGATATTTGAATATTTATATGTTATTACCATATATATGGCAATGAAAACCCTGATATTGGACTTGAAAATCTCATCTTGAGATAGGAAATAGTGGTTGAATACACAAGACGTGTTCTCATGTGGCTGGGTGAAGGACTCAGGTCGCAGCAATGTGGAACTTTAGGAAGGAAATAATTAATAATAAATATTGGTGAACGTTTCACACACCATACTCAACATTGCTTGTACCTACCTACTACAGGAACCAAATAACTGGAAGAATACAAATAAACTTTCTTTGCAAATATATATGTAAGCACAGACACATAAATAAACATCTATGTGTATTACATAAATGTTTGCCCTAAGAGGGAATCAAATCCACGACTTATGGCGCAGAGGGCAGAGTTCCTGACCAATTCAGTTGTTGGACCTAAAGAGATAGGTAAGTTATATTGCCGTTTCTTTGAACGGAGGATACCACTTGTATAAAGATATATATTATACTTGTCCCGTCACATTCCATATAGTGCCATTTGATTTTACAGTCAGTAGAACTTGAGCTAATTCGTCCGGAGAAGTACTAACACAGAAGGTGTGGTTACCGGAGAAATTATATGCACGAGAGACATTCCATCTTCACGTCTTAAGTTACGGGTGTAATATAATGCGACTCGGTCTTCCCATATCTAAATAGGGATCCGAAGACATTACTGTTTTTGGTATGGGAGATTTTTTCAGAGGTTACCTCTATACATCAGGTTAGCCATCTTGATTAGGCACTTTTAAAATAAACAACATTTACTGTTGCAGAATTGATGTTACATAAAAGCTTTAAAATAACCCCAAACCTATTTAAAACATCACAAACTCGAGGGAAAAAATTTTCTGTCCGCATAACGCTAATTTACGCTAAGAATCAAAAATGACCTCAGGGGTAGACAAAATGCTTTCGATCCATCCAAAAACCCGGAATCAGGAACATGTAACTGCCAATCAGGTTGATCGATGACTCATCAGTGTCAGGCTGGGGGCGTGAGATTTATTGGATTGCTCCAGGTGAGATATTTTTTACTTGCCCCACTTCAACAAGAAGGCTTCATTTGATACTAGCTGTGCCCCGCGGTGTATAAGTAATCCCACGGGAACACTGCACTTTTCCGGAATCAAAGTAGCCTATGTGTTAATCCAGGATATAAGCTATCTTGGTACTAAATTTCATCCAAATCCATTTAGCCGTTTGAGCGTGAAAGAGTAACAAATATCCTTACAAACTTTCACGTTTATAATATTAGCAGGATTTGATCTCTACTTTCAATTAGATTTACCGGAAAAAAAACGATGTGTTGAGTACGAATTCAGTAATAGTGAGGTTGCGATAAAGTGCTACCCTGTAAGGTTGAGTGGCCGAATATTATCGTCAAACGTCTTCTCTGTGGTCGTGGGTTCGATTGCCACCCAGGGCAAAAATTTTGGTAACGAACATGGATGTTGTTTTGTGTCTGGGTGTTTAATATGTATTTTATGTATGTATTTACAACAATTTATTAGGTATTCCATCAGTAGTCTCTAGGGCTGTACCTAGGTGATCTGGGGCTAGGTGGCGCTGTATGAAAGTCCATCAATATGTATTTAATTAAAATGGTGGGTGTCTGCTCCAACGCGCGAGTAGAGTTTACTCTTCAGCAAATGCATAACGCGTTCAGTACAAGATTCGTGCATATATTGCGCGGAGGGTCAAGTAAACGACTTCAAGTTTTGCCAGCACTCGATTTTCTAGTTTGTGTACCGCGAGATATGTATGTCTACTTTTACGATGATAATTATTTAATAAATATGTATCACTTACTGGAAACCTTAAGAATCGATGTTTATCTATTTATTAATAAATAGATAAACATCGATTCTTAAGGAGTAAACTCCAATAAACTTATAATATATAAACGTTATATTTATGTTTCCGTAGATGATTAAATAACTTATGATATCAACAAGTATCCAATTCTTTTAGAGTTTTAAGCCATTTTCTTTCTCAGAAGACGCATCTCCTTAAGAGCCTCCAGTCTCAGAAGTCACAACATGTTTGTCCTGGTGCCGTGATTACAACTGAGCAGCTGGGCAGAGGAGAATGGGGGAAAGAAATCAGAGGTTCTCACGTTTTTGAGAATTGTGCCATTTCTTTTTTTTCTATTTCATCTATGTGATTCTACTTTAGGGAAAAGCCACCGATACTTTAGTTCAACTAATTGCGTAAAACAACGAATCGTAGCGGCCACGTCGTGACACTTGATTTAAGCACTGTTGGCAACCAATTTAAACGAACATTTCTCTTGAACAACAAGAGTCGACACAAACCACAGACTTAATTATGTAACTTTCAACCTAAATTAAATGATTTTAGTGTTTCAAGTATGATTAATATCGTCCACTGATTTCTTAACATTGTAATTTTATTTTCATGATGATCTTCTTTCAAACACTTAAGAAAAACACACATTGGATCATTCTCGTTATTCTCGTTTTCATACGCATTATTTAATATCTAACCTAGTGCTCAACTTTCATGCGTATTTATATATTTTTTTTATTACAACAGATTTTAGCTCGACAACCATCTCGTTTACCATGAAGCAACGATGATTCCGATGATGACACACATAGCTCCAGAAGACAGTTACTATTCGTGATTAAGCTGTTACGTCAAATACCAAGCAAAAAATTCGTTAAAATAATTGAACGCAATACGACTTTCCAAAATAGCCCAACCTCCTCACATACAATTCCTACGTGTTTTACTGTAATAAGATTGTTTATTTTTTTGTATTTGCTGCTGTTAGCTAGGGGAAAATTGGTATAAAAGCCATATTTTCTTCGGAAAATTGTATTATATATTCGTTCAGCCGCGAGCTATGGCTAGTTTATCTATTTATTTATATTGATTTCTAAGTGAGGGTTTATTTTTTAATTAAAACTTTTTCTTCAGTGTTGTGTGTTTATAATTTTTCCCTATATTGGACACATTAGTGTTTCAATTCTGAGGTTGTTGGTTCAAATCCAGAAGTGCAATTATGTTTTTTTCCCTTGGTATAACGTGCGCCATACGATGAAGGAAATCATTTGAGGAAACCGGAAGCTAAAACCAAAAATTCGAAGACATTCTATCAATCCGGATTTGGCACACGTAGATAAAAAGCCCATTCGCTTTCGCTTGTCGAGAGTGAAAGAAAAAACATTTACCGAGCACAAGACGAAAATTATGTGCAAAAAATATGGAAAAAACTATTAAATAAAGAGTAAAATTTTGGAGTATTTAATAATAATACGAGTACGAATATAAGCAAGTTATTATATAAATAGCTTCACAAACACGTTCCAGAATACAATATTTTAGCAATTAACTGCGATGTGAACTTATTGATAAGCACGTTATAAAACTTCTGCCACTACAGGCCAAGCTTAAAATCCCTCGGCAATTCATTTATTTCACGTAATTTATGTATTAATGCATTTATTGCATTAATTCATTTCATGCGTAACGCTATAAAGATTAAATACGTCCAAACAGTTTAAAAATAAAATAAGCCTTCAACCGAAATATACTGGATTTGTTTATTCTATTTCCATGTAAGAAATTTATGACACGCAATGTAAATGTGTATTTTTGTATCAAACTCTTAGGCGAAGAGCTATCTCAGTAGTGGTGTTTGTCGGTAAAACTGAACGGAAGTTATAAAAACTTCGCCACGGTATGGATTTGTTCTACTCCGTTAGGAAAAAGCTTTTTGAACTTATCTATACATTTCTACTGTATTGTAATACAGTAGTCTTGGCTTACAGTAGTACATGGGTCTCAACTTTCAATGGGTCAAGACTAAAGATTTATTGTTTTGTAATTTATTTGAACAGGCGTCAAACTTAACAAACCCTTACTTTATATATTAGAATATTTTACAATTATTTAATATAGTGAAAATTGCTTGCTCATTGACGTTTCAAGTCACTTATTTATTAATTATATGGAAAGATTTTTTTTACTTTGAATTTCCATTATATAAAATAATTCTATTAGTAAAGAGGTTCCTATAGATATCAAATTAGATATTACGATATCTGCTTAGTTTGGAGTTATATGGCGCTATGTGAAATGCCAATCAATTATATGTCTTTTGCTTGCTGTTTTTAATCCAAATCAATGCATTAGAGAAATCTACTCATTGAGGAAAACATAAGAATAAGTTTCTTTTGTGATTTTAATAAGTCCGCAGTTTTTAATGACCTCTTCACAATATTCTGTAATTTAATTAACAGCTTAAAAATGTTTGCACTTTGTAGAATTTGCGCTATTTTTCACTGACGTTTTCTCGGCAGCAAAACCTCTGAACATATGAATGTGTAAAGCTCGTTACACCGCAAAGGTCACATGTAAACTGCATGCTGTCGTGATATTACATTCATTATTATATTTACATCGCTTAATTAAATACTACTATTTTTCACACAGACATAAGATAATGGTTAGCCTAGTACCTTGAATTTGAAAGGAGAGGAAATGATTTTGGTGGAGCCTTAAGATTTAACGTTATTTCGAATTTCAATCATTTTTGCACAAAGACATGAGACAATGGTGGTCTAGTTTATAACACCGTATTTCAGTCAGTAAATCGTTTAAAGAAATGATAATATTTAAACGTTATTTTAAATTTACATTCATTTTTATTCAAACATTATGGGAAAAGGATAATTAATACAATTTTAACAAATTTTTATTTGATATTTTTTTTTATATTTTATATTTCTATTGGTCGTCTATGGAATACATTTGGATGGAGCACACATATAAAACGTTATTTTGAAGAATATTGACTGTATTCCGTGGAAAGACATGAACACCGGAAAAGAACGACTTGAAATTGCGGACGTAATTTTCAGGATGCTTCTGCGGCAAAAGCGGCACCAGGCATTTACTGAAATTGGACGAAATAGAATTTTAATAAGAATATTTTCAGTCTCATTTGATTTAAATAACAGCTTACTGTATCTCCAAGGATGCTGCACCTTACCACATAGATCAACTAAGGCACCAATCATCGGTATAAGATGATATGAAAAGCGTGTGTTTTATTATTGGCAGAGGTTCTCTAGATAACTGAAGTTTTGTTATGGGCGCATACGACGCGACTTGGGTCTTGTCGTACCTAGTAAGGGTGGACCCAAGTCGCATCGGTTGTTATGGTTCGAGGCTACCACTTAACACCAGGTGGGCCATCGGCTCGTTCCGTAACTGTACAAAATGAAGAAAAAAAAGCCCAACTAAAACATACCTCATTAAATAACCATATAATATCTAAACCCACACAAATAAACAATATTCCAACATAAACTTCGCGAATTCTTTAACATCCGCATAATCCACGTAAACGCTTTTCCGACGGACGAAAATGCGGCCATCCCGTTCCAACATGTAGAGAAAACGTATGTACGTCTCTATTCAACGTTGGAGCGGGAAAATTTTAAGGCCATTGCGGACAGACCTGTAGATTGTGCCGCGCAGACAGGACGGTTTTCGCGCGGCTCGGCGGAGTGACCGTAAACCAAACTTTTTGATTCCATTCAATATGTGCAGTGATTTCGTGTGTGTGATGTGAGTTCAAAGCTTTCTGTGTTAGTGTTAAGATTTGAAAGACATAAAAGTGAGGTATGTATCGCCTTCTTAAGTGTACAAATGACTTATTCTGAAGCGTTAACAATAGAAGTTGTTCAAATGTTTGTTGCAAAATCTGTAAAGTATAGTAAACTATATATATTGGAAATGTCGAATAAACAAAATATAATATTGGTTGCCATTTCACATAGCGTCGTCTAGCTCCAAAGTAAGCTAAGCATAGCTTCTATCATGGGAACCAGATAACTGATACAATATTTATTACCACTTCTGTAAATACATACATATTAACATCCAGACACAGAACAAACATCTATGCACGTCACACAAATGTTTGTCCTGGGTGAGAATTAACCCACGACCTGTAGCGCAGAAGGCTGGGTTACTACCAACTGCCCACCAGTCTAGAACAGTCAATATTTACTCAATGAATACGTTTCTACCAAAGATAAATAACTCATTGATGCTGGTTTCTTAAAGAGCCTACATATATCTAAACTTATATCCATGTCACACTTTCTGGAACCAGTGTGGCGGAAGGACTTCAAGTGGGAACCAAAAAGGCTCCTTTCGTGCATTTCCGCACGTATGCTACGTACAAAGTGACGCGACGTGACCGACGTAGATTATTCAGTGTACATTACAGTACTCAGACTACTGCAATGTTATTAGTCAAAAACTCATAAATTTTTGTCATAAATCAAGGAGCAGTAATCGTTAGCATTAGCACTAGATTTAGAACGAAGGATGAAATTAATTTTTGGCATGTTATTAGGAACCCAGCATGAAACAGAATTGTCGAATTCCCGCTCAGCTGTGACATGAATGTTTTTATGTTTCTTATGCGAATAAGCGACGGGACAAGTGGATGGCCCATTTGATGTTTAGTAGAATCTATTGCTCATAACAGCAATACAAACTTGGATCCTCATTTTCTCACTTACGGCAGATCGAATTGCATTCCCATATGTCTCTCACTCTCCCTCTCTCTCTCTCTCTCTCTCTCTCTGAGACAAAAATGGAATTGTGTCATGAGGTCAACTTAACACCAGGTGAGCCATCTGCTTTTTCATGATTGGAATCTACTGTTCCAATTCTCAAAATTCTTACACTTAATAAAAAGCTACTTAATGAGTGATATTTTTAAAGATGATTTCCAGCCATACTTAACGCTACCCATGCAAAGCCAGGGCGGGCGGCTAGCATTACATAGAAATGTTTTCCCGAGCTTGTTTCTGAAGCTTCAAAATCTGTTAATTAATTTTCATTCAAAGTCAAAGTCAAAAACTTTATTTCCATAGAATTCATAACGAAATGGCTTGGAAACGTCAATAATATTCAAAACATAAGGTCACGCGTACTTATCGCTAAGTTTGACGCCTGTGCAAACCCTATCCGACCCACCCTAAGGGAAGAACAAACAAGAAACCCCTAATGGAGGGCTTCCTTTTTTTTTCACGAGCACGATCCTTGTAAAAATCTGAGTACATTACACGTATCTATGTTACATTTATAACACAAAAAACATAAAAAACTGAAATAAGATATTACAAGATGTTTTGTGTGTCGTTGAGCAGAGCGACATCAGATTATCAACAATTTCTCATATTGTAGTATTCTCTCGTGAGTGTGTTAATTATATTTTTTCACCGCATCCCAACATTACAGTTTGGAAGTCTTGTTTATGCGCAGTAACGCGTGTTTTTTAGGTCATTATGATATGAATGAGCGTTACTTTACAATGTAGGTACTTATACGAAGGTTCCCTTGGGACAGGCCTGTAAGGTCGCGGTTACAGAAAATTCACTACATGAATATGCGAGATTTGCGATATGCAACTTTTAAGTGCGCCTCAAAGAGGCTCCTTTCGTGCACTTGACACATATCTTCGAATTTCTAGTTCTAGGACATGTCGGTTTTATCACAATGTTTTCCTTCACCGTTTTCAGAACGTATTGCGCACATAAATCTTTCTATCGAAAAAGTGGTGCACTTCGGGTTTTGAACCGGCGACCTCCAGATTGAAACTCGGGGTCAGTACCACTAGACCACCATGCACAGTGTGGTGAAAGGATTAAACTGCGCCTCAAAGGCTTCTTTCGTTCACTAGACTTAGATTTAGTCTTAGAATTCTTGCTTCTAGAATATACCGGTTTCCTCACGATCGTTTATCACCCTCATTGTTTTAAGAACATGGTATTTATTGCAAAGGGTAGTTTTTCAAGTGGAAAAAGTCATTAGTTCACCTCAAGCTTTAAACCTGCGACCTCTGAAGTGAGACTCGATGTCCATACCACTGGGCCACCAAGATCTCAATCTCTATTATCAAAACGTATCAAAATTCCGTCTTTTCAAGATCCAATTGGGATTTAATGACCAAAATTTTCCAGACCAATTAGGGTAAAGAAATCACACTAGCCTCAATCTAAAGGTTCATATACCCAGGGGTTAGGGTTCGTTCTAGAATCGGGGGCCGTCGAAATGTCAGCACAAATGTAAACAGCTGGATCAATGCATAAATTAATAAAAGGAACAAATAAAAATTGGTGGGCGTTTCAACAGCGCTAATGTTCTATCCCCAAAATAAGCATAGCTTGTACTATGCGAACTAAACGATTGATAGTCATAATACTTGTCATATATATTTGCAATGCCTGAAAAAGGCGACTAAGTTTTGAGCACCAAATTATCTATAAGACCTTACTGTACACTTAGTTGGTAAATTAATTTTGTATTTACTTTTCTATAAGTCCAGACATACTTTAGTAAATATACGTATAAATGAATATTTTAATAAATACTATATGTATTATACACAGACAAAAACCCAAAACATTTGTAATTAATGATGCTGGACTAGCTGTTTCGATGTTTACCTGCGGTTAATTTCCGAGCTGGGGGTAACCTCATTTTCTGTGACATCTAATTCCTTTCATATAATATTTTCCTTGCCAATGATTCTTTATAAGGTTGAAGTGTTTGAACGAACAGATGAATGCCTCCACCTTCTTAGTTACAGTAAGTCCCGAGTAGAACCTTGATGTGAAATAAGGTTTTCAAGAGTTCTACATTTTATCTAGGACCCTAATCCGAGGGACGCGGAAAAGAAGATAAATCGAGCATATGGTTCACCTGGAATTAAGTGGTAACCTCTATCCATAACAAGCAATACGACTGGGATCCTCCCCTACCTACGTACGACAAGACCCAAGTAGCATCGCATGCACCCGTATCAATGAGACGTTATGACTCATACGCCTGTAATTTCACCGGCAACCACACCTTTTAAACCGGAACACAGTAACGCGATGCATTACTACTAGGGGGCAGAAATGGTGGCAGTACTTCCCCGGACGATTTGGCATAAGTTCTACTTGATGCTGTTTCCACTATTAGTTAGTTCCAAAACATAACGTCTGAGAACCAGTTAAAATTTTGCATATGTCGCTTTGGTACTAATGTTTGACGCGAGAGGGGAAACTGAATGCGCAATCAGACAGCCTTCTTTATTGGCAGAAGTGTTATTACAAAACACCTAACTCACAATGAATATAAACCGACTCTGACATTTTACAAATCTGTCAATTACAAAAAATGATTTAAATTGCGTTCGTAGAACACGTATATTTTTTACGTATGTTTGGACATGAATAAATATTATACATTGCCGAAAAACATGATTCTCGTCGCAGATTTCCAACAAAATATAAATAATTGGACGTTTTTTTACGACTGGAATATTTTATTGCTGATTCAGAATGTAATTTTGTGAATGTTTTGTGAGCATAATGCAAATAAAATACATAATTCTGAATCTGTTGTAATTATATTCGATGGACTCCATGGGAAGGCTGTTAAAGACTGAACAGGTGCCCGACTCAGCGCTAAGAAATCATATTTTTTTATAATAAATGGCTGGTCCTATGGTTGTTTTGTTTAAATTATTATTAATACCAGCAAATATGCTACGTCTGGTTCGTAGCAAGCACCACAGTCTAAAACTAGGTTGCCTGTCCAAAGTTGTGGTCGAGAAATACTATACAAATTTTGTATCACAAAACTTTGTTTGATTTATTTAATGAATTAAGGTTCTAATCTCATTAATTCTCTTGTTTCAGATAATTAAGAAAATCGTAGTGATTGGAAAGATTTCCAATTAGTGTGAATATATAATATATTGTTATTATGTACATGAGTTTATTAATATTTACTTAAATTTATAATTACCAAAGAGTTTATCGACCTATTTATTAAAATGAATTTGAAATTAGAAAATCGATCAACGATCAAATGGAAATTTAAGTAATTCGGGACCAAAATAATAAAACCGAATTTATGCCAACAAAATAGAACTTTGGATTTCTAAATCGAAATCTGAGTTAAAATAGGCTAGAATTTGAAGTACAATATGGAGGCGCCAACGTCTGATCAAAAGGCCCCCTCGGCGCCGCCTGGTGGCGCTCAGGGCCATCAAGGAGGCCATCAAGGAGGCCAACAGGGCAGCAAGATGGAGCGGAGGATGTCTCACTTCAAAGAGTACAAGTTCTTCAGATCATTCAGTGCGAAGGTCGAGAACTGGCCGATGAGGAAGGCAGAACAGCTGTGGAGAAAAATGCGGGAAAGGAAAATTGCAGGTGAGACCAAAAATAATTACAAGTTACGATGACTAGAAAAAAAAAAACTGGAGATTTTATTTTATTTATTAAGTGTCAAATAAAAGATTTTTTTACTCTCGCTTGTCACGAGTAGCCGCGAGTTTGTGCAGGGAACATTAAACTGTTGATAGGGAAAAAGAATTAAAATTTTACCCTATTAAATTCTGACCGAGCTGGACTCGCGACTCCGCTCCGGCCTGTACCTGATCTTATCTGTACTGTACCGTACGTTAATATATGTTTATTTCAATGATATTACTATGTCAATGTCAACCGATTATAATTAATGAAAAATAATAATCATACAGAATTATATTCTTAGCTATTAAATAAGACTACAAATTGATAATATTTACGGACACTGTCGAAATATTCTTGGAAGATTTATCAAAAAATGTAAAAAAAATAACAATGTGCAAAAACTAACCGCCCAACGTGGGGCTCGAACCCACGACCCTGAGATTAAGAGTCTCATGCTCTACCGACTGAGCTAGCCGGGCTGATGATACAAATGTCTAAATTAGTAGTTTGTTTCCACAGCTGATGACGTAAACATATAAATTATTAAATATCCAGTTCTACAGATGATATTATTACATCATTGAAAACCGTGTGGTTTATAAGTAATTATGATAATATAAATATAATAATATTATAGTTAAGCTGTGGTGTAAAAGGCTAATCAAATAAAAAATGAATACATATAAAAGACATAGGTATAAACAAACACTCCCTATCTTTATCTCCTCGCTGACATTGAAAAGAGAAGACAGATTATCATTAATATAAAAGGTGACAGATACTAACCGGGTGATAGGTAGGTACAAACAATATTTAAATGGGAATATTGTTGAAAATATGACTTATTTGTATAGAAAATCAAAAATGTAAGATTAAAATTATTTTATTTTGTATTGTAGGTACATATACGAGTATATTCTTTCATAAAAAAGTATGGCTCCTTTTTATTCTTACAGTGTTCCCAATTTTCATAATCATTTAGATTAAAAACGTACACTTTAATCTATTTAGATATTTCCATCTGAACCAATATCGCTTGTCATGCAAATAGTTCCAAGTTTAATCTGAGCTTTGTTTTAGGCGTGTTCACGTAAAATGGCTTTTCATTTGAAGCCTTTGTTCAAAGTTTTCCTTTTTGTGTCTAGAATTATAATCCTATCTTAGAAATAACTAAGAACTTAACTTATTTAGGTCCTCCATAAATTATACACACATTGCGGAGACATAATTAAATAAGTAATATATAATTTAAAAAGACAATTCAGTCTTGAATATCAATGTTTTGATGAATTTATGTATTCAATTACCAGAATACAGGTTATATTACTTGTTTATAAAATAATTTGTGTCACTATATTCGGCTGCGTGCCAGTGACCATATGCTTAAGATTAGTTTATTTCCGATGTTTTTTAATTATTTTATAGTATAAGACCATATTGTTTATTTTCGGCCCGTATTTATTTTATTATTACCTATTTATTTTTTTACCGTAGTGGAACACAGTAATGCGTATGCTCGGAAGCATAAATAGGTGTGGCAGTACCTACTTCCCAGACGAACATGGCACAAGTTCTGCTGGCTGTCAGAGTATGGTCTGTTAGCTGTAGTCAAAGTACAGAATTTAGAAATGAATAGAAGAAAACTCGAGAAGATGAAATTCTTTCAATCGAAGGGAGTCCTATAGTCCGCTTTAAATTCAACATATCCGTGGTTTATAAGACTTTCGTTTGAAGTCTTGGGGCCAAGGACCCGCAGTCAAGGGCCCCATTTTATAGGTTTTGGTTATACTAGCTAGATAAGATCGAAAAGGCTTGTAGAAACGCGATCGTAAAGCGCTGGAGAGGGAAGCGATAGTCTTTCGAAGTATAGAAGTTTTATTTACTCCGAAAAGGGTGAAGTTTCGAATTTATGGTGTTATCTATATATTTAGTACATTACTTTTTTGGGCCATCAATGTCAATGTCAAATCCGTTCGTTATGACTGCAAGAAAATGTACCAACTACTCAATGTATGTATATAATCTAAATAAAATAATATGCATTATATACCTATGGCTCGCTTGTTTTGCAGTAAAAATAGGGACATCTTTGCAAATTCATTAAATATTTAACTTTTAATGGTTGATTGATATATTTTCTTAAATTATTCTGACAAAGTAATACATGTACAGGCGAGCTTAACCCCAAGAAGAGATCTCCTCCAGCAAAACTTTGTGGCAAGAAGGGCGATTTGATATTTTTTTGAATGGCCTTATAATTTATTTCATAGTCTCTTCATTTCCATCCACTTTTACAACATCCATTCACCTTACAGACGCACCACTATTATATTTCAATTCATCGCATTGATATTTTTAAATGGCTTCTCTCATCAGCTCCACAGTGTTTGGATGACCAATGGTCTGAATTTTGCAGTGTCTAAATTATTGTGAAATAATTGACAGGCTATTTCTAGCATAAAATCTTAAAATCTATTTGAATTGAATTGTATAATATTTATAGTCTATGTTTTTATTCTTTGAAATTTTTATATATCGCGGCGCATAGGTCTTAAGTGTCAGGCTGTGTATATGATAAATAAATAAATCAAAATTGACAATAGGTAACAGCGAGTTCGAATTTCATCGTAACTAAACCAGCCCGCACCTAGTCCGATAAAGACGTGCATAAAACGTTTTTATTTGAGTGGGATAGCAAATTGACAAGTTGTAAAAATTATCATCTATACGGGAACGTGTGACTCATAGCAGAAATGATAAAAGATGGCTACATCTGTGGCTGTATGAGATAGATACTAAGTAGTATTCATATGGTGGACATTTCAAACAGCGCCATCTAGCCCCAAACTAGGCTAAGCTTAGCTTTTATTATGGGAACCAGACAACTTACAGACTTACCTATATACTTTTTGTAAATAAATGCATATATTAAAATTAACACCCATAAAATGAAAAAAAACATCTATGCTCGTCACACAAATGAATAAAAAGTCTACAGAACAGATGGCCCCCAATATTAGTTCTATTATTATTACTTCTTTTCATTCTGTATCTCGGACCCTATTTCAGTCGTTTAGAAGGCGTTAGTATAACTAAAGCATACACTATAGGCCCGTTTTATATGAAGGTAATAATAATTGCTAGTATTATTATCTATTTATTATTAAATAATGCTTTTGCAATACGTATGTCATCTCGTACTTTGGTGGAAACGAATTGAGTTGTATTGCTGTTGTCTACGGCGGCGCGGCGGTTACCACTTAACATCAGACGAGCCGTCTGCTCGTTCTTACTAAAACTACATAAAAGATATAACACGCTTGATACTCAGATGCCGACCAGCGATTGTAAGATTTAAAATCGGTTATTACTGTACCAATATGCCTAGTCAGCCATTTGTAATCATAACGCTGTATCATAAACAAAGAAGCTTTAAATAAATTCAACTGGGGCCAGTTATCATCACGATATCGAGTGGAAACATTGGCCGTTTGCCAATTTGTAGATTTTACACTTGTGATGGGGTAAATGAGTGGGAAAATATTATATTGAATTTGTACTAATAAAAAAATATGTATTAATATTATTATATTATATGTTTTGACATATTGTCCTTAATTATCATATAAGTCGAGTGTTTGTCGTAATACTAGGATAGATAAAAAAAAACATCTGTTATTGGCTGTATGAGTAATTTTAAGAGTTCACTTATTTTTTAAAAGAGCTGTAGATACTGTATGGAAAATAAAATAAAATATGGGAAAGTATATTCATTATTCACATTTATTTTCATTTTCAGAATCGCACCCATATAATACATATTAGCCACCCAGACACAGAACAAACATTTATATTCCTCACACAAATGTTTGTCCTGGGTGGGAATCGAACCCACGACACAGCGCAGAAGGCAGAGTTACTACCAAGTGAGCTGTGAAGCCTCTCTTGTATTATCATTATGTGTGAAGCTTCTAATTATTTTAGTGTATTTTAGTAAAAACGCACCAATATACCTCTACTATTTAAATGCATTCGACACGCATAAAATTTCACCTAATAAAACACGGGTAACGTGATATACGACTGAATTACCTTAGGTACACTCCATTGAAGCGCCTGATTGAAAACCAAGTTAAATATTAGCAGGATTGCTCTTTCAAATTGAACAGGCGTTTACGTCAGAAGCTTTTTTAAAGCTTGTTGTTTATTTACTACTCCAGATTGGTTTTTATTTGCACTATGTTCAGTCGAACGTTGCACGTACGAGTTTTCTCCTTGAAATTAAATTTCAAATTATACAATCATAACCGTGAAAAGAAACAGAAAAAGTGTAAGAATAAAGTTAATATCGAATTAACTTTATTTTACCAGGTTTTTATAGGTCCCTTTGATACAATCGATTTAAATGGCGAATCCTTACAACTTAACTACATGATGATGACACAAGTTATGATGTTTTTTGAACGAGCAGTGTCTATTTTGCGGATATGAAAATCATAAATGGAAATATTTTTTTTCCTAAACATTTCGCAACTAATCAGACTACCGGTACTTTTCAGAGTTTTAATACCCTTAACGTGTATAAGCAAGAATAAATAATTTATTTTGGTAGTTAATAGTTCAAGAATTCTTTTAAACATTTTCATTTGACTGAAACAAAAGCCATAGAGCAACAATTTCGCATGGCGTCTCTTTCACATGAGCTTTACCAAACATCGGATTGAAACGGGTACCTAACAATCAGCCCTGCTGTTAACAGCAGCTCAAATGGGAATAGCTCAAACTTGCTAAAACAATAGACAGTTTCGTTGACTGGAAGGATGGCAGAGCGAAGTGAACGGACATATGGATAAACACGAGGCGGGGTGAGCGACCTACGCACCGCACAACTTATCCTATATAAACCATAATTAAAGGAAATTGGGGATATTTCGAATATAGCATCCATACTTTAACAATAATAATATTGGTGAACATTTCACACAACGCCATCTAGCCCGAAGTAAGCTAAGCATATCTTGTATCATGGGATCAAGACAACTGATATAATACTTAAATACTTTATATAATACATACATATAAACACCCAGACACCGAAAAAACATCTAAGTTCGTCACATAAATGTTTGTCCATCTTGGGAATCGAATCCACGACCTACAGCGCAGAAGGCAGGGTTACTACCAACTGAGCTGTGAGGCCAGTCACTTAATAAAAATTATAGCTCGGTGAGGAAGAGCATGTAATAATAATGAATACTAATAATAATAATAACTACTGATACTCGCATAAGGATCTCCAAGAGGAAGTCAAGGTGCGGGGGGGGGGGGACACGGCACTGCGCCCGGGGATGAAAGGGGTGAGATATTGATGACATGCATCGGAGTTTACTATGGCATCCCTCTACAGCTAAACCCCACCCCAATAGGTTGTGGCTTCTATTCCCAGGACAAACATTTGTGTGACAAACACAGGTATGCGATCTGTGTGTGGGTTTTAATATGTATTACAAAATAGTACTTAAGTATGCTACTGGTTTTTTGTTCCCATATTACAAGGTATGCATAGTTAGGGGCTAGATAGCGCTGTGTGAAATGTTCTCGAATATGTTTTTATTGCATGACCATTGCATGGTCACCCTACGATCTCGTTCTATGCACATGCGCACGCGCTCATTGTATGTTAATCGCTGAGGGTAACCGATTGTCTGGAGGAAGTAACGTGCGATGTGCAGCTGATCCCTTCAGTAACGCATTACTATTCGACGTGATGCCTTATTTTTAACGATTTCTCTGAATTTTGCCACGTGATATGCTTTTATCTTGTTGACTTGGTTTATTTTTATTTATTTTTATTAGCGATAATCAAGAATTTGACCTCAATCTCACCTGATGTTAAGTGACGATGTGGTCTACGATGAAGCATGCTTACCTAGAAGGAACCTATTCACTCTCCTCTTAAAGACTTCAAGATTGTAGGTTTCAGAAAATACGGACGCAGGCAAGGAGTTCCACTCTTGGGCTGTTCGCATTATAAAAGTGGAAGCAAAACGCTTCGTACGGGTGTGTGGTAATTTTTGGTACGAATATTTGTTTTACATTAGAAAGGGAATTTTTGTGTAGGGAAGGATAACTACGGAATACCGCGGTATCAAAAGCGGTTCTGTGTTGTTATTTCAAAATCATTTTTAAACCTGAATAACAGGAAGAAATGCCTGACAAAATTATGAAATAATATTAGCAAAACAGTGTGTTTATTATTAATTTCCTAAGTCTTGGGTATGGTCCAAGCCTCATTCAGTTTCGAAACATCGCTTTTGTCTTATATAAATCAGGCAATGAATTTAAAAGATTAGTAAAGGCCAAGAAAAAAGTATTTCTGCACTAACATCAGTAGACCACCCTGACAGAACATAAGCAAGGTTCGCGTAATGAATACTAAGTTTAATAGTTTACCCTATAACGTACCTAAGCATAAACGTGTGTACATTGTTATCTAAATGATAACGATGCAATATTATAATATGAAAAAAATGTTAATAAATATGTCTTAGGGGACAGGCGCAGAGCGATGCAAATTCGATCTTCCTTTAATTTCCGCACGGGATGACTCGCCTTTCTCTCGCTTCAAAGGTAAGGAAAGAGAGTGGGTGCCATTGAAATTGCAGGCGCATGAGACGTAACATCGCGGTCTCGGGGTGACGGACGCAACGCAATGCGACTTGAATCATCTCGTACTTTGGTGGAGAGGACTTGAGTCGTATTGCTGTTGTCTATGGACGGCGGTTACCACTTAACATCAGGTGGCCCGTCAGATCGTCTGTCACTAATATCATATAAAAAAAATATTCTGCCTAGTCTTTTACTATGTTTGCTATGTATGGTTTGCGGGAAGAAAGCGTTGTTCTTAACATAGCAATGAGCTCAACAGAGTATCTAAAAATCTCGCATCCGACAGACCACCGTGGCGACCATGAATTCCACAGAATATCGAAACATCTGTCATGCAGGTTGAATACTAACGAGGTTTTAGTCTGAATTTACTACTAAGACTACTTAGTTACTCGATTATGTTGTGACACCATCAAGTAACTAACTTCTTTCGAATTAAAACACAGCAATGCGAATTTACCAGACCGTACTTTCCCGGATACTGAGATAAAACTTTGTGAAATTATTACTCGCACATGGGTCTAGGTTACCTATTATACATAGTTGACTAGTCTCACAGCTCAATTGGTAGTAACCCTGCCTTCGGTCGTGGATTCGATTCCCACTCAGGACAAATATTTGTGTGACGAATATAGATGTTTGTTCTGTGTCTGGGTCTGGTCCTGGCTTCGCGCAGGTCCTCAGGACTGCGCGAAGCCAGGCTGGCTGTATGTTAAGCACTGTGCTTTTGGCTGAATTCTGCAACCACCGACCATATTGCGTTATTTGTGAGACCAGGACTTAGAGCAGCTTCCACGTCTAATGAACTGCTGTACTGTGTAGAAACTGTGTATTTGTGTACTGTGTATTTATGTATTTACAAAAAGTATATAAATATTAAATCAGTTGTCTGGTTCCCATGATACAAGCTATGGTTAGCTTGCTATGGAGCTAGATAGCGCTGTGTGAAATGTCCACAAATATTTATTATTATTGGTACGCAGTAAGACACCCTTCCTGCACCATCCGTCAGCATTCCAACACCAACTGTCGAATTATAATAAGGGATGATTGATCATAAAGGGTAGGATATAGGATACGAAATTTTCAAAGTGTAAGAATATATGAAAAAAATAATTAAAGGAAGGCGTATGCCAAAACCACACAATAGAATTAGACCCTTATAAGTTTTTCTAATTTTAAAATAAATAGCTGATGACGACTGAAATCGGTGACGCTGAATCGCGTATACCGGATTATGTAAACGTTATATATAACGATAGTTGACTATACCATACAGACTAGGCCTCCATGTGAAATGGGTAGATTAGGTTTCCTAACAGCATTATATTAGACCTATCACGAACTACACAGTTAAGTGATATTGCGACGCGCATCACTTACTCGTAGCAAGCATATCTAAAGATCACAGCAATCTTTGTTATCTTGAACAAGTTCCAATAGAAAGTATGAAATTAACAATAATATTGTTTATGTGAAAGTTTGTTCGTATGTATGGAAGTTTGTAAATCGTTCTAGCCCACAAGGAAACGATTTGCCTGAAATTTTGAAAATAGGCATATTACGTATATTATCATACATAGTATAAGTATATTATCCGGTTATCACGTGTGAAGCCGCGAGCCGATGCTAGTAAGAAATATTTACGAAATATAAAGGAACTGATTGAGGTACCGGTAATAGTTACTAACGATCTATAGATTGCTCAACTCATCCAATTTGCCAGCAGATGGAATTGAAGATTGGGTAGGTTCAGAAAAGTTGTAATTTTTTTATTTTACAATAAGTACTATACGTGTCCATTTTCGCCATTTCTCCTTCAGCAAGTGATTGTTTCATAAGCACACATTAAGCTTGATCTAGCTTGTGTAACGTATTTGATAATCCAATCCTTTTTATCTAATCTAAGTAAAATCATTTTCAAATGGATATCATTAAAAACGAATTACTGATAATGAACTGAATCTGTTTTAATTTCAAACTAAACAAGTCCATTAAAATCAATTACTTGCTAATAAAATGTCCACTTTCAAATGTTATGCAATACCAGAAGATATAATTTTATATGTGCATGTATTTAAGGATTAAGAAACGATAGGAACATGCAATTATTATAATACAATACTTATTTAAAATATATGTGCTTATTACCACAAAATTTATTAGTTCGTCCGGGGAAGTACTGCTGCCATACCAATTTTCTGCCTCCAAGCGGTGACGCATTCGAATTAGTGTTTCGGTTTAAAGGTGTGGTTGCCGGTGTAATTACAGGCACACGTCTCAGTATTACGGGTGGATACGATGCGACTTGGGTCTTGTCTTATCTAAGTAGAGGAGGACCCAATTTGTATTGCTTATTATGGTGGGCCAACCAACAACGTGTCAGGTTACCAATTGACACTAGGTGAGACATCTGTTGGTTCACAAACTTTATTACATAAAAAAATTTAAAGGTATGCTAACACTGTCCAAACACTAGCTAGTTATTATTTATTTCTAAGAGTAAATATTAGGCTACTTGTTGAAAGTAACTGCTAAAATAACGTTACAAAGTGTACTGTCCAATTTGGAATCCCTCTAGCCCTAGTCCTGTATTTGTCCATGTTTAAACTTAAGTTAATGAGATTTTTAAGTATATCATACTTAAAAAGGTGGTTTTGAAATTGTTGTTACTGTTAAATATTAGGTTAAAGAAAATAAAGATTTTGTATATGTCCATTTGAGCACATCAGTCCAGATGCGCTAGAACATATAGCTACTAGTTCCATACAGTAAAATAATAAACCCCACCTTGATCGCGGGTGATTTGCTTAGTTTATGGATACGAAGGTAGTGAGTTCAATTTTAACTGATGAATAACTTTAACACTGTCCTCCATCTATAAATTCGAGCCAGGACATTTTATCAACGAAATTAAAAGCAAGTCCGGATGAATTGTATTTTTCACTTAGATAATAATAAAATGATAGGAATGAAGCTTTGAATATATATTATTCACTGAATACAGCTCTGGCATCACGCCCCTTAAAACAATATTAATTACTATTAGAGGAAATGCCAAAACACATAAATAACGATTTAATTTCTTACGGTCAATAATTTAGCAGCAACTTTCTACATAATGACCATTGACCACATAGACTAAGTGCGACATTTAATTAATAAGTCATTATAGTTTGACCACGATATCTAAACTGTTACTTCTCACACCTTTTATTAAAGTATTTTAAGTAGCATAAGTTATGGGTACTCCTTTAACTATTTTAAAATTAATTCTTTTTTTAACTGTTTTCTGGTTTGAGAGTTCATCTGTAGATTTATAACGGCGATGGTTGTGTTGCAAACAAAATAACTCCTACTACTTTTCGAGTCACTAGTTCTCTTGAACCAGTGTAGTGAAAGAATATAAGTGCGTCTCAAAGAGGCTCCTTTCATGCACTTCACTAGGACATACCAGTCACCTCTTGTTTTCCTTCACCGTTTTGAAAACGTGGTATTGCTCACATAAATCTCTCAAGCGTAAAAACTCATTGGTACACGTCTGGCTTTGATCCGGCGACCTCAGAACTAAAACTCAATACCACTGGGCCACAACGTTCACTAACGCTTTAATAATTCAAAAGATTTTAAACAATACAAATAAGAATAAACAGATGAGAACGGCACTAAAAATAACAAATGTATGTTGATAAAAAATATGTAGAAATAAAATGGGTACAAAAATAAATCAAAATTACAGCGTATCACATAGAAAACATTTTTTATTAAATTCAAACTAACCGCCAAACAAAATTAATGCAAATGAGAACGAAACTAATTTCCTGTATAAATCTACAATCTTTCCGATTAGCCATACGATTTGTCTATGCCAAATTATTTACAACTAGTTTCACCCGCGATTCCACTCATGGGACCTGTTTACTATATCATATTAGCAGAGTTTATTGATTAAAAAGAATATGTAATACATTTATGTATATATGAATGACAGAAAACAGTGAATGATATTTGGTCAACTTAAGTGAACGCTCTTTTTTACGAATAAAATAATTGTATGGCGTTCCTGCTACGAGTACAGTGTATGAAACAATTTATATTTCATATATCATAGAAATAAATATGCTTCTATGTGAAATGTATCAAATATCTTATTTTTTCAAAATATACATGGTTAACAAAAATTCCACTGCTATTCGCTGTTATAAAATGCAAATAAAAATTATTTTTACTTATATTTTTTTTTTTTTTTTAATAAATTGTATCTATAAAGTTTTTTACTTCTCAAGCGCTAACAGACCTCTCAGTTGGTAGTAACTCTGCCTTCTACGCTGTCATGTTCGTGGGTTCCATTCCCACACAGGACAAACACTTGTGTGACGAACATAAATGTTTGTTCGGTGTCTGGTCGTTCAAGTGTATTATAGGTATTTACAAAAAGCATGTAAGTATTATATCACTTGTCTGGCTCCTATGATAAAGGCTATGCTTAACTTACTTTGTGGCTAGATGGCGCTGTGATAATTATGTCCACCAATACTTTTATTTTTAAGCTTTTTATATTTTTTATCGATTTACTAACCTAACTCATTTTCTGTTTCTTTGAATTGACAAACAAACCGACTAACATACAATTTTCAGATATATACTAGGAACATAATTAAATGAATCTATTAAGGCGTGTAATCGAATGATATGTTATACAACAAGATATAAAGTCAAAACATTAATTTCTTTAATGAATAGGAGACAGTGAACACAGCACAAATAAAACAGCCGATTCATTCCATTCAAACTGAAATCCATTTAATTAATTGATAGTTAATCATAATATGTTAGGGGTCATGGGGAAGGGTTGTTATATTATCAGTACAGGATTTTTAATGTGAATAAGTTAGGACCGAGCGGATGGCCCATTTGATTCTAAACGGTTCCTCACTTACTTAGTTATGGCAAGATCAAAATTTTCTAAATAAAGCTGTAAATTTAAAATGTTTTTATGATGTGGGAGTCTCTCTATGGTTTTTTAGATTGTTTTTAATATTAGCAATATATTTACTCAACTTTATTGAAATTCAAATATGTTTTCGGACATTTCATACAGCGCCAACCTGCCTCGAACTATGCATAGTTTATTTTATGGATCCAAATCAATCTATCAGGAAAATATATAAATAATGATTTCATAATTTGAATTAATAAGAATAGAAAGTTACAGTCTTAACTTATCTTTAAAATTACTGCCTTTCAGAATACGTTGATAATTTTGTAAATTTAAAATGTAGTCCGCCAGAACGGGCTCAAGATTAAAGTTTTGGGTTTGGTCAAAAATAGGTACTTCATGTGGCCCAACATACCATTACAACATGTCGTAAAAAAAACACAATTTGCATCCACACCACCGACCTTTTAGCACTCGATCGATTTCTAGAACGTGGAGAATGGCTAGTGCATTCCTTACGTTTGGTAATTCCGTCTGTATTCAGACCAATGAAGTAAAATGGATTTACAAAATCGTATGCGATCTAATATAATTTAGTAACCAGTAGAACTTATGCCGAGGTCCTTAGGCGAAGTACTGCCACCATACCCGTTGCCAAGCATAATGCATTCGCGTTACTGTGTTTCGATTTGAAAGGTGTAGTCGGCGATGAAATTACAGTCGCTTGACATTCCACCTTAACAGAGTTGTGGGCGAAATAAACGGTGACTTGAGTTTTCCCATATATAAGGGGAAGACCCAAGACTTTTTGATGTTGTTATGGGCAAAGGTTACCGCTTGACATCAGCTGGGGCATCTTGCACGTTCTAAATATAAAAAGAGATAATTTTGCTCTTGATAACTATGGTATATGTATATTTTTTGACCATATTTTCAATTCTATATATATAAAATTATATAGGTAAATAAAATTAAGTAGTAACATCCTAAACACTAATCAACCGTAGCATCTATATTGCTGAAGCTTCAGACTGTCAAACTTTGAAGAAATTTATATCCAAATTCGTTTTCAATATAGTATGTAATATTGAAAACGAACAATCTTGTCAAAATGTGATAAGGTATAGGGAACCTTTTTGGGCTGCAATAACATATAATTTTTTAAGTAAATATTTATATTTATAATAAGTAGAGGTTGTTTTATTATACAAAAGGGCAATTTTATTACTCGTAAATAATTTACGAGCTAAATTGGAAAAATCCGTATCACAGACACGACTAAAAGTTAATTTGGTTCAAACAAGGAATATCTCGCAATATGAGTTTCCATTAATTTTAATTACCTTCCTATATATCCAGGATTAAATTAAAATTATAAGTGTATTAAAAAAATATGACATAAAACAAATTATACAGAATTTTTAATTGATATGATGTAAATTCAGAAATTCGCTTAACAGGACTTTTTTTTTATTTGCATTAATCTAGCTGTTTTATATCGGCCTGTGATCGATGCCGCACCGGATCGAATTACGACAGGAAGCGGACGAGGCTGGCGCGTGCGAGGGGAGGCAGAGAAAGCCGATCTGTTGGGTATTAGCATGTTTGAATGTAGATTTTTTTTTTTTACATTTTTCTATATGCGACTGTATATCACATAAAGAAAAATGTAAAAAAAAGTCTGAGAAATCAGTCATACGTCATTTTATTAGATGTTCAAGTTAATCGTATTCCGCGATATTTGTTAACAAAGGCCTCATATCACAGTTACCCTGCGTTCTGCGCTCGTGGGTTCGATTCCCAACCAGGACAGTTTTAAGAGCAGTAGAACTCTCGCCAAGTTCGTCCGGGGAAGTACTGCCACCATGCCGTTTTCTGCCGCCAAGCAGTAACGCATTTGCGTTACTGTGTTCCGGTTTGAAAGGTGTGGTTGCCGGTGAAATTACAGGCACATGAGACATTCCACCTTCACGTCTCACAGTTACGGGCGCGTACGATGCGACTTTGGTCTTGTCATACCTAGTATGGGAGGACCCAAGTCGCATCGGCTGTTATGGGCCGAGGTTACCACTTAACACCAGGTGGGCCGTCGGCTCGTTCCGTAAATGTATTACATAAAAAAAAAAAGGACAAACATTTATGTGACAGTTGTAACATTGATGTTTGTTGTGTGTCTGGGTGTTAATATGTATCATAATGTATGTATTTACAAAAAGGTATATAAGTATTATATCATTTGTCTGGTTCCCATTATTCAAGCTATGGCTTAGCTTACTTTGGGGCTAGATAGCACTGTGTGAAATGTCTACCTATATTTATTTATGTTATTCAAAGCTTCAGTTCAGAAAGGTGTCAACAAAGGTCTTTCATTTGTCTAAGAAGTAATTACGAACACAATAATTTCCAGCACAAGTCAATCTCAACACCGATAACTCTGTGCTCTACTACCCACCGGCGTGTCTTGAGCCCTCAGCAATTACATTTCCTTTAAGATAAGACGTTTTCAAAGGTTTTGGCAGGTCTTAATAAAACGGCCGCCGCGTAATACTCGCGTATAAATTGTTTATGAGGTATTATGGAACAATGACTCCGAAATATGAATTACAATCTTGTTAAATGGAAATCACGTTTTGCAAGGACGACATTCAAAATTATCTGTATTTTGTTACCAAAATATCACATACTTCACTCAAAATATTTATGAAAACTCAAAATTTATTTATATTGACATAATAAGAGAATATTTATTTAATCAGTCACAATATTTATTTAATCTTAGGTGACTAGGATCCTGTGTCTAGCACGTGGCATGAACACACATTGACAGACACTTCAGAAACTCACAAAATCCATGGCGAACAAAGGTTATGTTTCGAAATTATATGTGCATGGCATGGCAATGGGTATATGACCATTTAAGATATCGTGCGATATAGGCAAAAAATTATTGAATACTGTTTTTTATGGTATTCAGTATTTTATGTAGTCATAAAAATGTAACATAGATCTAAGTAAGAAGATCTAAGTACTCTGTTACAAGGAACTTGCTCGCGAAAAAAAGGAAGCCCTCCTTTAGGGGTTTCCTGTCTGTTACCCGTGGAGGGTCGGATAGGGTTTGAACAGGCGTCAAACTTAGCGATAAGTACGCGTGACTTTATGTTTTGAATATTATTGACGTTTTCAAGCCATTTCTTTATGAATTCTATGGAAATAACGTTTTTGACTTTGAATGCCTTAGCTTTGAATTCTGCCAAAAAAAAATCCTCGACAAACATAAAACCAGGTGCGCTTATTTGTAATTATCATAAACCAATAGCCCAAACCATAAAACCATTGGAAATGCATTTCAAATTATTGTTAGAGAATTTGGTTGTCTATTGAAGTAAGTACTTAAGATTTGTTAATCAATCAGATGTGAAGACAGATACATCCCGAATTTATTTAGAAAGGAAAAAGTATTGAACGTTTTAAATAATCCTGCAACTGACAAAGTTGTACGATTTTAACTGATTTTTAGATGGGTTAAAATGTAGCGACAGCCTTTTTTTTGATAATTTGAAAATTCCGTCTCATCATGGATCAGTTGGTAGTAGCTCTGCCTTCTGCGGTGTAGTATGTAGGTTCAGGTTCGGGAAAACTTTTGCGTGAAGAACATCGATGTTTATACTACGGCTCGGTATTATGTATGTATATATGACTTATTTGGTTTCTATATCATGAGCGCTATTTAGTTTCAGCCTAGATGAAGTTATAATATTACCTAGTAAAGGTACTATTATTGAAAGCAAAGCGAAATGAGAAGATTGCCAGCTTTCAAAATCATGGAAAATATCTCGAATATCTCGCAAAATCTCAGTATTCACAACTGCAACAGTTTTAAGAGTCAAAAAACTACCGTGGATTTGCAGTTATAAACGTGTCACCAAACAAAAAAAAATAGAAAATCATAGTAAATATCTCACAAAAACTCAAAATAATATACATAAAGAAAATAGTTTTAAAGGTTAAATAAGCTACCATTGATTTGCAGGTTTACTTAACGTGTTACAAGACTAAAAAAAACATTAACAAAGCTCGTCCTTTTGCGGTGTGATTGCCATAACGAACCCGATAACAACTGCGCCATGTAACGAACCACTTTAATAGACAGTGCGTGGGCGCATCTCAACACTTCTTTCTTTGTGCGCTATATTTGCAGTTAAATTGTGTTTCAAAACAGAATGCACTTAAATTGAATTAAAAAAAAGCTATGTTTTTCATCACAGTTTTCGAGGAAGCGTCGGTTGTTTATTTTTAGATTTGTGGTGTAAAATAAAGAGTTTTTTATCTATCAACCTATCAACTAAGCATTTAATACAGAAGCTTCTGCTGTTCTTTCTAATATGACGTGTTTAAGAAATTGCATTTTTTTTTTACCTTTGAATCCGTTGTATTTAGTGTAGACTTTTTAAACTCATGCTGCTACAATGGCTAATTGTTTTTTTTAATGTAATGCAGTTACGGAACGAGCCGACGATGTAGGATTTCAATAAAATTATTTTTTATAAATTGACTATTCTTTTTTTGACAATTCACACAGTGCCATCTAGTCCCAAACTAAGCATACTATGGGAACCAGATAACTGATAGAATACTTTATATACTATATAGTTATACTTTTTTTTGTAAATACATTTTAACACCCAGACACGGAACTAACATCTGTCTCACAAATGTTAGCCCTGGGTGGGAATCGAACCCACGACCTACCACGCAGAAGGCAGAGTTACTACCAAGTGAGTTGTGAGGCCTGTCTATTCTATTCTTAATTACAGCCTAATGTTTATATTCGGTCTACTTTTATGCCTGCTTGACGCAATCAGCATACAAATTTGGAGGCATCCAACTAACGCTATGTGACAGATAACATTATTTAAATAGTGTTCAGATAATACCCTTGCTTTCGTTTACTAGACACTGTTACACTGCTTTACTTGTCAAATGGATGCTTATATAAACCCGCGCATATATTTTTTGTTTTTTTATTTCTTTATTTTTCCTGGGAGTTTTAGACCGCTCATATTATGTAGGCTACACAATATACAAATACACTATATAAATGAATAAAATTGGAGTGTCTGTTTGTAATATTAAAATAATCGCTTTTTACTAAGTGCATATGGATGTATACACGTTACATATACCAAAACAACATTTTTTACCATTTTTGTCTGTCTGTTTGTTCCGGCTAATCTCTTAAATGGCTAGACCGATTTTGACGGGACTTTCACTGGCAGATAGCTGATTTAACAAGGAGTAACTTAAGCTTCTTTTCCAAGGGGTAAAATAGGGGTGCGTGATAAAGCCGAATTCCACGCGGACGAAGTTGCGGGCAACAGCTAGTCATTAATAAAATTGTAACTATTTCTACAATTAGTCAAAAACAATTAGGTAAAATATGACAAAAATAAAATAAAATAAATAAAAAAGTAATACAGTGCCACATCTTCCCTGAACAAATAGGCTATTTATATTCATAAATAACATTACTTAGCTTACTGGGCTAATAATTAGGCTATGTACTTAATTTTAAGGCAAAGAATTCAATAAAAAAAAGTCAAATAATATGAAATAATTTCAATAATAAAATAATTTAAGTAAATGTAACCTTGAACATATTCTTTTACAATAATGGATTAGTTTCACTGAACTGAACTTACAATCATTCAAGGCATTCCAACGCGGCTTACCACCACGATATCAAGTTACCTAAAAGTTAAACTGAAATTCCAATAAACGAACCGCAAAACAGTTAAAATTAAACGTGAAACAATAAATTAAACAATTTTACCTGACGGCCTTCGGATTTCACGCGAGGTAGCGAATTTAGTGATGCGATTTGTCGATAATCGCTCGGAAGGTTATCGATAACGTGCCGTTAGGACGTGTGAGCCCCCCGCTCGTTACGGGCTACGCGGCCGGCAGTCAGTTCGCCTCGCTCGAGCGCGGAGAATGCCCGTATGCGCGCGCGCACGCCGCCCCGCGATCGAACTCGATCAGCTGTCAAACTTTGACGTTTCACAACAGTGCACAAAGTAATTCACACGTGAATTCGTAAATTTTCCGGCGTAGTGCTGTGGCCGTGTTCAGCGTTGCCATGAAGCCGGAATGATATATATCGAATGAATAATTCAAGTCGCATAGTTTGTTTTGACGCGTGTGCTAGTGATGTGGTCGGTTGGATGTCGATATTTGTGTTTGTGTGATGCTGTGTATTGATGTCGTACGACGGTGATATGTCCGCGCTGCTGACTGATCTGCGATGGGTGTATGACGAGGAATTGTTTGCGCTGTCATTGCAAAACGGTATGTAACCTAGGTACGCTGGGACGCCCTGCCTCGCCTAGATGCCTAGTGACCCTACCTGCAACATTAAGATCTTATGGTTCTTTTACGATGTTTATTTATGCAGATGCAGCAGGGTTCTATACTTACGTAGCTAAGTATAAAACATTTGAATATACCGGTTGGCATCACATACCGCCCCTTAACATCTGGTGGGCCGTCAGCTCGATCTATCACCTAATCACCTACATTAGATTAAAGATAACCTTTACTTATTAAATACTTATCAAAGGAGACACCATGATACTATGCCTATTTACTTTTTATCAACATGCTATATACAAATAACAAACCATTGTTATTTCTTAAACTTTTGCGATCAATATACATTTTATATATAAAAAAATCACTAAGTTTATAATATTGAAGTTACTCAAATAATTCGATTTAAAATCATGACATCAAAACAAACTTACGAACATAAGTTACACTCAATATAAGTAAAATATTTAAAAGCCCATTCGGTTTATTCTAACATGCAAAGTAATTCCGTAGGCGAACATATTCACCGAATTATGTGGAGCGTCTTGTTTATTTATTTACTTATTAACTGCTTACTTACTGCACTTACCGTAAATACCTGTAAAATAAGATTACTGGAATAATCCTGTTGGGATTTCTAAGCCAACCGTAAAAGGTTAAAGGGATTAGCCCATTTATTATTGAGGAATATTCGTCGCTGAAAGGAATTTTAGAATCTGTTCAGCTGTTCACACAGACGTAAAGAATCTACCGGTATGTCAATAAATAGTTACCTGCATCGTAAAAATATCAGGATCCATAATAATAATAAATTTAGCCTTTATTCAGATAAAGTTTTACATATAATAATAATAATATTGGTGGACATTTCACACAGCGTCATCTAGCCCCAAAGTAAGCTAATCATTGCTTATATCACGGGAACCAGACAAATGATATACAAGTACTTACTACATAACTACTACTATACAATACTTTTACAAGTTTGATATTTGTAAATAGGGTAATAATAATAAATTTTGAAAAATTTTGGGGGCCATATTGCTCGCGTCCGTAGGTGATAGTCCTTTGAATCCCTACACGTGTCCCCCGGGTGGTGCGAAAGGAGCTTACCCAAAGTAGCAGTAGAACTTGTGCCAAGTTTTCCCGGAGAAGTACTGCCACCACACCTGGGAATCTGCCGCCAAGCAGTGATGCACGCGTGTTGCTGCGTTCCGGTAGAAGGGAGTGACTGCCGGTGAAATTGTAGGCGCATGAGACGTAACATCCATGTCTCGGCGTGATGGACACAACGCAATGCGACTTGAGTCATCTCATACTCTGGTCAGAGGGCTTGAGTCGTATTGTTGTTGTCCATGGGCGGCGGTTACCACTTAACATCAGGTGGGCCGTCAGCTCATTCTATCACCTACATCCCATAAAAAAAACATATAATATGAATGCAGGAATCGATATGACACATAGCCAGGTAGCTCTTAAGGGACTGCTTGGCAGGGCCCATAGAATTTATTTGTTTGCTCGTTTAGGAATCACTGCATGACGCTAACAAGTGGCTTCCTTCAGTGTGGATGGATCCCTCGGCAAACATCACTTCCGGATTCCAACTAAAGTGTGTAAGTGCCAGGTGAATGACAAGTAATGTTACATGGACACGACTTAACGAGGAACGGATATATGGTTGCGAGTTTATGAAAATTATTTAATGCCATATAATAAGATTATTTTATTAGTTACTTTATTATTAGTTAGCGCCAACACGTTTCAAGAGCAGTAGAACTCACGCCAACTTCGTCCTGGGAAGTACTGCCACCATGCCCATTTTTGCCGCCAAGCAGTAACGCATTCGCTTAACTATGTTCCGATTTGAAAGGCGCGGTTGCCGGTGAAATTACAGGCACATGAGACATCACACCTATACGTCTCTGAGTTAAAGGCGCATACGATGCGACTTGGGTCCTCTGGTACCTAGGAGGGGAGGACCCAAATCGAATCGGTTGTTATGGGCCGAGGTTACCACTTAACACCAGATGGGCCGTCGGCTCGTTCCGTAACTGTATTACATAAAAAAAAGTTCCCGACTCGACTCCACACCAAATAGATTGAAGGATATTTTTTTTTATATAAATGCAACTGTTTTAAGATGCACAAAACAGAGTTCAAAGTCAGCTTAGCGAGAACCAAAAAAGGACCAAAAATTCAGAATAAAAGCAAAGCGCGGTCATCGGGTCGCGAGTCGCGAGTATTCGCATATATATGAATCTTTAAAGACACTTTAAATAACAACACGACATACTTCAAGATATTCACATTCCATGGAACCTGTTTTCTCAAGGTCCAAAGTAAATAGCAAAAAAATATATTTGAACAACGGTTCAAAATGACTTTCCTGCAAAGTGCAACGTTAATATTATGCGCTACAACAATGGAAGACAACTACACCAGAGTTGAATTTCATAAAACCTGTTTTATAATTTAATTAATTCGATGAGCGCGCTCTAATTAAATATTAATGTTCCAAGACAATTTGTTTAATATTATTTGTATGAAGGATGTGCTTTTTTATATGAATTAAGTGATACATCAAGCATATGTCCCACCTTAGTGATAGCCAGCAATATGACGCAGCAAACGACTTCACTTGAGGTGAAAATACCCATGTTCACGCGATTCTATATGTAAAACTGGCCTTATAGCTCAGTTGGGAGTAACCCTGCCTTCTGTGCATTGGTCGTGGGTTCTATTCCCACCCAGAAGAAACATTTGTGTGACGAACATAGGTGTTTGTTCTTTGTCTGGGTGTTAATCTTAATAAGTATTTATTTACAAAAAATAAAAGTATTATATCTGTTGTCTGATTCCCATGACACAAGTCACGGGCGGTACTCCCTTTACACTCGCATCCGTAAGGAATTAATACTTATTTATTTAAATGTGTCGGTGAAATGACAGATACATGATGTCTTCATGTCTCCGGGAGACAGAATAAATGCGACATTTAGCGTACCTAAGTACTCTAAGTAGAGATGGCACAGATGTATACTTTATTATGTATTGATGTTAACGTTTAAAATAAAATAGATAATTGTAACTACACTTCATATTTTACTCAAAAAAATGTGTGACACAAGCTTTTCACAGAGTACCTATTTCAAAATAAAAAAATAAAATAATAAGTAATAAGTATTTATAAGTACGTACTTCTAATTACTCTACAACGCCGAAATGTCTCTGGTATTGCAAATACCAAAAAATACACTTTCCATTAGCCGTCATGGTGCGTCAGCTCGTCTGCTAGCTTTTAACATTAAAAATAAAAAAGCTCTAATAATTTTAATATTTTATATTTCCCGGAAAACTAGCTGCAATCCGAACACTATTTTCCAGGAAGAATCTAGATATATTACAGTATTTTTCAATGAAACTTAACAAACTAAAAACTATATTTCGATATCAAACACTGCATAAATTTAAAAAATTCTAAGTCTGCATTCAGTTTTAAGACGCGAATAAGACGGCACAGCTAATTTTAATTTGAAAAGAAGTTTAATTAATTGATCATAATAATATAATACAAATTCCAGATAATGGTGAATTCTCGGTTCGGGTCGAAATACTAATTAGACTTACTACTAATTAACTACTAACAGTTAATTCATACTAAATGGTATATTTTTATAATTACAACAGTTCTACGGTGATTAAGTTCTTAAAATATAATTTTTTTGTACTTTACCGTGCTATTACAAATGACAGCACACGTCACTGTTTTTTTAATGTAAATTACGCCGGGCACGCAGTAGGAAATAAAGGCGACAGTCCAAGGTGAGCCAGCGAGCCTGTTAGCGACGAGTTACCCAGTACGCTGTGCACGTTAGGCCGCGTTCCCACTATGTCGTAACGGTTAATTTATCGTCGGACGACTATCGTCTCTAGGTTTTTTTTTGTACGATAGGTTCACATTTGACCGCAATCTCATCTGATGTGAAGTGACGATGTGGTCTACGATGTAGCGTGCTTACCTAGAAAATACCTATTCACTATCCTCTTGAAGACCTCCAGATTATAGTTCTCGGGAAATACAGACGCAGGCAAGGAGTTCCACTCTTGGGCTGACCGCATTATGAAAGTGGAAGCAAAACGCTTCGTACGGATGTGAGGTAATTGGCCAAAGAAAGGGTGACGCGATGCTGTACGTCTGGATGTAAAGTGGTAGAACGGAGATGGGGGAATTAGATCGTGCAACTCAGCCGCGCACTCACCGTAATGTAACCTATAGAATACCGATAGACTGGCTACTTTGCACAGCTGTTCCCAATATAACGACTGTTTGCCGTGTAAACGATGACACGATTTTTTTTATCGTGGCCACGATGGATAGTCGCAACAAGGACATGATTCGCCATCACGATGTAGTCGTGACGATTTTTTTATCGTTTTACGACTGTCGTGCTGGTCGTGCTGCAAAAAAAGTCGTAGATGACAGTTAATCGTGTCGTCGTATATGTGAACACCCCATTTAAATATGTAAGCCACGACACTAAAACTACACGATTATCTGTCGTCACGACAAAGTGGGAACGCGCCCTTATTTGACCGGTCGGGTGAGCGGTGCATTTTATGGTTTGTTGTGAAAAACTGTACAGTGCGTGGCGTGGGTAAGCAAAACTGTGGTCTCAGTTCCGGGATTAGGTTGTTTGAGAACTATCCTATCACAATCATATCGATCCTGCTATAAAACAACTTACCTACGAAAATCCGAGGAAACTATATAAATAAATATTGGTGGGTATGTCACAGCGCCATCTAGCCCCAAAGTAAGCTAAGCATAGCTTGTTTCATGGGTACCAGACAACATAAATACTTTTTTAAATACATACATATAATACCTACATATACACCCAGACACAACAAACATCTATATTCCTTATACAAATGTTTGTCCTGGGTGGGAATCGAACCCACAACCTACAGCGCAGAAGGCAGTGTTACTACCAACTGAGCTGTGAGGCCTGTCGATGCTGCTATTACACAGTACAAATGTTTCCAACGCACATTAATCTAAGATTACCTTATATTTTAATTATTAGTCCAGAAAAAACTTACCATAAAAACAGTTTGAATCGCAAATCGTTTTCGGCTCGCCAATTCTTCCATCACTCAACACAGATAACGTCTATTAATATTACCCCGTAATTATAGGCATTTAAAATAATATTTTACAAGAAGACGCAACACTTACGTATTATAAATGATAGCACTCATGATAAATGCGGGTTGTAATAGCTAACGGCCATCTTTTGTAACAGTATTAAGTACTAGCTGCGCCCCGCGGTGTTACCCGCGGTGACTAAGTTATCCCAAGGGAACACTGCACTTTTCCCGAATCAAAGAAGCCTATGTTTTAATCCAGGATATAAGCTATCCTGGTAGCAGATTTCATCTAAATCCGTTCAGCCGTTTCAGCGTGAAAGAGGTAACAGACAAAAAGTCAAAAAATTTAAAAAAAATTTAACTCTGTTACTTATTCCTAACGTATCCCAGTTTATTATGTGCAAAAATATGTACATACACGGCATGTCTAGGATTTTATTATATGTATAGATAGTGTACTTAGTATGTATAAGTAATTTAAAATAGATTTCATAGGTATACATAAATAATACATTTGCAATATACATAAATAATATATTTGTAAAGAAGGATATAAATTGTATTTCTTTTATTTTGGGCTGGGCATACCATTTGATAAGAGATAGATCACCTGTTAATTTCATAACTTATTCACGTGAAATCGAAATTAGATAAAAAATATATAAATTAATGTCAGAAGTAAAAATATTTGTATATGAAAATTCCAGGGCAGAATTTCATAAACGCGCCCAGTGGAAAAAACTAAAAACATATTTTAGCTGGGCAGTAGGAAATTGTCGAGTGCGGAATACAATGACGTTGTTTACCGTTGAATGCCTGCACTTACGTAATTTTCGCGTAATTGTCTGTGAAATGGCACATGAGAACATCTAATTCAAGTTTCCATTAAAACTGTGAAGATTAAACCTGGAGCATTTTACGTGGGACAGTTTTCATCCATTTCACCGGCCACATTTTCTATCAAATCTCTCCATTTACGGTGCGTTTTGCTGAGCGTCGCTGTCACGTTAAGAAGCTGAATGTAACAGGACCACTGTCGAGTGTTTTTTTAAATACATCATGTACAACGAGGAAGTGAAGTCCATCATGACTTATGACTCATTTCATGACTTTTAGCATTAAGGGTTATTTTTAGCCCATAAACAGCAATATAATTAGGCTCATTCGTTACTAAGCGTGTGAAAACTAATCGGACTGTAATTTTACCGTATAATAGAACAAATCGCTGTCTAAATTTGATAGTGACACAACTAAAAAACTCTTTTTTTCAGGAGAGCTGTTTTGCGTTGAGCGATGGCGAGTAATTCCAACCAATCAGATAACGACGTTTAGTGACGTCACTCGCCCAGTTGGGCGAATAGGAATATGAATTTTATTCATATTTTAATACAGAAGATTTCGCGTCTAACTACACCAATAACTCAGTTTTGACACATCTGGTTTTGTGCCACTATCGAATTTAGACCGCGAATTGTATGGTCAATAGTGCAATGTAAAGTTCAAATCTTATTATGTTACCGCCTATATAGTGTACCTCATCATGTATTTCCATTAAGTTATTAGTAATTAGTAAAACAAAAAGTCGTAATTACAAACGAAGTCTCTATTAACATTATTGCAATTTCAAAAACAGATCCACTGTTTAAGTATCCATCCAGACCAATCATAAATAACTTGGAGGAGTGCGTCACCATAGTAACACAAACAAACAGCAGCTCAACTCTAGGATTTTGTTGTCTGTGTATCAGCAAATAACAGACTAGCACGTTTTTTGGCATTGAGATAGTTTATGAACGTGACATCAAGTTATTATTTTTTTGTGAAAATTCAAGGTTTCTGTGAGATAGGTCGAGTAAGCCATGTGAGCGAAGGATAACAGCTGGAATTAAAAAAACAAACACGCAGCTGAAAAAAGAATGAACTGTCCATTAAAATAATAATAATAAGTAAATGCAATAAAATAATTAAATTAATTAATTATTATTTTCAGAGAAATAAACAGATGCAGTTAGAAATAAACAGACCACTTCGCAACAAAACAAACATATCGAAATAATAATATTTTCATTTAGGGAGTCGAATAGGTGTGTCCAGGAAGCAATCCACCTGGTTATGTTAAAATCAATGGGGTGAAGCAGTAGTGTGTGAAATGACCATAAACAATATTGGTCTACATTGTTTTCACCCTCAGTAAAATAATAAATTTAGGGGAAAACCAATGTAAGTAATTAACCCACACAGCAAGCCCTATGACTCATTGCAATGACATTTCATCGACTAACTGTGGTGTGGCAAACCAGACACTTGATATAAAACTTTTTTGTAAATACATACATAGGTACATATAAGTAATACATATATAATAACAACCGGACTCAAAACAAATATCTATATTCGTCATACAAACGTTTGTCCCGGTTGGGAATTGAACCCACAACCTACAGCACCGATGGCAGTGCTGTCTGAGCTGTGAGGCCAAGCGATTCTCGATATTTGGGATTATACGACACGGAACAACTACTATGATAACTTACAAAAAAGCTATGATTATAAACCGACATTTTGTTAAAAAATAATAAATAAATTTCGAAAACCGCTTAGGACCTTGAAAGTAAATGGATCACTGTCCTCATAGTTTACAATGGTACTTTATGGCTGATATTAATAGCAGAGCATTGGACTAGGTAATTAGCGTGAGTAACGTACCTTTAGGCAAATTATGATAGTATGGGCAAGCAGAAATTAACCGATGCTACAGTAGAATTATTTAATTTTTAATTATTAATTATTCTGATAGTCGTTGATGATGGTGTTGAATTTACTGGATGTCCCAAATAAGTTAGTAGCAAACATAAATCCACACACAAACTCTTTCAAAGTTATATCGTTTAGAAGCAGCTCTTTCAAGTATATTATTTACTAGCTGACCCGTGCCTACTTCGCTGGGCGTTAATACTCGTGAAAAACAAAGATTAATGAAATCAAATGAAGACTGTGTCACTCAGGAATAATGTAGATTTCTATTGGTGAAAGAATTTTCAAATTCGGTTCAGTAGTTCCAGAGATTACTTCCGACAAACAAACAAACTTTACCTAAAAGTACGGAATCTGTTAAAATAAAGTTTTGTTAATTAAGGCATTGGGTCCGCATAAAAGTGACTATTTCCCTTCACTTCAATCTGGAACACAGTACCCAGAGTTTACCACTAGCAGCATAAATAAGTACTTAAATTTGTTTCCTAATGTAACCACCCCGGGCAATGAATAGATATCGCATTCGATTGAATGAAATTCCTTCCTCAATACAACAAAGCAGATATTTTACGACCGTATCTATTACAAACTTGCACAATCAACCCACGGACTCTATTAAAACATGAACTTCATTTGAATGTTCAAACCGAAACGATCCTTATAAAAGATCATCTAATTTTACTGCATCTTACACAAAATATTCTGAATGGTTCCTATCCTGGTCCCAAATGTCAATCTGAATCGGTATTTAATCGATATAAACGCTAATCAGCCACTCCAGCTGTCTAATTGCGTATTTAAATGTTATGCCGTAACAGCAGTCGAAAATATATAAATCTGGAAAACAAAATGTAATCCTTCATTCTTCATTATCACATTTTTTTCCCATTTTTTTTTTAACTGTATTTGGAACTGTCAGTTGGTAAAAATACCGATTAATAGACATTTATTTTTCTTATATTGATGGTAATTTCACACATGGTTATTTAGCCCCAAAGTAAGCTAATCATAGCTTGTATGGGAATTGATATAACACTTATATACTTTTTGTAAATATTATAATATATATCTACATATTAATGACCAGATACACAATAAACCTCTATTTTTGTCACACAAATGTTTGTCCTGGGTGGAAATCGAACCCACGACCTACAAGCGCGAAAGACAGGGAATGCTTTCCAGTACGTAAGAAGGGCTGAATTTTAGTGGTATACTGTTATGGGAGAGGAATAAATCTTCACATCTGGCCGGCATCTGTGCGCTCCACAGTACATTCACCAAAAAAAAGATAACAAGTAAACGGTGATAAACCTAGGATTTCTATCTGAGGATATCCATTCTGATCATGACCTTTCTCTTCCCCAGGAATAGTATTTTTTCTGTTCAAAAGATATTAAAAATACCACGCTAGAGTAGCGAGAGTTTTGTGCGTTTGTGTGGTCAGCTAAAAGTTTTTCATTACTTCCATCATACAAACAGTTCCATTCTATTCGAGTCACTGGTTCTCTCGAACCAGCGTGGTGAAAGAATTTAAAGTGCGCCTCAAAAAGGCTCCTTTTGCACTTGACACATGTCTTCGAATTTTTTGTTCCAGGACATGTCCGTTTATTCATGATGTTTTCGTTTACCCTTTTGAGACCGTGGTATTACAAACATAAATCTTTTAATCGAAAAACTCATAGCATGGCGGCATTCGTCACACAAATGTTTGTTCTGGGTGGGAATCGAACCCACGACCTACAGCGCAGAAGGTAGGGTTACTACCAACTGAGCTATGAGGCCAGTCGTTGAATAAACTGTTTATCTCTCTCATCTATAGGTATATTAATGTTTACTCTCTTTTTGCGAGAGTAAGCTGGTTGCTGTAGTGTAATATAGCGTTCGAATGGTCCATTTGTGATTGCACACTAGATCGTAAATTTTTGCATGCACATAAAACAAACTGGTTTGCTTAGCCATGACATCACTTCCTTCTATCCGTAATAAATTCACGAATTGGCGAGATTAATAAAATTGTATTGATGAATGAATATGATCGTTTAACGTGGCTATTAGTTGCACGAAAATAGATTATATGCATGGGCTTTTGTTTCCAAGGTCTATCCCATATCTTTTATACTATACTAGCAACTCGCCCCGGCTTTGCACGGGTGTAGGTAATTAATTAATTTAATAAATAAATATATTGGTTACTGGGTACATTTCACACACCGCCATCTACCCCAAAGTTAACTAAGTAAACAGCTTGTCTTGGCCTCACAGATCAGTTGGTAGTAAGCCTTCAATGCTGCAGGTCGTGGGTTCGATTCCCACCCAGGACAAACATTTGTATGATGAATATAGATGTTTGTTCTGTGTCTGGGTGTCAATATGTATTATATGTATGTATTTACAAAAAAAGTATTTAAGTTTTATATCAGTTGTCTGGTTCCCATGACACAAGCTATGCTTAGCCTACTTTGGGGCTAGATGGCGCTGTGTGAAATGTCCACCGATATTTATATATTTATATTTCCTTACAGACTTCTACTTGATCAGTAGTCTAAGCTTATTACAAGAGGCAAACCTACGACCTCACATCTCAAACCAAAGTCACCTCTCTCTGCTTTAAACATCACATATTTATCTGTTTTTAATAGTTTGGTTGGAAATCCTATGAGGTAATGCACGCCTACAAAAAGTGCTCAAGGCTATATTTCACGGTGGTCAAGTATTCAGGTAATACGATATGTATCGTTTGCCATTTTATATCATGCGGTTTGTTCAATATTTATTTTACATTTGACTTGTCTTGTCAATAAACTAGCTTCTTCCAGCACGGCTTTGGATGCAGGGGCTAAGAAAGTGAATGCAGTGGGCTTAATATAATAACCTTTAGGTGTTTATTAGTAGATTCCAGAAATTAACACACCATTAGCTGCAATATCGGCCCATTGAGGCAAATTTTTCATGCCCTTTTTAACGAACCACGTTCATATTTTCAGTTTTTGCGGGAAATATTGAGGTTTTAATCCTAAAAATATTTATCATATGAAACTTCAGGTATCCTGATTTGATAACCGCAACTGAAAATCGAAAAAACGACCTTCACTTCACTGCCTTCTTCTGGTGGGCGGCAGAGAAAGCGCTGGAAAGACATAATTGTCTTTCCAGCTTCTTTAAACCTAATGGTTTAGGAGAAGGAAATGAGTGAAGAAAGAGAAGTGGTCAAGGTTTCTGGATGAATGAAAAAATAATGAGTTGTCTGCACTTCAGGCTTACTACAGGTACTCCAGGTTAATAAACCTAACTACACATTTCAAATTAGTATCAAAATCTACCCAATAGTGACTATAGAATTATAAAAATATTAAACAAACCGAATTCACGACTTTTATACACTCACCATCAAATCTAGCTGTAAATTCCTAGTGATAATACAGTCGTTGAGAATCAATAAAAGATTGTTTAACGATTGTGACCTATTCCATTTTCGTTCATACGATGACTATGATCTGAGTCGGGGGTCAATTGGCCCGATAAACATTCATTCTTATACTGGAGATGATGTTAAGTTGACATCAAACGTGCAACATCAAAATTGCTGCAGACATATGGGCTGCCGTCCTTTAATTAAAAGGCCGTTAACCCCAAATTGTTGTTTTTGATATAAATTCAGAAAATTATTTTTAATTCCTTTCTAATCCGTCACTAAAAGGCATACAATTTTTTTTTATATCTCCGGAACTATATATAATTTACAAACATTTCTTAGACACAAAGATAGAGAATTTTGAACTGTATCGCTTCCTATAAAAAAGTCAAAACTGATCTTTTGAAGGTTAACGGCTTTCTAGTTATAGGACGGCAGTGGGGGGTTCTGTATCGCATCGGTCGATGACGCGCGGTAGGGAAACGTTTTTTTAAAGATATTTTTTTTTGTTACATAGAACATCATGACATCTAAGCACTTAATAATAATAGCCTTTATTCAGAATAAAGTTTTACAAAATACTAATTAACACTAACACACACACGTACCAATATCAATAACTTATTTGCCTGTATTTGGTAAAGGCCTCTTCCAACTGTTTCCACTGTTCTCTTGATCACGCTTTTGTCGAACAAAGATTGATAGTTCACTACTTAATAGAACAGTGCAAGAATTGCACTGTTCTATTTCATTCTGATTTACATTTACAGTCATTATCAGTCTGATCTGAAGTGCACTAGCCCCCACACTAGGATTCCCTGTGTTGTGAATTTCATATTTTATTCGACTCAGAGCACTAATCTGAATAGTTCAGTTGGTGCTCAAAATTCAATAAAAATTTATTGTAAATATTTCCAACATAGAGATCAGTGCTCTATGTTGGAAATATTATGGGTTAATGAGTTCCGTGAGATTTTTGATGGTCCCACAATAGTAAAAATAATATAAATGTTATATATATTTATTACTTTTAGGTACTCCGTCTGTTAGTGAGTGCGTTCTCAAACTTTAGATCAAAACGTGTAAACACAGGTGCGCTACAAAAGAAGCAACATAAAGCATCAATGATAGTTATAGCTCCATCAATCTTTGCGCAATAATTTGTTGCTAAATTATTAAGCAGAGTAGGTTATTCTGACTCAACAGTTACTGTATAAATCATGCTGATGTAACATTACCTATATATAATTAATGATTTTGATTTGTACGTAATTTTATCTATAGTGTTGCAATCGGCGATGTCATTGATATTATAGTGATAAATTATTGTTTAATTTGTATCATTTTCGGCGTGTTTTTGTATAGTGTACACCCAGTGATGATGCGGGCTAGAATAGAATAGAATAGATCTTTATACCACCATGAGTAAAAACAAGCAAAATAAATACACTGCTGTAGACATAAAAGTCGTACAATGGGCGGCCTTATCGCTAGAAGCGATCTCTTCCAGGCAACCTTTGGATGGACAGAATATATGCGGATAACTGCTAACGGTGGCCTACATCAAACTATATGTATATATCTCAATCTTTATAAATTACGTAGACAAACTATACTTAATACATGATACATATCAATATATTATGATACATAAACATACACATAATATTAACTAATAACGGCTAAAGACGGCAAAGGAATTTGTATAGATGAGTTAATGATTAAATTTGCGTATTAGAACAAAGCATTTAAATTTAAAATATCGTTTTGTTATTTAGGGATGAGAATCTTACCAAAACATCTTCAAATATACACACGTGGGTTAAAATACATTAAAATAAGAAAAAATTATCAAAACATAGCTTTTAAACCAATTTAATCATTAAAACTGTGTACTGTTACATAAAAAAGCCAGCAAATTATGAACATTTTAAAGATCAAAGACCAAGAATGAGCATACAATTGTATCAATGCACGAATTAATTAAATCAGCAATCAAAATGACAACAAAATTTATCATGCGACCACACCACACTCGAATCACAACCTTTGTCCTTTGATCATAAGGTTGTAATTCCTAGACTGAAAAATATATTTGGCATATACAGAAACCCGAGAGGTAGTGTGTATAAATTATGTTAGTGTTATCAATCAAGCTCTGACTTGAGCGTGTGATAAGAGATTAATCTGCTTGCTCCATATAAAGTTCATGTTGGTGCTTCGTAATTAAGATCGGTGCATACAGCCATACAATAATTAATAATGCTACTAGATTTCAGTCTTAATTTTTTTTTTGTAATACAGTTATTAAACGAGCCGACGGCCCACCTGTTGTTAAGTGGTAACCTCGGCCCATAACAACTGATGCGACTTCGGTCCTCCCCTACTAGGTACGACAAGACCCAAGTCGCATTGTGTGCGTCCGTGACTCTGAGACGTGGAGTGTCTCATGTGCATGTAATTTCACCGGCAACCACACCTCAAACCGGAACACAGTAACGCGAATGCGTCACTGCTTGGCGGCAGAAATGGGCATGAACATTGAATTAATGTAGAAAAATTAATAGGTTGTTGGAGGAAGGTGATAATTACTCCATCATTTAGTCCATCATTAAATTATTGTAGTAGTAATTCCCATTGTCATGTCTATCCAATAAATTTCAAATGCTACCTGGCTTTACGTCAATTTACTTAAGTAACAAAACAAATTCTTTCCCATAGGTCATTGAACTTGTTCTATTCTGATAAAAAGTCCGTTTTAAATACTTTTTTAAATATAATACTTTTATCATTTTCGTGTTTTTATTTGTATCTTACGTAAGATAATTACAGTGTCTTCAGTCTTGTTATCAGTGGTTTTAGCTTCTACAGTTAGATCTTTGTGTAAAGTGTTTCATTTATTCAGTTCATTGTCCTCTTTTTAATTAGATAAACGAATAGTACTCGTTAAAATGTAAGCGATAAAAACTTTTATTGTAAACAACTGGCGTTATTGGAAAAGTTCGTCTCATCTGTTGCAATAAAGACTAGGTTGCTTTGACTTTTTGTAAGGAAGATCTTCTTGATCGCTCATTCTGTTCCTGAGTTGGTAATTGATTTACTTTATATACATTTTTCAAAGGATGTCCGTTCTTAGCCGGGAATTTTAAATGTAGTTAAAGTCAAGAAAAAGTAATAGGTTGTTAGAGGAAGGTGATAATTACTGCAGTCCATTCCACGAAACAAGTCTTGGATGCGGCACTCACTAGCTCTATGTGAAAGTATAATAATGCCTTGTTTTAGGTTCCTGTATTATATGGGACTTGTTTTGTATGACCTACTCTAAGCAAGACTTTGTAGGCCCTTGAAAAAATAGAGATAAGTATTTTAGGCTAAAATATGGCGTTGAAGCTAAGTATTTTCTTTTAAATATTGGTGGGCATTTCACGACGCATATCTAGCCTGTAAGTAAGCTAAGCATAGCTTGTATTATGGGAACTAGACAACTGATATAATACTTATATATATTTGTAAATACATACATATCAACATCCAGATACAGAATAAACATCTATGTTAGTCACACTAATGTTTGCCCGGGGTGGGAATCCAACCCACGATCTACAGCGCAGAAGGCAGGGTTACTACCGACTGAGCTGTGAGGCCTGTCGAAGTTACAGCATCGGTACATTCTCAGCCAAGAAAATTTTGTTGTGTTGAGATGTCTTGGGTTTTTGTGTCGTTTGTCTATGCGACTTGCAAAGAGACAGGCTTGAGGCTTGAGCGCCGAGCACTTGCTGTCTGCTAATGACTGATACAGTCTGTATATAATAATATATATAATAACAGCCCTTCTTACGAAAAGATTGACCGACACTGATGTACGAAGGAAGTCCTTAAAACCGAGCTCTACACTTTAAAGGGGACTCTTGCAAGTTCTTGGGTTCCCCGCGAAACATATAATAGAGTAGACACGACGAGTATTTATTTTAATATTCGTTCATGTAAGTATAATAAAATAGAAAATAGTGAAACTTTCAAAATTTTAGCAAATAAAACTCTTAATTAACATAATAATATTCGTAAAATTACATAAATGTTAATATTTCATTCTTAGACAAATGCTGCAATCAATTGAATAAAACATATATAGTTTTATGTATGACTGATTGGAATTTCCGAAGCCTTTTGAATACAAAAAAATAGCAGTGACGTATGCTAAATGATCTCCCCTGACAAAGATCCGTGTTGATATAGCAAAACCAGTTTTTTTTTTATCCCAATGCTCATTGGGTAGATTACAGTTCATTACCATAAGGGTTTTTGTTGGTTTTACTCATAACATTATTTGAAATCAATTGTGTAGTTTAAGATTTATTATCTCGGTAATTTGAATGCCTTTTGGCTGTAGTTTCGTTTGCATGAACTATTTAGGTAACTAATGAATGGCAATTGATGAGTTTTAAATATTTAAAAGTATCAAATATCATAATTGATTGATTTTATTAAAATACTAGCTAACCCGGCAAACATTGTTTTGCCATAATAATTCATTTCAAAGCAATTTGTGCTTTTTATATCCATAAGTTTTTTAAGCATATAGAGCATGTATATTTTTACACTAAATCAATTACAATGGAAACATAAACCTTGTATTCGTGATTTTCTAAACCCAGCAACTAACGCGGGTCCTTTAGAGGTGCATTCGAGCGGTCAATAGGTTGCCATAACTGTTATACATTTATGGCAACACTCTATGTTTGGTAGAAGATTGTTTACTACGGCCGGTCCCTTAGATAGACTTAGTCGACTCACGGACACCGATATTGTCAATTTCTATGTCTCTATTGAAATTTAAGGACTATAGTCGCTCCGTTATTAATGTTTGTTTATTTATTTACATTGGGTTTCTTTAATTATAAACAAATTGGTTTCAAATGAAATATTTATTTTCTTCAAGAGGGGTAACAAGGTTTTAAAATACAATGTATAAACATGGTCGGTACCACCTTCTTCTGCCATAAAAAGCATGCAAAAGTTGAATTTATAAACTTTTTTCAATTTATTTGTTATGGATCTACAATGCATACATGAATAACATTAAAGTTATTTCATTTATTGATGAACCCATCGATGTTAACGTTTTCTGCCTTCTGCGCTGTAGTCGTAGGTTTGATTCCCACTCAGGACAAATATTTGCGTGAAGAACGTAGATGATTGTTGTGTCGGGGTGTTTAAATGCTTTTAATGAATGTATTTACAAAAAGTATTAAAGTATTCCTTCTAATCCCTAGTTCCGATACAACAAGCTATGCTTAGTTTGGGACTACAAGGCGTGGTTAAAAACTGTATTACAAAAATGAAAATTACGCTTCTAATCAACGCATAAAACAAATTTTCGCTATTAAACACAGATTCGAAGCGAATGTAAATCATAAACTGACGAAGGCGGGCAATTCAAGCGACTAACTGAATTATCAAAGTACCCGATGGCTTCAAGTTCGAGCGAGTATTTTGTATAGTCAAAACCCAATCTGAAATTTAAATTGCTCGTCTACAAACAAATCGATTTGATTATTCCACCAAAAATTTGTGTTATGGTACAACGTTTTGCGACGATTATTTCAGAAGTAAAGCAGAATTTAAACTAGCTGTCGGTTAGCTCTATATTTCTGACAGTCTGCAAAATCGATATGCAAAGAGTAAGTGTACACTGCCGTCTAATGTTTATTAATTGTCCTGTCGGTCCAAAGATTGCATCTATCATCCTATCCGACCATCCATGGGGAAAAGACGAAAGAAAAAAAGAAAGAATGAAACATATTTTTATTAACCTTACGAACTACTACACATTAAATTGGACTATAATTTTATTAATGCTATGTGATTTATGTTTTGTGCGTACCTAGCAGAGCAAAAGGCAAACTTGGATTCCGCTCAGCATTTTGCTAGATAAACACTGATGTGTGCACCCAAAAGAAACTCCTAAAGGAGGTATTTTTTTATAATTATACCTTTATAATCCAATATTAGGGCCAGATTCCATGCAGTGAAAACGTAGCGAGAATTGTGATGTTACTGTAACTTCCCAAGTGTTTCGCTCCGAAACCGAAATAACATTCTGAATTTCATTGCGAAATTCACAAAGTTAAAATCAAATTGCCCACGAGCAAACTCGTCTGAACACGTTTAGGTATTTTGCTGACTTTGTCAAAAGTCGCACGGCATTCTCTAGAACAGGTTTCTGACCACGCAGCGCTTATGATTTTATTAAATATGCGAATAATTGTTTATATTTCTTATGAGCTGCGTCGCAAATAATATTTATTGTGTCTACCAATATCAAATTTATTGCCTTTGAAATGAACACCTCTAGTAGTAGACTCCGGTACAGATTTTTCTCTTGTAAAATTAAACCTAGATTGGAGTCCGGAATTTGAATAGATAAAATAAACCTTGTACTATATTTGACTCTTGACTATTTTGTTTTTGTTTGAATGTCCTTAATGGCTTAATGGCTGGCAGCGCATTAGCAATGCCTCTGGTGTTGCAGATGTCCATGGGCGACGGTGACCATCAGGTGGCCCGTTAGCTCGTCTGCTAGTATATTACATAAAAAAAAAATGTAAACATTATTTGTATTTTTTTAAATGCCTCTGTGGTAAGCTAAAAAATAAGCTAAAAACATTTACACATTAAACAATTTTATAATATTAGATTAGTTCTTCATTGCCTTCATGCCCCGTGGTCATATTGACCTCACAGATTGTGTCTATATTTAGCGCAAAGATTGTGTTATTTTTAGTTACGTCAACTGATTACCATATCACTGTAGCCAAGAGTCCGAGATAATGATGTGATGTCACCTCCCTCACCCGGCAGGCGTTAAACAAAGCTAAATTGAAGAGATTTTTTCACACGTTCAAATAATTTCACTTCTTTCCAAGCTCAAGTGAGTCTGAGTCTGTTTGACGAAAGTCTGGGAGTAATTTGATTATTCTCACGGTATTGGAAAGTGTGTTTTAGCTCGATCATCCGATAAGTTTGCTTTGGCGTTTGTTGTCTTAAGGCTTTCCAATTTATTGTTAAAATGATTTTGTATTTTTTGAGTGGTATTAGAATCATAACCCTTCGTTTTATTTTGAATAGTCGAATCAAATTAATTTATCTGTTGAAGATCCATCGATAAGAAGAGTGAATAGTTCTGAACATTTGCGAACTTATGCAATTCGTATTTTATGTGTTTAAGTTACAATATGCAATATGCATTCTCGTCCTTCCCTACTTATGCAAGACGAGACCCAAGTCGCACCGTGAAGTTGGAATGCCTCAAGTGCCTGTAATTTCACTGACAACCACGCAATTCAAACCCGAACACAGTAACGCGAATTCATTAATGCTTGGCGGGAGAAATGGGTATGGTGGCAGTACTTCCTCTTACGAATTTGGAATAATTTCTACTGCTACAAAATTGTGTAAGCGCGGTTGTAGTAGTGAAGTTATCATCTGAGGAGAGCGTGGCTTAGTGGTACCCCGACTTTCAATCCTAGGTTTGGTGTTCAAGCTCTGACCTGCACAACAGTTTTTCGGTTGATATAAATATATGCAAAAATTACATATTTTATGAATGCAAAATTTTATGAATTTTATGAAATGAAGATAAGTTCGTGAAAAAAAAATCTACAAATCTGAGGCTCAAAATACCTATAGGTCTATCGTGTCGGCGACACACAATATATTTGCATTCTTATGAATGCTGAGGCATTACTTAGAAGACAAGGATGCAGTTTAGTTGTTAGTTCAAGTTTTTTTCTAACATAGTTGATACTGGAGCAAAAAATATGAAACTAAAAAAAGGACATTAAAATCGGTTCAGTTTTCGCGTGAATCCCGGTCAAACAAATTGACAGACGAAATCTTTAAATAAATTTTTCGAGTATAACTTTGATATGAACATGAAATTTTCGCTGACATAAAAACATATTTTTATGCCTCACTCTTTTCTGATGTGCATAGACAAAAAGGTAGTACAAAACTTAACAAATTAGGATCATTTGAACGCTGTTAAATTAGTACCTAAACATGCAACTATGGATATTTCTATGGACGTTGTCAAATTATTCGCCGCCAATTAGCACAAATAGAGAAACATCATTAGGACACAAAGAGCCATAAATTTCTAAGAACATTTATGTGAGTAAGTTACTTAACGAGCGAGTTGGCCCCACCTTATCTTAAGCGGTAATGTCTGCTCACAACATAATCATACATCTCTGGTCCTCCTCTACTTAGGTATGGAAAGATCCAAGTCGCATTGTATTGCACTTGTAAGTTTGATACGTAAAGCTTGAAGGTCTCGTGTGCCTGATATTTCGCTCACCTTTGGCACTGAACACTGTAATGCGTATACTTTCTGCTTAGCGGCAGAAATCGGTGGTGGTAAATCCTAGGACTAAAATTTAAATATGTTCTACTCTCTGAAAAAAAAATGTTGTATTTTAGCGTAAAATATACATATTACAACTAATAACAGACATTTTTACGCCGGACATACTAGAGACTAAGATTTTACAGTCACCTTTTTTTGAGCATTGAATAAAAAAATACAGTCCTCTTAAATTTATTCTTCGAAACATAATGTAGGACTGAAATAACACTCTAAAGATCGAAATATAGACCACCCGAGTGTTACAAAAATAGTTTCGTTTTAATTGGTTTTCCTACATGCTACAAATCATTATTGAATGAAATGCGAAACGAAAGATTCACGATTGCTTTCGAGTGAATTTATATTTTATAGATTATAGCGGACCATCCACTAACGTTGTTTCTTGCCGGAGTCTACGATCGCTGAGGACTAAACACTGTAGATATGGGACAGCGAGAAAAACAATTCAGTCTTCCTTTTCTTCGCAGATATCTTTTTGACAACTAGAACAAGAGTAGTAGAACTTACGCTTAAGTTCGCCCGGGGAAGTACTGCCACCATGTCCATTTCTGCCGTCAAGCAGTAATGCATTTGCGATACTGTTCCGGTTTGAAAGGTGTGGTTGTCGGTGAAATTACAGGCACTTGAGACATTCCATCTTCGCATTTCAGAATTACGGCGCATACGATGCGACTTGGGTCTTTTTCTACCTAAGTAGGGGAGGGCCTAAATCGATATGCATGTTATGGGCAGAGGTTATAATTTAACATCAGTGGCCCATCTGCTCGTTCCGTAACTTAATACAATTAAAAATTAGTCGATGGGCCCCTATTGTGTATGGATGTGTTTTGTAGCAGTAGAAATAGCTGATGTCTATAGTTTAGCCGGCAAAGAACTGAATCCATACATTACAGCTTTGGAGTAGTGTACTCGCATTTCTGTGTCACAGTTTAAAAGGTCCTGGGTGAAACGTAGCAGAGTGAAGATGCTGCTAAAAACCAAGAGAGCTATTTACTCTCTTCACTAACACTGTATTAAAGAATTTTGAGATCCATCGAACATTTTTATGCAGTGCGTCATTAAGCTGGCTGCCATAATGATTGTCGAATTGAAAAGTAAGGTGGAGGCATTTACTTTTTGGAAGATCATTAAATGGTTCCTGAAATGACTCAACATATACCACAATTGTCATTCTGAATACGAAGAATGGCATTAACTCTTTTTTGACAATGACAGCTACAGATCATGCAAATCAGAAGCGCAACACAGATGAATTAGTGTCAAATCAAAAATTATTATCCATTAAATCTGTCAAGATTGAAATACCGAGTAAGATGTTGCGATTTATCAACATAAAATTCATCTTTATCACTCAGAAAGTAAGACTGATTTAACACTTATAACTGAATTTGTGATTTGACGAAGCCAATCACGACACAGCCGATTGTTTGCGGAAATCTCGATTCATGTTTTTTGGTCGACAATTTAAACTCTGTGCGTATGAAAATAGAGTTTAAATTATGTGCGAAATCTCAGTGGAAAGATACAGGAGTCTTTGATGAGACCGTACAAATCCTTTTAGCGTTGCAAAAAAATCTTTGTCTCTTTTTTTCGCTAACGAGGTGGTAATAATGGAGAGAAACAAAAAACGTTACGGTACAAAAATAATAAGCTTTCCTTTTCGGGAATACAATTCATTTCAGTTTAATTGTTAAGTCAATCATATTTATTCTATATTTTTTATTTTTATAGCTCTACGAATACTTATACAAACTGAAAAAACAGCAGATACTTTTGTATGTATTTAAATAGCTCTGTCAAAAATTTGTCCATTAGTTATATGTCGTGTCTCACGATGTTTTCCATCACCGATTTGAGAGCGTGGTATTGCGAACATAAATCTTTCTATCGAAAAACTGATAGGTGCACGTCGGGATTTGAACCGGCGACCTCCGGATTGAAACTCGGGGTCAGTACCGCTAGACCACCACGCTCTCATTCATTCGTCGGTAAGCAGTGTTAGCGACGAGCTCACCACTTTTCACGTGTATTTCACAATAGCTTTAACCACTGAAACGAGTGTGAAACCCCTTGTATATCTCCCTACTCCATTAAAAGGTGTGATTTTATTTATATTATTATTATATTTATTTCATATAAAGTTTTATTATTATTATATACTAGCTGCGCCCCGCGGTGTTACCGGCGGTGAATAAGTAATCCCACGGGAACACTGCATTTTTCCGGAATCAAAGTAGCCTATGTGTTAATCCAGGATATAAGCTGTCTACTCAGACACAACCAAATTTCATCCAAATCCATTCGGCTGTCTGAGCGTGAAAGAGTAACAAACATCCATACAAACTTTCACGTTTATAATATTACTAGGAAGTAGGATGATACGAGGAAAACCAGATCGTAAATTATAAGTCTAAAGTATCTTATAAAATAAAGTAAATAAATAGAATAAGTTTGATATTTTCCTCGGTTTATTCTCAGAAGTAAACACACGGTCGAGACTGCCTTGACTCATGCTACTCCATATGCAAAACAAATGGTAGTAAAACTGCATGACATAATTTAATCCGGAAAAGGAATATTCACGATACTGAGAAACAGCAAATTTTTCATACAAAGTACAGTTTTGTGTTGTAGGGGAGGACCCAAGTCATATTATTCCGTTTTATCTATCTATTCGTGTCACTGGTTCTATCGAACCAGTGTGGTGAAAGAATTTGAAGTGCACCTCAAAGAGGCTCATTTCATGCACTTGAAACGTGTCTTCGAATTTTCAAGTTCTAGGTCATGTCGGTCATGTCGGTTTCCTCACGATGTTTTCCTTCACCGCTTTGAGAACGAGGTATTGCGCTCACAAATCTTTCAATTGAAAAACTAATAGGTATACGTCGGGATTTGAACCGGCGACCTCCGGATTGAAACTCAGGGTCAGTACCACTAGACCGCAACGCTCTCATTATTTGTTATGAGCTGCACTTAAAACTAAGCCATCTGCTCGTTTCGTAATTTTTTTTTTATTTTTTTTTATGATATTTTATACAAGTTTGCAGGCCAAAACTAATAATTCCTAATACAGAATCAAACAATGACCACCGATCGTTCCTACCCACTGGAGTCATTTATGTAAACCTACGTAAAATGAACACGCAAAATCCTTGTAAGACAAATATTTCTTAATATATACATAATATAAAGGTTATGTTTTTTAAACCTTACAGGTTTTCTACCGAAAGTCTAGGACTTCTAAGTGTAAGAAAGCTATATGTGCTCCATCTAGTTCTCAAAAAACACAAGACTCTCTCTTACAATGCTGAGCAGGAAAACTCTGATGGTAGAAGAAAGAAAAAAGTAGCTCCCATAGTCTTTACAAAAACAACATTCGCCAAAAGGCAATACTCAGGACAGTCATCCCACATTTATAATATTATAAATAGTGAACTAGGAATTTATCCACTTAATTACTTTCACTGTACAAAAACTGTTACCGACTGGATGAAGATCAAAACATATGATGAAATAGAGAGTATGGTACAAACAATGATGTTATAAAAACATACATACACACAGAGACACGCACACACACACACACACACACACACACACACGCACACACACACACACACACACAAAATATTAATGCAATCACTAACGTATTCTTCATACAATATTTTCATTCATTTTTCTGTATATTTTACTTATAAATTTATGTAATCATGTTAATGGCAGAGCGGTTTCTCCTAACACAAGCAAAACAACTTTGCTTAAAAGGAGATTCCAAACCCAGAATGTTTCATTTATAAGTTAAGAAATAAAGAATTTATTATTATTATTATTATTATTATACATAGATATTAAAAACGACTATTGACATGTTTGTATATAATCACCGACTTAGTTATTTAAGGCATATATTTAATATTTACCTACACTCTTCGACGTCCATTTCGTAAAACGTGTGAAATTTTATCTCACATAAGTTCGGCGCGCTGAGATAACATATCAATGATCAAGTTAAAATTTAGAAATAAAAGGCTTTCGGTTTTGATTCCTGGGTCCAGGTTCTAGCCCTGGCCGGAGCAAAAATTTGTATGATAAAAATAACGCATTTTTGATTTGTGAAAGGTGTGCGGTATTTGATATAAAACAACTTTTTATAATTATTTTCGTCCAATTAATAATAATAATAATGGTGGACATTTCACACAGCGCCATCTAGCGCTAAAGTAAGCTAAGCATAGCTTGTATCATGGGAACCAGACAACTGATATAATACTTATATACTTTTCTTTTGTAAATACATACATATTAACACCAAGACACAGAATAAACATCAATGTTACAAATGTCACATAAATGTTTGTCCAAAGTGGGGATCGAACCCACGACCTACAGCGCAGAAGGCAGGGTTACTACCAACTGAGATATGAGGCCAGTCCAATCAAAAATTACGTCCAACGCGTAACATTCGGTTATTGCAGGAGCGCGAATGAGCATTATAATCGTTATCTATGCCAACGTAACTAACGGGAACAGTGACGCAACTCGCAGTGATAAAAATTATCACTTTACATTTGCATATTTTCACATGTTACAAAAAATTACTGGCTTCGTAGCTTAGGTAGTAACCCTGCCTTCTACGGTTTTAGGTCGTGAGTTCGATTGCCACGCAGGACAAACAATTGTGTGAACATAGATGTTTGTTCTGTTGTCTTGTTGGGTGTTAAATATGTATTTTATTGTATGTATTTAAAAAAGTATTTAATTATATCAGTTGTCTGGTTCCCATGATACCAGCTATACTTAGCTTACTTTAAGGCTAGATGGCGCTGTGTGAAATGACCACCAATATTATATTATTATTATTAATACATATTTTTATATTATTTAATACATATTTTTAAACAGCTTATTCTTTGCACTTTACACGCGCTTAATCCTTAAGTCAGACCTTTAAACAGAAACTTCAAACCTTTCAACTCAACAACATCAGTTGAGAACCGCAAAAAACGTTGTGTCATTCAAATATGATAAATTTTGACGAGTCGGTGTCATTGACCTGGAAATACCTACATAAATAAAGGGCGTTCGCGAAACGACAGGATTCCACCGCTACCCAGCCGCAGTAATTACGATGTTATTCTCATTTTGAGACACAGTGTTGCGCTAAGCAGATGTACAACTCCATTAAACATAATGTATATATTGGTGGACAATTCACACAGCGCCATGTAGCCCTAAACTAGGCATAGCTTTTATTATGGGGACCAGACAACTGATACAATACATATATACGTTTTTTTTAATAAATACAACATATAACATATCAACACCCAGACACAGACACACAAATGTTTGTTCTCGGTGGGAATCGAACCCACGACCTACAGCGTAGAAGGCATATTGGTGGACAATTCACACAGCACCCCAAATCTAGCCCCAAACTAAGCATAGCTTGTATTATGGGAACCAGACAACTGATAGAATACGTACATCCTTTTTTATAAATACATACATATAATACATATCAACACCCAGACACAGACACACAAATGTTTTTCCAGAGTGAGAATCGAACCCACGACCTACAGCGTAGAAGGCAGGGTTCTAACAACTGAGACCTCACGTGTCCGAGTGGAGCGAAAGGAGCAACCCAAAGCAGCAGTAGAACTTGTGCTAAGTTCGCCCGGAGAAGTACTGCCATTACACCTGGTAATTTAAAAACTTTCAAGGCCAGCGGTTTAGGCTGTACGTTTTCTGTCAGTCAGTCAGGCAGTCAGTCACTCTGTCAGTCAGTCGGTCAGGACATCTTAAACATACGTTGATTCCGGTCACAAAGAATAACCCTTTTTCTTGTTATGACAATCATGTGATATACTGCTATATTTGTAAAGCGGCATTCTTAAATAAGACAGTAACTGATTTGGCAAGATTGTCAGAATACGCAAATAAAAACCCATACTGACTGAATTCTTTATGTTTTTATTTAACTTGCAATGTATGTGTTGGTCAGGTCAAAATTTGCAACTGAATTTTGAACCCTGAGTGAGACTAAAATTTGGTATTCATGCATAAACCTGATGCTAATGCAATGTTTGATGAGTTGGGACTTGAAGCTGCTTCCAGGACTATCTGCAGACCACCTATGCCGGTGAAATTACAGGCACATGAGACATTCCACCTTCACGTCTCACATTTACGGGCGCATACGATGCGACTTGGGTCTTGTCATACCTAGTATGGGAGGACCCAAGTCGCATCGGCTGTTATGGGCCGAGGTTACCACTTAACACCAGGTGGGCCGTCGGCTCGTTCCGTAAATGTATAACATAAAAAAATAAAAATAAAAAAAAAAACCTAACTCCACAATAGCTTACAGCAGCCCTATGTGTTTAGGCTCGTAAGATTTGTCTTGAAAAGTACTGCTGGCATTGAGCAATCATAATATTGGTGGACAATTCACACAGCGCCATCTATCCCGAAACTAAGCATAACTTGTATTATGGGAACCAGACAACTGATAGAATGCATTTATACTTTTTGTAAGTACATACATATGTGGTATATATCAACACCCAGACACAGAACAAACATCTATATCCGTCACACAAATGTTTGACCTGGGTGGGAATCGAACCCACGACCTACAGCGCAGAAAGCAGGGTTACTACCAACTGAGCTGTGAGGCCAGTAAATATAACCAATAGAAACACTATGCTGGTGAGTCATTCATTAGAATTCTATGGTCACTGATAATGTTAATTCCTTAGTCATTGATGCCTTCAATTGTTTGAGTCATCATCACTTGGGAGTCTCTAATCGCATACTTTTGCTCCGTCTGATCTACTTCCAGGAAGTTTTATTTATGTTAATTGTTGTAAATACACACATTCAAGGCCGAAAAAATTCCCAGTGATGTATATGGCTTAGAAAAACAGCGACTACATAATAATGCATTTGTAGACGTACCCATAAATTTTTGCTACTCAAATGTAGCTTTTTAGACAAAAATTAGATCACAATTTCATTCATTTGTAGACCTCTTTTCTGTATAATAAGGGATGAAAATTTGTAATGTGAATAAATAATTTCTTAAGTTAGGGATATAAAACTTATCATAATTGTACAGTTGGTAAGAAAGAAATTAAAATGTTCCTGTTAGTGTAATTTTTCAGATATAAAAGCTTCCTATTGTGGCAACTAGGCTTTTTAAACTTCTATAAAATACATATTTTAATGAATAATATTTAGTTACTTACTTGTGTCTATTATTTTTATGTTGTAAGCTTAGTGCTACAAATAAAATATTTTTCTTTCTTTCTTTCTTCTCTTTCCTTGATGATTTTCCTTCAGATCTGACTCATAATGTATACAGGAAATTTTAAAAGTTTACTTCTCACGGCACAATTACAATCTTTGAATCAGTTCTCGATACACAACAATCATCTCCATTGATTCGCACTCCCACACCCGAGTAAACCAATCAGTTAACAACCTTACCTGTATGTAATAAGCTTGATTATTGATTGAATGAAATTGCACTCCTGAGCTTTCAGTGTCACAATGTAATACCAGGCTTATAGTATTGTAGCAAAGTCGATTATTGAATGGCTTTTAAGTTGTGTTGGCAATATCCTGTAGCTGAAGTGCTTTGGAAATTACTTAGTGTGGGTGGATGTATAGGAGAAGAAACCTACGCCTTAGGTCAAAACGTTTTGAGATGATCCTTGAATATCGTAAATAGGAATATTTCCAATAATTTAATACTAATAATCATTTAAAATTAAGCAGTCTTAGCTTACTTTTAAGTTATAATCATAATAATATTGGTGGACAATTCACAGCGCCATCTAGCCTCAAACAAAGCATTACTTGTAGTATGGGTACCAGACAATCGATAGAATACATATACATATACACTTTTTTTTGTAAATTATTTGTCAAATGTCCAAATAGAATTCGTCACACAAATGTTTTTCCTGGGTGGGGATCGAACTTGCTTATTCATTTTGTGCACAACAGCTCTTGAGGTATTTTTGTACAATTAGCACCTATTTTGAAACGACCTTTTTCACTTAAGAATTTTTATCTCACCAATAAATCTATGACTGGTTATCTACAGCATAACATTCGACTTAAAATATTACTTGTTAATGAAATACGTGGGCGTGAGGTAATGAAAGAGTAGGAGGTAAGGTTCTGTGGCTTTTAAACTTTTTAACCCGCATCATTATGTAATTGCGAAAATATTTAAAATTAGCTGTTGCCCGCGACTTCATCCGTGTGGTATTCGGTTTTATCACGCACCCCTATTTTACCCCTCGGAAAAGTAAGCCTAAGTTACTCCTTGTTACATCAGCTATCTGCCAGTGACAGTCCCGTCAAAATCGGTCCAGCCATTTCAGAGATTAGCTGGAACAAACAGACAAAAATCGTAAAAAATGATATTTTGGTATATGTACCTTGTACATCCATAATTTATATGCACTTAGTAAAAAGCAGTTATTTTAATATTACAAACAGACACTCCAATTTTATTTATTTGTAAAGATTGTACCTATTTCTTTCTTATGACTGGCCTCATAGCTCAGTTGGTATGGTAGTAACCCTGCCTTCTGCGCTGTAGGTTGTGGGTTCGATTCCCACCCCGGACAAACATTTGTGTAATGAACATAGGTGTTTGTTCTGTGTCTGGGTGTTAATATGTATTATATGCATATATTTACAAAAAAGTATTTGATTATTATATCAATTGTCTGGTTCCTATGATACAAGCTATCCTTAGCTTACTTTGGGGCTAGATGACGCTGTGTAAAATGTCCAGAAAAATTTATTATTCTTTTATATGTAGCTAAATTAATGTGTTAAATAAGAGACACATGATAGGTTTTATCCTTGAGTCTCAAGGTAACGCACGCGTTGCAATGCGACTTAGGGTTCGACCACATCTAACCGCCTGGCATTGCCATAAAAATTGGCTCATCTAAGGGTTTTTCATGGATTAAATTTTTGCATCCATTTTAACCGTGAAAAAAACAGTTTTTGCTGGATTCTGGTTGCCGTGGCTATCCAGGGATGGCTGCCTGAGCACCGTGGCGTGCACGGGCATGCGGAGTCTGGGAGGCTTCACGGCTTTCCCGGGATTGGGCCTCAAGGCAACGTGCGAGACTGTCGCGTTCCATTGGAGTACCCGGGGCCCCTCGAATGCGCAGAGGTCGGCCACCATGGTGTTTTTTAGTTCGGGTAAAAATCCCACACACGCTCTTTGCATCGCCGAAGCGAAGGGTAGGGCTTTAGAAGGTTTATACATCATGTAAAAAAAAGGGTGGCCGTGGATAAACACTACCAGCCATTAAAATAGCGAACCGTCGCACGACCTAAATACCCAATTGACACTGGCGTTCATAAAATATTACGTCAACTCCATTATTCATAATTAATGTCTAATTACCTAAACAGATAACAAATGTAGCCTTCAAATCAATTAGAATTATGCAACTTTTATCTGTATTTATGTTACTAAGTGCGTGTCCTTGCTAGTAATTGGATTTCGTTTACGAAAATTTAAAACGACATGCTTTACGATGTGACAAAAATCGTAAACGTATTGAAAAAAAATGTATGTATTTTCATATTTAAGAATTGCGAATATTATAGAATTTTAGATTTCTCGAATATTGGAATGTCAGTTATATTTCAGTGTTTTGAATAACTGAAAATTTAATTTTAAATCACTTTAAACAAAGTTTTATGCTTTGTTTGCTAATCATCATTTCAAATTATGCGACACGCTGCGCAGCATCTCTTAAAACGTAGGTATGGTGCTGTCAAAAAGTAAATGAGACTTGCCAAAACTGATTTTAATTCCCCTTTAAGTCCCTGGTGACTGAAATGAGACGAAGTGTGGTGCCGTAAAAACTGTCAAACATTGCGTCCATTAGGAATCCATAGACAATTTGGAAAATATAGTAAGCCATCACGATCAAAATGGGGCCCAGACTAACTCGAGGTAATATGTATAATATTATTATGTTATTGTTTAAAATGCAGTATTAAAGTATTATATCAGTTGTCTGGTTCTCATACAACCTCTGCTTAGCTTCCTTTGGGTCTAGATGGCGCTGTGAGAAATATTCACCATTATTAACTTATTTATTTATATTGTTTAGTGGGTAAACTTTCATGAACCATTGACTCGTAAAGAAGATGTGGGTATGAAATATTTTGTAACTAAACGAAGAAATATTCCAACAAACATTCAACTACATAGGTACCACAGAAAAACGTCAGTACAAAACACAACAGCACCAAATCAATTATGTAGTCAAATTATGTTAGTTCAGTTGTTACCTCACAATAGTATATTTGAAGGTCTTGAATAATCATGAAACACATGTTAGAATCATTAGTTCAGCCTGAGACAGAGAGGGCTATACGTGGGATAGTTAGTGTGAATGAGACAGTTGACAATGATGGTAGAGTCATGAGTCACAACCATAGACAAGTGGGTCAAGATTGCTACATGATCAGTGAACGTTTGCTTAATTCCAATTCAGAAGTCGTGAATCTATGTAGACGTCATTGATAAACAACTGAAGATAAAAGGTGTTTACCTGAAAGATAACTGTTGGTAAGCGAGAGTGGATTGGTTTATGTCATATAAGAGTAGTAGAACTCTCGCCAAGTAATTTCACTGGAAACCACACCCTTCAAACCGGAACACAGTAAAGCGAATGCGTTACTGCTTGGCGGCAGAAGTGGGCACGGTGGCAGTACTTCCCCGGATGAACTTGGCGTGAGGTCTACTGCTCTTAAGGTCTTACTGCTAGACTGCAACGCTCACCAAGCAGTTATGACGACTGCCCCTGAGTTTAGCTTCATAATTTCAAAGCCTCTCTCTATGACCGAGGAATAGATAGATAGAAAATACTTTATTGACCATCATTTTTAATACATGGACATTTCGTAAAGATTAATACTTAAGCTAAAGTAATACAATGGGCCTTATAGCTAATAGCGATTTCTTCCAGGCAACCTTTAATAGAAAGAGACTCACCGTTCAAAGTTCCCAAGCTCCGCCGTCAGAATTATACCAAGGTGTACTGACGTGTTTTACCAACATGTATCTTATAGAATTTATGCTCCCGGTCAGTCCAGTCGACAATAATACCCGAATCTATGTCGTTCGAGATTCCGAAGCTACCATAAATAACCCCGGCTTTGCTTGATGTATGCAAGACCTATTTAGCGGAAGAGTAACGGTCACTTAGATTATACTTCGTGTGGGGTTCAAATGATTAAGTGTAGTATGGTGTTGATAGTTTGTTTTACGAAGTGAAAAATCGATGACTGTGATGCAATCAGTAGGCATTTGTTAATGTAGGAGATAGATGACTGTCGGTAAGCATGAATAACTAGTTTTGCCCGCGGCTTTGCTCGCGTTGTACTGGATTAAAAGCTGCCTTTGTGTTATTGGAGGAAATTTTAAATCTGTGTAAAATTTCAACTTAATCGTACGAATTTTTACCTGAATATATTATTTAGATTCGTAATGAATATGATACGTCCTTTTCTATAATTATAACAAAATTATTGGTCAGGGGTTCAGGACGGATCATTATTTTATGCTTAAATCCTGGATATTATTGCAGAAAGTTTGAATAACACGAATCACATTTAAGAGTTTGAAAAGTCCTTAAAAAAGACGACTTAGTAAATACAAGTGGAGGTATTCTTCAGGTATAAATATACAAAAACATATTACAGATAACAAAGGAAACGATTCAACTAATTTTCCTTTGTTATTAAAAATAATTTGCAAAAATCAAAATCGAAGCAAGTAAGTAATTTGTTGATTATAATAAAATAATTAAAAAATTTACTCAAACGAAATAAGTAGATCTTCGTCCGGGGAAGAACTGCCACCATGCCCATTTCAGCAGTAATGCATTGGCAAAATTAAGAAGAAACGTAAGACTTTAAAACTTATTCTTTCCTTTACAATGCTACATAAAAAAATATAAGCACAACGACTTTAATTAAGAATTTGTAAATAAAATAAATCGCGTCTGCGAAAATAATCTGAGAGCGACGGAACGTATTCCTTTTGTAACCATCATTTATCTCAACTTGTTTAGCATTTGCTTATGTTTTATTTTTAATTGTTATTATATATATTAATTTTGTTGGGATGCGTTTGTCTGTATATCACCTAATGTAAAGAGTTTCCTCACGATGTTTTCCTTCACTCTTTTGAGAACGTGGTATTGCGCACATAAATCTTTCAATTGAAAAACTCATAGGTGCACGTCGGGATTTGAACCGGCGACCTCCGGATTGAAACTCGGGGTCAGTACCACAGCACCACGTTCTCAATCGCTTCGTTGTGCTAATATTGGCCAAAGTTTACAAAATAATTAGTTGATCTGAAAATTAGCATTGCTTACAATACGCGTTATAAGTGACTCGACTTGAACACGTGTTATGTTACGCCATTTTCTAAGCGGATGTGTGCCCCGAACGGTTAATGGATGATCTTTCATTTATAATTAGAGCACACTCGACGTTGTTTCAGGAGGAAGGCAGACAGATTTTTACTGGATGAGTGTAGTCGAAATAATTTTGGAACAAATTGAAACGCATTTCAAATGGTCTGCAATATTGGTTACTAGCGACCCGCCCTGGCTAATAAATCTACAGATTATATACACAAACTTTCGTCATTTATCTTAAACATATTAACTCTTTCCATTAGTGGAAACCTTATCAAAATTAGTTGATTGGTTTAGAAGAAGTGAGCGAGCGCAGATAGAGGCAGATAGCGACTTTGAAAAATATTTTATTCAAAGAATATTATGAAATCAGCGAGAGAGAACATGACTTAAACGAGAATTTCTAACTTCTGTAAATTTATATAAATACACTATCTTAATTTAATAATGTATAATCCTACACACAGTAATATTATGAAGTTAATATTTTTTGTTTATTTCTAAAACTGTTGAACTGAGTTTTTATATTCTTTCACTGAGTAACCCAGGCTATATTTAATTTTATTGAGTAATATTGATTGATCTATGAGGAAGCAGCGCTGGCAAAAACAAGATTATTAAAGTAATGAGTAAAAGTATATTTTTCAAAATAAGCTTTTATCCGACCTAAGATACCTAGGCCAGGAATTATTGCAATAATTTACATACCTCACGGACTTACTTATTATGGCATTTATTTAAATTGCCGTTGCTATGAAAAATAAGTGTTTTTGCAAGATCTTTGTATGGACAAGTGTATTTAACAAGTGTCGCACTCACATAACAAATACATAAGGTTATTTGTATAGATGTTATGTTGTAATGTGACATAACCCTAACTACTGAAATAAACGAGCACAAGATACATATTAATTTTCCGGCACAGAAACCGTTCTAAAACATCCATTGTTCCAATCACAATAAGAAATTACTCAAACAGGCTACAACAAAGAAAAATTGGGTAAACCAACGCAACGGTTTTTAACGGTGTGATGCAATTCCATTTAGTGTGGGTTAGGATTTTTATCGATTGTCGATGGAAGAATGATGACCATTTTGAAATAAACTGTTGAATTTTGAAATATACTGTTGAACTTTGCACAATGAAAATAAAACCAGCGCTGAGGAGCGACACCGCTGATACAGCACATGCTGAGTGCTAGCCTTTATTTTGCTGTTACAAGCCACATTTTCTTTTATTTGTACCTAATTTTATTTCTAATGTAACACAAAATAAATAATTTTCTATCTTTTCTTTCTTTTCATTGAACGTCTTTTTGCTGGCGTTCAAATGAGGGCAATTTTATGGGATACTGAGGGATTCCGTTTTCTATAGAAAGTTACTTATTAAGAAAAAAGTAAACATAAAAATATGCTTCTGGGCGATGTCTATATAAAATATAATATGGTATAAAAAGGGTCTTAGCATTAAAAGTCAGTCCAAGTAGTAAGACCATATTTTTTAATTTCAGTTTATTCATACTGCGACACAGTATTGGAAGACATAACGCAGAAATCGTGGCAGAACTTCCCAGGGTGAAGTTGGCACCAGTTCAACTGTTAATAAAATTTTGAATTTTAATATTGTGTTGTAGTATTTTTATCACAGTGGTTTGAGATTCTGAGACAAGAGTTGAAGTATTTTTATCGATTGTCGATGGAGACGACGGTAAACAATTTTCCGCTAGCGGCATTTTTTTTTTAAAACTGTATTTTTTTCAATTTAATGCTCAATGTGTAATACATTATCATTTTCTACAGATTAAAGTAATTTTTATTAATACTATTTCCGTGTTTTTACACTATTTATTACTACTATTTCGATATCACATGAAAACATTTGGCACTTGTTTTTTGTCAAGAACTAACGTCTAGAGCTATATTAATATTTTATTTTCTGCTTGTTCACAGGTATGACATTGGCTCATTACTTTATCAGTTCGATTAATAAACGAAAATTAAAGCGATACTGGTGGAAGGTACGTAGAACAATGTCTTCTGAAAATTCAGGCGAAGTTTACATTTTTTTATGTTATATCTAGAGTATGTAAAGAAAAATATACATAAATAATAACCGCATTGCACGCTTCAAGCAAGTGGCGATATAGCGGAGGCAGATACTTCATGACGTCGACAGAGGCCCCTGACCCTCGTTGGCTGGACGTATTTGGAGACGCAATCCAACCTGTGCTAAGAGTGGAAGTAGGTAGAGAAGAACGGGATAATCGGGAGTATAACTAACTGAAATCGCATACCTCTTTACACCATTTAGCCTTCATCCCCAACGTTCTCCCTAACGCTGCTAGTAACTCGAGCAACTCATATGGGGGCAAAAGAAAAAAAATAACCATGAGTAACTTACATTATTTGAAACATAGGAATTATCAAGTCTTATTTGTTTTCAGTGTATTTAACCGAAGTCATATTACGAACACATACACGATTTTTTTTTTAAATGACTGGACATTATGCTGTTGGCCGCAGATGGCCTTGACAGCGTTTACACGGGCTTTTGGTGAGAGCAGACGGCTCTCAATCACATACACGAACGCTAGTTGTAGCTTTTATGGGCAGAGGTTACTACTTCACGCCAGGTGGGCCATCTGCTCGTTCCATAACTTAATAAAAAAAAAAACATCATAACATAGTTTTTATTATTAATCGATTGATCCCTTCACTACGCATCGAGTGACCCATATCGATCGCTTCCTCGATCAACAATCGGCCACTGTTGCCGAGTCACAGTACACCAGAACAGTGCAACGGTATTAAGGCCGGTGACACACTAACGCACAGCGCCTAACATACAACAAGTATCGGAAGAATTACTTTAAAAGAAAAATTAGTATGGATCTGATCAAAAGTCTTCTGCTGTAGTTATTCACTGAATATGTTGCCAGTAAACAATAATAATATAATAATAAATATTGGTGGACATTTCACAGCGCCATCTAGCCCCAAAGTAAGCTAAGCATAGCTTGTATCATGGGAATCAGACAACTGATTTGTAAATACATTATATAATACATATTTACACCCAGACACAGAACAAACATCTGTGTTTGTCCTGTGTGGGAATCGAACCCACGACCTACAGCGCAGAAGGCAGTGTTACTATCAACTGAGCTGTGAGGCCAGTCGAATATTAGTTAGGATTTGTATCTGCTGCCAATCAGTAATGCGCTCCTTGCATTAAATTGCTTCTTTTTGCAATGCCACATATCGTCAGAATTTTCGAGCGACTTAAAGGAAATTAATTTTAATATTTATTTTCAATATAATTCAATTTAAATCACGAAATTAACAAAATTGTGACGCAATTTCACACTAAATAATTCATTGTTACGCACTGTTTGCCAATGACATTGATCAAACAGAATTTTAATCACACTTCTGTGTAGTTTATTCTGTGACTAGTGTGCTCGTTTCAGCAGGCCCACCTGTCGGTTTGGGGGCCTTATTCTCAACAAGTGACATGTCATCTCGACTATAGTGAAGGTCACTTGCTGGAGAATTTACACATTTTTTTTTCATTCCACATTGATTATATGTAACACTTTTCCAGCTCATTACAAACTTAGCAGTGTCAGTAAGATTTGAGTAGTATTTTTTTTTTATTTTTTTTCTAAATTATAACATTTATCCGCTTTATTAGTCTAGAACAGAATCAGGCATGAAAATCTCAATTCGATTATTCTTCCATCTATTTATCCTACTATTAGTTTTAGTACGGCAGCAATAGCACTGAATGGTAAAGTTATGTTATGTAAGGCCAATATTTCAGTAAAAAAGCGTTCCTCGCAATAAGTGTTTGGTAAACTCAGTTAAGTGTAGTTTGGAGGTTCTTTGACGGTTTCCAGAAATGTATGAAAATTTTCGCGAAAGTTTTGCCAGAAAATCTATTTCAGTTTGTAGTAGGTAGATAAGTTCTGGTTAGGTTATCATTAATTCGGTTCCTGGGCAATATTTTCTCTGTTCTCTAGTTTATTTCTCTTATATGTATGTAGTATGTACGTATTTCAAAATATACTTACAAGTATTCTACCGTTATTTAATTCTCAAAGTATACTTAGTTTGGTGCTAGATGGCGCTGTGTGAATTGTCCACCAATATTATTATTATTATTATTATCAGTGAGAATGAGAAGTACAAGTAGTATAGATTATGCTGCTCTTGAATAAGCGCTCGAAGTAACTTAGCAAATAGTAGCCTCCTTATATGATCAATGCCACACCGTCAAAAGATTTTCAATCGATGTTGAATTTGACACATAGAGCTTGAGGTTACATTTAGTAAGCATTTGACATCAATGTGACGAAGGAACGTGCGTGATCATCTTCGTTTACATGTAAGTGTTAACTGGAATATGATGTAAGATTATAGATTTGGTGCGAGAACACTCTAAAAGCGTTTGTGTTCGAATCTTTAAGATAAACGAATTGATAAAAATACGACGAAAACCGCTGCGACTTTTACAAGATATTATTTAACTTGTATTGTTTTTTTGTTCGGGCTCGTATGCTATTTAGCAGAATATGTTTGGACTAAATAAAAAATATTCTACACCGCATAAGTAATATATAATACACCGATCAAATTACCGATTTCAGCTACTTTTCATGTACTTAATCGAAAAAATAGTTCGTTATCGTATGTCTTTCCTCTATCATCATCAATTATTTATGAAATTACAGATTTTATATTAATATTTTATTCTGATTTTAAAATAAAGTGAAAAATATAAAGAAAAATAAAATTATTTTATGTGATCTTTTATTAGATCAATAACGTATTGACTATTTAAATTGGTGTTAATGCCGTTCTAAAAAATCTATGAGTTACATTTCACAGTTAACGCCACCTACCCTCAGTTGTCTTCTGCCATCAAATGCCTACCCATAGACCAAAGATACCACCAAGGAGATTTTCTTAACCATTTCACATTTACGATGTGCGTCTGCAATTTCAGTGTGCCATTTGGGTGGTAAACGACTCACTTTTGAGAAAAGTAAAATTTAACTGTCGCCGACGCTTTAAACTGATAATTTGATCACATTACTGACGACCAAATTCGAGGCATTAAGTTTGCAGGAACTTGAGCAATGATGACCATTCTTTGGCACCTCTGAAGACTGATGATGAGTTTTCAAATAACATAATTTTACTAGCTTCTGCCAGTGTGCGCACGCGTGGGCTACGTAAATAAATGATGCAACAGTACTAACTTTATTGGATTTCAATCCTTGAATGTGATTAGATCCCCGAAATCAAATTTCTGACACAAATGTATCTCTCTCTAAGGTTTAGAAACTCTCTTATTCCAAAGTTCGTGTCGTGCATTTTTATTATCTATACAAGGATTCCTCACGCTAGAATCGAAAATTTTTGGTTTCATACCTTTAAAATTATTAAAATTAAAAACTCACGTCAGGATTTGTACCAGCGAATTCCAGATTGAAACTCGGAGATATTTTACCACTAGGCCACCACACTACTTAACCAAAAACTTTAAGAAGATAAATTATGTTTCATATCCATTACCAAATTATTACCTACGTTTTTTTAGAAAACAGCACGAAAAGTCGGTAAATTTTCGGCCAATCTTTAAATTATTTTAATTTTTTGTTTTTTTTTCATCGTGGTCGGTGACAGGATCATTCATAACAATTTTCCACGGCCTTATACGATATAATTAATTGTATTGGTTTTTGTCTTTTCAAGTCTCACCAGTGTGCCGTAAATCTTACCGTTTAACCCACTTTTTTGAAGCACATGCTGCATAAGGACAGTAGCTCTCTTTCAAGCAGGATAGTAGCTCGCATGCTATTTACGTTTCTCGTTTTTTTTATATGACTTTTTTATATTACTACTTGGTGCTAAGATGGCGCCTGTAAAATACGAAGACAGTGAAAATAACAGAAATTTCAAAAAGTACAGAAGCAAACATGTAACAAGTATCATATGAATGTAAGGTATTGTATCTAGTTTTAAGATTAACCTACTTTTTCTCTCTAAATTAATCGATTATCATTATTATAATGTATATATTATTATAATACTATTAATTACTATTATACTATACTATTATATATTACATTATACACACAGCGTCATTTAGCCCCAAAGTAAGCTAAGCATTATCATGGGAACCTACAGCGCAGAAGGCAGCGTTACTACCAACTGAGCTATGAGGCCAGTCAAATTATCCTTTGGTGAGCTCTAAGCTGATAAAAATGATAGATAAAAATAAATGTAACAGATTGGAAAAAACTGCACAGATTTATTAATTTTGTTTATCTTGCGTAATATTTACGTTAGCCACTATCGTCCAGTAAACTGGCATGCTTTTTGACTGCTACGTATGGCCACAAAAATCCACCGCTTTTAAATTATGGGTTCGATGGTTATTTTCTCTCATTTAAGGCGTCATATTATTCACTTGTGCACGTAAAACGGCCGGTGTGGGCAATTTGGCAGTTCTTGCGAAAGCTGACACTCAAAATGCGCGCACGCTTCAATTGAGAAGTTGTGTGACTTCATAACTCTGTGTGAAAGGGAAACGGTATGATTATGTTGACAGTTTAATGTAAAAGAATGACAAAATGCGGGGAAATCATTTATAAAACAGACACCGATTAATTGTTTTTAAAATAATATACAAATTTGTATATCGAAATAGGCCAAACAACGTATTCGTTAAAATTCAAAAATCTACTAAAATACAGTAGCAACTGCATAAATGCAATTAAAGTAGGTTTATAATGAAATAACCAACAATGTTTATTCAAATTTAATACATAAATTGATTTGCAACCGTGCCAAATTCAGGTAGAAAAATATGGGAGAAACATATTAAGTAGGAAGCCCTCTTTTAGGGGGTGTCTTGCCTGTGAACAGGCGTCAAACTTAGCGATAAGTACGTGTGACCTTATGTTTTGAATATTATTGACGTTTCCATGCCATTTCTTTACAAATTCTATGGAAATAAAGTTTTAGACTTTGAAGTACACTGCAGACTTATACTTAAAGACAAAAAAAATAGAAAACTACTCCCTTAAAATAACTTGTTACCCTAACTCGCCACCGATATTGGTAATTACAAACAAAACAGGCACAGCTTTCCATTCAGTAAAACACTTGCACGTTTCGCCCAGGTCGAAGTACAATAACAGACTTATAACCAATACATCAAGCCATAAATTCCGCGAAGTACTTTACGAGTGCCATACAAATTTGTTTATAACGCACTGTTAGCTTAGGATCGGGCCCACGAGCGAGCAAGGCCGATCGGTAACGCGAAATCGACATAATAAAACTTGGCATACCTCCGAACTGGGACTTTTTTTAACAGTTGGCAACATTTCTCATATTATTCAATTACGTTTTATGATCGAGAACTTGAGATACACAAGTTCTGATTTTATTACGACAACAGTTATGGTCACTGTGAAAATAATTATGTTCGCGCGCTGTCAAAACATTGCTTCGTTTGCGCTTTATGAGCGGTAAACTTTTGAGTTCAGCTACACAAATTCAATTCGGTAATATATAACTTTATGTAAATAAGTTACGGAACGAGCTTTTGGCCTACCTGTTGTTAGTTGTAACCACTGCCTATAAGAAAAGCAAACGACTGAGATCCTCTCTTACAGAGCTATGGGAAGGTCTCAAATCGTCAAAGTTAGCAATAAGTACGCGTGAACTTATGTTTTAAATATTATTGACGTTTCCAAGCCATTTCTTTATGAATTCTATGGAAATAAAGTTTCTGACTTTGACTTTGTCGCATGTAACTGCGCCAGTATTTTTGGGAAATGGGTCATGCAATGTGTCATGTGTCAGGAGGTCGAGTTCACCCCTCATTACCTAAAGGATATGATGTACACATTTTATTTTTCGGTAGGATTTCCATATTTAACGAACTAAATCGATTCACGGCTGTTTCTCTGAAGGGGTAAGTGAGAGCTCAAAAACTTTATTATACAATTTGTGGGATTGTGAGACCGAACACGTGGAAAGTGGTGAGTACGTGGTCGCCTTTACTCCCCACTAACAATTCAGTTGACACTTTGGTCCAGTCACTCACTCCTTCCGACAGCAAAGACTGTATCAAAAAATTACCAGCAAATACTGATGAATATTTAATAAAATCATTAAATACGCAGTATTACATACTACATCTCATCTTACTGAACCGTTTCGTTAACTATGTAATAATCCAAAATATTCCGAAGCCAAAATATTAGAATTCGTTTTCGAGAAAATTACGTACAAACCCTTTACGAAGAGCATTTTTATAAAATACGACGTAAGCAGTCGTGATAAAGTTAATTTTGTCGCAAATTCGTGTGGCCTTCATAAATGTACATGTGAATATATTCAACATGTGAGGTCACATTTCATTAAATAATTACATGTTATTTCATGTCATGGATCAGGTACATCACCGTCAGATACAATTTATAATAGTTATATATAAATTATCAGAATCATTCAGAAAAAATAACAAGGTCTTTTAACTAAGAGCTTCTTCATTTACATTGGGAAAAATAACAAAGACTTATGTAGGTACATTATATACAGAAATTAAACATAAAAAAGAATATTATAAAATTATACGCGGGGCTCTATAATTTGCCTAATTGATATTTCCAAGCCCTTTCTATAAGAGTTCAATGGAGTTTTGTTATTTGTCTTTCTTAAAGTACTGTACCGAGTAACAAAAGGCAAATTGTCTGTTTGAATTATAAAATCTACTTTTTAGTATGTGAGTTGCGTCGACCAGCCCACGTGGCAGAAACAATATGGTAGCAATGACGTCTTCACATAATAAGAACATTGAAATAAACATTTTCCTTTTGTTTTATTCTACTTAGAGTTGAATTTTAGTTTACGATTAAAAACCCACACTAATAGTAAAAGTCAAGAATTCTCAAAGTATGCGATTTCTTCGAACGTGATTCGATTTTCCCGAAAAAACGGTTAGTTGATAAACTTTTTTACGGATAAAAGTAAATAAAATAAGTTATTTTGCTTCAAAACCAAACTACTGAATCAAATTCGATGAAACTATGGGACCTATCTGAAAATATATCATTCCAATCAAAAAGTATTTTATTTCAAATTGGTTTATAAATGATGATAATATATGGTATATAAAACGAACAAATAACGAACATAAGAAAAAATTATAACCTCCTATTTTGAAGTTGGTTAAAAATAATGGGCCTTTTTATATTTGAACTACTTAGTAAACTGGTACTACATTCACCAAAAAAAAAACAAAAAAAAACGTGTTTCACGAGACAAAACAACAAAAGCGGCGATGTATGGCATCGCATCACATGTCGTGATTTATGTATATTTAAATCACTTTATACATACGCTAGATCATCCGACAAAGACGTGGAATGCGCGCGACATCTGAATGTCTAATGACGGTTTAAGGCGAAGAAGGCTTCGGAGACGGACCTTCTTGGTAGTAATATATATAAAAACTTAGTAGTGTGGGGCCACGTTGGGGCCCACGATGCTCGCGTCCGTAAGTAATTACCCTTTGAATCCCTACGTGTCCCCCGGGTGGTGCGAAAGGAGCCACCCAAAGTAGCAGTGTCAAGTTCGCTCGGAGAAGTAAAATAAATAAATAAAAATTGGTGTATGGTGATGGTGTAATTTGGGGCTAGATGGCGCTGTGTGAAATGTCCACCAATATTATTATTGTCGTGGTGAGAAAATATGAACAATTTAATGTACTGATATTTTGTATGGATTAAATAAACATCCAAATGGAATATCGATAAATCAATCAGTGTTATTACTATTAATTAAATAAAGATATTAATAATTAACACAGAAGCCCTTAAAAATAATTTTCACTGATATTAACATTCATCTAATTTATTTATAAAAACATCAGCTCTTGGATTGAATTTGAATTACAAATTTTATTTTACAGCATCATGGATTAGTTTTATTTACCGTGATCTTGTTTCGAAACAAATTTTATCGCTTATAGATCAACTGTTGTTTCGTAGTTATTTTGATCTACATTTTAGCTAGTTTACAAAATTAACTGACTGATTCACGGACTGACTATATATAAATGATTTTGAGTAATTTTGAGGGCCACCCCCTGTGGTACAGAACCCCGAGTTTTAATCTAGTTTTTATATTTCAAAAAAATTATGTGCGCTTTTTCTCAAAACGACCCAAGATTTTTTTTCACCGCATTTGTCTTGAGAGATCTAGTGATAGATATATGTATTAGGACTTTAAGTAAAGAAGTCAAAAATCTAGCATTCTTTCACTTAAACCGGGTATTTTCGAAATTCTTTTACTTATTTTATTTTATAGTACTTACCATACAAATACTTATAGTTTAAAAAAATACAATTATCGCAATAAATACTGTTTTCATAATATCTCTGTAGTTTTTGGAGATGTTTGAATACAAAATGTAGAAATGTATGCGTAAATTTACTTCTAGCGGGAAGGCCATCATTCAGCCTGTAGCAAAACTTACCTTTGTGAGTTGCTTCGCTGATATCGCCACCATTATAAAATAAAAATAAATAAACAAACAATCTTAAATCACATAAAGACACTTCAGACATATTTACTCTAATCTTATTTGGAAATCAAACCGCGGTCGTGTTTGCATTGGTTTCCAAATATCCGCACCTTAAGAGGTCAATTGTCAATCACACGTTGACATTCCACGTCTAGTGCGTGCTCACAGAGTATGGGAAAAGTCGTTGCGACGTAAAGATGCATTAAGACTGTCGCACATTTTTTTTTCGTTGCCTTCATATCTGATAACTGATAGAATACTAATCTACCTATACTTATTTTGGTACACTTGTATTGTCTTGTTGTATTGTCACACATGTTTATCCTAGGAGAGAATCGATCCTACGACCTAGAGCGCAGAAGGCTTAGTTCCTACCAACTAAACTATATATAGAGAGGACTTATTGCTGTTGTCTATGGGCGGCGGTTACCACTTAACATCAGGTGGGCCGTCAGCTCGTTCTACACCCTACATTACATAAAAAAAAACTTTTATGTAAATTTTGTGAATAAAATGTTAATCTTCCTGTAAAAACGTAAACAATTTTATCTGACCCTATAATGCAGAAGAAATAATTGTCTCGTAAAATAACCAGCTTAATGCATTTACCTGTTACTGCTGTTGATATTCTTGTTCAGTGTTCGCATCTATGTATATGTCAATGACAACAAGATAATAATCGTTAAGTTAAAGATATCTCTATCGTTTTATTTTGTTTACAAGCTTCATCCCGCGATTTCTCCCGCGTAAAAACGATTCTACCAATAATTTCAGGTAAACGTCTACCTTATATGGTCCAAATTTCAGCTTAATACAAGTAGATATTCTCTTATTTTATTATATGTTTAATATAAGGAGTTTGCTAATCATTAGACACAAATGTTTGTCTTGTCTGGGAGTCGAAACCACTGCCTACAGCGCAGAAGGCAGGGTTAGGCAACTCTTTGCTGACAGTTTGAACATTGCTAAGAATCTAGTCAAAAGTGACCTTACCAAAATTCGGTCACACATCTATATACCGTCACAAAAATTTTGTAACTCCATGGTCTTAACTGCTTGTGTGATTGTAAGTTCAAGATACCAGTTTCGTGGCACACAGTGTATACACAGGCTGTTATCGGAATCCTTTTAGTAAACGTAATTTATAGGCCCTCGACTTTTCCGCGTGAAATTTGGTTTTAAACGTTTTTTCCATACAAACTTTGACAATCCATTTCGTGTAGAAGTAAAATTAAAGGTATCTAATTTCTATAAAGAAGTCCCTTGAAATTTATAAACTTGTAGATTATTGTTTCAGAAATTTCGCTATTAGTCAGTCCTCTTTGTAATATACACTCATGGACATATTCAGAGGAACGCAACAAAACATAGTAAAACTTTTAATAGCTTTCCTTTAAATAATTACATGAATGTAGATAGGACGTGTAAGCCTATAATTTTTTTCTTAAGGCAAAAACCTTAAATGCACCAGTGTGGAAGCTGCGCCCGCTAGCCTACTCTGGATTAGTGAGAGTGAATGAATAGTTACCGGCTTTAAATCCTGTTATAAATGGAAACAAACACGCGAGGTGCTAGAACATCTGCGATAGCCGACCGCCTTGGTAATGCGCCCACTTACTGCGAAAGGAAAATGTATGCAAATTCATGTGAGTAATGATAAGGTATGGAGCGTGGGGCCAAAGTGTGTCCTATGGCGCGTAAGCAGCATTGTAAACAATGGCTGTATACTTAGTTTCTGTATCACAACTATTAGGGCACTAGATGGCGCTGTTTGCAATGGCCACCAATTTTTTTATGGTATCAACTTCATTTCCATTGGATTCTTAAAGAAATAATAATAATAATAATAAATTTATTCAAATAAAACATGGTAAATATAAAAAATCATAAAACTTATTTAGACATAGGTATATATAACACGGGAGCCTGAACTAGGTAATCCTGTGTTTCAGGCGAGAAGAGCTAACATTTAATCTAAAATAATCACTACTTTGTTATTATTATAGGTACCTACTTATAGCTACAAGTTATACATAATGTGTAAACAATTTGGAATTGAACGTAAAATACATTGGAAAAGTCAGTTGGTCAACAAATCACCACGAAGTTAATAGCTGATAGGTCACACCTAGTATTGGACTGAGAGCTGACGACCGAAACGGCCAGGTAATTTGATCATTCATAAAAATGATTTATCAACTTACCTGGAGCACTCTAAGAATAAAAATGTCGACCTGGCAGGATTCGCGTGGTGGATGTGGGTGTCCTAGCCTCTGGGAATAATAAACTTTAAGCACAAAAAAAGCCAGCCTTGTTATTATTACCTAAAAATAATTCTTTTTTCCGCACTGTATTTAAGCCTGGCGATACCTTTCCACCAATCAAATGACGCCAGATTTTTTTTGTGTGCTTTGGGGAGGTAGTGAAACCATTTGGCATAAAAAGTAATCTTGATCAAATTACGTTTTTTTTTTTTCCCCCATAACACCCACATCCACCACGCGAATCCTGCCAGGTCGACATTTTTATTCTTAGAGTGCTCCAGGTAAGTTGATAAATCATTTTTATGAATGATCAAATTACCTAGCCGTTTCGGTCGTCAGCTCTCAGTCGATATAGGAATCACTTCTTCACTTCATTTGTACTATACCTTGTGGAAGTTTTTGTGATGTCCAATTTGTGTTCATACTTCGTCATTAAGTAACCAGTTCCTTAACTATCTAGTTTCTTCATACTCTGAGCATTAATCCATTAGCATTTTGTAACTGTGTTATCTCCTTCAGCTAATTGTTAGCAATTCTGTTTGCTTAAGTCACGTGTGTGACATATTTCGTTAGTTTTGTAAGTAAATTACTTAGAAGTGCAAATGTTTGAGTAAGCACATCCGTATCCGTCGGACATAACTTATAAGTGTTCAAAACCTTTTTTATGTTACTAAATTGATGATGCTGATTTTCCGTATGATGTTCATGAGTAACTAATAATATAGTAACTAATATAGTAATAATAAAACTAATAATAACTAATAATGACTAGTTAAGTCGCTTTGGTTGCACCCGTCATGTCCAGAATTTGTAGAGTTAACGGAAGTACTGACACTATACCTATTTACGCGCTGCATACCGGTAATGTACTCGCATTAGCGTGTTCCAGTTTGAAGAGTTTGGTGATGTGGTTGACGGTAATGTTACAAGGGTATACAGTTTACTTTAAGTGCGTTTGTTAATCAGAAGTCTCTTTCTGGGTAACAAATGCATTTTGAAGTAGGAATATAATGTGATTTACCAAATGGAATGTTTACCACCAAGTTTTAGCCAAATGATCCCGAATTTTAAACCAGTTCCCCCAGACCATTGAGTTGAAGTTTGCGCGCACGTTTCAGCGATAACGCACGTTAACTTCTCTTCAAATATATGTTACGTACCTTAAAACTTTTTATAATATATTGGCATCGATTTCAAAACTGAAGTTTTGCCTAACTTGTACGGTACAAGTAAAAACCGAATACATAGTTACGTACTACGCGGAAATAAAAAACATACTGTGGCAAAGAAACCAGAAATTCCTGAAGAACGTGTCCAAAATTCAGCAAAAAATGTTAAGTTTGTCTTTTCGCATTGACTGCAAATTGGTAACCAGCTTCCAGTAAAATGTTTGTTGGCATACTGTGGCGAACGAATACAGTTATCTAGCAATCATTTCTCAACGCCATGCTGTCTCGGCTAGTTTAGCTACTTATCTTTTAGCTACGGACGCAGCTAAAAGATAGCAGCTGGCAAACTTTAATCTTGTTCCCGTAGTTCAGTGAACATGATAAAGTGACGTGGTGGTGCGATACGGATATTTCCCGCATGACCTATTGACTGCTGCCGTGGAAGTCGGCGCGAGCTAGATTTAGAGCTACATTATTATCTATACGCCGCGATCGTATAGTTCTTTTTTAGTCTTTTTTTTGTAGGTATTATATTATTGTTTGCATTTTTATATAATTACGATAGATTTTTTAATTTGAAAGGTTTGATAGCTTAAATTAATAAAATAAGAGTTTAAAATTCGAAAATACACGTTTTTGTTTTCATGTTTATTTATTAATGGATATGATATAGATTAACACAAGATATGAGATTATTTTATAATGATTTTCAATTTTAGATATTATTGTTTTGGTTCTGACTTTATTCAGAGTACAAATTTCAATTGGAGCAATATTATTATTATGTTTATGATTTATATCTGTTCTTCAACTATAATTATCTTGGTGTTGTACGTCTTTGTCCTTACCACCTGCGACACATGAAAAACAAGTGCAGAGGTATATGCGTATGTTTATAACATAAATGATTCAAATTAAACAGCTGTCCACTAAAACTATCTCAAAACCTGACATACAGAGTCGAAATTTATCATAGCTAACATTGTGCATTTTAAGTGCAAAACGTAAATTGAACCAGCTGTTCTGTAAGTCACAAATAGTAGGTCACGGTCACAATAGCAGCTAGATATGGGCAGATTACTACTCGGATTCTGTCAAAGCAAATATTTATCTCTATTGATGCCATGTATGGCATTGTTTTAAGGTCGAGGTGTACGAAAGAGACTACAAAAGTCGTCTTATTATGGATTTTCATGTATATTCTACTCATGTATAAGAGTAGTAGAACTTGCCAAGGTCGTCCGGGGAAGTACTGCCACCATGCTCATTTCTGCCGCCTAGCAGTAACGCGTTCGCGTTACTGTGTTCCGGTTTGAAAGGTGTGGTTGCCGGTGAAATTACAGGCACATGAGACATGTAGGTCCACCTACACGTCTCATAGTTACGGGCGCATACGATGCGACTTGGGTATTGTCGTACCTAGTAGGGGAGGACCCAAGTCGCATCGGTTGTTATGGGCCGAGGTTACCGCTTACCACCAGGTGGGTAAGTGAACATAACATAAAAAAAAAACAAGTGGAAAAAATATCATGAGTGTGCGTTATGATTTGTACTAGCGACCTCTAGAATGAAAGGCGTCTGAACCACTGGGTCACCTTATCTAACCTCTCATGTCCACTCCAATTATGCTTAACTCCGCCTGACCGAAAAACTTATTTGAATCTTTTTAATGCGAAATTGCGTTTTATATATTGCGAACTTCTTTAGTATATCGGATTTTGTTCCACTAAGCTTCCAATTGTACGCCCGAATGGAACTCGCTTACATTCAATTTAATAGATATTGAATGAGCTTGTTCAAGGCCGATGGATAAAGAGCAAATACATTAAAATACACAAAAGATTGATGACTGTGTGGCAAAAGCCAAGGTAAATGGAAAATAATCATATGACATCAAATATGGTCGGCATTTCGAAGGTTCGAAGGCTGTATGCTAACAACACTCTTAGGGCTCTTTGGGGTATCTTCTATCCACACTAATATTATATATGCGAAAGTGACGCTGTCTGTCTGACTGCCTGAAAAAAAACAGAACCCTTTCACGTCTAAACCACTGAATAAATGTTGATGAATTTCGGTAAAGATAGAACCTTGGAAAAGGACATAGGCTACTTATTATTGCGAAAATAAGACTTGAATGGGGTGCAATAGGGGATGAAACTTTGTAAAGGGGTTAACTAATATCGAAAATTACTTTGAAAAAGAGATATTTCGGTCACTGAACCTTCGAATTATTCTTCAAACTCAGAAAAGAAGTAAACTATTTGGTTTACTTGTTTTTTAAGTGTATAATGTAGTGGCCTTATCACCCTTGAAACAACAGATTTTAGAATGTTTTTAAATCTTTAATGTGAATCTCAATGAACCAGTACCATCCGGATAGAAAAGCAATCTTGTACCACTATGCCACCACGCCCTCACCATGTATTTGTGTAGAAACATCTCCATTTAAGCACAATAGGTTTACTTTCAACGTGGCTCGGTTTAAGGTCATCGGGTTGACATTCATTTTTCAACTAACTGTCCACGTCAAAGTGCATTGTGACCGCAATGGCCTATTGGGCAATAGACTTACTATAGTGTAAGAGCCAGTGAGATGTTTTATTTGGAAAGGAAGACATTAGACCGATTCATGTAATAAACGGAATTTACATTTCACCAATTCACATTGTAATATATTTCTTTGTAAATTGCTGTGACGTAAATAAATTTCATGATAATTTATTTGACGAAAATACAGAGGACCTATAGAGCTATTTATTTGACTGTTTCCAAAGGTAATTATATTATTTCTCCGCTTTATACTTGTTTCTACTTGTTGTTTTAATTGACAGCAAGAGCAGATGACTGACCTGGTGTTAAACGGTGTTCCCTGAACAGAGTAGCAGTAGAACTTATTCCAAGTTCATACGGGGAAGCACCATACCCATTTATGCAACCAAGCAGTAATGAATTCGTGGTACTGTATTCCGGTTTGAAGAGTGTGATTGCCGGCCGGTGAAATTACAAGCACAACACATTCCAACTTTCACATCTCAAAGTAACAGGCGCAAAAGATGCAACTTGGTTCTTGCTGTACCTTGAGTATTGCTAGTTATAAGCAGACATTACCACTTAACACCAGATGGGCCATCAGCTCATTTCATATCATTGCCACATAAAAATAAAAAACTGACAAACATAACGTCGATATGATTTGGAACCTATCGCACTAAAGCATTCAGCAGTTATGACGCGAAAGAGTAACAAATATACGTCTATCCATCCATATATCCATACAACCAGACTACTTTAGCGTTTATAATATTTGTGTAATAGCTTGATTCTAATGTGAAGCCCACTACATCATAAAATAATCATTGTTCTTGTTACTAACAAAAATTGGAATGCCGTCAAAAACTAGCCATTAGCTCTTGGTCTACTATGAATCAGTTGCGGGTCGCGCCGATTTCTTTGTACATTGTGCAAGCAGCTTTACATTATATTTAATGGTATTACGGGGATCTTTGAAACTAGAGGACCACTGTCAGTAAATCAATGCTTTTGTTACTATCCACAAGTCTAATACAATATATGTTGGTTTCCAATAACTAGATGCAGCTAGATAGACTAGATCGGCAAAGCAGATCTGTTTTAAATTAATGAGAAAATATATGAAATGACTATTAGAATCCTGCATTATACCGGCATTTGAAAATAAATACATTACATACGAGACCCAATGCACCATTTTTCATATACCTAATTCAATCAAAAATTTTGCAAATTATCATTTTAACCCAGATAACAAACTGACCTACCTACCAACAAAGAAGTAAAAAAAAAACATGCCTAATATTAAACTAACTATACCCATTTCTGCCTCCAAGCAGTAATGTATTCGCGTTACTGTGTTCCGGTTTGAAAGTCTTGACTTTGTCTTACCTAAGTAGGGAAGGACCCAAGTCGCATAACTTGTTATGGGCAGAGATTACCACTTAACAACAGGGTCATCTGCTCGTTCCGTAAATTTTCACGAGAAAACTGGAGTAAAAACCATAATAATATTAAACTGGTTACAGGTGAAAACAGGTCTGATGATAAAGAAATTAAAATGTCATATTTTTAGCCGGATCTACAATAAATCGCACCATCTAATACAGACGTTTTGAGTCTCATATAACTAACTGTAACTCTGACAGATAACATCGATACGGTTTTAAACTGTTTCTAAACTGAGGCACAATGCGGGCGTTTCTTAACTAAACTATCTTACAAATAACCATACAAAAAATAGTGACAGCTAACTTACGCAACGGTTACCGTTATTCGTTCAACGGTTACGGCGCGATGATTCGGAGGTGTTTATAGATCGTGCATAGATCGTGCGATATTTTAACTGTTTGTTGAACTGGTGATCGGTTCGGACGCGTTTTGACTGATTTGATACAACGAGTTGGCCATTTTTAACCGACTACAGAAAAAGGAGGAGGCACTTGTCGTCGAACATCATAAGAAGTCTCGAAATCCTACTAATATTACAAACGTGAAAGTTTGTATGGATGTTTGTTACTCTTTCACGTTCAAACGGCTGAATGGATTTGGATGAAATTTGGTATCAAGATAGCTTATATCCTGGATTAACACATAGGCTACTTTGATTCCGGGAAAGTGCAGTGTTGGATGATTTATTCACCGTGGGTAACACCGCGGGGCGCAGCTAGTTATAAAACACAAAGACCGCTATGGTTTCTCGGGAAAATCTTCCATAGTCAACATAAACAATAATAGGTCACAAAACCATAACAGCTCTAATTACCTAATTAGTCCCAAAATGATACCTATGACCATAAACGACTATTTACGTAGGCGACACAATAAAATCTTAATAAAAGTGTGATTCAGACGAGGTCGCGTAGATAAAAGACTGTAATACAACCTTTATCTCCAGTACTTCGTTATATTGCCTCTATATGACCGTACAGTACTACAAGATGCATAAACAGGAGAATATTAGCTAAGTTTCTAACCACATGTGACAGCAGTATCAATTTTACTGCATTCATATAGTTTAATAGCGAAAATTTTATTCGTTCTCGTGAATATTTCGTTCTAAATATGTATTATTGAAATAGTGGTGAGATAGGAAATATTACTACTTCTACTACTACTTAAAAGAGCCACTGTGAGGCGCACTTCAATAATTAAATAAATAAATAAATAATTGTGGACATTTCACAAAGCGCCATCTACCCCAAACTTAGTTAAGCATAGTTTGTATTATAGGAACCAAACAACTATATATTACTTATATACTTTTTTGTAAATACACACACATATAATACATATTACACCCAGACACAGAACAAACATCTATGTTCGTCACACAAATGTTTGTCCTGGGAATCGAACCCACGACCTACAATGCAGAAGGCAGAGTTACCAATTGACTTATGAGGCCAGTTATTTCAAATGGAAGACTGCTAGACAGTATCTTATGCTCTTTAGTAATCAGCATTAAGCCAGTTCATTGTACATTGTTTTACTATTTTGGTTTGCAAGCGACTTGTATAAATTACAAACCGTTTAAGGTTTGCATCAGTTCTTACAGTTACATCACTATTTAAACAATGCTTGGTTTCACTGTCTTTTATATGGTTGTCAAACGTCTATCATTTAAATTAGGTCAATGATGTTTTTTTCATATTTAGTAGCCTTGGCTTTTTTATTACAATTGTTTTAGATACCAATTTTTTCATTTGTTTTTTTTTTATGATTTGCGATAGGATATTTGACCGCAATCTTACATGGTGGTGAGGAACGGTGCGGTCCACGGTGTAGCATGCTTGCCTAGAAGATACCTATTCACTCTCCTCTTGAAGACCTCCAGATTATAGTTCTCGGGAAATACAAACGCAGGCATGGAGTTCCACTCCTGGGCTGTCCGCATTATGAAAGCGGAAGCAAAACGGATGTGAGGTAATTCGACCAAGAAAAATTTATCAATTATCAGACAAATTTTAAATAGCTCCCCAAAGGACAAATTTATCTGCCTATTCATTTTTTTAATGTTTGGTTCGTTCAGTCAATAAAAATAAATAAAAATGAAATTGTTGTTTGTCATGTTATATAACAGCTTTTTACTAAATGCATTTTGTATATTATTATGTTAATATTTACGGTACATATGGTAACACTAATAAACCACATATATTTTTTGAAGTCTTTTTTTTTTCGTCTGTTCCGGCTAACCTCTGAAACGGACCGATTTTGACGGGACTTTTACTAGCAGATAGTTGATTTTACAAGGAGTAGCTTAGGCTACTTTAATGAAAGTTATTTCATCAAACTGAAACGCGAGCGAATATATCACGAATATCGATCCGAATACTATGTTATTGAAAACTTCGATTTCATGCAATTCATCGAATTAAATCTGATCGGACCGATATAATAACAACATCAGTGCTTAAAGACCACCAGAGATCTGTTTTCTATTCTCGCAGACAAATTAAAATAATAGTCGGTTCAGCTTTGATCGATAAGCAATGGCGTTGGCCTGCTGCGGGGAATCTGAAGATCTCGACAACAGGGTTACTTAGAGACTAACCCTGTTGTCGAGATCAGATTCCCCGCAGCATATAAAAATATGCTGTAACAATGTGATAGTTTCTTTATAAAACCCGTTTAGTAACTAAACTCATTTAATTATGTATAAAGACCCCTTAGCTCGTTGTTGTACTTAATAAGGAAAGTAGACGAGTTGTATTAATAACAGAACTCCCGCTTAGTCTTACATACTGTTTACTCTTTGTTTAGGTATGTTTTGTTTAGTGACGTAATACACGGTGACAGTAGGTGGCAGTAACTGGCAAGGCTTTTTAACTAAGTGTAGTATCGATTGCCTTTTTTACGCCGGGATAGGTTGCAACATTTTTTTTTATGTGGTTAAGTTATGGTACGAGTGAATTGCCCACCTGGTGTTAAGTGGTAACCTCTGCCCATAACGAGAAATATGCTACATATGTACGACAAGACCCAAGTCGCATCGTATGCGCCTGTAACTCTAAGATTGGAAAGTGGGATGTCTCATGAGCCTGTAATTGCATCGGTATGTAAAGCTAGTATGATATTGATTTTAATAACTAAATAATAATTACTCTTTCTTTCTTTCGTTTATCCATCATAATAATATTTATTATTTAGAGATATGTATTTTAATATTAATAAATCGACAGTTATTATAGAGATTTATTTAATATTATATTCACCAAAATAATTTATGGGTGTCGTAAGCTTAAATACCGCTTTTAATTTTTTGTAATTTTATTTCAAGGTGTCAGTCAGGCAATTTAGCGATCTCAGTTTGTAATTTTTAACATATAGTTTCATATCAAAATAGGGGCCTGTAAGATGCGTTATTATCATATCTCTGTTTCAGAGATATGATAATAACGCAAATTGCTTCAATGCTTCAAATTAATATGTATAGGGCAGACAGAAGAAGGGTCGTCTCAGATATAAATTATTGCAAGTAAATTTGAACAATACTTTTTAGCACTTAGTTATTCTTCTTGATTTGACTTGAAACCTTGGATATAGAGGCACTCGGCACTCACACTGATCATGTACGAGCTACTGGACATGTTGTTCATGCCAGCTACTGTCATGTTATAAAACGGACAGAACACAGTGTGCTCTTAGTATGACCGCGGGGCGTCTTACAGTGTTAGCAACCGAGTTAATGCCCCATTGTATTACATGTTATTCAATTTACTCACAAGTAGCGGGTAAATGCATAATTGAATATTGATAAAACCGAACATAGCTAACGGGGTCTGACCAATCACTTTGAAAAAAATACAATTGGTTTGCACTTAAAACGGGTAACGAAAATATCCGTGTAAAGATTCTTAGCTGGCAGGAAATATTTGACTTGTGTAAATGGATAATTTATGTGATACAAAAGGTTCTAGGAGCTTCTACAAGTGTCGCAAACATATACCTACTTAGCGTGAACATAATAATATAATATAATACAGACACCCTTTCATATTAATACGTATCATTTATTATTATTACATATATTTTGGACAATATTTTTGACCCTGTCTGAAAACCAGCGCTGTCCCCGGCATGAATACCATGTTCTCGCCTGGGATCAGCTCCATGCTGAGACAGTGTGGTTGTCCTATTTGACCATACAGTGTAACAAATGTTACAACATTTACGCTGAAGTACAATTTATCTCAGGATCAATTGGGATTTTAGAGTAGACGTAGAAGTTAATTTATTTATTTACTCAAATAGCACACAGTTTAATTTAACACTTTGTAACATAAAATATATCTTAAATATACTTGTCTGTTTTGTCACACATTTGGTAATGAACCAGCTGTATAACCTCCACTGTATTTGAAATTGCTCGCGTGATATAATGCTCGGTATCTTACTGGAATGTATTGTAAATTGGAATTACACATTAATTACAAGGAATCTCATTTAAATTTTGATGTTAATTTTGTTATTACGTAGAAACAATTGAATCTTACAATTTTCCACAAAGGTATAATATACCTTTGTGGAAAGTTGTATTTCTTGTGTGTATTTCTAGCATAACATGCTAGAAATTTAGTAAAAATTCACATAACCAACTGGTCTCACAGCTCAGTAGGTAGTAACTCTGCCTTCTGCGCTGTAGGTTGTGGGTTCGATTCCCACCCAGGACAAAAGTTTTTGTGACGAATATAGATTTTTGTTCTGTTTCTGGGTGTTAATATGAATTATATGTATGTATTTACTTATTCTATTATTACTAATTTCGAGAAACGCTCTTTTACAAAACAACTTTTGTAATTAAATTCAAGATTAAAAAAAAATATCAAGATAATACGAGACTCTCCGATAAATGCATCAACCTCGAGATCAAGGGAGGTCCTGCAAGGCACCGATTTCCGAAAATAAACAAACATTAAATGACATCAATCCGTTTTTAAGTACATTGTAAATATGTCCACATTGAGAGGAACTCTAATTCCGTCTGAGTGGCCACACGCGTTGGAGGCGTCCCGTCGATTTAAAATTCTGATCTCACATCCGTAGATATTCACCCAGTGTTTTATTCTTGAAAAAAAAAAACCTACATATGTCTATACTAGGACAATAAATAAGTAAATATTGATGGACATTCTACACAGCGCCCTTACCCCAAACTTAGCATAATCGAACCCACGACCTGTAGAGCGGACCAATTACCCACTATCAAGTGAGCTCTGAGGCCAGTCAGCGTAACAGTTATACAAAGTCAAAGTCAAAAGCTTTATTTCCATAGAATTCATAAATAAATGGCTTGGAAACGTCAATAATATTCAAAACATAAGGTCACGCGTACTTATCGCTAAGTTTAACGCCTGTTCAAACCTAATCCGAGCCTCCATGGAGAAGAACAAACAAGAAACACCTAAAGAGGGCTTCCTTTTTTATAACATTGGTATTGTGATCCTGCAATGTACTAAAGGTTCCAACCGAACGTGTGACACCTTGCAGTCGATTAGGGATATGTAAGCTATATCATAAAACCGTAGCATAATATACTAGACAGGTACTGATCAATTAAAACCAAAAGAATCGTAACTAGCTTTATCGTAACCCTAAACAGTTGAAAATTTAAATTTTTATCTTCTGTTCCCTTATATTGAAGCGGTTATGTGACACTTGGTAGTGTTTTCGACTTTCTATCCGTAGGTCGCGGGCTCGAATCCTACAATAACCTTGAGCTTTTGGTGCAGGAAAAGCTTCAAATTGAAAATCTGCCGCAAAAGTGAGTTCCGCTATCCTCACTTTCCTCACGAGAAATGTAAGCAGTAAAATAAAAACGTACAGACATATTGCATTTGGATTGTAAGTGGTGTAATAATCTTGCAATAATTTTAATCATCATTTACCGTTAGTGCCGTATCTCGTATTTATCCGGTTGTTCCTTTATGTTTATGGTTAGCTCTTAACCATATTCATTAAATAGTTATTCAAATAGAAAATTTGTTCTTAACTAACGTTACTCAGCGACTGGTGAGTGGTGTTTTGTCTTTTTCAACTCATTTCAAAGCTACACGTCACAGATAGTGACAATACACAGATTAATTAATTAATCGCTGATTAACCTTTTTAAAAAATATAATATATAAATATAATAATAGATAATTGTACATCTTTGTTAGTTTAGTTACTAACGTTTACAAGCCTTTCATATGAACTTGAAGGATAATTTTTACATTTATATCTATATACATAAATTCACGTCTGTTTCCCGGAGGGGTAGCCAGAGATCACGGTTTTCCACCTGTTACGTTGCTGACATACCTCTCGTCGGTTAAGGGCTACCTACTCTTGACCTAGCCTTTTTCCAAAACGTACCCGATTTGGTCTAAGTAGCTATGCTCTCATAAAGTAAGAAAATCTAATTAATTAATCTTAATCTAATTAATTATCTAATACCCATTGTTTTTTTCATTGAAGGTAGGTATATTTATTATAAAGCACACCAGAATACGACACGACGGATAATACTGGACCTGTGACGGCAGTAATTTATTTATTTATTTAATACAATACAAGAAAAAGTTATGTACTATATATGGGCTTAATGCTAAGGGCATGTTCTACCAGTCAACCTAGCATTCAAATGATTCGGCAATAATTTTATTTGATAAAAAGCAAGCACTTAATATTAATAAATGTAACTTTCCCATGATAAACGTTCATTTTATTACTAAATACCGTGGCCAATGGAATTACATTAACTTAAACAGCCTCGCTGGCACTGCATACTAATAGCTTTAAGTAAATTAATAAATAGCTGTTTAAATATTAATTTAAATATTCATAAAGTTCCAAAGAGGCATTCCATTTAATCGTTTGATTTGTGTAATTTTTTTTTATTTATTTAATGTTTTACCTGAAGTTTGAGAGCTCATAACAAACCGAATAATAAGAAGTATTCAGTTGTGTTTTATATGTACAGGTAACCTAGGTCTTCTTGCTGTCAACATCAGTAGCCAAATGTCATAATATGTCAAATGACTAAGATTTCATAATAAATTTCACTTTTAGAGACATAATACGACAATTATTTGACCTTAGTCATTCATATTAACAAAAAGGCGTTTTCTAATATATCATTTCAGTATACTTCTCCTGTATCAAGAAACTTATCCGAATATTATTATTTGTTTCAGGTAAGCCACCCGTATTTGGCGACATCGACTGACCCACATAACTTAATTCAACCTTAAAAGTAAAAAGTCGACCTTGGGTGAAAAAAACACGACCGTAATCTCAAATCTGAACATTTTTGCCATCCCTACAACTCAACGACTTAACGATTATGAACCCTCGTGACTTAAATTTTAGGTCGTCTTTGCGTAAAATAAACCAGGTATGTATAGAACTGAAAGGTTAATAAGTATTTTGAGCTGTAAACTGTAAGTTTTAAGGTTGATATTTGAATGAGTTTTGGTAAGGATGTATGGAATGAAAGCGCCAGGCACGTGTGCCACCATCTGCCTTCCCAATTAGGGCGTCTTTGTAATATAGAGCGGTTTACTTTCTTTTTTTTTATTTTTACTCAAGGATGGGTATCGGTGTCGTATAAGCAAATTGAATACTAAGGATTTCCTTAGCGTTTATTTGTTATCGATGAAAATGCAATTTTTAAATGCTGTCACTTCAGGTCAACAATGAATTTGAATATTATGTTGTTTGTAAGTTTTCACAATAGATTTTATTTTTAAATAGTTAATGACTCATCTCTGAAGTTATCAAGATGATCTAGATTAAATAAGAAGATTTGTAAGGTATTTTTGTTTTATTTTTGATTCTAGAAGTAGATAGATAGATAGATAGATAGATAGATAGAAAATGCTTTATTGCACAAGGTAAAACAAGTACATGGGCGAACTTAATGCTAAATAGCATTTTCTTCCAGCTAACCTTTGTGTAGTATGGAGTGGATGTGGTAGTGCATTTGATTAAAGTTATTTATAAATATACATACTACTACATAATTAAACTTATTATACTACATATACATATATAAGAAATATACATAAACCATAAATACTGCTCAATTTATTCCTTGTTTTGCACGGATAGGTAATGTTGATATAGTTTGGACCTGAAGACTCCAATCGAGGCGGCCATGCGTATTTCTACGGGAAGAGAGTTCCACCGTCGGATAGCAGTGACAGTAAAAGAGTTTGTATAGAAAGAGGTCTTATGCTAAGGAAGTAGGTATAATTATCTTATTAATTGGTCGAGCAACATTTTGTTTTTATGCCTAATAATAATATTTAGATGCTATGAATCGTTATTCTTCATTTAGTACGTTAGTGAAATAAACGCGTGACCTTATGTTTTGAATATTTATTATTATTTATGTTTTGACGTTTCCAAACCATTTCTTTATGAATTCTATGAAAATAAAGTTTTTGACTTTGAATGAAGTAAATAAACTGTTTATAACATAATCAATCGATATTCCCATCGGTGATTTCCAGCCCTACTCCACCGTGTCAAAAGGGAATGCCCATTCATAGATAAGAATCCGGGCAGCCTTTACAATGTGGGCGTAATGCAGATGCCAGTTCAAATATCGACATTTGCAATATTGTTTTCTACAAAAAAAATAAGCTGATGAATTCAGCTGCTCGCTTTTGCATCTGTTCACAAGCATTCGCGAATAATGTATCTTTTGGATCCGAAAATGGAATTACTTTAGTATTCTATATATTTGGCAAGGTTTTAAGATTATCTAGGCAGAGTTTAGTGCAGTAAGGTTTTATATATATATAATAAATAGCTGCATCCATTATTTACACATAGACATATTATATGTGTGTAAGTAATGGATACAGGTTTATTTTTTCATAAATCACATACCGAATGTTTGCCCACGAATCCTATTCCTAAATCCATCTATTGTTTTGTACTTGTTTGTCTATTTGCATTTGATATTTATGAACAACCCAATTCATCCTTCTTAGAATTTGGGATGAGAAGCATTACGCATAAAGAAAATATTTTCATGATGAATTGAGGCAGCGAAATTTGATAGGTATTTTTATTCTTATCTTTGAAAATATTTCCTACGTTGACATAAATTATAACAAGTTACTTTTTTATTGCCATTATTCAGAAAGAAACCTAAAAAATGTACTGGCAATACTTTTTTCCTTAATGCCTTAATGATTTTGTATATGTGCTTTCTCTGTAGGACAATACAAATTTAGAAGATTGTTTTACTCTCTGTGTCAGAATATATTTGTAAGCAAGTAAGATAACAGGGCAAGACTCCACCTTTATTTTGTATATAAATGTTGCAGGTAATTAAAATCTGTGTCCGAAAAATATAATAACATTTTTTTGCGCAACACAAGTCTTTTGTTCGTCCACCTACGCAGTTCTCTGGCTAATTACGTTCCGTTAACCACAAAACTTTGACGTACATACATTTAACATACGTTGTATGAGGCACGCCTCAGTAATCCTTCATGATGTTGGAACGTTAAAACAATAGATATTCAAATTTTAATCACTATCTTGTTCATCGTAATGAACCTTTTGAATATTGTAATTTTATGATGATCGGTATATGTACATGTTTTCACGGATGTACATAGGTCATCATTAACTTGTTAAGTCTGTACAACAATAGTGAGGTGGCCTAGTGGTACCAACTCCTTTTAATCTGGAGATAGCTGATTCTGTATACCTAGATTTCGCTTGCAAAATTTGTGTCAACAAACTCTTAAAACGGTGAAAGAAAACGTGAGGAAACCGGCAAAAAAATAGGAGAAATGTGATATCTACCAACCCGAATTGATCTATGTTGTATATTAAACGAATTTTCTAGAGTAAATTTGTTTACAGTGAGATGGCTCGTAAGTAAAGCTTATATACAAGATTTTGTATCAATCTGGACAGAGACCAACGGTCCAGTAAATTATAAAACGAATTATAAGTCGAACAATGCATTATTGTTTTTATTCACAAAAGGCTCAGCATGGATGGTGGTGTGGTGTGGAAGTGGTACAAACCCCCGACTTTCAATCAGGAGGATTGGTGGTCCACTGAAATGCATTCATAGTTTTAGAAATTTGTATACTAACTAAAATTGATGTGAAGTCTAGATTAATATTAATAAATAAATTAAATTAAATTTATCGTAGAACATTTTTTCCCGAAAAACACTTCAGCAGTTCTAATCGTAAAAAGACCTCAACCATTTCACCTTTACAAAATGACCTCAAGCATTTGACCTTTATAAATAAGGAAGCCCAACGCCAATTATCGATATCGATAAATAAGTAAAAGCTTTCTAACGACAGGATATCACGTTAAGGCGGGCCGTATACGGCTTTAAAGCCACATGAGGTGATAAGGCTTTGTGTTTATTGAGCATAAACTATCTTGTGTAGATGCCACAGGTTCGCCACTGCAGAAAACGTCCGACTTTTTGTTAAAATTACTTAGTATAGATACATAAATTGGAGTGAATTAATCACAATTATTTTTGAGGTAAATCTATCTAATTACAAATAAATAAAATATGCAACAAATAAAGCGTCTGTATTTAATGTCAAATAACAGCATTTTACTACATGTATATGAAAGTACATACGGTGCACATAATTTAAAAAAAAAAATGTCTTTCAGTCTGTCTGTTTTCCGGCTAATCTCCGAAATGGCTGGACCGATTTAGATGGCACTCAGTCCGCCGCGGAAGCTCAGTGGTAAAATACATACATTGACAGTTTATTTCCGTCTTCATTCTAACTCTTTTCTGCGTTTATTTAGTCCTAACGTCCGGCTTTTTCAGCATTACATCCGGTTTTCTTGATTTACACACCCTATCTAAATGTATCGGGTTGCATCGTGTTATGATGTGGATATCGTTTTATATTAATGCTGCTACTTAGACCGCTGAATGTCTGACTGTTAACGGGAGTACTGTTCCGATTCGAAGAATTATTAACTCTGGAATAAGAAACGAATTATATCATGTCGGTTGCCAGTCGCCAGGCTCAAAGAGTCGGGTGCCCTTTGTTACTTACTGTTTTCTATATTAAATTAAACATAAGAAAATGTGTTTAAAAGCGCTGTTTACGACTTTAGGAAAAGTTTTGCGAATCATTTTTCAGCGGTAAAATAAATAACAATCAGGCTGTCGACCATAATGCTACATATAGGAAGGCCAATTAAAAGTTTCCACAGATAAGAGATACATAATTAAATTCTATCCATAAATATGTAGATTTTACAGAGAATAATAAACTTTATCATCGCTCCAAGCGAGCCCTGGAACTGTCAATATCCACACCCATTGTTCACCCATCAAACTGTGAACAGAGTTGAGGAACAAAGCCTGTAAGCGTATTGGGTACGAACAAAAACGTCCGTTGCAGGCGTTGCGCGTTGCCTGGTGTGAATGAAGTGTTTACCATACGGTGATATATTTTCATTAAAAGTTAATAATAACGTTGAGTTATAACGAAGCTATTCGCGTTCATGCTCCTAAAATTGACGCTAGATGGCGCTGCTCGTTGATAAGGTTTCAAAGCAAGTTAGATCTCTTCGTCAACACTTTGACAACTAGTTATATCTATGGTTTCTATTGAAAATTTATTTTTATTAATGTATAAATAAATATACAAGCAATTATCTGGTATCTAGTCTGTTGTTCCCCATGGAGGATTGGATAGGTTTGAAAAGGCATCAACTTAGCGATAAGTAAGCGTGACCTTATGTTTTGAATTTTATCGACGTTTCCAAGCCATTTCCTTATGAATTCTATGGAAATATTTTTTTTTGTCTTTGCTATGAGTGCGACTTAGTTACAATTGTAATATAAATGAAGTTGTTTAAGTTTTGGCATAGAATTCTAAACGAAAGGTAATGCAATTTTTATATTAAGTTGCGAATAACTAACGCAGAATGTATGCGTTACGTTCATACCCACCCTTACGGAATTAATACGCAACCTCTAAATTCCTCCAAACACTTAGATATTAAACGATCATTTTAGATTGAAAACATTGACCAATATGCACTGTACCTTCAAATTTTAACAGTATATTTTGATGTCCAACATCACCTAATCTACCATCTATACAGCTATAAAAGAGGCATTCAAGCTATTAAAGAATTTGTCCACAAACAGAACCACGGAATAAACGATAGTTGACCTAAGAAATGCAATTAAAATACCCAATGTCGTCGTTTATAACCTACCGACTCCATAATGCTATGACAATGGTAGCGACAATACGTTTGCGTTTTGCCGACCAATAAGGCTGTGTTTACGGAGAAACGAATAGCGGGAACTATAAAAGATAAAATCGCCTCTCTCCAGCCTCAAAGGTTTGCTGGAAGAGAACTCTTTTTAGGGTTAAGCTCGCCTTTGTACATGTATTTCTTATGTTTTTTTTTTCTGTGTACTATAAAGAATAAATAAAGAAAAAATTGATGCATTCTAATATCAGACCAGAAGTTTGCCACTTAGGCGTCTAACTTAGCGATAAGTACGTGTGACCTTGTTTTGATTATTATTGACGTTTCCAAGCCATTTTTTGGAAATAAAGTTTTAGACTTTTACTTTGACTTAATGTAATGTCGACGCAGGAAAATTTACATAGTTACGACCTGTGTGGGTTCTCAGTTTTCATTTAAAAATCACAATTGTTTGTCCTTGGTAGAAATGAACTCACGACCCAGCACAGAGTTTCTACCATGTGAGGGCAATCTAATCTATAACTAGTTATGGAAGACTACGCTCATGTGACAGATTATGATAGGTCTTAATCTACCACTTTTGACTTCCACTCTTGCTAGTCAGACCTTGTAATGCTAGGACTAGAAAATAAGAAAAGCGAAAAGTTGCATAACTGCACCGCTTTTTTCGTTTACTGAAAACGCGGCTGAAGGAATGTACCAGTATTGTCTTATTTCTCATATTCTTGATAAAGAAAACCAACATTTTCAAAGAATCGTTATATTTTTGTTGTGAAGATTGAGTTCAGAACTTATTGTTCCTTCATATATTAAGAGTTGGACCCATTTAAAGCATGTGTGTATTTAGCTGAAATAAAAGTTATTCAATCGTTTGTTGGTAATCTAAGAGAAAACTAAGAAAGAGCAAATCATATCAATGATTTTTGGTTAATGTTAGTTTCAACAAGTCTAGAGAAGCTAATGGTAGTTGGGTAGGTCGACGGGAAAAGACCGCGCGGTCGCTCACCTACCCGGTGCGGTGGTCAGACCTAGTAAAGACGCTCACTGGCCTGCCAATATCCAAAGCTATTAAGACCGCCGAGGACAGAAATACATGGAAGAGTATAGTGCATCAAGTGATCAACATGTCAGACTAGACGCGACCTTCAGCAATGAAGATGCTAACTAAGAAGAAGAAGTTTCGAGTTTTATTATCGAGTAACTCCAGAAGTCATATTCATATGAATATAAATGTTTCCCGCGGCCGGTTATACTCGAACGCTTAAAAACGTTCGGTTGTCCGAATCGTACAGGTTCCCTTCCGGTCAGGGAACCCAATTGGAGAACTGTATCTCCAACGTGTGCTACAAAGCTTACATGTTGGCCAATTAATCGATTATGCAGTGGAATTATTGCTTCATCGATATTTATCATTTCTTGCATTAATAACAAGATCTAACATCGACTAATTGCTCTACTTTCGTGTGGAGCAAGGACAAGAGAATCACGATGCTTGAAGACATGTACGCTTTAATAAGGGGTAGGCAGAGCCTAAATAAGACACATTGATGGTTACACTATCGTGGAGACGCAGACGTGATAAGAAGTGAGTCACCTTCGCCATTGTTTAGCCACATTGCCTACCAAATAAAATTTTATTTTATACAGATACCATAAACATACACCTTGTTGATAATTGCGTTGGTATAAGATTTGCCTGGCTTTGAGATTAATTAAGCAAGATTAACCGGAAGAGACAGTTTGCTGAGTTATTCGTCAGTAAAGAATGCTCGCGATTTCTAAGATACGCTTGTATATAAGGTGAAAAACAGCCATTTAGCGAACAATGGATGACTGTATAGCGTGTGACTGGGCTTACGCTTACTCGTTAGTAACTCTATCTGTAGGTCATGGTTTGAATTCTCACCCAGGGCAACACATATATTTGTTAAGTCAAAGTCAAAAACTTTAGTTCCATAAATTCATAAAGAAATAGCTAGGAAACGACAATAATATTCAAAAAATAAGGTCACGCGTACTTGTCGTTAAGTTTGACGCCTATTTAAACCCTATCCGACCCTCCATGGGCAGAACAGACAAGAAACCCCTAACGGAGGGCTTCCTTTTTAGGTCGTAGTGATGTTTTTACAAAAAATAAGTATATAAATATTCGAAGCTATCTGGTTCCCACAAGCAGTTCTTAGTTTGGGGTAGATGAGATAGATAGAGACGCGTGAATATCTCGGTTAAATATATATATTTATTATGTCTCGATTTGGCATCACAGCAGTCAAATTGGTATGCAACTGTCACCGTTCAGGAAGTAATTACTCCGGCCCATTAGAATAGTCGTGGTTCGACCACAACTCGTGGTCACCAGCTTACGAGAGACGCAAGTAACGTGTTCCGAGCGGTGGCGGCTGGCGTGACGGTTTATATAATATCATTGCCTACATAAAAGGAACCTTGAACGCTCAAAAATATTTTCTAACGGTTGTCCAGAAAAACACTCGGCTTATTGACATGAATAAATTGCAGCTTGATACATGGAATACAGAAAAGAGACCTGTGATAACCCGGAAGAGAATCTGATATATTACTCTTTGGACCGACAAACTGAATTCATTGGAAAATCTACATTAACGCGATCGAAGCCGCGGGCAAAAGCTAAGGATAAATATTTTTGCTTGTTTCTTTGAGCATCATACAAAAATTATTGGACTAATTTTGATGTTATTTTGGTGTAAGTATGATTAAGCTTATTAGCATAAGCTTAATTAAAAGCTCTACGCTCGCACTAAAAGAAATTTACTACAAGTTCATTTAAAACTAACTAAACTATGGAAAATTAAAGTCTATTTCTTAACATTCTACGTCAATTAAACGCACCAAACTCAATACTTATTTTTAATACTAATTACTGCAAGCTTTTTCTATACTAGTACGTTTCCTTCTATGAATTGATCCCTTCGCTAACGGAAGCTAAAACGATCTATTGTTCGTATTTAAATTCAACTCAGGTTGTATTGAATTGAGTTGGTAATAATGTCAGCGTATGCTGTCCGATTTTGACCCCCTCTGTGCCTGCTGTCATGTCATGATGAGGTGGTGCTGGGTAGATCCTGTTCTTTTTAACCGACTTTAGAATAAGGAGGAGACTTCGACTGTATTTTTTTTTATGTTTGTACTTGCAATCTCTTTTATTTATAAACTGATTTGGAAAAATCTTTTTTTTTACTTATAAGGTTCCCATAACAATTTTGACCAAATCAATTGTGTAGTTTGGTTTTTAAAATAACTGGTAAAAATATGTCATCAAAGTACAAGATAATGAGGAATCATTCTCGTTCATTGGCTATGAAATTGGTTGTGTTTTGCTGAGCAGTTTATTTTTATGTAAGTTACTGAGCACATGGCCCACCTGATTTTAAGCGGTTGCCTCTGCCCAAAACAAAAGCATTGCGACAGGGGATTCGCTTGGCTCAAAATTGAAATGAATATAGCGATGTGATAAAATGATAAAATACGAGGAGGGCAGTCATTACTAATATGATAAAGTAACACTGGAATTACGACCCTGAATGAAAGAGTCGACCCTTTGGAAAATCATCCCCAAAATTTAATAACTTGAGCAGTTCGACACTCATTGCTGGGGCCAGGGTCTCCTTTAACTATTCTTCAAGGTCCTTTGCAGCACTCGAACATTGTTCACCGGCAAACAAACCTAAAAACTAGTATTATTAATCATCATATAACATATAACCCATATAATTATATGAAGGTATATATATATAGGATATGAAGGTTTCTATTAGTAATTTGTTTCTCGTAATTAATTATTAATTATTTTCTATAAACAAACACACAAAAGTTACTTCTTTAAACGTTTAAATTCTTATAATAGTCTAAAGAAATAAACAAATAAAGAAAATAATTTGTTTTATTTAGTCCTGAATCTTAAATCTATTTGCCTTTTTATTGTACGCAGTACACAGTTACACTAAATCACCTATTATGGTTTACGGTACGTACTGATAATTTTGACTACTCATTAATATTGTAATCCGGCATTATCAAATAATTGTTTAATTTACGTTTTTTTTTTTACATTTCAATAAAATATAAATAGATGGAACAGAAAACTATCAAACTTTTCTTCCTTGCCAAATCCAGAAAGTGTTCTGGTGTTGAAAGAGAAAAAGTTCGCTAACTCGTAGTTTGAGTTTGAAAGACTTCGTGTCGAGCTTTTCTTTGTTTTTAATTAGACAACTCTGTTTGATGAGTCGCCGAAATAAAAGTTAGGTTGTTTTAACTTATAGTATAACTTTTTTAATAGCACTTATCCCATATGACTGGCCTGGCAGTTCAGTTGGTAGTAACCCTGCCTGCTGCGCTGTAGGCCGTGGGTCTGATTCCTACCCAGGACAAACATTTGTGTAACTAACATAGCTGTATGTTGTGTGTCTGGTTGTAAGCATATGCTATATGTTTATTTGTTATTTTGTATTTATAAAGTATTTAAGTATTATATCAGTTGTCTGGTTAGTTTGATACAAGCTATGGCTAGCCTACTTCGTGGCTAGATGGCGCTATGTAAAATAAAAAAATAACATAGGTTCGTCACACTAATATTTGTCCTGGAATCGAACCCACTACAACTCAAAGTAAAAGACGGTGAAGAGTGTTTAATACCGCAGACTGGCTTTTACTTTTACTTTATTAGTGAACATTTGAGAAGTTTTTGAAGAACCTTTGCGTTCTATATTTTTATATACCTAAACTATACAAATCAGCTCGTACTCACTCTTAAAAATACTAGTAATAGACTTTTATTTATATAACCTAAAGCTCCAGACCCTAATAAAACACAGCTAATTTAAAAAAACTCAAAACTTCGGCCATTAATTAAAACATCTTGAACAGATCTTAAGTTTTTCAATCGTCCTCAAGATTTAATTATAGACCTTTTGTAAAGGTGAAATCGTTCTTAAAATCACAATGAAGTACCTATAAATATTGAACGAGGGAATCCAATATGTAGTGATGTCAGATAAAGCCAAAAAGCCGGACAAAATACTCAATTGAATATAATATGAAAATTACACATATTTAAAAATTGACGTCACACCAACTCAATTTATGATTTGGAACAAGTAAATAGTTATGTAGTTCATTTGTAAATATAGACTTGAATAATGTATCTCATATGCCGTAGCATTTGCGGTAATGCCTGGAGAATATCGTCCATGTAATTCGTAAAACGAACAAAAAGAGACTTAATATCTGATATAAAAATAATAAGTTTTATTATATTTGATTATTTTGAACACTAACAATATACATTAAAAAAAATAAAAAAACATGATGATGCTTGCAGGAGTAAATAACTATGTACCAAGCATCAACGCCCCAAATCACGCCGTTAAAGATTCGTTATTATTTGATACGAAACTTAATAAATATATTGTTTTCTATAAATATTTTCCTAAAACGCCGGATAGCAGAATGTTTTACCCAGACAAGATCTTGCAACCCTTGACGTGTAACAAAAAACGTGAGTCGTTCAAGGATGCATCCGCTTGGTTTTAGCACTTGTTTCGAATATTTATTGTGTATGTGCTGTGCATATAAAATGCATTCATTCACAAAATCTCATGTGTTTCGGCCTCGTTCAAGGCTCGCATATTTATTTTTATACAGTTTTCATTCATGAAGTTTGTGATTGCACCTTGCACGGTAAAATTGTTGTACAGTCGTTTTTAATTGTTTTTACTATAGTTTTTAAGACGTGATAACATTTAAAATGTACATTTAAAAATACTTGATATGACTAATGCTGAAATGTCTGACGGCTTTTTTGTAGGAGATATTATCATCTTGCATATCCTAACTAATATATTATCCAAGTTCGTCCGGAGAAGTACCACCATGCTAATTTCTGCCGCCGAGCAGTAATGTATTCGCGTTGGTTTGAAAGGTGTGGTTGCTGGTGAAATTACAGAGACATGCCAGAGCATTCTCATGAGACAATCAACTTTCACGTCTCAGGGCACATACGATGCGATTTGGGTCTTCTTGTACCTAAGTAGGGGACCCAAGCCGCACTGCTTGTTATCGTCAGAGTTTGCCACATAACACCAAGTGGGCCATCAGCGCGTTTCGTACGTTTCGACCAATCGAGTGTCTATATCTTAAAAAAAAAACAAAGTTTGTTTTTGTCGAAAGTATTTATTTTGCCCATAAATACTTTAAAGCAAAAACAAACTAGCCAGCATTAGTCCGAAAGTTGGCAAATGAGGCTTGCCTTGACCGGTTAGTGAATCTGTTTAAAGCCGAGTGGGCGGGTGTGGACACGGCGTTAGATTGATGGATTGTTTTGGTATCAAACGGTGTTATAACTTGGAATTGTTTGGGATAAACCTTATTATATTGAATACTGTGAATACCGAACTAACGTTGACTATGTAGCCTTCATTTTATCAAATTGAACTGTCTGTTTATAATGTCAATTTGACACCTTATTACCAAATGCATATAACAGTATATACGGTACTTAGAATAAAAACAATTTATATAATTTTTGTCTGTATGTCTGTTTGTTCTGCTTAATGTCCAAAACGACTGGACCATTTTTGACGGGACTTTTACCAGTAGATAGCTGATGTTATAAGGAGTAACTTATGCTTACTTTTCCAAAGGGTAAAATATGGGTGCGGGATCCGAATTCCATATAATTCCTTTATTTATATCAAGTGTTGAACTTACCAGAGATATATGATTTTTTTTAAAAGAACTTAAAAAAAAAATGTCGTATTGGAAAAGTCTGCTCGTTTCTTAACTGTACTTATCTATCACTATTCTTGTCACTGACTCTCAATAAGCTGTATGAGAGATTAAAGTAGGATTCAAGGATCTCTTTTCATCACATAATTCAAAAATCTCTTTAATCGTACGTTTAGTAGGAAACATATTTTCATACATAAGCTGAAGTCACCAGCTATTTGAGCGTGGTAGTCTAGTGGTACTGATCACGAGTTTCAATCCGGAGGTCGCCGGTTCAAATCCCGACATGCACCTATGAGTTTTTCGATTGAAAGATTAATGTGCGCTATACCACGTTCTCGTGAAGGAAAACATCGTGAGGAAACCGACATGTCCTAGAACTAAAAAATTCGAAGACATGTGTCAAGTGCACGAAAGGAGCTGAGGCGTACCTAAAATCATTTCACCACACTGGTTCGAGAGAACCAGTGAGTCGAATAGAATAATAGACCAGATTTTTATTTCTTAATTTCAGTTACACGTCTTAATATACTTGTAATCGATACTATCAGTTGGTCAAGAGCAATTCGCCGAGCGTTATGCAATTCAAAATATTATGTTATTCGTACATCGAATCAACTATTGGGGTCGATGAATTGAAACGTTTATATCGATATCGTCAGGCGCCGTGCTTAATTTTTATCGTTATTTTATATCATGTTACGTGAGTATTACATTTATTTCCAATTTTATTTTATTATTTCGCTATAAAAAAATGTTTCATAACTATTTTGATATCATTTTAATATTTATTTCATAGTTATTTATATCAGATTTGGTTTTATTTTTCATTGTGTTGGGAAATTTTACAGTTACTTGTTTACACGGTATCTACGCATGGCACGTTAGTAATTCATTATATAATTATTTAACCAAAATTAACTTTAATGTAAAAATGCCTAGTTACAATTAATAGGCATTTTTACACTTAAGTTAGTCTTGTTTCTTGCACCGGCGCGTTCCATTGGAGGACCCGGGCTCCTCGAATGCGCAAAGGTCGGCCACCATGGTGTTTTTAGTTCGGCTAAAAATCCCACACACGCTCTTTGCCTCCCCGTAGTAACGGGTAGGGCCTTTTAAAGGATTTACACCATGTAAAAAAAAAAGTCTTGTTTCGTATACTAAACAGGAAATGGGGCAAAACTTTGTAAATTTTGTGGTTTTAGAACCACAAAATTTGCGACTTCGTCCGCGTGGAATTCGGTTTTATCACGCACCCCTATTTAACCTCTCGGAAAAGTAGCCTAAGTTACTCCTTGTTACATGAGCTATCTGCCAGTGAAAGTCCCATCAAAATCGGTTCAGCCAATTCAGAGTTTATCCGGAACAAACAGACAGACAGACAGACAACAATTGTAAAAAATGTTGTTTTGGTATATGTACCGTGTATACATCCATATGCACTTAGTAAAAAGCGGTTATTATAATATTACAAACAGACACTCCAATTTTATTTATTTGTATAGATCGAAAAAGTCAGGGTTATTACGTTATTTAATTTAAACGACTGTATCATTTAATTATACACTCAGTTTACTTAAAAACAAGGTGATTATGTTAAATATACGTGAAAGTACCAAATTAAGTTGTCATGTTTACAATACACTTAACCTCCCAGTAAGTTAGGCATTGAAGAGATAAATAGGTACTCAATCAAGGGACTTGGAGACATTCTATCATTTTCGTATTTGGTACTTTGAATTCAATATATTTACGGAACAAAATTTGTTTGGAAGTTATTTTATTTGAATATGACTTCTTTATTTTATTTGTCGTCAATTTCAATGACAAATGCATTCTACATTTATCATAGAAATTGAAATAAACTGCATTAATTAAAAATGATGCAATCAACCTTTTGAACAATGTTATATACGATCTTTGTAACTAAAATTTAAGAAATTTACATGTCATTCTATGTAATTTTATTCAGTATCAATAAACAGCCCTGCAGAACTAGTTACACACTCGAGTATATTTAGGCAAATAATGAGTAATTTCACTTGAAAAATTCATTTGCTCACATTGTCAAAACGGTGAAGTTGAACTTCCTGGAACATAACAGAAAAGAATAAAAAAGCTCAAGAAAATAATTCTAAACATATCACAGTCTCAAAATAAAACAAAACTTAATACTTTTATGACATTTTAAGTGCAGATAACTCGTTGATGTATATCGCCTTTGAGGTAGTCCCTTGTTTAGTTACGGGAAGACTCATTACGCATCGCTTTCAGTTCAAACGGAGACAAAAATATGGGCAATAAGATGTGCTTTTAATTTCCGTTTAAATCCGTTCATTAAAGGGTAATACCCATCTGAACCCAAATATCCGAACCCATTCCATTAAATTCTCTTCGGATTCCAAATAAAATAATTTTTTCCTAAACCCATCGGAACCTATCTTTTCGGCTTGTACCGTCGCAGAAAAAATATGTATGACGCACATATTATAAGTATATATATTTACGTTAATATATAAGTATTATATCAGTTGTATGGTTCACATAGTACAAACTATGTTTAGTTTGGAGTTAGATGGCGCTGTCTGAAATGTCCACCAACATTTATTTATTTATTAATCAGTTCAAAGTAAAGGCCACGTTTATTTTTAAGGAAACTTTTTTTAAGCCTACTTACACTGACGTTAATAGGTAAAATAAGTTAATCAAATAATACAGAATCTCATTATAATAAATCACAGGAAGTGATCAATCATATATTTTTATTAAGTATTACTATTACCCCGCGCTGTTGCAAGCGATATACGCTTTTTGACATACCTATGCATTCAGCTTTTATTATAGTGAAAGCATAATAATTCGTATCATTACATCCGAAGACTCATTTTAATACGATGTCTTCATTCCTGCCATGATTATTACTTTAAATGGTACCAAGAATCTGTGTAATCTTCTGTTGCTCTTCAATTCACGGAAAATGAAAATTAATGAGTGCTTAAGTAGGCTCCGTGTGAGATAAATGATATTTCACGGCAGATGTGGATGCTGTTTTTGAAATGGAATATGAATGAGCCATTTATCATAAGATTGGCAGGTATTTTTGTAAATAATATCATAAGTTTTATGTATGCCACATATGTAAATTGTATACAAATTGTCCTACTTACTTACAAACCTGATAAATTTAAACTTTTACTTATACCATTTGTTCCTTAATAAAATAAAATATATTAACTACTACATTTTGACGGCACTCCTCCCATTTGTTAACTTAGTTTCTTTTGCTTCTGAGCGGTTTAATACACCAATAGAAAACTGATTTGTGAGTAATGCCATAAAATATTATCAAAAGACATCCGATGTCGTGTGATGAAATACCTATCATACCCTCAATGTCTTACTTTTGGAGTTTTTTTTGTAAATGTTCGTCTTTTCCTATGTGAATGAGGCTGAGCTCCATCAATAAGGTATTGAAAAAAATTACGCAACCGCCACGCCTTTCCGCTTAAACCCCAACCGTCTTTTACAGATTAAAGGAAAAAAATTCTTGGACCATAAAACTGTCATAAAACGAAAAAAGTGTTTTCAAACAAGCTCCCTGAAAGGATTTCATTAAGTTGGCTTAAGTAAAGCCGGCCTTCGTCAGACGTGACATCCTGAATACTAGGATCACGTATTTACACGTTTTTCATAAGTGCAAAATGGGTTTTTGGGTTTCGTAAACACGAAAATGCTCAGGATTTTTTGTGCTCTCATATGAAAATAAATTGTAAGGAACAAACTTAATATATTTTGATATGAAAAGTTGTACAAAATCACATGTTTTTGCAAAAATCTCTCAACTAAAGCTATATTCAATTCAATGAGCTATATTTTAAAATAGTCTGACAGATCACTGATAACGACGAAATCACCAAGTAAAATTTGCGTCTGTATTTTGAACCGTCCCTTCATATCGATGACCCTGATTTTCTTTTATTTATTGAATAAATTACTTCGATAATTTTATTAGCTTAAGTTCAAAAGTCGAAACCTTATAAACAAACACCTATCCTAAATCACTTGCCAAGAGAAAGTCTTACCTGCGGGTATAATTCCACACGGGCGTATAATTATCGAAATATACCTTTTTATCGAGTTACGAATGATCGGTAGTTATAAGAATTGAAATTTGGCAGGTTTAAAAAAAACAATTCGAGTACTGTGAAGCAATACGAGGTTTACGGTACTGGCATTCTTTATTTAAATATGAATTATGTATAATTAAATTTAGAGTATTTTTTTTTTATTTAGAGACTGCCATATTCGTGAGTGATAGTTAAGTTTATTTGGATTTTGATCTCTTCGTAACAGGTTTTCTAATTAGAACGAAAAAGACAGACAAATTAGCTAAATGCACTGCTAATTAAAATATGATTTAGACCCTAAAAATAGTATTGGTTCAATAGAAATATAATTTATCTAAAATTAAAAACAATGGGGTCCTTACCACATTTGAATTGACATAATAGACGATAATACATCCCAGAAATGCTCTGCAAGAGAGCTGCTTAACTTTCTATTAAAAACGACCTAAAAATTAGAGTTACGCCCATCTTAAAACATATATTTTTACGATATACAAATTTCCAAAGTCTAAAAACACACGCATAAGATTCCAATATAAATTTACTGCACGATATTATGAATTAAGAGATAAAATCTCGTGGATTCTTAAGGTATTTCCGGATGTATCTTGTTCATCTCTGTTCCAACCGTAATTTTCTTTAATTCGTCATTTCTGTGACCTGCTTTCACAGGTTGCTTGGTTATTTTGGCAAGATATTTATTTTGTTTTTGAATATTAATGATTATCATGACGTAAATTTATAAATTTAGATAAAAAAGCACACACTCATTGTTAAACGGCGTGACATTATTATGTTTTTAAATCCTCTAAATATACACACGAAGCTTTAAAATCTCTATTATTGTGTAATGGCTCCCGAAGTAAGTTTTCTTCATAAATCAACCCTTACTAAAATTAAACTATACGAAAGTAATTTACATACAAACACACTCGCACATACTTCACACAAAATATCATCAATGCAATATATTATGTACAAACTTTTTGCCTATAACCTAATAACAGACAAAACCATCCTACCTCTAATTGTAGTTGATAATTTGTACTAGATAGTCGAGAGAGAACTGTGTCAAAAATTTACACAAATCAGTCACAAATTTAATCGTGTATCTGTATAATCAATGCCCAAAACATTTTTATATCGATTTTTCTCCAAACATAAGTACTTTTATAATTATTTAATACTTGACACTGATAAAACATACCCAAAGAAGCTTAACATCGATAATATCGATTTTCATCTTTTGAACGCACCGTTCCAAAATAAATTCACGTCAATTAAACAGAGCTGTGAAGCGTTACGAATCTCGAATTCAAATTTGTAAGTCCGATGAAACCACCGCTTCGGATAATGAATTGGCAATTTGTTAACGAAATCGTTCGGTTTGCTTGTATCGACTGGTAGAGTCGCGTTCCATTAGAGCGTGTTCATATAGCGGGCGTTATACGCGCGTCAAGAGCGTTATCAACTTCCGATAAATAACACTAATAGAATAAACCAGGTGTAGAAGCATGAAATTTTGCACACGAATTCAATATTAACGTAAACGAGCAAAATAAAAACCTATTTTTGAAAATGTATCCGTTAAGATGGTTAAATATGTTACGATGTTTTGTATGGAAATTGTAGTTTTGAAGTTAAAAAATAGAAACTGAGTCAGGTAGGTGGGTCCTGAAATGACTACTTATTCATAAATTTATGAAATAATTCAGTTCAACGTAACTTTCAGTAAGTTAATATCAAACTTTCATTAGCATGAATCGCGTTGCCAATTATTGGAATTCTAAGTTTGTTGAAACCAGCCAGGTGTGAGAGCTTAACTGGAACACAAGTTCCCTATCTTAAATGCGCCGGTTAACACAATTCTCCAACTTTACCTACTTAAGAGAAGAATTTGCATGTTTCCTTTACTTCCCGACTCCCATAGATCCTATCATAAAAGGTGTAATTAAATCTACAGAACTCAGAATCTATATTTCCATTTCTATATAACATTCTGCATAATATACTTTGATGAAAACAGAAACTTATAGTTTAAAAACAGTATGAAACAATAAATAAATTAATAAATATTGTAGTACATTTACCATGCCATCTAGCCCCAAGCTATCATAGTTTGTACTATGGATGTAATATCGGAACCAATAGCATAAAATTATATATTTTGAGTCAAAAACACATAAAATGATTTTATAGAATAAAATTATATCTTTATTGTACACCATAAGTAAAAAAACATGCAAAAAAACTGATGTAGACATTATAGTGGCGCAATAGGCTTATATGTTCATAAAGATGAATACATTTTAACACTGACACACAGCAAACATTTATGTTCGTCACACAAATGTAAGTCCTGGGTGGGAATCAAACCTATAGCGCAGAAGGCAGGGTTACTACCAATGAGACAAGTCATAAAAAACAGAAGCTTTCTTCGCTTTCTTGTCCCAACTACCTCACACAATATTATATGCGAAGTTCGTCTAAGTATTTGTAATGTATGGCTGTATGTAACTCTCACGTCAAAATTAACCACTGGAACGACTGGGTGAGATTTTTAACATAAGACCTGGAATAAGGTAGGCGGAGCCGCAAGCAGAGCCTATAGTCAATAAAAAAAAAGCGGTGGAATTCACTACATGCCAATAAAATTATCGTTTTCCTGTCCAACATGAAACTAGTGCTTCGATATACCAGTAGTATGTAGGACAGAATTCTTCAATCTGAACACTTCGATTATATTGCCATGTTCTCATACCAACCCGATTATTTATCGATTACTCAGAAATTGTCGTATTGAGGTAAGACCTAGATATTTCATGGCTGTTTCCGGGTGCATCACTATTTGCCTATTTATAAAAATCTCTTAGTTTGATAGCTCGAACACCTGCACGATTGAGGTTCTTCACGCTGTCAAAGTTAAAAACTTTATTTCCATTGAATTCATAAAGGAATGCCTTGGAAACGTCAATAATATTCAAAACATAAGGTCACGCGTACTTATCGCTAAGTTTGACGCCTGTTCAAAACCCTATACGACCCTCCATGGGGAGAACAGACAAGAAACCCCTAAAGGGGTCCTTTTTTCGCGAGAATTATCCTTGTAACAATGTAAGTAAAGCTACTGTATCAGAAAATGCGATAAAAGAACCTTTTCTTGTGCTGTGGCGTAGTGAACATAGCTGGATATTGACCTCCGACACCAGAATCCGCCAGGTTTCTTAGTCCATCGCAGCATTTGAGCAGTCTACGGCCCGAAGTTCGCACAGGTCCTTTTCCACTTAGTCTCCCCGGCGCCGGCAGTACCTCGGGCGGCCATCCAGCCTCCGCCTGACTGCACGATCCTCCTCCATGCGAACAAATTGCTCTAGACATCTGTATCTTGCTGATTTTGTCTCTCCTAAAGCATTAGTCTCGGCCTAGGCCTACGATCGCTAAGTTTATCTTCTCTTTGAGTTCTTCCTAGAATTTTGCGAATAATGGGTAATGGTCCATGCTTCGCAATCATACATCGAAATAGTGATAAAACAAGAAGAGACTTTAATTTCCACAAAATTTAATGAAAGCTTTTTGTATTAAATACTAGCAAACGAGCTTACGGGCTACCTGATGGGAAGTAGTCACGCCCATGGACATCTGCAACACCAGAGGCATTGGGGCCTTTAAGATGGGGATTAACCAGTCTTTGGGGTGGTCATGGGTTCCTTACCCCATGTCGAATCTCCGAGTGAAAACTTTTTAGCTTAGACATAGGATATGATTTAACCGGTGCATTATAATTATAGTAATAAGCATAGCTAACTAGATAACTCTTATTGAACTTTTTTTTTATTTAGTTACATATAACACGTATTAACACATAGAACAAACATCTATGTTCGTCACAGAAATGCTTATATCAAGCATCTAGGTAATCTTAACATTTATAAATATTCAGTTAAATGAGCATCAATATACGATTGAGTTATCAAAGGAATCTGATTCAGTTAAGTACACAGTTTTCGATCTATTAAATTTGGTAGTGTATTTATTTACCTGGTAAGCTGTGGGATGAATCGGTTGCCCTTTACTCTGCGTGGAAGAACAAGGACTCTACATCAGTGACTATATAAACACACTTGACTGCGCAAGCAGTTTCCTTACTCTTGAAATAATATTTCTAAACAATCGTAAGTACTAAATATGAGTTTGACTGGCCTCACAGCTTAGTTTGAATTAGTTCTGCCTTTTGAACTGTAAGCCGTGGGTTCGATTCCCACCCAGGACAAACATTTGTATGACGAATATAGATGTTTGTTCTGTGTCTGGGTGTTGTATGTATTATATGTATGTATTTACAAAAAAAATGTTTATAAGTATTATATCAGTTGCTTGGTTTGGACACAAACTATGCTTAGCTTACTTTGGGGCTAGATGGAGCTGTGTGAAATGTCCACCAATATTTATTATTATTATTATTATTATTATTAACTCCTCGCGCGAATGTTGCAAGTAGATTTTATTTTACGAAACAATGATTACCTACAGGGAATGCGGAGATGTCCGCTGTCATTGATTACAAAGACCTCCAATATAGCCTTCATTTGCATTGCTTAATAACTTAATATCTCGTTGGGCCCGAATTTGGCCACACACAAAGTTTATAACGGACCATTTTCTTTTTGTTTCGACGTGCAAGCTCCGACCGATATCTCGGTATGGTCGTCACTACGAAAACAAGACTCAGTCTTGAAGAGTCTTTGTAAAAGTAGGGACTCCTATAAAACAATTTGTTGTTGAACAAGGGAAAGAACATTTACTGAATGAGTTAAATAAAGCAGTAATTTTATTCGGTATCCATTTCAAGTTAATAGTTCTCCTGTTCATTGCTGGTTTTTCACTTGTTTGAAAAATGCTGAGACAGCCGTAGCCGTGTTAATTTTGTATTAATGAAATAAAAGTGATAAATTTGTGTAAGCAAGTTCGTTGATATGTCCGGGTCAAACAATAATTTAAATGTATTTGTGATATTTAATATTATTTTAGTTTCTCGGCTTTGTATTTTTTTATTGTTATTTGGCATAATGTCCAGTCTTAGTCGGACCATAGGTACTTGCGTGCCTTATTTGGTGACGTATGAATTAATTTTGAGGCTATCCAACCATGAAGCGAAAGTGAACGTAAATAATATATTTTAAATATAAATATCCTTATATTTTTCGTTCTCCGATTGGGCACGTAGTGGATGTATGAAAGATGAATGACGAAACAAGGCGGAAGGAAGGCGGAATCCAGGCGGGCAGCATTGAGAGAAAAATACAAATACACATCACGTTCTAAGAATGATCAAAGAAGGAAGAAAAAATACATTTATTTGACCACACACAAAGACACTATATATTATTGCTGTAGATCTTGTTTCTACAGCACATGTTTTCCTCGCAAACTTTCTACACAACAGCGATCTGCTGAGGCGAAAAACCTTCTGGATACAAGGAAAACAAAATGAAGTAATTTATTTGCAATTAAATGAGAACAATTATACAAAACAACAATGAAAACCAATACATGTTGCAGATCAGACTCTAACTCAGTATAATTCTGGCTGCAGTAACCAGATCTGGTCTTACTTATTGTCTAAATTACAGACTATGTGAATTTAATTAAATTATAATATTTAGTATTGATTATCATATTAAAAGTGACTTTTAAAAACAAACTGTCAATAAAATACTATTGACTATATACTATTGTTAATCTTTGGTTGCTTCTCAAAAATTAATAATCAAATTATTGTTCGGGAAAATTTGAACGTTGACCAGTTACCGTTCTTGACATGTTGTTATAAAGTTTTTGAAGTGATCAGCCTTTACTAGCCTGCTCAAATAACGCATTTTATCGGCACTAATAGCTCTTAAAGCTTGAGGGTCGCTCCTGAGCTTACTTAAAACATTCTATAGAATTCCGTTTCACAATTTTCCAGGCAATTTTCGAGGAGACCAATAGAGGAGATAAGACCAATTGTATAAGTTTATCTTGAGCGCTCTCACAGATTGTAATGGAAAAGTGAATCATTTATCAGACGTGTAAACGGAGTTTTAGATCGGTCGGAAAACGGAAAACATATGTTTTAAAATATTATTCGGTATAAAATACCGAAATAAATTGGGAATGCAGTTTTTTAGTAGGTTTAACAAAATAATAATAATAACAATAAATATTCGTACACATTTCACACAGCACCATCTAGCCCCAAAAGTAAGCTAAGTACATAGCTTGTATCATGGGAACCAGACAACTGATATAATACTTAAATACTTTTAATTTTTTATAATAAATATTTAACACCCAGACACAGTGCAAACATTTAATTCTCCACACATGTTTGTCCTGGGTGGGAATTGAACCCACGACCTACAGCGCAGAGGATAGGGTTACTGAGCTATGAGGCCAGACAAGTTAAATATATTCGTGTGATTGAACAAAAAGGCTTGATGTAGACGGTATTTAAGTTAAGTAATACTGTAGTACTAACTAATTATGATATGAGCGACAGAAAAGGACAGAGGACGGAAAATCAGAGCTATAATATGTTCCATCCCTTACAATTTAGTTTACACTACTTAGCTTCTTAAATTACAAAGGCCGTGAAGGCTCTGCGTACCCCTTCATAGGGAAAGGCTTGATTTATTCATGATGTATTTCTTTTAACCCAACCTTATTTGTTTCAGGTAAGCGGATATTGGAAGATAATATTCACAACAATGACAGAACATTGTAAGTAAACTTGACCTCCCACCTTAAACTTGAACCGTGCAACAAATATTATCGGTGAGATAGTTACAAAATCATTTTCACGTTCGAATCGCGATCGGCACGATAACCTTAAACCTTAAAAAGGTATACCTTATTACGTGTTGTTATAGTTAGATGGCAATAGTGGTTCTTTTAATTTAAGATAGGGTGGATTTTTGCTTTAGTTATGTAATTTTTAGGGCTTATTTACAGCGGTTGACGATTTTTGTTAAGAAAAACTCATCTTACTATTGTGTCCAGGCTTTGTTACTTAGTTTAGGAGCAATTTGCTACAACTTTCATCGCAGTTTTCGTGTGATTTTGAGAATTATGAAGTCTGTAACATGAAAATCTGGAATTTATACCTACTTCCAATTTAATACTAGTAAGCGAACGGAAAGGTTTTTTACTTAATTATAAGTATATGAAAAAAAATTCGTGCCATTACCAAAGTAATGATACAAACTTTGTACACAACACATAAAAATATCCATTTATATCATAAGATATTTTGTTCGTAATCTAAAGATTCACTATTATTTGAAATAACTGTCTATGTACAAACTATTTCATTTAGGTTAGTACCACCAAGACTTAGAGGCTAGACCGTTTTGCTATCAAGATAAGGTTCTTGTAAATAATTGTTGCCATCAACCAGTTTCCAGCCACACGGAATATCTCCACAGCCCATGATACAGCTATCCGTCTTCAATTTTCACAGCTCTATCTTAATCTACCAATTTCTATTTCATAATACACACAATATCCCGATATTCATAGTCTTGCTTACGCCACAGTACAATATAAACAGCTGTGTTACTTCGTAACTGCCTGTGAATTGGTACGCAATAACTTTACAAAGTATATGATGCTCCAATATCTAAAAATCTTTTCCTTCGTTTCGGAAGGCATATTAAACTGATGTTACCACTGTGAGCTCCATTGCTTGAAGGTAGACCTACGACTAACTTAGCTTTGCAGAAAAAACTTTAATGCCTTAATAGTACATTGTTTTTTTATTTATTTATTACCTTTTTGCTGCTGTAGCACACATCAGACTATTTGTTACTTACGTTTTGTTTTACTTGTTTATGTTAATGTCTATGTCTTATTGTACCTCGACGCCTGAAATCAAGCAATTTAAGATCGAGTGATATCCCAAGTAATTTCAAGGGTCAAGGTTTCCTCTGTTTTAGGGGAATCACCCGTGAAAATGGACAAGACCTTACTTTGTTATGTAAATTGATACTTCTGTAGTACTTTCTCTAATTAGAAAAATAAAATTAAAAAATCAAGAAAATTTACAATATTGTATATAATTTTCATTCGCGCCCGTTTGAAGGAGCGTGGTCAATTTAGTTTTTGACTAGTTATGCGCTTTGTGTAGTTTTAATAGTCAAAAATGATTCCAATTAAATCTCTCTAGATGTCGTGTTGGGAATAGCTGACGTGTTATTTGAATGCGTATTGAAAAGAGCATGTGTTTTTTTAATGATAAATTTTTTGTTTCAGAGTGTTTTTACTCATGAGATTATATCATAACTCATCATGCGTGCTGAAAATGCTATGTAAATAACCTAATCTAGGGTAGCAACTCCGGCCAGTAAGAACTAACCCAAATGCATGCCTTTCCGATTTGGAGGTTGTGGTAACTATTAAAATTACGGGCCATGAGACGTGCCACGTTCTGATTCTGACCTCCAAAATATAATGCTATTTGATTCTTCTTAACTTAAAATTACGTGAGGGCCCAACTAGTATTTATTACTTATAGGCAGAGGTTACCGCCTTGGGTAAGGTTGGCCATCTGCTCGTTTTATAACATTTACACATAAAAAAAATGAACCAGCTACGTAAGATTTGCTGCATGAAGCACAATAGGTTGACTATAGCATTGAAAAATACATCAAACTGTATAATAGATAGGTCTATTGTTGATATCGGCATTGTGGGGGCAAACGCATAAACAAGGAAATATTGCACTCTGGGGCAGAGTCCAAGTCATACGAGATCACGGGGCTTTAATCCAGTGGAGGTAAAATTACTTTGCACAGCAAAACGAAAAAACCGTCTTCATCATCATGATGGTGATGTAACAAGGAATTCGTTATCTCGTAATTGGACAACATTTTGTTTCAGATATTTTCAACAAAATAGGAATCTCAAAAATGGAATCTGGTAGGTACATTTTTAAAATAGAATCAGAAAGATAGAAGAATATAGAAAATAGGCAGATAAGAAAAAAAAAATAGTTCAATGTTCTTGTCTCTCACTCAAATCAATTCAGTCAACATCAACAGTTAAGCAATAAAGAGTAAGAGTAGAGTAGAGTTTTATAAGTATTCATTTGTGGTTTGGCAATAAAGAGTTGTTGTATTGTATTGTATTGTATACTAAATTTAATTCAATTATTGGTGTAAGACTAATATTGAAAGGCCCAAAGGTTGGCCTGCTCTACCATTATTCGAATCTATTGCCACTGGACTCGATGATAATTCAATTTGTTCTTAAGCTTTTGAATATCAGTGCAAACTATCTGAATGGTAACACAATTATACGCTATTTAATTTATCAATAAGGTATAAATTAAAGGATTTATCTATCTATCAATCTATGTTTGTAGGACGTGTCAAGTGCATGAAATGTGCACTTTTATCCATTCACGATATTAGTGTGAGAGCGCCAGGGATACGAATAGTAGATTCCAAGAAAAGAGAGAAGAGAGGGTAGCTAAATATAATAGGGGTTTATTAAAATACTATTAGTATAATCTTTGTATGTTTCCCATAGTAGGTACCTACAATAAGTCAAGCATAAAGTATTTGTTATTATTTCCGTATAACATGCATTGCTTTATTTGGCGCTAGATGGCACTATTTAAATATCCACCATTAAATAAAATTTATTTCATCTATATACAAATTGAATGACAAATATTTTGAAACAGTATTGAATTTATTCAAAATCGCTGCCGCTCGTGAACTGGGTCACGCTCAGTCTGACTCACGAGTATTCGATGTCGCTCCTTGTGTTACCTTTGGCACTTCCTATTTCACAACTATACGGCGATAGTTACTACCCGGCCAGTAAAATAAAATTGCGTTTGATGAAACTGATTTCGTTTTTTAATTCGTTAGTCTGAAATCTTTTGCCATTATCGGGTTATTCAGGTATATAACTATAAACCTATATTGGAACTAGATACTTGGTAAAAAGTTTACTGAGTTATTCGTGGAACAATAATGCTTGATTTGGTTTGTAAGATGTGGATGCCTGTGAAATTACAGGCACATGAGACATTTCACCTTCACGTCGCATAGTTGCGGGGCGCATGCGATGCGACTTAGGTCTTGTCGTACAGTATCGTACAGTAAGTAGGGGAGGGTCTAAGTCGTGTTACTTGTTATGGGCAGAGTTTACCACTTACCCCAGGTGGGCCATCTGCTCGTTCCGTTACATTGTAACTAAATAAAATGTCTTCAAATGTGAAATTTGCTTTTTCCAAATGTGTGAAATATCGCAATAACCAAACATAGAAAGAAAACATTTACTTTCAACTCACATAAAAGTATAAATATGTAAAAACAACCACTTTATCTATTTTTACTATGCAGCGGAATTCTATGATGACAAAATTTTATTACATCAAAACCAAAAAACAGCTACGAACTGGTATTTCGTCGTTTCACTTTCAATTCGATTATTTAATTCCGAATTATGTTTTACGACCGCCGTATCCGTTAATGAAGTTTGTGGCTATAATGCGAGAATATACCTTTGGCTCTATGTTGTGGTAAAAGTTGAAAACATTACATTTTCAAATATGCCGAGACTGAAATAAATTTATAATAGTAATAATAATATTGGTGGATAATTCACACAGCGTCGTCTAGCCCCAAACTAAGCATAGCTTGTACTACGGGAATCAGACAACTGATGGAATAAATATATACTTTTACACCCAGATACAGAACAAACATGTTGAACACACAAATGTTTGTCCTGAGTCGGAATCGAACCCACGACCTACAGTGTAGAAAGCAGAGTTACTACCGACTAAGCTGTAAAGCCTGTATAAAAGTTTACTATTACTTTTTAATTACGTACCCACTTACTGTAAAAAATGTAATAGTTCTCGAATCCCGAATAGGCTGAAATTTGTCTGCATAAATGATGCAATGCAATATTATGTTGAGCTGGAGCTGATGCTACTGCCAGGGCCACCTGCAGACCACACAACTCCTCAGTAGCGCTCAGCACCCATATTGTGATTATACTCGTTAGATTTGTCTCGACAAGTACTATAGCCCTCGGTGGTATCTTGGGAGTGATTGCAAAAGCTTATTTTGGTTTTTTTTTTACTTTAACTGCAGCATGTTTCGTACAAAATTTGTAGATATCATATTTTATTTATGATAATTTTAATTGCAACTCTACTGCTCATCCGGTTTCAACCAGAAGGCTTTGCGTGCTTTTCCACGATGCAATTAGCTGGAGCAATGGCGTGGGCTACTTGTTATGTGATCTTTTTGTTATGAATGGATAGAGGTGGAGTGGAGTAAGTATATACTTGAGCTACATGAATAGCTCACGCGACCTCTACTTGAATTACTTGCTTGTTTTAGTTTTGCTGCTGTTCAGTAGGCTTAACTTGTTGCTTCATATAAAAATGTCTCGACGTATGCATTTACAAATATATATAGCCAGCTTACAGAAAAAAAGGAAGTCGTCCTTTAGGGGTTTCTTGTTAGTTCTTCCCCTTGGAGGGTCAGATAGGGTTTGAACAGGCGTCAAACTTAGCGTTAATGTGTGACCTTATGTTTCGAATACTATTGACGTTTCTAAGCCATTTCTTTATGAACTCTATTGAAATAAAGTTTTTTACTTTGACTTTGACTTGTTCATTCATATATAGAACAAACTGCTTAATTTGGGGTTAGATGGTCCTATGTGAAAAGTCCATCAATATTCATATTTAGTTATTTCACTAGAACCTTTCCATTATGAAATTAGCCTCGCAATGTGATTTAAAAAATGTTAATAATGTAATATTTACACTAAATATAGTCAACAATTATTATATAGGTTCGAACCCCGACTTGGGTTATGGGAATCGGGAGGAATAGAAAACGAAATAAGATGCGAAGGGGTGAAAACGGGGTCCCTGTAGTTACGATTACCATTCAAGTTTCGTACGGAAGTGAAATACAATACCTTCATCAAAATCTACAACTGTTTACATCCAATGCCGATTTCAAGGTCATCGAACTTTATATATACTTTCCAGAAAACAAACATCCAAAGATAAACCACTCTGTTGAAAATCAATGTGCACGTAATGAGAAATTGATTCACGGATCAAAAGACCCGAAACGATCGTTAGAGATTTATATCGAACTATTTTCGGATCAAAGATCGATTCTTCGATCTAATTTTACGATTGTAGATATTTTATGGTTGATTTTTGTGTCAAGTGCTTACTTGAACAGATTCAAATAGTTGCATTTGCATGTTCAATGCCATAAATCTGTTATTTATAGACGCTAACTTTTAATTAATATAAGTCATAGAATAACTGATTTGTTCCTAATGGATCGATAAGGCTAAGCAAATATTTCTGGCAGACGTCGGGCACATCGCTAGTGTACAGAGGGAAGAATAAAGAAGAGAGAACTGACCCTTGGGGTACCCCGCTCTTATGGGCTTGGGATCAGAGAGATTTCCTTCCACCCGATAGCGAAAAGGACCATTACGACAATCAAAAATTGCAAAAATATGACAGGATCGATTCACTACTAATCAACGTAGCAATAAATCATCAATTTATGAACTATTAACTAGATATCTATGACCGTAGTCAAATCAGTAACTCGGAACGAAACGGTGTCAAGTAGCAATACACTTATACACAGATAAATGAGTGTAGATTTATTGTGTGAATGAATTTGTTTACTGTTCTTCTGTTTGTACATTTTGGCTATTGAGGACTACTAATGTGCTGTTGATTGTCAATGATAGGGCATTAGCGGAAGTAATTAACAAATGTAGTATACTCATACTATGAGCGTAGTGACAGAGTAGTAGGGCCCTTGACTTTCATTACGTAGGTCAATGGTCCGATTGTGGAGCAAACCACGCATTCACCATACTTTATCAGTCTCGTGATCTGAATCCAATGTCACTTCAATCATTAAAACTTGCCTTTTAGGCTACAAAATGTCCCAAAATTATAGACACATACATTCATACACCCGATAAATATAACCTCGGTTTTCAGGGCAGTCGCCTAATAATAGAGAACCATCGTTTTCAGTTAATGATCATCTCAACTGTCGATAAACTGGGACAAACATTATACCAAATGAAAACAAGAATAGTTAGAATTAAAATACATTATCCCAATTGCGTGCTCCATTTATTGAAACGAAATATCAGTGGAACGAAATTATTACAATTATTATTATCATATGGCGCTACAGTTCCTGTTAAAATAACGACGTAACGGGCTGTTTTTTACGGTACGTTTTATGAATAAATACGATAATGTTATCATTTATTTTAATACAACAATGTATTAAGGTTGTTATCGGCCTATTCTTATTTTTAAATAATGTGCTATTTGCTGTGAGGTTATCCAATATATATATATTGCTCTTGTTTTGTGAAAGGACGAAAAAAATATTTATAAATATGCTTCAGTTTCCTTAATGATTTTGTAAATATTTTCGAAAACATTTTACGAAATACAATGATCATTTCAAATATTTTATGATACTAGAATGTTAGGAGACGCTAGTTTTCCTTCTAAACATTTTTTGGAAAGTAGCGCATTTCATGTCTATTTTCCCATGAAATTGCAAGCGAAAGTTGAAAGAGACCGAGAAACAAGGTCTTCAGAGAAAAAGGTTCTCTTACATCTGTTTATATTTCCGTACTTAAAGGAAAACCAGACACCTCAGTCGTCAATAGACTTGTCTGTCGCCCGCAACCCTCGCGCATCCTAGCGAAAACTCAGTTCGTTATCGTTATCTGGCTTGCTTGCCATTCATATTTATTTATATTCTCACTGATGTACAGCGTAGTCATTGAATTTCATTAAACTATCTCTGTACAATTTTTTTTATTCTATTATAATTCCCACAAAATCGTTAATATGTCAACCTTCTAACGATTCAAAAATCGTGTGAACGACTGCATTCTGGGCTCTCATGTAAATCATGAACCCATTTACAATCATGTGACGCTCAGATCACTTGGGACCGGTCAAAGCGTTGATTGACAGGTAACCATTCTGTCATCGAAATGTTTAATTCATTTCTTCAATATAATCAGAGTATGTGTATAAGATTTCGATAAAACCAATGGCTATTTGGTTTTTATGTAGCTATATTTCCTAAGTGTAATTATTTGTGACTGCGTGAGAGAACTGTTTTATTAATATGATTTATATTTTGTGGTTTAGTGCAGGCGCGTATTTACCCGCGTAAATACAGTGTACTAATATCTTTTAATATATTTTTTTTCTAGTATCGTCGCATTCTATTATTAGAAACAAAATACTCCTAAACCTAATATACTAGCTACTACTTTGAAATTAAAGTAAGTTATAACAAATTTCTTTTTATATAAAATACTATTTCAACGATTCTTGTTCCGATTCCCATTGTTATTTCATTAGTCCATAGTCCAGTCGGGGCAGACATAAAACTAGCCTGAAATAGAAAAAAATCCGGGGAGCGATTTTTTTTTTAAACGTCGGGGGAGGGGGGTGGTTGGAAGTATAAATCTCGATTTTCTAACTAATCCCGGTAGAGCATTCGCCGCCATCTTGTTTTAAAGTTCAATTTTTTCGTTTTTCTGAAATAACTCGTTAATTTTCAACTTTAGAGTAAAAATGGTACTATCCAAAGCTAGTACCTAAACTGCTGCTGTAAGACCACACCGCAAGACTTCGCTTCCAGCATCCTTCATCTCTCGTTTCAATGCCAAATCCTAATCCTCAGTAGCAGTAGAACTTATGAAAAGTTAGTCCGGAGCAGTATTGCCACCATACCTATTTCTGCCGTCAAGCAGTAATCCATTGTTACTATGTGGCTTAAAAACTGTAGTTGCCGGTGAAATTACAGGCACATGAGACATTTTACCTTAACGGCTCAGATTAATTACGGGTGCATCTAACTTTTGTCTTGTCGTACCAGAATGATGTCATATTGCTGCACCATGTTGTATTACGGATAGACGTTATCACTTAAACTGGTTGGCCATCTGCTTGTTTCGTTACATAAAACCAAACACCATTATTTCACGAATCGTATGATATTATTGTAAGTAATAGTTTCGCTAGAATGTTCTTGCTTGTTAGCACAGATAGCTTCAGTATGTAGCTTGGTGCGCACCCTTTTAGGGCTAGTTGATCGTTAAAGTTGACAAGCGATTATTTAAAGTCGTATCTAGACGCGGGATTAGCGTTAATTCTGTTCGTTTTAACAAATCAATATGTTTAGTTTGTCTCCATCAGTATATTTTATAAGACTATAGTTATTGAACGTGAGGAAACCGACCTGGAACTAAAATTCGACGATATGTGTCAAGTGCATGAAAGGAGACTCTTTGAGGAGTACTTTTATCCTATACCACTGGTTAGAGAGAGCCAGTGAAATGAGTATTAGTAGTAGGTTCTGAACAGCTGTTGGCAATTTGAGTATTGCTGTTGAACTCACAATTACAATGGATATAAAAATTGAGCACTGAAACTAATAAAAAATGGTTGTCTGTAAAGTCGGTTTACTGACGATAGTTGAACGTGACAACGTCTTAAGAAAATACTGATGGAATGGTAGCATTTTTCAAAAGAAAATTTTAATTTCATTTGTTTAATAGATTTGTATGTATATAGAGAAGGAGGTAATTGGAAATCACAATGAAATTGATCAAGTTAGATTTATTTGTACGCATAAATACAATTATGTCAATTTTTTTTTTACAATTTAATAGTTTTACACTGCACTTGATACTCGATCAAAACATGTAAATGTAAGTATTAACAGCTGTCCACGCAGACGCATCGCTCACTCAAGTAGGAGAGAGACGGATGTCGAACGCTGCCGAACGCAAAGGCCGATTGTGCTTCTTTGTCGCTCGTTCCGCGCTCTCGCTTGCACTTGCACAAGCCTTACATGGAACGCCTCAGAGCGAGGTAACGCCGCATGAGTCATGTTTTTTCGTGCGTGCAGCCGGCTCTATCGAATTATAAGACGTTGTCACGTCAAAAAACTTTTTTAGTACTGATGACATAATAATTTTAAATTAAAATTTATTTGCATATTTTTTTTTTATTATATATTTTTTTTTTTGACTTTACAGACAACCATTTTTTTTCATATTTTCGTATACAGAAACGTTACATTTTTACACTTAAGCATTTTGGCACTTTGTATTTGTTATTTGGAAAAAAGAAAAATAGTTTGTGTGCCGTAAAAACACATATAAGTTGCGAAATTTACTTTAGCTACTACTTAAGCGACATCGGCTGCCCATAACGTTTAAATAAGGTTTAGGGTTAGGTACGGTTTAGGTTTAGGTATCATTTGCGAGACCTACGTAAACTACCTACCTGTGTGCCTGCTTTTATAGTTTCCCTGATTCCATCAATTTTCAAAGCTTTGTGTTCTGTTTTGAAAGTTGTGGATGCCGGTCAAATTACACTTCACGCTTCACAGTTAGCGCAATACGGTGCGAGATTTCCCATATTTAACTAAGGGAAGAACTTAGTTGTTGCTGCTGTTATGAGTTGAATATACTATAGGGGTCCATCTGATCGTTCCATATTTTACCTACACAAAAACCAAATAATATTTGTTCAAATAACATTATATCAGAATTTGACTCAGACCATTTACCAAGAAATTTAACTCTGCACTCGAAATATCAGGTTCTTGCGAATTCTCGTCTATGAATATGTTCGTTAGACCCATTTATGGAAATTGATTAGTAATTTAAATGGATTGAGATATTTCTAATGTTATTAAAATATACATTTGTCGTAATTAGATATGTTATCATTTCTCAACTTCATTATTGCTGCATGCTGATAAGTCGTACTTATTAGGTTTAAAGTTCGTGTAATATGACTTTAAAACTAATAATATCTATGTATATTCACATCAAAATTATAAATATATGCGTAAGCCTGTCTGTTTGTATCAATGGATGCATATATGTCACTCTTCCACGCCAGAATTGAACTAGTTTGGCTAAACATTTTAAGAACATTATAGCTAGGATGACCTAGAATGACCGGGTACCTACTTTTCATACATGTAACACGCGAACGAATCTTTAGGAAGAAGCAGTTCATTACTGCTTGTTGATAGAAATGGGTGTGGTGGCAGTACTTCCCCGCACGGACTTTACATAAATTCTACTGCTACCAAATACTACATAGTACATACATACATACATAGTATGCCAATTTAAACATTCATTTTGTAAAGTATGTTTGAGTAAAAAGTCACTGTGTATGGAGCTTTGGATTAGTAGCATTGCATACCTAGATTAGTAGACTAGTTTTTTGGTGAGAGAGTTATCGTCATTGAGCAAGAACTAGCGCACAAGCTGCAATCCTAACCATAATATTATAAATGCGAAAGTGAGTTTGTTTGTTACGCTTTCACGGTTAAACCGCAGAATCGGTTATGATGAATTTTGTTATAGAGATGGATGGGATCCTGGACGGTTTAAGGCTACTTTTTGTGGCTAAAAACTTATGAGGGATAGGGTGAGGGGAGGGAGAGGAGGAGAAAACTTTGCATGAAACTTCTTAGGATTATGCTTATTCAGCGCGGGTACCACTGCAATTAAATTTAGATTTTATTCATTTTATTGGCATTCATTAATTTCATTTTATTTAATCCGGTAAATATAATTATCATTTGGACACGACAAAATTTACACGCATTAGTATATTTATAACATTTACACGCATATTTGTGCATACATCAGACAAAAGGTAACACAAAAGGTAAATTGGGGTCACCTCATTATCGACACACAATATGACACATTTTTTTTATGTGATTGATGTTATAGAACGAGCTGACGGCCCACCTGATGTAAAGTAGTAACCGCCGCCCATTGACAACAACAATACGACTCAAGCCCTCTCCACCGAAATACGAGATGACTCAAGTCGCATTGCGTTGCGTCCGTCACTTCGAGACGGGGATGTTATGTCTCATGCGCCTGCAATTTCACCGGCACCCACTCCCTTCCACCGGACCACAGAGTGCATCACTGCTTGGCGGAAGATTACCAGGTGTGGTGGCAGTACTTCTCCGGACGAACTTAGCACAAGTCCTACTGCTGCTGAACTAAATATGCTAAAATTACAGTTATTTTCATTGATCAATTAGATGACATTTTGTCTAATCTAATCCTAATCGTCGATATGAGGGTAGAAGAAGAAGTAAACTTCATTTAAGTGATCATGTTGCTAATACAAGACAGAACAAATGGTACCTTGCGAAAACAAAAACTCATAAAACACTGTGGAGTGCCGGCGGCATGTCTATTTAGATTTACCGATACCGATTAGATAATTACAATTTGGCAACAATAGAAGTGAAAGGTACAACCGAATATGATACGAGATCCAAGGTTACTGTGTACATGAGATTGATTAATTACAGCTCGTTAGTTTGGACCTTCCTTGATCTCTCAATATAATTGGATCTGGACCGATAAGATAGGCAGGGTTTTTTATACTGATGGATAATTCACACCAGCGCCATCTGGACCCAAACTAAGCATAGCTTGTACTATGGGAGCCAGAAAACTGATAGAATACATATATACTTTTTTGTAAATACATACATATTAACACCCAGACTCAGAACAAACATCTGTATTCGTCACACAATTTTTTGTCCTTAGTGGGAATCGAACCCACGACCTGCAGCGCATAAGGCAGAGTTACTACCAATTGAGCTGTGAGGCCAGTCATATTTATTGGTTATTGGTGATATGTTAACAACCTCATAAGGTTGACTCATTTATTGTAACCAATAAGTTTTGTTTAAAAGCATGAGGGATTACAAAGTTTTTCGAAAATATTGAGTTTATTATAAACACTATGTGCTATTTCTTGCTTTTCTACTTCTAATGTCTAGATGACTAGATGATCTAGAGACTTATTCTTCGAGCTGAATAAACGTCAAAGACATATATGGCTTATGCATAAAGGCCTTATGATCTAAGAAAATAAAACTTTGAAATCCCAAAGTCATACGACAAACTTTATTGATTATTGTGTATAGAAATTACACAAAGTGTTTTTTTGCACTTTACCGATAGCCGTGTAATAGCTATAATAAGCTTTTACCCGCGACTTTACTTTCGTGTTTAATCCAGATCGACTCCGTCTGGTTTGGCCAACTGCGCTAAACCATCATCAGCTTTGTAGGCAGAGTCTGATTGGAATAGATTAATTAATTAATTCGTGTGGGAGCGATGGTCACTAGTATGCCAGCATTTACATGAATGGAATTGGTCGGATGAATATTCATTTAAAATTTAAAATGTAAATGTCTTTATCATATTCCCAAGTGACAAATATTTGTGTGAAGAAAATACATTATACTCTGTCTGGGTGTTAATATAAAAAAAAGTATATAAGTTCACGATTAATATGCAAATGTTTAAGTCATATTGTAAATGTTTATAAATGTATCAAACTCAATGATATACATATCTCAAAAATAACAATTTGGGCTTAACGGCCTTTTAGTTAAAGGACGGCAGCGCTCTGTGAGATCCACTCTTACTTTCAGCTGATATAATATCTGAAACGCAATCAATTCATCATCTACATACCTTATGTTTTTGCTTCGCAAATCTGCATTATCTAACCGTCTAGACAATGAGAGTACAGATAATTATTTCTCTTGCTGGCGGCGGCTCGTGCTATATTTGATGGCCGTGACAGCTGAACGTCTGATGAGGTTTTATTGTTGCTCATTCTGCCCTAGGCTGAATGTCTGAGCATACCAGATGAAACTCAGCTCGTAATCGGATTAATATAGTTATTTGCATCTCTTCCCCACTGGCTTTTCTAACTGGCCTCACAGCTCAGTTGGTACCCTACCTTCTGCGCTTTAGGTCTTAGGTTCGTATCCCCACCCAGGGCAAATATTTGTGTGATGAATATAGATGTTTGTTCTGTGTCTGGGTGTTGATATGTATTATATGTAGGTATTTACACAAAAAGTATATATGTATTATATCAGTTCCCTAGTTCCCATGAAGATAGCGCTGTGTGAAATGTCCACCAATATGTATTATTATTATTATTATTATTATATCTCCTAACTTAACGTGATTGAAGGTCATGCCAGAAAAAAGTCCTTGATGATTTAGATTCTTGTAATCGTAAAAAATTCAAAGTAATATCTAGAACATCTCCGCATTTCTTCTAAAAAGTTCCATATATCGCTCTCCTGAGCCTTGCTTGCGAACACGAGTCCTCCTCAACTCAGCTCAAAGACAACACTTGAAAATGCTCAGTAATATAAAATCTCAGTAAATCAAATATATGTAGGAGTTTTAGATTTCAATTGGTATTGGTTTTAACGTAATTAACGATCAAAGAACCCAGAGATTGTGTCTTAAATAAAGGCCAAAGGTCATCAAGATTGTCGTGTCGAATCACAAGATGTCTCAAGTGCCACTTACTTCAATCGAAGGTTCGTAGCTGTCTTATCTTAATTTTAAATGCTCTCAACACTATTATTCCTTAGGAGGCGACTGAGACACAGTTTTAACCGGATTATCATGTAATATATGAACAAACTTTATGCTCAACATACTCTTAATAGACCTTCCCTGTGACCTATCTTGTTTCGCACGCATGGTTTCTACCGACTTCGCTATGATCATTCTGATAGGTTTATATATTTTTTTGCAAATCATATTACCTATCAGTACTCTAATAATAAAGTTTACGACAATGATTGTTTAAAAAACGTTGCTTTGATCTTTTTTTATGTGATTTTGCTGATAGCCGACCTGATGTTTAGTCTCATCAGCCGCCCATAGACAACAGCAATACGACTCAAGTCCTGCCCGCCAAATAAAAGATGCCTCAAGTCGCATTACGTTGCGTCCATCACCCAGAGACGGTGATGTTGCGTCTCGTGTGCCTGCAATTTCACCGGCACCCATTCTTTTCCACCGAAACTAGCTATATGAGTGCATCTCTGCTTGACGACAGTTCTTTTTGGGGCGAACTTTGAACAAGTTCTACTGCTACATCGGGTTGCTCCTTTCGCACCACCCGGGGTCATGTGTAGGGATTCAAACGGTAATTACTTGGGGCATCATTTTTCATTTATTTAGGGAAACCTGTGATTGGCTAGATATTTATACTAGGATAATATTATTTCATAATTATTATGTATGCTGTTGGTTTTCTTAATAAATAAAAATCATGTGACTCCAAGATCGTTGAGTATTTTCAAATATGACGAGAGATTCACAGTATAAGTAACTACCCAAAGAATACAAGAGAAGTTAGTTGGACGCGCGAGCCATGACGAATGTTCGCAAAACATGGCCGTGCAAATACCAGAGAATCAACATCACTGTGAATCTAATTACATCAGCAGAAAATATATATTCACATAACTCGCTACGTTTGTCGTCCAGTATCAACATTACGGAGATTATCTTGGAAGGTAATCTGCAATGCGATTCATATGTATCTTCTCACGAAGGAGTAAGATCCATTTTTGCGTGTTTTGCGCGTAGTGTGTTTTTTATTTAAATTGCAACCGCGGCCGACATGGTCTGTAGACTGCATGACGCGCACAACTTATGGTTTTTACAACTGTTCGTCGGTAAATACTGTAGTGATGTGGCGACTGATTGTATTTAGACTGAACAGTATTGGGTTTGACTTTATATCTCCGTTTGTAAGAAGCAGACGCACTACCACGCATTTTCTTTTTACAAGCTTTTATTTAACTTGCAATGTATGTAACTATGTTTGTTCGGGTGGAATCTTGCTCGATTTTGAAGCAGATATCTTCAACCAATTGAGCTGAATTTTGTATACACGTTTAATTTGGATGACAATGCATGGATAGCTGTGTGACGTCATCCTAAATCCAACATGGCGGAATACCCAAGATGGCGGACTAGTTATTTTCGATGCACTTTTACAATATGGATATCAAATGAAAGGGCTTGCTGAGAATAACTCAAAAATAATGTAACGTCACTCTAAATCCAATGTATAAAAGCCTTTTTTTTTATTTTAGCGTTACAGATGTTAAAGAATTTTTTCATAAAAATAATTTCATTGACATTTCTATCAGTAGCTATTTTAAATGTAAATGATAAAAAATCTTGTTAAGACCTTGTTAGAAATTGTTTGGGTGGGTAGCTTTTGTGATGTAACTTGCAAACGATGGAAATATCTCAGTTATTAGGTTTTCTCTGGTCCGGCATGTTGTATAAATATGAACCAGCCTACTATCATAAATATTGCTTCCTTAAATAGTTCATTATTTTGGAAAAACTTACAAAAAAATGTGTGTCGCAAAGAAAGGTAAAGTTAAGATAGTAGGCAAATTTTTACTTATAGTGTATGCATTAGTTATATACCTCAAACCTTTTGACTAAACTAAATTTAATTCTTTATTCTCTCTAATTCTATAGAAATTATTTCTTTTACATAATGAAAGAAAATGAAGTCACTTTGCGAAAATAACAAAATTCTCTTGTTTCAATGTGCTTACTCTTATTAAATCTTCGATTTTAACTAATGCAAATTAATTAAACAACACGTGCTTCTAAAAATAGCAAAAAGCGCTCATCATCCTGCTCACGTAACGCAACGTCCAAAACCAATCGAGTGCAAGGCGAACAAATGAAATATAATTCTCATCATTACTTCGTTTGGATATATTTGAAAGAAAGAAATATTAATAGAATTTATAATATTATAGTATATTTGAATCCACCAGTTTACCGCGACGAGAAGGAAAAGAGGATGTTAGTACCGTCACTATTTTGCCGGTGAAATTATAGGCACACGAGACATTTCACCTTCACGTCTCAGAGTTACGGGCGCATACGATGCGACTTGGATCTTTTGGTACCTAGTAGAGAGGACCCAAATCGCATTGCTTGCTATGGACAAAGGTACCGTAACACCAGGGTGGCCATCTGCCTGTTTCGTAACTGTATCACATTAGAAAGAAACCGATAGGGCTAGTAAAAACATATTGCTATGAGCTATGAGTGGTTTTACTGATCGTATGTTATCGTTCGGTTAGTATGTGCTCTGCTTCGCACGCAATTTATTTTAATTTATCAGACACAAGAGGTGTATTAGTTAGAAAGTTCGCAAATAAATGAATACTTATTTAAATTAATTAAAAGTTCATGACTCGGCAGTAGTATGCTTGACAATGACATTAAAATAATTGGAAATTAATAGATGAGTCCATAGACATTGGCAGATTTGTTTCAAGGTACGTTTTACTAAGTCACAGTGTTTATCTTAGCACGAAGTCAATGAATAAAGATTTATTTGTATATGGATAACCATATACAAATAAATCTTTGTCCATAAGGACATCATTGTTATTTTAAATTAAGCAAAGACTACATAAGTTTGATAGCACTTCTGTAGTGAGGAATATCTAATCATTTTTACCCGACTGCCCATAAAAGGAATGTATTTTTTTGTGTTCATATGAGTTTCTTTATTCTACTAAAAAAAAAAAATGCCTGTACGGACTGGACGTATCGTAGAATACTTAGATCATCCTGAGTGACACTGGCTCAATTTTTTCTTACTAAATATTAAACCTAATGGTTGGCTCCTTTTTCAAATAGTTTAGTTAGTTTTTTCTTCTTTCAAATTATGGTTATCAAATGGAAAGCCTTGATGAGCACGTTTATTTTATGTATTAGTGACGGAATGAGCTGATGGCCCACCTGATGTTGAGTGGTAACCGCCGCCTATAGACAACCGCATTACGACTCAAATCCTCTCCACAAAAGTACGAGATGACTCAAGTTGCATTGCGTTGCGTCCATCACCCCGAGATGGGGATGTTACGTCTCATGCAAAAAATATATAGTTTATTTACTTTTTACGTCGTGGCTTGACAGTATTGTTTTAATTTTGCTTGTTTAATAAACAAACAGAGTTTTAAAGGTGTATATGAAAATCAAACTTTCATGTCTGAGCTCACAAGTAAGCTCACAAGCTCACTATGGAGCTTCGAAGCAACTATTTCTTAAAAAAAAAAAAAAAAAATACGAAAATTACATGAATACCGATATTACGTAAATACTTTGTTTATTTAATGTTCAAGTAACTAAAAAGGTCTTCGACCGCATCCCTGAACTTCTTCCTCATACATCCGACGTGCGCAGGAGTAGACAATTAGCTTTAAGCACAGATGAGTTTACGGTGCGTATATAACTTACCTTAGAGTAATAAAGCTGTATAGCTCAGTACATACTATGAACATTATAGTTCAACAATAATAATAATAGTTTATTTGCACCTTATTTAATTAACATATCTTAAAATAGTAATGTTTATGGTAGTTATATTAACAATTTAACATTGAAATCATTAACTGCTAAATTCACCGACAATTGCGTAAGAAATAATTCTAATAATAATAATTATATTGGTAGACATTTCACACAGCACCATAGTAAACTAAGCATATATTGTATCATGGGAACTAGAGAAATATATAATACATATATATTTTAAGGAAAAATCTACATATAATACATATCAACTCCCAGACACAAAACAAACATCTATATTCCACACAAGTTCGTACAGGGAAGTACTGCCATCATAACCATTTCTGCCGCTAAACAGTGATGCATTCGCGTTACTGTATTCCAGTTCAATAGATTTTGCATACATTTATTAATGTAAAACGAATTTTTTCAATATTTTATTTGAGGGTTCTGCGGATATAAAGCGTTTGAGTGTTGGCTGCAACCTCTGTACGCTCTGTTGTTTGTTTTCACTCTGAACAACTCCCGTATTGTTTACGAGTGACCCCAGGCGGTGTCAATGAGCAATTTGCATGAGACGAGCTCTAATAAACGGATAGTGTGTAACGACCTTAGTATGCGGGTTTAATGCGTTTACTTGTAGGTGTAAGTTTCAGTGCATTTTATGTAGAGGTTAAGTTTAAGAAGTTCTCTACTGCATATGTTTTTTACTCTCCATTTCACACAGCGCCATCTAGCCCCAAAGTAAGCTAAGCATAGCTTGTATTATGGGAACCAGACAATTGATATAATGTACATATGTACACTTCTAAGTGTCGTATATATCATAACTGTCTTTTTGTCATTTTGTTTTTGTTTAATTGTTTAATATATATGATGTTTATAATCTTAATAAATAAATAAATAAGGACATTTTCACATGCACAAAAAGGAGCCTATGCCAGGCGCACTTTAGTCGCACCAAACTGATTCTAGAGGCCCTGTGACACGATTACTTCTTTACACAAAGAACTGTAATAAATAACACAAGCTGTTAGTTACCACTAACTTAACGACTACTTAAACGGTAAGTTACCGGCTTTGATTGATAAATTGTGTGTGGTTGTACGCTGATGGGTAAATGGCATTTGACTGGGTAATCTCCAGGGTATTTCGCCCGCTGATAGCTGGGGTAATGGGTATATTAGTATGCTTTTTTGTTTTTTCGAGTTGTAGTCTGCATTGAACTCTAGTATTGGTCGGATGTGACTTGGGGAATTAGGTGGAATTAGACGATTATGATGGTTTTTATTGCACGATGCATTTTCAATCAACAAACGATTTTTAATGTTTATATTTTATTTACATTTCACCCGAATTTCACCTGATGTGTGCGTCAAATCAAGAAAGAAATATTCCTTTACATAAGAGAATTTTTTTATGTTATTACACCTGCTAAAAGTGATTTGCATACTTATAAAAAGACTTATTTAATCATAAGTATTTTATATTGATTAACTATCTGTTCTAATTATATCTGAGTGCACATTGTACTAATTTTGACTTGATCCAGCGAGAACGTGGATCCCTATGATAATATTTCAGCTATGGTTTAGGTAACATTTCTACCGGCAAGCAGTAATGCATTCGCTTTACTGTGTTCCGGTTTATAAGGTTAATTAAATTACAGGCACATCAGACATTCCACCTTCACGTTTCAGAGTTACAGGCGCATACGATGCGACTTGGGTCGTGTCTTACCTACCTATGTAGGGGAGGACCCATACGGTAATGTCACGGACAGAGGTTACCATTTAACACCAGGTGGGCCATCTGCTCTTTCCGTAACTAAAATCACATAATAAATATTTATGGGGTCGGTATTTGAAAGGTATCCTGTCTTAGTATATGCAATCATTGGTTATGTCAATATGATATATATGATTCTCGGTGGGCGACACAAAACGTCATTTCGCATCGCCTACCCCTTTCCCGTCGCACAGCTTTAACATGGACGTAAAGTCTAACTTGTATAGGCAGCCTTAGGTATGTTATGTACCGCAGGCTAAACTCATTTGTGTGGCTAGAGATAACGTTACATCTTCTATCCACTTTATTTACTGGAAGCTGATGATAACATACTTTTATACCTTTATACGGGGAATTACTTTAAATTAAAATTATTTATATATTATTTAAAAGTTTATTATTATTAATTCCTTACCTAGAAGTTATTCAAAGAAAACAAAACGTTGCAGCAATGGATATCTAATGCATAAATTATTCACTTATTAATAATTTGCTTCGTCTACTGTTAAGAGAAAAACTATTAAAATATTTTTAAAAAGATAGCTAGCACTCGTTTTTTGTTCCATACCCAAACCTTTATAATCAATTCGAGAAACGAAAGCTAAGCTTTTCAAAAGTTTAAATAGTTCTTGTAGTTTCAAATACTGTGATATATAAAGACTTATTTTTATTATTAAAGATCTTCATTTGACTTTAACCTCGCCCGATGGTTAGCATAAAGCCCATAAAAAGTCTAAAAGACTTCTGCTCACTCATGACTTACTAGCTAGCTCTACAGCTAGGCTATGTGTTTAGGCCCAGGCTACACAGACTAGCTTCCAGCCTCGCTTCGCCGCTTGTGAGACAATCTTTATCCCACACACTAGCGACCGGAAAACACGTCCAATAATGAGTGGTTGCCACGTGAAATCCCACAGAATGCTGTTCCGATCACTTTCTTACGTTGGATTCGAATGAAATCAATTTCACCATAAACATTCGATTAATAGCTGCAATCGGCCTATAATCGATTTTAATCGCTACTGTGGGATATCAATGCGCACACTTATTAGTAATCGAGTTTCAATAAATTGATTACTATGTTTTACAATGTTCTGATAGTTTTGAATGGGAACTACATTAATTTCGTCTTAGTGGATGTCACACAGTACGCTTCGCTGCGTCGCTTCTGTAGCGCTGTATATATATATTTCTCATAGGCCTCACAGCTGTTGTTTTTTTTTTTTTTTATGTAATACAGTTACAGAACGAGCTGACGGCCCACCTGGTATTAAGTGGTAACCTCAGCCCATAACAAGCGATGCGGCTTGGGTCCTCCCCTACTAGGTACGACAAGACCCAAGTCGCAACGTATGCGCCCGTAACTCTGAGACGTGTAGGTGGAATGTCTCGTGTGCCTGTAATTTCACCGGCAACCACACCTTTAAAACCGGAACACATGGCGGCAGACATGGGCATGGTGGCAGTACTTCCCCGGACGAACTTGGCGAGAGTTCTACTGCTCTTCTTCTGCTGCTTCTACTGCTTGGTAGTAGCCCTGCCTTCAATGTCAGTTCGTGGGTTCGATTCCCACACAGGACAAATATTAGTATGACGAATATATATGTGTGTTCTGTGTCTGGGTGTCAATATGTTTAAAATGTATGTATTTACAAAATAAGAATATTTATGTATTATATCAGTCGTATGGTTCCCATGATATGAGCTATGCTTAGTTTACTTTGGGGATAGATAGCGCTGTGTGAAATGGCCACCAGTATTTATTTATTTATTTGGTTTCCTCGGATTCTTTTGATTGATTTATTATTTGTATATATAGATTTCACAATCAAACATCTCGAGTGCGACTCTCGTATTGTACTGTTGTACATTCAGCGACTCTATGACGTAATAAAGCTTTCTTCAGAGTCGCGTAGCGTGACCGCTTGTAATAAGGTACCGGAACAAATTGACGCCGTTTTTTGTGGGGACATTACGTACTCCGTAATAACAAATTAGATGCAATCTTAGAATAACTCCTCAGTTACACAATTCGGTAGCGAGGGCAATGAACTTGCAACGATTAAATTAGAGGTTTTGAATTTCTCGGTTCGGTGGGTAATTTGGGGATAAATTTTACTTTGGAGCGGGGTTCCAGGCTCATTGGTGCATGTCGGGATTTGAAAGAACAACCTCCGGATTGGAATTCTGTACCACTGGGCCACACATGTTGGTGATTATGTAGCAGATGGTCTCGTTTTACTGGAAAGTGTCTGAATTGTGTATTCCAAGTTGATAACATTTTATAACTTGGAGCACATGACCACATAATGAAATCAAGATTATTCTTTTTATCTCTAAATAAACATCATACACAAATATTTACATAAGTCTACAATAAGTATACTCACAAACCAAATAATCCTAATTAAAGATTACTTTGCTAAACTTTTAATCGATACAATTAAACTCCATATAATGAACTTACTTCACAAGTTTGTAGCAAAAATAAAAGATCGTTTCTTTCCCATTCATGCATACCTACTGTAATCTAGGTCAGTGTCTCAGCAGTAGAAACAAGAAGCATAATCTCCAAGACGAAGAATCTCCAACAAAATCACATCTCCATTTAAAACAACTTTCAAGTGACATGTTCGCACGAGCGTCTCGATTGCGATCTCGTTTCGGAAGCCGATGCTATCTCGATGATGTCTCGAATACGACTGTCACATCGATACAATCTCAGTGTAAAATACATAGTAATACCGTGATATTCTGTTTATTCTATTTATGTGACGCAATGCTACATTCTCAAAATACTAAAGGAAGATTCCTTAATCAACATTAGTTGATTAGAAAAGTCAAATACTTTATTTTCTTAGAATTGACAAAGAAATGAATTGGAAATATCAATAAGTAATAATTAAAAATATTATTCTTTGAGACGCACTGCTTTTTTTACATCATTTGTTAGCCATTGATATATAATCATATAAATAATATGTATAGGATACTAGAATTTAGAAATCGTGGGTATTTAAAGAAACAATAAAATGTGTCTTTTATTTTGTTACAAATATGATCACGGAAACTTTGATCCATGCGAGAACCCGTTGAAATTACAGAATGTATCTCAGGAAAACTCCTCACGGGGGCTTTAAGGAAAAAATCCCAAAGTTGGAGTTCTTCGAGAAGGGCCATTTGGTTTTTCTGTCATGAATAAAAGTTTATTTTTATTTTTGTGTAACAAGATGTAGTTCGCAGCCGTAGATTAACTTGACATCTGAGACCGGAACTAAATAAAATATAAAATAATTTGCCATAATGTTTGCCTAACTTTCCGTATTACTACATTTTTCGGAGTATTATTATAATGCCTGGTATTATTGTTGTCGATAAGAACATTTTGATTGACTGTTTATCTGTGCGTGCTGTAATCGGTACTGTCAGCTATAGAGAGACATGACGCTACGTCATTTTGTATTTTTAATGGTATTAAAGACGTATTTTAACATACCAAGGCTCATCTTAAAAGGTTAAAAATGTTTTAAAGTCCACGTTTTAGGAATAATTTGAGCCTCAATTAAACAAAGTATCAATATACTTCTGTTGCCGACTGTACTTGTCGTAAAATAGTCCGTAGTCAGTAGAAAGTAAAAGTGATTATGCCTCTGGTTATTGTTTCAATTCATTTTCATACGATGAGAAGGCAAGCGTACGCAGCTTAAGCTACTTTTAAATTAATAATAAAGGAATTCTTTAAATATGTATTTCCTTAATAAATTAAATCCTAATTAAATAGTGGTGACAATTATGTTGGTATAAAAAACCATTAAAGTATAATTTTATTTAAATGAAATAAAATAAGACTAATGTCATTTAGTTGGGTTAATTGTTTACCAGTTAACCCTAGGTATTAGAGTTCGACCAGCATAGGATTTCGGCGTTTTATATTAGTTATTTTATTTATTCATAAAATAAAGGCATATCTTGATTACTTTCAGACGAGATTAGGTTAATAGAACCCCAAATTCGTCCGGGGAAGTACTGCCACCATACCCATTTCTCCCGGCAAGCAGTGATGTATTCGCGTTGCCTTGTTCCGATTTGGAAGTTGCGGTTGCCGGTGAAATTACAGCCACATTCCACCTTCACGTCTCAGAGGCGCATACGATGCGACTTGGGTCTTGTTGTACCTAAGTAGGGGAGGATCCAAATCATATTGCTTATTATGGGCAGAGGTCACCACTAAACACCAGGTGAGCCATCTGCTCGTACCGTAACATTATCACATAAAAAACGAAAGATAAAATACTGAGTTTAAAATAAAGTATTTTTTTAAAACGGTTTATACTTATGTTATCCAGTCCATCAAGTGATCCTTTAGTCAAGTAAAGTAGCATTAAGTATTTATGGCTGGCACTTAATCTAAATAAAAACATAGCATTAAGCACTCAGGGATAATGCAGCTTCCTAATAGAAGAATTTTCTGAATTGAATCAGTAGTTCCTCTTTATAAAATTTAAGTGTAGATTAGAATCATACCTATCCACTCGAATAGTATTAAAGTAAGTGTGTGTGTTTGTTGGTTTATATGAAAGTGGAATTTTGGAAAGGAGATATTAGAAATAGCCCGAGGCTCCTCGCGGAATAATGCTCGGTCCCTTCGGAACAGATCTGGAGCGAACCGCGTCCGTAAAACAAGCCATCCTTTTCCCGGAAGGCATGTCCTCAAAGGACGTCATTTCACTGGTTAAACCATCATGAGAGCATAGACGTGTCAAGTGGTGAGCGTATATTTTGTTTGAATTCCATGAGTGACTGCTTGGGGCTTGGCGCATAAATACTTAAGTTTCGAAATTACAATACTTAATATTTTATAATATATGGGTGTTAATATGTATTACTTGTATATAAAAAATGTATATATGTATTCTATGAGTCATCTGGTTCCCATAGTAAAAGCTATGCTTAGTTTGGGGCTAGATGGTACTGTGTGAATTTTCTACTAATGTTATTATTATTATAGATAATTAATATCGGAAATGGCACTGTATGAAAAGAAACATATTTCCTGATATTAGCGCTTGCCGTATTCTAGAAACTCCTTATCAAAATTTGCCTTCATAAACAAGTCTGTTTATTTTTGGTTGAATCTATGAAATTACTTGAGAACACACCTTCCCTGAAATGCGTAGTTTCTGTTTATTTCGAATTAAGGCTCTTCCTTCCTTAACAAAGCTATGCCGTACATAAACAATGAAAGGATCTGATGTTCTCAAAACAAAACCCTTCCTTTTTCAGTTAGTGATGTGACTTCTTACATTATCGATAAAAATAATCAATCCATATTACATTTAGTATCACTCATCTTTGTGCAAAAAAAAACAATTATGGATAACCGTCCCGTCTGGGTAAGTATAATTATCTAACAATTAATAAATAGTAACATATATTTTACTCAACCTTATTATAATGCTGTTAATAATATAAATCACTTCTTGTGTACAAATTTTATCTTTTATCAAATGTGTCACATGTGGAATCCTCTGTAGTGTACATTTCCTATTGTTTGTTATAGACAGAGGTTACCACTTAAACCAGCGAGCCATCTGCTTATTCCGTAACTTATTAATTAAAAAAGTCCAAGTGTTTGTACACATGACGCAACGATATTAGGTACACGATATAAAAGTACTTTTGAAGTGAGCAATAATAAAATTTCTTTAGGTTGTCTTATTGTGCAAACAAGGAATCGAACGTGACAGCCGGCCTAAGGATTGACCGTAAATAAATGCATACCTTAAACCAGCTTGTCATAATGCTAAACAAACAACCTGCGGCCTTATACAATTCGCAACACTTAATTTATCAACCTAATCGTTTCAAATACCAAGCGTTTCAGCCAAACTCGAACTATAGATTAAATCGATAGGTACCTAAGCGAAACAATTTCATAGCTCCGAGTCAGATATCGATTGTCGAGATAACAAGCTCTTTCTATCGATATCACTGACAGCACTATGTGCTTGGGCTGGTTCTCAAGCGCTCCATATTTTATTTTTAAGTACTTGGCAGGGAAAAATGGCATTCAGTATTCTTTTACACAAATAGCTGACTCCGGCCAGCGATAAAAAAAGGAACTTGATAAGTAACCCAGTATAATCTTGGAATAGTTATTCACTTAGTTACTAGTAGTTTTAACGACCATTAGCCACTCCTTCAATTACCTCAGAACCAACGCATTGTTGAACCACTCATTTTCTGACGAGTAGATAGGCGCTGCGCTGGGTAGAGTCACGGAGTCGCTCTCGAAATCAACGCGGCTCTATCGCGACGCGCGTTTGGGAGCCGTGCATCAAGAGCACTTGAGAATAAGCCATATCCATGTTAGTGCGGTGAAAACAGATGGTGAGATAAATTCCCTTGCAATGCGGACGCGTTCAAACGTGGATCGTGTGACAATGGGGAAAAGTTTATTTGTTTTAATGTGGCAATAAATGGTTGGAGATATTGTATATTACATAGAGTTTTCGTTCGAAATCTTAATAATCTTACTTATATCCCCAAATTGGGTTTTTTTTTTTATTAATAATCAAAAATCCTGAATAAAAATGTACGATTTATATTACAATAATTGAAAACGGCAGAAGATATGGAAACCGGTAAACTTAAAGGCACAGTTCATAAACTCTGATCAAATATCTTAATGTTAATAAAATAAAAGGTTATAGCTTTCTGTGTGTTATTGTTCTAACGCTCAAAGGGAATGTGAGGGGATTTGAGATTTCAAAGAGACTGAGGTGGCACAAGCCGGTAGTTAGTTATTAATAAGAAAGGGGTAAGCGTTTTTCTCCATGTCGAAGTATTCCCTATTTACTTCCCTGCATTTGATGCTGCCGCATTTCGTTTTTGCCGTGATATAGATATCGACTATAGTAGCCCGCTGTGTTTAGGTTTTTTTACTAGTATAATAAACAGTACGACTTGGGTCCTACCCTACTTAGATACAACAAGACCCAAGTCGCATCGTATGCGCCTGTAAATGTGAGACCTGAAGGTTATATCTCATGTGGCTGTAACTTTATTAACGTGAATGCATTAGGTTCACCTAGGCAACAGAGATGGGTATGGTGGCAGGCTTCTCCGCATGAACTTGGCATTAATTCTTCTGCTACTATTGCTACTTTTTTAAGTTTGGACTAATGAGTTTACTATTCTCAATAAACTCCTACAATGGATGTCCATATTTCATCAGATTGTCATCTTGAAGTTGGTTTTCTCTTGGTTTTTCCTTAAGTAGAGGAAGATATAAGTAAATTTAAAATTAGCTTTCGTTTATTTCCAACAGAATGACATTCAAATATAACCTGAATACCCATTAACAGAACATATTTTTTGACTAGAAACTTCATAATAATTTGTACAGTAGGTCAAACTTTTCCTCACGTACAAAACTGTTATTTTGTTATAAAGTTATTTTCGCCCAATACAAAACGTGACTGGGCCTGCTCAAAGCAATTGTAATTTCAATACATATAAGTGCACGCAGTTGGTCGATATTGACATACAAAATATTGATAAAAACAGTGATGAAAACTTTTTGTTCTTCAGAAATTCAAGAATAAAATTTGATCAGTTGTAATAGATCGTCAAAAACGGTCTTTAGATAGCTTAATTGATTTCATTGTATTTTGTTAACAATATGCACATATATTCCTTTGTGAAATTAAGTTTAAGAATATAGGTATTATATATTATATATTATAATTCGCGTTTGATTCTGGCCGGGACAAACTTACACATAAATTGTTCTCATGTACATGTTGTTCTGTTGTTTTTTTCAATGCCATCTGCAACACAGTGCAAGAGATCTTATGCGTGTAAAATGCTAACAACTAAGTTATAGAGAAAATAATATTATATAATTTATTCTATTATTTGCACGATCGACGCAATACATAAGAGAGCGCAACTAAAATATGTAAAAAATAACAGTGTCTCAATTCAAAACCAGAAACAACGACCTGATGATTAAAATGGAGGGTAGTTTACCCCTTAGCTATCTCGCAACAATGGCTAAACATCCATTTCTTCACAACTCGTGAACTGAACACGACAACGCATAATAGATTTGTAGCGGACAATTTACTGACAGCGTCCTTTTACCGTAAAATTTGTATGGTGGGAAACCACCTGATTGAATTTGAATCCGCGATATGGAAATTGGCTGTCACGTATGGTAGGGTTGCCAAAAGAATGTTTTATATTTATTATTTTAGTACGTGACGGAGCGGACGGACCAAACGGCAAAATTTTTACTGACGACGTATACCTTTTAAAATCAGGATGATCCCAGACGTAAAGGTGCTTTAGGATCCCTACCAATGACTAGGAATATCTAATTAGGTTTATATTGAGACAGTCACTAGACTACAATACAGTTTTACTATAAATTGCACGCATAAATAAAACGGCGCAATACATTTTTTTTTATAAAATCTTTAGAAAATAGTTAAAAAAGTCGGCATATATATTGTCTGTCTGTTTCCCATTTTACTTCTACAAAACTACGCAACGGATTTTGATAAAATTTTCACTAGCCGAAAGAACAATAAACGAAGACCTATTACAATTTGAAAATATTTGCTGTAAACGGGGTTTTGTCAATAAACTGTTACTTAATACTTTCTTGCTAAGCAAGAATGAATTTATATTTTATTTAAGTTCAATAAAACTTTAAATTTGAATTAAATTTTAAAGAAAAATTTAATTTTTAGCCCTATTTCACCATTTAAATCTCGCACCAACCCTACCGTCGCATTCAACTATTCAGAGAGACGTGAATTATTGAATGGTTACCGATTGAAGCTGATCAATTGAAGAATTATCGGCCGTTTCTGCTGTCCTTCCACTGTACGATAATATAAGGTGATAGTGTAATAATTTGTGTTTGTGTGCATAATTTGTATTCGTACGCGTAGTGAGGAAATGTGAGCAGCCAATAAATACTCCATGTCAAGTGTTGTCGCATTGTTACTCCGTTCTATAGTGGGTTGGGCTTTGGAACTGACATCTAAGTGAGAGTTGAACTAAATTAAACAAGATATTTTGGAAAGAAAATAAAATATATATTGGTGGACATTTAACACAGCGCCATCTAGCCCCAAAGTAAGCTAAGCATAACTTGTATCATGGGAACCAGACAACTGATATGATTATGAATTTTTTTTTTGTAATTTCATACATAATATCAACATCCAGACACAGAACAAACATCTATGTTCGTCACACAAATGTTTGTCATGGGTGGGAATCGAACCCACGAGCGACAGCGCAGAAGGCAGGGTTACTACCAACTGAGCTTCCCATATTTGGGAAGACACTGTCTCCTGTTATACAGTTTCACCCAAACTAGAGGCAGAACTTAACAATTGGAGCTCTTACATTGTCTATAAACATTTTTGTATTGCTATTTTATACAGGCTGTGCCCGCAGCGTTGCCCGCGTTGAATTAAGTTTTGTGAATGTGAATGAAAGTAGCCCTTCTTCCTCCTTATAACATCAGTTATATTAGATTAGCCGGAACACAGTATCCGAAACACAGACAGGCAGATAGAGAGACGGAAATATAATAATATTTAAGTAGCTTATGAAACTATATAATGTTTCATTCAGTTATTTTGCCTTACAAATAGACACTACAACTTCATTTATTTGTAGGCATAAGTTAAGGAAATGCTTTGTTTAAAATTATATTATTACTAAATTAAAAAAATATAGAAACACTTATCCTTAATTATTGTTGATTATAATGTTGCCATGCAGGACAACAGAAACGAGAGAGGGAATGTTTAAAGTGAACGTCCTCTATGAATTAGCATCATAAACTTCAATTAAAACTAGTTAGCGGACCCATATAATAAGTGAACGCTTCCTTATCCAGTTTCCTGTGGACACACCCCTTTCAATTTAACGTGACGATTGTGCGCCAAAATTATGCATTTTTTATTGGTTTAATTTACTATATATTGTTTCAAAAAAATAAATAGATAGAAATAGATAAAACCCATGCCAGTTTCATCTAGGAAAGTACTGCCCATTTTTGCCACTAAGCATTACTGTGTTCTGGCTTGAAAAGTGTGATTGACGGTTCCAAACTCAATCTTTAAGAATTTAATGGAAACTCAAGTGTAATCAAATTTCTAAGTCGGCGATTCGATAATCGATATTGAATGAGAAATGAGAGGAAAATTTTAAGGACACGTCACGTTTAGCACATTTCGTTACATGAAAGAGAAGAAAGATATAACATAGAGAATAGAAAGAGAGCTATATATTTTTGACAAGTTTCACTTTTGTCATTTGTCTAGCATTTATATACGACAAGAGACTACTGGAGTAGGTATAGCCTCAGCGAATTCGGTGCTGTTTCTCTTTAACTATTAGTAAATCCCTCGTGCAAATAATCGTTCGTAGATATAGCGCGGTGGCAGCAAGCGATCATTGTGATGTGTGGCCGATCGGGGGTAAAAATAGAAACGCAATTTACACGCGAACCTACATATGGTAGAAATGTAGAGATGTGTTGCCAACTCTTTTGCCTCGATGGATAGAAAATCATCGATAGAATTGTTTGGCTTGATGTCGATGTATAGTAACAAATAACAATAATAATATTGGTGAACAATTCACACATCGCCATTTAACACCAAACTAAGCATAGCTTGTACTATGCGAACCAGACAACTGATAGAATATATATACTTTTTTTTTGGAATGGAGATTGAATTCTTGATATTGCATCAAACAAAATATGTGTATCATCAATGACGCAAATTAATGATTTTTATTCGGTACAAACTAATATTTATTTATTTTCACCATACAAGATAGGTATAATATAAACAGAATTATAAGGTCACAAAAATTTGCAAGTCCTTATCGATAATATCTTGAACAAAGCTCCAATACTCTTTTAAATTCAGATTTATTAACTGAAGATCGATTAAATATATTTTTTTAAGTTAATTTATACCCAATATAGTGATACTCCGGCAGTGTATCATTATATTGGGTACAAATTTACAGCAACGAATTATGCATTACTGCGTAAAAAAGTCAATTACTATAAATTTATTGGGTACTATTATAATTACTTATATAATTATTATAAATTTACTTATAAAATTATCGTAATACTTATTATAATTTACCTATAATTATTATAGATTAGTGTTATAAAATGTATTTGACATTAATGAAAGATAACTGACGCGTAAAATAAAAATCTTTAAAAATATATATTTTAAGAAACTATTTTCCCATCACTACTCTTCACAGTGGGAATAAAGTGCATAACATAAATAAGACCGCACGATAAAATTGTGATGTAATTATTTGTGTATTGCACTGAATCTATGAAACGTGCGCTTCTAAACCATTACTGCAAGCACTAATCAGTGGGTATGGAGAAGCTATTATTAGGTGATTTTACACTGGCCAAGTAAGAACTATGACTTGGTAGATGGTTCTGTGGATACTGGGTGTCCCAGCTGGTCGTCCAATCAAAGATTAGGAAAAAGATTAGTTAATCCTTTCAGGTACCCGAATCAACACAATAGATGTTCGAATGACAGGCCTCACAGCTCAGTTGTAGTAACTTTGCCCTCTACGCTGTAGGTCGTTGGTTCGATTCCCACCCAGGACAAATATTTATGTGACGAAGTTAGATGTTTGTTCTATGTCTGGGTGTTAATATGTATGTATTTATAAAATAGTATATACAGATGTATTCTACCAGATCTCTGGTTCGTATAGTACAAGCTATGCTTAGTTTGGGGCTAGATGGCGCTGTGTGGTCCAACAATATTATTATTATTATAATGAAATTGAAGAATATTCCAAATAAGCCTATTATGTAGGAAATGGTAATTCGAGGCAAATGCTGTTGTCCATACTGCTTGACCAAACACTGACGTATTTACATGCATTTTACGTTCCGGTGAAATAACAGTCAGATTAGACAATCCGGCTAGAATTATCAGGATTACCTGCGAAACACGATGTGATTTGGGTCTTCCCACAATTAAGTGGGAAATTGGTGAGACCATTGATTTTTATATGGGCACGATTACCAGTTAACTTCAGACCAGTAATCTTATCGTTTATTTTCTGTTAGTCACTATTTCATAGGATACCCTGTATATTCCAAATTATAAAATTGTTATATAATTATTCACGTATTGCAATATATCTATGAAAAGTAATCTTACGCCATAACTGCAAGCTATTCAATGTGTCTGGATTTGCTTGTTTCACTTATAAGCTAAGAATTAACCATGAGTTGGTGGAGGGAGGGTTTCTTGTATGAATTCGACATCATACAAAATTGATGTATGTAAGTAAATTATATTTTTCACTGCTTTTAGGAAACATTTAAATACTATTACTTATACATTTGAATATACAACGAAATAGAATTTCTTTAATCTTAGTGTCGACCTACTTCAATCGTGTGACGATTAAGTACTGCTCTGATCTGTGTTATGGCTCGGAAGAATGTCATTTTACTGACTTAAGATTCACTGAAAGATGTGATTGACGGAACTAAAAAAAATTATCTCATAATATGTCTCTCTTATATTAACTTCAAAATTATAGAAAACAAATAAGAAGCATCAATTTATTTGGGTAGAATCGTGAAGACATCTTCGCATTTCCGTTTCGCTGGAGCAATATTATCCTGGACTTAATCCGCTCAAGCGAATATTCGTACCGTTAATTGCTTTGAAAGTCCTTACTACGGATCTCTATCAGCAAAAATAAAATCGAGCGTTTACTCAAGCTATTAGCATGAGCTCACAGAGGTTCCATAATTACTAGCCAGTGCCGCCACCGCCGCTAAGAGTCGTAATTACCAAACCATAGGGAGCAAGTGCACTACAAACCACAATAGGGTTACGCGTGAGGACGTACGATCCTGCGAACCCTTGACCCTTCTAAATGTCGCGCCCTTCAGGCAACTATCTGAACTAATTTATACCTCATTCTTACCCCACACACAGATTTAGGACATGTCATGTACAATTTTGACAGTCGTCACAGCTCAGTTGGTAGAAACTCTGCCTTACTCTCTGTAGGTCTTGGGTTCAATTCCCACCCAGGACAAACATTAATATTGCGAACAAAGTCGTTTATTCTGTGTCTGGTTCTTAATATGTATTATATTACCCGTATATATGTAGATATGTATTTAAAAAGTGTATAAATTTTTTGTCACTTGTCTCTTTTCCATTGCTTAATTTAGGGCTAAATGGCACTGTGTGAAATATACAACAGTATTAAAAAAGCTTTGTTTATGAGTTTAAATCACCAACAGAATTATGAACCAACGACTGACATATTCTTAATAAGTTCTTATTACTCCGAGACTTTCAGCTTAATTAGTAGCCGGCGCGAAGTAAAGAGCTTAATTAATTTGTTGGGCCTACCCCATCGCTACTTTTAATTATTTTGAACTTTGAACGCGAAAATTAAACTACTTCATAGTTATCAACGAAATTCTGGCCTATATAAATGTGTTAGAGATTTTAATTATAGAAGTGAACTAAGTTCCTTTCTCGGGAAAATATAAGTTCTGGAACGTTTGTAACTTCGAACAGGTTAGAAATTTAGTGAATACATATAATATTATTTATAAACTGTTTAATAGTGATGTTCTTTGACACAATTTTTGTAAAGTTTTATTTAATTTAGTCTAAGATGTAGAATAGTAAATAGATAAAAGAAGAACTATGATTGATATAACCTCAAAATTTTGGAATTTAATTACAAGCTAATAATAATTGCTAAATTATTTAAAAATTGTCCGAAATACCAGTTTGAATCATATATCCAATCTATACAAATGAATAAAATTGAAGTGTCTGTTTTTATTATTAAAATAACCGCATTTTACTGAGTGCATATGGTACGTATACGGTACATATAATAATAATAATAATAATAATAATAATAATAACAATTTTTGTCTGTCTGTCTGTCCGTTTATTCCGGCTAATCTCTGAAATAGCCGGACCGATTTTGACGGGACTTTCACTGGCAGATAGCTGATGTAACAAGGAGTAACTTAGGCTGCTTTTCCGGGGGTAAAATGGGGGTGTGTGATAAAACCAAATTCCACGCGGACGAAGTCGCGGGCAACAGCTAGTTTATTAATATAACTGATATTCAGAAACAATAATACATTGAAGTTACATGACTGTGTATTAAGGAACAGCCGAAAAAACATGTTACTTGAAGGTCAAAGATATTTGATTACTAACAAAAAAAACCTTTTCTTGTTCACTGAAGTGTAAAATAATTGAGCAAGATGAATAGAGCTATTCAAGGTTGTATGAAAACCTAAGCAGAGGTCATATTTGATTAGTTTTAAAATAATAGTTATCTATTTCTGTTTGAGACAGCTAAATTATAGATGTACACTAAGAATTTAATTAAAATATATCACAAAAAAATCATAGACTTGACGAGGGATTTGGTTATAATTGCGTTTCACTAAGGAATGTTAGTGAATAAAATGTGTTCAAAGATATTTCAAGAGGGTACATTTGTGTACATTATTTAAGCTCGAGTTATCACGAAATACTTAATCAATATTTGCAAAGAATTTCTTAGTTTACCAGCTTCGTATACATATTAACATACTTAAACTAAAATTATTATTGTTACTTATTTGAGACTTTCCGCCTTCACGTCTCAGAGTTAAGGGCGCACACGATGCGACTTGAGTCTTATCTAACCTAAGTAGGGGAGGACCCAAGTCGTATTGTTTGCTATGTGAAGAGATTACTACTTAAAAGCAGGCGGGCCGTCTGCTCGTTCCGTAAGCCACAGGACAGTTGCTGAGGCCGGCCAGGTAAGGTACTCGTATCACCAAATTGCTAGAAACGGTTTATTTACTTTTTAATCAGTTTTTGTGTATTGAAAATGATATGGTACATATTTGTAAATTCCAAACTAACATTATGACTTGTAATTTGTAATTATCAATAAATTATATTATTTAGTAAGTGAAAGCTAGTGTGACTCCAAACCTAAATACAATAGTGAAACGCATTCACTAGAATGATTATTGTTTTTCTAATACTACGCTTGAATAGAGGAACCAAATCATTATCCTTTGAAAGCATCTACGCATGAACACACATCATACTCAAGAACAATAGACGAAGCTCATTGTGATGATATCTGATAACACAGTACAATTTAACACATCTATTTGTTTCTACATCAAGTCATTGATGAAATATCTATTATTTGATACTCCATTCCATTGTGTAAAAATAATATTGATTACAATTATGTTGTGAAACTTATTGTACAAAATACTTAACTAGTCAAGTTATACAATTCAAATTAACAATATGACATAAGACAAAAATGTTCTAGGTTCATCATCATCATCATATCAGCCGATAAAAGTCCACTGCTGAACATAGGCCTCCCCCAAAGATTTCCATTTTGAACGGTCTTGAGCCACTGCATCTACCGATTTCCTGCGATCCTGACTATGTCATCAGTCCATCGGGTAGGTGGCAGCCCTACACTGCGTCTGCCCGTTCGTCCGTCGGTTCTAGGTTAGCAGAAAATAAATTGAATGCTACATCTTAAAATGGAGCGGGCTTAGGAGCCCTGAGAGGCTTATAGTTTCCCATTTCTGGCATTTCTTCCCACATACTGAGAAACTCATACTGAAAACCTCATACTCATTTTAAATGCATAATTTATGCTTTTTATGGATTATATTTCTGTTTTGACTATTTTATCGTGTAAGTTATTTCTCATAGAGAGCAGATAGAATCCATCTTCTCATCAGCATAATAGATTTTCTTATACATCAATATGAATAATGAATCAATCAAAATATCATTATGTAGGAGATGGTGCAAGTCATGATAGAATTATCCAAAATTTTGACAGTAACATTTTGAAGAATTATAATCATGAATAGATGAACAATTGTTAACTTTACCTATAGGCATAATATTTGTGGCTCAGTTAACATTGAAGAAATCTAGGAAAACAAAAACACGTTACGTCTATGACATCGTGAAAGAAGCTTAAAAAACCTGCACGAGAATGGCGCAGAACAGATGGGGCTGGCAAATTAAAAGAGGGGGATCTATACATAACGATTTTTGTCTTCCTGGATTTTTTAAACTGATCTGGGCGTTCATTCTTTAGGCTTAATTCTTAAGCTTATTCTTACGCCATTGGTCAGGTAATTTTTCGTCTATTTGCCCAATAGTGGGCTTATTCCATGCTAGGATGATGATGATAGTAGTACTCAATAGTCATTTTAAGGTTGTACTGCATCAGACGGCTTGGCACTGGGTTTTAGCATACCCCCATCTCTTTCTGTTGCTCTGAAACATCAGTAATTAGAATGAGAATCATAAAACACACACAAGCAGAACGCTAACACTAAACGCTCTAAAAACAATTATTTTCAATATATAGTTTCAAATGGTTAATTTATACGTGCGACATGATTTTAACCCTCGAAAATTACGTTATTCAGACTAAGTGCTATATTTCTATTAAAAATTCTCCTCTCGACTCCTACAACTTGTACCACACATGTATTTGCATAGTTTGCTTGCGTTCAATGGATAACTTCTTCCAGCGATCAGCTGTGGTATTACTTTGACCAAAACGATTTGCTTAATCGAGTTTCGTGAAACAAAACATCTGTTTCGTTTTAATAGAAAGGAAATGAAAGGATCCGTCTGATAACAACGAAAGTGATTAATTAATGAATATTGGCTTTGTGAACGAGTTTGGTATTGCGTAGTACCTATATATATTCACTGATTACTTTATAGTATACTGATGATTCTTTTGGATTTGAACTAAAATGGATTATGATAACCACGAAATTGTCAAACCTGTGTGAAAGTTGTCTCTTTAAAGACGCATAATGCATTGAACATAATGCACGAACACATAAAAAAAAATGAAGTTAATAAAAAACACGTTTAGTAAAAGATTCATTAAACAATTAATGACGACATTAAACTGGTGGAGATAAATCTTTTACTCTTCACTTTCCTAGGTAAATAATGAAGTCGAGTGAATTGGCCCTCAGAGACTCACGGAACACTTTCGAACTAATGGTTTTGTCCTTACAATTTCCGTTTAACGACAAAGACAAATAACATCTTGACGTCACGAACTTAAAAGTTTTCCTTATTTTTTTGTTTAAAATACAATTATTTACTGGATGAATTTGTCAATTCGCCCGGACAAGTACTGCCAGCACACCTGGTAATCTGCCGCCAAGCAGTGATGCATTCATGTTCCTATATTCCGGTTGAAGGGAGTGGGTGCCGGTGAAATTGCAGGCGCGTGAGACGTAACATCTCCGTCTCGGGGTGATGGACGCAACGCAATGCGACTTGAGTCATCTCGTACTTCAGTCGAGAGGACTTGAGTGGTATTGCTGTGGTCTATGGGCGGCGGTTACCACTTAACATCAGGTGGGCCGTCGGCTCGTTTCCTCACTGTAATCATGTAAAAAGGACACATTCAGCTTATAACATTCGCCAAACCATAGCATAAAAGCTCTGGTCAGTCTGAAAAGCTATACCATACGACGGTATTTATATTTTTACTTAGGCTTTTACGTACTTTGGCTAAAATTAAGTATATCAGTAATAATAATAATAATAATTCATTTATTTCAAGCCCATGAGACTCATATAAAAAACATACAAAGAAAATTTTAGAGCTAAACACAATTACCCATAAATAAACATTAATAAAAAAACTTTCTATCAGTATAATAAACTGTTTATATAAATTATTTTGCTATAACAATGGATACCTTGAAACTTGAGACTCCTATTCGAAAACAAAAAAATACTATCGAATTCGTCGCAGCTCCGTCACGGCAGGTCGCACTATCGACAACTACCGTTAGTGCTTCGATGCCGCGGAGTAATCACTACAAGCTATAGAGTACTAAGTTTTGTAATTAGGTCATCAGAATCAGCATTGAGATTATTCAGGCAGAGGAAATTGTTCTAGCCCCCAAGTATAAGTAAGCATAGCTTGTATCATGGGAACCAGATTACTGATAATAATAATTATATATGCTTTTTGTAAATACATACATGTTGCGTGTATTGTGTATAGTTGTAAGTGGATAGCAAATTTATGATTATTTATACTTTAACTTAGAATATTATTGTTCTCATGGTCTGTTATCTACCTAAACGTAAAATAAATACATATCCCAGACATCCAGATTCAGAACCAACTCCTCCTCCATGTTCGCACACAAATGTTTGTCCTAGGTGGGAATCGAACCCACGACCTACAGCGCAGAAGGCAGGGTTACTACCAAATGAGCTGTAAGGCCAGTCAAAGCTACGGACTATTACCACTGCCCGGAACTTTATTATATTTGATTGTTCTTATTAATTTCACCAGAACCTCTAGTAGTAGTAGCTGCTTTTGCTAGTGTCCGTGGCTGCTCTGTGTAGTATCATCACTCTGCTGATACAATCCACACGTGTTCATTGCAATTCAAATATCGTTCGCGATGCGTGCTCTATTGTTTGCTATCGTGATGGTTCTTGGTTTGAGTTGAACTTGTTCTTGATGCATTTGTTGTGTCTCGATTGAGGTTTATTTTTACTAAATTATCTGCTGTTCCCTGCATAGATACAAGCTTTCTCTCGCCAAGCAAAAGTGTTCGCTCTTTATCTATCTACTACTATTCTATTCGAGTCACTGGTTCTCTTGACCCAGTGTGGTGAAGGGATTTTAAGTGCGCCTGAAAGAGGCTCCTTTCGTACACTTGACACGTGTCTTCGAATTTTTAATTCTGCAACATGTGGGTGTGAATATAAGATTGGCAGAGGTCATAATAATGTTTTTGAATTTTTGCTCGACGTTTAAATTAAGTACGTGTATTTTTAGTTTTTTTTAGGTTTCTTCGTTGAAACGAGGTTTATTAGAAGTTTGACGCTTATGTATTTCTATGTGTTTGTATCGAAATGTATTGGCGTGTATCTGTCCGCTGGAAAATACTGTATGGCTCTCAACTGATCATTTATTTAAGTGAAATCTAGTGTAATTGGGATTACTTTTTAAGTGTTGATTGTATCAGAAGCAACAGAATCATTATAATTTTAGTCATATTTATGATTGCTTTTATTTGTTTCAGGTAAGTTTCCACCAAAATTGTCCAGTGATATAATTAATAACGAGGCTGTAAGTTTTGCTATGTTTTCGTCACACGACGAAAGGACCTGACGTTAACTTTGTTAATATGACGATCTGATAACAGCGTTGACATTAGTATCAACTCTTTTAGAACACTTACACTTAAATTATTTCCGTCACACAAATTATTATTTATATCAAAATGTCCTTGTGATCCCGGAAATTGACATCAAAGTTGAATAACTCTACAAAGAAAGAGGGAAATTTTACGGATGGTTGTAAAATTTTACATCATTTTATGCGAGACGATTCTAATGTTGTCATAAAGTTTTCGTAAAATTGAGATAAAGAAGAGAGTCCCTTCAACCCTTGCTTGAATAAATTATATGCAGTTTTTGTAATTTAAATAAATATAAATATTGGTGAACATAATTTCCCACAGCGCATTTAGCCCTGAACTAAGCAAGCTCGTACTAAGGGACAGTCAACTGAGAGAATAGTTATATACTTTTGTATAAATACGAGTCACACGATATCACACGCAGACACAAACATCTATATTTTCGTTACACAAATGTTTATCCTGGGTGGGAATCGAACTCACGACCTACAGCGCAGTAGACAGAGTTATTCAGTGAGCTTCGAGGCCATTGGAAAATTCGATTTCATACATTTCTGCAAATCAGTGTCTACAAAATACTTCCTGAAACATAAAATCTGGAGAATTCGCCCTCCTTCATGGGCCCTGGGGCAAAATATAATTGCTTTATTTGATCTTTTTCGTTATTATTGGTAACAACACGACTTACAGGATTAAGTTACTTGTTCGAACTACACATTAACGGATATAATAAAGTTACAGAATCGTTACATTATAAATCCAACCGTAAGATAATAAGCACGTGCTCTAAGTGAAGACATTATGACTTGATGAGGAGAAAATAAGGTAAGCGACCTCACTATCGTCTGAGATCACATTCTCACCGTATCTCTGTAGCAGCCGCCGAGATAACATCTCACACCTGACCATTAAACATTGCTTGGTTATTATCTTAGCAACAAACTAAAACTAAATTCTGGTTCATGCATGTATTTTGACTGGCTCATTTGGTAGTAACCCTGCCGTCTGCGCTGTAGGTCGTGGATTCGATTCCCACCCAAGACAAACATTTATGTGACATTTGTAACATTGATGTTTGTTCTTTGTCTGGGTGTTAATGTGTATTATATGTATGTATTTAAAAAATGTCTGGTTCCCATGATACAAGCTATGCTTAGCCTACTTTGGGGCTAGATGGCGCTGTGTGAAATGTCCACCAATATTTAAAAAAAAAATGTTTTAATAGAAATTATATGACTACTTTATTCTAGTGTTTATGTCCTACTTACATTGCGTGGCGTATGTGGCGCTACGCAATGTAAGTAGGACAGGAGATTTCACATAGAATTGAGAACAGTATATGTCAGTAGGTAATTCTTTAAGTAGGATGATATCGCCTGATGAAATGTGCATCGTACATTGTGCTATGCATTACTCATGAGGGGAAACGGACGAACTGAGGCCGGATTCATATGTTAGTATGCTTGTCACAGCTCAGACAGTAAGGCAGTGTCATTATCATCAAATGCAACATAGTTGTCTACAAATGGGTAGGGTTATAACTAACTTTGTGGTCCTTAGTTTTGTTTATTTATTTATTTATTATTAAATTACACAATGAACTTATAGATCGCTCCAAAGTGCCCAAAGGTTAATCCTAAGATAATGGAGACTTGCCAATTTTGATAAAATTAAAACAATTTTTCTTATACAAGTTATACATATTATACAAGAAGATTTTTTGGTTACAGAAACAAGGGAAAGGTGGATTGTAAAGTTAAATAAAATTCAACAGTTTATTCCTTTAATTGATAATTGAACTACGCTTGTTCACCTTATGTTACTTTTTGTGTTTACTTTCTGCTGGACGGGTGACAGTCATTCAAAATGTTCAAAATTACCACAGATAACTCTTATGCTACAGTCACACTTCATTCAACCCCCAAACTCCTGGCCCAACTACTGATAGTATAAATAGAGATTCGTTAATGTTGTATCTAAACCTACTTTACTATATAGGATCTTGAATATTTTCCAGAGTTCAACGGTTGGACGCGAATATCGCAGATATGCGATTATTGTTCGTGGGATCGGTCATAGTTTCATGAAGGTTTTCTTGAGTTTGTAATAGTGACGATAATCTAAATGTACCTTATAAGTTAATTTTCTCGCCTATGCCAAATGTGATCCAAACTTTCAATTTAAGAAAGTACCTGCCTAGATTTACGCTAACTAATGTACTTGCACTAGCTGTCTCTTCACTTAGCTGTGACATACTTATAGAATATCCATCAATCAGGCATCATCGCGCGGAAATACGCGATGCTATCTGAAATTGATCAAGTCCTTAAAAGGGCCATTGAAAATCGATACATTCTTATTGGTTCCGATCTGACGTTTCAATGGATGCTATTAGTTAAAATACGTTTTGCCGTTTATAAGTAACTTATGGCAACTGAATTTTGAGTGAGAACCATAAAGTAGCCAATGCGATGTATAATTGCATTTTTCATTTTTGTTATTTCTATTAGGTACCACACACAAATGCCACAATACAAATTAATACTTAAAAAAAGTGTACACTTAATGCGGAATAACAATGGGCGGCCTTATTGCAATGAGCAATCCCTTCCAGACAACCTTTATATGGACCATAATTGGGCCTAGTTATGCAGAAAGCAGCCATGTGGCATTTTTTCCAAACATGAGTTATAAACGCGGCCATACTAATTTCGACCTGACGGATGTTTTGCAAAGACAGACATGTCGATAACTCTATTTTTCAATACAATATTATGAATCAATACATAACCAAAGTGCAACCATCGACAGAAAAATGCTTATAACTCCGTTTTTACTTTTCCCCACATGGATGTTTTCTGTTAAAACGGTCCAATTATGGGTACGATATAGACTTACTTGCGGAAAAAGTCGCGTCTGACATAATTTCTTGTCTTGAAACAATAACCTGTGGGCGTCCTCTAGGGGTCACGATTGCTTTACCTATGTGTTGGTGTCGCAACTTTGATTTACGTTTGCGGTTTCCTCTCGGTGTTGAAATGGACTCGTCAGTTCTGTAATTGTTGAGTGGGATCCTAACAATGGCTGTAATTTTAATGGTAAACATGATGATTTGGTATCCTCCTACTATGGATAGGTGATTTTCCTATTGAAGGATTTATATATTTAGGATTTATATTGTAGCTTTAGTAAGAAATGCAAGGACATTAAACATTTAAAGGTACCGAAATAGTGGTGTTTAAAACTTGCACACAGTGCAAGACGTTAAATTATACACTTGTCCAAGCACTACATAACCCAGAGTTACATTTTATTGTTATGGGCAAAGGTTACCACGTTATATCAGGTGGGCCATCTCGCTTGTTCCTTAACTAAGATTGCAAAAACTAACAGACTTACAAATACCATGCGAGAATCGAACCTTGTTCACAGAGAGGTACAAATCGCCAATTTCAATATCAACATGGAGCAAACATGCTGCTGTTAATTTTCACTTTCAAAGTTTTAAATTGAATCGGTTTAAATTAAAGACACTTTGTTTCATGTTAACTTACATAAAAATACTTTTTTTATGTGATGCTCGTGGAGGAACGAGTTGACGGCCCACCTGAAGACTGCAGAAATAACAAAAAAGTAATGAAGAAAAAAAATAGTAGCGAACTAAATTCAGTTCGCTACTATTTGGTTTAAAGCGGGTCTTAAGAGTCATAAACTCAAAGACAATGTCAGAAAATGACTGTAACATGACACAAAAGACCTGAAAACCTTGATACTTGGCGCCAATTGATGTGTTACTATTCGAATTATGAAACTAAATAGGCGTTTGCGCGGTTGGAATTACACTACTGGCGCCAAAAACGATTTAATTTGACAGCATACGTCAGAAATCGAGAAATGGAACACGAATCGAGTTGAATTTGAAATCAATATCATTGTTATTCAAATTGCAGTGAGCCTTAGCTTTGTTTATGCTTTCAGTCATTGCTTCGAATTGCTCTCACTGCCATCCAAGATAGCCTAATATATATAGATCCAGTGTTTTTATTTCAATTATGTAAGTAAAGCAAAATGGTGTACTAAAGAAAATTGGCGGTAGAGTCGAAAGAGACCAGCATAGACAATAGAATATCACGAAAAATCCTAGTAATTGATCTGAATTACTAAGAGTAAATTATTTTATCTGTGGTTGTGACATCAATGAGTTTAGTGACTCAGTAACTATGGTTGCGAAAATGATGAATGATGAGGTGGTGAAATTTATAAAATTAAGCTGTCTTGGTTTTTTGATACCATAGAGTCAATCGTCTAAGACAATTTGCTTTGTTCTTTTTCAGGTTATTTAGATGCTTGTTTCGGACGACAGATGATAAAACGCTGTTTTTGTAGAAAAATTATAAACATACTTATCACAATTTTTTTTTGCTACCCTTATTTTTTATGCTGGACTAATAGATATCAGTAAAACTAGCCTAGAGCGACGTAATAAAATATAATAAACATTGTTCACTATTTTGTTTGCACTATAAAAGAGGTTTGGCATATATTTGCCTTCTAATCGATTAGTGGCCCCGAGCTAAATTGAATAGAAATCACATCATTGAAGATGCCACTAGACGTCACGTGATCTGTCATTTATGACTGACAGCTGTCAGTGGGCGTCGTTTTATTCTTTTAAAGGATCGGCCAAGCCTTTATGTATCTGGGACACTGTTACCGCCCCATGGTATGTTTATTTAAAGCAGTACCGTGACCTGGTAATGTTTTCAGTGCGTGTGGCCGGTGACATTGCTAGTGGTGTGCGCCATAAAACGCAATATCTTTGACCCGTAAAACTACACGAAAATAATACACGAAAACTTTAGTCTCATTTAATTGTCTGAAAAATAGCTTGGTGAAAAAAAGAAATTGAGGCATTTCCAGTACTGGAAAACAGGCCTAGAAATCCCTCCATAGTAATATTATAAACGCGAAATTAACCTATCTGCGTCATCCTTACACCTAAACCAATGAACCAATTTTGATCAGCTTTGGTATGAGATAGATTGGACTTTGGAGAAGGATAAAGGTTATTTTTTGTCACGAAAATAAAACTTTAGGGGGGTGAAATAGGGGTTGAAATTTTGTATGGGGAAGCAATCATTTCACAAGTGAGGAATACAAAACTCATCATAATTATACTTTAGGTAAAAACTTTACTAAAGAATGTTTCTGCGTTTTTGACCAATCAGGTTAATTACGGGTTTTTTTAGACTACTAACTGTGTCTGTGTGGACATTGATTAAAACATGGGAGTGATAACGGCTCAGATGCAATTGGCTTACGATATGTAGGTCGTGGGTTCGAATCCTTCAATATATATGAGTTGCAGATGAAGCAAAACCAAAGCATAGTGGTAAGATGAATCCCTGGCTATCCAAATACAATCAAGTAGGAAATCTGCCGCCAAGCAAGCTGACAAAATACGTATAATGACAGATTTTCATAAATAAAATAAATATTTAGTAGTTACAAGCCGTCGCTATTATCTTACGCGCGATTACACCTACCATGTGAACGATGGTATTGACTTTGGAATATTTATACGCACATCGCTCAACCATCTGAACCTACCTTAATACACATTACAATCAGCTACTGCGTGTATCCATCAGCTACTTTTTGATTTATTGGTTATCATGTTGCTAATCACTGTTATTAAGTATCTGGAATTTAGAAAATTCACTGTACTATTTCACAGTTGCTATAAAACAGATTTACTACCTCTTAATCTACCCAAATTAAGAGATTGAAACGATTAGTCTCTGCTTCGATGTAAAGAAATTTCCCATCGTTTGGTTAAAATTGGTTGGCACTTTGATCATGACTATATATTTTAAATGAAGTTCCCCCTTGGCGAGAGTTCCTTGCGTTTTTCTGTCTGTCTGTATCATTAAAAACTAACGTAGAAATTTTAGTGGTTTTACGAAAAGATAAACATGGAAGATTTTTTGAATATTAATCAACAAGTTGTCCGGTAGTATTCTCAACGCTATCTGTGCGAAGCATGTACTAGCCACTAAGTAGCCCCAAGTTGACATTTCTCCATATTATCATACATCTAAAAAAGTCTTTCAAAATCTGTTAGAAGACATCTCTTCTAACAGATTTTGAACATTTTTACATCTAAAAAGCAGAAAAAAAAAGCTGATTTATCGCGGCATTCGCTGCGGGTGTAGAGCATTCCGTTTCCGATCATCTCTTTCATCGTTTTGAGAAGGAAGGTAACTTATCTGTTCTACTCGTATCACTGGTCTGCTAATCAGTGCGGTGAAAATATTAAACTGCGCTTCAAACAGGCTCCTTTCGTGCACTTCTTTTTTTTTTTTTCTAGGACATGTCGTTTTCCTCACTAAATTTTCCTTCACCGTTTTGAGAGTGTGGTATTTGTGCATATACATTTTAAAGTGAAAAACTCTTTGGTGCAAGTCGGGATACGAACCAGTCACTAACGGATCACTGACGAATTGAAGGGTCTACCGCTGGGCACTCTCGCTCTTAGTACGAACAGTCAAAAACTTTATTTCCATAGAATTCATAAAGAAATGGCTTGGAAACGTCAATAATATTCAAAATAAGGTCACGCGTATTTATCACTAACTTTGATGCCTGTTCAAACCCTATCCGTCCCTCCATAAGAAGAACAGCCAAGAAACCCCCTAATGAAATCTGCGGACCGTTATCATCTCTATCGCGTTGCGTGGAAGTTCGACAGTTAGGTCAATATAGCCTTGTTATTTGCTTCTACTCACAATTGTGCCGTGAGATTCGTATCTTTTGTTGCATCACCATTGTTTTTGTCGGCATCAAAGCGACTGTTTATTTTGTATTCTTTTCTCGTTTAGTTTTTGGAATGTCATTATTCTAAGAATAGATTATGTGGCTTTAAAAAAAAATCAGAGGCAACTGTTTCTTTAACTTACAAATTGTTTATTTTATTTCGTATTATTTCAATAAAGCTTTTGGCCTTTTTTAACTGTATCTTTATCTATGACGTTGCTACTAAACCAATGAATCCGAATTTGAATATTATTGTTTAAACTTTTAAAATTTTCGTTCGGTTGGTTCGGTTCTGTAATGTCACCCCTCAGTCCTGAGTCAGCAAACCCATTCGATGGTAATGATTCTAATGATGGATGGTTGATATCCGTTGTAATTACCGGTGGAATTAGCTTCCGGCTCACGGTGTAGCTGGGAAATTACCTTCTGGGGTGAGCATAAATTGAGTGTATTATTTTGTGTATGCAGTGGCCAGAATTGATCATTTAATTTAGTTGGTATTAATTAAGATTGGCCTCACAGCTCAGTTGGTAGTTACTCTGCCTTCTGCGCTGTAGGTCGTGGGTTCGATCCCACCTAGGACAAACATTTGTGTGACGAATATAGATGTTTGTTCTGTGTCTGGGTGTTAATATGTATTATATGTATGTATTTACCAAAAAAGTATATATGTATTATATGAGTTGTCTGGTTCCCATAATACAAGCTTTGCATAGTTTGTGGCTAGATGGCGCTGTATGACTTGTCCACAATTACTATTATTATATTATTATGATTCCGGTCGCATTCGGGGAATTTTCATTTATTCGACATCCCGTTGGACCGCACAGAATAATGTGTGGAAAAATTATCCTTAAAATATGGCCATTTATCATTAGGTTACGCTGAATGAAAAAATGCCATTGTATCGTATTGAAGAGGTTTGACCCTTTTCATGTTTTTATGTCGGTATGTTGTCGCGGGAGTATCAAATATTTTATGAATATTTATGAGTTTGCTAGCAACTTCCATTTTAGTCGGCTTGTTGTAGCATTAAGCCAGGACTCTTGGATGTCTTTTAACAATATATTTCAAAAGAAAGGACTCACACACACTTTATGATGTGTCAGTACTTATCATGAAATATCTGAAACTAAAAATACGACCTGAAATTTCGAATTGTGATTCCTTTCAAAATGGTTGGTAATTGAGGGTACTTTGAAAAATTTCACTCTTATGGACATTAAATGAGGTATCATAAGTTGTTGTTCGATTTATTTTTATTGCCCAGGCAGTATATCTAAAGGCTCAAGAGGATAAAACGTAATCAGCTAGAGTAAAAAAACTAACTATCCAAAACTTTGTAGAACCAACTAAGTTCGTGCAAGGAAGTACTGTCATTAACGTTTTTTGATTACGTCCCAAATAAGGTTCCAAATAATAATTGGCTAGAGAGCTGATGGCTCACTTGACATTAAAACGTAATAAGTATGTCGACAAAACTAAACCTGACGACCATGACGTATGTTCTGTATCCTGATAGTAAAGCGATTGTTCATTGTCTCCAGAAATTGAAGCTTACAATATTTAAAAAAACAGTATTAACATAAGAATTAAATAAATTTGAAGAGCAGTAGAACTCTCGCCTAGTTTGTCCGGGGTAGTACCTACTGCAACCATGCCCATTTCTGCCGCCAAGCAGTAACGCGTTCGCGTTACTGTGTTCTGATTCGAAAGGTGTGGTTGCCGGTGAAATTACAGGCACAAGAGACATTGCACCTGCACGTTTCAGGGTTAGGGGTGCATACGAAGCGACTTGGGTCTTGTCGTACCTAAGGGAGGACCCAAGTCACATCGGTTGTTACTGAGGTTACCACTTAACACCAGGTGGGCCGTCGGCTCGTTCGTAACTTTTCACATAAAAAAATATCAAAATTTTCATTCAATCACTCTACAGTCGACAGCCGCCTCACATTACACGAGATCATTAACCCACATACACACAGCTCGGTCACCTCAACACCTGCTTGATGGCATGCCATGATTAATGGATGATAGGAATCTATCACTTTATAGCGCGCTGTCAATACCGGACATTTGATAGTTTATTGATTCATAGATGAGTCCAATGAACAAACACTTAAATATGATACGTGATTATTAAATCGATGAATTCATAGTTGCGATAAAATTTTGATGTCGTTTTGAGCGCTAAGTCATATAATATATATAAATAATATTGGTTGACATATCACACAGCGCAATCTAGCCCAAAAGTAGCTAAATATAGCTCATGGGAACCAGACAACTGATATAATACTTATATACTACTAGCTGTTGCCAATGACTTCGTCCGCGTGGAATTCGGTTTTATCACGCACCCCTATTTTACCCCTCGGAAAAGCAGCCTTAGTTACTCCTTGTTACATTTGTTACATCAGCTATCTGCCAGTGAAAGACCCGTCAAAATCGGTCCAGCCATTTCAGAGATTAGCCGGAAGAAACAGATGAGACAGAGAGACAGACAGACAGACAAAAATTGAAAAAAATATTGTTTTGGTATATGTATCGTGTATACATCTATATGCACTTAGTAAAAAGCGATTATTTTAATATTACAAACAATCATTCCAATTTTATTTATTTGTATAGATGTATAGATTAAAAAAACAAAAGTTGTACAATTAGGTAGGTACTCAAGCATACTGTCCGTCACATTTCTCATTACTGTCCCTCGTAAATTCCATTTTGCCAGACCTTCATTAGGCCTAAACTTTACCATAATTTTAAAACTTCGTTGAAACTTTTAAATTATGCAAATTCACAGTCCATTAGTGTGATGGGTGACGTCATAAATGACGTCATTATCACGCTAACTTTGCAGCATATATATCAAGTCGAATTCGCAATTTTGGAAATTTACTCACTTGTGACGTCATATTTATTATCTTAATAAGTCTAGTGTTATTCAATGATTCAAATTATATTATATTTTATTTCTTAACATTCACATTTACAGCAAACCGTTCCATACTTTTAGTGTAAAGATTCACAAAGTCCATACGAAAGTTTGCTTGATTGGTAGATCCAAATAGATTCTGATTCGCCCTCTTAAATATTAATTTGGCAGTGTGATATGATTTGATTCTTCAATCATGCTCTTATGTTTAAAGTGATTAGCCGTGGCCCCATTGGGGTTTTCACCTTGATTTCAACTAACATATAGAGGCGATAATCGGTGAGCTCTTCGCCGCTATACTTGATCGAAATTGCCAAGCTTTTGCAAATAAAGTTATCGTCTATTGAGAGCTTGGCCCTGTGGCAAAAACCCAAACTTGAATCGTGTTACATTGGGTTCAACCAATGAGTTTTGAACTGGAAAACTTAATGCGCATTACCATATTCTCAAAATAGTATAGCAAAACGTGATGAATACCGCCTCGAAAGGAGCCTCTTTGAGGCGCACTTTCACTACACTGGTTCGAGAGAACTGGTAACAGCTTCGAAGAGTCTCATAATAATGCTGAAATGAGTGACATTTTCAATTTCAAATTCAAGCCATACCTACATTGTTATAACATGTTCGTGTTCCATCGCAAAAGCTCATTTCAATGCAGGATTATGTTGCTTTCAAGAGAAACGCTTTGCTTAGTAAGTGGATATTAATTGTTACTGCTGATATAACATTGTCTATTAAGTCAATGACAAGTATATTACTGTTTCATTTTGGATGAATAATTAAGTTGTTCAGTTTAAATTAGTAATAAAACACTAAAAGTAGGATTTTCATGGCAAGTAATATCCTGGAAAATTTTGTACGATTTGTTTCTTCGATATCATGTCAGAGCAGAGTTCTGCATAATCTTTAAAATGAAGTATATCACAATGATATATATATATATATAGATATATTTCTTCTCATAATGTTTATTTATGAATCTGAAACACTCCTGCAATGTAAACGGGTCACTTTTTTATGCAATGTATGGAAGGTAGAGCTCTTCTCACTCAAGCCGATTACCAATCCGTACTAGGCGCCACTGTTGGATACATTGTCACTTAATGATATTGATATAAAAATCAACAGCTAAAAGTTTATAAAATATCAGCCACATAAAAATATATTTAATATAACTCTGAAAAACTGTAGGGTTACGGTGATTACGCACCATGTTTGCCGAGAAAATATTAATAAAAATACTTTATTGTACACCACAAAACATTAAAATAACAAAACTTAGAACTTAGTACAATGGGCGATCTTATCGCTATAAAGTGATATTTTCCAGACAAACTTGGGATGGAAAGAGTATTTAATAGATGAAGAGTGGGTGTACCAAAAGCTATCGAGAGATATTTATATTTCAATACATACATTTTCTGGCTCCATTCTGCAGCAAAGTTTTGATGAAGACCGGCCTAAGTCTGACAACATTTTTAAAACATTGCCTTTAGTATTGCAGATAAATATATTTACCTGTTTAGAAAGTTTCATTTATGGACTCACTTGGTGGGGTATTAAGGATTACTGTTCCTCCGTCCAGGCAGAGAATGACAGAACTAATTTTCGTCTCAATATAAAACCTTTTTTTTGCACTTTCATTACTTCATTTCTGTGTTTTCCAACCATTGGCTTCATAATCTATACATAACAATTATAACCAGTATAATTTTAGTACGCAATAAACCTAAAGTTTTCATTATCAAAAATCAACATTAAATTCTTATAAACCATCAAAATAAACACACATTGAACTGTAGTTATTGAGCAAACTTAACACCATGAACCTGCCCACATATTACACATTTAATTTCAATACGATCATGATCCCATACTTGTACCAATCTCTAATTAAATATATTACAAATAAAAGATGATATCGTGGGAATGAGATATCGGCCATTCGATCCTATTAGCACAGCTTACGCCGATGTTAGCTGCGTAACTGCATAAGGAGAAATTCATAGTTCCGTGAAATACTCTGGATAACTAGCCATACTACAATTTTATGTTATTCATTCGTTTACATCAAATTTCAGTAAATTAAGAGGGAAGGAGTTTGCCATAATAATTGAAGAACTTTCGGCAACATTTTAGCATTTGACGGGGCTGTATTTTCCTATGAAAATTACCTAGTAATTAAAATTAAGGTATGAATCATGTAAAACAATAAATAGGCTATAATCGAAATCCATGCAGAAAAATGGGGAATATGTTTATATGGAACAAACGAATCTTTCCTTTTAAGTTACAATTACATTTCGATTATTTTATTCTTGTTAAAATTGTGAATAATATCTTTTAAATATTCTCTTTAGGATTTCACCGTACAAGTATTTATCTATCGACTTTTAAAAGTGCACCAGATGATTAACTCATACACTGTGCCGTCGATCGTACGTCGGACAATAATTATAAATTGTCAATACAAGAGAAATGCGGTGTGGTAATTGACACCTGAGTTTTTATTTGCTTTTCAATTATAATCTTACTAGTTTTTGCCAGCGTTTTCCCTCGTGAGATCCAGGATGTCACTTACGATGAAATATTGCGAAGCTAATATAGTGTTTGAACCGATATGCTTATCTTTAAGAAGTAAGCTCAAAGAACCCTTGTTTTTATGTCTGAGAAAAATAACTATATTTGACCCCGGCTTCACTAGCGAGGTACCAAGATAAAAAGTAGCCAAATTGTTTTTATGTGTTAAAGTTACTGAACAAGCCCGATGGCCCACCTAGTATAATTAAAGCGAAATGTCAATCTTTAAAAAAAATTGCCCATATATGCATCCAGGAAGGTTAATAACTTATGATTAACATATGTAAACCGACTCCAGAACGGCTTCCCAAAGAAAGAATATTAACCATTTATTAATCTTAAACGAAAGTACTCCATTCGAGATAAGGTTGTTTATGTGTTTGAATCTTCTGAGAATTTCACAATACATTTTTAAGTTGTAAAATGACCCTTAGCTTTATTAAAATAAGGCAGAGCTGGTTCCCACATCTTTAGTGTTAATTTGTCGGCGCTTCTCAAAACTTTGTATCTCGATTGGCCCAAATAGGGGTCACGAGAATTGGTACACACAGTAAGAATGGTTGGTGCATTTTTCTCATTCTGATTCGCTCGCATTGGCTTTGGGGCTTCCTGAAGTTCTAAAGATTATTAGGTTAGGGAATCGTCATAGCAGTAATAATTTGGATGGGTGACCATTGTGTTTGTTTCTGGATTTGAGACAAGCAAATTATTGTCCTATCTGTGGAACATATGACATTATACAGCAACCGAATTTGAATCAAGAAAAAACTAATAATTCGATGGAAATATAAAATGGGCTCTGCTCTCCTGCACACTATAAGCAGAAAATGCAGCAACAGAGTTCCCGAAATGTTAGCAGTGTTACCAGGATATTGGGAACTCGTTGGAACTCGGGGCTTCCCAGGTTAAGTGAACAAATATTACAAAAAAAAATCTTCAAACCTCTTAGTTTGATAATCGATAATGTCGTATGTAACCTTTAAAAATAAATTTCAAACTAATATCCACGATCATTGACATGGAGGGTAAAGTGTTGCCATAAATAAGACAAAATCTAAATGGGATCTTAAATAAGCGAAGCATTGATACCACGCTTCTTAATTAGTGGTATCACAAAAATATCTCTTTGATATATTTCGTTTATTACATGCTTTGATATATTATCTGTTGCTTTGAACTGAATTTATACCTGTATAAGTGTATACTCTCATTTAAGAGGAAAGTTTCAAAAAGTATTCTTTATTTTCCTGTCTGAATATTGAGTATGAAGTAAAAGAGAACGTAGTGATGAAGACTGAGAAATGTATGCTTAGAAAATTGACGAAACAAGTGCATTAAGGAGATTCTTGGAAGGGGCAGTTAAGAGCAGTAGAACTCACGCCAAGATTAATAGTGAGCTCATCGAGCCAGTACAAATGCTATCCAAAAAAGGACAAGGACATTTTAAACGATTCGAGGCCCTTTAGAAACATTTAGTTTTTTCCAAGTGGAAATATTACACTTATTTCAAGATTTTATTAATGTATTTATTTGTATGGATTCATTATTACAACAAATATATCTCTATTAGACGAATGTAAATGTAACGTTTTATAGCTGAGAATTGGGCCTCCGGATCCAATATAGCACCCTCGGAAAGAAGAATAATACGACAAACAAAACTAAATTTAAAACGTCAGCTAGAAGGAGTAAAAAATAATAATTGAAAGGGTAAAAAAGGGTTGAAAAGGGCGAACCGCTATTAAAATTAAAAGCCAAACACACAATGGCTCGTCCGTCTGTCTGTAATGCAATCAACTTAACAATAACCCTATTAGTTTTTAAAATATGGGAGGTCAAAATAACTTGTGGCGTACCTTACCAGCCTTTAATATTCCCACAGCAGAGTATAAAAAGAGCCTAAAGGTACATTGGAACAGTCCTCCAGTTAAAATTCGGAGGTCGCCAGTTCTAATCCACATGTACTGCAATGTTAAATCTATTGCGCGATGCCACGTTCGCAAAATCTTAAATCTTGGAGTTTGGTGTTGTGTGTCCATGTCACCTGTGACACAGAAAACAGCAGCAGATTTTTTTGACAACTTTTTTTTATTCTAGACTCAGCTAACACTAGTTCAAATCCGAAACAGGCATATTTATATAAAAATGAGCAACCATTTTTGTTTGAATAATTTTAATAAAGTTTCGCCTGAGAATGACGCGTTAGAAAGGTTCGAAACGTGTTACATCCTAAGTAAACATACTTTTTAAGGTACCGTATTTGAATTTTGAGATAATATCGTTGTAATAGGCCAGTAATTGTAAAGCTGATTAAATGTAGCTTTGTTGGTTTAACTTTTAAGGTGCGAACTGACTGCAAGCGAACTGAGAACAACGAATTAAGATATGTTTAAAATTTCGTCCTATTGAAGGATTATTCGTTTTTTATGGTTAATGTTGTCTCAACTCACTGAAATTCACTGAATATTATTACTACTTAATTAAATTGTGAAACTGAATTAATATACCTATATTTTCCTGTCTTGCTCACTGACATTAGTTAGTAAGGTAAGTAGTATATCCTGTCCATCCAAAGGTTGCCTGGAAGAGATCGCTTTAAGCGATAAGGCCGCCCATTGTACCACTGTCGTATACAACAGTATATTTGTTTTTTATTTGTTTATTTTCACTTAAGGTGTACAATAAAGTTATATTCTATTCTATTCTATTCTATTCTAGTTATTTTTTCTTCATATTCTTATAGATAATATATTAATAAATAAACAGTATTTGTTATGACTTCAGAGTAGTCTGAGTTCTTGCCAGTAAGGCTATTGGACACCAATCGTAGCAAAATCATCCTTAACTATGCCTTCTTTTTATTTTTTTATCCAACGTGACTTTGCCTACTACCCTGCTGTTAGCTGTGTCCTGGCGTTCACAGCAATAGCTATAGTTTAAAAACATTAGCTCATACAGAGCCTTACAGAGCTCGCTGTGACTGGATTCCGGCTTATGGTAAAAATATGTTTAAGTTTTTATGGATGCCGTCCACTGATGGATTTATGGTGTATCAGTTGATTTATTCGATAGTTAACGTGCCATAGTCAGGTATTTTTTCTCTTGCGGTTTAAGGTTCAAATGCGGGTAGGGCGTAATACGGTTTTAATAGGGAATTTATTAGAGGCGTTATTTAAAAAAAACTAAATATTGGTAGTCATTACACACAACGCCTACCTAGCCCTAAACTAACCCCAAGAAGCACAGCTTGAACTAGATAACTCATGGAATACCTGTTTTTTTTATTCATGCAATAAAATGCGTGTAATACCCAGACACAGAACCAACATCTATGTTCGGTACACAAGTGTTAGTCTTGGTTTCGGGAATCGAATCCACGACCTATGTATATCGCAGAAGGCAGAGTTACTACCAACTGAGGTGTCTGGTGTAAGGCCAGTCAATATTGTTGGACTCTTTCTCATCTCTTCACACTGAAGAGGCAGAAAGAGATAACTTTTTGAATTTTATGTAGTTGACATATAATTTACAAACATGCCGACGTATTCTAATTGTATGTATTGATTGTTTCAGGTACGGAAATAGCAAGATGTGGATCTTTCAGCGAGATATGATGAGGTCAATCTTAAATTTAAGAATGGTATTAATTTCGCCAGAATATTTTTTCTTTATTTGCAGATATATATACTATTCTTGAGTCTCGAATTTATCATATTCGTTTAACTTCTATTTCAAACAGCATGTGACAGGGTTAGAGATGGAATGTAAAGGGTTTTTTTTCCAGTTCAAGAAGTAATTTTCAACCCCGCCGGAATTGTCTTTTAAAGCTTGGAATAATCTTATCATAATATAAATTTGAATAATATTTCATTTATAAACAGGTCGTCGATGTAGAGAGAACTAAAACTTTAGAATTTTGTAAACAATTAGAACATAAAATACTAAATTGTTAAATTAAATAATATAAATAAAAAACTATATCAAACACTTAGCGGTCTCTTTTGTTGCTTTCATGACAGCAGTAATCGTCCGACCAACTAATTAAAGATTGAAATCTGTATTTCAATAAAACCAATGTTAAGCTAAAAAGTGACCTTCTACGGCAGCTTTAATAGCTACTATGTTCTTAAAATTAAAACATAGATCTCATTAAACATTGGGAGCAGACAATTTTCCGCCTACGCTAATTATCCGCTCTTTCGTATAATGTTTCGTATTATTGAGAATTGCTTCTAATTTAGCTTAGTAACTGTAATCAAGTTAATGCTTTGAATTTGTAGGTTATTTCGTAACAGCCGGAATTCGTCTACACTGTCTACTTCTCGCGTCACAAATTTCACAACTTTCGTATAGTAAGACTTGTGCCAAGATAGTCAGGTGATTTCTGCTACGAAAGCGCATTATTGTGATTCGCTTCGAAATTCAGGTTCGACAGCGTGGCGTCCCAATGGTATAGACCCCGAGTTTGAATCCGGAAGTCACTGGTTCAAATCCTGAGGCGCACAATCGAGTTTTTCTCTTGAAAATTTGTGTATTAACGTGTAGCACGTTCTCATGGTTAAGGAAAACATATAGAACACAGAACAAGATGTTTGAAGATATTATTTAAAGTGTACGAAAGGAGCCTCATTGTTTATATATTATGTTCCATGCTGTGCGTAGACCAAAAAGTTAAATACATAAAAATAATTGCTTGAGCATTATTTTTTTAAATGTATGAATCGATAAAGCATATTTATCGTTTCGCAATACATATTTTTTCAATGAAATAGCTGTACCGCAAAAGACATCCGCCTTATATTATTAATGACGAAAACATTCTTTGTCCTTTTATCCCAAATTGCTGTAAACATTTCAAACACATCCAAGAATGTGAAATTAAGAATCACATTTTAGAACCGAACTTAAAATTTCAATGCGCATATGTATATGCTGTCTCTAAAATTTATTACTCGAATGAGTATTTTACATCATAGCCTGGAACCAGTGGTGAATATCATACGGTATTTTAAATAGATATACGATACTGTTTTTAATTACAAAACTAGGAATGTTTTCACTAAAAGCTGTTACTCCTAGTTTAATACATAAGAGGTTTCACTAAACTAAAAGAGAACCGGTGTCCTCATGTTTTGTTTTATTAGATAGTTTTGAATTTCATCATAGGTGTGTCGAATAACTGCTTAATATATCTTTTTTTGTTCATGAAAAAATCTAAAACGGGAAAAATATTTGTACAATGGTATATTGCGTGCAGTAACAGCCAGAGTAAGCCTCTGTGACAATATTCGATATCAAATGAAAACTTAACCTCTTTTCTACGTCATTCGGTTCTGTACAACTGCATTTAGCATACCACTAAATATGGTGCAGGAAAAATAATTTATTTATTTGTTTCAGTTACTTACAAAACTTACAACTATTCGGAGCCAAAACGTTTTAAGAGCTAGGTTACATTTTTAAAGATTTTATATTATATTTATTTTTATGTATTAGACTACCTTAAAAACAAATACATGTAGCAGAAAGTCGATATAGATTATTATGAAAATCTAAATCTGCCAACTGAGAAATCATTGCGATGAATCGTGCAGGCGATTCCGGGGCGTTATAATTTAAGTCAATAATTCGGGAAGCCGCATCGAGTTGCTGTGACTTGCCTAGACTATAAAGCTGGGATTATTCTTTACAATGGTCTACCTGCCGACAAATGGCTTTCATAAACTGGCTACCGATACTCTTAAAGTGGTTCATCAAAATCTTTTTTAAGTCCCATAAAAATCGGTTTACGTCTTTTGTAATACGCTTCTTATACGGCAGGATTTAAGGTTAAGATAATATGTGCTTTATTACTTAAAACTATATTTTTAATCGAGTATTTTAAGGTACTAAAAACTGATGTCCCCATTGTACACTTGGGCATTGTACTTTGGATGAGTAATGGTGAATGTAATAAATATTTCCTAGTGATTTGAGGTCCCTTATCTCAACCTTCTAATAGTAGGTCATATATATATATATATATATATGACTCACCTTTTTTTTATTAAATACACATCATCAACATTAAAATCACACATTAAAGGAAATGCACCTTAAGTAGTAAGGGTATGTTTCATCAGCCGCACCAATCCAAGCTTTACTTGGCGCCATTCTCGACTACACCATTCGCTAAACATCAGGAAGCATACTGAAACGGTACTTAGAGATAAAAAAGGGCAATTTGGGGCAAATATATCTCCATTTACTAGTTAGAAGAAATAAAAAACATTTTTAACATAGTAACACCCTGTATAAAATTCCCGTAAACTGTGTCCTGATGCTCTGTCTGTAAGAGGCTTAACTTCTAACTTAATTATATATTCAAATCCTTGGTCGCCTCTTTGAAGAATACGCGGTAGTAACTATTTATCATCTATGGCGTGAATGAAAGTTTACTAATCCAGTAATCTTTAAACTTAATTACGGTACCGAAGGTTGTCGAGAGTAAAGTTCATGGAGGAGAAATATTGGATGTTTGTCTTGTGTTCTTGTGCTTCATGCAACGAAGACGAGAAATAATAGTGCAGCTTTTAAAAGATGCCAACGAAATTATACCAAGTGTAAACCAAATGCTAGAAAACTGACTGGCCTCACAGCTGAGTTGGTAGTAATGTAACCCTGCCTTCTGCGCTGTAGTGGGTTCAATTCCCACCCAGGAAAAACATTTGTGTAACGAACATAGATGCTTATTCTGTCTTGGTGTTAATATGTATATTATTTAAATGTACGTATTCGAGTCGTGAAAGGATTTTAAGTGCGTCTCAAAGAGGCTCCTTTCGTGCACTCGACACATGTCTTCGAATTCTTAGTTCTAGGACGTGTCGGTTTCCTCACGATGTTTTCCTTCACCGTTTTGAGAACGTGGTATAGCGCACATAAATCTTTCAACCGTAAAACTCATAGGTGCACGTCGGGATTTCAACCGGTGACCTCCGGATTGGAACTCGGGGTCAGTACCACTGGACCACCACGCTCTAACAAAATAATAGTATATAAATAAAATAAATAAGTATATAAATAAAATAAATAAGTATATAAATAAAATAAATAAGTATATAAATAAAATAAATAAGTATATAAATAAAATAAATAAGTATATAAGCATTACATCAGTTGTCTCAATCCCATGAAACAAGGTATTCTTAGCTTGACTTCACAGCAGTGACATCTAACCCCAAAGGGTTAGATGTCACTGCGTGAAATGTTCGCCATCATTTATTTATCTGATAAAATGAACACTCAAAAACCTTGTCATTATTAAAAATTCGCAAATCAATAACATTTGGTATCTCTTATATTGCCAATTCTACCTTTTTTTTGGAATAATCCAAAGACATTTTGAATATCTCTAATATGCGTGATATTAAATATCAAATTAATTTTCAGTAGCAATTTACAATCGTTTTTTCGTAGTAATTCAACTACATAATTTATAGCTTAATTTTTCTACAGTTCATACATAAAGCTGCTTTTGGATCATAGTGCAAAATCGTACTTAAACTTCGCTTTATAATTACCACTTACAATTTTAGCCACGTAGATCGCTATACCTGCAAAAACCTGACGAGCTAAATCGAAAACAATTAATTCGATGTTGCCATTTAAAGGAGAAAAAATATTGGAAGTTGCCATACAAAAGGCAATTGAATTAAAAATAAAATACGATGTATATTGACCGCTTTTTCGAATGCATTATACAGCTACGTGGTTTTTAATCGAAGTCTCTTCGAATGTCCATTGAAGAGATTATAAATTTTGGTACTTTGCTTATTTTCTGAATCTAATACGTGTTTTATTTGACAGATCTCACAGCTCAGTTGGTAGTAACTCTGCCTTCAGTGCTACGTCGTAGGTTCGGTTCCCATCCAGGACAAATATTTGTGACGAATAAAGATGTTTGTTCTGTCTGGGTGTTAACATTATTATGTATGTATATACAAAAAAAAAAACTATCAGTTGCTAGTTCCCATAGTACAAGCTATGCCTAGTTTGAGGCTAGATGGCGCTGTTTGAATTGTCCACCAATATTATTATTATTTTTATTGTGTTAACGTTACTGATCCAGCTGATGGCCCACCTGGTGATCCTGGACGAAGTTGCACAAAAGTTCTTATGCTTGATAAGAAAACCACCTGTTTCGTATAGAAATTTAATATCTTTAATATGTTTATACTATGATCTATAACTTATTAAAAAAACTTTTAATATTCCTATTGTAGCCTGTTCTCAAAAAGTGTGAGTAAGCTAGCTATTTGTTTGTTTGTTGCTATTGCCCGGTAAAGACCAATTTTTTGCATTATATTCGAAAATCTTGCTATTGTATCTATTATTAATTCGTGTCTATAAATGACAGATAATTTTTCTCTGAACTGCTTGAATAGCAACGACTTTTTTGCCTTTTCAGCGTATCACTTATACAAGCTTCAAGAAATGTATAATATCGAGAATGTGGCAGCATTATTTAAAGTACAATGAAAATGTTTAATGCATTTTCATTCACATACATCGACGATACTTAAACAGTTAACGGGAAAAATCCGACTTTTTGGGTGTCCATTCAAGTCTTGTACGTACTAGTGATGTGACGAAAAGCGATTCCAATAATAAATAAATAAAATAATAATCTAGCCCCAAAGTAAGCTACGCATAGCTTATATTATGGGAACCAGACAAATGATATAATATTGATACATTTTTTTAATACATAATAACACCCAGACACAGAATATACATCTACGTTCGTGAAAAATATTGCTCCTGGGTAGGAATAGAACCCACGACGTACAGTGCAGAAGGCAGGCTTACGATCAACTAATCTATGAAGCCAGTCATTGTGGTCAGTGGCCAGTCACTGATGATTGTCAGGTACCCGGGTACATTGTGACATATAACTGAAATCACGAGGATACCTTTTTGGCGTTTGTTTTTATGAATTTTTATTTGGCACTAGCTGGTTCCTGGCACATTGTTTTTATATTCGATTTTGCGTTGGAGAAAGGATAAAGAAAGAAAGTTTCGGTTTTCCTTACGATTATTTCCTACAGCTTTTTAAGAACTTGATGTAAAACACTCACAACTATTTTTGCATCGAACTATAACAAGGTACAGATAAAAAATACCCGAATGAAGTTTCCATCGGCGTACAATCACATCACTAGTAAGTACCATTCTAGTACTTTTTGTACACAATCGCGATCCCCTTTTATAGCGACGTCCGCATTCAATGATTTCGGAAAGTACGGTTTGACAAAAAAGGACAGCCATACAATTATTTAATTTCAATACTTCGGATTACGATCCGATACTTTTTGTCATTCTGCTCAACGGTTTTTGTATTGGACTATTTAGTTATCTTGTTTATTTGAGATATAATTAAAAAAACTAAAAAAAAAACACTTTATAACTTTATTTTCGTAGTAATGACTTGGAAACGAATCTTAGTTGGAAAAATATAAAAGCAAGAACAACAGTGAAACACAGTTCTTTTTGCGATTAACGGGTAGCATTTACAATTACGGTACCCACTTTCAGTAACCACTTTACAAAAACTAAGAATATATATAAATAATAATTAAGAATCATTATCTCCCAATTTAGTCTAGTGTAATATTTGTGAAAGAAGAAAAAAGAATCATAGACTATAAGTTTTATGAATAATTTAATGGATAGACTTCTGGTTTCCAGCAGTATCAGTATAAAAAACTTTACTCTATTATAAATTAGTAAATATTTCATTTTTTAAGTCAGATAACTATTTAAGACAATATGCTCGGTTTTGCTTCGATTTTTTCATTATAAACGTGTTTTCTGCAACCATTACAAAGGGCGCATGAAGCAATTTTTCTTTCTACGTCCATGCCATCTGCTTCATTCAGTACGCTCTGGGATTTAAAACTTACATAAACAATACAAAATTGTCTTTTTAATTTAATTTCGCCAACACGGAGACAGTTTTGGTGGATTACAGCGTCTCTTACGCGAGTTAAATTATGAAATATTATCTTGGCAAAATTATTTTTAACTTTATTTTGTTTAAATAATTACTTACAAGCGTAGTTTCTAGAAATTTATTGTTGTCGAAATGCTATTTGGAACTTTTATTGGCAACATGGTCATCATTGAAAACGTGATGTTTTAGAAAAAATACTTCAATAGTGAGTTTTTAGTTACATTTAAATAACATTGCAATGTCATATTCATACCGTACCTGAACTATTCTTCACTTAGGTACAAGAAGACCCAAGTCGCATTATGCTCTCGTGACTCGGAGACGTGAAGGTGGGAAGTCTCATGTGGCACACATTCAGACAGTAACGCGAATGCATTACTGCTTCGCGGCAGACATGGGTATTGTGGCAGTACTTCCCCGGACGAACTTGGCATAAGGCTAGGCTAGTTGCTGCTAAGTTTTCCAAAATAAACATCCAAATTATTAGTAGATTAAAATAATATATACCATCGATATCGCTTTTAGACCAAACACTGAGGCTGCCATTTTTATAACTGTAATTTTCTCGATACCCTATATTCTGCTATAAGTGTACCTGCACCGACTTGAACTTTTTCTACACTGGCGACATTTCCAGCATTGCGATCAGCTTCGGTAAAAACTGACGCGGCAGGATGCACTGACAGCCAGCATTTTGACATTTATAAAATCCACAGATAAACCGGTTAGGAGGCGATTTTTTATCATATATCAGCGGTTTATGTTTTTAAAATTCTGTACACGACAAATTAACCGTTGTAAACTGGTATATACTTATTTTTATCCGTATTAAGATACAAATTCGATTAATGATTATTTTATAATAAATTCCTCTTTTTTAAAGTCGCATGTATGAAATTGTTATGGAAATTTCATATCGTTAAGATACGTTATATTCCTAGACTTAAAAAGTCCAGACTTGACCGATCAGGTTTTATTTAATGCTATTTATCCTGGTTTTTTGTGTATTAAAGATTGATTAAGATGACATCTTAGATATTTTGTGGAATTGTCCCCTATAGGAAGGGAGCCCCTAACATATCATGTGTTATGGGAATCAAATAATAATTGCTTATTAATCTAACATATTAAGTACAGCACAGTACAAACGTCTGTGTTCGTCACACAAATATTTGACCTGGGTGAGAACTGAATCTACGACCTACAAGCAGAGTTACTTCTGCTGTGAGCCCAGTAAAAAAATGTATATTTAATGTATATATGTATTCTATTGAGCTCTCTTTGGGGAATATATGTTCGCCTGGAAATTGTTTCATTATTCAAAAAATCTTTCAAAGCACTATACAGCATTGCGCTGAGTGTCGTGACAATTAACGTCGACTTTTACTTTGTCATCTCGTACGCACAAAAAATAGTTGATTGTCACCTTTCTCTGATGTAATGTTACACATTTTACTTTTGGAAACCGCGACAAATTTTCTATTAAATGCAATCCATCGTCGCTATTCACGAATCTGCTGTCGGGTGTGTATTCCTTATTTTCGATTATAATGTCATATCATCGACATCAGCCTCTTATCTTTGTGTTATAGCCGATAGACGTGCCCAGAGGTAAACTATTCAAATAAGATTACATAACTGAGGGAATGAAGTATTTCATTCAAGGGGATGAGAATAGTCGATGCTCTTTAGGATCTAACTTCCGTACATTAGCACGGTGAAGGAGAGGTGAAATGAACCAAGCCCATCTTAACGAAAGCTTACAAAAGCTCGTAAATAAAATTTATTCAGAATTTGTTAAAAATAAACGCGACCAAGTGTGCATTTTTGAATTCTAAATTATATGGTTATTTTTAATGTAAAATTTTCTTAATTATTGGGAGTGAAACTGTTTTTAAGTGTCGTCTTTATTTTTAAATCTGTATAATAACCACGCAAGTTTTCAGACGGCCCAATGTCAGCGCGTCGCGATCAGAGATGGTACGAGTATTTTCTCACGGGTAATCTCATATTCTGGGAATAAAGGCCCACAGTAAGGCGCGCCCACTAGTCACACAACCAGGGTTTGCCCGCGAAAGCACCAGCGTAATTGGCGAAAGTTTGCCACGAAATTTAAATACAATGGAACGCATGCAATTTTGCTTTCGCTCTGCTCAACGACACACAAAACATCCTGTAATAGTATATTATGTAGTCATAAATGTAACATAGACCTAAGTACTCAATTGTTACAAGGATCGTGCTCGCGAAAAGAAAGGAATCCCTCCATTAGGGGTTTCTTGTCTGTTCTTCCCCATGGAGGGTCGGATAGGGTTTGAACAGGCGTCAAACTTATCGATAAGTACGCGTGACCTTATGTTTTGAATATTGACGTTTCCAAGCCATTTCTTTATGAATTCTATGGAAATAAAGTTTTTGACTTTGACTTTGACTTTGACTTTGAATAATACATTGAGGTATTGATCTGAATGTTTAAGCAATGTTGTATAAGTTGTTGTAATCGTTTGTATTTAGTTGCACGCGTGTGGGCAGATTTTAGTCGTGTTTCGTCATATCTTCCAAGCTGTTATTGTGGTATTGTTGCAGTAGGAAGGAAGCACTGTCACCGTACATATTTCTTTTATAACCATTTCCCCAGGCACCAGTGTTCTAGCTTCTAATTATGGTGTAATTTACTTATGGTTAATAGGAGACCTCCTCATGATCTGAATGTCTGGTGGTACGGTGTGACTTGGGTCTTTCCATATCTAATCAAGGGAAGACTACTCCTATAGCTATCGCTATGCACAGAGTTACATCCTTATCAACGCATCGCTTTCCGGTGTTGCCGGTGAAATTACATGCACATGAGACATTCTACCTATACGTCTCAGAGTTACGGGCGCATACGATGTAACTTGGGTCTTGTCATACCTAGTAACAGAGGACCCAATTCACATCGGCTCTTATGGGCAGAGGCTACCACTTAACACCAGAGGCCGTCTACTCGATATGTAAACGTATTACATAAAAAAAATTAGGACTAAAATAAATACGGTAATTTGGAACCGACAGCAAAACGCGCGTTAATCGGCTAACGCCCGTTATATGAACGTGCCCTAATTTCGTTAATGGTATATTATGCGACGTACATTATTAATGCCACGTTTGAAGAATTCACTTTCATGTCCCTTTTGCACGTACAATCAAAACTGAATTATCCCAAAACACTCAACATTTTCTTTCACGTTGAACATTTTTCTTTCAAATCGATAATACATTAGGAGTTTGATAAAATCTCTGGCAAATTCAAAATTGATTGGGGTCTGATTAAATTTGTATAGGCCCTGCTAGATTGTTTATAGCGAGGTAAAGAGGGTTTAACGTTTTTTTAACATTGTTATTTTGAACTGAATTCAGTCGGTTTTTCAACCCTACTGTTATGCTAAGCCAACTTACAAAGCTTGCGGTCGACATACTAATATGATAAATTACTTTAACTATCAGACTAAAATAAACTAATTCATTTAAATTCGTGGTTGACTGAGAGCTTTAGTAGCGGTAGAACTTGTGCCTAGTTCGTTGGGGGAAGTACTGTCATCATATCCATTTCTGCCGACAAGCACTAGTGAATTGTTTCTAGTCTGTTCCGGTTTGAAAGGTGTGGTTGCTGGTGAAATTGCAGGCACATGAGACATTCCACCTACACGTCTCAGAATTACGGGCGCTACGATGCAACTTGGGTCTTGTTGTACCTAGTAGGGGAAGGATCCAAGTCGCTTCGGTTGTTATGGGCAGATGTTATCACTTAACACTAGTTGAGCCATGTGCTCGTTCCGTAACTTAGTCGGTTCGGAATGAATTGTAAATAATTATTGGACAAAATAAACACATTTCTCTTCCGGAATGGCGCCAGAGTATATTTAAGTTGCGATTACAGCCATTTGTCACATAAATTCTATATAATATATTGCCCGTATGGATCGCAAGCCCGGTGGTCAGCCATTGTCGCATTATCTGACAGATTTTGACAAATCACGTACAAATCTGACAAATTGCGGCCAATGTTCGTTTGTCAGCGGGCTATTGTTTCGTGTTTTTGATGTCGAGATTACTTTGTGTATTGTTTGGATGAGAAATGAGTGAGTTTTGTACTCGCTAAGCCGAGAAAGAGTTTTTGAAAGAATTTTAGGCTTTTTCAATATGTTTTTCTGAATAAAAAAATTCCAAATGCTCGGAAAATTTCGTGGTACCGCCCATTGACATTCATAGAACGCAGTTTGCACGTGAAAAGTTCGTTGAATTTTTTGATGAAAGCACGTTTTCTGGTTTTGACATCACTTTGATTGGTTGAGCTCGGTTCGTTTTTGAAGAGTTTTACTTATTTAGCAGTTCTTAGTACTTATTCAGCCTTATTTGCATAACCAACAGTCTTTGATTTGAGAGATAAAATATGTTATATACACATTTTTGTATGTAAAATTTATTTTCTTCAATGCAGCGTAATATCTATTATTGGGTCATTGAAGTTTGTGCCGCGTAACCCATAAAAAGGTAACTTAAAACAAATTACTTATGTAGACGCAGTATTCTACGTTCCCACGATTGTGTAACCTACAAGACGAAGCTCTCCCCTTCGGGGATAAAGGCGTGAATCTATTTAATTATGTATTTAAATAAAAGTATATATATAATGTAAAAAGTAAGTATAGCTTGTCCAAAAGTTGTCTGTAAGAGATCGTTTTATAGCGATAAGACTGCTCATTGTTTCACTCTATTGTATATTGTTAGTGATTGTTATTTTGATTTGGTGAGCAATAAAGTGTCATCTATCTATGTATGTTTAGGTTGCGTGGAAGAGATTGCTTTAAGCAATAAGGCCGCTCATTGTATGTCACATGTATTGTTAATAATTTATACCTTGTTTATTTGTATTTATTTGGGTGGTGTACCGAATAGTTTTCTATATATCTATCTATCTATAAAAAGCTAACACATGCCTGAATTACAAAAGCTTTGGCAAAACGTTAAGCATGTGATAATGAAAGTTTTCATGCTTAAAATTCTGCTTAAGCGCTCATCATCACTTAAGTGCGCGCTTTTAAATGAACGCTTAAGTCGAATGTGAATCGAGATGCTTTTATATTAAATCATGTCCTTACGGTAGGGCTCTGTGAGACAGTCATCCATTATGATTTTCCGTGAGAAATCTCAACAATGGTGGGAATAAAAATAATTATCTCAACCGTAATGTAATTGTAGTAATCTCTCCAAGATAAAGTCCATCGATTCATAATGTTATCATATTCCGTTTTAAATTAAGGCAGCTTCAGGCTTCCCATTGTTTTCTTGATAATATTCCAATAACTAAACGTCAAGTGATAAGACTATTGATCATCAGGCAGTAGAACTCGTGACCAGTTCCTCCGAGCAAGTACTGCCACCATACCTATTGGTTTAGCTTGAGATGAAATTACAGCCACGTGAATTATTTAATCTTCATGTATCGCAGTTACACTGGTGCAGTATGAAGACTTGGGTCTTCCCATAACAATGTTTCGAACAAAGGTTACCATTTTACAATAATTTGCCAGAATAAGCTAAATGTTAATCATCCCCATATGATATCCGTTGCCTATCTCGAACTAATCATTGCTTTTACACTGAAAATAATCACTTACTTAAATCAAAAACTTTGAACAATGACGTAAATTCAGACGATGCCCAAATATTTGTTTCACAAATTGTTATCATTTATTTATCCAATTTCCGCTTCGTTACAATCTGTTATCATATATCCATCACCAAGTTCGTCTGGGGAAGAACTTTGTTCGCGTTACTGTGTTCCGGCTTTTACAGTGTGGTTGCCGGTGAAATTACAGGCACGAGACATTCCACCTACACGTCTCAGAGTTACGGACGCATACGATCGCGGTAATTACAGACTCCATATTTTTTCACTGCAGATGAGTGTGGTGTCCTACTCATCTGCAGTGAAAAAATATGGAGTCTGTAATTACCGCGACAGAAATAAGACTATTTCACAATAGGGCACAAAATCTTGTTCAATCAATACCATAGATAGCACTGTTTCAACACCAAAGAAAAAACTAGGATTACCTCAGAATCACACGAGATGTGAAGAATGCTCTGAACAAACAGTGATTCGCGTTTCGTAAGCGCGATTGCTAACGTTATATATTTGCGCTTCGTTATGGGTCAAGATGTAAATGGTAGCGGGAAGGTAATGACGAGAAATGAAATGATTTACATAATGAGAATTAATGGTAACGTTTTTATTGGTCATATATTTATTTAATAATCAAAGTATGGCTAATTCTTTTGTTTTACACACAGCTCGCCCCAAACTAAGCATAGCTTGTACTATGGGAACCAGACAATTGATACAATACATGTATACTTTAATTTGTAAATACATACATTTTAACACATATTTAATAATAATAATTTATTGTCTGCCACTATTTCTTTGTTTTATTGTTATTTTTTAATATGTAATTGTATCAGTTGGGTTAAATAAATAATCTTTCTTTCTATGTATCATGATGCCAACTGTACTATCAGTACCTTATGCCGTTCCGTTAGCCTCCTACCGGAAGGGCGAGCAGTTTTGTTTAGACATCCATAGACATTTTAAGAAAATAGGTTTCCCGGGCAACATCAAATCAAAAATCCAGTCACTCAATTAAGATGACGGTTCTAAACTTCAGTCTGTGGTCTCGGTTTGACAGTTTTAATCTTTAGTCTATGGTCTGTGTTGATCTGTTTCATTCGCTAAAGAGAGCGTGAAACCTAAACTCAGTCGTTCTAAACTTCAATCTATGGCTACGGTTTGACAGTTGTAAACTTTAGTCTATGGTCTTTGTTGATATTCTTCATAGACTAGAGTTGATCTATTTCATAGACTAAGGAGAGATGCGTGAAACTACAGCTATAGTAGATTTAAACACTATCATTATGATAGCGCTTGGACCATACCCAAGTAGTGCGGAGTAGTAACGCAGAGATGACGTCACTCATCTACGAGTGTTTGCATTTGGTTTAATGTTTGGATGTAGTGTTAACATCTCAGGATACGAAAAGTTGTTACTAAATCTTGCGTTGTGAAATGATGGGCCGCGTTTCGAAAACGTTGCAGAATCTAGTAAAAACCAAGAAAATTGCTTATTTTAGCACTGGGAACATTATGGAATCTACAACGAAAGATGTTTTTAGATATTATAGGCATTTTTAACCTAGTCGTTTATACCACTAACTATTGAGGTTAATTGTATGTAGTGCACAGGAGCAACCTCTTTGAGGTGGGCTTTAATTCTTCCACCACACTGCGAGAGACTCATTGCTGTAGTATCGAGGTTTTCTTCAAGTAACCTTAACAATTCACCTATTTCTGTCACATAGCGGTCACGCATGCACATTAGTGTTCTGGTTTTGGACGACATGGTCGCTGATAGAATTACAGGCACGTGAAACATTCCATCTTCACGTATCAAAGTTACGCGGTCTTCCCACGTCTAGATAGGGGAGAACCCCATGGCCGAATGTTTTTGTTATAGGCAGAGGTTACCGCTTAAAAAACAATTTAAAATAACTTAACATAATTTAGAATTAAATAATAAAAATCATTCCACGTCAAATTCTTCAAAATGAATTTTCCCAATTGTCACAACTTTGTCAATTGATTGTCCACAGAATTTACAGTTTAACTCACTAATAAATACTTGCTTACAGATAATATTATGGCTCAAACACCTCATTTGAATATTCTCCTTGACGTAACAATTCAATATTAAAGAGTTTCAGTTGTCGTATTGCAAATTTCATGAATTATTGAAAGGACAACCGAACTCGAAATGCATTTTAAATTTTTAGGGCATCGGTGTCTGTCTGGTATTGTCAGAAATACGTGATGGAAATGTAAAATACGGTCCAAATGGGATTACTTATTCATAACTTTCATGTAGCACGCGAAATGAAAAAAATAATCCTCTGTCGAAATTTTTGATTACTAATCCTGAAACGCCGCGAAAATAATCAGTGAAAATATTGTTACTATTTAAAAGTCATGGATAACGCTTTTACTCCGAAGGCATAGATTTAATTAATGAAACAGAATTTAATTTCGCAGTTCGATGGTTAAAATACGCAGCATGCATGAATTCATAATTCGCGGGAAAGAATATTTACGCATTACCAAGTTCTCAAAACGGTTAAGGAACCTTTAAAGAACCGACATAGACATATTTAAAAGATATTGATAACGCTTTTTCTCCGAAAGTTAGGATAGTTTACTCCAAATGGCCCTGAAATTCATTCCGAATTTCGATGGTTACAGGACCATGCGTGCGTTAATGAGTTATTACCTATCTCTTAATACTGTTAAGGGAAACACCGCAAGGGTTTTCTCTTTGGGGTCGATGTAGTAACGAAAATTCTAAAGCATGTGACATCTCCATTATTCAAATTGGGCGTCCTTAGTAGATTAAAGGCCATTCGTTCTGGATTATCGCGATTAGTCACGTGTCCTAAGTGGGAACATTAAGCTGTTACGGTAGCCTCCGTAATGCCTCCGTCTGCCTCCTATCACAACATACAGTTGTACGGTACGGTATAAATATATTTTGAACTACCTGTTGCCCGCGACTTCGTCCGCGTGGAATTTGGTTTTATCACGCACCCACATTTTACCCCTCGGAAAAGTAGCCTAAGTTACTCCTTGTTACATCAGCTATCTGCCAGTGAAAGTCCCGTCAAAATCAGTCCAGCCATTTCAGAGATTAGCTGGAACAAACAGACAGACAGACAAAAATTTAAAAAATGTTGTTTTGGTATATGTACCGTGTTATATATATGCACTTCGTAATAAGCGGTTATTTTAATATTACAAACAGACACTCCAATTTTATTTATTTGTATAGATTAGGAGCTTCCGATATGGGTTTTGCCGTTACAAGAGTATAAGATTTACCGGCGGCAATAAATTTTTCATCAAATATTGTTTTCTCTTACCAGATTCGCTTTCCTGTTATTTGAATTCCGCCGAATCGAAGGCCCTCAGTTTTGCATAGGTGGCTTCCTAAATTAGCTTTTGTGATTGGATGATAAATTTTTAATTAAATGGTGAATTTTAATTTTGATTAACCTAATGACTCTATCATAATGTACTAATTAGTTAGGAATTTCGGAGCGGAAACTAAACTGGAAAGTTAAACTGGTTTGCCACTTCAAATATTGTGGGACAATTTGTCTTTTTAAGATCGATATCTTTCTCATAACTTGGTGGCCCAGTGGTATAGACCTCGAGTTGTTTTCTGGAGGTTGCCAGTTGAAACCCAGACGAGCACCAATGAGTTTTACAATAAACAAATGTGAAGTGAAGAAAGGAGTCATAGGCAAGCATGCTACATCATAGAACACATCGTCGCTTAGCATATTGCATTCTATTAAATTTAGCATAAAGCAAATCAAAAACAAAAGTGAAATGCCAGCATTTTCCTAACATATCTGTATATGTTAGGAAATGCTACTGAAAACGTAAGTCTCTTGTTCCACTTGTACATAACTTATTCCTTGCAATACTCATTCGAAGACATGTCAAGTGCACGAAAGGAGCCTCTATGAGGCGCACTTAAAATCCTTTCACGACAATGGTTCGAGAGAACCAGTGACTCGAATGTAATAATATGCCTTTATTTACAGTAAGTATCATACGGCGTAGTGTTAATTATGATTAATTACTTTCTTATTTATTCAGTCATTTTCAACACCCAATAAACAAGTGAAACTCAAAGAGACCGGTGAAGCTTTGCGAAATTGATGCCGCCAATTTTCTCATTTAATCAATTAATAGCCACATTTGGTGTGGATTTTTTGTCCGGGTTGGTCCCAATCTACCAATTTTGGATTTGGGTCAATTCCGGGCTTTCGTTTCTGAGAAGTTTCGAGGACTTTTACTTATATTAAAGCAGAGGACTAGATGCTTTTAACTAGCGATATGCAGTGGAACTAAGTTATGATCGCAGTGAGTAGTGAGTGAGCAGTTTGGATACTGATTTGGATATATTCATCGTGTTCTTATTTTATTTTACATCAATATTAGATGTTGTTGTTATGGGCAGATACCACTTAACACCAGGTGGGCCGTCGCCTCGTTCCGCAGCCGTATCTCATAAAAAAAAGATATTTTTGTATTTATTGTATTTTTTCAACGCTTTGTCTACGTTATCTTTCATTATTTGATATAAATAGAACAAACTAAGTAACGTAATTTGCAAATAAAATGACAAATGTATGTTTGACTCTAATAATTCATGGTTACTAGCTCTTTATGTACATACTCGCCTGGAGTAGTTGATTATTTCATTGGTATATTGGTATAATTTTCCTTGCTGCTAGATCATTGGAAATGAATTACTGTAGAATTTGTTAGCTGAGTTGTGGGACTCATGGCGGCCATTAGCTCAAAGTCAAGTCTACGTTCTAGCAAGATGAAAACTGAGCAAACGAGTCTCTACCTACCTCTTGAGAAATTAAGGCGTGATTCTTTATATATATTACGCAAAAACAAATATATTCTATATTACATAACATCTAAACTATATTTTGGAATTAAATTTCCAGCCAAGTCTGCGCTGTTTAGGCCTAAGCTTTCAATTTTAGTGCCGCTTAGGGAATATCAAGTTGCGAATCAAATTGCGGCATTCAGCAAGTTATATTCTCACGAGAATGAGAATAATCTGTATTGTTTGTAATATGTTAACGGTTTTATACACTGCTCAAACAATAATACAGTGCAATAGCATGAATGAGCCTTTAATTCTAAGCTTTTTATCCACTTTATATGAATGAACAACAGGTTGTTTTAAACGTTAATATCAGTTTATTATATTACCATTTATAGTGATTAGTTTGATTTTCTTACAATTTGATTCAATATGAATAATTAGAAAAAGACTAAAATTTGAGAATCTTTTTACTGTTATATAATATTGTTATTAATTAATTATTATATTGTTATGTTTTATAAATAAATAAAACTCATTTTTCTTGGAAGAGTTTGCATGCGTACAAAAAGCTATTAAATGCTTACAATAATACTGTAAATGTCACTAGCGTCCTACGTAGCCTCATACCTCCTACCTACTACGGGCCATCTGCTCGTTCTGTAACTTTATAACATAAAAAACATAAAAGTATATTTCTGTGAATTATCTGTGTTATTATGTTTTTCTCATTCTCTGTCCTCATAAGTTGCATTCGACAATTATCTCAGTAGTGCGTCAAAATTCAACTTCGTCTCGCTAACCGTTATTCGACCACCATTTGCTAACATGGCTTATAATTGACGTCAATAAATAATTTAATTCCCAAAGGTGAACAGTACCAAGTTAGAATGTTTCCGTTTAGATGGATATCTACATTTTCTTCTATTTGTTCAACTCGAACCAAACAACTATTCGAAAAACTACACAAACCACAATAATAGTCATTTCAAATCCATTACCCCATATTTGAGATTTCCAATCTAACGTAAACGCGAGTGTCCCATCGTTAAATGGCCAACGGCCATCGGCCGCTGACCATCTTCTATGGAATTGCCCATAAAATGGCAACACTCACTTTCTTCGCATTCGAAATCGAGTTTAAAGACCGAGAGCTTATTAGAAGTTTGTATGCATTATTTTCGATATGTTTGTATTAAGTTTCTTTGTTATTTCATGTAGGAAAGGAAGAGTGAAATATCTTAATACAAGTATTTCTATTTAAAAGATGGTTTCAATACTATTGTAACATAATAAGTTATCGAATTTAAACTTTTCGGATGTGTAATTTTTAAAAAAAAAAAAATTTTTTAAATTTTCTAGAGTTTTATTTTAAGATCATTAAATGAAAAGTTGTTTGAATTTGTATTTAATAAAAAAAAGTTTAGAACGGCACGTTATTATATGGTGTAAATAATTATTAAATATAAACTCATAAAACAAAGTTGATATAGTAGATGGATTGGTCGAATTTGAACTCAAAGACATTTTAAGATCAGCAATTCAAACATATTTGATTGGCTTATCTTAATTTCCCATCATATATGTTAGAAAACCAAATATTTTGTAAAATTTAGTTCGTATGATATTATAGATATATATATATATTTACGAAAGTTTGGGTATAAACAGTTTAGTTCTCTTTTACGACTATAACATTTACCGTAGACATTAAAGTGCAGAAGTTCTAATACACTCTTAAAACTGTTAAATTATTTATTCGGAAACTTTATTACCTACAAGCTCTCACACTAGTATTCATATTTAGGTTTTGTCTTTGCGAAACACTTCACGGCTTGATAGAACAATTATACACCCACATAAAGGGAATTGTATAATTATGATATTAAGGGAAAGTGAATACGAAATAGGAGACAGATAGGTAATAGCTTCATTATGAACTTTCATATTGTTATTGTTCGGAAAGCGATAAAACTATAGAGGGGGAGATGATTTTGATATTCATTAGATATAATTAAGGTTAAGTAGGTAAAGTTATTGTTTTTATTAATTTATTCCGAAACTAATACGTTATATGTGTTAATAGTTTTGTTCGACTGGCCTCATAGCTCAGTTGGTAATAACCCTGCCTTCGGCGCTGTAGGTCGAGGGTTCGATTCCTACCCAGGACCAACATATCTGTGACGAAGGTATAGTAAGGTACATAGGTGTTTATTCTGTGTCTGAGTGTTGATATGTATGTATATACAAAAAAAAAGACAGTTGTCTGGTTCCCATGATACAAGCTATGCTTAGCTTACTTTGGGGCTAGATGGCGTTGTGTGAAATGTCCACCAATATTGATATTTATTATTACGACTCGCCTGGTTGACTTTTGAGAAAAAGAATTTGTCATCAAGCACCTAAGGTATTCTGGAAGTTTTAGAGCGGGCTCACTTATAATCAGTTCCCCATCTTCAGTCGCGCCACAGTCGGTCACATGCGGCATCTAAAAATCAACATTCGTTAAAATTCGTTTTAAGTGTTGGTGGCCGATAGTCACCGCTACTTACTTCCACTAATATGTTTCCACAACAGGCTACCATTTCATCTCTAACGTAAAGAATTTTAAACACACATAAAATAGAGTTCTTTGCTGGCCCCCGACCAGTCACGGTGCCTCGTAAAAATGTCATGGGCCCCATGTTTTATAGCCGAACCCCCTATGGGGTCCATGAATTTGTATGAGTCTTTGGGATGGGATAGGATAGTTCGTTTATAATATTTTAATATCGGACTAAACTTGACACAACGCGATACAAATTACGCCTTTGATAACTCTGATTCAGCAAATTTTAAGCTGTCTTTGAACTGCGAAAGATCAAAAATCTACAAGAAAATATTCAAACTTGAATAGCTTTTATTCAACTTCTACATTAAAAGCTCGGAAATAAGTAAAATAAATATATGTATACATCACAAGTATATAAAATTCACAAAATAAAAATAAGATGTGTGTGCTTCATACACAAAACAATTTCAATTTAATCAAACGGGTTAGAGGAGTTTAATTAATTGTAAGATGTCTCAAATTAACGGATGGATTCGTAAAGACGTAGTAAAAAAAATTATCTTGACTGATCTCAGTCGATCTATCGATCAGTTGAGACTGCAATTCAAATTTTTTCAAATTTTTACATTGGTTTCCGTTTAAAGTAAATTTAGAGAAGCAAGAGAGATAAATTTCACGTTAACTATAAGAAATTTTGAATTAAATACTTTTATCATTATTTGATTAGTGTAAAATATTTATATTTATTATGATAATTCCAGAAAATGAGGCATTTTACCTTCACGTCACGGAGTTACGACTGGGGACTTAAGTTGCGACTGGGGTCTTTTTGTATCTAAAGGATAGACTCATGTCGTATTGCGTGTTATGGGCAGAGATTACTATATAACACCAGGCGGGCCATCTGCTCGTACTGTAACTTTATCAAATGAAAGAAAACAGTCGGCAACTTTTTTTAATTACCCAGTTATGTTATTTCATTATCTAATCATCAGAAAGCTATGTATTCAAAATTGAATACAAGAAAAATCACATAAGACTTAGCGGTCAAGTGGTCAACAAATAGGATTTAACATTACGCAAGTTCACATCACTAAACCAACGAGTTAAGGCTATTTGTTCTTAGATATTTGCAACTTTCGCATCGCACACAATGTGTTGACGACAAACCTGCGTAAATTGAATTTCAAATGGCCGTTTCATATGAAAGCTAGTTTTGCTGCACCCACGTTTGTTCATGTTTAAATTAGTTCTGGTGCCCGCTTCCGAGAAAACTGAAGTTTTCATATGAGCTCTGACAATATATTTCTTATTCTGATCTAAAAAGTCATTAATTTTGGAAAATGTCCGGTAAGTATTTCAGCGGTAATAGTTTCTCGCGACACAAGCAAAATGTTTACTTAAAAGGCGACTATATACTTGAATGTATGACATGTAAATTACAGACATCAGAAATACGTTTATTATTGTTTCCTTAAGTATTTCCATAGATATAAAACGGTTACCCTGGCTGTGATACTGTTGTTTTGAGCAAGATATACTGCTAAGCATCGATGGGCCATTTACTCATTATTTATATACAATCGTTCTGAATGCGGTCCCTATTGCAGTGAGCGTATTTTCATATGTGTGATAGTGACCAATTTCGGTGCATCGGATTCTCTTAAACGTGAAATTTTAGCGAAGCTATGTCTTATTTATTTTCTACAAGTACTTGTAATAATAGTACAAGACTAGTTTTTTTTTATGTGATACAGTTAAGTTCAAGTTAAGGAAAAGGTTTGCAATGGTAACCTCTGCCCATAACAACCGATGCGACTTGGGTCTTCCCTTACTAGGTACGACAAGACCCAAGTCGCATCATATGCGCCCGTAACTCTGAGACGAGACGTGTAGGTAGAATGTCTCTTGTGCCTGTAATTTCACCGGCAACCACACCTTTCAAGCCGGAACACAGTAACGCAAACGCGTTACTGCTTGGCGGCAGAAATGGGCATGGTGGCAGTACTTCCCCGGATGAACTTGGCGAGAGTTCTAATGCTCTTGGGTCTAGCATCCAATGGTTGCAACTTTAAAGCTGGTTAGAAGGACTGAAAGAAATAAATTTACTTAGTTTTGTTATGAGACAATAATCCAAGGAAAATTGGCCGTGTGTGTACATACATGAATGGGTCAGTGAGTGTTCCGGCCCACCGGGAAGTAATCGTCTTACGTGGACGCGTGTCGAGTGGGTTTGGACAGATGCCATGGTGGAAGAGATAGCGATTTATATACGCTATTGTACAGTTGTACACGTACTGACAAGGAAAAAAATTATAATACATAATTATGTCAAGTGCAAAAATGGAGCCTCTTTGAGGCTATTTTACCCTCGGAAAAGTAGCCTAAGTTACTCCTTGTTACATCAGCTATCTGCCAATGAAAGTCCCGTCAAAACCGGCCAGCCATTTCAGTTAGCCGGAACAGACAGACAGATAGACAATAATTGTAAAAAAATATTGTTTTGGTATATTTACCGTGTATACATCCATATGAACTTAGTAATTTATTTATTTTTTAATATTGCCAACAGACACTCTAATTTTATTTATTTGTATAGATTTACTTGGCCGCGCCGCTTGCTACCACATACACATGCGATGTTACGTCAACTTCTTAAATGGGGGATTATCTTATACACTGTATATACCCCTTAATGCCTTGTAAGTCTCGTTACGGCTCGCAACTTGAAGTAATAATGATTTTTATGTCATCGGCTTAGTGCGGCCCCACACCTTGTGTAATAATTTCCAATGAAATAAGCTGTTTGTGAAAATAATTAACTTCAAGTTTTAATAAATTTAAAAGAAAGTTTACCTGGGTTTAGTCTACTGGAACATTGATAAGGCCTACTACTTTACTTCCTTGTCCAGAATAATCAATTATTTGCAAAATATTCACGTTGGATTTTGTAAAATCATGATAGTCTTTTTTATTTGTTTAGTCTTAGAATGATAATGAAATTTATAATGCCAGCCTAGCAAATATTCGAATCTGAACGAACCGAAAAGTTGAATTAATTACTTGATGTTTGGATACCCTAAAAGCAAAAAAAGTGAATTTGCAGATAAAATAATAATAATAATAATAATAATAATCGTGCACATTTCACACAGCGCCATCTAGCCCCAAACTAAGCATAGCTTGTATCATGGGAACCAGACGACTGTTTTAATTTTTATTTTAAATACATACATTTAATAAATATTGACACCCAGACACAGAACAAACATCTGTCTTTGTCACACAAATGTTTGTCCTGCGTGGAAATCGAACTCACGACTTGCAGCGCAGAAGGCACGGTTACTACCAACTGGGCTGTGAGGCTAGTCAGTCAAAATAACCAAGGCTTTTGAGCCTTCACTCCCAAGAAAAATCCCATGTGCCGGCAAATTTGCAAAGTGGTCCAAACACGGCTTTGCGCTCAATACTCGATTATAGTGAACGTGTAAATAACCTTACGAAATAATCTGTCGATTCGCAATCAGCTTTAAGTCAAATTGAGTTCGTGTCGCCTAATTGAGTGTAAAGGGTTTCATAATTTGCATAATTTTTTAAAAGTTTTATTGGTTTTGACACGGTGCATTACGTTAATAGCGGTAAATAATAATAATAATAAAGTTTATTTGATATTTTTACATAACAGCTTAACTTACTTAGAATTATGTTTACATAACGGTACGTACGATAAGATGGTCAATCTTATCGAATACATTTATTAACTATGACTTCACTATTGACTGATCTGACTATCGAGACAATAATTAAGTATCAAAAAATTACAACTACCCTCCGCCAAATGGTGCCTCATATGCAGTTTATTTCAAAAGTACTAGCATCATGGCTGTTTCTGCTGCCAAGTACTGGTGCACTCCGATTGCTGTGTTCTGGTTTGAGAGATGATATTGCTGATGATAGTAAGTAGTTTTAAGAGCAGTAGAACTCGCCAAGTTCGTCCGGGGAAGTACTGCCACCATGCCCATTTCTGCCGCCATTTGTTCCATCTTAGCACTAGAAACCTACTGCTCGTAATTAATAGTCCTATATATTTGTATAAATATTTGTAGTTATTACTTGAAACAAAAAACACTCATAAACGATAAAATAATTATGTAAGGCGGTTTCTTCAAACAAAAAAACCGACTTAACGTAACTTGAGATATAATTTTATCGCCACAATTTGTCAATTCACATTCATAACACATTCGTGTTGAAACATTGATAAGAAAAAAACAATTTATATAACTTAACTTGTATTGATGTTAATTTTATTTCATACTAGCTGTTGCCCGCGACTTCGTCCGCGTGGAATTCGGTTTTATCACGCACCCCTATAAACTGAACTTGAATAGCAATAAAGTTCAAATTGACTCTACATTTTATTTAGAAAACGTTTATATGGGAAAAAGAAAAGGGCTGTTTTTAGGGTTTTCCCGGCAATTATTCGAATTTTTCTCACCTTTTAAACCTTCCCTAGACCTCCACGAACATTTCAAGACCAAGATAAGATAAATCTGTTCAGCCGTTCTCGAGTTTTAGCGAGACTAACGAAAAGCAATTGATTTTTATATGTATAGATTTTGCATTACGTTGCAGAACAAAACGTTATCCGGAGACCTACAAACAAGTTTAAAATGTATTTCTTTAGATTTCGTAAAGGCTTGATACGTACTAGTAGTAACGTTAAATAATGTCCATAGTAATTATTGTAAATTTTGTTGGCCTTTAAACCCTATTTGAAGCTTCATGTGACTGTTTACTATAGATTAAACCAGGGAGGCTTAATCTAAAGTAAACATAACTTCAAACCAAGGAACTCCGGTTCGATACCCGTCCTAGTGCAAGGACGTCATAATGTTCCCACTGTGAAATGATATGTTTAATTTTTAATGATTATTTTATTGTTGAAGCTGTATAATAAATATAATATAATTTTAGTAGTAGTTACAACTTATGGCAAGTTCATCCGGGAAAATACTACCACCATACCTATTCCTGCCACCAAGCACTAATGCATGCGTTACTGTGTACCGGCGTGAATGGTTTGATTGCCGGTAAAATTACAGGCACACTAGACATTCTCACCTACACGTCTCAGAGTTGCAGGTACATACGATGCAAACTTAGTCTTTTTAGACTTTTTAGTAGGGGCGGACCCAAGCATATTGCTTGTTATAGATAGATAGGTCTGCTCGTTCTGTAACTATATCACATAGAAGAAACGGTAAAATTTCTTCGGAAAATGCAGCATAAATGGCAGGTGAATGAAAATCAGTACCATAACCTGGATTTCTATTCCAGAATTACTAAGAAGAACATCTGGCGGGACGCTCGTGTAACCACACTTCGGCTTCACGATGGCTTTTCACTTTATTACGCCGATAAAACGACCGCGATCGTAGGGAAATTTATGGGCCGTGGTGACCATCTGTGGTGATTATGAGGGACAATTTGATTATATATTCATTATCTTGAATAAAATTAGTTTCAGTCCCAATTTATATTACATTTGTTGAGGGACATGTAAGTTTCACTTCTTTTTTATGTATTAATAAAAACATACAAAAAAGTCTTCCTTATTCCTTAGTTGCAGTAACAGTCGCATGAAAAAGATGGTGGGGATGAGCTCAGCATTAAGGTTGCTACTTTCCCATGGTAGTGCAAACTAGTTGATCCTGTGCTATGTATGCTCGTATTCTTGTTCTAGGGACTCTATTGCACTATTGGCACGTTTACGACCTATAATAGGAACATACAGGAATACAATCGTAATCCCAAACTATAAAAATTAAATAATTTGTAAGCTAGTCGTATGTTGATGCAGCCGATCCTGATACTAGTGAACAGCTGGACGCAGGTTTCTTCCAGAAAAAGCTCACCGCAAATGCTTCCTATTGTCATCTTGCGTAAGTCCATCTTGATTTATAATTATAAAATTTAAGCCTCCGTGGTTAATAATAATACATTTGTATATACAAAAAAGGACATCTTTTATTTTATCAGTTGTCTAGTTCCCATAGTATGCTTAGTTGACGCTGTGTGAGTTGTCCATTAATATTTATTTACACTCCCTGAATCGTTAACACTGAGCCAGTGATTTGTCATTGCATGGAATTATTAGAAGGCCACATACACTTAAAATATTAGCATCAATACGTATACAGTCATCGTCCATGATACAATATTAACGCATTGAACCGGATGTAAATAAAGGAAAGTCCCAATTTCCGCATATTTTCACACATCTTGGATTTTAAGAAACGCTATCGATGACTCAGTGGCCAGGTGATTCATGTACCTGATGAGTGGTTTACTACTGAGTTATCTCAAATTGTTTACGCTTGGTTTTCAATGAAGAATTGTATTGTTCCGCGAAAGCAATGCAGATAAGATTGTGCATTTTTCGATTAGATTTATGCAAGTCGTAATGTGAACAAACAGAAAATAGATATTTCAATATTTTAAGAATGGAATTTTTGAATTTAAATTTATTTGTTATTGTTTTGAATTTTGGTATTTTTATCTCGTATTTGTATGTGATCATGGTCACACTGATAAGTGTAAGTGCATACGTTAAAATTGTATAAATTTTAGCTGAGCGAAATACATGTTCTATTTACCTTTTATATAAATACTATAAAGGTACCTATGTAAATGTTTATGTCAAGTATCTAATGCATAAAATGATTATAAGCCACTTTCGCTGCCTTTAAAGGGATATTATGATAACGAGACTATATTCTAGTTTGTATCTCTTTAATGGCTAGTTTATAGCCTGCTCTGCTCATAATCAATAAGCAGAATTGTTTGTAAGACCGTATTCAGATGCCACAAGTTTTGCAGCTGAATTTTATTGCAATTTTGAAATATCGCTTTAGATTCCAAGCGTCCACTTGTTTATTCAAAACATATTTTTGACTGGCCTTGTAGCTCAGTTGGTAACAACCCTGCCTTCTTTGCTGTAGGTCATGGGTTCGATTCCCATCCAGGACAAACATTTGTGTGATAGATGTTTGTTCTGTGTCTGGGCGTTAATATGTATGTATTTACAAAAAAGTACATATGTATTCTATCAGTTGTCTGGGTCCCATAGTACAAGCTATAATTAGTTTGGCGCTAGATGGCTCTATATAAATTGTCCACCAATATTATTATTATATTATATATTAGTATGTGCTCGTCATATCTGACCTAGAGCAGACTAGTCACAGAAGCACGTTTTTACCTCGTTCTTAGACTCGAACCCATATCTCGCCCTCTATAACTACACGAGAGATTTTCTGCTGTACATTCAACAATCATTCAAGTAACAGTACAAAGAGATAACATGTCTTAAATTATTCCGTAAACAATGTGCGTACCAGCGTTATGTAATTATTAACTTGAATGACAGCATAGATAACGCTAGGTCTAAATATTTTCCTAATTATAAAAGTCGTTCGTCTTAGTACGCCATCGAGCTAGGAAACAATAAATACCCCAAGACACGCTGATGTCATTTTGGGGAAATTAGGCTGCAGCGACTATACTTTTTGACTGCGCAAATCATGGCTTCAAGACTCGTGTGCTAAACTGAGGAAAAAATATGTTTGATTCCAATATCTCCAAAACACAGTGTTTTACTAAAGATATTTCTGTGGTCTTTTCATACTAAAAATCACGGAAACATCAAAGTAGCAACGTATTTCCTCCATCAGTCTGAAACTTGATAATGAAACGTCTTACTTTATTATTTTCTTTGTAAATGTAGTTTGAGTAACTTGTTTTGTCAATACTGTAATACCTTAGAGCAAGGTGGCTTAGTACTGACCCCGAGTTTCAATCCGGAGGTCGCTAGTTCAAATCCCGACGTGCACCTATGAGTTTTTTTTAAAGATCTATGTGCGCAATACCACGTTCTCAAAACGGCGAAAGAAAACATCGTGAGGAAACCGACATGTCCTAGAACTAAAAATTCGAAGAATATGTCAAGTGCACGTAAGGAGCCTCTTTGAGGCGTACTTAAAATCCTTTCACCACACTGGTTCGAGAATACCAGTGACTTGAATAGAATAGAATAGAAGTCTAGGTAGGTACTAGTTCCTCATTGTTTTAGTGATACGCTAGCGGTTGACCTTGTAGAATCACAAATATTTGGCCTGACGTGTGAAAATCATTAAAATTCCGAATTGTGATCACATAAAATGATATAGAATAATAAAATAATATAACTGTACCTAATACCGTATCCAAAATCTTCTGAAATCACAAAAATGCATGCTATCGGTGACGCGACTGACGATTAAAGGACACGGTAACGACTAGCGATAACACTGATAACTAATCTCGGTCTTGGACTCGAGCACATTGTTTGTTTCTTACATCCATGGACGGTGTACGATATTCGAATTAGGAAAGAAAAAAATGTATTTTGTGAGTTTTTATGTGTGCGGCCTCATTGGAGATCAAAGTGTAAACGGAGTTCGAATTACAATTTCATAGAGTAAATCCTATTTGGTGAACTTGACTGGCAGTAATTTTCTTTTAAATTTTATAGTCTGTTATGAAAAGTATTTAGTCGAGTGGGTGCTTTTAGTGGAATATTTTCGTTTATTTAGCCGTTTCTTAATTTATAAGTAATATTTTGGGGAATTTCTCGCAACACGAAAGCGTATTGGTGTGGGAAGTGTGAAAATAAGTTATCGATAGTTTTACAACACAGAACATTTTTTTACCGTTAAATAACATTTTCATTCAAACGAGCCCATCCACATGCATAAAATAACAAGTGTTAAACTAATAAAATGGTAGCTTTGAATAACTAGTTATTGCGTAACGGAAAACTGTTATTTAACGTGTTAATTAAAAAAAGTCGAGGTTAATGGGAGATCGAATTTTCGTACGAATTGGTGATTCAGTGATTGTTATGATGCGCGCGCGCCAGCAAGTCTCTTGAATGAGTTGATTTTAGTGAGTGAATATTTAAATGATAAAGTGTTGTGATAATGAGTGTGCCAAATTTGAGTGCGGATCAAATAACAGGTATTTTATTTCGCTTATATTTAATATGCATTGTGTGGCTGTGACGATGGATTACAAGTCTGAAGTAAGCCGCAAAAGGTTTACCTAGGGATTTATTGACCGGCCTCATAGCAAATTTGGTAGTAACGCTGCCTTCTGCGCTGTAGGTTGTGGGTTCGATTCCCACCAAGGACAAACATTTGTGAGACATTTGTAACATTGATGTTTGTTCTGTGTGTGGGTGTTAATAGGTATTGATTATATGTATGTACAAAAGAAACGTATTTAAGTATTGTATCAGTTGTCTGGTTCCCATGATACAAGCTATGCTTAGCTTACATTGGGGCTAGATGGCGCTGTGTGAAATGTCCATCAATATTTATTTATTATTTATTTCCATGCTGGAGAAATGGAAAGATTTACAATTATTTTTATCAATTAATTTTTTCCTTAAACTGATAATTTCTGATTTCTTCTGAGAACTGTATGACTCCACTTGTAGGTACTAGTTACGAAACTTTTGTCAACAAAGGTCGAATCCACATTTTTTTCTGTAAACCATAAGCCATGGCTTAGTGGTAGGATAAATTTCTGGTACTTTTTATATGATAAAGTCACGGAACGAGCAGATGGCCCATCTGGTGTTAAGTGGTAACCTGTGCCCATAACAAGCAATACAACTTGGGTCCACCCCTACCTAGATAGAACAAGACGCAAGCCGCATCGTATGCTCCCGTAACTGAGGCGTCGAGGCGGAATGTTTCATGTGCCTGTAATTTCACTGGCAACCGAACCTTTCAAGCTCCGGCTTGAAACATTTACGTGTATGCATTACTGCTTGGCGGCAAAAATTGGTATGGCTACCACGAAGACGAAGTTACGGGCAGAAGCTACTATAAAATAAATCTCTAATAGAGAAAATAAAGTTTGTCAAAGTGTGTCACAGTTGTAATGATAGGTATAAAACATGGGAAAACACAGACCATCTCAGCGGGTTGCCGAATAAAAGTTAAAATCGAAGATAAAATCTATTCAAATGCCGACGAAACGTTACATAAAAGACATATAACGATAATACAAATAAATATGCTTTCTATAGATAAATATTCATGATATTTTCCCCTTGTGGGTTACAATGCCGTGGGATATACCTACGTATACGTGAGTGGTGGTGAGCGCATCACCGCTGTGTTTTATGAAGAACTTAGCTTTTGTCTCCAAAATCATTCAGACGGCTAGTCTTAAAAGCAGTCTCTCAATCCAAGTTTGTCCGGGGAAGTACCCAACATGCCCATTTCTGCAAGCTGTTCCGGTTACGTGAACGTGATACATGACGGGATTTGAACCGGTGACCTCCAGATTGACACTGTAAACTGGGCCACCACTACTCACAGTTTTTTTATAAATACGAAAGTATGTGTGTTTGTCCATACAAAGGACCTTTATACATCAAAACAAAAATAGATACATCCGTATGGATAGATATCTTTTTACACCTTGACGTCAAAAAGATATAGAGACTTTGAATAACAAATAACATAAATTATCATAAACAAATGTTATTATTAGTGTTAGATATATGCATGTTATTTATAAATTTAAGTAACCATATAAGACAATGTTGTCTGATAACAGTATGTCTACATTAGGTAAACACCCACTTATAAACTGTAATGATATCTTCATACTAATTTATTTTATCTTTGTTTAGACAATTAATGTATGAATGTGTGGCTTCAGATCAAAAGTCATGTAATCATCATGTCGCAACGTACAAATGAATATTAGTGGACAATTCACACAGCGCCATCTAGACCCAGACTAAGTATAGCTTTATACTATGGAAACCAGACAACTGATACTTATAAACATTCTTATTCATAAATACATACACATAAACATATTAAGATCCAGAACAAAACATGTAATAATATAATAATAATAATAATAATAATAATAATATATTTATTTGCCAATAATAGTAAAAGTTAACAAAAGATAATTAACTAATTAGGTATTATGTCTAGTTCCTATTCACATAGATTCAACTGTGAATCACAAGCTAAGCTTGTTATAAGCTTGTGTTTTGTGATTCCGGGTGCGAATTTATACAATCACTAGTGTAGTATATTGATATCAATAACGTTCATCTTGAGGCAAAGTATCCAATAAGATTAACCATGTAAGATCGTCACACAAATAAAAAAAAATAAAAAATTGGTGGACATTTCACACAGCGCCATTTAGCCCCAATGTAAGCTAAGCGTAGCTTGTATCATGGGAACCAGACAACTGATATAATACTTAAATACATACATATAATACATATCGACACCCAGATACAGAACAAACATCTATGTTCGCCACATAAATATTTGTCCTGGATGGGAATCGAACCCATGACCTCCAGCGCAGAAGACGGGGTTACTACCAACTGAGCTATGAGGCCAGTCAAATGGTTGTCCTGGGTGGGAATCGAATCCACGGCCTCCGGCGTAGAAGGCAGAGATTACTTCCAACTGAGCTGTGAAGCCAGGCTAGCTGTAGAGCACTTATAGGTAATAAATAACATTATTGATAGACAAATTAACTAAAACCGTGAGATTGAACCTTTTCATACCCCATAAACGATACACGAGAATAGCCGGTAGTAGATAAGTCATACAAATTATACATACACATTCATTCGACTGGACATTAATGGATAGTTTCGACATTCACCGAAAAGTATCGATAAAATGGCTCTCAATAATTGAACACTTGAGCAAAGCCCTTACAAATTAAGTTGTCACATGCTAGATAGAATAATTCATTCTGGACAATTTCATTTAAAGGCCTCTGTTTTGATGTAATGGTGTTCAGTAATGGGACTAATTAATATTTTGCCTAATATTTCAACGAATAATAATATATTAACTAATATTTCATATAATTATTAATTCAAAATATTAGACTTAACCTATAATAAATGTATTTTACTTATTCTTAACATTAGCTTAAAATTCAAAAATGAAATAACGTATGGTAGAACATTAGACAAACTGAAGAAAAACACTGTTATTAATTATTTGTTTGTCACAATTATATTTTGGCAAATAAATGTATTTACTTAATTTGATTTGAAAAATACTTCTCCTTTATTCAATCTTATTATATCGGTTGATAGAAAAAACTATTTTCACATCCACCACATATTTGGTATTGCCTGAATACACCAAGAAAGTGCATTTAGAGGAATAATGCCTAAGTTGCCCTTTTGGCATTGATTGATGGATAGAATTCAGTTCATTTATATATAATTATTTCAGTTTCATTCTAAACCGAGTCGGGGGTTTCCATACCTTGCTACTGAGCCTATAATACTGATAGAAGGGATACAAAATAGGTCATTCAGCATAATGCGTAAGGGATGCAATTTAGGTCAGTGAGCATAGCCATTGCACGCAATGTAAGTCCGCTAACAAAATTGGTAAACAGACAGCATTTCGGGTTAAGCAAACGAGCGATTTTTCCCATTTGACGACAATTTACGTTCATTATTTGCAATGGGCGTGAATTGACGTCTATCATACATAATAATTAACTGTTTTCAGTGGTTTCAAACAGTTAAGAAATTAACAAAATCTATCAATATTAAAGTTGAAAAATTTAAGCGATTTCCCTATCAATACATGTTATATAAAACTGACTAATCATAAGTTATGAAACTGCAATTATAGTACCTCTTCCAACTTAAATTGCCAGCAGACTTTACGAAATAATATTTGTAACAATTAATATTGCCTTGTTCGTTTTATTTTCGTTTGTTTTATTCGCTTAAGTTTACTTTCTTTTTGTTGCTTCTTTTGGTTATATGTGGTTAGTTTAGTCATTTCTATATAGAAACTTATACATTGTGATTCATAGTTAGAGGTAATGGCGGGAGCTGAGAGGCAGTTTGTTTTTTACAGAGATTTATGAGAAAATAGGCCCTGCTAACACATATATTCTAATTAGCGTCTAAATATAAACATGCTTAAAAAGTATATATATCAAGATATTGACTTTGAATACCATTTAAAATACAAACTCTATTCACAACTAAATTGATCCAAAGCGTGGCGTTCATATCATGAAGTTAAAAAGGCACAAGTTGGCGCATGTAATGTACTCATAGTAATAGTTGTTTCGCATAAAAACGCTCGTCTGCATTATTTTAACGGTCATTCCCAAACGCTCTTTGTTCGTTGAACCCATAATCACTCTCGACATTTAGACGGACAGATAACAAATAAGGCATTAAAGTTAAGTCGTGTGCGTTGCTAATTAGTGAGAAGTAAGAATTTTGGGAGCCTATGGGTTGTAACCATTGCTGAAATATATATAAAAATATATACATAAATCGCATAAGAAATGTATAGACGAAATAAAAAACGGGGTTCTTCAATATTTTTAGTGGAGAGGAATCTTTGGAAATGGTAGCTATTTTTTTAACAGAAACCAGTCAAATAACATCAGTTAATGGAGAACTAATATTGTTTTGTTTTTGTTTCAGAAATCGAAGCGGCGGAGGCTTGCAAATGGCTCAGAGCTGCCGGGTTCCCACAATATGCGCAGATGTACGAAGGTAAGAAAGCTAAATCCAATTCATTTCCGTACATGGATAGGTCACTCCTACGTGGACACACCGGCTGATAGTAAAAATTGGACTTACTGGTACTTATTATTAGTATTGTTTTTATAATACACCTTAAGATTGCAGCACAAAGGCCTGCCTTCTCTCCCTTCCCTCCTAGATTACTCAGTTTTGGGCTATTTGGGGCTAGTCCTTTGAAAACGAGTCTAGCTCGTTTCGAGGTCAATTGTTAATTCAGGAGTTAAATAAAATCTTATGTATTTCGCCCGTTCTTGTTGATTTTTTTGACTTGCTTTGCAAAATTTGTCGGAATTTCGCAAAATTAAAACGTTTATATTTCTATGAAAATGTACAATTTTAAAGTTATAATGTTGAGGGTAAACACATAATATTTCGGTATGAAGGTGTCGCTGTCAGAACAATGAAAGACCTGTCCCAACATCTATCAATCATACTGGCCGCTGTCCTACATTCTGTACAACAATGTGTTTTGGAAATGATATATGGTTGAGGGACAGTTGATATTAGAATTACATTGCGGAATACTTCTTTATTGAAATTATATAAAGAGAATTTGTAATATTAGCTCGGAAATAGTTTTTTTTTATTGGTTTATGTATGTTCTCGAATATACATTTGTTTCATGCGTAAAATTATACATAACCTCTCAGTGTGAGGCTAACTCATGGGATTTGTTATTCTCTCAGAGTCACCATACAAAAAATAAAGATCCGTTAAGACCAGAAATGCTACGTTGCCAGTTTTTTCGTACCAGTGTTATTGTAGTAATAATAACGATTGCTCCTTCACTCGGAGACTACTTACTTCGCAGGTGGCATAACTAAAATAGACCATTTCCCTTGTCTTGAAAATAAACATTGTAACCACACAAAGTCTGTCCCGGCCGAAGATCGAACCGGAACACCTCCCTTTGCTGCTTGGTTACTAAAGATTAGCTGCGGTTCGGTAAAATTAATGATTGGCCCCGTGGTACTGGCCCCCCTGACCCTGAGTTTATATCCGGAGGTCGCTGGTCCAAATCCCGACGCGCACATTTGAGTTTTTTGGCTTGATCATTTTTATTGCGAAATACCACGTTCTCGAAACGGTGAAGGAAAACATTGCGAGGGAACTGACATGTCCTAGAACCAAAAAAATTTAGAACGGAGCCTCTTTGAGGTGCATTTAAAATTCTATCACCATCTACTATAATAGTAGACTAGTAGTAGTATGTGAAATGAATACCACCCTGTATTCCATATAAAGAACGTAATGAAGCTCAGCTGCAAGTGAAGCCAAATCCACTCAATTGACCGCCATTCTTAGGTTTATTAATGAAATCTTAGTGTGGATAAGATATTCTTTTACTTGCATTGATCTCCGTGGCTACAGGAGATCTACGTATTATTTTATGCAATACTGCCATCAACATTAAACCGAATTTTTTATGCTAATAATTTATGGAACGAGCAAGATGGCCCACCTGATTTCAAACTATAAGAATAACGTCTTGGGATCGCCTCTACTTAGAAATGAGAAGACCCAGTCGCATTGTATTGTACCCGTAACATTTAGAGGCGAAAGTGGAATGTCTCACGTGCCTGTAATTTCACCGGCAACCACATCTTTCAAACCAGAACATAGTAGTGCGTATGCGTGACGGCAGAAGTAGATATGGTGGCAGTACTTCCCGGAAGAACTTGGGACAAGTTGTAGTAAGATGTAGTACTGCCTTAAAAAAAATTAGTTTTCCACCTTTTTGCTTCAGAGATTTCTTCTACATTTTGTGTAGAATACGCTTGATATTCAGTCTCGCTTGTCTAAACCTCCCTACAGTAGTACAGTGTGGTTAATAATTAACTACTCGGCATGGATATCAGTTTACACCATAGTTTTATTTGTAAGGAGCATCCACATAAACCTGTCTCCTTTGACAATATAAACTAAATTATCCTTTAATAACAGTTAAGGAAAATAGGCACGAACTCGCTTTCTTCACAGGCCACAGAAACTACGGGACAATCTGTGGCAACGCAATACTGACTATCACATGAACTGTGGTACCTACATACTACCTATGTCAGTAACTGCGGCTTTGTGGGCATTCCTTTATATCAACAAATCTATTGGGCATGATTGAATACTATCCCGGCGTTTGAATAAACACAATGACTTGGAAATAAGATGACACGTAAATTCAGTTATGTGTATAAAGAATTTATTTGGGATAGAGAATAGTGTTTTTCTTTGAAACTTCCCTTAGATATTAATTTATAAGGTGTTAATATGTATTATATGTATGTAGCTACAAAAAAAAGTAAAGTATTATATCAGTTGTCTGTTTCCCATGATACAAGGTATGCTTAGCTTACTTTGGGGTTAAATAGCGCTGTGTGAAATGTCCACCGATATTATTATCATTTAGGGTATGTAATAAAACTCTGCAGATATCGTCGAGGGAAGTACTGCTACCTTACGTGTAAGCCTATCATAGAAACATAGATCTGACGAGTTGTGTAAGTTTGTCCTCGATTACAGCTGGAGAGAGCAAAAACTATAAATATTTTCTCATTCTATTTCATTAAAAATGCTCAATATGCTCAATTTTCATAAAAAATGCTCAACCTTTACAATTAAGTACCACTAAATGGTGCGCGTTGCACCATATTAGTAGAACATGGAAACATTTTAAATTAATTCTCATATCATGTAAGTTTTAGAAAAAAAATAACCATTAATATATTTATGTAATGTAAATTAACTTAAAAACTCAAATTCTGGCGAAATTTTATTAGCATAATTTCAAAAAATAACGATATTCCGTTACGGATTCTAGCTATTTATTACACCATAAAACTACTCACCCACATTCCCCTCGCTATAACAAAGGATGACCCGAAATTGATGTCCTAAATTATTTTTATAGGTTTTCGATGACATAATCCATAATTTTTGCTCAAATAAATTTAAAAAACGTTTATGTTCAGTGAAAGTGTCCGCCCACCTAAAAACTAAGGTCGCTGTTTAAACAGGATGGCTGGGGATGTGAAAATTCTGATACTTTGGAAGATTCAAGGCAGTCAAGTCAAGCGGAAAAGAAGTCAAATCAGTCGAGCGGTTTCGTAAAAAATAAGCGTTTGCCGGCATTTTAAAGAGCAGTAGAACTCACGCCAAGTTTGTCCGGGGAAATATTGCAACCATGCCCATTTCTGCCGCCAAGCCATAACGCATTCGCGTGTTCCGCGCTATGTTCCGGTCTGAAAGGTGTGGTTGCCGGTGAAATTACAGGCACATGAGACGTTCCACCTTCATGTCTCAGAATTAGGGGCGCATACGATGCGACTTGGGTATTGTTACCTAGTAGGGGAGGACCCGAGTCGCATCGATTGTTATGGGCTGAGGGTACCACATAACACTAGGTGGGCCGTCGGCTCGTTCCGTAACTGTATCACATAAATATTAATAGTAAGGTTACTTGGCTAGCAACGGTTTATGCAAAGGTTAAATTATTAAGATTTTAAGAAGTTTGTGCTGAGTTCCCCAGCTATGATGATCACTGGCTGTACAGACTACTTCAAAATGGTTTTTGTCATCCCATGGCCAAACAAAACATTAACCGATAAGCGTTATCTCTTGCAGGTAAACGTTGCTTTTAAATGACTTAATACGTACATCAAAGCACATTTTGGAAAACTAACTTTAAGCCGTTGCAATAAGGGTCTTCTCTGTTTTCTTACTTAGCTGTGTGTCAACATGACAGTGGCTAAGATATTTAAACACTATATGCCAGTCAATTTTCAATCGTATATATATAGGGTAAGAAATCTTCTTTGCAGTTTAAACCGGAGGAATTTTCGAACTGATTCATAATTATTACAAGGGTGGCAGGGGGTCGGCACCCTGTCAGAATACGGATTAATGCTGTCAAAATATTTTTAGGTGATTAACTCAGGTATATTTTGACCTCTCATTCTATGACAGTTTGTTGTGATATGTGTACCTGTTTTGTGGTTTTGCAAAAAGTGTCCCGAGTGTTTGGTTATGTTTGTTTGTGTTTAAATCCTATTTGGAACGAATCGTATTATTTGAGCTTTAATGGTAAGTGACTGTGTTATTTCTTTTTTTATTTAGCTTGGATTTGTTGAATTTTAGTATTTTAATTATTTCAGTTTTAATCGGGGTGTAGATTAATAAATTGTATTAATTGAATAAAATGTTAAATATATTTGCTTAAGATCTTCGTATCAACATAGTGTAATAAATGTTTTGTGTTTGAGTTCAAAGGTAGATTTGTGTCGTTCAGTGAATCAAGGTTTCGTCTACTATCAGTTACGAAGTGAAATTAGTTTCGTATGGATTTGCTCGCTTGAGTAATACACTCAATTTAATCACCTCTAAATTAGTTTTCCCAGCAAAGCATAAAAAATAAGCCTGGATGATTTTTAAGAATCAATATTTTGCCTTTTTCGTGTAGTTCTTAGAATAACACGTATTTTCAGAATTTCATTAAATATTCATACTTACCTTGATTTAAATATTCTGAATTTTTATCTCAAATTGAATTTAATAACATTTCACGGTTGCTTATCAATAACTGAGTAGCCATTATATCATAATTATATGGTGAGGTACATTTGCCTTTATCAAAACTCATTCATTACTTCTAAGTTTGAGTGTGGGCGTCCAATACCTCTGAAGCAATCAGTCGGCTGATGCCTATGAATATTCATGTTTCATGTCCTAAGTAAACATTTCAGAGTAATAACTTATTACGTCTTACTACGGCTTAAGTACGAACACTCTGTACTTTAGTAACAGTAAAACTTATGCAATATTCTTCGGGTGAAGAATATAAGAAAATAACCGCTATATACCCATTTCTGCCGCCAAGCAGAGATACATTCGCGTTAGTGCGTTCCTATTTGAAAGGTGTGGTTGTTAGTGATACTGCAGATACATGAAACATTCGATTTTCACGTCTCAGAGTTAAGGTCTTGTCGTACCTAAGTATAGGTTTACCCAAGTCCTATTACTTGTTATGGCAGAGTTTACCACTTAACACCGGGCCATCTGCTCGTTCCGTTACGTATTCACGTAAAAATATGTAATAAGTCTAAATAACTGCTGACGAGACTTGGCCCTTAGTCAGCATGAAGATGAGACATAAAAAACAGGTGTGAGAATTTGTAATCTTCTTTTGCATATCTGGTTAACTTTGTGTTAAGAAGCAATTTTGTTTCTCTATTATGCTATCAACATTGTCAACAGATATTTCTATGATAGGTACCTTTTGGCTCTATGATCATCTGGCTAGAGTTTTTATGATTACTAATCAAGGATTATAAACAAGGAAGCTAGGAGTGATACTATCTGAGTAAGACAATATATATCTTTCTACATATTGAATTGTCATGTTTTTGATACCCTTACGTCCTTTCTATGAAACTTGAAAATATGTTGAAATATACTTAATAAAAAATGTATTAATAGATTTCAGTAGTATAAAGGACTTCGTTTCTATTCACTTACTGCCTTATAATATATATTTAAATTTTTGTTGTATTTTTTTTTATGTTAGTATTTTACGCCACCTGTGTTTGCTCTATATTATTTTATTATCCCTGGAGTACGAACCTAGTGCGCAGTATTAACTTACTCGTATTAAAATCCGTGGTGCGGCGATCAATCCACACTTATAGTTTATTTGTATACTCTAAGGGGCACATGTGTGTGGATTAACCTTGACCGTTTCGCATGAAATCTTGTGATGTTTGGTCCGTGTGAGAAGATAGAGCGGTGACATATGTATGGGATATTAAACTAACAAGTAAAATGTTTTGAAATTTTACCTTATCGGAACCGGAAACGTATTTCCTACGAGTTAACTACCTAAGGTTTGATATCACTTTCCATAAACGATCGAAAATATGATGTAAAACATATATTTATAAACTTTTTGTTTTGCGTTATATGTATCTACAATTCAGCATTGTTTGGTTTATTTTCAACGAAATTACTTACTTTGTTTCTTTAATTCCTATAACCATAGTACATTGACTGGCCTCATAGCTCAGTTGGTTAGTTACCTTCTGCGCTGTAGGTCGTGGGTTCGATCCCCACTCAGGACAAACATTTGTGTGACATTTGTAACATTGATATTTGTTCTGTGTCTGGGTGTTAATATGTATTATATGTATGTATTTAAAAAATAAAAGTATATAAGTATTATATCAGTTGTCTGGTTCCCATGATACAAGCTATGCTTAGCTTACTTTGGGGCTAGATGGCGCTGTGTGAAATGTCCACCATTATTTATTTATTTATTTTATTATTGCTGTTGTATAATATAGCGAGTTATCAACCAAAAAATAGTATTAAAATTGGTTCCAGAAATTGAATTACTTAAAAAGGATTTATTTTTGAAGAGGATCTTGGTTTCCGAAACTCTTTATTTAGGCCATACGTCAAAGGTGTGTACCTCGCATATGCTGGGTATAGTGACCCAGCAACCTTCGCATCTGTGTTCAATTGAATCACCGAATGACTGCACTCCAGTGGATTTATTGCATTAGTACGCACTACATCCGGACAAGGTTACTCTTGAATGCTATACTTCGACGTTAGAGTTTTCCCATGCACAGCCATTGGGCACTATCCATGCGCATTATACGTGCCGTCTCTGACGTATTCGGCGTTGCGATGAAAAACTACATAAACTCCAGTAAAAATGTATAAGGAAAAAGTTAGGTTCTGTTTTACGACATTTATTTCGTAAATGTTCTCTTGTTATATGAGAAAAAGTCATGACATAAATCGCTGAAATGTTGATGATTTCTTCATGATTGCGGATTGAAATCAGTCCGAGAAAGTTTATATAGTCTTTTGTGATCAATTTGATATATTTAAATTTGACATAATCAAAAGTTCAGACACAGCTTTCCTTGATCTACGCTGGGTTGTGCGCAGCTGATAGATGGCTCGATTTCAAATATAATCAGACTCTTTTATTTTGTTAATTAGCACAAAAACTTATTATTATTTGTAAACGTTAGTTTCTATAATAAACATTAATTATGGCTAATTTGTTAAGTGCCTGTGCCTCATCTAATTTTAATTTCTAAATTCTTAATTTAATTAATTAATTACATATATTTTAAGTTCTAAGCTTAGTCGGTTATTATGAAATGTGTCTGTTGTTAAAAAATCATCACGCTTGTCTATAATAAGGGGTAACCAAAAAGTACGGATTTATTTATGTGCTCAATGACAATCAACCAAAAAAAATCTTGAAATACTTGAACCATATCTACCAATTTAGATAAACCCTGTTGAAAGTAACCGCACAATCAAATATAACCCATAGAATAGCAATGGTAATGAAAGCATTCCATCCCAATGAATTTTAATGAAGTCCTTTGGACTGGTTCACTCGGTTATATCATACTTACCTGATAAATCTGTGACCTGCCAATCAAAGCAAACGGCCATTATAATTATTAATTAACATGTCGAATACTCACCGCAACCGCAACCCACAAGGGTGTACTTAGCTAAACTTAATCGCACTTTACACTATTATTGGTCAGCCGAGTTGAGTTGTTAACTTATTAAGTTATCAAAGTTGGTTTGAAAGGGTTTGTGTGTGTCATATTGTTAAAATTGTTTTGACATGTGAGTTTAAGAGATTGGTGCTTACCAGAAGTTATTGAAGTATTTTGAAACCTTACCCTACTAAGAGATTGCGTCTAAGAATATATATATTGGGAATCTTAAATATCAAAATGTTTCGCCTGAATGAAAACACAATTGCCATCAAAACTAGATACGCTGGTTTTCTGTGGCACCAGTGTGTATATACATGCGACAATGATTCACGCTTTAGATAAATATAAAGCTTAAATACCTAGGTGCTTTATATATACTGTATTCATGTGTTAAGCTTCTAAGTATATAGGTAAAAAGATTTGTATACGATATGAAACGAATAAAATTTTACCATCATTACATAGAAAAACAGCGCCAGTCATATTCTCTCAACAAGGTTACAAAGTATACAAAGGATGCTTAAAAATGTGTTTGAAATTATAAAGCTTATTTCCAAGAAACTTTACGAATATTGCTAAATGGCTATTGAAACATTACGTTATCAGCATTCACTTTGAACAGTCTTGCTGATAACTGAAGATGACTGAGAACTGAACATGACGACATCATTATGAAATTCCTCTTTTTTATTAGCCATCTAGGATTTTCTTTTCATTTTTAAGTACATTTTTACAAGTTTGTATAGTTATTTTTTATTTTTGATTGTCTTATTCATATTTCGTTATTTTGATTGTGAAAAATAAAGAGGAATTGCAAAGTCGAAATATAACTTCCGACATTCTCATTCCAGTTTTCTATTTCCGTTATAATTGAAAATGTAATCGATCAATCAAAACAACAAAACGTAGACTGTGAACAAAAATAAAACCATATACCGCACGAACGTAACCCCAAGATTGGAAACGTAAATAGACTTTCTTGATACTGGTACCACTGTAATTGTATCGAGAGCGAGAGTGTTTGCATCAAAAATAGGACAAAAAAACGATTCAGTTCACCCTGTTATAGGGTTTAGGGATGTAACCTTTTATAATAACTTCGAAAAATCTACTTTATCCATAATAGTTTCTTCTTATAACGATTTCACTTAATAAAAAAAAATTAATAAATAATTATTGAATAATTGAACTATTTGAAAGGACTTCGAAGGATTTGTTCTACCTAGCGTGCGTGCTAATCATGGCAATTGAGATTATCCAAGATCACATTACTTGCCCATTAGCTATGAATTCATACTCGCAGTTCACACTTACTTATCGAGTAGGCATGGTACCCACTGTAAGCTCACATGAGACCAGAACCAACCGATTTAGTACCAAAAGTTGTCCATAAAATCATGCAAAAGCCAGGCCAAAGCTCCTAAGTAAGGATGCTCACATCAAGTACAGCACAATATTCCGAAGCCAACTCCGACCCAACACCACTCCAGAGTAAATAGAATACACGGCTGAGCGGCCACATGCCTTTGTTGCCTTTAATTTGCAAAGGCCTATTCGTGGACGATAAAAAGGGAAACTTTGTTACTGGAGCTCTCAGCGCAATTCATTAAGAGTTTTATTGGATCAGAGATGCGAGCTGATGGCTTTAATTTAGCATCGCTTGCAAATATTGCAGGTTACTGCTTTGTACGGGATTGGATAAGAGAAATGTTTGAGGATTGGATTTGACTGGCTTTTAGCGCAATTGATAGTAACTTTGTCTTCAGCGCTGTACCATAGATGTTTTGTTTGTGGGTGTTTTTAATATATTAAAAAAAAAAACATGTATTGACCCTTATCTAATTTCAACAGTACGTGTATCCACCAGTTTCATTTTGATAAATTTATTTTGATTATAATTCAATTTATTTTATAGCAAATGGCAATCACATGTGTGCAAAATATAATTTTAGCATGCATTTTTAGCATTTAGCATAAATTAATGATTTACCCTAATTTATTGAATCGAACTCGCGACAAGAACTACTCTTATCTTTAGGTGCGTTAATTAATACGTTAATATGTTATAACTCAAAAACACATTAAAAACTACCTTTACATAACAAAAATGTTTTAAGTGTCATCATCAAAAAAGACAGGATTGTTGTAGACAGTATTCTGTTAGATATTTATACATGAATAGTCTTGAAAAATGCACTCCAATTTTACTACGAAGACATTACTTTCTCTGTTTATATATTTGGTAAATTGACGATTTATTCCATTGTAATTGATAAAGGAAAATTTTATCAATAGAGGCCGTTAGTATAAATCAGGCTAATACGCGATAAAAAATGTTATATTCCGTCAATTTTATAAAATCAGTCGGCATTTTACCGTCTGCCAGTTCGTACGCTTCGAGGGTAAACAAATTGGGTCTGAATTTATTTAGGTATACTTTTTTCTATTTGAATAAAAAATAATAAAAGAATCTCGATGAGCTGCTGGCATAAAAAGTTATTTATTTTTTGATTTTCCAGTCTATGTATTTTGATATCTAATGGTAACCTTTAGATATCAAAATTATTTTTTAATGATGGAGGGGCATGTACGAGGCCAAAAAAAAAAAAAACATACACACACGCACGCACGCACGCACGCACGCACGCAGAATCACTTCTTTATCCCGAAGGGTTTAAGCTCAGCTCAAATAGGCCACTTTTCACCTTATGGGTTACATTAGCGGGGGAAAGTAGACCTGACTAAAGGTGAGCTCATCCCCGCCATTGTTTTCCCAATATTAACCGACAGCCAGAACAGATATTAAAAAGTGCCGACAAATACTGGCAACACTGAGTGATTAGTCAGCGCCAATAACTAAAATTGACTGAAACATGCATCGAAAGGTAGCAAACAGGGCTGCTCAACACGATTGGGCTCACCGATTTAGGATAAAAGCGAGGGCAGTCGAGCGCTCTGTCACGGTCCGCTGGGCCCGAGCTAATTTTATACGGCCCTGTTCGCGATACAAAAGGAATTTTAAACGATGTTGTGGAATTTAAAGGTTTGTTTGGTGTGGTTTATATTCGCATGTGTGGTTTTGATAGGTACATTTGTAGTTACAAGTGTTAAAATGTTCGCTACACATGAGACGCGATGCATAAATTGGTCACTACATAAAGTCTTAATGTTCGCTCTAGTGGCATGTAGATGATATGATAGACGCAGTGCCAATATTGTTGGTTCTTCGCTTGGGTATACTTCTAAAGATTGCAATGACTCAACTCCCAGGTTCGATCTCTGGCGGGGGCTATGATGAGCATACAATTTGTTCTCCGAATACCAAGTATACCTATGAATACCTTTTACACGTGTGTAACTTATTTTGCAACTGCGATGTTGAGGTGCCACCTGCGGCGCAGAAAATCCTAGTGCATTTTGTCTTGAGTTTAGTAACGTAATATGATTTGTTTATTGGTTTATATATGATACAATTTGAAGATAAAATAGAGTAGAGATAGAATTTGGAGATTTCACACAGCGCCATCTAGCTCCAAACTTAGCATATCTTGTATTATAGGAACTAGATAACTAATAGAATATCCATATTCTTTTGTAATACATACAAATATATATTAACACCCAAACACAGAACAAACATCTAAGTTCGTCACTCAAATGTTTGTCCTGTGTGGCATTTTGAACCCACGACCCACAGCACAGAAAGCCTCACTACAAACTGAACTAACTGCCAGTCAGTTTTTCAACAAATTATGTCAAATTATAGCCAAAAGTGGCGCTCATTCAGTGGTGACCACTAAGTTCTTTATGAAGGGAAAGTCATGTTATAGCAATAGTCACTAAACAAAAATTCTTTTTGATAGAGATTAAGTAAGTAAGAATTATTTGTTGAATGCGTCACTGAGTTTGAAAAGCCCGAAAGCCCTGTAGTTGCCACTAAAAGACTGAAACATATCAAGCGCAGGGCCATCTCCTAATGCTTCATTTAGCAACGACCAGACAAGCTACACAAGAGCCCTAGTTACACGCAGTCAACAGCTGTCATATCCACACAATATTTCTCTAAAACTAAACTCATGTGAAATTCCATTACCGCTCTAGCTCCCACCTGACATGTATTGTTCCAGAAATGTTTCGAGTTAGAGCTAAAATGTTCCTCGTATATTTCATTTTAACTAACGAATTCGGTCCTACCTAACTGCAGAACTAGAGTTTTAGTTGTATGTTGCGCTACGCTTGTTAAGTTTTGACAACTTTGTTAATTGAATCTGTCATGTTTTTCTGAAAAGGGAAACTCCAGAGCAGAAACTGCAGGTCACAATTTCGAAGAAATAACGACGTCGCTTTGAGGTCGTGTTGTCGTTATTCAAATAACAATAATTTATTTGCATAATTTCAGGATATAGAAATAGATGTTGGGTCAATCAATATTAATGTTCAGAATTAGTAAGATAAGCTTAGAAACAAACATGTCTGAAGCAGATTATAAATTTTCCTGAATATACCTGGACTGTAATGGAACGGCAAATCAAAAAATAATAAGTTATTTTATAAAGTGGATTAATGTTAGTGTGTTAGCATGATTTTGCAGCGGAATTCTAATAATGAAAAAACAGGCACATGAGACATTCGATCGTAACGTTAAAGCAATGCTATTTGGGTCTTCCCGTACCGAAGTAGAGGATCTGAGAAGTATTACTTTTGTTATGGGCAGTGATTACCGCTTAACATCTGGTAGGCCATCTCGCTGGCCCCGTAACTTATTCACTTAAAAACATTTAATTTGACCCATTTACGGTATAAATTATCTACTTAGAATATTGAACAGCCAATTTCTGGAAGATGGGCCCATTAATAATCGTACACTACTTCTGAATAGCAGTTACATAGGAAACATTCCCGTTTTCAACCGGAAATTCTAAAACGGAGTAGAAAACTGTGTGTTTTGTAGTAATCTTCTCCTTCGTGAAATTGCAGTACTCAGGCCTTTTTTGTTTCGAATCTTTGAATCGTGAAATTAGTAAGGTTCAGGAAATGACTAAAATGTGGTTTTTTCATGAAAAGATTCCGTTATGGTTGCTTTGTTTTTCATCATTTCAATCACATTAATTGAACTAGTTAAATACCAAACTGATTTCTTTTCAGTGTTCATAATTATACGTCATAACATATTTTCATTTCTTGTCTTGCCTCACGCTATTAGGAAAATCATTTTTGTTTGTCCTGACTGTGTCCTTTTGTGTTTATAGATGCTTGTTAATAATATGCACGTAGTTAAAAAAAGTATTGAAGTACTCTATCTGTTACCTAGTTCCCATACTACAAGCTGTGCATCGTTTGCTATTTGTCTAGGGCTGTGTGAAATGTCCACCAATATTTATTTATTTATTCTTTTATATACATATTAGACAAGTACGAGTTCCAAAACAATGAGACGTCACTACTCTGTCAACATAGTAACGACCAAATGGGTAACGCATTATTCGGGGCACGTTAACGAATAAGGTTGCCCACTACGGACCTACGTTGATATTGTGACATTATCGTTCACTGAATTCAATGAAGCCGGCCATTTCGACAAAACGGATAGTTAAAGGGAACCATTTAATTTGATGTAATATTAATTAGTATTTACTACTAGATATTACATCTCAAAATTGACTCCATCTAGCCCCAAACTAAACAGCAAAGCTATGAAAATCAGATAACTGACATAATATTTGTATTCTTTTTGTTAATATATGCATATATTATTAATAATATACCTATAATTAGAACTATATGTATCGGACCAAATTTCAATCTATAAAATGATAATTCAGATTATTATGTGAGTCATTTAATTAAAAACACATTTTATTCATGTAAGCTGATTGGTACGAGCGTTTGAATCAAGTTGCTATCCTATGTTAAAAACTGGGGCTACCTCTCAAACCAGTGAAGTTATATAAGTTAATTGCCATTACAAGGAATCTAATATCCAATCAGAAATTGAAGAAAAGTTGGGAAAGGAAAGAAAAGAGGAAGGCTTTTTATTTGTTTAAAATTTTAATCTTAATGAAACATTTAATATATCATTCTATTTTATTATTATATATATTATATTATACTATTCCCCTTGCGTTCCTTTACTACTCTTTCGCTAAAAACGCGTAATATAATAATTACTTTTATTTTTTTAATTATTATTTATTTTATAACATATATAATTTTGCGAATTTTGTACTCATAACTTCAAAACTCAAATAACAAAACTAGCTTATTTATTAATGTTGCGGAAAGTAATTATCTCGACAAAAGCTTTGATTATGAAGCTTACGTAACAAAGAAGATATTTCTTTTCTTTGTGCTCAGTACCTCTTAAGTATTTCCGTGCCTGCCTTGCTGTGACAGACATTTCATCAACATAGATGGCGCTACTGTGACAGAGTTTACGTCAACATAGAAACAATGAAGGTTCTCTAACAGTAACGACAGTAGACATTTTGCATAAAATTTAATTACGAACACTTTTTATATCCTGTGCTTCATTTAATTAAAATCATAACAGATAAACTTCAAGCTACGCCCGCGTTTTATATTTTAGTAATGGTTTTTTTTTTAATGTAAGACAGTTACGGAACGAGCTGACGGCCCATCTGGTGTTAAGTGGTAACCTCGGCCCATAACAGCCGATGCGACTTCGGTCCCCCCCTACTAGGTACGACAAGACCCAAGTCGCATCGTATGCGCCCGTAACTCTGAGACGTGAAGGTGGAATGTCTCATGTGCCTGTAATTTCACCGGAAACCACACCTTTCAAACCGGAACACAGTAATGCGAATGCTTCACTGCTTGGCGGCAGAAATGGGCATGGTGGCAGTACTTCCCCGGACGAACTTGGCGAGAGTTCTACTGCTCTTAAAAGGATGGATGTATTAAGCTAGTGGCTTAACCTAGTACCAACTACTAAGCAAAAGCCCTCAATGTTGAAAACGCATTAAGCAATGAACTCTGGTCAATATCTGTAATCAGAGAAATATCACTAATATATATAAATTTGTATTCGTATTTTCATGTGAAAATGGAAAGACTCCCGTACCTATAACGTAACTGGGTCCCTGTATTAAATGTTATTAAATATGTTTTAGAAATTGATTAAAACAAAAGAGTTAGAGAAAAAAATGTTTCCTACTGGTCGAACGTATATTGTGAAGGAATAAAATAAAGGAACACTAAGGTGGGCGTAATTCCATTTGATGAGAGAAATTAAATTTCCCTCTTCATAAGGGAGGTTGTTATTTTCATTCGCAGACCACGTTAGATAAAGCTTGAGGGTAATTTAATTTAGAGATCAAGCACGAAGCCTTGGGTTGCAATGAAATACGTAACCCTGTATGGTAAACGGATTTTCTGGGATACATTATATATAAAACAGTGTCGAAAGCTAAATTACATCTTACCCTTAGAACATTCTTGGTACAGATTTGGGTCTGGAGGGTAGTAAAGGGTATTTAAATTCTGAAATATAGGTACACGTAAATTCAGTAACGCCCATTTTTACTTAAGGGGTAGACAGAACCACTAGATATCGCGGGCTTCAAGCCATAGGGACGTATAAGCAATACCCCTACTTTTCAGGAGACAAAAAAAACTTAATAACTTTTTTTTCCATGCACATATATAATTAAAAATTTTCATGTGTCTATGAAAGTGCTCCCATATTTATGTGAAATGCTTATTTTTTTTGTAAATATTTTAAAACCCGCAATAATGCACTTACTTCCGTTTGGCTCGACAATATTAGACAAAACGTATGTTATGTTTTCTCAGAAAATTCTATTAGGGGATGGACGTATGATACAAAACTTTTGTATGCAATGCGATATTAAAAAAACATATGAACTTAGTACAAGTATCATGAAATATTATATTAAAGTTAATTTTTATTTAACTAAATCCACTATTTCTACCATTTTCAATGATTTTACGTCCATTTGGCTTGTCAAAATTAGAAAATAAGTTTTGTTCCAAGACGGACGTATAAATCTATTTAGGGTTAATTTATATGATGGTGAAAAAAAAATATACACTAAAATAGTTTTAAATGGTATTATTTAACAAGGAACTTCAAAATTAGACAAATTATACAATTTTAAAATGTATCAAATAAACTTTTACAAAAAAAAACAGCTTACGACCGCTGTACGTCTTTCTGGTTTGAAAATAATATCTGAGTGTCAGTCATACGTCGAAAAGTATTTGATTTATATCTTTTAAAGTAATGTACCAATTATTACAAAAAAATGTTGGTAAGTGTATCGATAAAATTAGAAAAGATAGACGTAATAAAAAAAATACACAATTTTGCGTATACGTCTCTATGGCTTGAAGCCCGCGATATATAGGAGAAAGGATATTGAACTTGATTTCTGAGCTATGCTTTTCCTACCATTTCTTGGAACCCTTGATATAATGCATCCAAGACGCTACTTGCATTTGATAAGGATATTGATTGACTCTTAGATATACATACCTAACACAATGAATACAAATAAGAAAATTAACATAATACACACACATAAAAGTATTATCGGCGTTCTTATCGCTTATAGCCATTTCTTCCAGACAAATAGTGCCTAATTATAAGCAAGCAAAAATTATGCCTCTAAGTGTGATATAATTATATAAATTATGTATATGATCAAAGTAACCTAATATAATCAAATACATCGTACTGTGTCGCAGGATTTCCAAGTTTTTTTGCTACCATCTAATTATATAAACGCCGAGACGGTTCAAGCACAAATTTATATTTTATATGACAATATCTTTAGATAATAAGTCAAGCGTCCTACATGTTCGACAGTCAGCGCTCGACTGCGCCGGAAGTCACACAACTTCCGCCTGACCGGAACCGGAAGCGGTTTGACGCAGGCGTCCTAGTTCTGCCGTACGATGTCTTGAATTGTTAGATTTTATGCCGTTTGTAATTTTATGTCCTTTTTACAGTTCTTTGGTCTTTATGTCTTGACGTATTAAGGAGAATGTGAGGGTGTAGTTTCTTTGAGTGTCTTTGGTAATGAATGCAGTATATCGTCAATGCGTATTTTGTACAATTTTGTCTACAACGGGAAGTAAAGTTAGTGAAAAACGCTCTTACGAAATTTAGCCACTTTTTTTGTTAAAATAAGCGTTTTTTTTTTTTATAATAGTCCTTAAAAAATCCAAGGGACGCGTGATTTGGACGATAGAATTTGTATATCCCACCCCCCTTCTCGGTAACTACAAATCATTTGTGTTTACCTCGCCTTTAGTAGAAAACGGCGTAAAACAATTTGATTAAGAAGTATGCATGATGATATGGTGAAATCCTCACTTGTCGTGACCAACTCAATGCATCAAATTCAAATAGCGTCTTGGATGCATTCTATCAAGGGTTCCAAGAAATGGTAGGAAAAGCAAAGCTTAGAAATCAAGTTCAACACCCGGTAACGGTGATGGAGATGAAAGAGGAGTGGATGTATAGAAACTAGGTAACGCTTTCAGCACCCCGCCGTTCGCTTCTGAAACTTAGAAGGAAATGTGTAGGCAAAAAGTAGAAAGCTGGTTAACTCTGTAGTATGTCTACCACTCGGTGACTGGCATCGTCCTCTCTTCTAATGAAGCTTGAAGGATAAGAAGTAAATTTGGAATAATTTGAGATGAAAATGTCGCTACAAAATTAGATTGCACAAGAAATAAAATATAGAAGTCTCAGTTACAACAATAAGACTTGTACCTTTTGAGTGGACATTAAACATACGCGGATTTCGCCATTGCGTGATCAAACTTTTCTTAAAATATTTCTGCCCTGTCAGGAAAAAATAACATCTGATCTTACTATCCAAATAAAGACTCAATATTTCGGTGTATTTGAACTTAACCCTTGGGTTTATTAAACAAAAAATATTGAGTTTGCAATAAAGACTTTGTTGAGTGTATTTTTGACCCATTCGTAGAAGTTACATTTTAGTCATTTTTAACCCATGGGCGTAGGGTACTCTGTTTAAATAACCTGATAAATAGGATACTTACTTGATCTCAGACGTCCGTAGCCCGACCCAATTTCGACATGACATTTCCGACACTAGCGAAGCGCAAACATAGCCCAAAAATAAGCTTAGATTGTATGGGTACCCGATTAAATTATAGAATACTTTACTATAGTTCTTGTTAAATTAAAATATGAAAATTTAATTTCTCTTCAAGCTTTTCCTGCTTCATCCTTTCACTAACTATTTAGAGAAATTTTAATGATATGAGTAGTAGAATATCTTCGTTGGTGGAATATTGGAATGAGGCGAAAAAAAACTAGTCGATATTCTATCTGAGCTCTGACCTTTTATCTGAAAGGCGAGAGTTCAGATAGAAAATAACTGACCGAGAATTTTACTTGTTGTGTTGAAAGCGTACAGATAATTAACTAACCTAATAATAATGGCTAGCTGACTAAGGCTTCATAGTAAGTAATGATACTATATTAACTCATTCGGTAATAATCAGCGCGCAGGCATTAGATACTTTTAATGAAGAAACTGAATATATCAATCCTTTTTTATAAAGATATTTTTTCTTGATTTGGGGCGCATTTATTCCATCCAAATAAAATCTGTAAACGAATTATCACAAAACTAGAGCTGTACCACTCGGCCACCACGACCTTACTGGCCGTCTGCCGTCTCGAATGGCATTTATTTCAATGAATGATGAAGTGACGACGTAGTTAATTATACCCTTATCTAATAGGAAATACCTGACACATATTAGGCGTCACGTCAACCCATATACTTATCTCAATCTACCCACACCTGTCGTCTGATGCGAAGACTCGTGTATGAATGACGTTTCCTACCGTTTAGCTCCAAAGATAAGAGTAGTGTTTGCTCAGTGATATTTTGCTTGAGAAAGTGTATTCTTGGCAGAGGCATATGAATAGTCAATAAGGTTTCTGTTTTACTGTATTGTTGACGCATCACTGCAACTTTGTTTTATTTTTATCCTGTTTGGTTTATATATTTTGAAGAGGCGAAGACTGTGTTGGAATGACGTTCGCTTACGATCAACGAGTTGTGAGTTCAAATCCGTGTCAAGAACAATGTCCTTCTTAATCAAAGGCCCAAGCTTCAAACACTCGACTGGAAAAATTACTAGGTCACTTTTTAACACGTTTTTCTTTCGTTTCAGATCTGCAGTTTCCAATAGACGTTTCAGGCGTCCAAAACGACCATCCGTTCCTGGATCCAGACTCCATACAGTCGCTGTTCAGACGGCTGACCGCGCTGAACCGATGCGCGAACATGAAGCTGGAGCATCACCATCAAAAGAGATCGGTACGTGTTTCTACCTCTTTTGGAAGATGTATTACTGTTTTTTTTGTGATTTTTGTGGTGGTACGAGCCGACTGTGTTTTTTTATACTTTTGTGTTCAAGTTACTGGATATCTTTAAGATAACTGAGAGCGTGGTGGTACTGACCCCGAGTTTCAATCTGGAGGTCGCCGGTTCAAATCCCGAAGTGCACTTATGAGTTTTTCCGCTTGAAAGATTTATGTGCGCAATATCACGTTCTCAAAACGGTGAAGGACAACATTGTGAGAAAATCTACATGTCCTTCAACTAAAAATTCGAAGAAGATTCAAGTGCATGAAAGGAGCCTCTTCGAGGCGCACTTGTTATCCTTTCACCACACTGGTTCGAGAGAACCAGTGACTCAAATAGAATAGAAATTGGATAATTCAATCAATTATAGCGCGTAGCATATGCCATTAATGAGTAATCCCTAAAGAGGGTCTGGTCGTCATTGATGAAATGTGATCTCCTATCGCACACTCTCGCACTTTGAGTCTATCCTTGGCATCGTGAGAGCATACTTCGTATTTTTTGTCCAAAATACTTATCCTAAATCAAAGTTACAAATACCAAAATAAATGCTTTTTCTTTCTTTCTTTCTTTCTACGTCATCTGCAGCGACACTTAGAATTTGCTATTGTATATAAAACTATTTTGATTTTAAGTTATAAAATTCTTTGACCTTCGGTAATAAATAATTTTCGGTGTTTCGAGACAAAGCATCTCCACGAAGTTTAAGCTTTCAGGTGAATAGAAAAGTGAATTACTTTCAATGACATAAAACTTTCCTTTTATTCTTATAAAAGCTTCAGATTATTCTCTCTCTCGTTTTGAATTTGTCTTTTGCTGAAAAATACTGATCAAAGATGACTAAATACTGTTTTAATTAAAGTCTTAACAGATTACACAGCAACGGTACGAAATATCTTTCTCAAACAACTTTTAAATTACTTTATTCTAGCAAAAAATAACTACCAAATAATATCCCAACAGAATAATGTAGGTACTGTCATGTGTATGTGATGTATACAGGGTTACAGGAAAAGTCGTGCTAGATCCGTTAAGGGCGTGGAGTACCCATCATTTCTGACTTATTTCACTATGAAACACCCTACCCTAAACTTAACCCTTTTCGAGATATTCGACTTTTAATTTTTTATTGAATAATGCCGATTTTTAGGCTACGAAATTTATTTTTGTTTATTTTGTGTATCTTATTATTATTATTATTGCATTTTTACATGTGTAATAAGATGCTTTAGGACATCAATCATTAAAATAGTGCATAAGTTAATTGAATAGACCGTAGTAGACAAGTGAAAGTAAAAAAATAAAAAATATATTAGCAAGCTTATTTTTCTCTAAGGGATATCTAAAAAAAATATTATGACACTTGTTCGGCAGATATTTTTTAAAATATCTACGTTTCATCAGCTATCTAACGAGGTATAATAATCTAGGGTTTTATTCAAATGCATTGGAAAAAAATTAGTTTCATAGGCGACAGTGGAGAAGAAAATTTATACTTAGCCCTAAAAAGTAAAATAAAACATTAGGTATGCATGAAATGTCATTTATTAAAGGTTTTCACACAACTTTTTCTTATTCTACAGTTCATGTTCAACATGGCCGCCTCTATTTCTGAAACATTGTCGCATCCTTCTACGGAGACCAGTCTTCACTACTCCAGTGGTCAACGTGGTCCTCATTTTATTTGCTGCATCCACAATCCTTTCTCTTAAGTCTTCCACAGACAAAACTGGATTCGGCTCGCTGTACACAAGACTTTTCATGCACCCCCATACATGAAAATCCATGGGAGTTAGGTCCGGACTTCTTGCTGGCCATGGCAACGGCCCACCTCGTCCTATCCATTTGTTTGGATAATTTGTGTCCAGCCAGTCTCTGACACTTCTCCTGAAATGGGCAGGGCAGCCATCGTGTTGGAACCACATGTCCCTGATCAGGTTGAGTGGCAGATCATCCAGCAAATCACTCAAGTCTGCTCTCAGGAAATTTTCGTAGCTTTCCCCATTTAGATTATCCGGGAGAAAGTAAGGTCCAATCAAATGATTAGAGATAATGCCCATCCACACATTCACGCTGAATCTTCGTTGGGACCCTTTCACTCTTTTCTTATTGGGATTCCTTAGTTCTTTTGGGGCCCAGTAATGGACGTTGTGATAGTTGGTTATGCCATCTTTATCAAATTTGGACTCATCCGTCCACAAGATATTTCTTAGAAAATCTGGGTCTTCTACGTCAGCATTTAGCATAAATCTGCAAAAGTCCAATCTTCTCGCGGGGTCTCCTTCTTCAATAACGTGTACCGGCGTGTAATGGTACGGGTATAGGCCAGCAGTATGCACTGTAAACCACACTCTCCATTGCGAAAGTCCCAGATCACGGGCAACAATATTAGTGGAAGTAGTCGGATCCGCTCGAAAGCGTTGCACTATCTCATTGTCCTGTTCTTCGTCGTCAATTCGTGGTCTTCCCATGTCTGTATTTCGTCTCAAAACAGAGCCAGTTTCTTTAAGTCTTCGATAAACTCTGTCAAAACAGGCCACATCCGGCACTCGACGACCGGGGTAGCGAGTTATGTATTCGTTACGAGCTTGCGCAGACACAACTACTTTTTTCCACGAAATGTAATACAAACCCTAGATTGTTAGACCTCGTTAGATAGCTGATGAAACGTAGATATTTTAAAAAATATCTGCCGAACAAGTGTCATAATATTTTTTTTAGATATCCCTTAGAGAAAAATAAGCTTGCTAATATATTTTTTATTTTTTTACTTTCACTTGTCTACTACGGTCTATTCAATTAACTTATGCACTATTTTAATGATTGATGTCCTAAAGCATCTTATTACACATGTAAAAATGCAATAATAATAATAATAAGATACACAAAATAAACAAAAATAAATTTCGTAGCCTAAAAATCGGCATTATTCAATAAAAAATTAAAAGTCGAATATCTCGAAAAGGGTTAAGTTTAGGGTAGGGTGTTTCATAGTGAAATAAGTCAGAAATGATGGGTACTCCACGCCCTTAACGGATCTAGCACGACTTTTCCTGTAACCCTGTATATATATATATATATATATATATATCATGTATCAGTGGCAAAATTACAGACAAATCAAAAATAAAATTGAGTTATAACGGATATGATGTTGATTTGCATCTGATTGTTAATTAAATATCTCATCAGAATGGCAATTAGCGCGGGTTTATTCAATTAAAACGATTTCCCATCTCAAAATTGTGATTTATTCTGCGCAAAATCGATAATTTGCGAAATCTTAATTTGTGCGCGAACTTTTAATTAAAATAATTTAAATAAATGTTGAAAATTGATTCGGCTGGGAGAAAGTGAAACTTTGTTATGATTGAATATGAAATCTCAACCTAAAACAACTTTTAGCAGTTCTTAGTTTTATTTTTAATAGAACTTAATTGCGAAAATCGAAAGTGAGTTGGCGTCGATTTCGCAATACTTACGAAAACGTCTGTGTGTTTATAAAATATAAGCCATGACAACAAACAACGGCTACAAAGCTATTTTTAAGTCGGCAAAATATCGCAATGCGTAATGCATCACGATATTTCATGATTTATTATTTCCAACTGATATTTGTCCTGTCTATTGAATTATTGAGTAATGAATGGAAGCTGTGCTGGAATAACAAATACGACGATTTGCTTATCACTTGTCACGTCTACGTCAAAATTATAATTAATTAATTACCCGCAGTACGAGTAACACCTATTTAGGCATTGCCTTTACCAACGGGTTTTGTTTTAGTTTAGTATTCTCATCCAACTTAGTTAAAAATATAAAAACCAAATTGCATTTGAAAATTACCAACTTAGGTTCCTTTTTTTCTAAGAAGTTTGCAAGCATCCAACCGTGTTTCTGCAGGTAATAACCATCGACTGTGTAAATGTGCTTTTCTGCAAACTTTTTCTAAAATTACACCCTTTGCTTACAGTTATTATATAAATATCGTTCGTTTTCAATGTAGTGAGGGATCCCAAGTTAAGTTGTACTTAACAACAACACGACAGATTTCCACAAGTTTACTTTATTCCTTATACCTTCTGGGTGAAAGGTGTAGCTTTATGTATTTGTAGAACAATGATTGTGCTGTTTTTTCATTGCGTACGATTTGTGTGAAAAAATGTCTCCTTTCTATCTTTGTACCATATATCATTGATTCTCTAATAATTCTCGCTAGATAACAATGGTAATATTTCTGAGATTTTAATTATTCTATTTATATTCCATATATAACAACTTAGCTTTTATTGATCTCATTGCGACCTCCATAGATCAATTAGGAAAGCTAGAGGCCGTCGTAAACGGTTTCCATTTCCAATGAAAACTGTATACTTGTACTCGAATAATAAAATATTGTTACCGCCATTACACCATTTTATAACTTGCCGAGAAGTATCTGCAGGCTGTCTTTAATTGTGGCTGTTAGGAATCTAAACAAGGTTTCTGAGAAATTATGCAAATTCCTCGTCCTAACATGTGAATAACACATGACTCTCAGTTCAAAAACTCTTTTTAAAGTTCATCCGCTAAAATATTGGCACTTCAGTACCACGCAGGGAACTTAAAAGGATGCCGCCGCGAAAACAGACGATGCTGATGCTGATAGACAAACTACTACAGACTATAATATACTTAGTCTTTTACATACTATAATAAGTATTTGTACATACTGTAATTAGTAGTACCTTTCGAACTATATGTTCCATTTCTTTACTCTATCTCCGTTTGTATCAGAATCAAGACAGAACTACCCAACTTATCTGGGTTGTAAAGATATCTACAGTCAATTGCCTTCAACCTTTTCTGGTTTTTGTTCGCATGCCTCTGTAAAGGGTATTTAATTGATTGGAGATTGGGTAAGATGGTAATGAGATAAGTATTTCATAATTAAATAAGTGACGCATGTATTCAATAACGAAATTGGTGTTGAGATTAAAATTACACAAACGAACGATCGCTTCATATTTTCGGTACAAGGAAAGGTTTTTTTCCAAGAAGGACATTATCTTGATATGTGTGGGTCAAATATTGTAATTAAACTTTGAACTATTCTCCCTAAAATATAAAAAACATAATTCTGAAATATTGAATTGAATTTGTTGCATTTGGTATTGGTGATTTTGCAAGCAGGTATGTCAAAGTCAGTCAAAAACTTTATTTCCATATAATTCATAAAGAAATGGCTTAGAAACGTCAATAATATTCAAAACATAAGGTCACGCATACTTATCACTAAGTTTGACGCCTGTTTGATGTTTTATAATAGCTTGAAAGTAAATTTTTCGCTTCTTTTTGTTTTTGCCAACATAGAATATCTTGTGGGAACATATCTAGGCTTATCTCCAGAATAGAAGTCAATGTGTCTTTGGTACCGAAATCTGCGAGTATCCGTAGAAGCACCACTCACATCTCCAGTAGGTGTTGCCTTTGAAATTTAGGAATCGAACCCGCGACTGAGTAAATGAGACACAGCTCGGTTGCTCAGACCACAACAATCGAGCCTATAATTAATGTATCCATCATTAATCAGTCGCAAACACATGGCGAACTCGTTGTTCACTGCACAATTGCAAATCTGGGCCACAGTATCCACCCAAATAGGTAGTTGTGTTCGCTCTTGTGTAAGATTGAACGATGACACGCTTGAGGAAATATGTAAAGTAGAAGCGATAACACAGATTTTACATATGGCAATATGGATGTTGCTCCTGAGCTATTCCTTGAAATGCGCTCTATGTACATTTTATATTTCAACCGCCTAACTTAACATACAGAAATGGTGCAGTAGTAAAATTGCCTGGCAAGAGTTTTGAATGCTTGGTTCCCAACGATTACCGTAGGATGATATCATAAAACGGATCGTACCCGATTGACTGTAGCGGCAATCGGTCCAATGGAGCTACGAGTAAATATATTGCATCGATTGGTTTTTTTTTTGTGTGTACAGTTACGGAACAAGCCGATCGATCACGTGTTGTTAAGTGGTAACCTCTGCCCATAACAAGCAATTTGACTTGTGTCATCCCCTACTTAGGTACGATACGACCCAAGTCGTATCGCATGCGCCTTACTCTGGGACGTGTAGGTGGAATATCTCATGTGCCTGTAATTTCACCGGAAACAACACCTTTCAAACTGGAAAACAGTCACACAGTAACGAGTACCAGTAAATGCATTACTGCTTGGCGGCAGAAATGGGCATGGTGGCAGTACTTCCCAGGAAGTTGGCTTGTGTTCTATATGCTGATCGAGGCTGGCCGAGTGCGTGGAGAAGTACCTGTAGCTTGTATGATTATTGCGTCTTTATGAGGTAATTGAATACGGCCATTTTCTGGTTTCTTGGTAACGAAATACTACATGAAAAATAAGAGATTCTCTTCCATGGTGTGTGATTTCCTTGCCTGGTCGTTATTGTAAGGCACTCGCGCCTGAAATTGGATGGTTTATTGATGCGATAATGATAGTTAAACAACTGTACAGTGTATTATATCTATTCAATATTAGGCAGCCTAAATAGAGATATTATGATTATGAATAAATGAATATTATTATTTAATAATAATAATATATTGATGAGATATGTTTCCTCTCTCGTCAAACATTATTATATTTTCAGTTTGTTTATTTCATAAATTTCAATGTATACAACAATAAGGAACTCTCATCTATGAGATATCCTAAAATTTAATACTAAGAGACATCTTAGTAAATAAAATTAAACAAATATATATATATTAATATTATATTTAAATAAATTACATTAATTACATTTTAATTTTAATTAAATATTATTATAAATATTATTATTTGATTTGCATTATTATTATTTACTTTTTTAAATTATTATTATTTATATTATATTATTATTTTATGTTTAGTTGTAAGATTATTGTAAATTGTAATTTATGAGTTGTCGCTCGAAATAAATGAATATTATTATTTAATAATAATAATATATTAATATATTCATAGCATTAATATTTACTCGTATTTGTAAAACTAAATATATCAACGTAGCCCGTTATTATGTACCATGTGAATACATGTGATATAATATTAATATTTCAGCTAAGCCAGGAAGTATCCGTACAAGTTTAAATTTAAATTACACTCGCAAATTATATCAAACTCATTAATTCAAAATACATGTACCTACTAACTAACAACAAAATATCATCATGAAATGCCTCTCCAACTACTGAACGTGGGTCTTTAATAACTGTCTGTGAATTCAGTAGAACTTATGCCAAATTCGTCCGTGGAAGTACTGCCACCATACCCATTTCTGCTGCCAAGCATCAGCATTCGCGTTACTGTGTTCCGGTTTGTGGTTGCCGGTGAAATTACAGGCCACATGAGACATTCCACCGTTACGTCTCACAATTAAGGGCGCATATGACGTGGTTTGAGTCTTGTTCTACCTAAGCAAGGGATGACCCAAGTCGTATTGCTTGTTATGTGCAGAGGTTGCCACTTAGCATCAGGTGGGCCATCTGTTCGTTTCGTAACTTTATGGCAATAAATACAGGTTTATTTATATTAGGTATTACAATCGAGAATTTATTTAGTACCTAACGCTAACATTTAGGAATTCAACGCCCATCTCGTAAGCGTTGCAACGTACCGTGATTAAGCTGTATCGAAGCCGATTCATGTAAATTACCTGTTGTAATCCCTACGGCCCACGCAGATCCCTATTGTTATGCAAGTTTATCGATTGTTAAGATTTATGTGAGCCTGATGAAAGCTGATTAAGACACAGTTTAATTTATCTATTTATTATTATTTGTAGCGACTTAGACAAGCTGGAACGTGAAAATTAAACATGTGTCTATTTACTGAGATTTCAGCGTAATGTCTTTTAGTTTAGAAATAAGTGATCCTTATTTATAAATAATAAATAAATAAATATTGGTGGACGTTTCACACAGCGCCTTCTAGCCCCAAAGCAAACTAAGCAAAGCTTGTATTATGGGAATCAGACAACTGATATAATATTATTTTTTGTAATTACATACATATAATACATATTAACACCCAGATACAGAACAAACATCTCTATTCCTCACCAAATGTCTGTCCTGGGTGGGATTCGAAACCACGACCTACAGCACCGAAGGCACAGTTACTACCAACTGAGCAGTAAGGCCTGTCATAATTGCATGTAATAAAATAAACTGAGTTCTTAAATCTACTTGAATGCATGCGAGAACCTCGTATGCCAATATATCCCTTACTATTATCGCCGTAACTGTTCACACGTTAAAACCCATCAATCGAGCGACTTTTCTCTTTTTAAACGACATTTCTTAACTGAAATTGGGAAGCGATAAACGTTTTCGGGTCGGGAAATTCACGACGGTCGCACTCCCTAGGCGAGAATTTATTTTGATTTCTCGCTTGCGCGTGTGTAAATGTGCCTTTAGTTAGGATATACGCCTGCGCGTGTTCGATGAATTCTAATTGTGTAAATCTGCCTTTAGTTAGGATGTACGCTGTGGTTGCCAGATTGTAAATTATGCATGAGTGTTTTGTAAATATTCTGCATCCTGTGAGTGGGGTATTGAAGTATTTTAGGAGCCTTAGCTAAGTTGGAAGTAACCTTTTGACCTTTGAAGTTTCTTATAATAATAGTAATGGTGAACAATTCACACAGCGCCATCTAGCCCCAAACTAAGCTTAGCTTGTACTGTGGGATCCAGACAACTGATAGAATACATATACAATTTTGTTATTGTTTTTGTAAATACATACATATAGAACATAACACCCAGACACAGTACAAACATCTTTATTCGTCACACAAATGTTTTTCCTGGGTGGAAATTGAACCCACGACCTACAGCACAGAAGGCAGACTTGTGCTCGTGTCCCTAGCTCACTCGAACCAGTGTGGAAAGGACTGAAGCACGCCTCAAAGACTCCTTTAGTGCCCTTGACTTCGAATTTTCAGTTCTAGGACATACCGGTTAGCTCACGATATTCTCCTTTACCGTTTTGGGAGCGGTAAAAGACTTAACGCACTTACGTTTTTCAAGTAAAATATCTCATTTGTGCACGTCGGATTTTAACCCGCGACCTTAAAAACTCGGGGTCTGAAACACTGAGCCACCACTTAACACCAGGTGTTCCGTATATTATAAAAAAATACTTTACTCAGTAATTTGCAGGCTACACAAATTAGGCCCGTGAGAATCGAACCAGTGACCCACATCTAGGCGACACCATATATATTTTTCAACTTTTAAATTAATCAGAACGTAGGATCAGTCTGAATGAAGTATCATAAACACGTGTGAACAAGGTCAGTAATTATCTTGTGCCCCTCATAATTGCATGTAATTGCTCTGACCTATGTCTGAGATCATGGCTCATCATCGATCGTGTTGTTTTATTTATAGATCTATACTATTAGTAGGTACGTAGAGTATATTAAAAACAAACTGAGTTTATGTATCGATATATATTTATAAGCCTTTAGAATATTGATAGACCCAGCTGATGATTTCGATGGTTCCACGCGGACGAAGTCGCGGGAAACAGCTAGTAGAGCATAAATGTATCTGAAATCAAGACTAGTCTATCGTTTATAACAAGATTTGGCAACATCTGGCTCTGATAGCTATCCTGAAATTATATCAGGATTATCCCAAATCATTTTCTCAGAACGTACAATCGCTCGCAAAAACTATAATGTAATTCTGCATAAACCACCACCACATATTATTTTACTAAATAATGTTGGGCCTCGGACAGTGTCGAAAAGTTCAGTGCTATTCGAGTACTTGCATTCACTCTTAACGGGCAGCACGTCAGCGATGCCTCTGGTATAGTGACTTTTGATATGTTGAAATAAAAAATAAGTTTCATGCAACGATCTTATTACGCACAAATTGACAGCTTGGAATAAAGTGTTTTCAATACCAAACATAACAGATAAAACATTCAGCTTTCTAACATTTAATACGTCCATTTATTTGATCATTTCACGCCTTATTACCCGTCAACGTAGAATATAAGTGATGCTGTCAATATGACTTAAGCGAGAATGGATACTGAATTGAATGAAAACGAGAATCACTTGCGTTAACGAGTGTCCAAACATCTTTTGAGATATGATCTGTCGATGTCGATTTCCGCACATCATCTCAACAAATTGGTACTCGATATTAATCAGGGTTTTGCCTTCTGTATTCTATTAAATGTGGTTTATAATTCAGGTATAATCCTATCTGTGTTATTAAATAATTAATGTCGTTAATTACTTACTGAAGTTTTTATAATTAGGGCCTAAGTATCTTTAAGTACCATATATTTTTCTTTTTTATGTAATGTCCTAATATTGCCATACCTGTAACAAGTAACTAAGTTGTAAGTTCTAATTATCGAAATAAGACCCAAATGTATACTTAGTGACGCAGTAAAATATCTTATCTTATTTTCCGTTTTTATACGAATTATGTAAGGACCAATTTACTACCATACAAATATTCAGATTCCTTGTGGTTTGAGAAGTTTCGTGATGATCACTGGTTGATGCTTTTTATAATACACGCAACATTTTGCATATTCTTCATGTACGTTTCGTACGATTTTGAGCACAAAATAAGCACTAGATATAATAAATCTAGGTACTGCTACTATTTTTTTACAAACAGACTTAATTAAAGTCTTCACAAACAAGTATTCAAAAATTCCAAGACATTTTGTATTGATAGTTCTGTTATTGACAGGCAAAAAAATTGAAGCCGTTAAAAAGCTATTATAAGCTTGTTGAAAGCGATTACGACTGGCTTCTTAAGGGCACCCTGAGGAATTTAATCCAGAGCAAATTAATCCTCAATAAGAAGCCACTCCAATTAAGAATTAACCCCCTAGTCCACCAACATCAAACAAACCCAATGTAACTCAATTTAATTTAACTGAATACTAAAGAATCATTTTGTTTGAATAAGAACACATTACAGTCCATTCAAACTTTTGTGATAAAATAGTCTGTACTTTGGTGGTTTCAAAAGAAAATATGATGTTGATGAAAGTGTTTTGTAACTGAAACAGGTTAAAATGTCTCTAAAAATATGTTTTAAAAACTGTTATTAACTGAAATTATACAATTATTTCACGTGGCCTATTGTCAAAGAGTCAAAAACTTTAATTCTGTAAAATTCTTAATGGCTTCGAAACGTCAATAATATTCAAAACATAAGGTCACGCGTACTTATCGCTAAGTTTGACGCCTGTTCAAACCCTATCCGACCCTCCATGGGGAAGGACAGACAAATTTATTTTCTAGACCACCTTAACCACACAATATTATATAACCACTTAATCAATGCAAATACAAACTATATTTGAATGTATCCTGCATCCTGCAATAGTTAAGGTCGTTTCGGTGAAGTATTGACTAACGCTGTCAAGGCCATCTGCAGCCAACAGCTAAATATTCCATTTATAAAAAAAGTGAAGTATTGACGTACCCGTAACTAAATTGAAAGTAGAGTAATAACAGTACTGGTAGCAAGAACAGTACTATTCATATAAAAGTAGGAGTGCAAAATTGTGTGATGAATAAAAAAAAGTGCATCAGAGGCTTCTTTCATGCACTCGATACAATCTTCGAATGTTTTGGTTGCCCTGCCATTATTTCTCCTCCGTTTTCAAAAGCTGGTATTAATTGTACTTTGATCAAGTGTAAAAACTCATTTGTGCATGACAATATTAGAAACAGCGATCTCTGAATTGAAAATCACTGGCTGTAACACTAGACGACTCACTTAATTTTTTTTATTCTGAATTTATAGAATTTGAGTTTTTAAGAAATCTAATCGATTAAAGCTTTTTGTGTCTTGACGTTAAGTTGCATTGCTCGCTGTCAGAAAAACACACCCTTAAACCGCGACACGATGTCTGCTATGTAAAAAGCTATCGTTGAATGAGGCTGTTACATAATTTAGGTAGGCAGCTTAATTGGATACCACTGTTCGAGTCGAGTATTATTGTAATGGATTTTAAGGAAGTTTGGAAGAATTTGAGACTTATTTTTGTTGGGTTTGATTAATGATCGCTTGACCGCTATTGTGATGATTCAAATCACTTCATAGGTGTTTGTAATGCCATGATTAAAGATCACGAATTAATTGTCTGAGTAATGACTTGTATACTTCGCACCCTGAGAGTATTAGAAAGGGTGAGAAGGCCAAGACAGAATTATAGACCGGATCTGGCTATCCAAAGTCCTTTACCTTCCAGCCAGCGTAACTTTAAACAGTTAACATTTACAGCGCAGAAGGCTGAGTTACTACCACTGAGCTGTGAAGCAAGCCAGCTTTGTCGCCCTAATACGACTTCAGTGTGGCAGTTAAGACATTTGAGAAATAAATATACCTAGCACTTTAGTAAGGAATCGCTCATTTTTTTTTTTTTTTCCCAATAATAATTTTCAGAACAGAAAAGTATGGTTATTAGCCATTAAAAAACCACAGAGGTTTGTGCTAGTGCTAAACATAACATATTTGAGCGGATAGTGCTTGTGTTATATGTAGCGAAACTTTCAATCTCAAGGTAGCCGATTCACATCCAGAGTAGGTGTGATCGATCACAGGTTTCCACATGAAGATTTACTTATTTATTTTCCCAAACCTAAATATGGATATGACAAGTCAAATTAAACATAATGTATCTTAAACTTATTTAATAGATGTTACCAGGCAAGTAAAAATATTGCGAACGTTATAGGTAATTCTCTCTGTCCATTCGAGATTGGCCACTTTACTTGATTACTTCTTTCGGTAGATGGTAATGTGACCCAGGAGAGTTTGAAGCATTGCAATCATGGAAGTACCCCAGACTTAATCGATATGTTTTCCCCAAAAAGTTTTTTCTCGTGCCTTAGCTATCTATAGACTTGCTAATTGTCTCGAAATGGTATCAGTATACGTAGTTTAAATCATATTTTGCATTGTTAGTTACTTATTCTTGTTGCCTATCACTGCTGGAATGGTTTAATAGAGCGAGAGTTAGTGAGCAAATTCAGGATCCCGGGTTCTATTCTGGCAAACAATGCAGATACTACTGTTTCTAGACCACAATAGGATATGTATGAAAATTGTATTACACACAATAATATTTATAAACATTTGTATAAATACTAATAACGTTTGTTATCGATTCTTTAGTACTGCAGGAGTTTTATGTAAACTTTATGATTTACTGGTTAAGAGAATTCACCAAATTGTACTCAAGATCCTTTTTTTGTTGTCCTCAGAACGATTCAGATGACGACCAGTGCGCGCTCAGTGATAAATGGCAATATGAAAGGAAGTCAAGAAGATGGTCGCGGGTTGTGGAAATTACGCCACAGGCACAAAGAAGACTTCAGGTAAACCATAATAATTTTAATAAGACGGTATGAGTTATTGACATATCTCTTCTTAGCTCATTGGGCATTCATTAACATAATATATTAGCAGGTAATTAATTAATTTGTGTTTTGTCTCTAATGAATTCTAAATCACTTATCATAGATAAAGTCAAAAGGCAAATTACCTTAATATCTATGACTAATTTTTTTATGAAATAAGTCAAATATATTTTATTTCGTAAAATCAAGAAGTATAATTTGTATAAGTAACAATATGATAGTAGTAGGACTTTTGCAAGTTTCCATTTATTTTATTGGCTAGCCTGAAATAAAGTGTTCGATATAGCATATTTGACGAAATCAATTTAGGTAAGATAAGAGACATGAATCGATTTAAACAGGCTTCCATCCATTTGGGCCTAAGCTTAAACATGGTATCTCTCGCGAGGTTTCGTATTTGCGTTCATTTTGAGTTCTTCGGAAAAATCTGCAATTCTAATGTGTTTTATCCATAGGTCATAGCCGCTAAAGCAATAGCTGAGAGGGAAGCGCGAGAAGCTAGGGGAGAGGTGGAAGATGATGAGGATGAGACGCTGCCCACCATCAGGGTGGGGCTAGTAGATGCAGACGGACATTACACGGACGTTGAACCAGATCTGTAAGTCTTTAATGAAGTTTACACTGAATACTAACTTTTGGCATAGAGTCAGTAACACTGACGGATTGCAAATCCAAAAAGATGCATTGATGATATAGGTAATTAGGCATTTTGTAAATTCTCTTCATAGATACATAAAGCACCAAAATATCCCCTGAAAAATAAGTCTTATACTGTACTATATATTATAATGAGTAGTAGGTATGATATGGCCGCGGTCAAAAATTACGTTGACCAAGAATAACCTTCAGAAAGAAACCCTTCGTCAAAACTTTGGTTAATTAATGAGATGATGATGCCGTGGAAGGGCTAACATGGTATAATTATAGCTTTGCTTCCCGTTTCGGACGAGGGAAATTATTCCGCGGGTAACATAATATTATATACACAAATGTACTGAGTAATGCTTATAATGTCCATTGTGGGTCTACCTAATTTAATTTACTATTAATTACTAATTTCTTTGTAAAATGTGTTTTTCTTTAGTTTACAATAGAGTTTATCTATCTATACTGTCTCTCAAAATTCGGTTAATATTTTACTAAAACTTCTGCTGCACTACGGTTGACATTAGTATTGTAATTTACATGTAAAAAGTATTTAATTTCACTTTCGTATTCAAAGAGCATTAGTAAAGACAATCTAACTTCATTTGACAGACGGTCAAACTGAAGAGCTCTTTGGTTTTTCGGTGGTTTCAAGTGAGCTAAGGCTCTCACTTGATGTCTCTTCAACGGTGTACTTAGAATGCTAATGAAACTTTGAGGGTACATCTTACCGTTTGGTTCGCGGTTGAGGTCATACTGTCAACACTCTTTGTTTCACTTACTACTTCCGAAATATGTTTACTCACGCAAGTAATAAATTCCATAACACCAATATAATCCAGAAATTTTCATTTTACTTTAGATGTGTCCTTAGTTATCACTAAGAACCACCTAAATTATGTATTTACGTAAACTTGCGATTCCAATCCAGGACAAAAATTTATATGAGGAACATAGATGTTTGTACTATCTGGATGTTAATATATGCAAAAAATATACAAGTATCCTATCAGTTGTGTGGCTCCCACCCATAGTACATGTGTAAATATCCACCATTTTTTTTTACTTATATGACTTATATTACTTTTACTGAATATTCATGCGCGCGTAATGTGGCTATAGACGAATTCAGTTGCCACATTTCATATTCATATTCATATTTATTTAAAAAATCAATTACAGAATATGTCTGAAATACTTATATACAGTTCTAGCAACGGATGTTAACAAGACTGAACTTGATCGCAAACGATCTGTCACTTACCATGCGGGATACATGAAAAGAGTCAGCAACTAACTTCAGAGAAAGCGCAAAAAATTGCTATTACATAAAATCTAGTAAATCATTATCATAGAGTATTTTAAGAATTTGCTTTTTCCAACCGTACTGAGACCAAATAGCAGATAATGAAATTACTTAGCACAATCGTAAGTTATCATGTACCTTTTACGCAGGAATTATGGTGAATAGGCAACGTAAATAAGATAACGTCTTATACCAATCAATCCGTATCGTTATATCTAAGCCCCATTAACTGTCTGACAATACGCTTCTAGAACACACGACGGTTTTTTACCAAGCCAACAGTTAAGTTCGGAGACAAAAGACATAATTTTGTTCCATTTAATTATAGAAAAGGCATGGAAAAACAATTTTTAGTCAAATTTAAAATAAGTAGTCAAAAACCCGATTAATAATAATAATAATATTGGTAGAAAATTCACACAGCGCTATCTAGCCCCAAACTAGGAATAGCTTGGTAGCTATGGTAAACAGACAACTGATAGAATACATATGACATACACTTTTTTTGTAAATACATACTCCCTATAATAGATATAATATTATTGAATAGGTAATTCGCAATATCTGTCAGGTTTATAGTTTTTCATTTTGATGATTCCGGTACACTGCTGCTTACTCCCAAAAAATCGTCGTTTAGTACTGCAAAAAAGCCATTTACCGAAAAATTTCAAAATAATGAAGCTGATAAATATCACTTTTTATGTTTAAAAACAAATTGTTATATTCTATTTAATATTTTTTCCACATTTGTTGTAATCATTATCTTAACAGTTAAATCAGTCGTCTAGCTTCAGCTAAGACCATTAAAATATGATAGACGTTAACTGCATTACAATACTAAATACCGATGCCAAATACGGTAAGAGGCGTCACCATCCCATTACACGGAGAGATTACAACGAATAAAGGTTTGTTCAGTTTACATAGTAAATGTAGAAGACCGGTATGGTAGTCCGGTGGTGAAAATGTTATATTACATTTATTTATTTTAATTATTTATTAACAAAACCATATTATTTTTTTATATTGAGTTTAAGTAGAGAAAAAAAATATGGTGCATTTAATGAAAATTTTGAAGATATAAGAAACTAATTTAGACTGACCTCACAGCTCAGTTGGTAGTAACTTTGCCTTCTGCGCTGTAGGTCTTGGAATCGATCCTCACCCAGGATAAATACTTGTGAGACGAACATAGGTGTTCTTTTAAGTCTGGGTACTAATATATAGGTATGTATTTATAAAATATGTATAATATAAGTATTCTATCAGTCATCTGATAGCCATAGTACAAGCTGTGCTTATAAGGGCCAAGGTTGTGTGATGTCAAATTAAAACAAATGTTTATTATTATTATTATTCAAACATTTGTGTGACGAACAGAGCTGTGTCTGGGTGTTGATATATATTATAATTATGTATGTATTTACTTAAAAAAGTACCCATGATATAAGCTATTTACTGAGCTAACTTTGGGGTTCACCAATATTACTATTATTATTAATAATAAAAATAATATAAACTTAATTTCTCCGGATGTATTTACACCGCTAATTATTCCATTTCAAATTGCATCGTTTACAGCATCCCCTTCAACTTGCTCCACTTACGCGATACTTGAGTATTTTGACTTCTAAGTCTGGGTATACCACTAGACTATGAAAATCTCCAAATTATTTCGTCAATCTAACAAAAGCTATTGTACAAGGGCTGCCTATTACTACGCAATAGAAAGTCGATTATTTTCCTTTGAGCCACTGATCGGTTTCCTCATTAAGAGCTCGATAGCTTGACATGGAGCTTGACACCAGTTTAACGGATAAAGAGAACAGCTGGGTCACTCCATGCACAAATTGTTTTATTTCACTAAATAGATATATGTCATAATGAAACGCGCTTCATCTTGGTTCATAAGTAAATTCAAAATAAATATTGGTGCTAATTTCAGCGCCAACTAGCCCGAAAGTAAGGTAATCTATTTTATATCTACGATAAAAAGCTAGCTTTTCATGGAAACCAGACAACTGCTTGTTGATAGATGACTGATATTACATACTTTTATGTAAATACATACATATTAATACCCAGACAAAGAAGAAACACCTATAATCGTCACACAAATGTTTGTTCTGGGTGGGAATCGAACCCTCGACCTACAGCGTAACCACCTAAAAATTGTTTTGTAGTATTTTCTTTACTGGTGTAGATTAAGTCACGTTTTACGTCTCATTAAAAGCGTCGTTCAGTTAGTTTGCTATTGAGTCAAAGTGAACCACCTCTATCTCGACAGCTGTGTAGTAGCCCCCGCTTATTAAATTCTTTGTTCGTATATTGATTGATAGGAATTTTAAGTGTATTGATTTCGTTTCCGATTGTTTGAAGTGTAAGGCGTCTAAGATGAAAGATAGAGAAATTAAAATCTTTTGTTTGTGATTGCTTGGCTTGTTAGGAGCGATTCAGTATGTTCATTGATTTGTTTTGGGGCATCGCCGTTATGGCTTGTTTATTTTTAATGAACATATTTTAAAATAGATAATAAGCATTCATTCCACTTGTGGTAACTTTGTCGATGGACATACGGGATGCCTCACATTGTTTTCGTTATGGTCGTTGACTTGAATAAGCTACTATTATGATTGTATCGTTCGCCATACGGTACCTACTGGCCTATGAAATTACAGGCACATGAGACATTCCACCTACACGTCTCAGAGTTACGGGCGCAAACGATGCGACTTGGGTCTCGTCGTACCGTAACGTTACTAAATTTCTAAAATCATTCACAAACTTGTCTTGAGAAATGCAGTTATTTTAACTACGAAAATTAATTTAAATTAACTTCATTACGCGTAATCGAATACAATTTTTCATCTTCGTTGTATGAAGGGCTGTCGAAAAAGTTTCACACAGCTGCAATTAATCTTTGAATACAAACGCTAAAAGCATTCCGCTCTAAAAAATCTAACGCCCTTTATTTGGGCTATCGAGGCCAAAGCGATGCATTTGTTAGGCGGTGGTCCAAGTACGAGCGATACATTTGAAATAATCGGAAAATGAGAATAGTCTTATATCTCATTTATATCCACATGTCTACTTTTCAAAACATAATGATTGTTCCCAAAGTATCTCTAGTAACATTGCTCCATAAAACAATATTTCAACTTATTTTATAAATTTAGTTTTATTCTACTCTAGTAACAGCAAAAAAGAAGAAGACGCGAATTTTTGTGTTTTTCTATGCCTTTTCACAGGTTATTTTCGTAGCATTTTCGTAACATATTATTGTATTGTAATTTTCGTAAACAGCCCGTTTACTGGTTTTATGCCAATAACATTTTAGTATGGTATGGTTTGGGTAGGTAGATTTTTAACCGACACTTTGTTATATTTGCTAGGATATTATTTACCAAATATATAGGTACTATTTCAAACCTCTGAAATAAGGACGACAATTAATATGTCTCTGGTAGCTTTCAGTAGATCATGAAAATGTGAGTTTCAGTTCCGACGCGCGATTGGAATGCTCTTTAAGTGCGATTGTAATTCAATAAATTAATAAGCGAATAAGAAAACGCTTCGCCGTATTTTATTTAGTAACTTCATCATGCAAAGAAATCCTGTCGTCTTACTCATTGGGAGTGCTAAGGCAGAGACGAGCTTATCACTTAGGTTGTCTGAGTTGTAACTGTAATATGACCCACGAACCCCAAAATTGAGGGTAAAGGTTTATAACAAACATACAATATATTTATTCAAAAACAAAAAATGTAATTGAAAGTAATACGAATATGCATGAAAAAAGTTGATCGTTCGCTTATCGCTTATACCGTAAACTATTCTATCAAGCTATCATTATGTTTGGCAATCCATCGTGATAGGTGAAGGGCCAAGTACCGAGTTGTAAGTAAAACAGAACATGTTCTACGACTTAATTATAGTCATTGTCGTGCCCGCTGTGGTATTGGTACACATTTGTGTGTCATTGTTTGTTTTTATAGGGTTTTAGTAAGAAATAGAACTAAAACGGTAAAGGGAAATTAGATAGGGGACTGGCATGTCTTAGAACCAATTTGAAGGCATACACAACTACTAATCTGGATTGAATGTGAAAGGTGGCTCATTTAGGCTCTTTTTATCCCTTCGGAAAAAGGCGTGGTTTTATGATATGAAGGTAAGTGCTAATTTAAATATCAAATGGATTTGGAACAAAAACATTGTTGACTTTGTGATTTTTCCTGTATTCGAAGAATGTAATGTTTCAAAAGTTCTCAGTTATATAGTTTTTTCTAAACACCAAGAATTTTATCTGCTTTTTAAAATTAGCTTATCAAAATGGAATACCTACTTAAGTTTTAGGTAGATCTCTAGAAATCAACGTAACTGTGGGTGTAACGTTATTTTCTAATTCCCAGATAACATAGTTAACGATTCAGATAACGCTAATCTTACTTTTAAATTGGGGAAACGTTAATTAATAGGCTTTCTTTATTTAAATGGATGTACTTAGAACGAAGAGTTGTCGTTTATTCTGTGGCGTTGTAGTACCGAGTTAATTATTATGTGGTAGATGGTCTGATGTCGTTCTGCGCCACAATACGCAGAATATCTTGTGAATATCTGAAGGTTACATCTGTTGATGTAAGTTATACCCAAAATATATGTAGCCTATATCCGTAGGTTAGATATTAGGTATGTAAAATATCTTGTAAATAAGTGGGCACTCGTAGCATTCTAAAAGTTATCAAAAGCTTAAAAGATTGTAACATAGGTTTCAGTCATTAAATTGTTTAAAAGATCAAGCTCGCGAAATTAAATTAATCTCTCCTTTAGAAGTTTCTGCAATTCTTCCCCATGAACGGACGGATAGAGTTAGAACAGGCGCCAATCTCAGCAGTGGGTAGAGGACCTTTAACTGTTATTCAAACAGTTCTTAAGAATTCAGAGTAAATAAAGTTTTTCGTATTGTCTAGCAGATGTGTTTTCTAATGTCTTGTTGAGAAATGAAATGTTAATTTCGGTATAGATTATAAGATTGGAGTTGAGTTCCTATGGCCAGAAGAAGCGTCGGCTGTGGCACAGTTCTCTTCCGGACATCTAATACATATTGTAATATGCTACAGAGAGGCAGGATCATTTGAACTATTAATAATTTTAAACAAAATAAATATGTATAAAACTAATGTTATTTGTTATCGTAAGATATTAAAGCAAAACTGAAAGAATTGGTGGAGGCCTTTGCCTAACAATAAGACACTTCAGGCTAATAGTAATAATGCATTTAGGCAGAAAAAGTTTCAGATACGTCGACTGATCAGCGCAGATATTCCCTCTGAAAAAGATGGCACTTGTTCAAACGCAGTTTCCTTCGGAACCACAAGTCTCGGTTAGCGCCTTCCAAATTATCGTCATTTCCTTAAGTTTGTTAAAGTGTCAACTTGAAACTTAAGCTCATCAAAATTAATAAACAACTTTGTCTCAAATTCTCGACAAATGCGATTTTAATTGTATTATGGCGTTCTGAAGGATAATCTCATTTCCATAAGTAAGCATTTATTAGAAAGTTATCCTGCTTAATCAACGCCCAAGATAATACAATTATTACATTTTGCCTTCCATATAAATGTAATTATTTGTGGACATTTCACACAGCGCCATCTAGCCCCAAATTAAGCTAAGTATATCTTGTGTCATGGTAACCAGACACCTGATATTATACTTTTTTGACAGCCAGACAGAACAAAAACATCTATATTCGTCAAACAAATATTTGTTCTGTGTGGGAATCGAACCCACGACCTACAGCGCAAAAGGCAGAGTTACTACCAACTGAGCTGAGATTATAGAGACCAGCCTATGTAAATGCTTTAGGATACTAAATAATAAAAGTCACTTATTGCTTATAAATAATTGATTGTAAGTTGATAGCCGCATTCTTATTCATGAACCCTTTACAATTTAAAACCCTTAAAAATACACGAATACTTTAACTGTCATTTTGAAATAGGTAAACACAATTTACCTGTCATACGTTTTCAAGTAATAGAATTAAAACTGATATGAATTAGATTAGATTATGATCCTTATAACATTATAAAGTTAAGTAGACAAAAACAGCCATAATTTACAAGTGAAACAATAGGTGGTCTTGTTCCAGGAAACCTTTGAATTGATAGGATCAATTCGGATCTGAATTTGATCTTATTTTTTTTTATTATATATTACTTTTTATTTTAGCATCAAACTAACTCCATTTTATTTGTTTCAGATTGACAGTACCAGGGCAAACAATGATCCAGTTACCGAGTGACAAAGAAGATGATGACGATACAGGCACTCGCTTCCGGAGAACGGGCTCCGAGCGCCTCCGGGACGGCGCCAAGGCATTACTGCGAAGAGTGGAATCCCTCAAAACGAGGCGGAGAAAACGGCAGAACCGCACAGAAGTCATCGTATCCTCCCCCCACTTCTTAGACGTGTCACAAGACAAATATCCAGATCTGAACTACATAGACATGACACCAACAACTCCCTCTGCATTCCCCTTCGACTTCAACTCCCCTGCTCACGCCGTCGGAATCAGAACACAGCCTCCATCCCCCATGACCATATTGCCGCCTTCACCGATAGCCCCTTTGGAACCTTCGTTCGCTCTAAACCCCCCTTTTGGGGATGATAGCTCGAGCTACGCATCAGATGGGAGTATGGGATCCAGCAATAAGAGTTCGAAGTCTAAACTGGGGAGGGCAAAGAGGATATTCCACAGAGGAGTGAAGAACGAGGAATCTAGTGCGCTGAGCGACTCGGAGTGTCAACCGGCGAGTTGGAGGCATAATTATTACAAGGAGCATAATACTCATCATAATAAAGAGGTTAGTATTGGTTCGAATAACAGACTCATTATGTGAATCTTTTGTTTTCTTTTCAAGGATCGTGCTTACGAAAAAAAGGTCCTCCTCTCCTCCTTTGGGGTTGCTGTTCTTCCCCATGGAGGATCGGACAGGGTTTGAACATGCGTCAAACTTAGCGATAAGTACGCGTGACCTTGTTGTGAATATTATTGATGGTTCCAAAAAGATTTTGACTTTGAACCAGTGACTCGAATACAAGTGTTTACATCTGTGTAGGTGTACGCAGAACCGTCATCGCCTGTGGAACTGAAGCCAGATCCGAAGGTGCTCAGTGAGGTGCAGAAGTCTCCCGGGCACACGGTGCACAGGCGGCAGGCTATCAGGACGAGCTCGCTAAACCTCGGGAAGGACGGTCAGAAGTAAGTCACTTATTCGCTGATCAGTAAACCTTTACGTAGTCATCGAAGTTTCGGCTTATGATGGATCGAGCAGTTGACTTGTTTGATGATAAGTAGAATCTTTTCGCTAATGAAGTAGAAGTTAATTTGCCTGCTATACAGAGACAAGATCTCTACATACTATCTCTAGGTAAATAATAAATAAATATTGGTGGACATATGTATGTATATATAATACATATCAACATCCAGACACAGAACATATATCTATGTTCGTCACACAAATGTTTGTCCTGGGTGGGAATCGAACCCACGACCTACAGTGCAGAAGGCAAGGTGAAGGCACCAACTGAGCTATGGGGCCAGTTAAATAGAACTATTACTAAAGTCAACTGTCGTTTTGTCCCATCGCTATGTTTACAAAAATGTAAGTGTAGTAAAAAATCGACATCCATAATTATGTTTTTTTATGCGATTCTGGTGGCGTAACGAGCTGACGGCCCACCTGATCTTAAGTGGTAACCGCCGCCCATAGACAACAACAATGCGACTCAAGTCCTCTCTAACAAAGTATGAGATGACCTAAGTCGCATTGCGTTGCGTTCATCACCCCGAGACGGGGATGTTACGTCTCATGCGTCTGCAATTTCACCGGCACCCACTCACACAGCAGTACGAGTGCATCACTGCTTGCCGGCGGATTACCAGGTGTGGTGGCAGTACTTCTCCGGGCGAACCTGGCACAACTTCTACTGCTACTTTAGGTTGCTCCTTTCGCACCACCCGGGGGACACGTGTAGGGATTCAAGGGTAATCACTTACGGACGCGAGCAAATTGGCCCCCAAAAAATGATCGTTTATTTAAAACGTTTGAAAACAACTCCGCATTTTATTTGTAAATGAATAAGTAAACCGCTATCAATAACCTATTGTGTTCACGTTGAAAGGCTCATTACCATGTGACTAATCGAACCGGTATCCATTAGTCCAAATTATTCTTCCACACATAATGACTTATTTGCATCGCAATGGTGGAGTCGCGTTGAACTTGTGACTGTGAACTTGGAGCGGTAGGTAATGTCATTTGTGTCTTCCCTCGTATTATTCTATAGTCTGTGGTGGCGGTGGAGTGAAGATATTTTCACTTTTATGTAAATTAAGGAATGAGCTGATGACTCATCTGGTGTGAAGTGGTGATCTCTGCTCGTTACAAGGAATACGAATTAGATCGTCCCCTACTTAGTTACAAGACCCAAGTCGCAACGAATGCGCCTGTAACTTTGAGACATGAAGGTGAAATGCCTTATGTGCCTACAATTTCACCGGTAACCGCGCCTTTCAATTGATAATGCCTGTAAATAAATGATATTGCCTGTAATTATTTTGGCTGTGGTACATTTTAGGTACAATGTGAATTTTCCTTTTTCCGAAACCACTCCAATTACTGAACCTAATTTTGGAAAAAGGATCATCTTTGGTGTTAAATTTAACCACATATTGTTTCCATTTATTTTAAAAGCAAACAGCCTTTTTGAAATAATAAATCATTTATTTAACGTTTTTATTTAAAGAAACTGAAGAAACAACCTTCTGTATTTTGCTTTTTTTTCTGACAGCCTAAAGATAATGACTAGAAAAAAAAACATGATGATTCAGTAATTCATATTTCAAGCTGTTTCTTTAAGAATTGATGAAAGAAATAGCTTAAAATATGAAAATATCAATTATAAATCATTCAACTTGAAAAATACAATGTCAAGCGTACCTACTTATGTCCAAGTCTGGCGCCCGTTAAACTGATTGTAAATGACATGACTTAACTTATATAATAACTTTATTATTTTTTATTTATATTTTAGTATACTATTTTTATTGTTATATTTATTATTTTATTATATTATTTTTATTTTTTCTTATTATAATGGCTTATCTGTGGAGTCTTTTAATTAGCCTTTAAGCCTTTAACTTATTAACCCATCCATTAAGCTAGCTGTAAGATTTCTTAAAAATGTAAAAATAAAATAAAAATAAAATTTGACCGTGTATTTACTTGTAGGTTTCGAGACAGAAGTCTGAAGAGGGACAAGTCCGCGTCGCGAAGCTCTGAGCTGGACAGCAGCCCCAACTCAGCCGGCTCCCGGTCACACGACGGCGACCACGACGATGATGATGACAGTATTGATATAAAATCCAAAAAGTGAGTAGTATTCAGTTTTGGGTTTAATACATGAATAAAATCTTCCAGCGGTCTGCCTGTATCGTGGAGACCAATGAGAAAATTTAACATAATTTAATTTATACGTAGGCCTTGGTCGGCAGAGTTTTATTTATGTAAATTAAATATTTTTACAAAAGAACTATATTATTAAAATAAAATAAAATTAAAATAGTTTTTTAAGCTATTGCACAGCTTCTATCGCGGGCCTTGAGCGTGGAGACCGAATCCAGAAATTCCGTAACGAAAAAAACCTAACACCCCCCACTCCGACCGGCACAGCGGTGATACTTTTTAGTTTTTCCATCTATCGATAAATACCAGAACTTTTAATGACTTTTTGAAATATCACGCGCAATAGCTTTACCGCGGCAGTCTCCGAGTGCCACACGTCTTTTTTTTATATATCTTTAAAACACATCTCGTATATATCTATAACCTATGTTCTGTCACACTCGGGGGCTACTTGGGTTTTTATTATGTGTTGATTTACGGAACGAGCAGATGGCCCACTTGATTTTTAGTAGTAACCGCTGCCCATAACAAGCAAAACTACTTAAGTTCTCCCATACTTAGGTAGAATAAGACACAAGTCGTACGGGTATGCACCCGTAACTCTGAGACAAGAAAGTGAAATGTCTCATGTAACTGTAATTTCACCGGCAATCACATCTTTTAAACATGTACACACTAACGCAAATGCATTACTGCTTGGCGGCTGAAATGGGTATGGTGGCAACACTTTCCGGACGAACTTGGCATAAGTTCTACTGCTAGGGCTGTGGATATTATTGTCGGGCGGCCTCGTATGTACCGAGCCTATGCTTCGAATATTGACTGTTTGTTTAGGACTATTAGCAGATCTACGCGAAGTGAATTCGAATTGCATGCACAATAATGTTTGTTTGGCACTTACCCAAATAGGTTATACCTATTTGAATGCGTCCGTAGGATTATTTACGAGTTCTCGGCGAGGCAAGTGAGATTTAGGTATTGAGATATCGATGTCAATATATAAGGTGTGGGCAAAGCCTGTGAAATGGTACCTCATTAGTATTCATTACTGAAATAAATATAACAAATAAAACTGAAAAAATTCGTTGTACCTATCTTCTACCCACTACTAATACTTAACTGCCTGGTTGGCAAGGGATGAATACAAGTCTAAGCCACTTCATTGACCATACGATCTGTTTATAAATTCTAGTTTTATCTGTGGTGACTTACAACCGCCATATTGGATTTGTGAATTTCAAAGGTAAATTTGTATCGGGGTTCTCCTGAAAAAATATAACTAGAGTCCAGATTAGATCGACAGAATCCTTCGGGCAAAAATTCCAATGTGCTCCAGGTATATAATAATGTAATAAATACATAATAAACGTTTTTTTTTAGAAACATCCAAAGATGGTATTCTTTCCGAACGACGACGCTCAACGGAGGACCCAAAGCAAATAACACGCTCCAACCTGCGCCTGGTCAAAAGGATCCCGACTCGTACCGTACGTATATACACATGGTTTCATGGAACCGGTGAAATTACATGCACATGAGACATTCCACCTATAAGTCTCAGAGTTGCGGGTGCATACGTTGCGAATTGCGTCTTATCGTACCTAGTAGGAGAGGACCCAAGTCGCATCGGTTGTTATGGGCAGAGGTTACCACTTAACACCAGGTGGGCCGTCGGCTGGTTCAGTAACTGAATCACATAAAGATAAAAAATAGCTGATACTTATATACTCTTTTGTAAATACATATATATCAAAACGCAGACACAGAATAAACATCTTTATTAGTCACACAAATGTTTGTCCTGGGTGGGAATCGAACTCACGACCTACGGCGCTGTAAGGCAGGGTCACTACCAACTAAGCTGTGAGGCCAGTCAAAACAAAAGATAAATAAATAAATTCAACATTCAAAGGTTGTCTGCAAGAGATTGCTCATTGCAATAAAACCGCCCATTCTTATTCAATGTACACTTTTTTTTTAAATATTAATATTATATTGTGTTTTACAATAAAGATTTATTGTATTGTAATGCATTAATGTAGTTGTATGCGGTTTGCGAGATTAAACAATTTAGTTCTTTCTTTCTTTCTTTCTGTATCAAATATTGTCTGTTTCCTGTATTCAGTGTCGCGTCCGATGTCGTCCCTGTCATGCGGACAGCTGCACATTCTGCGAAAACTGGCGCTCCTCCGCCTCACAGCTTGCATGGAACGGTACTGCCCCTCGCACAAGTCCGGCTGGAACTGGGAACTGCCTAAGTTGATTCGGAAGATCAAAACTCCCGACTATAAAGGTAAATATAAACTGTTATAATTACGAGACCAGTCAGTACTCTAGCAATCTTGAGCAATCTTTGACCAAGAACCAAATAAACTCAATATGGTGGACATTTGTACACAGCGCCATCTAGCTCCAACAATGAGAACAAGTTATACTGTTGGAATATTTACAAGAAAGTTAGACTTTTTGTAATGGACATAAATATAATATATCAAAACTGATAATAAAGGTAAAATCAAATTGTTTACATTACGAGACCAGTCAATACTAAGCCTGCTTGTTACAATTCTTGAGCAATTTTTCAGACAATATTTTCTTCATTCCTTAACATTTGACAAATTACATAATTCTGCATATTCCTAAGTACAAAATTGATCTTCTAACTTTCGGATCTACCTCTCGAGCTTCTGAGACAAAAACTTTGTCGGTTTTTAGCGAATCGTGTCTGAAACAAAAGAAAGCCTTAGAACAAGTTTAAGAGCGTGTTTTATGAAAGATAAACTGTCTGAAACTTTGAATATAATACGAAAAAAGGCAATAAAAAGTTGCAAAGTAACCCGAGGGGATGTTATACAAAGATTAAGTTTAGAACTTATTATGATTATACAAGATTTATTACAAAGATAATTTCTATGCGAGGCCTTTAGAAACGAACGATTTTTAGCCGGCAGATAGTTTGATTGGGTTTGTTCACCGATAGTTCAAATATATCCAACGAGAGCGTATGGCGTATTAGAGAAGACCCAAAGGGTCCAAATTCTGGAAGTCACTGGTTCAAATCCTGACGTGCACTAATTATTTTTTCACTTGAAAAATATATATGCGTAATGTTTTCAAAACGGTGAAGGCAAATGACGAGGAAACCGACATGTTCTGAAACCAAAAATTAAAATATAATAAATAATTCAAATATAATATAAAAAAAAAAGTGACAAGTGCACGAAAGTAGCCTCTTTGAGGCTCACTTTAGTCCTTTCTCCACACTGAACCAGTAGGCCAGTAACACGATAAGTAGGAACAACGGGATGCAAATGTATTATGCCCAATAGACCGATTAGCGAGATGAAATCGCGCGTTAGAAACCAGCGATCCGATTACTTTTCTAGTCTAATGTGAAATTAATCTATTTTCAGACAAAACCGTGTTTGGTGTGCCTCTGACAGTTTCTCTGCAAAGGACAGGTCACGCGCTGCCGAAGCCAATTCAGTGCGCTTTAAATTGGCTCAAAAACAACGCTTTGGATCAGGTAAGCAGATATATTCCTACAGGCATCAGAACTCATGCCAAGTTCGTCCGGAGAAGTGCTGAATGATTTTCTCTAAGGCTAAAACTTAGCATCAGGTGAGCCATCTGCTCGTTCCATAAACTATTCAACTATTAAAGTAGTTAAACTTGGAGTCTAAGTCTGTCTCGTCTTCGTTCCTTGTTCTTTGTGTGGCTTCGTAGCCATCAAATATTCATAAATTTTTATTCGTTTTATTTTATTAATTAGTTCCCAACATTAATGGTTATAGTGCACGAAAGGAGCCTCTTTGAGGCGCACTTAAAATCCTTTCACCACAGTGGTTCGAGAGGACCAGTAACTCGAATACATACAATGGTTATAAATAATATTTTTATATAATTTCATTACGATAATAATTAAATAAGAACTCTATAGCTCTCAGCTGTACAACTATTCCTGTTACATATAACGAATCTTGTATATTGTCATAACGGCGCGTTGGTTCGTGTCCCCAGATGGGTATATTCCGCAAAGCGGGCGTTAAGTCTCGAATAGCGAAGCTGAGGGCGGTGGTGGAGGGCGCGGGCGCGGCCGCGTGCCCGTTCGCGACGGAGAACCTGAACATAACGGGGGCGGCGCAGTCGAGCCTCACGTTCGAGGGTGCGCAGGCGCACGACGTCGCCGACATGGTGAAGCAGTACTTCCGGGAGCTACCGGACGCGCTGCTCACCAACAAGCTGAGCGAGACGTTCGTCGCTATATTTCAACGTGAGTACCGTTACCTAGTTCGTACCTTTGGGGTTTCTAGCCTCTTCTTCCCCCCATGAAGGGTCAGATAGGGTTTGAACAGGCATCAACCCGTTACCTAGTAGGTACCTTGGGGTTTCTTGACTGTTCTTCCCCATGGTTGGATAAGGTTTGAACAGGTATTAAACTTAGCGATAAGTACGTTTGACCTTATGTTTTGAATATTAACGTGGGTTCGATTCCCACCCAGCACAGACATTTTTGTCACGAATTAGATGTTTGTTCTGTGTCTGGGTGTTAATATCAACTAAAGTATGTATTTACGAAAATAAATATTTAGTCTTTCAGTTGTTTGGTTCCCATAGTAGAAGTTATGCTTACTTTGGGGCTAGATGGCGCTGTGTGAATTGTCCACCAATATTATTATCATTATTAATATTTCAGACGTTCCTGAGCCCCTGAGGCCGGACGCCGTGCAGTGTGCTCTGCTGTTGTTACCTGAAGAACATCTGGAGGCTTTACATTCGTTGCTCATATTTCTGAATGAGGTGAGTGTTCAAGAACTTCTTGGAGTTACGATCATGACATAATTAGACTGACTAGACTAAAATGATTTACATTTGAGTATATAAACAGGACTTCTTTCACGCAGTGGTGATTTGCGGCAATTTATTTCGGGGAAGTACTACCACTACATCTATTTCTGCCGCATAGCAGTAATGCATGCGCATTACTGTGTTTCGGTTTAGAAAGTGTGGTTCAGTGAAATTACAGACACATTAGACATGCTTTTAGTGTTACGGCCGCATACGTTGCGATTTCAATCTTGTACCTAAGTAGGGGCGGATCCAAGTCGTATTACTTATGTACGTTATGGTAAAGATTTCCAACTTAACTCTAGACGGACCAAATGCTAGTTCCTTAACTTTATCACAAAAAAAAAATGAAAACAGAAAATATATGTAATACAGAAGATATTTTAGACTAGCCACACAGCTCAATTGGTAGTGCCTTCTGTGCTGTAGGCCGTGGGTTCGATTCCCGCCCTGGACAAACATTTGTGTGACGAACATAGATCTTTATTCTGTATCTGGTGTGTATTATGCGTATGTTACTTATTATTTATTTATTTGTTTCCAGGTGGCAGAACATTCGGCAGTTAATCAGATGACGGCGTCTAATCTGGCTGTTTGTTTGGCTCCCACGTTGTTGCGGCTACACCACGCCCCGCCCACTACCGGAAGCACCAAAGAAGGAAACTCAAATCGGTTAGTAACTACCCGCATCGTAACAATGTAGTTATATTACTACTAGTCTTGTCACTAGTTCTCTAGAAATCAGTGTGGTGAAATGATAAAATTGAGCCTCAAAGAGGCTCCATTGTTCAACAAATATCTTCGAATGTTTTGGTTCTAACACACGCCGGTTTCTTCAAAATGTTTTCCTTCACGGTTTTGAGAGCGTGGTATTGCGCACATTTCTTATTTAAATTATAAATTAATTGGTGTGTCTGAGAATTTGAACCAGTGACCTCTGAATTGAAATCTGGGGTCTGTAGCCACCGTTCACCACCATATTCGCTGTTGCGTTTTTTTAACTTCCTTGACGAAGAAAACGCTTTATTAATAAATGTTGCATTAATTTGACATGTACTGTACCAATAGTTGTGTTCGTCACCCAGGATGGTAATCGAGAGCGTGGCGGACCAGCGTCAGATCAGCGAGAGCCGCGCGGCGCACGCGTGCCTGCTGCTGCTGGTGCAAGCGCACGCGCAGCTGTTCCTCGCGCCCGCAGACATGCTGGCGCGATGCAAGTTCAACTACTTCGAGGAGAGCGTACCCGTCAGTCACGTTTATTCACTACCTACCCGCCCAGGAAGGAGCCTCTTTGTGGCGCATTTTAATCCTTTCACCAAACTGGTTCGAGAGAGCCAGTGGCTTGACTAGTGGTAGTACTACTTATTAGCGACCCACCCGGTCTTTGCACGGTGTGATTATTTTGCAAATTATATACATAAATGTTCGTCGTTGATCGCTTTTTCTATTAGTGAAAACCATGTCGAAATCCGTTGCGTGGTTTAGAAGAACCAAGCGAAGAAACAAACAGAGACAATAGTAACTTTGTTTTATTCTATTATTATGAGATTAGGGAAAATAATTCCAGAATTTGACAGTAAAATATGGTAACAAATATGTGGTAATACCTATACTGCGATCTATCACATTAAGGGCTTCACAGCTCAGTCAGTAGTAACCCTGCCTTCTGCGCTGTATGTAAAAAAGACTAAGATTCGTTAGAATCATTGGATATAGTCTTTCATGTGAATAAATTATCTTTTATCTTTTTTATCTTTTCATTTCTCTCTGTATTACATTTCCTCTTCAATATTATAATAATATTTAAAAATAAATGAAATTTATATTAAGAAATAGACGATATTTTGTTATTCCGTTATCAGTCTATCTTCAAACCATGATCAATTTTGTATTCTTTCAAAGGTCGCGCTCGAGGAGTTGGGCGCTGATTTCAATCAAGACTGGAAAGGTTTCCAACAAGCCTGCATCAAAGCTTTACTGAAAGAAGCCAAAGAAAAGTGAGTTTAACTGCTTCAATCTATTAGTATTATTTGATATCCTATACATGCAGTAGAATACTGATTCTGCCCTATTCACTTAGCTACGCAAACTGTCAAATAAAGTTTTAAAATATATTTATGGTCATATCTTCAGTATTCCATAGACTAAGATAAACTTTATCAATAGTTTGCTTACTTTGAAATTCTGTCTTTTGAATCTGTATCTGTACTTATAGTCTAACTTATTCGTGCTTTTTTAGAATCTGTGGCCGTTCAGGAAAGAGGTGAGATTTCGGTGTTAGATGTCAACTCGCTTCATCGATGTTATAATTCTGTTATTGTTTATTTGTGCCACACTGCGTTTTTGTCCTCTGCATGACGCTAATTCTCAGGATACAGATAAATTGTCTACTATCGTAACTAGACAGATCATTTATTAATATTATGAATTGCAAGTTAAAACACAGCTATATATATTGCAAAAAACAAATAGGCAGATGTTTTGGTGTTGTTAAATATATATCAAATCAATGCCTTAAATATCAACAATCACCAGTCATTTGCTTGATAAGGAGTAATTGCAGTAGGTTCAAAGGGATAAAATGACAATATATGCTGTGATTCTCAGTTCTGATGAACTCCTACTGACACTTCAATTAGATTTTTTATATCTGGTAATACTTTTTATAACTGAAAATTATTATGACTACTTACTTGCATGACTGTGTTGAAAATAAAAAATATACTTCTATTTTAAAATGTTCTGTGTCCGATGAAATGAAAAATATGAAGAGAAATTATGACATTCCAAATTCATTGATTTATTTTTGCAAAACTATATTATATTCCTTCTTCTCACTTCATGCTCATTGTAGTTATCGTGGCCACTAGATGTATCTGTCTCTATCTAATAGTTTTCGTTTTTATTTCCCTTAGACCAATGACTTTTAAATGCCTAAGTAACAGGACAGGCAGTCCCAAATGTTTCTGCAACTCTGCGATAAAAAGTCTGCTTTGCGCGACTCGCTATTGAAATTCTCAAGAAGAAAAATAGAGTCCGGTGATTACCCGGGAGGTCCAATTTTGTCGAAATATTTGTTACAATTTGGAATAGGGTGGGTATTTTTATCACCACTGACAACACTTCGAACCAAATCAAGAATGACCAAAAATAGACCCGGTTTCAATTCTAATTCTGATCTCGTCATTTGCACTGTAAACTTTTAACTATAAAATCTATGACGGAAAAAATATTTTTTTTTTCTTAAACTGAATGGTTACACATTTGTTCATATTGATTCATTTCCGTTTCCAGAACTAGAGGTTGGATGTCAGTTTCTGGCGCCGCCGCTCACGTAGAGCTGTGCTGCAAGAAAGTCGGAGACGGCCATCCACTGAGACTGTGGCGGGCCACGACTGACGTAGAGGCGCCGCCACAGGAAGTCATGCAAAGGTAATTAATACCATAGACAACAGACAGTAAAAAACATATTTATTTTCTGTTAAATACTTAGAGAAACATCTTGGAAACGCCAATCAGTCAACATTACAAGATCACGCGTATTTAGCTAAGTCTGGCCCCCGTGACTTATTTTAATTAATGATGATCTTATTAAAATACAACCTAGTAAAAAGAATAAAAGAACTTCGCTTATTTGATATCCAGCTCGAAGGACCAGTGTACTGATTGATATTTATATACTGGTATCTGCAATACGCGATGGGACCGGACTGGTAATGATAAATTAAAACGACCGTTTGTTCCGACTTTATTACATATAAAGTAAACTTCTTGGTTTGCTATGATATGCTAAAAGTCCCCATAATAAAGTAGAATAAAAAAAGGCACGTTTGATTCTGTATTTCCAGGATACTCCGGGAGCGACACATTTGGGACGACTCGCTGGTGAAGTGGCGAGTGGCGGAGAAACTCGGCGCCAATGCTGAGGTCTTCCAATACGTCACGTCTTCCAGCATCAATCTACCGTCTAGAGATTATTGTGTTCTGCGGTACGTGACCACAATACACTGTTCTGCCTGACCTCATGGTTCGCTTCGTTCTTTTTTTAAGTGATACAGTTACGGAACGAGCCGACAGCCCACCTGGTGTTAAGTGGTAACCTCGGCCCATAACAACCGATGCGACTTGGGTCCTCCCCCACTAGGTACGAAAAGATCCATGTCGCATCGTATGGGCCCGTAACTTTGAGACGTGTAGGTGGAACGTCTCATGTGCCTGTAATTTCACCGGCAACCACACCTTTCAAACCTGAACCAGCTTGGCGTCAGAAATGGACATGGTGGAAGTAGTTTCCCAGACGAACTTGTCGTAAATAGTGTAGTGTAGTCGTGGGTTCGTTTCCGCCCAGGACAAACATTTGTGTGACGAAGATGAATAAGCTGTTGAATCTGCTATTGAACCATCTGATTATCCTTGTCTTGTTGAACTGTGTCGTCTGAGAGTGGTGTGCGGTGTTGCAGGTCGTGGCAGCAGGGGGGCGGCGGGGGCGGGTGGTGCGCCGTCGCCGAGACGTCGGTCGCGCACGCGTCCGCGCCGGCGGAGGGCGCGCGCGGCGTCGTGCTCGCGTCGCGGTATCTGGCGCAGCCGGCCGGCAAGGGCAGGAGTCGGCTGGTGCACTTGGCGAGAGTCGATACTATGTACGTACTACTTATTACTTCATGCATATTTCTGCCACCAAGCATTCGCTTACTGTGTTCCGGTTTGAAAGGTGTGGTTGCCGGTGAAATTGCAGGCACACGAGACATTCCAACCACACCTTTCAAACCAGAATACAGTAACGCGTTACTGCTGTACTACTGTCGCAGAATTATGGGTGATGAGCCTTATGTCTTGTCATACCTAGAGGTAAGTAGGAGTGGACCCAAGTAGCATTGTTTCTTTTGGGCAGAGGCTCCCATTTAAAGCCAGGTGGGCCATCGCTTAAAGACTTCGAGATATGGTAGTGTAGATGCCGGGATGAGTTATAGAGAACAATATCTATGTAAGTCACGCAAATGTTTGTCCTGGACGGAAATCGAAGCCACGACCTAAAGTCACAATGGATCAGTTGAGCTGAGCTATGAGGCCAGTCATTGGTAGTAAAGTAAGTACCTAATTAGTTATCAAGTCTTAATTCGTAAATCACTTTTCCAGGGGGAGAACACCTGAATGGTATAACAAGTGCTACGGGCACATCTGCGCGCTCTATCTCGCTCGCATCCGAGCCTCTTTCAAGCACAACACAGAAGGACCCGAATCGAATGTATGATCCAAGCATTCCACTTAAGCCGATGCCTTAGGCAGGGCTTAAGTTGACGACAGAGACGTCAGTGTAGTGTTATGTCAGTTATAGTTTGACAGTGACATAAGGTAACGTTTAGTCGTCGATACTGTTCTAACCAGTGTCTATGGTTCGAAGAATCATGACAATTTGTAGATTGGCTGTAAAAAGTTTTCTCTTCTCCGCGGGAGACATGCAGCAATATTTTTGCCCTTCAGCTAGATTCAGTGTTGCCATCTAAAATCTTTGCAACTCTGCGACGCAAACTGCTATGATCAGATGTGATAAGATCAGAATAAAAAAATTAATGTCCCTTCTAAGTAAAGATTATTTAAATATATAAGTAATTAACAAACTGGTCATCTACAATTGGATTTTAAAATTTGATTAGTTGCTCAGGTTTACGATGATACTAGAATTTAATCCGAATGAAATATCAAAACCTGAAAATAATGATATTAACCAGTCTAATCTAATAGAATCAATTGAGATGAAAATAATTAACGATGTATCGGTTTGAACTCTCGTTTTCGGAGAGTTTTTTCCTTCTAGGACTTCCTTTTAGGACTTGACAAGCTAAGTTGGGTATATAAATTATGATTGAGGAGTCCATCATGCTTGCAATGATTGTAAAATATTTAGTTAAGATAAATATAAAATATATTTATACAATTAAAGTACTGTTTGTTGTTGTGTTGCCTGTTAATGGCATAATTTCAATAAATTTGACAAAAAGGAACCTACATAAACTTTTAATAATTAAATATGACCGACTAAAATTATTATTCTATCTAATCAATTAAAAAGATAATTATAGGCCAAAATATATTCTTGATCTGATATTATTAAATGCTAAAATAATATATTGTATGACTAGATAGAAAAGTAAAATTATATTATTATTGATAAGTTATAAGTGCATGAAATGAGAATATAATATGCAAATTTTAGAAATCACTACCTACCTCCACTATAAACAATATTATTTTTGACCCCCTATTATCACCCAATTCTGGGATTTACCAAAAAGCCTGACATATTTAAATTAGGTAATGTTATTCCCCCTTTTGGTGCATTGTAATATATTAAAATAATATATACTTTAATCAAAGTATAACTTGTTGGATTATAATTATCAAATATTAGATCTATAATTAAGATGTTTAAACATTTAAAATAAAGTTTTTTGTACTGGGAGTCTTAACTCAAATTTGTAAATATATTAAAAAAGGTTTGGCTCCTAGTCAAATATAATAATTGATATCATAGAATATTTTTGTCTGTTTACCATTATACCCTATGTAAAGTTATCGTTACATATCACTAGTCATTGTATAAATAAATAAAATATTAATAATAATTTCATATAATTCACTTATTAACCGTACCTGTCCTGTGTTCAGGAATAGTATTTTAAATTATGATAAGATTTAAAATAAAAAATATTATTATCTTATAATATGATCTGCTTTGATGTATTTTGATAATTATTTTTTTTGCCACTGCAGATATCTGAATTCCAGAAGATAATTTCAAGCCGATATTTATTTCATTAAATAGATTTTATTAGTAAATATTAAGTATAATATTATAAATAATTTGAAACTTAATATTCATTAATAAATGATTATATTTATCGAGGTCCGCAACAAGAATTACTATATTCACACTGTACTCACTACAGATTGTGTGCGACTGGCAAACTGCACCCTAATCATATTCAGCACTGTTCACATTTAACGAAGTTAGACTCCGCCTTTAGCCAAACCATCAGTTACAAGGCGCAAGTTCTGACAGCAGAATGAACTCACTTGTGGCTGGTCTTCGCAATTAGCAGCGAGTCACACCAATAAATTGATATGGTTAGATGCACTGTCACAAGGTCGCTTTGTCTAGCCGAATCTTTAGCCAACATAGCAAAACTATGTACTATCTCTCTTGTGAAATCCATTAGGCTTATATTGTAAAAAGTCTGACTGTACATATTTAATTAGCTCCAGTAAACATCACAATATTAGTAAGTAAACAAATAATATATTTTAGCTAGATTCCCAAACTGTTTACAGTTTTAATATAAGATTTAAAAAGGCATTTAAGAAAGGAGATGGTTCGTTATTTAATGGGCCGTGACCTTGTACGGTTTTGTCAGAATTAGGCAAAATGTCGATCGATATAAAAATCATTCACAAAATATCTTTTAATATATTTTTGGGCTGTAACCTTTGCCAAGCAGTGATGCACTTGTATTGCTGTGTTCCAGTGGAAGGGAGTGGGTGCCGGTGAAATTACAGGCGCATGAGACGTAATATCCCCGTCTCGGATGATGGACGCAAAGCAATGCGACTTGAGTCATCGCGTACTTTTGTGGCGAGAACTTGAGTCGTATTGCTGTTTTCTATGGGCGGCGGTTACCACTTAACATCAGGTGGGCCCTCGGCTTGTTCAGTCACCTTAATCACATTAAAAAAAAATCGTCTCCAGTGTCCCATTTATCTCAAAATCTTGAAGCGTAAAAGCGTAAGAGACAAACAAACTTACTTTCGCGTTTGTAATTTTATTATTCGCACCTATCAATGTAGCGTTCCATTACTAAATAATTAAGTAATTTGGCAGGTTTCGTTCGAAAACCCTTCCGTGTAGAGATACCAATTTACGGCAAAGCCATGTTGGCAACGTGGCAAAATGAAAATGTCAAGATTCAAGTGATGGGGGTTTCAGACGATCAGCGTCAAATAACTATGTATGTGTCTATTTTGATGATGATGATTATGGTCCATGTATGACTGTAAAACATTTTGTAATAATCTCAGGTACATGGTTATGGCCCAGAATAAATCGTCTCCTATGTTGACAAACTAAAATTTTATTCAGATATAATAGATTACATGCCTTCCTACTATTTCCATTCTACGTTTTTCCGTGCTTGTAACATGAAATATTGAAGCCAAAAATCACAATTTATTATAAATCTGTATAAAGCTATTGTAATCTCAATAATTTATAAGTTACCAACGATATCACAATGTTTGGTGCAAATAATTGTATTTGTTTTTATAATTGAATAATTATTTACTGTCATAGGTACTTTACTATTTTTAAATCCAACATGTTCTAGTAATTTAAATGACTAGGAACTGCATTTAATGTTGCATTCCCAAAATCTAATGGCGAATAAAGCTTTGCTATGCACTTCACACAATTAAAATAAAAAAGTTTACTCTATGTTCAACTCCCGGCTTTACAAACAAGTGTTCCATAATCCTAAAAATAAAAATATATATAATACATTTTAAATTTACTTTTAAGTTAAATAACCTATGTTAGAAATATGCATAATCTGTTTTCTACATTGAATTTTCCCCAAAAAATGGGCGAGGACAAAAATCAACTTTAAATTTATATATTGCAACCCTGATTCAATGTAAAATATGTATAATAACTACCTACATGATATTATTGTATGTTGTACCTGCAGTCGAAGTATCAAAATGCTCAATAATTGGAGTATTTTGTTTCAATCGAACATTCAAGTTGTACCCTCCATTTCAAAGTATGTGTAATGCCAAGTTTACTGGGGAACTTTAAAGGCCAGTTGAAAACATGTTACAATAAACCAACTCGTATCTAGTTTTTACAAATTTTATCAATAATTTGTAGCAAACTAGGTAATTGTGATCTTAATTTTCTATTAATATCCTGTATTGTTACCTAAAACTGTAATTAAATGGACAATATCCTTGGTTTTGTGTACCTATGTAACGAGTATGATAGATACATTATCTAAGCAATGTTAAATCTTAGTTCATTCTCATATTAAAATAGGTAGGTACTAATAAAATATCAATTACCTAGTTTGCTATCGTGACAGTTTTAATCATTCCAGTAAAATTCACCAAAAAATATTAATTTATAATCAATATTGTACTTTGATATGTTAAAAATATTACTTTAATAATAACGGTTTTGAAATATAGGTAGTTGCTTGGTAGGTACGCACCTCAACCGTTGGGATGAATAAGTTTTTTTTGGTGGATACATAATGTTTTAAATACTCGTGTAATTATACATAATAAATGATGCATTGTGATTTTATTCTCTATGAATATATGGACCATTATTGAAAACATGTTTTTTCTTGTTTCCATTCAGGTTACTTTTGTAATCATGATAGGTTCAATCTTCTTCCTCTCTTTTCTTCATTTTTTTCGCTATACAATTTTTAAACGTTTTTGTACCATATATTGTTGCCAACATTGTTCCTATTAAGAGTTCCTCAGTATCGAGCAAATTAAGCCTGGAGTTTCCAATTTCTTTTAAACATTATCAACAGCAGCGCCATCTGAGGCCAGCGTTAGAAACTTGGCCGTAAAATTCCCTCCTTACAGCTTGGAACTAATGCTAACATTCTAAAATATCATTCCACTGTGAGTGCTGTCCTTGTTTTTATTTTATTGCAACAAGTGCAAAATATAACGTCTATACATCTCAAAAGTGATGCGTGCGCGGGTTATATCAAAAGTAATTAAAAAAAATGTGAGCCGTCACTGGATGCCTGGCAGATGTGAAACATCGACATTATTTTGTAAAAGTAATATGCAACGCATGCCGTGGTGACGCGTCGCCACGCCAGAAATCGGTTTTACGTGCGGCTATAGATGTTTTACATCAAAATCACTCGCTGGCTACTAGTAAGGTGGTGACCCGGAACACACCTACGCTACTTTTTTATGTTGTACTAAGCGGGAACAGTCGCGGGCAGAAACTAGTGGCACTACCTGAGAAAATACAACTAGGCATTTTTTCATATACCTCAAATGTAATTTATTAAACTCTACAAAAATTGATAAAAAACGAATGTCGATGAACGGAAGTTTTTCTTTTTAAGATGAATTATAATTAAATATCCTACGTGAAACGAAACATCGTCGATAGAGATAGCCGAAACTAAACGTCACGTGTGACGTTAGTGTCAGTGTCAAACGCACTCAGCTGGCTAACAGCATGAGCGAATTGAATTTTTTTATTAGTGTTGAACCGTGCCGCGATGTGGGAGGTTGTATCGTAAATTTAAATTTTTACTTATCGGTTTTTCAATACAAATTGTTATTGTGTACTAATTCGCGCGAAAATATATCATAATTTAATAGAAGATGGAATAAAATGGATTAGGGATTTGTCTAAAGTCGCGTCGGCGGCCGGGGCCACGAATCATTACTTTCTATTCCAAAATTTAATTGAAATTAGCAAAAATCTCAATTTCTTTGAATGTTCTCAAAGAGTAGAATCAAGTGAAGAGCAACAAGATTTTAATCCCAGTCCAGTTAATAATTATTTTCGGCGATGGAGATACCCAAGCATACGGAAATGGAAGACGACAAAATGGGTAAAAGAAAGGAAGCTTTCTGGGTCTTCGGTTATGGGTCTCTTTGCTGGAATCCAGGCTTCGAATACCAGCAATCGATCACAGGATTCGTGAAAGGATTCTCCAGAAGATTCTGGCAGGGGAATACAACACATCGCGGCACCGAATTAAAGGTAAGAAAACACGTTTTTTGGGTTTAACAAGTGGTTTTTCCATTCGTAAATCGAATGAATGTTAACAAATCGGTATTTTCTATTCAAAATATTTCATGTTTGAATAATTCTGGGTTCAAATACATGTCAAACATGGAGACGGATTTGCTGATGCAATGATTCACCTTTCTTTCGCACATGCGTCCACGGCGAACGACTGTCGAGGTTCGTGCAATTTTCGCTTTAAAATTCAGGACTGCCAAGGTCCATCTCGGAAAAAAATAATGCTGTAAAATACTGTATTTTTGACTACTTGAATTTAGTGAAACCCATTACTAAATCCTTCTTGGTCTTCAATTGTACATTTCAGATATATAAAATGATTACAAAACACTTTCAAACCTAAGTTAAAATGTATTTACATGTTTAGAAAATGATCCATTATCTCACAGATATATACAGTAATAAAATCTGTCATTGTTAATCATAGTTCAATGCTATCATAACAGTTTTCATGTTTTCTTCAATCTGACCTTATTTGATAAATCAATTACTAAATTAAAGCTTGTTGCATTCTGATTATAGAAAATATATATTGTCAGATTTTTAAATATGTACATGATTAAAGTCCAAAACATGGTTGTTAGTACCTACCCAGCCTGCAAAATGAGTGATTTGGGTACGATAATATTCTTTTGGTCCCAAGGTTCCAAGGTCCCTGGCCTAAAAACTTTGTGTGCTGAATATAAAGTTTGTTCCCAGGTCGTTTTCATATTGAGTATTGTTTATGAATGCTATCTGTGACACAGTGAATATTATAATAATAATAAATTATTTCATCATTTAATACTTAAACTGACAGTACCTAAAGCAAGAGAAGTATATTAGGATTATGAAAAGTAGTGTTCCATTATTTCTGCATTGAGTGACTAAGTCTACGGGATGAACTCTTAGTCCCATGTGACTAAGACGGAACCATATTGTTAGTGTGCAAAATTATACTTATTTATAAGTATGTACAATAAGTCTCACTTTCTACTGTTCAGTAGGTCATCATCATCTTCATCTTCGAGTCACCGGTTCTGTCGAACCAGTGTGGTGAAAGGATTGTAAGCGCGCCTCAAAGAGGCTCCTTTCGTGCACTCGACACATGTCTTCGAATATAGTTCTAGGACATGTCGGTTTCCTCACGATGTTTTCCTTCACCGTTTTGAGAACGTGGTAGTAGTAGTAGTCAGTAGGTAAATTAAATGAATGGTTTGAATCACTGTTGGGATTCATTAAAATATAATTATGCGACATTTGAGTTTACCTTGAACTAGCATACATACTGTCATACTAACTTAGAGCTACTTATCACCTGGCATTGAGTCAAAGTTATTTAAATGTTTATAAAATCTGCAGTTTAATTGTTGCAGTGTGAAAGAAGACTGGTGAGGATTAAGATGGATATGCTTAGATTCTTTGGGCACGTAGAGGGAATGATAGAGAATGAATGAAAGTAGAATAATGAAACAAGTGCGTGGTGAGTGTGAATGGGACCAGCTGAAGAAGGAATATCTTGGCTTACATATTTAGACCAAATCTGGAATATTTTGGAAAAAGGCCAATTAAAGAGTACCCTAAACCGACGAGCTTGCGTAAAAATCTGATGAGTGTTAATTGGCAACTTCTACCCATAGCAAATCATATGACTTGGGCCCTCCTTACATAGGTACTACAAGACCCAATTCCCATCATTTGGGCCCGTAACTCTTAAATGAGAAGGTGGAATGTCTCATATGCCTGTAATTTCACCGGCAATCACCAACACCAACACACAGTACGAATGCATTGTTGCTTGCCGGCAGAAGTGGGTACGCTGGCAGTACTTCCCCGGACGAACTTGGCATAAGTTCTACTGCAACTATCTCAATTGAGCGTCGAATTCAAAAGCCGTCAAATTACAGTCACAATTACATGTTAGTAGAGCACCTTTCACCAGCTTGCTGGTACGATAATGCCTCCTAGCAACAGATAACCCATACTTAGTTTACCAACTATAATCTCGCTCTAATCTTCCTCAGCAGACACGACAGCATCACTTGAGATAAGGCACACTCGTTTCACACGTGGCAGCCTCTATCGCAAAATGATCGATACGTTAATCTAAGGTAGCCAGTTTGAATTCCGAAAATAACAGTAGTACCCATATAAGGGAAAACTTTTTGAAATTAACTAAAATATTGTTTTCCGCCAGCATTAGCCTACCTACGTGGTTCATGATCATGTAATTTTTGATTGATGGAAGTTTCCTAACGATTTCTTTAAGAATGCAATGGAGAATAAAGATTGTGCCTCTTGTCTATATAAAAATCCAAATATACTTAGCATTGATCTTGACTTTCCTTGATCTTAAACTATCAACGAATGCCCATCTTTGAGTTTGGAGTTACGAATTTGCACTTTATTACCTTAGTATAAAGCATATTTTTCATAAGTTTTCATTCTTTTTCAGCCCGGCCGAGTTGCGACGCTCATAGAAGACAAGGAAGTAAGTGTTTTGACCTATTTTTAATCGATTATTTGTGGATAAATATATCCCAGCTATTTTGATTTTGTGTTGGATTCCCAAAACTGCGACGAGGACAAGCAACCAGTATCATCAGTATATATTGTGCCCACTTCTTCCCAGGACAGACTTTATCAATTAGCGAGAGTGAATAGGCTAATATAGTACGAAGCACTCGCTATTTGGTCAGCACGTTTCAGTGAGTGTAGCCAAAAGAAGCTTGGAGAGATTAGCTTCGTGAAACATAATTTTTGTGTCCTGAATTGTAAAAAAGGATTGTTCTCGCGAAAAGAATGGAATCCCTTAAGGGGTTTCCTGTCTGGTAATAGAGACTACACGGAGACCCATGGAGGGTCAGATACGATGTTCACATGTCTTCGAATTTTTAATTCTTCGAATTTAATACGACATGCCCGGTACCTCGCTTTTTCGTCAACGTTTAGACGAAAAACTCATTGATTCACGCTTAGATGTGTAACAGCGGCCTTTGGATTGGAAGTCAGGGTCCGTACCACTCGGACGTCACGCTCTACGCCTGAATATACCCGTTCCCATTAATTCCATATCTTAAAGGTCCTATATTATCAAGGCCCTAGAAGAATACCAGCGTTGCACTGCTTCCCTGTGTCACACGCTGAGCTATGGTACCTAATAGGTACCGCAGGGGTCAATAGGTACGTACTACCTATTGACCTGTAGTAGTTCCTTACCTTACTTGTACTTCTTTCCTACCTAATATTTATCAATAATTTCGACTTTGGACCCAGTCAAGGACATGAATTACTCAAAAGCCATATTTTCTCGAGCAGCTTGGAGTCGTAGTCCCAGTCATTCCTTGATTCCAAGCTGATTGGAATATATTCGTAATGTCTCTAGCGATGATTGGTAAAGAGTTGATGACATTAAATTTGACTATTACCATGATTATTGAGATGATTTGACTGAGAAAGAAAGTTTATTATTTATCTTCTTAAGGTTTGTCTCTTGATGATCGGACCACCCAGTTCAACAAATTCTTCATAACCCATTGATTATTGCCGGCTTAATTGCCTCTGTCGCAAGCCATTGCGGTCGGCTTTGTTTCATTATAGTCGATTAGTAAAATTTGGTTAGCTGATCAATTGGTCAATTCCGACTTGGTCTGTTTCCGTCAATATTGATTGCGTCCCCTGTTGCGTTTACCTTTTCTGATTTCTTAACTGCGGATGAAAAAGCTAAGTCTGGATTTATCATAAGGCCGGTTAATTTATTTGTGGATTTATTTATTGCGAGTATTCATCAAAAACTTCAATTTTGTTTGGCCCCAGTCGGTTCCTTCTTTCTAAATGTTTTTCTTTCTTTGTTTGTAATCTTAGGATGTCTAAACGCCAAAATCGTCATTAAACATTTAGTTGATTAAGATCTTTCAAGAGCAGAAAAACTCTCGCCAAGTTCGTCCAGGGAAGTACTGCCACCATGCTCATTTCTGCCGCCAAGCAGTAACGCGAACGCGTTACTGTTTTCCGGTTTGAAAGGTGTGGTTGCCGGTGAAATTACAGGCACATGAGACATTCCACCTACACGTCTCAGAGTCACGGGCGCATACCATGCGAAATCGGTCTTGTCGTACCTAGTAGGGGAGGACCCAAGCCGCATCGGTTGTTATGGGCCGAGGTTACCACTTATCAACAGGTGGGCCGTCGGCTCGTTCCGTTACTATATCACATAAAAAAATAAAATCGTTATTAGGTATTTTATTATCGCATAGAATGTTTTCGCACTTCTCAAACTGACAAAAACAATTGTATTTCAATAACAAGTTGCGATATTCAAAACAGTCTACCGTATCTATTGTTTTTGCTAATTTAGCTAGTACTCTGTTACTAGGACGTCATAAAACTGACGTAGCATCAAGATGTTATAATAACTACTCAAATAACTAACTATACTAACTCAAATACGTAAAAAATATCCACCAATATTTTCTATCTCTATCTATCTATTCGAGTCACTGGTTCTCTCGCACCAATGTGGTGAAAGGATTTTAAGTGCGCCTCAAAGAGGCTCCTTTCGTGCACTTGACACTTGTCTTAGAATTTTCAGGACATGTCGGTTTCCTCACGATGTTTTCCTTCACCGTTTGAGAACGATATTATACCTTTATTTTATGGTTTCCCCCTCTATTCCCAACTCCCGTGTAACGTGATACGCAGTTCCGTTGCGCATAATTTACTTATTAGAATGTGACAGCTGCACGTGTTATGTTACACGTGTCAGATTCTTTAGTACGTTACTAATAGAGTTATTATTGCAACAATGCCTTTTAAATGTATTGCGTTTCTATTCTATTAGTTGTGTTCATCTCTGAATTACTGCTACGTAGCTGCTACTAATTGGGTAAATCGTGTAAAGCTTTAAACCAGTGTGGTGAAAGGAATAAAGGATAAATTGCGCCTCAAAGAGGCTCCTTTTGTGCACAATTTTCCCATTGAAAAAACTCATTGGCAGGTAATTTAAAGCGACCACCGGATTGACTCTAGTACCACTGGGCCACCTAGATCTCAGCCTCTCAATATCTGATATTATTTGTAGCGATGTTGGCTTTGGGCGTCTTGACGCATTCATGCGATCTATAGTCCGTAGGTACGAATCGTAAAATGAGCTTGAGCTCAGCTAGCTAGCATTACTAGGGTTGCTACCCATAAGTTTGTTTGTCTCTTCCTGTTAGTGTTAGAAGTTTAGGAGATTACCTCTTGCATCCTAACTTACAAATTTTAACTCTTCGTAATATATATTATTATTAATAGTGTACATGAGCTGTACCGATACAGAAACATACTTCCAAAACCCTAGTCAATGTTCGCTTTACTACGTTTTTTCTCACGCATAATGATTTGGATGATAGCCAATATCGAATACCCAAACCGAGAGTTCCTGACAGTAAATTCTAAAATAAGTCCAAGGATATTCAAGAATGTAGAGAGTACGTTGAGTGTTCCCATTCGCAAAGCGTCTTTGTGAGTCATTACCCGAACAAAGAACGATAATGTTTAAGTTAGCACGTCTCAGCAATTGATAGCGTAGTTTCCATAAGTAATTTCTTTTCTTTTGTCCTCTACTTTGTAGATTCCATAGAGGCCAATGACAAGAGAAGTAATATATCATCAATTCTACTTAAGATCTCTTTTTTTATGTGATACAGTTACGGAACGACGCGACGGCCACCTGGTGTTAAATGGTAACTTTGCCCATAACCAATGCGACTTGTCAACTAGGTACAACAAGACCCAAGTCGCATCGTATGCGCCCGTAACTCCGAGACGTGTAGGTGGAATGTCTCATGTGCAATTTCTTCGGCAACCATGCCTTTCGAACCGGAACACAGTGACGCGAATGCGTTACTGCTTCGCGGCAGAAATGGTCATGGTGGCAGTACTTCCCCGGACGAACTTGGCGTGAGTTCTACTGCTCTATGGAAGGATTAACAGGATCTAGCTTGAAATTACACTTTTATCATACTGATTCAAGTAATTTCCAAATTTTATATTCTTGCAAATAATTGTAAAATTATTATTATAATAATTACAAATAATTGCCTGTGGTGGCCCTCGTTACTGTTACGATCTATTTAGGTACTCGTTCATTCATCTTGATATATATATTAACTTGCGATACGCTCTGGCTTAGCACGGAAAGCTCTCAAGGAGCACGTTTTTCCGACTTATCCACAAAAACCATCATAGTAAAATATTAATTATTTTAAATTGCGGACGAGCAGAAGGCCCATCTAATATTACTAGATAACCTTTGCTCAACAAAAGCATATGACTTACGTCCCTACAAATCTGTGTGAAGTCCCTATTCCCAATTGCGTCTTTGAAGATGGAATGTGTGATATGTACTTTTTACCGGCACCCACACCCCTCAAACCGGGAATTAGGTAGCAACTTGGCGGCAGAAATATGTATGGTGGAAGCACTTTTACGCGGACGAATTTGACTCTTCGACATTTCCACATTCAGCGTACATTCAATTCGCCATTTGACACTATACAATGGCACCTAGTCCAGGTTTACAATGTAATTACATCCGCCGATTTGCGAATTGGCAATGCTGAGATAAATATGTGTCCAACCTTGGCGTTGGAAAAGTCAACAGATTTATTTGAGTTCAATGAGTGATACGTTGGCAGTTTGGCGAATTATACAGGCAGTAGTACGTGCCAAGTTCCTCCGAGGAAGTACTGCCGCTTCACCTATTCCTGCTGCGAAGCAGTATATACACGCAATCAGTTGAAATCCTGACGTGCACCAATGAATTTCTCAGAACAGTGGAGGAAAATATTGTGATGATATCGATATGAACGAAAAAGTCGAAGACATGTGTCAGTTGCATGAATGGAGCCTGTTTGAGGCGCACATTTCATTATCCTTTCATCACATTGGGTCGAGAGAGAATCGAGACACGATTAGTAAGCTTCCATTAGGGAATAATAATAATAAATATTTGATTTCAGTAAACTTAATCTAAGATATGTGTTAGGGGCCCTCTTTTAAGTATTTAGATACTTGTGTTAGAGGTTCTCGCTTTTCGATAGTACAGATTATTTTAAGTAGGTTTACAAAAATTCCTTTGCGACCTTGTTCTTTGAGAGATTGATCGCTATCATTTAAGAATTGGCATTCTCAATGTCTAGGTATGATACAATGTATTGGTGTGTTGTCAGGTCAACAACAGATCATGTTATCATCGATATAGATGATGTTTATTTCTAATACATTATGTGACATTGTATATCATCTGTCTTATATCGTTGCTCTTGTATACGCAAATTTGTCCGTGAGATTTGTTTATATCCAATCCATTTTTTAGGGGTTGAATTCAGCAAAATGTCCTTAATAAATAATAATAATGTCAGCTTTGTCCTTAGATTATTTTGTAAGCCCATTTTACAGTCATGTGTGACAATGAAGGAAAATTTCAGTTCGCTCACCTACGAGTGTCATATTGAGTAAGCTTTGTGCTTTTTGTGATACTATCAATTACGTCGAATAAAATTTATTCTATTCTTTTCTGTTCTGCTAAATCACACCTACATTATTCCTATACTCAACTAAAGATATCCCCTTGAAAAATGTCACACTCGTTCGCCTTGAAATTTCGTGTCGTTTCGCAGAGTATTATTTATTATTATTTCATGATGATTTCTTATAGATTTTCTTTTGACATACGATTTTTTCTGTACATTTAAAACAAAAACATAAACTGCTTGTCAGTAGGATTCGGTAACAGCTCACGTTTGCCATTAGAGTTACTGTAGGTCGTCTGTCAGTCAACTAATAACATTAAAAAGAAAGAGGCCAAATGCGAGTCAAGGCGCAACGAGCCTCTGTAATATTTTTTTCTACTCAAGCTTCCTTTTCGGGAATCTGACTCCTGCTTCAGCGATTTATACTACTTGTTAACTGTTTACTTGTTTACTACTGTGTGATGTGGTTATAGTGCTAACCATAAATTTACGCTTTAATCACAATAAGTTTGGCATTTGAATGAAAGAAAAACAAAGACTTACAATAAGTATTGTATTGTTATATTTTATTAGCAGCAAGTGATATATTTATTGTTTTACGATTCACGTGCAGCAATACGGTATCTATGACGCAGCTTTTGGCCCGCGCGTGCATCTTTGCAATGCGTTGTGAATCACATTTAAGATGTTCAGAATGCTTGGAAAATCCCCTCCCGACCTTGCTTTTTGATTTCTTAATTTGTTGCTCTCTTTTAGGCATTCGGGAATCTCAATGTCAAGTTATTTTTGCTACCAATTTCTTGCTGTGGCCTGTCCGGTTCGTTGTTTAGAGTCCATTCCACGAAATAAGCCCCTTGGCTGTGGCGCTAGTGTCTACGTGAAAGCACAATATTCCATAGTTTGAAATTAGTTCCTGGATTCGCCACGGGACTTAATTCTTGGAAACGAATCTACGACAGGTAGATCAGCCATATTCACTATTATATCACTATATATTATTTCAGTATTTGAACGGTTTGAAAGCTGCGTAGCTGAGGTAACTGAGGTACCCTGCCTTTTAAGCGAAGGGTCTGGAGTTCGATCCCGTTGTCCCCGTGTGCATCCATTCCATGCCATTGCTACAGCTGAATTGTTTTTATTGTTCTAAAGCCGCCTAGTTTTGAATAGCACAAGCTGTCACTAGCTACTGATAACTCGTACCATATAGATATCATTTTTAGGAGCTCTTTATGCTGAGGCGGTAATCTATTTGACTGCAGAGTATCAGAGAAAAATTGTTTTCTCTTTGTCAATTTAGCTCACGGTTTATTTTTTGTCTGATTAAGTTTTAAAATTTGTTCGTTTTTATTTGTTGTTTTTGTTAACATATAATAAATTTAACATTAGTCGGTTAAAAAAAACATTATTTTTCTTTCATACGAACAAGTTCAAGGTACAGTGTTGCGATAAAATAATATGAAATATGCAATAGTTAATATAAATTTCCCTCTAAAATACCACTAATTGGAGTTCTGAGCACAGAGTTGGTCAATTTTTGCTGACAATTTGTTATTGGCAACAGATCGTTTTTTGCAATGCGTAGATTTCGATTACCTTCAATGCCGTAGCTATCAGAGGATTACGCAGTGATTGCTTTCATGGGATCAGTTTGCCAATCAGTGATCTAATCCATTTATATTGACACTCCATACATCAATTTCATCTATCATAAAATGCATTAGTTAGATAAAACGTGTCAGTGAAAATAGCCAGACCCTTGAAAATGTGATTGTACTGTCTGGGTTTATTATTGTAACGATGTTACTTTATCTTCTATCAGATCTGAGAATATTAGTGAATAATGTATGTACTAGTAAGTATTAGTTATTAAAAAACTACTTTACTTGATTTACCTACATAAAAGCGTCTCAAATATAAAATCCATGTATTTTATAATTTCACGTTGCAGAAGTAATCGATTATGGCAGCTCATCAAAGTTGTCATAATTATGGAATTTGTTAATTTGTGAATGCGTTACATTCTCTATGATATTAATATCACTCATGATCTAAACGGATCCAGTGACACCTTACACGTTTAGGCTAAAGGGTGTCCCACGGATCACATATACACACTAAAACGTAGCCCTCCTCTGGGCCTCTAGGGTAGCCCGCGTGAATGCCGCCTACTCTGTCAAATAAGGTTGCCGACACACTGTCTTTGAATTATATCGACGTTTTGACGGTTTCTTTGTGTATAGATTTATGGAAACGCACAATCTGAATGTCAAATAAGAATCATTTGGCCTGTTCTAACATATTATGTATCTATTAGCTCTCCTTTGGTTTAACACAGCGCGACATACTAAACGAAATTCTATAAAAAGAAAGTCTCTATTTTACGTGTCGCGTGATAACTTCGATTGAAGCATTGTCAATTCTTCTGTCGTTTACAATTGACATTTGCATCTTTATTCGTACTAAGTGGAGCTTTCTAATCGTTTGGCGTTTAGGTGGTTTACATGTATACCCCATTATTCTGACAGTATAAGGTCAGTATATTACCTTTCACATAGTTTCACTGGTATCCTTAAGTTAACACCAAGAATTCCGATTTGTTTAGGTACAAAATTAAGTTCTTTTTACACGTTAGTGTGATGTGTGATTGTATAACTTTGGTGCATTCAGTTGAATTTATAAAAATGCTCCGATGCCTAGACTTCTCTTACACCATTTTCATAGAATTTATTAAGGCTTCATTGAGGCAGGCTGAGTGTCAGGGGTCACTTAGACCCTAGGAAGTCCTGAGCTTCCACGTTGTCATTCACAGCAACGAACACTCGCCACAAGCTTGCTCTCCGCACCATATTATTCATCTCCAATACAATACCATAACAAAATTAACAGTTCAATGGGCTTGTTTACATATTCCTTTGATAGTATTTTAATTCATCGTATTGTTATGGGTTTTATCTCATTCGCTGGCCATAGGTCACCCGTCCTCTTAACAATGGTATCTGTTTATATAGTTATCATAATATGTTATATCACCAGTCTAGCTGTAGTCTAGCAATATATAACATATTCAATCTCATAGTAAATATATCTATTTTATCATATCATATTTTATATATTTACATTTTAAGGTAATCTATGGGTGTATGTATAAATAAAATTAGTACAGCGTTGCCAGATTTAAATTAAAATAAACACATAATAAATTTTGTTCGTTGAGACTAACATTAAGTTTTTGCATATTAACAATAACCGTGTTTAGCCATGACCTATTTAGAGGAGATTAAGTGAACCGATAAACCGGCTTTAACCCGTCGCGCACGCTCTCGTAACATCCACATAATATTATTAACACTTAATTATTTTAATTAATTTCCTTGTCACGTGATCGCATCTGTATCAAAGTCATTAGGTCAATCTCTTTGTTCTTAGCTTTCAAATGAATTGAAGCTGCGTCATCTTGTCACTATAATTTCCCCCCGAATTCAACCTACCAGGTATTTATCCCATCCCAATAAACATTAGCGGGCCATCCACTAACGTTATTTCCTGTCGGAATGTATAATCGTTGAGGTTTGATCGCCATGGATTGGAGACAGGGAAGAAAATAATGACTAAGTCCACTATTCCTTCTCTTCTCGAATGACTTGTCTGTACATACTTCCCCGGATGAACTTGGCATAAGTTCTACTAAGTCGCATTATACTGTTTGTCAACCTGATGTATGAAGATCGAAAGTATCATCATTTTAGTGTTCTCTTTATTTCTGTTGAATGTTCAAAAAATCGAATAGTCTCATTTATTTCGACTCATTTACGATACTCTACGTCGCTGCCAAAAACAAAATTTGTCCTATTTATACTGTAATAATGAAAATGCGCCTCAATGAATCTGTTTTTGTGAATTTTTACATAGTTATATTTATAGAATATGTAGTTGCAGTGGGTGCTGGTTTTCCTTCCCCGTTTTGAGAACGGTGTAAAGTGCACTGAACTTTCCAAGAAAAAAATATTGGTGCACGTCTGATTGGAACCCGCGACCGTGTGATTCAACTGGGCCACCTTTCTCGCAACATAATAGTTATAGGTAGATATGTTAGGAATAGACATACACATTTTATGTGATCACAATTCGGAATATTAATGATTTTCGTGCGTGTCAGGCCAAATATTTGACATTCTACAAGGTCAGTTGCTAGCGTAACACATAGTGAGGAACTAGTACATACCTAGACTAAAACTAGATGATTCAAATCAAAAGATGAGTATTATTAATTTACAATTAAACGATTTGCTTCTAACTGGAATAGTTAACCAATATAATATAGACAATATTAAATAACAGTAATACATCTCAGACCAATTGGATGTATCTGAAAACTCAGTCTATATGCGAATTGCTTTAACGGCTGAATAAATATGCCAAACAAACCTCTCTCTAGTTTACAACTATATTTTACCGCGTCTCTTTTCACTCATTTGGGCCTTGTCGTGTCCCATTTTCCATTTGCTTCTAAACTGGGGTCGGATGCTTCCTTTGTGCAGTCATAGTGTGTTTATTAATATAGACCACCATTGTCTTGGTTTTTTCTATTCGAGTCACTGGTTCTCTCGAAACAGTGTGGTTGAAGAATTCTAAGTGCGCCTCAAAGAGGCTCCTTTCGTGCACTTGACACATGTCTTCGAAATTGTAGGACATGTCGGTTTCCTCATCATGTTTTCCTTTATTCGTCTTGGTGACCTCGAAATACACTTTTGCAAATCACTTTTTCAATCTATAATTTGCTGTAGAATATATCCATACAATTGGCCGAATGCAATGTCTTTTTAAAATTATTCAACTTACACAGACTCACGAAGCGATAACTACAAAAGTATTTGGTCTATTTTTGGTTAATTATAAATAAATGTGCTTTGTCCTCGTATCTAACAGTGAATGACCGACCGGCTGTATTCCATATTTACCCATCTGTTTAGTATTGTTATCTAGAAGTGTAATTAGAGCATAGTCTCGACACGATTTTTTGAATTTGCAAATTATAACTTCCTTTTAATAAAAGCAGATTGATTTGCTACCAGCCTTCTTGTCCACACTGCAGAAAAGGCACACTCTCAACGTGGGAGACTGGATAGACTTCATTTCTGGAACCGAATTTTGACCCGCTTCCAATTCTTGGTTCCGGGACATGACAGTTTCATCTTGAAGTTTATTATTAATCGTTTTGAAATTGTGATATTGTGAAAATATTTTTATAATAGTGAACTCATTGAAATTGGGTGCCTGCTCCAAATTTGAAGCAGCGAACTTCGTTATGATATACCTTATTGATTTTGTGTTCATAATCATCTTGTTCAAGTTCGTTTGTCATTGATCTTAGGATAATGTTATGTCATATTATATTCTTATTAATCATGTTTATAACTGGATGAGAATTTAATTGTCCATTGTATTAAGCCTTATCCCTTACGAGAAAACTATTTGATCCCTCAGAGGTCTCATTGTTCCACGAAGATAACACAAGTATTAATTGCGAACCAACGTACAATTCTCAAATTTCACTAAGGTCATGGCGATGAACGTGTTGAACGTTTACTACCTACATTCACAATTGATTCGACTCTCAACATTTATTTTAGCTTTCTTTTTAGAAATGTAGTACTAATCATATCAGCAATACTTTATTATATGTCTGGCCGTCTTATCATTTATCTAGGATATCTAAAAAAATGTGCGGTCGTTGTTACGATAAAAATCATGCGAATGGTCTAAATAAGTCAATGCCGCCATGACTGTGCCGTTTTAATGGCTGGCTTTCTCTTCAAAGTATTTTGTTTTCTTGTTAGAGATATAAGAAATAATCTCATGACCTTCTCAAAGTCGTACGATTGTATTTATTATATTGATTAGTTTAAACAAAGTTGTGTATCGCATCGTTTTCTATCCTATTTTACTTGTGGACCTCTATTTTATTCAATCTAGTGCTGGTTATTAGATCGGTGTCATATGGAAAGGAAAAAAAATCTCACGCATAGAACGTGGCATTTTCCTAATAACTATTTTTAAATCCAATTATCTTTGTTTCAGGGCCTCACATGGGGCAAGGCATTTCTCATATCAGCGGACAACAACGCAGCGCTTCCGTACCTCACCACGCGCGAATGCCAGCTTGGAGGCTACCGGACTTACACCGTCAACTTCCATCCGCGGCCTTCGTTCCTACCTTCAAGCAGTCGAGACTCCAGCCAGCCGACTAGCATGACTTGCCTAGTATCGACTAGCTCGCCCAACACTGTAAACAATGTTAGTATATTTGAGGACAAAAAAGACGCCTTGTTGTACATTGCCGTTCCTGAAAACAAGCATTGGCTGGGCGCCGCTCCCTTGCCAGAAATAGCCAAGCAAATTCTCGAATGTGAAGGCTCTTCGGGCTCCAACGCGGAATACTTGCTGCGTCTCGCTGACTTCATGAGAGACGAGATACCGGAAGCTTTAGATGATCATTTGTTCTCTTTAGAAAGATTAGTTAGGAAATTCGCTGCTGACATGAAAGTGTGCATCAACAGTCTTATGGGTGACAAAGCGGAGGAGAAAGAAGCCAAAGCTGTCGTTCCTAGTTTCGCATTTGCGTCGAGGATTCCAGAGAAGAAACTGCGCTGTGTCAATATGTGATTTGTCGTTGATGCTTTCGTGATAATGATACAGGGGTTATATAAAACTCATTGTAGTAAGGTCCAACTTTAAGCCCGTAATAGGTCACAGTTCGGATTTTGGCTAGCCTAAATGACTGGGAAAAGTTTAATCTCATGCCTTGCGAGAGACATTGATTGAAATAGACCATAATATATTTTGACCCTTCCGCGGACCTTGACTTGACTGAATTGTAGTAATTTGATGTGTTGACCTCAACTAATATACAAAATATAGACAAACTGACGAGACGAAAACGATGTATAATAATCGAGCTGCTATTGTTGACCAATAAATAATATTCTGGTAATATTTCTTGACCTCTATTTATTTTGTTTCCAAAAAAAACAGCCAAAAAGCATAATTACAAAGAAAGAAGTAAAACTGACGAGACGCTAGGTATCTGTTTATTGACGGACTGCTGATTTTGTTCACCAATAATTTGTTACATTTCCTGGCTGTCATTTAGATTCCCAAAAAATTAGACAATCAATAATGCATAATTGAATTTCATGTGAAAAACTTTATCTAGGGCAATTTTGCATTTTGATTTATCTGCAAAGTCCTATTTCTTCGTGCTAATGAGTTCGTCGTGTTCTCGAGGCTCGCCAATGGTAAAGCTACGAATGGTCCGTGGCTATCACTATTTTGACAGAACAATATTCCTTTTTTTTGAGAAGCAGCTGCTCGATAGATAGGACTGTGAATTCCAGATGATTAACAAATATACGTGACATTTACAAATGTGATAATAAATATTTATAATAGTTTCGTTTAACAATATTATAATTGCGATAGCACTTGGTAACTATGGCTAAATGTATTTGCTGATCAAGGAAAAAATACATTTTTAAATCTTCATAACTTCATTTTAGGATTAAGAATACGTACTAATTAATGTGTTAAAATGAATCAATTAGTGATAAAACCCACACACTGAACTGACTGAATCGTCGGATCTACAATCATATAACTCGTATTGCCGTGGGAGAAAAGGTAATTAACGAGATTCCGGAGAGGATTTCCGAATTCTCGGGAAAACACGCCTACTTCCGATACTCACGTCAGCAAGACTTCGAGTCTCTTTTCTTGCGCGCCAGTTTAAATCGACCCTAAGTTATTTCGTGTGTCATTGATCATATTAGTGTAAAATAACCTTCGATAAAATTGACACCAATAAGAGTAATTTTCAGTCATTTTTAGAGTCATTGAACAGTATAATAAATGACATTTTGATAATGTATGAAACAATAGATTTGTCCAATTGTCGCTATGTATTATAAGCTTTTATAAGCAGCTAGTTTAATTTCAAAGAGTCGCTTTAAATGCCAAATAAAATATAAAAGTATTATTATTCGAATCTTTGTTATTTTTAAGAAATATATTTGTGATTATATTGTAAAGTTAAACATTTAAGTGATACCAATGATTTTGTTTTTATATTTTAATTCAGTTTTAAGCAATTAAAATCGTTAAAAACTTTACATGCCTTCCAAGATTGTTTCTAGTGCTATCATGTTATTTTTTGTCATTATTACTAATTTCACTATTTTTCTGTAGAATATAATTTAATGTTTAAAAAAAGTATAAATTAGGAATAGCTTAGAATAATTTTGTATGAGAATTTGTATAAGGCAAAGCCGTAATATAAAACTGCAAATATCGAATGTTTTTTATTTCATATTAAAATTGAATTTAAGTTGAAACTAATAGAAAAGCTTTAAGCTAACGTTTTACGTAGTTCATATTGATTATCCAAAAAGGTCGAGTACGATAGGGTGTCATCGAAATAATGAATCAATAATACAATACATTCTTTATATTTTCCTACTTATTTTATACAACAATCGTTCCAAAAGCCATCAAATATACAAACAAGACTGCAGCTACACACCTAATTGACGAACAATTTTGACATTCCTACACTTCCTACCTTCTCAAATGGCCAACTAGTTAAAATTTCTAAGTTCCGCCATTTTAACATTGAAACCTATTTATTTTGAGTCCTTTAACTTAAAATAGCATATTTTGCCTTTTTTTTCTATATAACTTTCTGGGGTAGATTTCTATGGATTAGTTCTTGAACTGAAGTGAATGGTATATCACTAATATTTAAAGCAAAAAATTATGCAATGACACATACGTAACAAAATAATCCTAAAATTATATATCTATTTACATATTAATCTCAGCATAATTTCATTCAATGATTATTCAGTATTTTTCTCCTATTATTTCTTATGATAAAACTTACCTATATAATACTACTAATTAAGTACAAATAAATTTTGGTGGTAAAATGCACTTTTCTTCACAGAAAAAACCTATACATAGACTAGAATCTATATTTTATCTATGTATACTAATATATAAAGATGTAGAAAAATAATAATTTATATTTATGCTAAAGTCATGGATAAATATCTTTTACGTTTGAATACAAAAGTCACAAAATAATACTTTTACAATAAACCTTTGGTACTAAAATAAATTATTTACAATAAACTAATAAAATAATTTTATTTGGTTTATATACATCCATACCTTTATTATGTCTACTTGTATTGGTGCACATAAATTATTACAATCATATACAAATCCATATCTAAAGTACTACTGTTGTATTCAAGTATTTTTTAAACAATAATTTTTTGATTGATTACATCATATAAAAAAAATATATGATTGACTCGACAGGGTAGTGTTCAGACTCTACGAGGTAGTAGTTAAATAACGGTTGTTAATTTAAAACTATATTTGTGCATTCTTCGTAGAGATTAATGAACTTTATTTTGAAAGGAATCATTAATTGACGGTGTATCTAAATTCAAACCGAAGCAACTGTCCATCTATGTACGCACTTAGCTTTAAGTCGCTATTAATATCTGCAGCCAGATTATAAAGGAATAAGGAGTGAATTTACCTATTCCATTATAAGACTTGACGGTGTAGTGTCTGCATTAGTACAACTGTGGGCTAATTTTGACCATTTTTGAATATTATTTGACTTAAGTGAATTCACTATCACTCATCGCCAAGTAAGTACGCGGAGATTAAAGAATTCGCTATCATTATCAGACCCGTCGAGATTTTAAGGGGAAGTGTCCAACTGGGGTAGCCTCTGACTACCCCTATATTTGTGTGTGAATTTCCTATCAAAGTTACAATACTTTTAAACTATTTGATAAATGGAAATTCACTATCACTCTCATCGCCAGACCCGTCGTAACTGGACGGGGGGGTGTCCAGTTGGGGCAGTCCTAGGTCCAGGTACTCCTGATTGGCTGTCACCGTGAGGATCTTGTCCAGGTCTTCCACCAGCTCAGTGAACGAGGGCCTGTCTCCGGGAGAGAAGGACCAGCACTCGCGCATCAGCATGTAACTGTTGATAAACATGTCAGTTTTTTGTATTAGTAGAACTTATGCCATGTTCTTCCAGGGAAGAACTGCTACTATACCCATTTCTGCCGCCAAGCAGTGATGGGTACTGTTCTCTGGCTTGAAAGGCGCATTCCACCTTCACGTCTAAAGTTACGAGCGCAATACAATGTGACTTGGGTTTTCCCATACCTAAGTAGAGGAAGACCCACGAGGTTTTGCTTGTTATGGGCAGAGGTTACCACTTAACATCAGGGTCATCTTGCTCGATCCGTAGGTGATACGCATTAAAACAAAATAATTACTTTTATTTTTAAAATTACTGCTTAAATAAGTAACAGTTTTAAATTTTATTTTGAGTTACATATGAAGTGCAGTATCAGCGGTGTCGCTAATTCAGGACTGGTTTTCTATGGCACCAGGATGTATCCCTCGCGAATTTTCCTTCTGAGCCTATCTGAGAATGTTGTATTGTGCACACTTTTCAAGCGTAAAAACTTATGGGTGCACTTTTTAAACTGATTTGAACCAGCGACCTCCGAGTTGAAACTCAGGGTCTGTACCACTGGGCCTCCTTTTTGAGACTTACATTTCTAGACTGCAACAGGGCGGTTTCTCCATCCGGTGTCCAGCACTGAGATGCTGGTACATGTACTGTCCCGGGACAGTGGGGTAAGGAGTGCCGCCCAGGGTCATGATCTCCCAGAGAAGCACGCCGAACGACCAGCTGGAACAAGGTAACCCAAAGTGAGACAAGACACTAAGAAAGCAGATTTATTATCTATCAAACCTATGCTGACTTTTCTAATGCTAAGTGTTCCACGCTTTTCTTTTAATATTAATAATTTACGGAACGATCAAAACAATAAGTATTGGGTGTCTGCCCAACTACTTAGCTCCACTACTTAGGTATGGGAAGACAGGCTTTGATAGTCACATACCTTATATGGATGGATTTCCATACAAGACGCAACAAAACCACACTCATTCTTTTTTATCACCAATATTGTGCCAGAGAAGTATTCTCTGACATAAAAGGTAAATCTGAGGCCTTATTAAATTGCATCACGAACTCACAGGGGGTACCCTGTGAGTTCGTGATGCAATACCTACGTCACTGGCTTTAACGCAACAACATCGAGTCACGTGCTGTTTACGTAAGTTCAATGAAACTATGAATAACATAAAACGTAGGTGTACCCACTTAGAGGAAAGCAACTAATATAATTAAGGGGACTTCTTAAGCGGCGGCGATTTGATAACCGATAAGTGAACGAGAATTGAGAGGAAAATTTTAAAGACGTTTTAGGCACGCTTTGTTACATGAGAGAGAAGAAAGATAAGAACTAGAGAGAAATAGAAAGAGAGATAGTAGATCAAAAGAGAGCGACGCATACACGATACAAAGCGAGAGAATAAGATAGTGTCACGTGCGCGCGTTGTAATTTTTAAACAGTTTCACGTGTACGGTGCTGCAACTGTAGTCGTTGTATACTCACACATCAGTCTGCGTCGTGAACACCTTGTGGTAGAGGCTCTCCGGGGCCATCCACCGCACGGGCAGCCGGCCCTCGGTCTTCTTCCTGTAGTAGTCGTTGTATACTCACACATCAGTCTGCGTCGTGAACACCTTGTGGTAGAGGCTCTCCGGGGCCATCCACCGCACGGGCAGCCGGCCCTCGGTCTTCTTCCTGTAGTAGTCGTTGTATACTCACACATCAGTCTGCGTCGTGAACACCTTGTGGTAGAGGCTCTCCGGGGCCATCCACCGCACGGGCAGCCGGCCCTCGGTCTTCTTCCTGTAGTAGTCGTTGTATACTCACACATCAGTCTGCGTCGTGAACACCTTGTGGTAGAGGCTCTCCGGGGCCATCCACCGCACGGGCAGCCGGCCCTCGGTCTTCTTCCTGTAGTAGTCGTTGCTGTGGACGTCCTTCGCCAGCCCGAAGTCTGCTATCTTGAGGACGCAGTCGTCTGACACTAGCACGTTTCGCGCGGCTAAATCGCGATGAATGCACTGGAAATTATAGGATAATAATTTATTGGTGAATGCAAGAGTCATCAGCTTCCATCCATAGGTCGCTGGTTCAAGTTAGGGCATTGAAAAATGTATGTGCGCAATACCACCAAATGTTGAAAGGAAAATATCGTAAGGGAATGGCATGTCCTTGAACCAATAATTCTAAAACACGCTCCAAGGGCATGAAAGAAGCCTCTTTGAGGCGCACTTACTTTCCTGTCCCCGTTAAATAAATAAATAAATAAATAGGTACTCAGAAACAATATTCATTATTCTTGTGTGTGTAACAATTTTAATAATAATAATTATTATTATTTATTAAAATCCTTGACTTCTCTTAATGACACTTTTACATCTTGTAGAGTAAATTATAGTGACTTCTAACTTACCCTTCTAGAAGCTAAATATTCCATTCCTCGAGCTACTTGATACGAGAAAGATACGAGGTCTTTTTGTGTTAAGGTTTTCTTTTCTTTAAGGTCTTCGTTTGGCGATTCATACCTGAAATTCGAAATTACTGATAAAAATATGATGTGAATGACACTTGATTTGGGCATAGATTATAAAGATTGAGATTGAAAGTTAAGTCCCTGTGGCCCGGAGAAGACAATATGAGAAGGTAAGAAACAGTGGCCTAATGAATTTTGTATTTGCATGGTCACTGGTTCTATTCCAGCATATTGGGACTAATTTCTTTGTCCGATCCACCTGTATTATGGTTGTTCATCCGAGGAAGTACTGCCAATACTACCAACGTTTTCACCGCCAAGCATCATACCCATTACTGTGTTCCGGTTTGAAAGGTGTGGCTTAGTAAAAAGACAGGCACGTAAGAGATTCACTTCAAAGTTACGGGCGCAATACATGCGACGCAGTCATCCCATAGCTAGGGAGGACCCTAAGACGTATTTTTTGCTATGGTCAAAGGTTATCGGCCAACATCAGGTGGGGCTTTATCTTGCTCATTGCAAGATGGCTTCCTCTAATGCATACCATGACTAACAAGTAAGTGAAATTATGTGTTACTAAAAACTGAAAACTAACTATTGGCTTCATATATAAATGTAATTTTGTTGGTGATCTTAAATAAATATTTTGCGCATAAAAAAATGTTTATATTTATGAATTTAATAACGAAACGGTACAAAAGCCACATAAAGTGTTTACCTATTCCCCGGGCGATGATTCCTCAAGAACTCCCTGAGATTTCCATTCGGCGCGTACTCCACGATGACGTAGAGGGGTCCATCCTGCGTGCAGCATCCCAGGAGGTTGATTATGTTCACGTGCTTGCCGATCATCTTCATCATCTCCATTTCTGACACGAGCGCCATCATTTCAGCGTCGGTGTGGCCCTCTGGAAAATGAGAATGTGGACTGTTAGTATTTCAAGTGGAGAAAGAAAACATGTCATTTAGGTAATTAAAGATTCAAGCGAAGTAACATTTTGACGTGTCAACGTCTTATAATTCGATAGAGCCGGCTGCACGCACGAAAAAACATGACTCATGCGGCGTTACCTCGCTCTGAGGCGTTCCATGTAAGGCTTGTGCAAGTGCAAGCGAGAGCGCGGAACGAGCGACAAAGAAGCACAATCGGCCTTTGCGTTCGGCAGCGTTCGACATCCGTCTCTCTCCTACTTGAGTGAGCGATGCGTCTGCGTGGACAGCTGCTAATACTTACATTTACATGTTTTGATCGAGTATCAAGTGCATATATACATAAAAATCTATTAAACAAATGAAATTAAAATTTTCTTTTGAAAAATGCTACCATTCCATCAGTATTTTCTTAAGACGTTGACACGTGTTCAACTATCGTCAGTAAACCGACTTTACAGACAACCATTTTTTTTTGATTATTGACTATACTATCAAACAACTGGACTGGCCTCACAGCTCAGTTGGTAGTAGTAACCCTGCCTTCTGCGCCGTAGATCGTGGGTTCGATTCCCACCCAGGATAAACATTTATGTGACGAACATAGATGTTTGTTCAGTGTCTGGGTGTTAATATTTATTATATGTATCAATTTACAAAAAAAGTATGAACGTATTATATCCTTGTCTGGGTCCCATGATACAAGCTATGCTTAGCTTACTTTGGGGCTATATGGTGCTCTGTGAAATGTCCATTTATATTTATTATTACATCTTTAAGAATATAAGGCTTAAATCAATTTAAATTATCTGCTTGACGGCAGAAATGGGCATGGTGGTACTTCCTTCAAACATGGCAAAGTTCGTCATGTTACTTAATGCAAAAAAGTTTTCTCACCTTTCAACATCTTAACGGCGACGACTGACTGAAGGCCCGGCTTCAGTATCCCCACACACTCAGCCTTCACTACCTTCCCGAACTCCCCCTCGCCCAGCACCTTCCCGACGCACAGCGACTCCCTCGCCACTTCCCAGTCGATATCCACGGGCAGTTCATATTCAGACATCATCATCGAGTCGCTCGTGTTGCTTTGCACTTGGGATAGCTTCTGCTTCTCGATCTTCACCACCGGCATTAGCTGTAACAATATACGAGCGTTAATTTTTATGTGATTAAGTAACGGAACGAGCCGATGGCCCACATGGCAGCAAGCTAAGCCGTAAGCTCCTGCTCATAACTTAAAAATGAATGTTGATGATGATGATGAAAAGCAGCGTAAATGGTATGAATACCAGTTAGGAGTACCTCCATGATTAATTTATTAACTCGAAATCTCTCTTGTATAGAGGTAGAGATGAAGAAATCTTCAGCTGTCCCTTTCATTCGGCGGAAGCAATATATTTATTTGATCGATATTATATTTCTTGCAGGCGTTATTAATAATACATTTTCTTAGACATTTCATACAATGCAGCTTCATCTAGCTCCAAACTAAGCAACTAGATAACTGATAGATTTCTTTGGTACATATATATATATATGCATATTTTAACACCCATACACAGAACAGATATCTGCGTTCGTCACAGAAATGTGTGTCCTGGGTGGTAATCGGGCCCACGACCTCCGCAGAAGGCAGAGTTACTACCAACTGAGCTGTGAAGCCAGTTATATGATACTGCTAACAATAGGAAACTCATCTTACCAATCCCTCAGCCGTGTTGGCCGGCGACCCGTTCACAGGGGGCTTCTCAACTACCACCTTCTTAGTCCAGTGCGTGACTATAACAGCTCGCGCTGTCTCGATGGCCAATTGCTTCTTAATCTTCTCTCTCTTGAGCTTCTTGAATATCATCACCACTATGATGGCCGCGACGAAGAACATAGCTCCAAGAACTGCTGTTAGGATGTTGATGAGAAGGGTGTGCTTTCCGTGGTCTAAGGCTTCTGTCACTGGGAATGCTGGAAAGATTTCGGTGAGAAGGTTTGAGCATATTAAAAATTAGTTATATTAATATAATATAATTAGATTAGTTTTCTTTTTATTTGTTTGTAGGTAGTTAGTGTTTAAAATATTATGAAGTTTACTCTTTACTAATCGATTTCATTTAAGCTCCCGATACGAAAATGCGATGTTAAGTATTTATTTAATTTTTTGAACCAGGCTTTAATTGAAATTGATTTTCAAGGAGTAAACTCCAAAATTCAAGAAATCGGGGTTCAACACCAATGTCAAATTTTCTGTCCTAAACAAAAACATTCTTGACGATATATTTTCTTGTGTATGCATCACTCAATTTGAATGTATACATTGCCTGTCCTGTGTTGGTAATTATCAAAAAATTCAATAGTGGATAGGTAGCTGCCAACATAATTTAGATCTAGCTATTATTCGCAAACAGCACGCAAGCTGCAATTCAAGTTAGACAAGCAAACTTCCATTAAAGCTATCTCATAACAGAACTAATTGCGACTATCGGCTTCTGCCGGCCGAGATTACCATACACGCAAATACAAATGGCTTATTAATTGGTAGTATTCGCATAAATCTCTGATAACGTTTCATAAAGTAACAATTAGTTTCTCAATGAGGTCCTTGAATATGTATAACTCTACAAATGATTAATTTGGGAACCTACTATGCAATCTCAGTAAAATATTTAATAAAATATCCATAAACTTATATAAAATTTATAAAAAAAATTGCTTCTAATCGCTGCATGAATTTTTATAGTGAATTTAATTAAATTTTATATTATAATTGTATAGTTGAGAATACAAATTAAATACCTGTATTGTAAGTTTATTACTTAAATTGCATTCGTTCCTAAAAGTATTAAATATTAAAATAAACTTTGACGGAAAAAAACACAACAATAAGCCTAGTACTAGTAACCTAGTATCGACATCGCTGTGTCCTAACACTGTGTATGTTGAATCCTATTAAGTAATTACAGTTTTTAAAATCTTTGTAACAATATAGTGCAATATATAGTTTGAGTTTATGGCTGGATTTTATCTGCGCCTCTTTTGTCATGTTTCAGAGTCCTTTTATGGAGATAGGGAGTCATGTTTCAAGGTACCTGTCATCTGTATCATTATACCTCTAATTATCTTTATTGTGTGTTCCAGTCACCTACAAGAAATCTAGAATAGGTGTGAATCTGTTGGCAACAAACTAACTAATATTAGGTTCACACATCACTTTCTGTCCCTAGTGAACCAAAAAAGACCGACACAGAACACAGACTGAGTTTTAGAACTCTCAAACTAAATTTAATGATTTATATTGTTACTATACCTTCAAAGAAGTTTAAGTTCCTTCTTAGTTTGTGAGAAATCTATTGCATTCGAATTGTAAGCGTGCTGAGAGGAATTAATTAAACATTAACTTCTTAGTTGATGGCTGTATGGAATAGTAAATCTCTTTTGTTCAACTTGGAACGTATAACTATTTAATGTATTTTATTTCAAATTTAATTATAAGTTAATTACTTAACAGAGTCATTAATAACTGAACAATTCTGTGAACTTCGACGTCGGTCCTTGTAGTCGATAAACCATTTTGGACACGACGGTGGCTTGAAAAGCAAATGTGTTTGCTTGCTTTACCAAGTATACATCTAGTAACATAGGTCTAAGTTTTATTTGGATAAGATTTTATATTCAGTGCGACCGCAGCTATCCACGAGTTATTAAATTTGCCAGAGATTCTAACCCAGTTCCTATTTCCTCCTATAAAGTAAGGACGTAAAATCATTGAAAAAATTTATAACAGTTTATATTTCAATGCATAAAAATATCATTATACTGTCTTTTACTATAAATATAAAAAAAACCAATTGTATAAATTACAAATGACAAGGTATTAACAATGTTAAAGGTTCACGCACAGTAACTCTTTCACCTATATTTTATTAAAATGAATTAATGTTAAATGCATAATAAAAGACTCACGGTAAGAGGAACCTTGATTACGTCTAACACTGATTACCCAATCCGCTATCTGTCTAAGAGTCAAACTAAAATGCATTAACAGAAACATAATCGTGGTGATAAAAAGCATATAAATGTACTCACATTCCAAAACAGTTAAGTATCCCTTAGCGGTGGTGTTTCCGAGGGTGTTGAGAGCGACACACACGTACCATCCCTCATCTTCTTTGGTGACGTTAAAAATGGTCAGATGTTCTGGCTTATCCTGGGGATTCTCACTCTGAAATTGTAGAGAATATGCATAAAAAAATAATTATTTGCTGCATAAATGGCATGCGCAACACTCGCATGCTTGAAAAACCAAAAATCATCCAATTTCTAGAAAGTATGTGTATCAATTTAAGATATTTCTTACATATAATATGACCACACGATCAGATATCAAGTAGTTTTCTTTCACTTGCGGGAGCTACACGTAAAATAATGTTTACAGTTTTATGATATTATTGACGATATTACATTTGTATTATTTTTAATTTATTTATATAGTATGAAACAATTTTAGTTCATATTTGATGTTATCATTACAATAGACATATCGATCATATGAAATTTCAGTACACTCAAATTCTAACAAATGCGAAGTAAATACAATACAAAATAAAAATGCTACTGAGAAACAACAGTAACCTACTTGTGAAAACCCATGCACTTTCCATAATGCAAGCGACACAAACACTCAGCACACATGCAAGGCAGTACAAACACGCAAAGCCCACACGTTAGCGACACGCCCTCACCGGCATTATCTTATTGTTATCGAAGTAGACAACAGACTCCTTGCTGTCGTCGATGACGGTATCGTTATAAACGAACTCGTCTCTGCTGAAATACATCCAGTAGACGAACAGGTGCATGTCAGAGAGGAACTCGCAGCTGAACTCGGCGGTCTGACCGACCAGCTTAGTCTGATTCACTGCGCCTTGAGTGAGCACCGGCTTGGCGTATAGACGTTCTAGAAATTGTAGAAATGAGGGTCAAATTGCAATTATATAGGTAGGGAGATGAAGTCAGCAGGGATTACTAGGCGAACATGTATACACTGTGAATAGAAGAGATAACAACGATTAAAAATGAAAAGGTAAATAAAAGGGAATTAGATGCCTTAACCTTCAATAATATATTACACTAGGTTATAATATACTATAATTAGTGTATCGTCAAAGCGATTGTATTACAAGTATTTATGTATTAGTAAATAACCTTACAACATTTACCACCACCAAAACTCCAAAATTGTAATAACCTAATAAAGATTGGCGTTAATTACTATTCTTATGGATCCGTAAGTAATTAAGACAGGATACTAAAGAAGAAAACCGAGATACCATACTTTTCGAAAAGATAATTAGTTAGACATTTAGACTTAATTAATAAGTCTATATTTAGATTTATCTTTACATCAATGAAAAATATTTATAAGTTTCCTAGATCACAGAAGAACGATGAGTTGTTGGAATCTTGCAAAACAACTATTTAACTGAAACAGTAATAATAGTCTTTCTAACTGCACTGGTGCTGGATAGACACTAACTCTAAAAATAAACGAATATTTACGTCTGGCACCGAACCTTGAAATAAAGATTGTTTGTTTTTATTAATTTCCATTCACATTTGAATGAATCTTTGAATAACAAAACAGAGTATGCTTTGAAGATTCAGAAACCTCTTAAAATATATTTTTATAAGCTTTGAGAGAAAATTTAAAAGCTTCAAGAACAGCCACTCGGTGTGTTCTAGATTCAACGTATAATTTGCAATATCAAGTCAATAGATAGAAAGAATTGCCTGATAGTAAGAAATAAATCGTCATTCTTCACTATTTTCTAGAGTAGAGAGATTGAGCCGTAGCAAATCTCTCTGGTCTTCAGTGTCTTTGTTTTGCAAGATTAAGAAATCCTCACACCATATAATGATTAATTAGCTCCTCAACCAGAGAACCTTCACCGTAATCAAAATCAAAGACCTCTTTCGTATATCCGAAAGGAATCGGCATGTCGCTGGGGCCGACTTCAGCGTCTGTCAGTGAAACGTTCGAAGGCCTTATCCAGTAGAGGTAAGGCTCGAGATCGGATACGGGCGGGCAAGACAGTTGAACTGTGTCGTTGACTAGCACAGTTATGTTTCCTGGGTATCCTTCTTTTATGTAAGGCTTCGATGGATAACGTTCTAAGGAACAATACCCACAGAGTTAATGCTATGTGGTGACAAGCAGTTTCAGAAGACAGTATGATTTTTAAAGGAAAGAAAATTTATCAAACAATATTTTTAAATAAGCCCCTTACTTAAAACAGTTGATTAACAGAACAGTGTTTTGTCATTCTCTGTGACAGGTATTTTAAAAATACAAAACGCTGGACTTTGTTCATGTAAGCCATTAATTAGGTTTTTGTTTAGGTAATTTTCACATACCTTAAGTTGTGTTTTAGATGCAAGGCAGCGGTTACAAAATAATAACGAATTCCCATAATTAATGGCTTAAAACTACACAGAATTTTTTGCAAATATTGTTAAAGTTAACTGTGGTATTTGGTCCGGCAATGGCCTACCGCCAAGTGACAGTTTCCTCAAGATGATTTCCATTAACAGAAACATAAGCACATCACATAATTAGATTCCACGTCACAAGTCAACAAATTTAAATTTACGTCGCTTCACATACTACTTGCTATATGTACTACACTTTACCTTGAACGTGCAGTACGACTGTATGCTCGATGCAGCCGAGCTCGTTGCAGACGACGCAAGTATAGTTCCCATTGTCAGCCTTCGTCAGTTCATCCAAGGCCATCGACCACTTCCCATACGAAGGCTGGAAGTAGCTTCTCATGATGGGCGTGCTTTTATTTTTGTACCAAGTTATATTGGGTGTTGGGTTCCCTGCAAAAGTTTATGACGTCGTAAATATGTTTATTTTTGTTGCACGGTCGTAACTTTAGGAGACTGCCCAAGTTTTAAAATTCACATGTTACGGCAATCACCCTTGTGTAGGTATAATAAAGTGGTATGGCAAAAAAATGTTTATATTATTCTGCCATATTCAATATTGAATTAATACGCACAGTGCAAAGAGTTTTTTTTTGCAATTATTGTTTTCATGCACCAAATCTTAATCAAACAATAGCTCGAACTATATTTCTTCAATTATGTTGATAATCGATTGACACCTATTACCTAAAAATATCAAGGTTTTTTATTTTTATCTGTAATAAATTCGTGAAAGGTAAGCTATAAACATTTATTACCTTCTGCCGCGCATCGGAGCCTGATGGAACTACCAGCCGGCTTCATATCCATACTGAACATCTTCGTAGGATGTTTGAACTTTGGAGGAATCTTAGTCTTCGTGTTATCCACATGACCATAGCTAGGATGATCCTTCTCACTCTTATCATCCGGATCTTCTTCTTTGTTATCGTATTCTTTATATTTTACGTTTTTTGGAAATCGTTTCTCGGTGTTGTTTTCTTCTATAGTGTTGTTTTCGACCAACGCTGCTGCTTGGTGTTGAGCCAGAATCTCGGGAAGTGGGCTGTCGATGTCCACATCAGCTTGATAACCTACATGTAAAGCCAAATTATAATAATTTGCATTCACTATTCAGTTCATTCAATTATTATTATATAACAGTATTAATCATAATTTAACAGATGGACTTATGCAAACATTGCAGTCTTGTTTCTGGGTTTACTTGATATGCAAATCGAATTGCAATATCGAGTTATATCAATAAAATTGATTGAATGACTATCAATAACAATGAAAATATTTATACTTCTACACTAAATCATCTAACTGGACGAAATTCTTGAGATATTTAATTCCGAATCCAGGAAGTCACGAGACATTAAGTGCCCCAGTCATTCGGAAATTGGATTTTAAATTAAATTTATGCGCATGAGTTGCATTAACCCTGGATCGCGTCGGATTTGGCAGTTTGTTTACACATGTGGATATTGTGGACTTGAAGGTGGTAATAAAATATTGTTTTAAAATAGCTGCGTACAAGATAAGGTTGACCTCAGAAAGTTGCTCGAATCAAATTTCGTAAGACACGATCTACTGGTATGTTCTACTGAATACAAAATAATAATATTTATATTACTAATTTCAATACATTTCTTCAGGTTATTGAGGAAATGAAAATCAAAGTTTGAACGTAGATTTTTATTTTTCTCAGTATTTTTTTTTATCTCATAATTGATGATGAGATACAGTATTGTTATCCATGAATTACTTTTACTTTGTTGAATCTTGTAGTCTAGATATTTTAAAGAATTTACAAAATAAGTTATCAACTTTCTAATGAAGATAATTTCATAATTAGTCATCAAATTAATATCTTTATCATCGGTATCAACTATGTGTATCAGTCCACTACTGGTCATAGGCCATGAGCACAACTGAATCCGGTCTTTGCTTCTTATTACTACGATAATGAAGATCTGGACTATATTTGATTTCACAGCTAATTTAATACAAAAAATATTTGCCATAGTCATTTACGAAATGAGTACAATCTATCGGTATTTATTTATTGAGTGATTGATTTATTTATTTATTGATTGATTGATTTATTTATTTATTGATTGATTGATTTATTTATTTATTGATTGATTTATTTATTTATTTATAGATATCTCTGTACGTTCTCACCTGCTGTGTCTTCCTGAAACTCTTTGTGCTTGATGGTGATGGATATCTCCCTCCCTCGCTCGTCTTCGTTTTGACACGAGTACACTCCGGCGTCTTTCGCCCGGAAACCCTTTATTCTTAACCTGAAAAAGATACATTTATTCTTAATCAAAGCGATTTTTGTAAATTTATATCTTATTTCACTAAAGGGGTTAAAATTCAGGTTAGTTCCCAAACCCCAGTATAACAATATAAATAGAAGTCAAGTCCAAAACACAGGCTTTAGCATACATTTAATTTATTTCCCTTTATATTGCGGCGGTCATACTTTAGATGCGTTAATTATCTTAGTATTTTAAGAACAAGCGTAGCTAGGCTTGTTTTTAAGCTTGAAGATTATGGTTCCATTCTTTTGTATATTATTTTCATAGATAGAGCTTAATATTAATTATTAATATATTAACTTATATTTAATATTATAATATGTAACCTATTCCTACTATTTTATTATCTACAAGTATAATCTATTATCAGTTATTTTTGTTCGTTAGTTATTATTATGTTTTGTCGACTTGAAACTTACATTATGAATAAACATACTGTGAACTTTAATAAAAATACTTAACTCGTACCCCACACATACATAAGATAGGTATACGTTTAGCACATTATTTATCTTTGGTGCATAAATATATTCAGTATGAATGTGTTCCATATTATTCAAACGATCCCTATATCGCCAATAAGATAGTCAAATAGCAATATATTATTCCATGCATTAGAATGGCATCCAACAATTTATTGGATACAGGATGTTGTAGAAATAATGATTTGTAGTTTTGTCTCAAAACCAGTTAGAGACAATTTTTCAAAACGACGGAGACATTTATTTATTAAACTGAACATCAACACAATGATTTATCAAATTGTATCAAACAGAAGAAAAAAGTACCATTACAATGAATGTTGGTTCTCATAGTTACCAAACTCACAGGTATTTTATTATCTTCTGTTTATCCCCAAATCATTCAGTTTTTTTTACTGACTTCAGCTGAGTTTGTTAATTTTGCCTTCTGCGCCGTTGGTTTGGGTTCAATTCCCACCCAGGACCAACATTTGTGTGACGAACATAGATGTTTGTACTGTCTCTGTGTTAGCATTCTTATTATAAATTTACAAAATATGTATATAACTATTATATCAGTTGTCAGGTTGCTATAGTACAAACTATGCTTAGTTTAGGGCTAGGTGGCGCTGTGTCTAATGTCTACCAATTTTTATTTTTATTATTATTTATTTAAGAACACGCTGTATACATGGTGTTATGAGTTATCGCCGTGCCATCCCAGTATAGAACAACGTAAATATTGGAGCGCCTTGTCTGAGGTGTCTCTATTTCTGGTTCAATGTTCTCCGTAATGTTTGTATCTGTTGATACTATATTTTTAGCTTGACTATTAACGATCTAAATATATTAAATTGGCAAGTTTATTTTGCTTGTGACTGTATTTCGAAGATTAATTCCATAATCAATAAAATAATAATGCTGGATTACGTGTTTTTTTTTTAACTTTATTTCGCAGATTGACTCTAAAATCAATACTGGGTTCCAACAATATAAACCATGACATATAGTGGTGGATTCCCACCCTGGACAAACATTTCTGTTACGAACATAGATGTTTTTCTGTGTCAGCATGTTGATATATACTCGTATTATTATGTATTTATAAAAATGTATGTAAGTATTATATCGGTTGTCTGGTTCCCATGATACAAGCTATGCTTAGCTTACTTTAGGACTAGATGGAATATTATGATTTATTTATTTTATATATCAATGTTTTAACCATTGCAGTTTGGTTCTTCAAGATCAGCGCCGTAAAATCAACGTTACTACGCCTTAAGACTCACCACTGCCTCTGCTGAGCTATTCTCTTGGACTGGCCGTCCACTTCCTCTCCGTCTTTGTACCACCGCACTGTTGGAGATTGGCTTCTCGGCATGAGTCCACACACCAGCCTCAGGCGCTCGTTTGTTGTCGCCTCTATCACTGTGTACGTGTCATCTGCAACAACATACAATTATTTTGTTTTAGTTATTATTATTATTTTTTTATGTTTGATAGTTACGGAACGAGCTGACCGACGGCCCACCTGGTGGTAGGTGGTAACCTCGGCCCATAACAACCGATGCGACTTGGGTCCTCCCCTACTAGGTACGACAATACCCAAGTCGCATCGTATGCGCCCGTAACTATGAGACGTGTAGGTGGAATGTCTCATGTGCCTGTAATTTCACCGGAAACCACACCTTTCAAACCGGAACACAGTAACGCGAACGCGTTACTGCTTGGCGGCAGAAATGGGCATGGTGGCAGTACTTCCCCGGATGAACTTGGCGAGTTCTACTGCTCTGTTATCTAGATTAATAATAATATTGGTGGATATTTCACACAGCGCCATCTAGCTCCAAAGTAAGCTAAGCATAGCTTGTATCATGGGAACCAGGCAACTGGTATAATAGGTACTTATATACTTTTTTCGTAAATACATACATATAACACATATTAGCACCAGACGGAACAAATATCTGTGTTCGTCACACAAATGATTGTCCTGGGTGGGAATCGAAACGACCTGCAGCGTAGATGACTTACTACCAACTGAGCTGTGAGGCCAGTCGATTGGAATTCTTAATTGTTTATTTACTTATCCTTACCGATTATTGTAAATGTGAAATTATATTTATAGGTTATATTTATAGGCTCTTTTCCATGATAGATATTTGATGGTTATGTATAATATAATAAAGCTTCCTTTCCTTCCTCCTCATCCTACATCCCTTCGTGTGATGTCGCTCTGCTCCACGACACACAAAAATCCCGTAATATCTTATTTCAGTACTTGCTGTTGCCCGCGACTTCGTCCGCGTGGAATTCGGTTTTATCACGCACCCCTATTTTACCCCTCGGAAAAGTAGCCTAAGTTACTCCTTGTTACTTCAGCTATCTGCCAGTGAAAGTCCCGTCAAAATCTGTCCAGCCGTTTCGGAGATTAGCCGGAACAAATAGACAGACAGACAAATTTTTTTTTAAAATGTTGTTTTGCTATATGTACTGTTTATACATCCATATGCATTTAGTAAAAAGCGGTTATTTTAATATTACAAACAGATACTCCAATTTTATTTATTTTTATAGATTATGTAGTCACAAAATGTGTAGGTGTGTATGATTTAAATATTCAAATGTTACCAAGATCGTGCCTGCGAAAAAAGGAATCCATCCTTTGGTGGTTTCATATTTGTTCTTCCCCAAGGGGGGCGGATAGGAATAGATAGGATAGATAGGATATTAAACAGGCGGAAGTTTATTTTTTAAGCAATTTTCTTTAAGTGTACTTATTTTTGTACCAACCCTATAAGAAAATACATCCTTAGATGCGGATAATATTAATATATAATGAAAAACAATGCAAAATCCTGTGATGATCTGGAATAACGTAAAATTATCTCCTTCCTTATTCCACAGAAGGTCAATGTTTCTTTGTGTAAACTAGGTAAAGCCAATGGGCTTTATATAGCTTCTTCTAGATAAGACTTTCAGTCAAATTTCCCGCACAAATCCTTAGCCTCCTTTTCCACATATCACTTAAAATGCAAATAACCTTCTTCGAAAAAAGTATTCACACTGTCAGGATCCATAAAACAATCAGAACAAATACTCATACATCTCAGTCCCCCTCCGTTCTCAGATCATAAACATAATGTTGAGTGCAACGGAGGAATACTCAATAAGATGCACTCAGATTTAAATATATTTTTTCGATGTGGTATTCGGAATTACTGTAATGGCTGGCTTACTTTTACAGTAATTGCTAACCAGAATGATGTTACAAAAAGGAGCATCATTGATAATCCATTTTATCCCAACTGGTACAGCTCAGTTGGTAGTAGCGCTGTAGGTCGTGGGTTCGATTACCACCCCGGACAAAAATTTGTGGGACGAACATATATCTACTGTTAGGTGTTAATATGTGTTTACATGTGTTTACAAAAATAATATGTATAATTATGCATTCTATTAGTCATCTAGTACAGTCCCATAGTACAAGCTATACTTTGTTTGGGGCTAGATGGCGCTGTGTGAAATGTCCACCAATATTTATTTGTTTTTTATACCAGCAAGCTCAATTGGCTAGATGTGAGCTAAAGGTTGACTACATAATATCCATGTGATAATTGGAATTTATCTGACTTAAATTTTTTACTTTCAAAATTATTATTTTTCGTCTTCGGATGGTTTCTACCAAACAACATATTAGTATTAGTTACCTATTAAAGATATTATATTGTACCTTGTAGTAATTTTGCCAACAATTCTAAAATGTTATTGTTACTTTTAATTACATATCAATACTATTATAAAATAACCAGTTAAATAAGCAGTTATATATTTGCATTTATAAATGTAAATGTTATTTATGAAACTAGGCAGTACTCGTAAGGTTTCAATAACGTATTGTTCGCATTTATTTTCGTAAGCAAAACTCATGGCAGAACACCCCTCCCCGTAGCTAAAATAAGTACCATTGCAAACTCATTAAAATCACGTTTCGGCCCAAAATAGAACCGCAAGGGACACCTGAACGCTATAAATCTGACTTTAACTAATAAAGTCGGCTGTAAGGTATTTTTTCTGATGTGCATAATAACATAAGTTGTAGCTTCTCCATAGCATCAACCGAGTAAGTCTACTATTATTTAGAGATATCGCACATAATGATTGTAAAATGGTGACATTTCACGATTTATTCCGTACTGGGTGCATTGTAGATCTATATTGTATATTTGGTACTAGATGGCGCTGTGTCAAATGTCCAACTATATTTATTATTTTATATTGGGTAATATATGAGTTTCAATCCCAAGTCTTGTTTACTTAGATGCAAATAAGGCAGCTTTTTGGTGACCTTATTCAAAAGTTTTATTCATAAAAGTTGTTAGTATTATAGCATTGTTTTGAGAGCTATGTGGCCCGGTAGTAGGTACAGACCCCGAGTTTTCAATTTGTAGGTCGCTGGTTCGAATCCTGACGACCAATGCTCGCATCAATGAAATATTCACTCAAATATTATGTCTATATCACCTCATAATGGTAAAGGAAAGGCATTGAGAGGAAACTGCCATGTACGAAAATTTATGAAGATAAATATAATAGATAAGAGATAACAGATAAGTCTAGAGAAATTTTGACAACAAATTCATGAAATTTTCAAATATTGTTGTGTAGAAACTTATATAAGTTAAATAATACAGCTAATACGTACAAATTATACAACTTCAAAATCCTGCACTCAAAAGAACGATGTGTCTAAATTACAGAATAATTTGCACTCAAATGGAACTGAAACAAAATTGCCTTATTGTTCTCGATGATATCCCGGACAATGTTACAATTCTTTGTTTGAGTGGACTTGGCTGAGCTTAAAGGCAGCTGAGATTTGTGGCCTGTGAATTATGGGTTTCGATAGTGTTGGGCTTATAATGTTGAGAATCGAACAAGTATCGAGTTTAATCGATGAATATTCTAAAAGTATGAAGAAAAAACAGAAGATGAACTTTAAACGATTATTTCAATTAACATAATTAAATAAATTAAATATTCTTAATTGTATAATAAAAAAAAAAAGACTAACATAATTAAATATATTCGGTATATGCGGGCAACTGTTTTATTTTAATTTAATATAGTTAATTTGTATTTATAGATGGTGAAATTAAATTAAATAATATATGTGTCATATTGATAGAAGATGATAATCTGCATGAATAAAAGCAGTTTTATTAAAAACAGACAGAATTACTATCTAATACAGTCGAGTTTGAGCCTCGAATATTTCAAATTGTACCTCCGTTTTTCATGTTTCATGTTTTCGCAACATCGATAATCTTGCACAGCCCATCACTAAACGGGCGCGTTGTTTTTGAAAACTCTTCAAAATGTGGATTTAGCGGTTACATGTGTTGAGCAGATGCAGACTGCATTGGGTCCCAAAATAAAAAATGTCGTCAGGTCAATTGCCAAAAGCTGTTTTTAAAAACAATAGTCACTTGCGAAATTTCGTGAGAAATGTTTCTTCGAAAGCTTTTATCGCTATTGGAGGTTAAAATAAGCTACATGCTGAATTAAAAAATACTTGTACTGTATATAATATAGAAAAAATAACATCATTTCATGGTACTACTACTACTAATACTACTAAACTAGTGTTTAGTTTTTTAGTTTCAAAACTAGTGTTGTGTAGAAATTAGGTGCGCCTCAAATAAGTTCCTTTCGTGCACTACCACAAAATTTCGAAGTGTTCGAATTTTTGGTTTTGAACCATGTTGGTTTCCTCGTAATGTTTTCCTTCCCTGTTCTGTGAACGTGGTATTACCTATGCCATAGATTTTTAAATCTCCCAATATAAGCCATATCTCAAAATCGTACGTATTCTCAACTAACGATAGTAACGACGACAACTTCATGTTGTGTTAATTTATATAATCCCATATTCTAAGATAATTCAATTCCGAAGACCACCTTAGTAGATTAAGTTAGCCTCCATTGTCTAAAGTAATAACTCCTATTACGGGACAGATTACAGCGCCCATACCCATTGAAGATAATTAGAGAGATTTGAATAATGTTATTGGTGAAAGAATAAGATATTTGATACATCAATGTTGAAAGTGTATCGTAAAGCTGTCTGGTTCCTTGAAAATAACAGTAAATGTTAAATGTTAAAATATCCTTTATTCGGTATTCATCGAAGATTATTTCCATAGGTAAGAATATTTTAGCCTGATTAACAAACTATTACTTTAACAAAGACGTATCTACTATTTTCTACTTAATTATTACCAGCAAGGTTAATTTCGTATTAGCATATGAAAATGTAGGTATATATTTGTACAGTAATTTTTATTATTGGTGGACATTTCGTGTCATCATTGCCATCTAGCCACAAACTAACCATAGATTGTACTATGGGTACCAGACATTATACTATATATTTTTTAATTCATTCACATAATATATTGAGGTAAACACCCAGACACAAAACAAACATCTATGTTCGTCACACAAATCGTTGTCCTGGGAATGGGACCCACGACCTACAGCGCAGAAGGCAGAGTTACTACCAACTGAGCTGTAACTGAGCAATATTTGTTATCATATTTTAGAAAAGGAAAGATAATCTTCCCCACCCAATGAATTTACCAGCACACAGTTAATTAAACTATGCCCCAATCTCCTACAAAGCAAATCTTATTCTATCGTTAATAGATAACTACGAAGTTACATTGAACTGAAGGTTTGTTTAGAAGTCAAGCGGCAAAGAAAGCATTATTTCTTCACTTCTGTTTCGGCTTTGATGAAAATTTACAGACATACATACAATCGTGGCCTTTGCTTTGATTTTTAGTGACTGGGTTGATAGACTGGCTTCAATCGGATATTGATTTATCTTCGGCTATCGATTTCGAAACTCCTCATGTATTTTCTTACATTTATACCGTATTAATGACTACTAGATATATATATTGCTATGATAGATTTATTGATTTAATAAATAAACAATGAAATCAATAAATATATATATATATAACAAAAACCTTTCTCGTGGCTATTAATGAGAACCGTATCAAAATCCCTACAATAGTTTATATGAGTAGCTTGTATGGACAGATAGATAAATAACGACAGACGCAATTTATATTATTAGTAGCGACTGGACCCGGTTTCGCACGGGTAGCTGAATATATGTAGGTATACGCCTAAAAGAATAAAACGATGGGCTAATTAAGTTTAATAAGGATACATAACTCTACTGATTTACGCGACGTACGCTAATAAAGCTCTAAGTCGGTTGTTTTTAGCGATATTTTTAACAATCATCGTCATATTTCAGCCAATTTTCTCAAAATATAAACCTATAAAACCTATAAAAATATAATTATCTTCCTCAAGAATCACTTTGTTAAAGTTGTATGAAAATCCGTTCAGTAGTTTTTGAGTTTATCGCGTTCAGACAGACAGGCGGCGGGACTTTGTTTTATAATATGTAGTGATAGAAATATCCATAGAAATATGCAGCCTATGTGGCAACGAAAATGTTACTGCTATATACAAATATATAACAATATATTCGCACATGGCAGGTTAAATTAAATACACACATTTAAATGTTCTATATTTTATTCACTCTTTTAGTATTTAACTTATACTTCCGAACTTACTTTTGATCAATCGATTTGTATTCTTCATATCATTTATGAATAGACCTAAAAAAATATTTAATTTGCAAGTTTCTCATTAAAATTAGATATATTCATACTCATTATTTCTTTATGTAAATTTATATACAGTAATAGAATTCTTAAAATCTTAAATATAAAATGCCACCCAGAGAAAGATATTTCAGCGTCTTCAAACCTTGCTAGATAATTCCATTTTATCTTGTTGGTATTGATTAGGTGAATTTGTTTTTAATTATATTGACCGAAACATTCATACACATACGCCAACCTAGAGTCCATGAATGTTTGATCACTTGGCACATTTCCAAAGAGAATTTGTCTATTAAAGTCACTTCTCGGTCTAGTTTCATTGATATTGATAAATTGACTTAAACGAGTCGATTCAGATACAAATTTGTATTTATGTGAATGTTACAAAGCTATTCGTTATTAGCAGTAACTGTACCTATGCGGAGTTAGCCCGGGGAAGTATTGCGCCCCTTTTCGTCCGCGTGAGAAAGACAGAACCTGTTACCGTAGAATCGAAATTCAACTTTATACGGTACTAGTAACTAATACATTATTTGACTGGCCTCATAGCCCAGTTAATAGCAACCCTGCCTTCTGCGCTGTAGGTCGGGGGTTCGATTCCCACCCAGGAATAACATTTGTGTGACGAGCATAGATGTTTATTCTGTGTCTACGTGTTAATATGTATTGTATGTATTTACAAAAAAGTATATAATATCACTTGTCTGGTTATCATGATACAAGCTATGGTTAGCTTACTTTGGGGCTAGATGGCGCTATGTGAAATGTACACCAATATTATATTATTATTATTGCATTCGCATTGCTGTGTTCCGAATCTAAGAGGGTTGGTGCCGCTGAAAATACAGTTGCAGGAGGCGATTTTATGGCTCATTCTTGAAAAAAAACTTTCAAACCAATGCAATATAACACTTAATTCAATAAGCTCAAGAATCAGTTCAATTTTTAGATGCAAACTGGTAAATAAGTAGTAAAAAAAATTACCCAAGAAAAATATTTGCTGAAATGCTTATAAAAGATATATGGACATCATTTGCAGTTTATCTCTCTCCCTTCCAGTCAAAGTAGATCCAATGCACAATCATCAATATTTGTCCGAGAAACAGGACACAAAACACATTAAGGCCCAATATCGCGGCACACTTCCGCAGCGCATTAAGAGCCGAGCCGCGGGATATTATTAGTGTGTCTCGTTTATAAACGTCCCGCCACGACGCCACAAATCATATCAAATTATGCATTTTGTTAGCGGAAAATATAAAATTTATTTCCGCTGTGTCTGTATCGGATTTTTTTCGACCGCTCCGAAGAAGGACAGGACAGAAAAAAAAGGTATTTTGAATTTACCAGCAAAAAGATCTGCAAATCAAATACGAAGAATTCTGCAACTTTAAGAATATAACTAAGAATAGCGCCCGCTTGAAGCGTATTTTAAAATGTTTCAAAAATAGCCACGTAAAAAACTGCACGTGAAATAAGGCGTCAAGTATCAGTGACGGTTCCAAAACCGATACCAAATACCCTAGAATTTGTTTTTCAGCTGTCAAACTAACTGTCGTTCAATTTTGAACTTTACTGCCTTGTTGATAGAGTGCACTCAGCTCATAGAGTTGGGAGTTTATGCTGTTTTGAGTGTATCGTATGACAGACGTCATATTGCGTTTGACGTGGAAATAGCACAGCTTCCTGTACGTATGATTTTCTGGTAAGGTATAATTTCTGGCAATTGGAAGGTAAACTTTATTGATTTGGATATATCATGAAAGACGGAGATGTTGCTTCAAATATATACATAGCAAGAGAAGTTGTAAAGAAAAACGAATAGTTTGTTCATAAAGTTTTAAGCTATTGCATAGCTTCTATCGCAGGCCTTGAGCGTGGAGACCGAATCCAGAAATTCCGTAACGAAAAAAACCTAACACTGACTTTTTGAAATATCACGTGCAATAGCTTTACCGCGGCAGTCTTCGAATGCCACATGTCTTTTTTTGTTTGTGAATTACTAATACATACAATTAAGTGAAGATCGGTCTCATGGTGTTGCCCGTAACCTAAAGATGTAGTTATACAAATAAATAAATTCTATCATTTTTTAAAGTGCACAAGCAACGCCACATCAAGCTAGCTAACATGGATCTATAAATTTGAAAGATTGCAAAAATATTTTTGGCTTAATATATCTCATAGGTTACTTTTGATAAGTATATAACTAAGCGGACTTGATGGACCACCAATACCATCCTCCTACTTCTTATCAATAAAATAATCAGTAGGTACAAATAAAAAAAAAAACGATACTACATATTAAAAGAGACTTACTTGACTTAATTCCATTGTAGAATATTTATGTCTCAATCCTACATTTTATTGTGTCCTCTAAAATATTGCCCTAAATAAAGAAACATCAAAGAGCTTTGAGAGCTAGGAAGCTATTACATATTACCAAAAGTCGAGGCCACAAGATGAAAAGATTTTTTTATTTCTAATCTCGGCCGGCCATCGCCTCGGGAATATAGAATATTCAAAAGACAACCGCCACATCCGTTTCCTATTCGAAATACGAATGTCTACGCTTTTCCCAATTAAAAATGGCGGAAGCGTTGCAAGGAGTGTTTACGTATTCTGTGGGTTTACCTATAAATTGAAACGGATAGTTTCCGTTGACAAATGACAGTTGCAAAATTCAAAATGCTCCGGTGGAATGTGGATTCTGTCGACATCTATCGGAAATGTTAGTTAGCGAATTAACCACTATGTTGTAGGTATTCATTGATGCATTTGGAGTATTGAGGAGCCCATATACGTAGCTTTTGGAAGTTAGAGGCCCCTATTATTATTATTATTATAGGTTATTATTATTATCATTACAAGGCTCTTAAAAGAAAGTTAGTCTGGTTGTTTTTTTTTTAAAAAACGGGGCAGCAATTTCACCATCTTCCTACATAAATCATTGATTGAAAACTTACCTTCCTTATAAATACTAGTTCAATAATAAAACACGTCTCATTATCAGACTGCGCGACTTTATCTAACGTGACACCTAATAACTACTCAATTACTACAAGCTTCATACTAAGTGCTACCTCACCTGTGGCTGGATACATAGGAAATATTACTAATTCTGTGACACTTATATAGTAACAACGTCGTGCGCTGTGGTAGATTTACGATGACCAGAATCTCTTTTTATTGAGGAAAATACGAGATCCTAAAATTGGTAGGGTAATGGACTTATCTTTGGCAATAGTTGAGTGTGTCTCTTGTTGGTAGATATAAGACCATATCTACAGATAGATATTTATTTGATTTAACATCACTGCAAGTTGCTGGTTATATCAGATAGTTAACATATCTTTTTAGTTTTGTATTGCTTGACTATGATTCGGAACTTGATTTTCTGTAACTTATACCTAAAAACACAGAATCATTTTTTTTATATAAATATTGGTGGACATTTCAGACAGAGCCATCTATCCCCCAAAGTAAGCTAAGCACATAGCTTGTGCCATGTAACTGATATAATTTTTATATAATTTTTGTAAGTACATACTTACACCCTAAAACAGAACAAACATCTATATTCGTCATACAAATATTTGTCCTGGATGAGAATAATGGTAAAATAGTCGACTGTTCATAGTTGTTTATGGGAAATCTCGTAAACATTATAAAGAGTTTCAACTCCTCAAAATAACTCCACAGTTCCGTGAAATCGATTTTCCACAAATCAAACTAATTGATCGCAAGAACGAAGCGCACGCGCACGTAAATAAATCCAACATGGCGGACGACCCTTCGTTTACTTTCACAAAAAATTATTGAACCGAACAGTAAAAATGATCGAATCCCGGTTGCTTCAGCAGAAACATGGTTCGTTAACTTTTGCAGGAGATAATTAAAACCATCCAATTAAGAAAATGTCACTCTCTGCATTAATAAGTCGTTAAAAAATGTAAGAGCAAAATTCTTTCTGGAGATGCCAATTGCCTCTGTGAAAATGGAGAAAATTTTTGAACTATACGCATATGAAAGTAATAGTTTGTTTACTAATTAAGTAAACTGATTACCATCATGGTTTTCATATTGTGTGTAATCAGGTTATTTCTTCAGTGTTAAAATGTGTCAAAGGATATTTAATCTAATGCGTCACCCGTTGTGTCCCCCACCGCGAAGTTAATTATAATATGTGGAAATAATTAACTTATATGATTTATATTTAATTACATATACTTACAAAGTTTCTGAATTTCACGATACTCATAAAAGTAAAGACAGTTAAAAAAAAATCATTAATATCAACGTTTTCAATTTGATCTCTAATGTTATTCCTGATTTTATTGAAAAACGTGAGCTAAGTTATCCAATATAGCTGTCACCGGCGCTTTGACTAAACAAAGTCATGGAAAGACATTAGTCACGGCTACTTCCTATGCGGACGTCACAAATCTTTGTGGGCTAATATTGACTATTCTTAGAAATTTCTTTTGTATACCGATAGAAATCCAGTCGCCATATAGAATATGTGATAAAAGAAGAAGAAGTAGATCGAATATGTAATTGTCTAGACTGTAATTTTACTGGTAACCACACCTTTCTTAGCAGAATTAGAATTTATGAATGTGTTACTGCTTGGCGGTGGTAATAGGTATGGTTGCAATACTTTCTCGTATAAACTGGTAACAAATTTTACTCAAATATGTGAACGTTCTTCGTCTAAAACAACGTAAATAGGAAGTAGAAAAATGCAGAAAAAACAGAACGACCTCAAGTTAGCTAAAAAATACTTTTTCAAGAATCGGAAATTTAATTGTCTCAAAACATAAAGAGAGAAAGAAAAGAAAGAAAAAACATTTATTCAGCACAAGACACAGTTACAAACGAGAATTATGCAGAAAAATAAGACATTAAGACTACAACAAAAACGATAAACTTATGCAAAAAATACAAAATAAAAACTACAGCGAAAAATACATAATAAAACTATAAAAAATGGTGAAACTTATAAAAAAATATTAATTATTATTTTCACCAGCGGTGAGTACGACGATCCGACAAACAGTAAATCCATCAAATCTAAAATTAGCCTCATTAAACCCTGTGTAAACTGCTGTACTGAATACAATGAACCAGAGACTATGCTTTTCAACGAGGTAATTTTCACCAACAATACTGCGAATATAGGTCGCCAGTTTCAAAATTTATAGGTCACTGACACGTATGAAGAGTAAGCGTAGAAATCTACTGATGAAATAATAAGATGAAAAATAGTTGCAATTTTGGGACACTGACTAAAATTTTTTTCGGCCTTAGAATCAAAAAAATATGAATATAAATAATTGCGGTGTGTTGGAAACATTATATTTTAGTTAAAAACACAAAATAAAAAGAGCAGACTTTTCAGTTTAGGTTCGAAAATGTATGTCAAGGACACGTTTTATATATGCATTGAAAAATTTTACTGCTTATTTTTTCTTATTTTAACCTTTGATATAAGAATATATAATAACTCGGTGTTTTGGTATTCTATAACAAAATAAGAAAAATATATAGGAACGGTTGATCCTTGCAATTTAGCAATTTAGGTTAGGTTAAAGTTAGGTAGGATAGCTAAAGTTTATTTTTTTTAAGAAAAATTTAAAAACCAATGGAACACTGATTTTAATAATCATTTGACAGCTTTGCACTATATTGATACCTTTATGATTCATAGCTACTATAAATGGTGCGAATTATTTTTAGCATCATTGGTTAACCTGCTTGGTTTATCGCTGTACCTTTTAAGTCTGTTTGACGCACACCCTATGCGCACGCGCACGATTCACGCTACCGATGACTGACGAACAGCGTGTTTATTAATTTAAAATCAACACTCTCATCTAGGGTTGCCAGGTCGTAAAACCGATAAGCCGGAGAGACCAGCTAGTTTACCCGGATATTTTAGTAAAAAAGACACTTTTATTTTTTTTTAGTTTTTAGATTAGTTTTTTTAATGAAAACTTAACATTTTCCATTTTTTTTCTTTATTGTTAGTACTTCATAGTCATTTTACTTATTTCATCTTCTTAAATTCTAATGAAACAGCAATAAAATTGAATCAATAAGTCTTATTTATACCCACATATGAGAAATGTAAAAAACTGGCCAAATTTAAAAAGCCTAGCAAAAGCCACACCAACTAATTTGGCCGGACACGCAACCAAAAAGCCTGACTGTGTCCGGCTTTATCCGGACGCCTGGCAACGCTACTCATCTGATTCACCATTATCAACTTTGCACCTTTCGAATACGGGTTAAATTGCTAAAACACTGATTTTCCGGTACATTGTTAGTTTATAATCACTGTTATATTTTGAAAACTAGAGTGAAGAAATTAACACACATCAAAGTTAATTATTGAGCTACTAGAAAAAGTTCTTTTAATTTGTAGAACTATTCAATTAGGGTCTCATTAAACAGTGTCTGTTAAAATTTATTACCTACATTTAGGAAGTTAGAGACTGTTTGCTAACTTCAGTTTAAAAATTTTTAAGCTATTGCATAGCTTCTATCACGTGCCTTGAGCGTGGAGACCGAATCCAGAAATTCCGTAACGAAAAAAACCTAACACCCCCCACTCCGACCGGCACAGCGGTGATACTTTTTAGTTTTTCCATCTATCGATAAATACCAGAACTTTTAATGACTTTTTGAAATATCACGCGCAATAGCTTTACCGCGGCAGTCTCCGAGTGCCACACGTCTTTTTTTTTTTGCTATAAAATTTATTATATTTTTTGTTATATTTTTCAAGCTAATTTAAGTAAGGCCAGGCAACGACATCTGGTCCGTTTTCCAATGCCTCATGGTTTAAGCAATTACTAAGTAGAGACTTTCATGTGTAGAGTGCATCAGAGGAAGCAAAACCTTATTTCTCTCTATTCGCTAGAATTGCTGGTCTAAAAATATCTACTTTGGATGTTTTTTGTTTTTGTAAACTGTTATTTGCTTCCTCGCCTACAATGTAGTTGTAACGTAGCTGTTAATGTTTATGAAGTAGCGTGTATCATTTGCATATAATTTGTGTCTAGATAACCTCTGGTTTGTGTAACCGACAGGTCATGGGTTTGATTTCCGTAGACAAGAAAAGACGATGACTCACAGTATAGAATAGGGTAAATGTTTCTGTAGATTTTCACGTTTAATACACGAGCGTCCTGGGAAATCATCTCTCACGCCAGCACTTACTAATTTTGGATATCCTTTTGTTAATAATGCTGAAATTGGGGGGCCACGTTGCTCGCGTCCGTGCGTGATTACCGTTTGAATCCATACACGTATCCCCCGGGTGGTGCAAAAGGAGCAACCCAAAGTAGCATTAGAACTTGTGCTAAGGTTCGCCCGGAAAAGTACTGTCATCACACCTGGTAATCTGCCGCCAAGCAGTGATGCACTCGTGTTGCTGTGTCCCGGTGGAAGGAAGTGGGTGCCGGTGAAATTGCAGGCGCATGAGACGTAACATCCCCGTCTCGAGGTGATGGACGCAACGCAATGCGACTTGAGTCATCTCGTACAATGGAGTGGACTTGGGTGGTATTGCTGTTGTCTATGCGGCGGCGGTTACCACTTAACATCAGTGGGCCGTCAGCTCGTTCCGCCACTTCAATGTCCTGTATTTGTTGACTGTGGAACAGCACTGTAATCCAACCAATCACAAAATCCAACACATACCAAATACGTAACAATTGTATAACTGTAACCGTGGCCAATAAATAATACATTTGTATGCAATGTGTCTCGCTCGTAACACAGTTTGGTGTGGCCTCCCTGTGTCGCCGCGGTTGCTCAAACCTGTTGTTTTCCGTCACTTTATATTACGCTCTTCAGTTTAGATAATAATGATAACAATAATAATAATATTGATGGACAATTCACACAGCGCCACCTAGCCCCAAACCAAGCATAGCTTGTACTATGGGAACCACACAACTCTTAGAATATCTACATATATAGTTTTTTTGCAAATACATATTAACACACAGACACAGAAAAAAACTATATTTATCACACAAATTTTGTCCTGGGTGGGATTCGAACCTACGAACTACAGCGCAAAGGTAAAGTTACTACCAACTGAGCTCTGAGGCCTGTCAAATGTATAATGGATGTAAATATTCAGAAAGGAGCTCCTTATTTCTCTCAGCTATAAACTCAACAATCAGAAAAACCCCTTTAATTTCCGACAGAAACATCAAAGGCAAGAAAATTCCAATAGATAAATTTAACACCGCCGACCGGAACGCTATTATTGCCAAAAAAGATTTCTTAAGATACCAAGATCCCACACGTGGCCGCTAGTAAGTGCGAAACTACCGTACATTAATGCAAAGATTAGGTATTTCCGTTTGTACTCCCGCGCATCTGGGATGTGTAGTCTATGACTCATTAAAATACTTGAAATGTGTAGACACTTCCAGTCAGATGGTAGGAAACATGGAAAAAAACGGGAATCTAATAAAAAAACTGATGTAGAAAACGATGCGAAGAAACCTTTAGTAACACCTTTAATAATATGTACGATGAAGCTATCTTTGCTACTTGATTTATATGAAATTAATATGATCTTTAAAGTACAAACGACTTCTAAAACAATATAATTTTATAATAAACTAGCTGTTGCCCGCGACTTCGTCCGCGTGGAATTCAGTTTTATCACGCATCCCTATTTTAACCCTCGGAAAAGTAGCCTAAGTCACTCCTTATTACATCAGCTATCTGGCAGTGAAAGTCCCGTCAAAATCGGTCCAGTCATTTCAGAGATTAGCCGGAACAAGACAGACGGTAAAAAATTTCAAAAACTGTTGTTTTGGTATATTTACCGTGTATACATCCATATGCACTTAGTAAAAAGCGGTTATTTTAATATTACAAACAGGCACTCCACTTTTATTTATTTGTATAGATGAAGCTATCGGGCTACTTGATTTATATGAAATTCATATGACCTTTATAGTATAAACGACATCTAAAACAATCTAATTTTATAATGAATTACGAAGACATGAGCAGACTAAAGCTTTTTAAAGATCCATAAAACTGCATCGTGAATATGAAATCACTTACTCGAGTGCGGTTTAGAATCGCATTAAATCTCCAGATTTCTGAGCTCGTTTATTACAAAGAACCCTTTGTGTGACAGCTTTCAGTGACATCTTCACTTAAAATCAGTATAACTATAAGTGTAATGGCTGAATCACTTGACCTTGTTTGAGACAGACGCCAGCGAGACGAGAGAACAGACTGGGAGCAACAAAAACTGTGTTACTCATGCATCATCTGTGGGGATGTCGGTCGCCACGAGACGGTAGCTTGAATCTAATGTAAACTAGCTGTTGCACTCGACTGATGATGGATTCCTAATATGAATGATTACTTTCATCCACATGTCCGAAATACCTTACTTTATGACATAACATAAGTCTAAGAAGTCTAAATAATATGTAATCTTGGTAATCCTCAAACTTACAGAAGGCAGCTTCTAAACATTTATAAAAACTGATATTAAAAGACGTGAATGTGACCCAGTCTATCTAGTGGATTGCGCAAGATATAACATGCTAACTCTTTCTTTAAGTACTATTTACAAGTAGGTACTATTATTTTTCAATATTAAATCTCTAAAACTCACAAGGCCTACTTTCAGGACGTAGGTACACCTTTTTGGATTTAGCATTTTTTGGGAATTCCATCCGTTCTTTTTTCCTTAAGAAAAGCCAATCCCATGCGGATGTAGTCTCGTGGGCCATTACGAAATAAAGGACAAATCTTTATTGATTGCAATTTGATAGTCTGCTTTCCCACTTTTTACCAAAGCAAAATTAATGTATTTAAATTACTACTATTTAAATACTTAACCCAAGTGTTGTTTAGAATTGCTTTGACTTGCGCTCCGTTTGCAAAGTAGGTAAACACGGTACATCTATTGCGCGTATTGAAGTGAAGTGCATAGTAAACATCATTATACCTCGTTCACGCTGTGCAGTGTCACCGTCCACAAGGTTAAAGACGTACATTAAACTACGGCTTTAGGACTCGTAATTGAATATATGGGAAGAAATATGAAGAGTAACTTCATAACGTTACTGGAGAAAGCTGTAATTTTCAACAAATTGGTGTGCGGTGCGCCTGTTACTTACCGTTGAACAATGACAATGATAAAAGGGAATGATGATCAAAATTACAGTTTATAAATCACAATATTCCACTTTGAAATAAATTCTTTATAGTAGAGCGTCATGCACAGTTCCGCATCAGAATATGGAGCCGAATTGTGAGTCCACTTTAAAAACTTATCACGTAGAATAGATTTGTTAAGCTAATCTGAAATGTTTTCTCAAATTACTTTTCGTTTCCATCGCTAAATTGCGGTTTCACATTCTCATATAAAATCTAGGAACGAAGGAGGAAATGAAATCCTAATTTAACCACAAAAACTGCCAGTTAAGCATAGTAATTGCAGACTAGCAAAAAATCCAGACGCGAAAAAAGTCTAGCTAATCTAGCTGCACTGGTGTTCAAATATTTTTTACCACGAGTGCAGCGCACCGTGAAAAGCGCTAAAACGATGAAGGATCTAAATAATAATAGTATTCTATTATTTAAATGCACTCATTTATATATTATATTTTATATCATAAAACGTTCATTAGGAACGCAACCTGATAAAACCAATTTAAAACTGCCCCTTGGAAGTGGTTTCATCGTCCTCAAGAAAGCAAATTTAGCACAGTTCGATTTAGAGGATTATTCACTAAATGTAATCTACTAATCTACTAATCACTAATGTAATCTAATGTAATCTACATGTGTGCAATAATAAATAAATAAAAAAAAACGACGGTTTCACAGCTCAGTAGATTGGAAGCTGGCTTCTGCGAGTTCGATTCCCACCCAGGACAAATATTTGTGGGATGAATCAATTGAATTGAATGTTTGTTCTGTGTCTGGGTGTTAATATGCATTAATTGTAAATATTTAGAAAAGAAAAGTATGTATGTATTATATCCGTTGTCTGGTTCCCATAGTACAAGCTATGCTTGGTTTGGGGCTAGATGGCGCTGTGTGAAATGTCTACCAATATCAATATTATAATATCTTAACAAACAGAGTTCTTTGTAAAATATAAAACATAAGATAGATTGGTAAAGCGCAGTTATAATAGACAGCGCTCTCCACATTTACAATCATAACTGATTGACGTGGGAACTATAAAAACTCCGATATAAAACACCAGTTCGCTTTGGCACAACTGTGAAATTATTTTGGTTGTATGATTGATGTATGATGGATTCATATCCGGTGGTTTGTTTTATCGAAAATTTAGAATCTCTCATAAAAAAATTCCTCTCATACCTAATATTAATGAGGGACTACAGCAGTTTCTGCGTTAGTCAACCTTTTTTTTTGTCATATATTTTATAGTGCGAGCTGATGGCACACCTGATGTTAAGTGGTAACCGCCGCCCATGGGCAACAGCAGTACAACTCAAGTCCTCTTCACCAGAGTACAAGTCGCATTGCGTTGCGTCCATCACCCCGAGACGGGGATGTTACGTCTTATGCGCCGGCACCCACTCCTTTCCACCGAAACACAGCAACACCAGGGCATTACTGTTTGGCGGCGGATTACCAGAATTGGTGGCAGTACTTCTCCGGACGAACCTAGCACAAGTTCTACTGCTACTTTGGGTTGCTCCTTTCGCACCACCCGGGGGACACGTGTAGGGATTCAGAGGGTTATGTTCTCTCACTAGACGTTTGGAAAACAAGTGCGTGTTTTCCTTTTTTAGCTGCTGATTCCTTATGTTGATTATGATAGTAAACGTAAGGTGTAAAGAAGATTATTCTGCAAGCAAAACTATTCTGATGATTTCCTTCGGATTACGGTGACAATAATTGATAATAATAAGATGATTTACGCAAAGACAACGACTATTAATGATTCTACCCTTACTCAGAAAGTCAGCTTCTAGATAATTTATGTAAGTCCAACATTGACAAACGCTGGTACTTAAGCAAATGCAAAATTATGACAAACTTCTGTATGACCAGCTAAAAATATGTCCCAGCAACGTCTTCACTTGCAATCATTTCACTTGTAAATTAGTAAGAGTCATGCTCACAGCTATTTTCAGCTTTCGAACCCCACCTTCCATTCGAAGGTTCAAGGTTGCTGAACGATTTGTACAAATATTTACTGAAAGATCGGGATTTCTGGAACGCTGGGAATAGACTGCAGAACCAATTGGTTGGAACTACATTACAGTATATTTTTTGTCACATTTAATTTATTTGATTTTGATATTTTTATACCTAAATGCAGTAAAAAAGTGAAAATAGAAAATTTGCAGCCACCAAGTTACATAGATAATACTTAAGAAAATGTTAACTAATAAGCTATTACAGTTGTAGTCAGAATTAGAAACTGTAAAAATACTACGCAGCAATGAGAAAATTTCATTATTTTAATAAAATATACCTAAAACTTAGCCTTCAGTAAAAATATTAATTCTAGGCTCTGCCTCATTGTTCAAAAGATTGTATCTGAACATATTAAGTCAAAAACAACTTTTAACACATAACTCACTAACGAACTACGCAAGCGTCATAAATACAAACATTCGCTATATTTTTCTGAGAATTGTACTGCAACAAAGTAAGATACAGTAGCTCCTATTGACATAGTAAAGCGAAACGGGGAGTGACACAGGGCTTGTTTGGAATGAAAACAACAGTGTGTTTCCGACAAAATCCGGACGGGCATTCATCATGTAAACACCATTTCCTAACTGATATTACTATTTAGCACTAAAACGTTTCCCGATGATCCCCATATGACTTTTAATAGCAGAACTTGTGCCAACTTCGCCCGGGACGTACTGCCACCACACCTGGTAATCCGCCGCCAAGCAGTGATGCACTCGTATTACTCTACTACTACTAGTGGGTCCAGTGAAATTACAGGCGCATGAGACGTACGTCACCCCGTCTCGGGGAGATGGACGCAACGCAATGCGACTTGAGTCATCTCGTACTTTGGTGGAGAGGTCTTAAGTCGTATTGCTGTTGTCCGTGGGCGGCAGTTACCACTTAACATCAGATAGACCGACAGCTCGTTCCGCCACCGGATAACCAAAAATGTCGATTTCCCGAAAAGATGATAGCTCAAATTCAGACAGTATTAGACAGTAAAGTAGTCGCAAAACTACCGTTATCACAAACATAGGATCACCCACATTTAGAACATGACCTACAGAAAATTTAATTAGTCGTTTAACTGTACAGTAATGACGCAGATTTAAAAATAAAAAAACTCCAAAGTTACTACAAAAACGAAATAAGAAGCATCAGTTAGACAAGGTCAAGAATGTTATGACGTTTTTTGTGCAACTTGACACGATGTCTTCTTTAGAATAAATAAACGGAGCAAAAACACACGCTAATAAATCTGCAGATTGAATTGGGACAAGATGTTTGTAAGACTTTTTGTAAGATTAATGAGTGGCATAGGCATATGTTGTGCTGAGAAACTATCATAAAAAGACCAATACTCAGGTACTGTTGACGAAATAATGACGTATTTATTTATTTTAAATTAATTTTTATTTTAGTGAATATTTTAAGAATATAGTAGAAAAAAAGACAATAATATAACAAGAAGTAAAATATTTCCCAAAATAATGAATTTGTGATCAATAGGTAAAATTTTAGGAAATAATTAAATTTCAATGACGAGTGAAACGAAAGAGGAAACTAAACAAATCTGAATGAATGTCCAGGACCTCATTGGCACTGAACTGCCTAGAATAACAAATCTTTAACATAAATTAAGCGTAACTTTCTCCATTGCGTCGCAGTTCCGCGCATATGGTCGTGAGAAAATTCTGTATAAACAAACGTAGATCAATGTCTTTGACGTGCCGCTCGTCGCAAAAACAAAGCCAGAAACCAAATCGTAAAGGAAATCCCTGTGGTTATCTGAAAATAGTCAATTTCAGCTAGATCTAAAGAGGTCATAATATCATTGCTTGTCGTTCAGGTAAAGTAAGTGAGCTCTTTTGTAGATCGGTATCTTTTCCGGTATTCAAAATGCTTCATTATTCACATGATAATGATAAGTTAGTGTCTACAAACATACAATACTTTTTTCTTGACCGACTTTAAAAGGAGGAAGTTATCAATTGGGTCTTTTTTGTTTGTTACCTCATATTCCAGTCATTTACAAACCAATAAATAAAATATATATATTGTATAGGATATACTTTCAGATTGCTCCCGTGAAAAATTCATAATAATCGGTTCAGATTTTGATTTTTTAAACAAAATAACTGGAAAAAATATGTCATCCGAGTACAAGATAACAAGGAATCATTCTGTTTCGGTTCGGTTCGGTTTTTTCGTCAATCCCGAAATACATCTTATTATCACAGTATGTACTTAAAGAGAACACGTAAGTAGGTACTCGTACCATTAATCTATTAAAACTGATCTGTAATTCTATTGCTCCCATATATGTCACCGTAACACAGTGACACAAAGAATCAAGACTGATTTAATTAACAATTAGTCAGAACACCATAATTGGGATCAAGTTCACCAAACAAATATTTAAAATAAGTGCAAGAGATGAGCTAATAAATCCAGACAGATGCGTCTAAATCAAACAAGAAGACAAATCGTATCCCTTTCTGATATTTCAGCAAAAGGAAGACGGTTCGACATCTGGGCACCTGAAACTGAAATACCCTGAGATATGGACGAATATTATTCCTAGAATAGCATCAGACTGTAAAATGAACATGGTGTCTACATGTGCATTCAAAAACTTGCCAAGACCGTTTTACGATGCAGACGAGAGTAACGATACAAAGACAATCTCAACTCTACTCAGTTCACATAGTGGGTAAGAGAACGGACTGCTGGAAGTCCACGCGACAAATCGAGAGGTGATCTGGTAAGTGAATAATTTGTCATATTCTTGGTCAGTGTTGACGTACCGTCTTGCTTTGCTAAAATTCATTTTGGGAGGTTGATGGTTGGTTTTTAAGTGGAAAAAGTATTTAGATCCCCCTTGGTTTCTTTGAAGTGATAATTTTGAACTTCTCGAAAACATCGTAAGATAAAAGGTATATTGGAGAATAATTAGAATATAAGAGATTTGATTAAGAAAAATTAAATTTAGGAACTTTCGAATGAGTTTGACACTGTATATCTACGTGACTCCAGATTGAAACATTAAAACAGACGAAGCTACTTTCGTATTTTTACGTTCGCGAGAGCAAAATAATCTGAAGTGGGAATTTCAGATTAATTTGCTCTCGCGAACATTTCTAAAACAGCAAAGCACTGGGTTCGTTTCATTGACTAGCATAACATAGATGTTAATGGTGCAGTTTCCCCTGTTATAGCAAATATAGATCTGAAAGCTCAATGAACTGGGCCTATATCATAGGCACACAAATATTTACAGAGGGCAGCTGCGTATGCGCAGGTCGACACGCTTGCTGTAAATTTATCAATGACAGAATGTGCGCTTGGACGTAAAGCGTGGACTGGAAAAGCTTTGGATGATTTTTATGATAGTTCACGATGATATGTTAGAAACAGGTGCCCACGATACTACTTGTAGTAGCTGATATTACAGAGCTAATGAAGCTCAATTGACCGAAACGAATGATGAAATGTTTACTTCACTAGTCTTACTATATCATACTCGTGATAGTTTAAGATATTTATTTTAAATGAAAAAAATGTTATTTTCTTATATGTAGGATAGGCACTAGAAACTTTTTTAATGTTACGAATCGAGTAAGACGGACTACCTGGCGGTAACCTCTGCCCATAAGTCTTGGGGTCCCCCTCTACTTAGGTAAGGGAAGATAGCATCACACTGCATTGCACCCGTAACTATGAGACGTGAAGGTGAGATACGTGTGATGACATGAGAAAGCGTTTGGTAGCAGTACTTCCCCTGTCAACTTTGGCACAAGCTCTATTGCCGTATGATTGTTATTAAAATAAGAAATCCATTGTATTATCATTTTGTACATCCATCTAGAAGTTTACCAAGATATCGCAATACTTCGGTGTGGATTGGCACGTAAATAGAAAGCGTCATAGATCAAGGCAGGCCTACGTCAGATGCGAGATTTATCGTACTCAAGTATAGAATCGCCAACTGTGCGTGCTAATGAAGAAACGTCAAAATCCTGACGCGCTGATAGAAAACAAGAAGATACGCATGTCTGTGACTGGATATAGGAATATTAGTTACTAGCTGCGCCCCGCGGTGTTACCTGCGGTGAATAAGTAATCGCGGAACACTGCACTTTTCCGTGATCAAAGTAGCCTATGTGTCAATCCAAAATATAAGCTATCTTGGTACCAAATTTCATCCAAATCCATTCAGTCGTTTGAGCGTGAAAGGGTTACAAACATCCATACAAACATTCACGTTTATAATATTAGTAGGATTTTCCTGAAGATTGTTGCAGTTCAAAATCGAACATAAAATTGGACAACCATGATATTCAAATTGTGTTTATTCTAAAACTCCTTTAAAACTTGAATTATGCTGAGTACAAAAATGTTGGAATGGCTTCTTTATTGGTACTGTAATGTGTATGTTTGAATACAATTTAATATACAATACTTAATGTAACAATAATACACGACAGAACTGCGATGTGCTCTGACTTGGACACGCATCGCATTTATAGTATGTTAAGTATGAGTTCTCATAATTATTAATGCACATGTTTATGAGCTATCGACAGCACAAAATTGAAATTAACCGCTGCATATAAAATATTCGTAACCTATGCTTTTTGTTCAGTTTGAGTTATGCGCTTCGTTATGGCAAGGTGCGATCGTTTCGCATTCATTTGTATTTAATGGGCTTCGTTTGATGTTATTGTATATTATATTATAAAGGTTATTGTTATTAAACAACGTATTTTATGTTGTAAAAATAGAGTAATCTTCGCCCGGGCTAGGCTTTAGAGCCAGTCCCCAATCCAGGCGTTGCATAGCATCACCATTATCTCCACAATTGCTTACATCAGCTATATGGTACCCTGACAATTGTAAAAAGGTACCATTTTGTTTACGAACAGCAGAACGAGTACCTTAATAGTTACTTGTATGTTCTTCCCGATGGTGGGTCGGTTATGGTGTGAAAACGCGTCAAAAGTTTAGTCTAGTTTCTTTTATATAACAAATTGACCATTTTAGAGAAATTTTGTAGTGAATCCGTAGGAAAGAAAATGAAAATAAATAAAACAATTATTACGCAACAAAACGACAGTAATATTTTACACTTAATCTTATTGCATGGCAACATTTTACCTACAAGGGCATAATTTTCGAACAGAATGCCGCGTGTGTATCTTAGAGGCCATGAATATTGTTGAGTATTGCGACAAGTGGAATACACTGCCGATTAAAAGAGCTAAACTAAGAATCTAGAGATCCAAAGGGCATATATTCCCATATAAAGCAATTAATTCCACGTTTGAATAGAAAATAGCTGTTATTTATGAGGTAACGCTCGCGTGAAGGTAAAATGTGTGAGGTGTGACAAATCTCCTCAAGATAGCCGGTTTGCCGTGCAAATACATTAGGGGTGTCGGATTATTTCGAGATTGGGATGCTTCAGTGGTTTATGGCATCTATTTTAACTGCCCAAGAGGAAGAGACTGGCAGATGGCCTAATAGATTCTAACAAGTACTTAGCTTAATTAATTGTCATTGCTTCTAATACTTAGCTTAGCTTTAGGGATTGAGACGGCGCTGTTACACAGAGCTTGAGCACTGTATCCAGAAATATAATAACTGGAACAATAAGTTAACGAATCCAAATTAAAATCAATTAAATATTATTGTTTTTAATAACCAACAGCATTTAGGAATAAGATTACTTAGTACAGTCCATGTACTGCAATGTACAGTGGGTTTCCACAAAACGTGTTTTAAAAAAACCTAGCATTAGACCAAATACATGATCAAAATCTACATTTCGATAATGGTACATAATACACAGGAAAAAGACAAGTCGGAAAAATATTAGAACATTATTTAATAACAGCGACCCGCCCTGACAGAGTGCAAATTAATTGAGAAACCTTCCTCGTTTATAACTCTTTCTATTAGTAAAAGCCGTCTCAAAATCTGTAGCATGGTTAAGAAAAAGAAAGAGGAGAAATAAACAGTGGCAGACAGCAGACTTTGTTTTATACTATTTAAAGATGTTACAAATGACTTGTGGTAGAGATAATCATTTCACCGAACATTCTATTTTCTATAAGTTATAAACATTTTATTTTACTGTCCTAATGGAACGCAGTGGAAAACTATTTATTTACATTGAAACTATAAAATTTAACGGCATTTTAAGCATCATCGCCACTTTTGAGTAGCATTTCGTGACTAATAAAAATTTGATTGTGGAGGTTAGTGGTTGGGATCTAGAAGGGGGTTTTAAGAAAACATCTTCCACGGTATTGGGTACTTGAGAGCCCTCTGCTCTCGCCAAAAGCCCGTGTGAACGCTTGTCAAGGCCATATGTGGCCAACAGCTACAATGTCCATTAAAAAAAGGTATTAGGTACTAAAATCGGAAGATCTAAACTCTAAAGTTTAAACTCTGAAGTTACCTAAAAATAATTTGTTTGGGTATTTTTTCGACATTAATCTGAAGACTGGACCTTTAACAAACCGGGACAATTTCAAGATTAATGTATAGTTTTAAATACTAAATTATATAATTAGCAAAATAAATAACCAAAAGAGAATATAAAATAATGCTGTATCCAAATTAAACCAGCTAAGTGTTAGTCTCGCTCACATACCAAGAGTTCCGTACAATTATTGATACTAACACAATATATATGAGTTAGTATCTATATTGTTTTTCCCCTTTCTAAATCGTAAATAGCTGTTAGTCCATTCATAGATTTTTCTAATGTGATTTTTATTGCTTTTATTTCTCGGAAACATAAAATGCGGTAGGTGGATTGGGTGATGCTAACAATTTGACATTATTTTAACGTCCGTGTTTATTGACGAAAACAAGTGGTTTTATTGCTTTTTCATTCGGTTGTGGAGTGACTGGGGGGATTACGCGAGCTAATGAGACGTCTCTGGGAGGTTTACAATTTCCTGCACAAACATTCCTTCCGTTTTCAGTTTTTGGTCAAGAAGACCGGAAATTTTCAGCATGATGTTCTTTTTTCCTATGTCAACAGTTAAGTTCCATTTTTCCGCTAAATTTAGGGATAACCCGGAAACGATTACTATTATTTGTAACTACTTACAATATTTAATTGTGTGTAGTTATAATTATGAAACTTAAAAGAAAATAAGGCCATAATTTTTCACGCATATTACCTATATACTATCAAACGAATCATCACGAATTTACTGACATATTTTTAATTAAAATTAGGCAGCTTCAGTAGACATATACAAATAATTTTATCAAAATAAACTTGCATATTTTGTCTTTTGATAAAAATTATTAATTAAATTAGTGATGGGCCGGTCTTAATTTGTTGTATATGGTACGATACAAGGTATTTTTTTTTTATCTAGGCAATATATGAAAATTCTATTCTAACTGTCTTTAACAAATCTTAGTAAGACAGTTAGACAGTCTATGTAGAGAAAACACTGAAAGGCACCATGTGATTACTTCAAAAGTAATAGTGACATAACATTTGTTTATAAGTAGATATTTTTTTTTTTTTATCTGCACCTTTTTCCTCCACATCCCATTACAAACTAAACACATCATGACGTGTCTCTGGCTTAAAAAGCTCAAAATAGTTTTTTAAATTTTTCCTATTTTAGCAGTTGGCGACACCATCCACAACCTTGGTGATTAAGATGGAAGCATTAGTATGCGTTCTACGTTGTATTCATATCCAAGAAAATTGATACTCGTGTTTCTCTATGGAAATTAATATTTAATTCATACGAGTCGTTTTTAGAATTTGCGTGACTTCTCCGTCATGTCAAGTGCTTATGATTTTAAACATGTATGATCCAGGCATAGAAAGTTGTTTGAGAACAATTTAAATACATGGATTTGATGACAATTGTTCTGGATTTATATCTCATTAATGTTGTATGTTCGTTCGTAATAGTTGGCATAAGGTTTTTAGGCCACGAAAAATTTGAAAACTTGCCTCGAAAATTGGGTAACTGCAGAATTCTCATATTTTCTATGTGATTTTCGACAGGAAAACGCCTGTAGGATCTGTTAGTAATCAATATACTTTCAATCAACATAAAAGGTAGGGCTGGGGTTGATTTAATTCATTCGTAGGTTGACTCGACACTGGAATTTAACATTTAATTTAAACTCACGAAAAATTGTCACCTTTAGTAGCGACTAGTCAACATAAAAGCAAAATGCTGTTTCGCTCTCACAAATAATATCTATTATTATCGAGAAATCCCATCACCAACAGCCTTTACATACGAATTTCAATAAACTAAAAAATCCCACATGAGATAACGATCTGGCAACACTCTGAATGCCAAGCAGCCGTGCGCGGGCGCAGGATGTCGGCGCCTTTGCGCAAGCTCTGCCAATCGCAAAGCTTCCTCTGTGATGGTACTACGAAGTATGCATTGCAATACGTGCGATATGTGATATAAAAATGATTGAAACCTAAAAAGGCCCTTACGAGTTAAGGTTTAAAAATCATGGTAAAAAAATATTATTTAAAAAACAAATACTTACCCTTACTCTGACAAAATTAAATCAGTCCTTGTGTCCAATCATTTTTTGTCCAAAAGCTCTTAAAATCAGACACTTATAGTGTATTTAAGATAAAATATGATTACCCATTGTGAATCTTTTTAGATTTTTTTGTTTTGTAAGGACAGGCAAACCTATTGTAGATAAAGCTTCAAATTTTCCAATGAAACTGAACATATTCTATCTCTTTTTGTTTCATACAGACTATAAAAGACAGAAATCAAACGCTGGCAAAGTAGATTTTAATTTTAATTTTCAGCCCTTACTTGCCAACAGAGTTGAAACTATTGTCTGATAATATTTTATATCATTTTTGTGGTTGTGATAGTGATGGGCCAAGATTGCTCTATAATGGTGGTGATTACTATAATATAGTAAAACCATATATAAAACTAAAGCATCTTTTTCTTACCGTAATAAGTTCTCCAACAATATTTAAAAATATATCCATCTGCAACAGATTTGTGCTCAAATCCAGGCAATTTCGGTTTTCTTATATTTAAAGAGTGCTTGGGTTCATGTAATGTCAGAAATGAAGGACGTATTCTGTGGTAACATGGCAATCTTAACGCCTTACTGTGTGCCAATTTCGCTAAGTGCCTGCCATCTCACCGCCCTATGACAGAATACAGACGTCCATTAGAAATAACGAACCATAATCATAATTTAAGTCAAAAATCACACCGGAAAGTGTGATAGCTTCACGGGGACAAATCGATTGTCAACCCGCTCATTTGGTGCTCATTAGAGCCGCCGGATGCATCGTTTTAATGACCAGACAATGAGGAACCCTCGTTTTGTTCCTGTCATTGAATTGGCCCGCAGTGAATGTAGAAAAAGACGTAAGCCCGGTTAGAAAACAATACGAATACAGAAATATTTATATTATATACAAGGTAAGGGTTATATGTAAATTGTAGAAGCTCTGCCTCCTTTTTTAGTTTATTAAAAACTTAGCAGAGACTCATCATCAAGTTCATACTGCCATCATACTCATTTCTGCCGCCAAGCAGTAATGCATTCGCGTGTTATAGTTTGAAAGGTGGTTGCCGGTGAAATTACAGGCTTCTTCACTTTCAATTCTCACGTCTCAGAGTTATGGATTTATGTACCTAAGTAGGAGAAGATCCAAATCGTATTGCTTTTTATGGGCAGAGGTTACCACTTAATATCTGGTGGGCCTTCTTATGAAATAAAAATCTGTGTTACAGGAGACATTGTCTTCCCAAACATGGGGACATAAATAATAAATCTTAAGGTGCCGACAAGAAAATAATAAAAAATATTATTGTAAAATCTATACGTATTTGAAGTTAATTTGAATCACTGATCAATTTCAAATTGATCAATTTGTCATTACCGCTGGCTGGTCTGAGTGGCCTGTAGACAAAGTGTACCGAATATTGAATGATTTGAAATTTATCTGACGTTTGGTAACCAAAGATGTTATACCTAATTATTGATTTTGACAGAAACATCATGAATATATTTTTTGTCAATTTTCAGTTTAAATGTATATCGAATCATTGTTGAGTAGTTTTGAAATACGTGACATTTAGCGGTCTTAATTAGCGCTCTTGTGATTTGGAGGGCAATTAAGTAGTGTTAGTTCAGTCCCTTCGCTATATATGTATTAGTCGATAAAACATCTAACAGTTTTAAGTAAAAAAAATATAAATCAATTCAAAAATTCATCAATAAAAAGATGTACATTGATGGAACTCACAAAATCGTCTTCGTATGAACGAGTACCTTTAGTCGTTATTCATAGAATGAGATATGAAAAAGCACCAGAGGTCAAGTTAAATTGGTTAATAAGATTACATTTCATATCCTCAGTTACTCGTCTCTGGTAATTTAATTTGATTACAGGGTTAATTTGGTAACTTTTAAAAGGGGATGTGATGGATTTATTTTAATGAGTGTTTCACTGGGGCTGTATTTGTGGCCTGCAATTGATGAAACTACAATTAGTTTAAAATTCTCTGTTTTGTTAGTCTTGATTTTTAAAACGTAATTTTTACATGTGTATTAAACGTTTATTTTCTTGTACTGAGATAGCTGAAAGATATTTTTGAAATGATTTATTGAAGTATCAAAATACAAAAATACGTTATCTAATTTCACAGAATTAAATTTTGTTGGGGAAAATATTTCATATTTGTGTATTTTGTAGTGATGGATTACTTTTTTATGGTGTAACTATGCTGACACACATATGTACAATTACTGAAGGAGTAGGCCATAAATATGCCTCTTTTCACATTTTAGGTCACATTATGGTGGGCCACCACTTAACCCACGAATAACTCAGCTAACACTTTCCTCCAGTAATTCATTCTAGCACAATATAACCCAACAGCCATTACAAATAATTATACCAACAAGACACAATATAATATATATCTTTACCTTATATATTAAATATTGCACTGAGTCTAAAGAAACGCATTATCACTTTCTGTCAACAAACCGACTTTTACCTCAACCCATAAACAAATCCCAATGATCGTAAAAAACTCCATTCGCAGAACCACTTGAAGTCCATACAAATCCTAAATAAACACAATTTCAATGGTTTTGGATAAGGAGATTTATAATTTTATCTTTATCCCTACCTGACGGAGTGGGCAGTTATATTGATATATCCATTTTGATAAGATGTCGATGAAGACTGACCGTTTCAAGAGCCCAAGAGGTGTTTGGACCAGGATTCTGGTATGTAGGTTTGCCAGCATACTCGAAATCAAATCAAGAATAAAACTACAAAATAAGATAGATTTAGATTAGGATTTGTGACGTATAGATTGGAATTTGAAATGGTATTATATATATAGTCAATTAATTGTATTGTAATTTGTAAATACTATGTACACACGCCTTTATAGATTGCTGTAATGTAATACTAAATAATGTAATTAAGCTATTGCATAGCTTCTATCGCGGGCCTTGAGCGTGGAGACAGAATCCAGAAATTCCGTAACGAAAAAACCTAACACCCCCACTCCGACCGGCACAGCGGTGATACTTTTTAGTTCCATCTATCGATAAATACCAGAACTTTTAAAGACTTTTTGAAATATCACGCGCAATAGCTTTACCGCGGCAGTCTCCGAGTGCCACACGTCTTTTTTTAAACACACATAGAATCACATATTTATCTACGGAGAGGTGGGCAGAGCCTAAATAGTCCTAAATAGTCCCTGTTCAGTAAGTGGTGAGCTAATATCCGTCATTGTTTTCCTACGAATAACTCAGCTTACGTTTACCTACAACAATTAATTTCTTATATAATCCGACAACAAATACAAAAATAAATTAATACTTTAACATACTTTAACATGTCTCTGAGTATCGGTGGATTAAGTCAGAATAATTAGGTACTTATTTAACTTGAAGACAGCGAGCAAAAGTGTCCAATTGACAATTACGATAGGTCGTAAGACCCGATAACGGACGACAGCGCGGGTGGTCCAATAAAAATACTAGTACATAAAAGTCTATAAACACAGTACGACATTTCATACTACGTGTATGGAATATCAGGAAATGAATTTCGTTTGCCAAATAAGAAGTAGGATTATGTAATTATTTCCACTAGTGTCGTGGGGTCCGGTTTTTGGATTCCGTTTGGGTTATTTAATAAGTGTATTTTGCAGTCATATTGTGTAGGAAATAATATAATATTGGTGGACAATTCACACAGCGCCATCTAGCCCCGAAGTGAGCTAAGCATAGCTTGTATCATGGGAAACAGACAACTGATGTAATACATATTTTTTTTATATGTCTATAAAGATATCTTTAAAAGACAGCTATTAAGATTTAGGTATAGTTAAAATTATTTTGTATAAATTCAATAAGGTAAATAATTTGTTACTGATTTCCTTTCATTTCATGTGCAATAATTTTATTTTCCATTCATGGAACAATCTGATGGGTCACTGGTGCTTAAAGCTAGCCAGCCTTAGCTCAAAATTAACTGCAGTTTTTATCCAAGGAGATCTTTCGAATATACCTAAGAACAAATATTTACAACCTTTTTAGTATAAGTCTCACATCTTTTTAAAGCCAATGGCAGATTTTAAAAGGTTTATTTTTTCGACACTCGATTGTTCTTCACTCCACGTACCGATTCAACTTTTAAATTAAGCAGGATTTGGCTAATACGTTTGTTTAGAATACAAATACCTACATTGAAAAGGTAATATAAATTCAATGAATTCATCATCAGCCTATTGTTTGTTCGTTGTGTGCAGATTTCAGTTACAAAAGCATGTAAATAAAAAAAAGTTCCGTTTGTCTTTCGGCTTCAGGAAGTCTTGATGATACAGAATTATGTCCCGAAATATTCTTTTTAGTTTGTATTAGTTATTTACTTGGTAAATTGTGATGGTAAAAACTGAAAATTACAGGCATGATATCTTACGTTTCATAAATTCGAATCAGTACAACGAAACTTGTGTTTTCCCATAATTTCAGGACTATGTTTTGTTACGAGTGGGGCCATTTTGCTCATTCCGTAACTTAACGCTTAACGACTTTAACTGGACATTTGTTTTATGGAAAAGCCTATCAACATTTTTATAGAAAAAAGTTCTTACTCACCTAAAATAATGTCTCTGGCTGAAGCAACGCATACTACCAACGCGAGAGTGACAGTGACAGCGATTGGCATTGCGCGCCAAAACCCAATGGCGGCTCGGCTCATGTTTCCCCGGGAATCTCAGCGCTTATTCGGATCCATTAGTATCTGGAACAATGGAGCAATGGAAAGTTAATTCTGTTAAGCTATTTGTGTAAAACAGTTTGCATTTCTGAAACTGCTACAATAGCCGACCTATAAAAAGTTTGTTTTAGCTTTCGTTTTCGCTACATCATTTATGATTTTTTTATATGATTTTCTTGGTCATACTGCAACAATTTGTAAAGACATTTTTATGTAGACTCATTTCAAGAATAAAAGTTTTTTGATTACTTCATTATGTTTGTTCGACTCGTCAGGGCAAATCATTGCTTGAATGACAAAATATAATATTTTAAAATTTACGTAACATGGAGAAGATTCTGGCTATATGTAATCAATGACTGGGAATTGATGATGGAATCAATATTTGCTAAGGCTATATAATTATCTATTAATTTTTAACTTAATTAAAGTAGTGATAATTTATTTCGGCTAATTATCAAAATGTTAACATTCAGAATGAAATTCATTGCTAGGTTTTCTACGAATGCAAATACTACTTAATACTTCACAAATATTGGCTGCACCAAGAAAGGTCACACCACGGACTGATTCATAAATTCTGTAATAAATGTTGCCCGATGCACCTTCACTTAAAAAAATCATTGGCATCGTCAGTGTTGCCAGTTTTTCAACGTCAATTAGTCTTACATCAGTTTCGTAAATTAAAAGTGACTCAAGTCGATTGAACGAGAAGAAATGCATTTACACTGCATACTGTCGTGTGAATTTAAAAATAATTTCACTTGCTCCCGGCGGTCGTTGCCACGGTATAAAATTAAACATTATAAAATAAACAAGCATATATAATAAGTCGAGTTTGATTCACTGTTCTGTTCTGTTTATGAAAGTTTATATGCGTTTGTTGCACGGTATATGTTCTCTAAAACAGTTTCGATATCCACTTTCATTACTATAAGTACTTGTTAAATTTATATTTATTGTTTTTCAATATATATTTCAAAAATGAAAAACTTATTAGTTTTGACCGTTTAGTCTTTTTCCAATGCACCTCCATAAAAACATTTCAAATTTTATGGCGTCTCATAAAACTAAATAGCTGAGTTTCGTATAAAAGGGCTTAGATAGAATATTTTAGTCAAGTTCTGTTTTATGTTAGTTTTCATTGGATCATATAACACGTGCCTTCGTAGATCATGCTTGGGGTTACCATATTTAAAAATGGATACATCAAGCTGTTACAGGGTTAGATTACTTTTTTATTATATTTGAGCCCTTGTGTCGAAAATAGGCCTGTCGACAATGTGTTTTCAGGTTATTTATTTATTATGTTGCTGAAGGGTGCCGTGATAGAGTACCCCTTTCATTTCATCGAGCTGGCACGCTATTCATTTTATTGTCTGATAATTTTGAATAAAAAAATGACAATTTATTTTAAAATATATAGAATTTTTAATAAATATGCCTGCTTTTGATCGTGAAATACACTTTTCTAGTGAGTAATAATAGTTTTTTGAACAACTTTAGGAAATATTTCTTGGGAAGACTATTACTGACTAGTTCTAAGATTTGTATTTAAGATTGAATATATATATGAATGTCCAAAATTGAAAAATCTACTAGATTTTGATGCACAGTATTTCATTATTACTGTCATAAAATGTCAAATGCTAACAAAACTAATTGTTTTATTAGTTTTCAAAAACACTGAAGACGCCTCTAAAACAAATAATTACATAACGCAGCCCCAACGCCAGATGTCGTGGTTTTTTGTATTAATTTTAGTAAACAGAGCTTTTATGGGCGACATACAGGTTGATATTAAAATAATTAATAATAATTTTTATTTATTGGCAAGACACAAGTAATAATTAATGTATACGTTGTTTACGACCATTGCTGTGTATCCAATAGGCGGTCTTATCGTATGATACGATTTCTTCCAGACTACCTTAAACTAAATCTAAAATAAAAGTAAAAGGAATGATATGATATGAAAATATATTAGACAGGCAAAGCGAGTTTAAAATACTACAATTAATAGAGAAATGAATAATTGCCAGACAGAGAAAAATTAAAATAAATATACTATTATAATTTTATAACAAATCCGATGCCACTTTTACCATGTACGTTTTTTTAATATGGATTTATTTATTATAATTAAATATAATATTACATAAAAAAAAAACTTGTCCAAATACCGTTTTTTTTATTAACATTTAGACTTCGGAAGCCCGTAAAATACTTACACTTACATTACAAATGGATGTAAAGTCTGATAAATAAAATAAATAAATAAACTGAAATCAAAACCATTTGTCTCTCGGATACATATAGTTATTTACATTAAATTTTTTCATTAAATTAACATTTTTTTCTTCTCTGTCTTTGTAATTTATGATAGCAATTGTAGATTTCGAGTCCAATCATACATTTTAACCACAATGAGTAAACGTTTGTTTACACAACAACGCATTAGCGAGAAACAATAAACAAATGGTGATTTGACCGCAAACCAGAGACAGATTCTTAATGGCCTGTGGTTAGCGCGTTTGCTCCTAATATTGATGAGTTTGAATTGCGATTTTTAAATGAGGTAGTTATTTTTAAACGGAGAATGGCTTTTGTGTTTGGAATTTTAAATGGCCACACAGAAAAAAAAATTGAATTGGATTTTCTCTATTATGCGCTGTGCAAAGTTTAACTTGTTCTTGATAAATATAGAAAAATAATGGCAGCAATCGCCTCACCACTTGTCACATCTGTCACGACAGTTTTACTTACAATGCAAAGAGGACTTCTGCTATCACTTTGGGAGACAAGCATGATTGTAAAGTTACATAACTTCAAAATAAAAAATAAAACTATGTAACTGTTTACTTTGTTGTATTAAAAACTAAGCTAAACAGGTAGGCATCACAAAATCAATGTTGATAATTTATTCAAAAATAGTATTAATGATTTTTAAAGCACAGCAATGAGCAAAAAAGTTATTTATTTATTTATTGTCGTTTGGAACCTAGGTATACATAATGGTGGTAGGCTTCAAATAAGATCACTAGATTCAGCTGTGTGAGCATTTTTGATGAACTTTGATTTAGTCCCTTGCAACAATTTGCACTTCCAAACTGCTGTACAACCCTAATCTAAAATCGCACATTTCGCGTCGACGTTAGTTTTAAAACATCCTGTGTAAGGAAGCGGCCGCGCACGTGCCGGTAAACTTCCTGCACACCTAATGCCGACGAAGTGAACTGAACGAATATAATGAAAACGTTTTTTTTTTTTTAATAGGAATTTAGCACTTTTACGACATTTGTTCATACAAGAAGCGAGAGAGAGAAAGAATTGAATTAAAACTGTTTATAGTGCACTATAATTCAGCCTTTTAAGAGCTGTAGAACTCACGCAAAGTTCGTACGGAGAAGTATTGCAACCATGCCCATTTCAGCCGCCAAGCAGTAGCACATTCGCGTTACTGTCTTCCGGTTTGAAAGGTGTGGTTGCCGATGAAATTACAGGCCAATGGGACATTCCACCTACACCTCTCAGAGTTACGAACTGCCGCTGTACACTTCGATTCAGTTCTACTGCTCTTAAAAAAATATTATAAATTTATATTTATTATATTACCTTATCTGCCGGACAATTAACGTCAAAGAATTGTATGTTTCGTATTCTGTTTCAACATCTAAGAACTCCTCAAATTTTGAGTAAATAATATACTTGTACGTTTAGTTAAATTTTCTCGGTAGAGTTAAAGAGACTGTACTATGAAAGCTCGGTAACTTAATGAATTCCAAGCAAGGGTGAGTTACCTGGCTAATGTGCGTCTTAAAATAGTTTTAAGAGTTTCGTCCCCCAAACTGTTCCAATTCACGGCATATGCGAGACACCATCCTTTCATTCTGGATCGGTTTTAAAAGACTTCGTTTAAATTTGGATTTTTGAAAAGAAAGTGGAAAATAAATTTATCTGTATCTGAATTTTTTTTATTGGCTTATAGGTATTAAATTCTTTGGTCTCCGTACCGAACTCTAATGTTCCCCGTGAAGGGACATACTCTCTAATCTACCACGGGTGTCCAATCCCTATTGGTAGATGACACGTTTTGTCTCCAGGAAATGCCAGATTCCTGGTCATGTTTTCCTTCACCGTTTCAGGAACATGGTTTTGGACATATTAAGCGATTCTCTCAGATGTGCACGCCTGGATTTGAAATAGGGCCTTCCAGATTGAAACTCGCAGTACCAGAACCACTGGACCACTGGACACCCACGGTTTTAGGGATTTTTACAGGCTGCACGTAACCCTACCTGATACAGATAAATAAGAAAAATATCTGAGACGCGAGATCAAACTTTATGTTAACTACATAAATGTTCACCTGGCCGGGAATGGAACCCAGAACTTTTTGCTTTAAAGGCAGGGTTACTGCCCTTATCTAGGCCTTTCTGCCTTATAAATAATATTGAAATATCAAAATAAATATTTTAAAAATAAGATCTGTCTAAACTCTCCAAGGAGTACCAAAATGGATCGAACAATTACGTACTTGAAATACTTATAAACCCTTTTTTATCATATCCAAGTCTAATAATAGATATAGGAACGTGGTCGTTAAAATAACACTTAAGATTTTTACCGTTAGGTTAGGGTATGGTTCTTGCTTTGGTATTTAAACTGTACAGACAGACGTTCCATTAAAAACACTTAAATCTTTTTTATGAGGGAATTCAGGAGGCCCACATAAAAAATCGTAAGCCCTCCCTCAAAATCTAGACATGATAAAATCAGAGAACTTTAAAATCTAAGAAGAAGTTTTGTAGCATTAATGAATTTACATAGTACCTGAAAATATGAAACCTATAACCTCACCGTACAATCTATAATCGTCTTTATGACCAATGCTACAAGGTTCATTTCACAGTGTACAAAATTATCCAGATTTGTTTAAAAGATAGGGCTGGTAGGTACTACAAGTCACCTACACCTTATACCTATCAACATTATCACAAATCCACTTCGATTTCGCTGTAAACAGACAGACATAAACCAGTGTTTCGATGTTTACTTTACAGCACAAGTTTAACGAACGGATTTTGCAAAGTTATATCAAACTATAAATATGTAATATAAATATATATTATATATATCAAGCCGTATCTATAGGGCGACATTTTCAATGAGACTTGTAGTTATTCCATTTTGATGTCAATGATTATTATTAGAACAAATATAGCAATATAAGTCCTATTTTACTGTGTACTGCCTATGTACTGCATTTTAAAAACCATTTACTACAACCATTTATTTTAGAATGTCTCTTTTGCTACATTTACTTTTAATTAATGATATCGAGCTTTTGTAACATCCAAATAGATTATACTTTGAAATTATTATAAATACATTAAATAGAAAGATTTTTCAAATGTTACTCAATTTTTTTAAATAAACAATTCACCGTGCCCTCATGTAGTTTACCCCAAATCCCACATTTATTCCAAAACGCCATAAAAACACAAAAGACACGTTTGTATTCATTTATTATCCTATTCAATATGCCTTAGCCATACTTCCGCATTTAAACTACGATTACAGTATCAAATAACTGACCTTCGAATATTGTAACCAAGGTATGTATTCTCCCCTATGTCACAGAAAATACATTAATGCTATATGACAGAAGCATTAAACAACGACATCAATTTATATTAGTTGGTAGAAACTCTGCCTTGTAGTCGTGGATTCGATTCCCACCGACAGACATTTGTTCAAGCTAATTTTAATTTGGAGCTAGGTGTCATGTAAAATATCCTCCATTATTTATTTACTTTATTTCATTTTTTATATGTATGATATGTATGTAATGTGTAATAGCCTCAGATGCTTAAGATGTCCCACTCGATTCACTGTGGTAGAGTTCAATGTCTAAACGGTGCCGGTGTCTCCCCTATGCGAAGATTGGGCTTATTGTTACGATGGACCAATTTGTAAATCGTCGATAAGGAGACTGAGATATCATAGTGACGCGCTATTTGACGAATATCCTGTGATATCAATGCAAATAAATAAAATTGAAATGTCAGAATAACATATTATTACTAAATGCATATAAATACGGGATTTAACATAAAATAAATATTTAATGAAATGTTAGCTATCTGTCTGGCTGGTCTGTCCTGCTTGTTTGTATGTGTTTGTCCCTGCTAAGTGCTAATCTCGCAAACGGCTGAACTGATTTTGACGGGAATTTCACTGAGATAGTGTTTAAGGAGTAATTTAGGCTACTTTTACCGTGGTTAATTCCCAAATTGAGAAAAAATACTAAATCACATAGCTATTCTTTCTGTCACAAAGTGAATTCAACGCTGGCGAAGCCGCGGACACAGCTAGTTATAATAATAATAATAATAACAATAACAATAATAATAAATGATTTATTATATATCACAGAACATCACAAATAAAAAAATTGACATTAGTAGTAGGTACAATGGGCTAATATTAGTGTGGTTTATATTTTATCGAAAACGAGCTCTACAGCTACAGCCCATCTCTATGATATCTGGACGATACTCCACCGAAGTGCGCCCGCGCACAAAATTCGTTATTCAATTGAGTGCGGCCGTTAGCTATACCCAATCTCATACGTGTACTGAATTGCGCAACAGTTTTGAATCCTCGTGTTTTTTATACTATGAATTTCAATTGGTGGAGATAAATGCAAGAAGCTATCGTTGACCGAGACGTGACGACCCAAAGTAAAGGCGTAGTAATAAAAACATGCATACAATTAATTCCTCACATCTATTATTGTAGCCGTAATGTATAATAAGTACATTATAATGAATATGAATGCATTATAATCAGAATTGACGAGATACATAATTTGTCAGCTTTTTGATGTGAAACATCTATAGCCGCACGTAAAACCGATTTCTGGCTTGGCGACGCGTCGCCACGGCATGAGCGCTGATTGGTCCGTTAAAGGTTACGACAAATCATAAACATTATTAGTGATGGGGTACTTAGTTTCTTACAAAATAATGTCGATGTTTCACATCTGCCAGGCGTACCGTGACGGCTCACATTTTTTTTAGCTTCAGCTTTAGCTATTTTAGTTTTAGTTTTTGGTCGATATTTTGAAATCATGACACAAATTATTACGTTAGCTCTCAAAATAATGTACATTTAGTGTGTGATGTCAATATTTACTTAAAACAATAGTTTATGTTACTTTCTACAAAATTTATATAAATAGATTTTTAATTAGGGATAGATTTGTCTTATTAGTCTTATAATGTCATAAATAAATTATATAATTTGTATTTTTTTTTATCTCCTAGTGTGTGTTGAGAGAGACGTTAAATATTACGTTGTTATTCTGCCACAAATATCCTTCTTGGCTGTTTAGTTAATAAAGCGTAAGCTACTTTGATCCCGGAAAAGTGCAGTGTTCCCGTGGGATTACTTATTCACCGCGAGTAACACCGCGTGGCGCAGCTAGTCATTTATATATAATTCACATTGGACTAAAATGCAAATACTTGTCTATTTAGCTCGCGATCTGCCCGCAAGATATTTATGGTACGGCTTGCTGAAGTTTTCACGGCGCTCAGTAATTTATTGTTGCTATTTCCATCCTTCTGCCTTCTTGGACTTCGATACATGTAGTTATAAAAACTAGGTTTTTTTTGCTAAACAACAAACGCAGGATATTCTAACTAGATAAGCTTATTATCGTTAAATAAACAGGCAAAGAGACAATTGTTAAGTACAATTATAAATATAATACAGATAAATATTGTATATACCAGCTTTGGTTTTTAAATAAGTTAGTTATAAATTTGAGCGTGACAGTTCAAAATTATTTATTTATATATTATTTATTTATTATATAAATTATGTAGATCCATTGAAACTTTTGGATTTATATACAACGGATTCGAAGTAAATATCTAGTAGTAGTATTGTCAGTCAAATAACAATTTATCTAAATCAAAATTAACAATAGTGAATTGTAGAAAATCACTCTAAGTGTTGACGTGATTTAGTCAGCCACATTTGAATCACGATGCAGACATTTCTAAAATTAATCAATACGTTCTTGGAAATATCGAAAAGATCGATATTAAAATTATCAACATAGCATGTTAAAATTTTTCGGCACTTGATCAATTTTTTTATTTATTTTTAATAAATCTTTTACATCTACTAAAACATTACATCTTTTAAAAATGTAACCATGAATGGAAATGCAACTGATAAAATAAAGTTATTTAAAACAAAAATGTTAAAATAGATTTGATATCTAAGTTTTGTAACGTATGACTTCTTAGCTGTTCAAAAAATAATTTTATTATAATATAGTATTAGTGAATCTGTTTGATTAAGTAAATCTAAGGTTAACACATGAGCGATCTTTGTTTTTGGCTAGTCGTGTTTCGTTGCTCGGTTGTCTTCCCACTTAAACAGATAATCACATTATTTACCTAAGAAGTTACTCTGACAATAATCCCGTATAAGTCTAATAAAAGTTATATCTGACAAAACACTTATAAAGTCTAAAATTCCTTGTTGTATGTTGTCTCAATAAATGCAAATATAGTATAGATTAAACAATGATTATTAAACAAAATAATGATTTGTAGAGACATCCACAATTATTAATGGAAAAATTACAAAGATTGGCGTCCAAGAATATTTACTTGCATGATGTCATTCGTAAATTGTTCATTATTTCTGAGTAGAAGTGCCGAGTCTATATGAAAATAATGATTTCAGTCATCAGAATGGTAAAAATCATTGCGGCGAGATATATGATATTAAAAATCATAGAATTTGTAGAGACAGTTGGTTATATTTGAAAAACATTCACCATACCGAAGAGCATGAGCCGATGAATGCTCACTCAGTGGCGCTTTTAAGACACCTAACTGTACAAATTTGTTTTTACTTTCCAGGATATAGAGTGCGAGATTTTGAAAAACAGATATCTTGATTTTTATGACACAGAAATTGGATCATTGGATCAATAAAATGTATGATGTCATACATAATAGTTCTTTATGCTCGTCAGTCAAGGTGCCTTTGGATCTGTTTCAATCTGCATTCAATAATCACAGTTTAAAGAGACCATTGTATTACGACGAAATAAAAATTTGATACGGTAATGCATCTTATTTGATATACCATTTTGAACTCAATCGCCATAGCTTAGGGTTTAAAATTAGTATATATTATAAACGTGGTCGACTGTCCCAATAAATTGGATTTCAATATGACCTAAGAACACTGCATACCTTTTATTACTGACTTATTTGCCACATCGATATTACCACGATAGGGTAACCCAGAAGGGGAAAAGTAGGCAGTCGAGGCACTTAGCTTTGCCCTTCAGCAGAAAAGGCGTGAATCTATGAATAATAATAATAATATAATATTAGTGGACATTTCACACAGCGCCATCTAGCTCCAGAGTAAGCTAAGCATACCTTGTAACCAGGCATCTGATATAATACTTATATACTTTTTTGTAAACATACATATTAACACAGAACAAACATATATGTTCAACACACAAATGTTTATCCTGGATGGGAATCGAACCCACGACCTACAGCGCAGAAGGCAGGGTTACTACCAACTGAGCTGTGAGGCCAGTGAAATGAATGAATGTATATTACTAGGACTGAGTCAAGCCGAGAATCTTCACTAAATTAAATCCCGCCTTGTTAAACTAATCCAAACCAAGCCACAATGCGCCATTGTTTAGACGCAGCACTTTCTTGCTTCCTTCCAACGACCCACTTACAACGTGTCTGGAGAATATTAAAAAGTTATGAAGTTTGCCCCAATTTGAGGTTAAATGAAAGGAAATCCGTATTTGTGAAGTGATTCAGTTGTTTTTAGATGTTTGCATCGTTATATGTGTTCCGGGCATTAAAAGTACCGTCCTAACCTAAAGATCGACTGACTCAAATCACGTTGAAAGTAAACAAGAAAAACGGATCATTAAAATAATAATAAATATTTGTTGACATTTCACTCGGTGCCATCTAGCCGAAAAGTAAGTTAAGCTTGTATCATAGGAGTCAGACGACTGATATAATACTTAAATACTTTTTGTAAATATATACATAACTATAATACATATTATTTAATGAAAAAAAAGTCAACAATGACAGTTGAGTCAGCCAAAGAGCTTTTTATGTAATTAAGTTACGGAATGAGCAGATGGCCCACCTGGTGTAAGAGGTAACCTCTACCCATAACAAGCTATATGAATTGTATCCTTAGGTAAGACAATACCCGAGTCGCATCATTTGCGCCCGTAACCCTGAGACGTGAAGATGCAATTTATCATGTGCCTGTAATTTCACCGGCAACCACACTTTTCAACCGGTCATCAGTTCCACAGATAACTTCACACTTCCCTTACAGCCACAGAAGGTTGTCTAGTAACAAGACATCACAGGAAAGGAATACCCGCACTGTAACCGCATACGTTGAGTAACTTTAATGCAGTCATTAAATTTAGAGGAAACGTGGAGGTATTTCCTTCCAAAAGTTTGGCCGTTACGTTGTTTCTGGCCTTTGGTTCCGCGTTAAATACGTTTTCGTATTAATCGTAGCGTAATAAAACAACATGACATGAAGATCAAGTTTAAAAGTATTCTTGATTTACTGGTATTTTTCCAACAGTATTCTTTTTTGATAGAAAATTGTGTATTTCTCGCCTCGGAGAGTTTGTTATGGGCAGAGGTTACCACTTAACATCAGGTGGGCCATCTGCGCGTTCCAAAACTTTCTGACATAAAAAAATGCAATGCGGCGTTATGTTGAGGCTATTGTCTTTCAAGTTATTTCATGATGTTCATTTCCTTAACCTACTATGAACTATCTCGTCAGAAGTTTGACTATCCTTAGATGTTTATTTTCGGTTTGGAAATTGCTTTTTATGCGGTTGTGTGGTTTTTAATGGTTTTGTTTGAGAATGTAAGCTTTTTTTATATATCAGCACCCAAAGTAAAAATATTAAAAGACATTGGACACGGAGAAAATTGTAGAATCGCGTAAACTATTCAAGTAAAAAGTTCATTTTACGTGTAATTGAAATATAAAATGTTTACTTTGGTACATACACATCCAAATCAACATACATAATACAATAAACAAAAATTGTTTACTTAAACATTTTTAAATTGTTCATATAATATACGTATGTAAGTATAAATCAACCGCCAATCAACGAAAAGGTCGTATAAGTAACACAAAAAATATCAGTTACAATTTCTAAATCCGTCTGCAAATTTATCACTTACTCGATAAACCATGAGGGTAATTTGTGAAATTACCCCAACATACTTGTCGTTATATCAATTTTAATTATATCATCGAAGCCAAAAAGTAAATAGGTAAAATTTCAATTGAGTTAATTTCCTTTTCCCAAACTCAGAAGAATTCTGCCCACAAAATATTGTTTTAAATACAAACAAGGGTGATTCCATGTCATTACTCCGACACGACAGAACGATCCTGTCACGACACGACAAGAATTCGTTACGAATGCTAATGGCGTTGTCAGGATCGTAAGATTGACAGTTCGCCTTACTTTGAAATTGGGACACACATTCAAATTCTTGCAGGTGCTGACTGATAAGCATTACTTTGTTTACTTCGGGCTATTCGGGTCAGCGAATTGTTTAATGAGACAGTGTTCAGTTGTTTAATATGTATATATGAGGATAGTTGTTTGACTGGCCTCACAGCTCAGTTGGTAGTAACCCTTCCTTCTGTGCTGTAGGTCGTGGGTTCGATTCCCACCCAGGACAAACATTTGTGTGACGAACATAGATGTTTGTTTTATGTTTGGGTGTTAATATGTATTATATGTATGTATTTACGCAATCGTTAGTTCTTTTGCTGCGTTTCATCTTTCCCGATAAAATGATAGATAGATAGATATCCTCTTTACTTTCCATAATTAACACCGTAACTAAACAAATACAATCTTAAACAAAAATAATCCAACAAAAAATAACAATAAACCCTTTTTAGGGTTAAGCTTGCCTTTGTACATATTTTTTTATATATGATTTATGTTTATTTTTCTGTGTACATTAAAGAATAAAGAATAAATGCACAAAGGGCTCAATGTCCATACCCATATTTTTCCGTTAATGCAACTTGTTGAAGTTGAAGTAATGACTATGTTTTCTCTTCATAAATAAAAGGAGCATAACTTAACTAATTCCAAGATTACCATTACATTCCTCTGGTGCACTGTGGGTCCACGCGAGGTGTGAACCACGCCATCTATTGTCCCCAGATGCTATCTCGAAACTCGATTGAAATTCTCTCGGCTCTTGCACGTTCTGCCAGGACTGTGAGATGAATCCAGAATAAGGCCGCTCAGTTCTCGGAACATTGTTTTTTTTTAATGAAAAATATGTCAAAGTCCGTAAAGTATTCAATTTCGGACGAGTTTCGAATGGTCGATTCCTTTTTGTGTCGTTGTAATCGATTCGTATTTCCAAGGTAAACAACGAATGATGCGGTAAAAAATATAAATTGCTACAAAGCTTAGATATATTTCAAAAACTATTAATATCAGTTAAATACTCAATTTTACCATGTAAGAAAAATAAAGATGCGTTACTAATACATTTATTTTTACGTTTAATTGAACAGAAACGTAGTTTATATCCATTTTAGGTACTTATTTAGTTAACTTAGTTCAGATAATTAGAATTCCCTGTGTAAGTGCGCCACTGCGGCCGTCTCTCAAATAGGTACATTCTGTAATAAAAGGCAGTGTCAAAGCGCAAACATACAATATATGTAGCTCACTAACGCGAGAACATATGTATGAAGTGTTAAACTCACTGACTGACTCACTGACTGACCTCACAGCTCAGTTGGTAGTAACCTTGCCTTTTGCGCTGTAGATCGTGGGTTCTATTCCCACCCAGGATATACATTTCTGTGACGAACATATTTTGTTCTGTGTCTGGGTGTTAATATGCATTATATATATGTATTCACAAAACAAAAGTATTTGAGTATGAATATCGGTTGTCTGGTTCCCATGATACAAGCTATGCTAAGCTTACTTTGGGGCTAGATGACGCTGTGTGACCATGTCCACCAATATTATTATATCTATTTTTAATACTTTCTTTCGATAATCCTCAATAATCCGACAGCCAGGATAAATCTTATACCAACCAAATTACCAACCAGACTTGACGACCATAGCACTTACACAATATAATATTACGATTATTTGTACACACTGATTGCACTACCTAAGGTCGTATTATCATATCGCATTCAACATTCATAAGATGAATACTCACGCGCATAAGGAATACTTATTGACGTAATAGTGCTAGTACTGTGCCAAGATAAGGGACACAAGGCAAAGGACATCGCCTTATATAAATGACATTATGGGAACATGCTATTACCACTCGACTCACCGGCTTTTTTGTGGGGTCTTGTTGCTCGCGTCCGTAGATGACAAACCTTTGAATCCCAACACGCGCCCCCCGGGTGGTGCGAAAGGAGCAACCCAAAGTAACAGTAGAACTTGTGTCAAGTTCGCCAATTCTTTGTTTTTCTTTATTCTTTATTTCTTTTTATACGAAATAGCTATATGCGGTAAAGTTACAGGTAGTCTACTGAATTCATGTTCCTGCATTTTTACAGGCATTTAATTCTACGAAGATTTCGGATATTTGGTGGTAGTAAAATATCCCAATATAATCCTTCAGCCAAAAGTTCATTGGATAAAAAGTAAGTATTATTCATGAAAAAATTGCAAAATTACCAGCTGCAAATCACTTAAATTTTGTGAATCATTTAAAACCCGGATATACAGTAGACTAGCTTTTAGTATTCTCCTGCCGTCTAGATTAGTATTAAGACAAAGCTAATTAACACAAACATTACAATTAAAGAGTAGATCAAAAATAACGGCGGGTATGCTAACGGCGTATTGTCTGGTATGCGTTAGATTACAAGGTACGATCAATATTATAAACACGTCGATTATAGGTGCTGACACCTGGATTTAATGCTAAGTTCGTTCCACGGAAGAAGCTTCCCAATTATGGGGCCTATTTGTTTTGGATGTGCTCCGCTATTATATATATAATTTATGTTTTGTATTCAGTTACGTAACGAGCAGATGGCCCCCTAGTGTTAAATGGTAACCTCTATATATATCGACACTTGACCACCGACTTATCGTAAGCGACAATTTACTATCTCGGCCGATGCGGATTGGGTCCTACCCTACTAGGTACGACTAGACCCAACTTGCATCGTATGTGCCCGTAACTCTGAGATGTGTGGGTGGAAATGAATGTGCCTGTATTTTCACCTGTAATTACATATATAAATACTTCTACAAAAAACTTTATCTGCCTAATAAAGGCAGAAACATCAAAATTAGACCAGCAGTTACAGTATGAAGCAAAATAAATACTAATTCAGATGACGTTTTATCAATAAATATCACATGATTATTCAATACCAGAATATGAACATGAACATGACTGTAAATTTATTTAATAATAATAATAATAACCCAACTTGCTTTAAATTTTGCATGCTATTTGTAAATGTAGCGGAATACGGCTCGATCCTAATATATCATCAATAATATAATAAAACCAAATGTACCTATTCCATACAAATAAAAATATTTCATTTCATTTCAACAACAAAATATATTTCAAGTAGAATTTATGATGGTAAGAATGAGAGAATTGTGATTGGCCACTTGTGTAGCGCACAGGGATTACGACTGGGGGAACCACATTACTGTCTTATTACTAAGGAAACCTGAGGAATCTCTTTCTCGTCTTTATAAATAAACTAATTAATATTGAACGATTAAATAGAAAAAATTTAAAGTGTAAATTCAATAATTTATATTTTGTATCAAGTTACGGAACGAGCATATGGCCCACTGTTAAATGGTAACCTCTACCCATAATAAGCAATACGAATTGGGTCATTCCACTACATAGTTATGACAAGAACATATTTTAAAATTATATGGAAAAAATTGTCCGTATAGCGAATTGGGAAATCCGTAAACTTATATTTATAACTCTTATTTAAGAATATAATTGAATTAAAATATAGCAAAAAAAATATAACAACAAATTCTGGACCAAATCTAAAATTCACTAGTATAATTGCGTTTGAGCACAGTTTGTTGTGCATAATTTTATAGATAATTTATTTCTGCGTAAAAAAAAGTACTAAAAATCATATAACATGACTAATAAATCGTGAGGCGGAAAGCTGTTTCAATAATAAGCTATCCTGGGAATCCTGCATAATAACTAACGAAAGGCCATACTCAGATTTCAATAACATAAACAATCTAGTAATAAAATATGCCAACAAGACTGGCCTCATAGCTCAGTTGGTAATAACCCTGCCTTCTGCGCTGTAGGTCGTGGGTTCGATCCCACCCTTACTTTAATATACCTATGCATGTCGGATTACTGTCCTGCTTACACAAGTAACTGTGGCAACGACAATACTGAACAGACTGAATTCACAATCTATAGTTCTAAATCTTCTTTTGTACTCTCAAACAAAAATAAATTAAAACAATTCCTCAAATCGTTTCTATAGATTTGTTGTTCCGTCCACTCTCAGTAAGGAGGTAGTACATCTAAATGTAATGATACAGATAAAGCGATCCCATTGTATATACGTACCAGACAGACACTTGTCGCTAAGTGCAGCCTACCCGACTGCGGCACAGAGGGCAATGGATTTAGGCGTATGATACATTGGTTAACGAGCACGACTATGCAAATATTAGCCACAGAAAATAGAAAAAAAAACTGAAAAAAGAAAACATCTAATACTAAAACTTTCTTCTTTTTTTCTTTAAAAATGTTAGTTTCAAAATAAAAACATGCGACGTTCATTAATCTTTGCTAGTCATAAAAATTGGTTTTCTAATATATTTCAGTATAGCAAAACAGCACACGTAAAATGAAAAGACAAATTTAAAAAATGTTTTTTGAAAACTGAATCAATGTGAAATAAAAATGGATGACATTGTTCTGAGATATAAATCTGATCGATTTAAATATCTAAATCAGTAACATGTACTGCTTATTTTAACTTTTTTATAGTAAATTGTATTTGCTTGAGTTACATTCGAATAATAATAAATATTGGTGGACATTGCACACAGCGCCATCTAGCCCCAAAGTAAGCTAAACAGAGCTTGTGTCATAGGAACCAAACAACTGATATAATACTTATATACTTTTAGTAAATACATATTGACATCCAGACACAACAAACATCTACATTCGTCATACAAATACTTGGCTTGGTGGGAATCGAACCCATGACCTCCAGCATAGAAGGCAGGGTTACTACCAACTAAGCTGTGAGGCCAGTCATATAAATAACAATACCATATATCTACAGGTATATCCTACGTCGGTTGGTAAAAATAGCAGTTACTATGTTAAAATTATCTCACTACTTTATGTATAAATTACATTAAGACATTTCTCATTCAAGGCACACTCCATTAATATTTCTTAGGCATCAGAAATCATTCCCACTTCCTCGAACGTGCGTTGCGTTTGGATAATATTCCGTTCCTTTCTCCCCCGTGGTATTCCAGGAAGGTAGAAACGAGATGGTGGTTGCAGCCAATCATCTATATTCGTGGCGGTAGTTGAATATTATCTAAACTTCCGGTTATGTCAATGACTTGAGTCTGAGAGGCTATCTGAGTACCTATAATTTTGAAATGTTTACGATCAGAAGTAATTAGGTTAAGTAGTAAAAGCAGTGAAAGTTCAGAAAAGCGTTTACTGTTCATTAACCGCTGAAAGGAATTCAGTATTGATCAAAGTGATCAAAGAATTTTTCACTATGGGTACGTTGTAATTTTACGTTAAACTGAATTTGGATAAAGTATTGTGATAAAGTAACGGAACGAGCAGATGGGGCACTTGGTGTTAAGTGTAACCTTTGCCCATAACAAGCAATACGACTTGGATCCTCCTCTACTTAGGTACGACGATAACCAAGTCACATCGTACTCCCGTCTGAGACGTGAACCTGGAACGTCTCATGTGCCTGTAATTTACTCCACAACCACACCCTTCAATCTGGAACATAGTAACGCGAATGCATTACTGCTTGGCGGCAAAAATGGGTATGGTGGCCTCGTTCAGTTCCTCGGAAAAACTTGGCATAAGCTCTAAACTCGCAAGTCGCAAGATTTGATTGATTTGAAATTGCAAGCGCATGTGACGTAATATCCCCGTCTGGAGGTGATAGACGCAACGCAATGCAACTTGAGTCATCTCGTACTATGGAGAGGACTTGAGTGGTATTGCTGATGGCTATGAGCGGCGCGGCGGTTACCACTTAACATCAGGTGGGCCGTCAGCTCGTGACGTCACTTCAATGACATAAAAAAAGATTCTTGTTTACTAAAGGTTAGATTATGGTAATGATAACAATTTATTTAAAGTAGATTTCTACCCACTCAGCAACCCCGTTCATTCGAGTCTTATAAAATGCAAAAGAGTAATATTTTATTTGCCAGGATAACCAAGATAAACCCTTGAGCCGTATTTTAAAATGTTTATGAACACAAAACTTATTTCCATAACTTGACAGCTTAGAAGCCGGGATCTACGTCAAATAAATAAAGATCTATGAATGATTCAATTGAATTTTATTGCAATTGTATTATGGACTATTATTGCTTGTTTCCGTCATAAACTTAAGAGAGGTGCGATGAAAATCAACGTTACAAATTCAAGTGTTTATAGGCTGCACGCTAAGTATACTCAACCTATAAAAAAATAAACATTTAGTTTATAATTTCAAAGATCTCCAAATAGATTCGAGCTTAGTTTCATTCAAAAAATTAATCCATTACTAATCTGTAACCTTTGACGTAGCTTTTAGCTTGTAGCAAAGAGTAAATTTACTTTCTTTCGAAGAGGGAAGTCATCCTAGCGTTACAGACATCATTACGTGTGTTTTTTCAACCCTTTAGGAGAAAAAGGTCTGAATATAGGTATGTAAGATATTAATGTTGAACTTACAAAGTGCTTGCATTGTATGCGACGTGTATTCTGGTTCATACTCTTACAGACTTATCTGAATCTACAGCCAGATGATTATTACTTTTGATGATTTAACGCATGAATTATTTGATGTGGCATTCATTCATTAAGTGTTAATCTTGATTGATTTATGAAAACCTATGAAAATTTCTTCTTCAAATGCAATTTTAAATGAAATGATATTCTGAGATTCTGTTGGTTGAATTGTGAACTTTTCAACAAAACCCTGAAAATAAATAAAACACGCCATCAGACACAGTCCTGTACTAGAAAGCTAGGCAAAAAATAAAATAACATTTCTAGATTACCAAGTATTGATTTTGTTCCGAACTCTCAATTCTTGCGCCTAAATCAGTTGCCACAAAACTTTCAATAAAAACAGATTTACTAACTCCTTTTTCTATAAATTATGACATGAAAATCCATATAGTTTCCCACAAAAACACCACAAATTCACAACGCAATCTATATTTTTAGATTTCACTCGAGAACGAAATAAACGTCTAGCCAAATCTCTACTGAGACAATTGTCATAAGCTGTTGACAGGTTTCATTGAAATATATTGCAGTTCATCTACTAAATAACGTAATCGTTGCACCATGTCATGGGAATTTGAACGTTGCGACCGTGCAGTTAGGTCGATAATGCAACAGCCGGTTTTGATTTACGTTTAGTTCCATGGCTACATCTTTATTTGCGGTCGAATCGAAGATTATGGTCCAAGATCCCCTATAGTGTGACCGGTGGAATCAGTTATTTAATTCAGGATTTTTTTTGATGATAGGAGAAAACATACTGTAGCGTAAAAACACACACACACACAAAACTTTCGAAAAACCGAGACCTAATTTGTGTTTTTATGTAAAGTGAGGCGTCCGAATAATGCGTAACCCGGTCGAACATAAACCGCAAAAATATGTAATCAATTCTTAGAATCAAAAAAATTATACATTAATTTTGGTGAATAAACAAATTTGGTAAAACCATCCATACGTCCGTAAGTATTCCATCAATTCATCCATCTACAACTTATCTGATGTAAATTTATTTTTGAAATATATCAGCGAAATACATTATACAAAAAAGTACTTAACATTCAAATAACATATGAGGGTAGATCGCTGTTCATGGATCCTGCACTATATGCACCCATGTGATTTGAGACAATCACAGGACATTTCTTATTGGATAACGTCTCTCGATGGAGATTAAATTGATAAAATTGAATCAGCATGAATAAAATAAATGGTTGTAAATCTTTTCTACATTTGTGATCGGTTGAGATTGCTTTGCAAATTGTGGAAAGTAGATTTTTTTAATTTAGTTTTTATTTCAAAACATCTTTTCATAGTTAATATATCGATAATCTAAGGCAGTATTAATTCTACAGTGGATTAGAATTGTTCATATCTGTTCGCTGTGTCATTAGTTTACTGCTATTATTATAATAATATAATTGTAACATTTAATAAATATTTTTTTTACCTGCTTTCAGCTTTTTCTTATGTCCAGTAATAATCTTTTTATTTATTGAATCCGAAGTTATTAATTTATTATAAGCAAACTTAAAATTTTCAATTCCAGAATAGCCCGAATGCAACATGGAGCTTTTGATCACCTTACAAAATAATACAGGTTCATAATAAAATTATATGTGAAATCCAAGATTTGTTTCTCTTCTGTGTACTTGAACATTGAACACAATGTTCGTTGATTACAAAAGTACATGATATTTCGTTTATAATCTGAAACGAATGGCCATTAAATAGGCATCGTTATAGACAACATTATTTCTAGGCTTTCCCCGGGTAGCACTAGATAAGGGATTATAACAAGCTTGTTACTCACATTTACTCATCCCATATACTTAAATAAAAAATTAAAAAATATTGATATTGGTGGATATTTCACACAGCACCATCTAGCCCCAAAGTAAGCTAAGCATAGCTTGTATCATGAGAACCAGACAACTGATATAATACTTATATACTTTTTTGTAAATACATACATATATTAAATAATAACACCCAGACACAGAATAAACACCTATGTTCGTCACACAAATATTTGTCCCGGGTGGGAATTGAACCTACGACCTACTGCGCAGAAGGCAGGGTACTACCAACTGAGCTATGAGGCCGGTCAAGTAAATACTTAGGTAAGTACTGATATTATCCTAACTTATTTCATGTCAATTGAAACTATCCCCTATTCTCGGTTCTATTTCCCTCAACTTCAAATAATCATCTTTTTTTTTAGTGGTACTGAAACCACTACAAAAAAAATGATTATTTGATGTTGATTGATTGATGATGATTTGATGTGGACAAGATTTTTCTTTTAAGTATATATTATTATATAAAAACAACACTTGCGTAAGCATGGCTCAGAGAAAACTTCAGTAGCAACTAAAAATAGCTTCAACTGCCAGTATTTTCATATTTCTATGACGTTTACGTGGATATAACATTTGAATTGCACATTTTTCATTTCACGCATGTAGTTTAACGTCGAACTCCATGCGAAATTATCAATAAATAATAGATATGATTATATTTGGCTTTATATACGTCAGGGATACATATTTCTAGAATAACAATTTTTTAAAATTTAATTTTAAATTTTAGGTTTTGTGTTTGTAAATGTTTGGTGGTGGGTAGTAGGCCCATAGTCCATCTAGATGTTAACGGTATCTACTGGCGATAACAAAAGAAATACTGCTTATTATTCCTTTAGTAATAGTAAGCAGTAACAACCACAACAAAAATATTACGTCTTGGGCAGAGGCGCCGACTTTCACCTAAATTTGAAAACAAACATATATGTTCGTCTCACAAATGTTTGTCCTGGGTGGGAATCGAACCCACGACCTACAGCGCAGAAAGCAGGGTTACTACCAACTTAGCTATGAAGCCAGTCAATGATAACTGAAAACTGAATGCTAACAATTATTAATATCATTGATTGCTTTGACGTATAAAAGTTGAAGCGACATGAAGTTAGCCACACAACATTTCGTTTGATCGGTTTGAAAGTTCACTCACGTCAGTTATCTAGCCGATAGGTCAGTCAGGAGACTTCGTATCGCGATATCCGGCAATGCATCGTCGCTTCCTCGTCGGGACGATGTGCGAATGATAATGTACAAGACAAGGGAACATTGCGGGCCTAAGTTAGTATTAAACTTGACTCGAAGACAGTTACTGGGTGCGAAAGGAGCCTTTTTGAGGCGCTAGTGGCTCGAATAGTAGTAGTACTTACTTGGCGTTATGTGGAATGGGGATTAAAGGAATACATACAACTGGCCTCACAGCTGATTCGTCGTGGGTTCGATTCCCACCCAACACTAACGTTTGTGTGACGAACAAAGATGTTATTTCTGTGTCATGACTATTACTAGACAAAAAAGGTATATAAGTAATATTTCATGCCTGGTTTCCATAGCTTATCATATTGTAGGACTAGATGGCGCTGCGTGAAATTTTTGACCATATTTATTTATTTAAAGGAATACATACATATAATTGCGCCCGTTTCCCTGGTTAGGCAGACGGTCTTTCGCTTACGATTATTTGCCTCACCCACTCCTATCACATTCCTGATGCATGCTTCTCGGTTTACTGTCTAAAGGAATAATTTGTGACTAAAAGTCATAATGTGCGAAAAGCCTAAACTAAAATTTACTAAGCGTCGTACACAGAGTATCGTAAATGCATCATTTCTTAGCAGCACAAAAGGGTATGGTAGCAATACTTCCCCGGACGAACTTGGCATAAGTACTACTGGACTGAAGCTAAATATCTTATAAAATATATAGATACGATAATTCACCACCGACATAAGTGATTGAGACAGACACACGGACATCTGAATCTATTACTGGGTCACTGACATGGTCTAAGACCAATAAGGAACCCGACAATTTGTACGTCATCTGCATACGGCTTCGAAATGACCATAGAGACCATACAGCGTGGATTGTGATGCAAGTGGTGTTCGGGAGTCTATTGTCGGAATAGAAATTAATATTCTGTGCCGTCTACTGTTTTAAAATAAAACATAATTTAAGTATGTCATTCTAGTAAGATTTAAGACCCATTGGATGTAGTGCTTTAAAAAAATTAAGTAATTTAAAATGACTTATGCAATTGGATGTACAAGTATCAATAAAATATACATAAATTTTCAATATTGATTAGGTATATAATTAATCATGTACCGGCTAGGAACATTGTTAGTTGATATCAAAATATTTACATTATTGTGATAAGTGACATACAAAAATGATTCCTAAACTTTTCAAAACGTTGAAAAAAGTTTCAATTTAGAATTATATTTTTTACAAAATACAGAACATTATTGTTGTGATATGGTACGGCGAAGGGCGTCGGAATTGTAACACTGTGGCCGCATAGAATATACGGTTTAAATATAGCACGCGTGCGACAATGAAAATGAGAAATACATCGAAGAATTTCAATTTGTAATTCCACTTGTATGCGTGTTCTCTTTGAAGTCAAATTAATACTTATTGACTTTCCTTCACCAAAAAGAGAACGTGGTTAGTGGTACTAGCCCCGAGTTTCAATCCGGAGGTCGCCGGTTCAAATCCCGACTTGAATCGCCTGTGAAGATTTATGTGCGCAATACCACGTTCTCAAATGGTGAAGGATAACATCGTGAGAAAACAGACATGTCCTAGAACTAAAAATTTGAAGACGTGTGTCAAGTGCACGAAAGGAGCCTCTTTGAGGAGCACTTAAAATCTTTTCACCACACTGGCTCGAGAGATACTTTGACACGAATATAAAAAAAAAAAAAATGAGTAACTTATCCGAGCATTGATTATATACTACAAAATAATACAGGCTCTGCTTTGGAAAGACGATTTACGTTCTATCTGTAAGATTTTTTTATGTCACTGAAGTGACGGAGCGAGCTGACGGCCCACCTGATATTAAGTGGTAACCGCCGCCTATAAACAACAGCAATAACACTCCTCTCCATAGTACTAGATGACTCAAGTCGCATTGCGTTGCGTCCTTCACCTCGAGACGGGGATGTTACGTCTCATGCGGCTGCAATTTCACCGGCACCCACTCCTTCCACCGGAACACAGCAACACGAGTGCATCACTGCTTGGCGGCAGATCACCAGGTGTGGTGGCAGTACTTCTCCGGGCGAACTTAGCACAAGTTCTATTGCTACTTTGGATTGCTCCTTTTGCACCACCCGGGGGACACGTGTATGGATTCAAAGGGTAATCACATACGGACGCGAGCAACGTAGCCCAAGTACGGGTTTTCTTATCGATGCAATACAACATAACCTTAACCTATTGATAAACATTCATGAAATAACGCTTATCATTTTTATAAGGGCACGGTATAAATTCACAATGCACTAATGACTAATGGGTCTACAATTTGCATTTAGACTGACTAAAGAGCACAAACAGGGCTATCCTGAGAACGGTTGGCTGTAAACAATAGTGATTCAAACACCTTGGCTCTGGTGTTGAGTATTCTGTGACCGCTTTGGAATTCATAGTTTGACTAACTGTTTTCCGTGACCGTGTCTAAGTACTGTATGATCCTAAAAGCTCAGTTGACTACGGAACATTCAACCAGGTAGTAACCATATACTGGCAGTAGAAATTTAAATAAATTCTTCAGTAGTACTGTCACCATACTCATTTCTTTTGCCAAGCACTGATGCGTTCGGGTTATTGTGTTCCGGTTTGAAAGGTGACCGGTTAAATTAGTTAATAATTCCACAGTCACCGAGTTAACGGGCGCATAAGATGTGACTTGGGTCATCCCATACCTAAGTAAAGGAGGATTCAATTCGTACTTTTTTGCTATAGGCGGAGGGCAGAGGTTGGCTCTTATCACCAGGTGGGCCATCTCTCGTTAAGTAACTTTTTCCCATTACCACATCTAATCCGAAATGCTTGTCCAGTCTATGATAGTAAATAGGTATAGTATGTAAATAAGTGATTGATGCATATATGTACCACGTACAAAAAAATACGTTTAGTAAGTACTCTATGGATCATTCGACTGTTGGATGAAAATTAGATGTAGTATCTATAATACTACTAAATCGGTCCGAATATTAATTCCGATATAAACAATTATTATTGAAACTGTTGATGCCAGGTCGTAAAATAACGCTTTATCTTATAGTATTTCTTAGAATTTTTTTGCGAACATAGCTATAACTATAGCGATCGGCGGTTTGGCAAGGTTTGTAATGTAAACTTTCCTTGAAAACGCACGCTCGGCGGACTCTATAATGGGAGCTATCTCCAAATTATAACGCAGTATTCTGTACGATACCGTATGTTTGAGAAGTCGGTGAAGAAAACTATATAATTGTAATAATACTAGCTGTTGCCCGCGACTTCGTCCGCTTGGAATTGGGTTTTATCACGCACCCCTATTTTACCCTTCGGAAAAGTAGCCTAAGTTACTCCTTGTTACATCAGCCAGTGAAAGCCAGTGAAAGTCCCGTCAAAATCGGACCAGCCATTTCAGAGTTTAGCCGGAACAAACAGACAGACAGACAGACAGATATCTATCATCTACGGATCGAGTAACAAGGGCCCTCCCCCATTATTTCTCTGTATAGTGTACTTTAAGTACCTAGCTTGTAGTGTACTTAATGGTTTTTTTTATTATATGTTTTTATGTCAGTTTAATACATCTTTATGGCTATTTTTTATTTATTGATTTAATTTTAATATAATAAACACCTTTGTAGCAATTTTCTAATTTTATTTAATACACTATTACGCCAATTTTTTAAATTTTTTATTTAAAGTCATTTCAATAATGTCAATTCATATGAGATATGGAGCAACCTTTCATTATGGCGTAACAACGAGTGAATTGTTCAGTATTGTGGCTCAATATAGAGTGTTTTATATCGTACTGTCTGTGTAATAGAAGCACTGACCCAGGTCATTGTTTTAAAATAAATTCTCGTGCGGCCGCCACCCACGCGAATTACGTCATTACCACACTTTGATTCGAACCAGATTTTATCCAAGGTTTCAGTTCAGGTAGGTAACATACATACGTAGATTCACGTTGTGCCCGAAGGGGTAGGCAGGACCTCAATGGAGAGCATGGTGGTCTAGTGGTACTGACCCCGAGTTTCAATCCGGAGTACGCCGGTTCAAATCCCGACGTGCACTTATGAGTTTTTCGATTGAAAGATTGATGTGCGCAATACCACGTTCTCAAAACGGTGAAGGAAAATATTGTGAGGAAACCGATATCTCGGTTCTCTTGAAACAGTGTGGTGAAAGGATTTCAAGTGCGCCTCAAAGAGGCTCCTTTCTTGCACTTGACACAGGTCTTCGAATTTTTAGTTCTAGCATGGTTTCCTCACGATGTTTTCCTTCACCGTTTTGAGAACGTGGTATTGCGCACATAAATCTTTCAATCGACAAATTCATAGGTGCACGTGGGGATTTGAACCTGTGACCTCCGGATTGAAACTCGGGGTCAGTACCACTAGACCACCACGCTCTCGTTTTAGTAATATTCAGTTACGAATCGCGGCAGATATTTTTATCCGTAACATCCCAGCCAACTGTATTTCAAAACAGTCATTAGAGTCAACGAACTTAATAATTACTCCATCGTAGTATCGGCCATATGTCTTAACAATTCGTGTTTCAGATATCTGTCATCGGTTCGTAAATCAGCGAGCGAATTGACACGTCCTAGGTATGAATCTGTATGCTGACCTAAATAGTTTGTTTTCAAAACAACTTCTCTACTACAGAATATGCAACATAATTTTTGTTAGACATTTTTATCCGAGATTGTTTTTATGTGAATAAAATTACTAAAGAACAGATAAAACACTGTAAAATCGTTATGTAAATATGTTTTTGCTTTATGTAGGAACGAGCAGATGGCCCACCTGATGTGAAATTGGAACGTCTGCACGTAACAAAAGCAATAAAATTTGGTTCCTCCCTGACGCAGGAATCGAAAGACCCAAGTCGCATTATTTTGTATTTTGTAACATGAAGAGAATATTTCACTTGCTTCTTACAAACCGGAATAATATGCGTTACTGTTTGACTGTAGAAATAGGTATAGTGGCAGTGCTCACCGAGTGAACTTAGCACAAGGCCTGCCTGAAATAACAGTAAGTTTGTTAATGAAATATAGAATTTGTTTCTCACTATTTTATTTACATAACTGTTATAGTTTTTTTTTTTTTTATTTGCCTTTGTTACAAACGTGACGTAAACATTTTATATTATTATTATTATTGTAATAAATAAATACCTTATGTTGATTAATGTCCTTCTGTCCGATAAAATAGTTTCGAGTTGTCTATAATGAAATAAGTATTTATTTATTTTGTAAATATAATAAGTTATTTTGTTGTAAATTTTTGTAAGTTGTTCTTAGTTTAGCAAAATAATGTGTTTATATTTGATACCATATTTAAACACAATCACTTTTTACCGCGTTTGCTTAGTAAATTTAGTATATTATATTATGTTTATTATATGTATTCGTTTAGTACATTATATTGTCTTATATCATAATAGCAAAAAGATTGACAATCATTGGGTAACAGTTAAATTGATAGTTTGAACATATCAATTCACAAGTTCTCAATCATTTGCACAAACTTTAAGTGTCTTTTGATATCTACCATATTGTCATTTGCAATCATTAGCCACAACTAGGGTTGCCAGATCGTAAAACCGAAAAGCCGGACAAACTGGCTGTTTTAGACGGACATTATGTTAAAAATGTCGGACACCTCTAATTTTTTAGTCTTAGCATAATACGACATTATTTCAAACCATAATAATTGAATTTTTTCCTCTTCTTAAATTCTAATGAAACAGTAATAAAATTGAATAAATAAGTCTTTTTTATACCAACATATGAGAAATGTAAAGAAACTGGGCAAAATTAAAAAGCCAAAAACCAACTAATTTGGCCGGACGTGCAACCAAAATCGCTGACTGTGTCCGGCTTTATCCGGACGCCTGGCAACGCTAGCCACAACAGAAGTGTTGATATACGAACACTACTTTATTATCCTTCTATCCTGACTTTGGGTTAGAGTTTAGCAGGGACAGATTAAACCCTCGTTTTTTTTACCTCCTACGGAACCACGTGTTCGGCACACGTTTAATTCTCGCCGGAAAGGACAATTCGCCCTTGGAATTGTGGAGTCATGTTTAGTACTATTTTTTTTTATATATATTTATATTTATTGATTATCATCAATCAAATTGCAATAAATCAAATTATCGTTAAACAATCGCTATTCATTTTGGTTCTATTTTATTATCTTGCAAAAAATGAAACGTTTATTACAATAAACGTTTCATTTGTATGAAATAGAAGAAAGCTTAAGTGATAGTTCAAAGATAGATAGAAAGATAAAAACATTTATTTCAGCACAAACATAGGAACAACAATTATATGAAATAGCAATATAATAAAAACAGAGAAATAAAAAAATAATTTTTTTTTTATTATTATTATTTTTTTTATTTTTTTTTCTGTTGAAAAAATAAAATAAAATAAAATAAATAAAAACAAATTAAGTTCCTATGTGCCCTGTGCTGAAAAATGGGATGGCTCAGCATATGCTGAGAATACTCAGCGCTGAATTTCTGCCAATAAAATCTTTACTATTGACGACACGGACAAGGTCCCGCGGCCGTGCGGTTAACATATAACTTAAAAATTTAATCATTTAATTAAAATAAATACAACACAAAGAAAATGTAAGTAACATACTAAATTTGTCATATAGTAAGACAGTCACAATCTGTAGAACAAAGTAGGTACAATAAGGTTAAGAAAAGAAGCGAAAGACGACCGGTATTGTTGATGCTAAGAATTCACTGCAAAGTTGTTACTGTACAGTGCATTATTTTTTAAGTACGATATAGTAACATATACAACTTATTACCTGCAATAAATTATACCTACTAAAGTAAAAGGCGGGTGAAAAATAACTTTAGCATTTATTCATTTCCCGCGTTATTTTGATTTTGTTGACAGATTTGACTTGTAAAACATTTTTCAGCTTTTTCTATATAAACTAGTCGTTAGGTACAGTATAGCTACATGTACCTACTCTCCTGAAAATTATTTTATTTAATCAAATATATACAAAAAGGTTATTAGTTTATATTTTAAAATTACGTCACACATTTTAGCGAGTCTTAAGAAGATAATAATGATTATGAATATTTGTATGTTTTTCTAATTCATATAACTAGTTTATTACTACATAAGACTACGACATTCACGTAAGCCATTTTAAATGGTGAGCATTGAACTTATTAGGACATCTTAATTTTAATTCAATGACTCTCAATAGATTCTTTTGTTCGTGTAGCAACAAAAACACATTGTTTGCCACGTGTTACGCGTTACTGTGCCTGAATGCTAAGGGACGCAGGTTTAGATCCCAGCACCAAATAAGGACAAAAGATCATGTTCTTACGCCGGACAGTGTGTTTAGTATCCAGATGGCTCCATTTTTCATAGGCTGCTGGCAAATTGTTATTTCGATGCACTAAACTGTAGCCAGTCGATAAAGACTGATTTATTGTTTTAATCCAGCGCTACTCTTTCCAGTCCAGTCCAGTGTCGTTACCTACATGTAAATTGAGGGCTGATGGCTAAGTTGGTAGCAAAACCGACAGTCGCGAGTTCGATGTCTGTTGCGAACTTTGTTTTGTGAGCATAGTAAATATTCTTCTCGGTTCTTCGACGTTTGTGTTGTGAATATGTGTACGTACGTATGTTCCCTGTGTCGCATGTGTCATGTACGTAGGTACTTACATGACATATGCGACACAGGGAATCATAGTGCCTGCAGCTTAACTGGATTGAAAAACTGCACTTTAAAATAGGCACATTGTTTCAAAGTTAACTTAAGTAGAAAGGTAAAATCAAAGTATAGACCTGCAAGAATTCAAATCTCAACACAGATGTAAGCGTAGTTTATAGGTATAGCGTAGTTTACATAAAGTAAAAAAAAATTAACTTATGGGTTTCAACAATAAATTCAATCAAACGATGACAAATTATTAGTCGCTATGAGATTTGATATTAAAAATAGACCTTCCAATACGTTAATCTAATGACTCCGCAATGGGATTTCCTGAAGGTTTTCGAAATTCCTTGGTACCTCAAACAATCTTTGCTTAACATACTGACAGGCCTCACAGTTCAGTTGGCAGTAACTCTGCCTTCTGCGCTGTAGGTCGAGGGTACGATTCCCACCCAGGACAAACATTTTGTGTGACGAATATAAACGTTTTTTCTGTGTCTGAGTGTTAATATGTATTATATGTATGTATTTAAAAAAAGTAATATGTATTATATCAGTCTGGTTCCCATAGTACAAGATATGCTTAATTTGGGGCTAGATGACGCTGTGTGAAATGTCCATCAATATTTATTTGTTTATTTATTATTATACAATTTATTTTCCATTTCGGTCGCAAGTTACGCCGCTGAGTCATTTTATATGTCTATCTGCCTTCTAGGAAGCGCAGGTTAGTCATAAATAAATGTGTTTACTACAAACACAGTGTGTTGGCTTAATTGTTATTTAAATTTAGGAATTGAAAAGCTTTTTGTCGTTACCAGCAAATAGTCGCTGTTTAGTGGAAGATGAAAATCATAATTGTATGAATATCACAATTAAGTAGCTTAGTTAGCAGTAAAACTTATGATAGTTTCATAGGGGAGCTACTGCCACCATACCCATTTCTGCCGCCAGGCAGTAATGCATTCGCGTCAATGTGTTCCGTTGGAGTGGTGTGGTTGCCGGTGGGATATTCTACCTTCACCTCTCGGAGTTAAGGGCTCATACGATGCCACTTGTCTTCTAGTATCTAAGTAGGGGAGGATCCAAGCCGTTTTGCTTATTATGGGCAGACGCTTAACACCATGTGGGCCATCAGCTCATTAAGTTTCTTAATCACATAAAAAAAAAACAGAAAGAAATAAGAACCTTTTTAAGTCAAAAAATGGCAATCGATTTCTGTCGTGCCGATAGAATTGCACGTTCTTGTTACGGAAAAAAGAGGACCAGTTTTCCCGCCAAAAAAAATTTATATTATACAGTTTTTACACATAATGGCGAAGGTTTTTACAGAATATTATCTCAATGTTTAGCAAATTCGTATGTTTAATTCGTATGTCTATAAAAATAATTCCGTCTATAATATAAGGTGTATAAAATCATATTTTCCGTAAATCAGCGTCACTTCAAATTATTTCAATTAAAAATACCAAAAAAATAAACTGATAAAACTGAGAGTAATATAAAACTAATTACGTTTTCATATAAACCCAGACGTTCTATAATTATTTCACCTAAAATACATACCCATTACACAAGGAGTAACGCACGAAACCACACTTTGAAAATAAACAGTTCCAATAAGTCACAGAAAAATCCACACACAATCACTAAACGAAATTCCACTTATTATCCTTTTACGAATTTCCACACTGTAAAAGACGTCTGCATCGGCCGAGCTTTGCTACAACACTGAAGGTACGGGGCGCGAGCTTTCATTTCAGCGCTGCGCGTGCGCCGCTAATAGGTACAGTGGTCCGTACAGTCGTCTCTTTCTAACGTTCCGTTTGGTACGCTCCTTGGTTTACATCTGTCTCGTTCCCTCTGTATGTCGTCGCGTGGAAATTGAGGAAAACCGCGCGTAAACACGCTTCAGTTACGCAATACTGCATTATGATTTATTTAGCTCGTTGATTAATTATTTTCGTGTTTTCGTTTTGTCGTTGTTAATTTTGGCGTTCGGTCAATGATACGGTTATATTTCATAGAATACGTTAGATTCGAATGGCCCTTTTGATGTAGCTGTGAATTTATGAAAACTTTCAGAAGTTTATAATGCAAAAATCGTGTTGGTTTTGATGTTAAAAATATGTTCCTTCTAATTTTGTCTAGTCGGTTGCATATAATTATGTTAGTAGGCCTTTTAATAGTATTTTTAAAGACTTGGTCGTGCTGCTATATTTTTTCGTCTGCAGGAAGCGGTTAAAAAGTTGTTTGTGATGTAGTTACAGATCGAGCCGATGGCCCACTGGTTTTAAGTGGAAAGCTCTGCCCATAAAAGGCAATGTGACTTGGGTCCTCTTCTTACTTAGGTACGACAAGACCCAAGTCACATCGCATGCGCCCGTAACTCTGAGACGTGAAGGTGGAATGTCTGACATGCCTGTAAATTCACCGGCAACCACACCATAATGTGAATGCATTACTGCTTAGCACCGGGCATGGTGGCAGTACTTCCCCGGACGAACTTGGCTTAAGCTCTGTTGCTCTTAATTTAATAAACGTTACGGTATTATCTCTGGCAAAACAAAAACATTAACGGTTCTCACAGCTCAGCTGGTAGTAACTCTGCCTTTTGCGCTGTCGATTATGGATTTGATTCCCACACCCTGGACAAACACGAGTTAAGCTATTCAGACGCTTGAGTTTCAATCCGGAAGACGCTGGTTCAAACCCAGACGTTGCACAAATTTATTTTCTCACATGAAAATTTATGTTCGCAGTACCATTCTATTTTATTAGTATTTCGAGAGTATTTCGAGTTTACGAAAGGAGCCTTATTGAGGTGCACTGTAGTCTCACCACACTTGAAAGAGCCAGTGACACGATTAGTAGTAGTAGTAGTAGTAGCAGTAGCAGTAGCAGTAGCAGTAGCGTTCGCATTACTGTGTTCCGGTTTGAAAGGTGTGGTTGCCGGTGAAATTGCAGGCACATGAGACATTCCACCTACAGGTCTCATAGTTACGGGCGCATACGTTGCGACTTGAGTCTTGTACCTAGTAGGGGAGGACCCAAACCGCATTGGTTGTTATGGGCCTAGGTTACCACTTACCACCAGGTGGGCCGTCGGCTCGTTCCGTTACTACCTATATCACATAAAAAAGCAGCAGTCGTAATACGAGTAATAAAAAAAATATTAGGCCCATCCAGAGACCTAATTCATCTTAGCCACGGAAAATTTTCATCACGAAAATTTTTTGAAAGCTAATCTATGACAGCTCCTTGAAAGCATGCATTTTTTTTTTTATGTAATACAGTTTCGGAACGAGCCGACGGCCCACCTGGTGTTAAGTGGTAACCTCGGCCCATAACAACTGATGCGACTGCGGTCCTCCCCTACTAGGTACGACAAGACCCAAGTCGCATCGTATGCGTCCGCAACTCTGAGACGTGAAGGCGGAATGTCTCATGTGCCTGTAATATTTGTTTACTTATTGTCACTAATTGATATATTTCAGTATGGTATTAATCACTCTAACAGCAATGAGAATATTCCCAACAGATCGTGGAACACATTATTTTCTCAGAACGGAGAGGAAACAAGCTTCCTTGTAAAATTGTTTTCTTATAATCCCCGCCCACAATATTACTGGGCTTTCGTAATGTATTTGCGTTTATTGGAATAGAAAATGGTTTCTAAATGTCTTAATTTTCTAAGAATTATTATATTGAATAATTATTTCCTGAAAGTGCAGCCAATTCACAGTTTACCTCGTCTATGATTGCACGATAATGTTAGCCATATCGGAACAAGGCCCTCGTGTGGCTCTGCCTACCTCTTTGAGAAAGAAGCTTAGTTATTTATAACTATTATGACTGGTATTGTAAGTATAAGTATTAAGCAAGTTGTAATAAAAGTGAGTAATATATATTTACATGGTGGTACAATAAATTTTATAAATAATTGAATTCCCTGTAAAAATAATAATTAAAAGTCCTCAAAAGTCAGATAGCATTCGACTAACTATTCGACTTGGTATGTTTTTAACTAGACTGATACTTAAGTATATGAAATTGCAGGCGCATAAGACGTAACATCCCCGTCTCGACGCAACGCAATGCGACTTGAGTCATCTCACACTCTGGTGGAGAGGGCTGGAGTCGTATTGTTGTTTTCCATGGGCGGCGGTTACCATTTAACATCAGGTGGACCGTCAGCTCGTTCTATCACCTACATAACGTAAAAAAAACGATTACCAGAGGCATAACATTATCCATCCGTTTTTAGGCCCAAAAAACATAGGTAACCATAGTCTAATGACAGACACAGACATTTTCACCAGAGATAATATACAAGTCTTTCTAGGTCTAACATTAGTTTTGCAATGTTTGTTTCTCCTCCGTAAACTGGTATAAGCCAAGTCGGTAATACAAAATAGAATCTAAGAAGGTAAAAAGACAAACAACTTTGGTAGGCTGATTCTAATATTTTTACCAGCTTTTATTTAACATGCAATGTCTGTAGTGTGTTTTTGTAGGTCAACATTCTCCACTTAATTTTGAATCAGTTCTCGTAGGCTTTGGTATTCATGAATAAACTTGATGTTACTTCAATATTATTTATTTATTTTATTTCGGAAAACCAACAGCTTATATACTGTGTCCACAAACATAAATAGAAATAGTTAGTCAATTAAATCTTCACTAATAGTATGGTGAGCTGGAGCTGATACTGCTTCCAGGGTCACCTGCAGACAACCCAACTCCTCAATAGCGCTCAGCACCCATATCATGTTTAGGCTCGCTACATTTGTCTTGACAAGTATAGCCCTCGGTGGTATCCAGGAGATGATTTTTAAACCATGTTTTGGAAAAAAATACAGTGAACATTTGCTATTCGTTTAATTTAGGGATTGATGAATCCTGAAACAATTTAATGAGCAATGTAATAAATACCAGAAGGAAACCATTAATACATTTTTTTCGCACTTCTTCGACAATTGTTGAATATCCTAAGGCGCTTCTGAGATGCTATAAAATATAGCAAAATCATTACGAATAAACATTTTTGGTTTATTTAGATGAGTAACGGAACAAGCAAATCGCCCACTTGAACTTAGCGGTAAACCTTGTGTCCTCCCTTAGTTAAGTGTGGGAAATCATATGGCGTTTGCAACTCTAAGCTGTGTAGATGAGTAATTCCTCCCTAATTGTATTGCACTCGTAACTCTTATGAATTTTTTTTTGTGCCTGTTGGTAATCACACCGACACGTACAAACCGAAACACGGTAGGTAATTTTTTGCTGCCTGGCGACGCGACGGAATCAGTTATTCCAGAACATGTCTAAACAAAATGTTATTCAGTTCATTACAGCTAGGTCAAAATTCATACCAAAACCCAATTCAAATATTTTATGTGGGTGATTCCCTAATTAGCCGTCAATGCTTCTATTTCACGCAAACAGCAAACGGTTTCTTCCATTAAAACATTTCCAAATTACAGCCAGACCACAACACGAAAACGATTCCATTTGTTATTTATTTAAATATAATAAGTAACTATGTTGACTAATACGTGGTCTTGGCACGTGCCATAGACAAACATCTACAATTTTACACCCACACACACGTTTTGATACCGGAAACGGATACTTGTGGCGCACATACTCGTAGATTTACCAACTAATTTGTGGCGCGACCCTCGAGCCACCGATTGATTGACTGTCTCGGAATATTCGAAACCGGAACAGACGACTGAAAATATCGTCACTTCCGATTTTGGGAGCATTTCCGGTTGACGTTTGGGGACAACATTGGTAGATTAAAAACTCATTTTACAGACGTTTTCGAGGAGTAGGCGAATGGTCGCTCGATAGCAGAGAAACTGTAGAAATAAATATATTAATTTGCATGTTTATTATGATGCAAAACTGTTCAGATAGTTTACAATCAAAATTTTAATACCTAATAGGTAGTAGGTAATACCTCTTTGCACACTTAAATCCTTTCACCAAATTGGTTCGAGAGAGCCACGTTAGTAGTTAGTAGTTAAAGAGCACGTTAGTAGTAGTAATCCCGTACCATCTACTATCACAATCACATTTGTGTGATATAGTCCTTTTTGCTGATGACACTTCTCTTTTATTTAAAGTTGACAGATATAAAGATAATTACGATAATGTAAATGCGTCACTATCGAAAGTTTTAGATTGGTTCATATCGAACAATCTTTTACTCAATTCTAACAAAACTAAGTGCATTAAATTCACTTTGCCAAATGTGAAGCAAATGTCGGCTAATATACAAATAAATGGAGAAGTGCTTAATCTTGTTGGTTCCACTGTGTTTTTGGGATTAACTATAGATGCAAAGCTACAGTGGGGTGATCAAATCGCAGCACTTGCCTCCAGACTTAGTTCAGCCGCATTCGCGGTACGTAGAATAAGACAGCTAACGGATGAAGTTACTGCTAGGTTAGTTTATTTTAGTTACTTTCATAGCGTTATGACATACGGTATCCTGCTTTGGGGGAAAGCAGCAGATATCCATGCCATATTTGTTTTACAAAAGAGAGCTATACGTTCAATTTATAAAATGAAATCAAGGGACTCTCTGAAAGAAAAATTCAAAGAAATAAATGTCCTTACAGTGTCATCACAGTATATATATGAAAATTTATTATATGTTCATAAAAACATATCTAGTTTTGAGAAAAAAAGTGATGTCCATACCAAGAACACTAGAAATAAAAATAAATTAAACATTCCAAGATTCCGATTGCAAAAAGTCAACGGATCTTTTATGGGAAATTGTGTACACTTTTATAATAAACTTCCTGAACAAGCAACGAAGCTTCCGACCCAAAAATTCAAGTCATACATAAAGAAAGGTCTGGTAAGTAAAGCTTATTACACTGTAAATGATTATATAAATGATAAATCCCCATGGTCTGATGTCGCTCTGCTCAACGACACACAAAACATCCTGTAATAGTATATTATGTAGTCATAAATGTAACATAGACCTAAGTACTCAATTATTACAAGGATCGTGCTCGCGAAAAGAAAGGAATCCCTCCATTAGGGGTTTCTTGTCTGTTCTTCCCCATGGAGGGTCGGATAGGGTTTGAACAGGCGTCAAACTTATCGATAAGTACGCGTGACCTTATGTTTTGAATATTGACGTTTCCAAGCCATTTCTTTATGAATTCTATGGAAATAAAGTTTTTGACTTTGACATCGGCTCTCGAACCAAGTGGTGAAAGGTTTTAAGAGCAATAGAACTCTCGCCAAGTTCGTCCGGGGAAGTACTGCCACCTAGCCCATTTCTGTCACCAAGCAGTAATGCGTTCGCGTTACTGTGTTCCGGTTTGAAAGGTGTGGTTGCCGGTGAAATTACAGGCACATGAGACATTCCACCTACAAGTCTCAGAGTTACGGGCGCATACGTTGCGACTTGGGTCCTGGTACCTAGTAGGGGAGGCCCCAAGTCGCATCAGTTGTTATGGGCCGAGGTTACCACTTAACACCAGGTGGGCCGTCGGCTCGTTCCGTAACTGTATAACATAAAAAAAGGATTGACTAAGCTGCGCTTCAGAATTGCAACTTTCATGATTAAAAAAGTACACGTAAAATTTTTATGCACTTGAATTATCGGTTCCATATAACATTTTTTGTACTGTCCATCTTTGGTATGGCTCCCTAAATCTTGAATAGGGTACCAGAGAGCATAGAACATGGCAACATTACAAGTTTCATGAGTAGACTAAGGGCACTTCTGTTAGATAAATGTTACTACTCCATTTCAGAGTTCCTCGAAGACTAACTTGACATATCGTAGATAATACAGGCTTCACAGCTCAGTTGGCCTGCCTTCTGCGCTGGAGGTCGTGGGTTCGATTTCCACCTAGGATAAACATTTGTGTGACGAATATAGATGTTTGTTCTGTGTCTGGGTGTTAATATGTATTATATAAGTATTTATATATTCTATCAGTTGTTTGGTTTCCATCCATTACAAGCTAAGCTTAGTTTGGGGCTAGATGGCGCTGTGTGAATTGTGTCCACCAACAAATATATTCCAATATATATGTAATATAATTTTTTCTATTTCAATTTGTATACTTACTGAAAAAGGGTTTGCATGCTCTAGAGGTAAGAATGTAATGATCTAATATTAATGAATATACCTATAATTATGTACCTACATTCCTGCAAATAAGCGCCTTCTTCAAAAGATAATTTTAAAGGACTTGGCAGCTTTAATAAAAAAACACTGTCTCCTTTCGGCTAACATTCTTCGTATTAGGGTTTTGAGCATCAACCCATACAAGGTAAGTCTTATGTTTAAGCTCTTCAGCGCGACTACATTCTGCTGCAAGCAATAATATGGTCACAGCGTTACGTCAGAGAATGTCACTTCAAAGTCAAAGACTTTATATTCGTAGAATTTATAAAGTAATGACTTAGAAACGGAATTTATAGAGGAACCCAGATTACCCGCTGTCAACTCACTCTTGGCCGGCGGTATTGGCGATAACCTTTTATCACCGTGATTAGGTTAGGTAATGTGGTGCTAAATATGTTGATAAAGTATTTAATGTAGCAAATTATATATATGGTTGAGAGAAAAGACGTTTTATGAATTTCTGTTTTGGTATAAGGAGAATAGAGAAATTGTTTGAGGTTGTGTGGCGAAATGTGCATAAGGCCCACGCGATGTTGAGTCCATGGCCCATAACAATGGCATACAAAAGTAATTTATATTGTATTCAATTTTATTTAATTATTCGTTTTCAATTCATTTTATGTTTATCTAGTTTTTATTTGACTTATTTTCTGTTGTTTGTATTTTTTGTTTTAATGTTAAGTTCCCGAACATTTCTTTTTATCAGCTTAACACTGTTAAATGTGGTTTTTGCAGTGCGCACATCAGTTATGTTCCAAGCCAGATCAAAACTGTATTCTACATTAATTTATATACATATATAATATTTATTTATAATTTATATTATTTGCATGAAATGTATATTGTGTGCATAAATAAATTAAACACAAAAGAAAAAGTGTTTTATTTTGGGTTTGGGATTCCGTTTAACAGGTGAAGTGGCCCTCTTGATGATCTCGTTAATTAACACAAAATATAAAATAATGTTGTTAGGAGAAACGACACATATGACCTGTGCCCCTAGATTAATTCATTGTGAAGAAATGTATAATGAGCAGTAGAACTCACGCCAAATTCGTCCGGGGAAGTACTGCCACCATGCCATTTCTGCCACTAAGCAGTAACGCATTCGCGATACTGTGTTCCGGTTTGAAAGGTGTCATTGCTGGTGAAATTACAGGCACATTCCACCTATACGTCTCAGAGTTACGGGCGTTAACGATGCGACTTAGGTGTTGTCGTACCTAGTAGGGGAGGACCCAAGCCGCATCGGTTGTTATGAGCAGAGGTTACCACTTAAAACCAGGTGGGCCGTCGGCTCGTTCTGTTACTATATTACATAAAAAAAAAGAATTAGCCTACTTAATTACATGCCCACACGCCCATGCAAACTTTTTAAGACTTTAATAATTTTTACACCTTTGTCATTTCAATAGCTCAAGTTTTGTAATTAGCTTGAGTACGATGTTTTCCTCCACCGGTACCTACATCACAATTTAGGTACCGGTGAAGGGAAACATCGTGAGGAAAACAGCATGGTGGTTCAGTAAATGCCCGTCTAATTAAACTTCTTCGCTCAAGTCACGGTCATGCTCTTAAGGGTATGTTCCGATACTCTCAATTCAGAATCACTCCTCAACTTTCCGACCTTCCGACCTTTATCGGCTACTAGGGCCAGGACGTATATAGTGGAAATCAGCTTAAATGAGTAATTCCATCTACTAACTGCTATTATTCAGCTATACGAGAAAACATCTATTAGCCACAAAAGATATCTAGCTAGAATCTTTTTTCCTCGACCAAACAACAGGTTATCAACTTGACTTCTAAAAACGGATTTATCACCTAAGTTATTATTTGCGTGGAAACCGCTATCACCATTTTTTTTCATGCGACCTTTTGATTACTCAAGAATACGTTTTTTTCTAACGAAAGTCAAGAAAAATCGGGTCTGATTTGTTTTTAGAAGTTTGCAGTGATAACAGTGGCTAGTTTGGTATATATAGGCGGGGAGCATCCAGAGACGAGCAGAGGCAATCATGGTGGCTTGGGTGCTTTGTGTAGTGGCGCTCTGCGCTACAGGCGCTTTCGCGGACTCCAGCAACAAAGTTGAAAAGTGTAAGTACTGCCTACCATTCCTAACATTTAATGTATTTTATAATAATCCAACACTTATTGTATTATGTTTATATTTCTTGTTATTTGAACATGCCAAATCTCAAATATCGATCAACGTAATGAAGTTATTTTGGTTTCGAAATGCTGTCTTTTGATCGTTCCTGTCTCCAAAGTAATTGTGGTTACACTCGAAATGATGATAATAAGACATGGTCCCGTCAGAAAAATCTAATTTCAATCAAAATTTACATGTTAGTAATCTATATATTCATAATATTTATCACATTTCCGAGTTTTTTAATTTATTGCGTCAACCACGATACTAAATTTATGTTTTTCTCATTACAGTGGACATTAAGGTCCTCTCAGAACGTCAACAAGAGTTGCTGCTTCTGTTCTCCCACGTTCAGGAGCCCACCTACGTCAAGAAGTTCCAGGACATCGCCTCCACATGGACCCTGGAAAAGAACATCGACCAGTTCCGCGTAAGTATATAATATGCCTTGCAAATTCATCATTCATTAAATGCACGATGACTAACACACATTTTTTTTACAGAACACGACTGCTGCTAAGCAGTATGTCATCATGCTCAGGAACAAGTGGGTGGTGCCTCGTAATATCCCTTACGCGGTGTACGAGCCAACAAACAACATCGAGACCATCACTGTATTCAACATCTTCTACTCCGCTAAGACTTACGACGCCTTCTTCAAGGCCGCCGTCTACCTTAGAGACATCACCAACGAAGGTCTTTATGTCTACGCCCTCAGCGCCGCCATCCTCCACCGTCCTGATACCCAGGGACTTACCATCCCCCCGATCTATGAGACTTTCCCCAACTTCTTTAACAACGCTGATGTTATCTTCTCGGGACAGAGAATTAACGCACAAGGCAAGGACCTCGTGAGCAAATATCCCTCGACCTACGTCAAGGATGACAGTGTCGTCATCAAAGGAGATGCTACTGCCTGGGCTTACCTTAAGAACAAGTACACTGACATAAGCTACTTCACCAACGACCACTCCCTAAACGCTATGTACTACTACTCTACTCTTTTGTACCCAACCTGGCTCAGCAGCAGCGTTGTTCCTGGACTAAACAAGGACAGACGTGGAGAGCTCTGGTGGTACAACCTGAAGCAGATCGTAGCTCGCTACTACTTGGAAAGACTTTCCAACGGTCTTGGTGAGATCCCCGCCCTCTCAGACGAGATTGCAGAAGGTTACAACCCAGGCCTGATCTACGGCAATGGCATACCATTCCCGTCCAGGCCCGACAACTTGAACCTGAAACAGAACAAGTTTGCCAGCAAGCTCGAAGCCGCCAAAGAATTCGAACGCCGCATCTGGGAGGCCATCGAACTCGGATACTTCATCAACGTACGTTAACTATGAAGATTCTGTAGCCATTTACCATTTATGCACAATTGACAAATATTTCATATATGTTTGATTTTAGGCTAAAGGTGAGGAAATCAGCCTTAAGAAGGAAGACGGTGCTGAAGCTCTCGGTCTTCTGATCCAAGCCAACGCTGATTCTCCCAACAGCTACTTCTTCAAGGACTTCCTCAGGCTGTACACTTCCATCGTAGGAAACACCGTCTACGAGTCAGTCGAGCTTGCTGATGGGTGAGTTATCTACCTTATATTTAGACATGGCATTAGAACATGGTGCCACTTTCTTGGAAAGTTAAACATTAAAATAATATTTGAATAATATATTTAATATTTTTTGTGTGTTTTGCAGATTCGCTCCCCTGGTTACACCTTCTGCTATTGAGAACTACCAGACCGCTCTTCGTGACCCCGCCTACTACATTGTGCTCAAGCGTATCTTGAACCTGTTCAACCACTGGAACAAGATCATGAAGTACTACACCCCTGAGGAGTTGAACCTTCCTTCTGTCCAGATCCAGAAGGTCGAGACCGACAAACTGGTCACTTTCATGGAGAAGACTTACATTAACATCACCAACGCTCTTCCTTTGAACGCTAACGAACGTAAGTTTAATGTTCGCCCATCCCAATAATTTTCTTTGCGATCTTATTTTAATTAGCATGTTTTTTCCTATCAGCTATGTTCTGTTCATATTATATCATATTATAAAAGTGCATAATTACCTTGGCTGACCTCATAGCTCAGTTGGTGTTAACCGTGCCTTCTGCGTTGTAGGTCGTGGGTTCCATTTCCACCCAGGACAAACATTTGTGAGACGAACATAGGTGTTTGCTCTGTGTCTGGTTGTTGATATGTATTATACGTATGTATTTAAAAAAAAAAGTATTTAAGTATTAAATCAGATGTCGGGTTCCCATGATACAAGCAGTTTACTTTGCTTACTTTGGGGCTTGATGACGCTGTGTGAAATTTCAAAAATAAAATTGTAGAAAGATTTATTAACACTGAAATTAATTGGGTTGTACTTACAACTGTAAGCACTGTTATGCAATGTATAAAGTAGCATGATCGATTTTCCAGGTAAACAAGGCTCAGACGAAGTGCACGTTGTCGCCGAGTACTCTCGCCTCAACCACAAGCCCTTCGCTATCCGCGTGAACGTCAACAGTGAGGCCGCCAAGACCGTCGTCGTCAAGTTCTTCTTGGCTCCCAAGTACGACAGCAGGGGCTTCGAGATCAGCATTCGTCACAACACCGAGAACTACTTCCAGATTGAAGAGTTCCTGTATGAGCGTGAGTAACTAATTTTAATGCATTACTAGACATCGAGTGTTCACTATCTATCTGTCTATCTATTCGAGTCACTGGTTCTCTCGAACCAGTGTGGTGAAAGGATTTTAAGTGCGCCTACAAGATGCTCCTTTCGTGCATATGACACATGTCTTCGAATAACTAGTTCTAGGACATAAATGTTCACTGGTATATCGCAACGTATAATATACATATATTATTTCAGAGGATTGTTTAAAATCAATAATGCATTTTTCAATTTCTTTATATATATAATTCAGAATACCCCTTTGAGAATATGCATAACCCTTTGTGAAAAAATGCTTTAATCTATGTATATTTCACAGTCAAGGCTGGAGAGAACGTGATCTCCCGTAAATCAGATGACAACGAATGGACCGTCAAGGACTGGCAGAGTAGCGCTGAGCTCTTCGAGAAGATCGCCAGCGGCAAGTGGGTGCCCGAAGAGAACCAGTTCGTTGACAAGTTCCCCGCCAACCTTCTGCTGCCCAAGGGTACGTCTATTGGTTTAAAAAAAATAAAGTTCTACCGATCACGTCTATTATCTACTTATATAAAAAAAAGACTTAGCATTTTATTTTGTAATTGTCATTTTATTTCGTCTCCCAGTCTTCAGAGTCGAAATGTATTCAAAATCTTACTTACCGTTTTTTATTCATTATATACAGGTACCGTTACCGGCTTGAAGTTCCAGCTTGTCGTCTTCATCCAAGAGTACAAGCCCGCCAAGGTGCCCTACGGCACTGGCTTCGACCCTGAGACCTCTCTCGGCCTCGGATCCGGAGCTCGCTTCCTCACCGACGATGCCTTCGGCTACCCCACCAACCGTCCCCTCTACCCCTGGCAGGTGTGGTCCGTCAAGAACTTGGCCTTCAAGGATGTCACCATCTACCACGAAGCCTAAGATCCTAGTGTACACCGCATAAAAAGTATTGTACGATAAATATGTGTATGAGTGTGCAGCTGAAGAACTGTTAATATACTACTTATTTACATTTCGTGTTTTTCCTTCCATATAATAGTTTCTTAAATAATAATTATTTAATTTAATAAATTACCAAGGTCCTTGCTTCACCAAATTAGCTTGAACGTAAAAGCAAAGCACAGCCGTGTTGCTGTTTGAATATTGCTCGTTCTATATCTTATTTAAATAATAATTGTTTTGCGCAGACAATACGCATCGCCAATGAATGATTCCTGATTATCTCGTACTCGGATGACATATTTTTTCTAGTGGATATTGATTTTAAAACCAAATTACTGAACTGTTTGTGATACAATTTCAATGAAACCTACCTGGGAGTATATTCTTCTTAATTTACGAATTTTCGAAATTGGTTTTTAATTGGCGGAGATATTAGGGAACAATCATACAAAAATACCAACCTAATTGATAACTTCTCCTGAAGTTGCTCCATTACATTTATTTTTACAATTTATATCTGAATCGTAAAAATAAATGTAATGGAGCACAATTGTCAGGTTTTTATTCAAACACAAGTCGGATTGCTTGTTATGGTTAGAGACTAACACTTGTCACCAGGCCATCAGCTTGTTCCGTAACATAGCCATATAAAAAAAGCAAATAATAAAATAGTTTACATCTCTCTTGTTAAACGCGCGGGCGAAAAGACAGCAGTTCTTTAAATCAACTGCGACAAATCAGCATTGTGGGTATAAATTTATCTAATTTAAACTCCCAGTTTTTCCAACAAAACTGATATTCGTTCATATTTTAAAGTATAAGCTTGTTACCCACCTTTTGAAACAATACAGGTTATGTAGGTATATAATCCAAAGCATAAAATAGATATATTCTAATATATGTATAATGTCTAAATAAGTTTTATGATTTTTTATATTTACCATGTTTCATTTGAATAAATTTATTATTATTATTATTATTATTATTATTATTATATTGCAGATTTGGTGCCCAAAACAACGTACCCAAACTAGAGGGCGCTGCCCTCACACATTAGGTAAATCATATGTCATCGTGATAATATAATACCACCGCTAGGTATGGACTTGAAATGGTTTGGCTATAAAGTCTGTGCTCGAACACTGTTGTTATGAAACAGGGCATCTGCTCGTTGCATCGTCACACTCAGCTTGGCACGCAAATATTATTTAAGATTTAGTTTATCTGATTTTAATTACCAAATATTAAGATTATCTATAGAAACTACTTTTGTCCAATTTAACTTCCTTGCACAAGTCTGATAGGTAAAATAAACTCCAATAAAATATTGTCATTACCATGATGGCGGAGGTTTGATTTTACAGACAGCTCCCTCTTACGCATACAATTATCCAATCGTCAGAGCCCGAAGCCGGTGCACCGGTCTCATTTTCATGTCACACAAGGCACACAATGAACTTTTAATCTTTCCAAATCTATATTTATTATTTATATATTACTATATTATATCTTAAACTACTGGAGCCCTTCCGGAATCCGCACTGTCCAGTCGAGCACAGATTTGTTGTTAGTTATAGTCAGGATGATAGAAATTTGTGTCAAAGTCGAAAATTGGAACCCTCCTGGTTTTTCATTTAGGATGAGGATCCTAAATTAAAAACTACAACTTTATCGTGGACGCCTGACACTGAGTGCAAAGTCTCAATAACGAGAAAATTAATATTTGTATACAAGAATTTGAGAAATGCAGAAGATATTCAAAATCTTTAGATGTTTAACTACGCTCTCGCACAATCTATTTGATAAAATTTACAGCTACAAGAGGTTTTCTCTGAAGACCCCGATGCAAGAGAGCAATGATGATACAAAGACAAGACGATTCTACTTGTCCTCTATATTTGCTCGGTGAAATTCTTACGGAGAGGCAACTCTTTGTCCATGCTACATTGCGGAACCACAAACAATTACCATTACCACTACCACAAACCAAGTACAACACGTATACCTATTCCCAGTCCCGTAACTTGTTTTACAGACTGTTATTTTTTGATTTCTTTAAGCTATTTTCTTCACAATGGAACACCGTTTATTTATTTAATGGATGTGGGTGCTGGCTTTGCTTAGCAAAGTAAACGTTATTATTTCGCATATGACAAGAACAGCATTTGTAAAAGAGCGCAGTACGAGGCCATCGTGAAAATGAGACACGACGTATCCGCATGACCTTACAAAAGAAAAAAGAACCTTAACGAAACTAGGGATCATTACACTTTCTTGCATAACAATTGCGCAGGAAGTACCTACACACAAGCCTACAGTGCTACTACTACTAGTCGAGTCACTAGTTCTATCGAATTTGAATTGATTCTATCGTGTTTGAAGGATTTGAAGAGGCTCCTTTCGTGCGTTATGTATGATTTATTATTGTTGTTTATTAATCTTATATTATTAATAATTATAATATTATGTATTAAACCTACAGTATGCAATAAGGAGGGCTGATTTTGCAGGATACTTTTGGTACTTATATTAGTACACGAAAGGACCACGTCTCTTTGGGGCACAATTTAATCCTTTCACACACTGGTTCGAGAAAGCCAGTGCAGTAGTACCAAAAACTTAGTGGTGAATCTGGATTTAAGTTAAACAGTAGTAGTATTTGTACAATAATCCGTCTGTCTGTATATTCACCAGGGACAGAATGACATGCAAACCCTAAAATCAAGTGTTTATTATTTTTAAAATAATCTGTTTAGATCGCTTGCAATAATAACTCGAGTTAGCTTAAATATTAAAAAGGTTTTGTTGGATAAATTGCTAATGAATATTAGCAACTTAAAAAAACCACTTGGAATAAGGTATGATAGCATAACAGATCAATAAAAATTGTGAATAAGTATAAGAAACCCGTCCACTTATACCCAAATATGGTATGTCAAAGGAAATAAATTTCACTGGTTTAAATAATTATATTTATCATCAATCATCAGTCTGTACACAAATTTAAAAACCAGACATACATTTAATACATTTTAAGTCGCAATGACTTTAGGATTTAAACTTAAGCTTCGTGGTAGATGGTGACATCCTTGAAGGCCAAGTTCTTGACGGACCACACCTGCCAGGGGTAGAGGGGACGGTTGGTGGGGTAGCCGAAGGCATCGTCGGTGAGGAAGCGAGCTCCGGATCCGAGGCCGAGAGAGGTCTCAGGGTCGAAGCCAGTGCCGTAGGGCACCTTGGCGGGCTTGTACTCTTGGATGAAGACGACAAGCTGGAACTTCATGCCGGTAACGGTACCTGAAGATGAAGAGAAGAACAGTTAGCCAAATAAAAGTCAACGATATTGATCAATAGCCACCTAAATAGAACTAAAGCGGTTCGCAAAAAGTTCTTGATATTCCGAAAATTCCTCAAACTGAAAGTTTTGCGCTTCAGATGATGAACTTTTGATGTTTTTATTGATGATAGATTGTAATGATTCAATTATTGCAACTTCACAAAAGTTTATATGTAAAATAAACAAATTTTTTTTTTTGTAATATCACTATTGTTCAGTTTCAGTTTATCTCTATCATAAGGTTATCTAACGGCTGATATAACTGATTAACTTACCTTTGGGAAGTAGAAGGTTGGCGGGGAACTTGTCAACGAACTGGGACTCATCAGGTACCCACTTGCCGCTGGCGATCTTTTCGGATATTTCAGCGCTGCTCTGCCAGTCCTTGACGGTCCATTCGTTGTCATCCGATTTGCGGACGATGACGTTCTCTCCAGCCTTGACTGTAATATAACATGATACATGACATTGGTAACATTTTCAAATATTTGGTAACTTAACTTTGTGTCTAGTCAGTGCTGCGAAACAAGATGTAATATGATGGAAACATGAGCCATAATGATGTAATACTAACAGTTATTTTTGCCATAATCAATACTACCTTCTGGTAATGCTAAAAATAATAATATTTAATATCAGTAAATTCCAACTTACGTTCGTACAGGAACTCTTCAATCTGGAAGTAGTTCTCGGTGTTGTGACGAATGCTGATCTCGAAGCCCCTGCTGTCGTACTTGGGAGCCAAGAAGAACTTGACGACGACGGTCTTGGCAGCCTCACTCTTGACGTTCACGCGGATAGCGAAGGGCTTGTGGTTGAGGCGAGAGTACTCGGCGACAACGTGCACTTCGTCTGAGCCTTGTTTGCCTGAAAAATAGATAATACAACTGTAGAAAAACTAGTCCTTAAGGCAATAGTTTATATAGTAAGTTAAAATTAAAATTAAAAGTAATCTTTCATTCGGCATCTATCAAAATGCTTCTTCTTTTCATTGCTGAAATATGACACATCATACGATTCATGCATTTCGTTGAAAATATGAGCGCGCGTGTTAATTTATTGAACTTACGTTCGTTAGCGTTCAAAGAAAGAGCGTTGGTGATGTTAACGTAAGTCTTCTCCAGGAAAGTGACCAGTTTGTCGGTCTCGACCTTCTGGATCTGGACAGAAGGAAGGTTCAACTCCTCAGGGGTGTAGTACTTCATGATCTTGTTCCAGTGGTTGAACAGGTTCAAGATGCGCTTGAGCACAATGTAGTAGGCGGGGTCACGAAGAGCGGTCTGGTAGTTCTCAATAGCAGAAGGCGTAACCAGGGGAGCGAATCTGTAAAACACAAAAAAATATTAAATATATTATTCAAAGATTGTTTTAATGTTTACTTTTCCAAGAAAGTGGCACCATGTTCTAATGCCATGTCTAAATATAAGATAGATAACTCACCCATCAGCAAGCTCGACTGACTCGTAGACGGTGTTTCCTACGATGGAAGTGTACAGCCTGAGGAAGTCCTTGAAGAAGTAGCTGTTGGGAGAGTCAGCGTTGGCTTGAATCAGAAGACCGAGGGCTTCAGCACCGTCTTCCTTCTTAAGGCTGACTTTCTCACCTTTAGCCTAAAAATCAAACAAAAATGAGATATTTGTCAATTGTGCATAAATGGTAAATGGCAACAGAATCTTCATAGTCTACGTACGTTGACGAAGTATCCCAGTTCGATGGCCTCCCAGATGCGGCGTTCGAATTCTTTGGCGGCTTCAAGCTTGTTGGCAAACTTGTTCTGTTTCAGGTTCAAGTTGTCGGGCCTGGACGGGAATGGCATGCCATTGCCGTAGATCAGGCCTGGGTTGTAACCTTCTGCAATCTCTTCAGAGAGGGCGGGGATCTCACCAAGACCGTTGGACAGTCTTTCCATGTAGTAGCGAGCTACGATCTGCTTCAGGTTGTACCACCAGAGCTCTCCACGTCTGTCCTTGTTTAGTCCAGGAACAACGCTGCTGCTGAGCCAGGTTGGGTACAAAAGAGTAGAGTAGTAGTACATAGCGTTTAGGGAGTGGTCGTTGGTGAAGTAGCTTATGTCAGTGTACTTGTTCTTAAGGTAAGCCCAGGCAGTAGCATCTCCTTTGATGACGACACTGTCATCCTTGACGTAGGTCGAGGGATATTTGCTCACGAGGTCCTTGCCTTGTGCGTTAATTCTCTGTCCAGAGAAGATAACGTCAGCGTTGTTAAAGAAGTTGGGGAAAGTCTCGTAGATCGGGGGGATGGTAAGTCCCTGGGTGTCAGGACGGTGGAGGATGGCGGCGCTGAGGGCGTAGACATAAAGACCTTCGTTGGTGATGTCCCTAAGGTAGACGGCGGCCTTGAAGAAGGCGTCGTAAGTCTTAGCGGAGTAGAAGATGTTGAATACAGTGATGGTCTCGATGTTGTTTGTTGGCTCGTACACCGCGTAAGGGATATTACGAGGCACCACCCACTTGTTCCTGAGCATGATGACATACTGCTTAGCAGCAGTCGTGTTCTGTAAAAAAAATGTGTGTTAGTCATCGTGCATTTAATGAATGATGAATTTGCAAGGCATATTATATACTTACGCGGAACTGGTCGATGTTCTTTTCCAGGGTCCATGTGGAGGCGATGTCCTGGAACTTCTTGACGTAGGTGGGCTCCTGAACGTGGGAGAACAGAAGCAGCAACTCTTGTTGACGTTCTGAGAGGACCTTAATGTCCACTGTAATGAGAAAAACATAAATTTAGTATAGTGGTTGACGCAATAAATTAAAAAATTCGGAAATGTAATAAATATTATGAATATATAGATGACTAAAATTTCAATTTTGATTGAAATTAGATTTTTCTGACAGGACCATTTCTTATTATCATCATTTCGAGTGTAACCACAATTACTCTGGGGACAGGAAATGATCAAACAGATTTTGAAACTAAAATAACTTTGATCGATACTTGGGATTTGGCATGTTCAAATAACAAGGAATATAAACATAATACAATTAAGAGTTGGGTTATTATAAACTACATATAATATTAAGAATAGTAGGCAGTACTTACACTTTTCAACTTTGTTGCTGGAGTCCGCGAAAGCGCCTGTAGCGCAGAGCGCCACTACACAAAGCACCCAAGCCACCATGATTGCCTCTGCTCGTCTCTGGATGCTCCCCGCCTATATATACCCAGCTGGCTCAGTTTATCACTAAATTACACAAAAAGTAATCAGCCATTTTTTTGTCTAGGGTTTAGACCGTAAAAACTTCCTCGGAATAAGTTATCTTACTTAATTGTAATGTTTTGCTCTAAACAAAGGTAACTTATTAACGATATCTTTTCACTGTTATATGAATTTAAATTCGCTGTATAAGGTGTTTCAAAAGACAAAACAATATTGAAGTAGGTCAAATACTAAATGTTAATACATAAGAAGGAAAAAATTTAGCAAATACCTATTTCGTTAATAAAAACCCTTGGTGCTCATCAGGATTTGAACCAGCCAACTTCGGATCGAAATTCGGGATCTGCATCACTGTCATCACGCTTTTGACTGCATCAGTAAGTCATTAATCTATACAATTAAATAAAATTGGAGTGTCTGTTTGTAATATTAAAATAACCGCTTTTTACTAAGTGCATATGGATGTATACACGGTACATATACCAAAACACCATTTTTTTAAGTTTTTGTCTGTCTGTCTGTTTATTCCGGCTAATCTCCGTAACGGCTGTGCCGATTTTGACGGGACTTTCACTGGCAGATAACTGATGTAACAAGGAGTAACTTAGGCTACTGTTCCAACGGGTAAGATAGGGGTACGCGATAAAACCTAATTCCACGTGGACGAAGTCGCGGGCAACAGCTAGTCAGAAATAAATCACTAAGACATCGCGGAAGCGTTCCTCAGTGAATCGCACGGTATGTCCTGTTCGCTAATTATAAAGCATTACAATTACTCGTTTAAATTTTTCAACATTTTCCAATGTATGATCTCGGTATTTAATATGTGACTCATCTGCATCAGTCTTTATCCCCTCGCCAGACGTGCCGCATTCACTAAATTTGGCACCTTTGGCGGGGCCTTCGTCCCCGCGATATCGACGCGTGCCAACGTTATACATGATTTCTCAAAAGTTTTGTATGCAAGCTACCCATAATGTTTACGTCTAAGAAATCGTACTGAAATAATCTATCTGAATAAAAAAGAGTTATTGCAATTCCAATTATATAAATATTGTCAGTTAGTATACATATATGTACCTAGTATAAATAATAATAAAAAAACCTTTTCTTATCTAAAATCGTAAAAATTTATACAATAATACAATAAAACACTTTTCAATAGACATTTTATTCAATTAGATTTTATTTTAATTAAATGTTAATTGCATCACCAATTTCTCCTAATAATCACAATAAATATTGGTGGACATTTCACACAGGCCATCTAGCCCCAAAGTAAGCATAGTTTGTATCATGGGAACCGGAAAACTAATATAATACCAAGGGCGGATCCAGGGGGAGGGTCATAGGGGGCATGACCCCCCCCCCTGGGCTGGGTCCAGGACCTAGGTGGACCACTAATTAAAATTGTTAAAAATAATGTTTTATATATTTTTTGTCACAATATAGATTTTATGTAAGTACCTTCAATATAATAAGTACAGTAAGTACTTACATACATTAATAAAATACCTACTCTTTACTTGTATCTGTAATTATAAAAATTTTATTATAACTTCTTTTGACTTGACCACGACTATGTGACCCCCCCTGGCACCAAAGCTGGATCCACTCTTGTATAATACTTATGTACTTTTTGTAAATATATACATATAATACATATTGAACCCAGACACAGAACAAACATATATAATCATCGTACAAATATTTGTCCTAGGTGGGAAACGAACCCACGTCCTAAAGCGCAGAAGGCAGGGTTACCAACTGAGCTGTGAGGCAAGTCATGTTGTTTTTGTATGTTTAAAATGTTTAAATATCGTGTTTCATTATACAAAATATCTACCTATGTATATATCATGTAAAACACAAGTTTGCTGAATAATTATGTGATTTGCAATCTTAGATGAACTCCATGACCCTATATTAAGGTCCACTATTCCTTGTCCATCCAAAGGTAACTAAGGAATCGCTTTATAGCGATAAGACCGCCAATTGGTTCAATCTGAACTATATGATTGCTGATCATAGTCGTCTTGATTTGGTGAGCAATAAAATCATCTATTTAAAATTATTTTATTGATGTTTTTAACCGACTAAAAAAAAAAAGGTTTTTCAATTGTTTTGTATTTTTTTGTTTGTTACCGCATGTCTCCGTTATTAATAAGCCGATTTGGAAAAGTCTATTTTTTATTAGAATGTAAACTTGTTTTTAATGTAATGTAGGGGAACGAGCTGACGACCCACCTGATGTTAAGTGGTAACCGCAGCCGCCACCCATAAACAACAACACTACCACTACACTCAAGTCCTCTCCACCAAAGTACGAGATGACTCAAGTCGCATTGCGTTGCGTCCATCACCCCGAGACGGGGATGTTACGTCTCATGCGCCTGCAATTTCACCGGCACCCACTCCCTTCTACCGGAACACAGCAACACGAATGCATCACTGCTTTGCGGCAGATTACCAGGTGTGGTGGCAGTACTTCTCCAGGCGAACTTAGCACAAGTTCTACTGCTACTTTGGGTTGCTCCTTTCGCACCACGCGGGTGACACGTGTAGGGATTCAATGGGTTATCACCTACGGACGCAAGCAACGTGGGCCCCCAAAATACTTTTAGTTTTGTCGCATAGAAATTACGTCAAAATCGGTAGAGTAGTTTGATTTTTAAATCAAATTAACTGTAAAACATTGGACTGGTAAACATTTCACACATCGCCCTCTAGCTATCTAGCTTGTACTATGTGAACCAGACAACAACTATTATAACATTTATAATTTTTTTTTTGTAAAATCATAGATAGATAGATCATACACAAGTAATCTATATTATATAATGTTTTTCGGTAAATAAATTTGATTTGATTTGATTTGATTTGATATAATACAACACCGAACAAACGTCTATATTCGTAACACAAATGTTTTTCCTGGGTGGGAATCGAACCCATGACCTACATCTCAGAAGGCAGAGTTACTACCAACTGAGCTGTAAGGCCTGTTAATTTGATTATGGTTTTAAAGGAGACAGACCTCGGGATCGTGCTGATTTCACCGCCTTGCATGTGCATAGAATCCCACCGGTAACTTTCAATCATATCTATAGGACTCGAAAACTGCTGTCTCAAGTCATGGTTGAGACGCTGTTAAAGTTAGAGGTATTCCAGAATACTGCCGGTGAACTTAGTGGTGATATCATGATCATCAATCATGATGTTCTTCAAACATGGCCTTGAAGAAGAGAAGTTTATGTTTAATTCATAAGTGATATTACTCATATATTCCAATACAAAGCGCCTCATCTTCTGATCTACCAATGTTTTCATTACGATCGAATGCCTCATTTTTTTATTATTCTAATTCAAATTGTTATCCAGAGACACGGAAAATTGATTAATTGTTATTTCTAACCAATTAATTATAGTCAAAAGTCGAAAATGGAAATAATGTGCGTATCAGTTCCGACACGCGACTGGAATTTACTGTTTAAGTGGCATTCGTCATGACAATTGTTGTTAACGCTCGAATTTATTACCCATCAAATTTTCGTACCGGGGTCTTTGAACTGAATCGATTCTTAAGGAGTAAACACAAAACAATCTCTAACTCCAACTCTACTACTAATTATAATTTAATTAACATATTATAAACTAAAATTTCCAAACTCCTAAGTACTAACTTGCATCTACGGAAAACCTTTACAAAATTGTCTGTAGGTTTAGGCTGTGCGTGGTGTATTATGCCAGACAGCCAGGCACGATTATGATTATTTCATATTACTAAATAAAATTACCGACTGGTCCCATTTGGAAGGGTGTGGGTGCCGAATTAACCACATGAAACGTGTTCTTCATATTTTCAGACTAATGGGCGCAGGGCTATAATATTACTGGTCTTGCACATCGTTTAGTGTTAAATAGAAGTTGTATTTGATAGTATCTATTGCAATATCTTTACGTTACCGACATAGATTTCATAAGATTTAACGGCGGTTTCGTTTTTAGTTTGCCATCCATTGCTTATGAATCCATTTTAACAGAGAGAGGAAAACTACTTAGTAAGATATTGTAGTTAAATATATAACTATAGCATAACATAACGAAAGCATTATAAAATATGTGTGAAAGCTCTTAAAACTTAAAGCTAAATCTGGTTAAGTTTGTGGATATAAATAATAAAATAATATAATTTTTTATTAATAATTATATTTATCAACAACTCATAATTTGTACACAAGTTGATAAACTATACATACATATAAATATATAATACATTTTAAGTAGCAATGACTTTAGGATTCAAACTTAAGCTTCGTGGTAGATGGTGACATCCTTGAAGGCCAAGTTCTTGACGGACCACACCTGCCAGGGGTAGAGGGGACGGTTGGTGGGGTAGCCGAAGGCATCGTCGGTGAGGAAGCGAGCTCCGGATCCGAGGCCGAGAGAGGTCTCAGGGTCGAAGCCAGTGCCGTAGGGCACCTTGGCGGGCTTGTACTCTTGGATGAAGACGACAAGCTGGAACTTCATGCCGGTAACGGTACCTGTAGATGAAGAGAAGAACAGTTAGCCAAATTAAAGTCAACGATATTGATCAATAGCCACCTAAATAGAACTAAAGCGGTTCGCAAAAAGTTCTTGATATTCCTAAGATTCCTCAAACTGAAAGTTTTGCGCTTCAGATGATGAACTTTTGATGTTTTTATTGATGATAGATTGTAATGATTCAATTATTGCAACTTCACAAAAGTTTATATGTAAAATAAACATTTTTTTTTTTTGTAATATCACTATTGTTCAGTTTCAGTTTATCTCTATCATTAGGTTATCTAACGGCTGATATAACTGATTAACTTACCTTTGGGAAGTAGAAGGTTGGCGGGGAACTTGTCAACGAACTGAGACTCATCAGGTACCCACTTGCCGCTGGCGATCTTCTCGGATATTTCAGCGCTGCTCTGCCAGTCCTTGACGGTCCATTCGTTGTCATCCGATTTGCGGACGATGACGTTCTCTCCAGCCTTGACTGTAATATAACATGATACATGACATTGGTAACATTTTCAAATATTTGGTAACTTAACTTTGTGTCTAGTCAGTGCTGCGGAACAAGATGTAATATGATGGAAACATGAGCCATAATGATGTAATACTAACAGTTATTTTTGCCATAATCAATACTACCTTCTGGTAATGCTAAAAATAATAATATTTAATATCAGTAAATTCCAACTTACGTTCGTACAGGAACTCTTCAATCTGGAAGTAGTTCTCGGTGTTGTGACGAATGCTGATCTCGAAGCCCCTGCTGTCGTACTTGGGAGCCAAGAAGAACTTGACGACGACGGTCTTGGCAGCCTCACTGTTGACGTTCACGCGGATAGCGAAGGGCTTGTGGTTGAGGCGAGAGTACTCAGCGACAACGTGCACTTCGTCTGAGCCTTGTTTGCCTGAAAAATAGATAATACAACTGTAGAAAAACTAGTCCTTAGGGCAATAGTTTATATAGTAAGTTAAAATTAAAATTATAAGTAATCTTTCATTCGGCATCTATCAAAATGCTTCTTCTTTTCATTGCTGAAATATGACACATCATACGATTCATTGAAATTGAAATTTCGTTGAAAATATGAGCGCGCGTGTTAATTTATTGAACTTACGTTCATTAGCGTTCAAAGGAAGAGCGTTGGTGATGTTAACGTAAGTCTTCTCCAGGAAAGTGACCAGTTTGTCGGTCTCGACCTTCTGGATCTGGACAGAAGGAAGGTTCAACTCCTCAGGGGTGTAGTACTTCATGATCTTGTTCCAGTGGTTGAACAGGTTCAAGATGCGCTTGAGCACAATGTAGTAGGCGGGGTCACGAAGAGCGGTCTGGTAGTTCTCAATAGCAGAAGGCGTAACCAGGGGAGCGAATCTGTAAAACACAGAAAAATATTATATATATTATTCAAAGATTGTTTTTATGTTTACTTTTCCAAGAAAGTGGCACCATGTTCTAATGCCATGTCTAAATATAAGATAGATAACTCACCCATCAGCAAGCTCGACTGACTCGTAGACGGTGTTTCCTACGATGGAAGTGTACAGCCTGAGGAAGTCCTTGAAGAAGTAGCTGTTGGGAGAGTCAGCGTTGGCTTGAATCAGAAGACCGAGGGCTTCAGCACCGTCTTCCTTCTTAAGGCTGACTTTCTCACCTTTAGCCTAAAAATCAAACAAAAATGAGATATTTGTCAATTGTGCATAAATGGTAAATGGCACCAGAATCATCATAGTTAACGTACGTTGATGAAGTATCCGAGTTCGATGGCCTCCCAGATGCGGCGTTCGAATTCTTTGGCGGCTTCGAGCTTGCTGGCAAACTTGTTCTGTTTCAGGTTCAAGTTGTCGGGCCTGGACGGGAATGGTATGCCATTGCCGTAGATCAGGCCTGGGTTGTAACCTTCTGCAATCTCGTCAGAGAGGGCGGGGATCTCACCAAGACCGTTGGAAAGTCTTTCCAAGTAGTAGCGAGCTACGATCTGCTTCAGGTTGTACCACCAGAGCTCTCCACGTCTGTCCTTGTTTAGTCCAGGAACAACGCTGCTGCTGAGCCAGGTTGGGTACAAAAGAGTAGAGTAGTAGTACATAGCGTTTAGGGAGTGGTCGTTGGTGAAGTAGCTTATGTCAGTGTACTTGTTCTTAAGGTAAGCCCAGGCAGTAGCATCTCCTTTGATGACGACACTGCCATCCTTGACGTAGGTCGAGGGATATTTGCTCACGAGGTCCTTGCCTTGTGCGTTAATTCTCTGTCCAGAGAAGATAACGTCAGCGTTGTTAAAGAAGTTGGGGAAAGTCTCGTAGATCGGGGGGATGGTAAGTCCCTGGGTGTCAGGACGGTGGAGGATGGCGGCGCTGAGGGCGTAGACATAAAGACCTTCGTTGGTGATGTCTCTAAGGTAGACGGCGGCCTTGAAGAAGGCGTCGTAAGTCTTAGCGGAGTAGAAGATGTTGAATACAGTGATGGTCTCGATGTTGTTTGTTGGCTCGTACACCGCGTATGGGATATTACGAGGCACCACCCACTTGTTCCTGAGCATGATGACATACTGCTTAGCAGCAGTCGTGTTCTGTAAGAAGAAAATCATGTTTTTGTCATCTTGCACTATATTAAATAACTAATTTCCAAGGCATATTATATACTTACGCGGAACTGGTCGATGTTCTTTTCCAGGGTCCATGTGGAGGCGATGTCCTGGAACTTCTTGACGTAGGTGGGCTCCTGAACGTGGGAGAACAGAAGCAGCAACTCTTGTTGACGTTCTGAGAGGACCTTAATGTCCACTGGAATAAATTATGTAGGTATGTAAGTATAACGAGGTACTTAGTATGAAATCACCTCTTACTTCCTTAAAAATAATTTAAGTATTGTTTTATAGTACTACTTTGTATACGAAAAATATAAGTTAAAACATAAACATCGGGGTGCAAAATATATTAAAATTATACAACAAGAATATATAATTTCATTAACAGTTAGGGCTGATAGGGCTTAAATAGGTGCCAAACACAGGAATAAGTATGCATGTTATGATCAGACAATTGATGTTTCCAAAATATTGAGCGATCAAGGAGTTAAGAAGAATAAGGTTTTGGCTAGACTAAAGATAGATAATCTATCACTAACTGACGTAAAAAAAACATAGGCTGACAGTACCAGCACCATAGTGATATCTTTCAAGCTTGTGATAAGTATTATTATCACAAACACATAAAACTACAAATTAATGTAATGGCAGTACTTACACTTCTCAACAACGTTGCTGGAGTCTGCGAAAGCGCCTGTAGCGCAGAGCGCCACTACACAAAGCACCCAAGCCACCATGATTGCCTCTGGTCATCTCTGGATGCTCCCCGCCTATATATACCAAACTAGCTACTGTTATCGCAAAATGACAAAAAAGCAATCAGAATTTTTTTGTCTAGACTTTCGTCGATAAAAAGTTTATGTTATCGAATTTGTGGATAGTAACGCCAAGAAGTCAAGGCGATTACTTCACAAAAAAAATCAAGAGATATAACTATCATCTTTGTAAAAAAAAATTGGCATCGATGATTTAGAATCATTGTTGAGCTGGCAACTCGGTAAAATATTTATTTCTCCAATACAGGTATTGGAGGAGTTATGATGTTTCTACACATAACAAGCTTGGCAAGAGGACATTATAGAAAAACTTCAATTTAATTTGGGATGGGGCTGGCCTCTGGCTACCTCCGATCTCTAACTTCAGACCAATAAAAAGTTGCCAGTATATAAGTTAATCACTTTAACTACTGTACTAACTAACTTTATTCCGTGAAAAATTTTCGCACACCCTCAGTGAGCCAGTTTTCACCTTGTGAACATAAAATATGCCAATATTCCATCAAAAGCAAAAGGAATGTCATTATCAATTTTGTCTGGGTCGATATTTCAGAGGCTACACCTTACCTACCCTCTCTTAATAAGAAAATACAGTTCATTATTTATCTGAAACCATAGACAGAAGGACTATGATCTCAGACCCCAAAAGATATTGTAAGAGAAAAAAGAAGATACACTTTTTGAAGACCAGGCATCCAGTACCTTAAAAAAAATTGAAGATTATGAAAAATTTCTTTTTTTTTTCATTGAAACCATTATGTTACTTCTCAAACCTTATATCACTTTTAGGCATAAATTCGGTTGGCAACATCGAATGGCTAGTTGGCTGGCTAAAAGACTTCACATGCTTTCGAATTTCTAATTCTTGGTCGCAGTGGACTCAAAATATATTTTTTTCACCATTCACCATTTCAAAACGGCGAAAGAAAACTGTAATATATACTATTACTAGTTGACCCGGCAAACGTTCTTCTGTCATATATCAAGCAAAGAAATCGAACGAAAGTATAAATTGAAAGTGAAATATTAAATTTGAAACTGAAAGTTTGTTGTTGTGTTTCACAGTTCTGTTAAAGGTTTTTTGGGCCCGATAATGAAATGCAGAATGAAATGTCAAAGTGACGCCACGTCAATGACTTCAAGTCATTGAACAGCTAAATTGGCACATACAATAATACTAAAATTGAGATTAAAAATTGGGTAGGAGGTAGGAGGGTGAAAAATACTTTAGGACCTAATCTCATACCTACCAAATATAAAAAAAAACATAAAAATCGGTCGAGCCGTTTCGGAAGAGTGCAACCACAAACACTGACACTACAATTTTATATAGTTATACTCACAGACAGTAGGCCGGTGCCCCGTGCCCGTGTGAGACAGTGAGACATTCAGTACTTTGTTTAAGTAGCAGTAGAACTTAAGCCAAGTACTTCCGGAATAACTACCACCATACCAATTCCTGCCCTACTTGCCAGCAAAATGCATTCGCGTTGCTAAACTAAATGTGTCATTTCAATGAAATTACAAGAATATGAGATGTGTTTGACGTACGTGTCCATTGTTGTAAATAATATTGTCTGTGGTCAAAATAAAATAAAAAGAAATTCTTTCTAGATATTCCACCCTCACGTCTCGGAAGTTACGGTCGCGATGCGACTTGTGTCTTGTCGTACCTAAGTACGGGAGGATCTTTTATGGGCAGAAGTTACCATAACACTGGGAGGGCTAGCTCCCCGTTCCGTAACATAAATAAAAGTTGAATCGGGAGTTCCATAAAGAAAATATTATATATGTATACATATATGGTCACACTGGCGCTATACCGCGGTCCGCAAGTAAAGCCTGGTAGTTTAACCTTTAGTTGTAAATGTACAAAAATCCCTGCGGGTAAACAATGCAGGGCTAATTGGCAGCTTGGTAGATATTGTCACGAGTATGTGCACGACTGTACTTGGCGGTGAATTCACACCAGCCGATACGACACCCTTGTAATAATCACTTTTACAGTTACAGGCAGACGTAATTAATTCGTCGTTTCGCAAACAGGTTATAGTATTTTTAATTATTTCTTTTCATAAAATGACGTTTAGTTTTGTTCATGAAAATGAAAAGGGGGAAGTAGGGGATGAAAGTTATTGACCAACTGCTTCTATAGTATATCCTCCCATTTATATACACTTATCATAACTTGTTTCAGTTAATATACAGTCAAAATAATGCATATGAAATAAAATTAAAAAATAATAGGAAAAAAACTGAAACTAAAAAAAATTACTATTAAAAACTATTTAATCTGTTAAGATGTCGAATCTTATTTTAATTTGTTTATATTAGTTAGTATGTATACCTATGTGCTGCATGCACCATTTCTAGTCTTGTATGTCGCATTGCGTCTTTATAATCTTGTTTTAGATGCATTAAATAATAATAAATATTGGTGGATATTTCACACAGCGCCATCTAGCCCCAGAGTAAGCTAAGCATAGCTTGTATCATGGGAACCAGACAATTGATATACATACTTATATACTTTTCTTTTGTAAATACATTAAATTTTAATACATATTAACACCCAGACACAGAACAAACATCAATGTTACAATTGTCACATGTTTGTCTTGGGTGGGAATCGAACCCACTACCTACAGCGCAGAAGGCAGGGTTACTGCCAAATGAGTTATGAGGCCAGTCCATTGATTTAGTATTTCATTTCCAAATATATTATAGCTCTACCAGAGGGAAAAGATTAGTAGGTATAAGTAAAACAGCAATCATGGTCGTGTCGGTATCGTGTCGGATGTTAAAATAATCCATGGAGACTGTGCGACGCCGTCAGGCGCCTGAGAGCTAATTAGACGCACCATCGTATCTCATTTTGTTTGTTGATTTTGCTTTGCAATTCATTAGGATGGGTATAGTAGATATTTATATACTTCGCCTGAAAAGATAAAGCACTTGGCACTGGAAATCCTCAAGGAATGTTGGTATGTTGTTTCTTAAAATGTCATTTAAGTATAAAAGTTTTTACATTTTGGACTTTTGGCCATTTGCAAGCATGTATCATCGTACAGTTCGTAAATCAACACTTCTCGTACAGTGTTACGTAGCTAGTTTTAATCTGGAGGTCACTGGTTCAAATTTTGACATGCACTAATGACTTTAGCACTTATTAAAATTATGCGCTTACTACTTCTACTACTCTACTCTCTCTCTCTCTCTCTACTACTATTTACTTTCTGAAAATGGCAAAGGAAAACATCGATAAGAAACCTACATTATCTTGAACCAAATAATCGAATAAAAGTATCAAAGCCACGAAACTTTGAGACGCAAGATAATCGTTTCTCTAATTTCGAGAGAGCTAGTGACACGATTAATAGTAGTATTCGTAGTAGAGACCTTTTGAATTTGGATCTTTACGCACCTAAGTAGGGGATATCTAAGTCGTAAGGCTTTTTACCCGTTATTAACCCGTAACTTAGTCACATAAAAATATTACTAATCTTTATTGATACAAGTTTGAAAAACATAGTATAATTATTATAAATCAATGAATCATCTTAATTAATGGCCGTAAAGCCATACAAGAGAATGAGAGAGTGGGTAGAAATTTTGAGGTCTGTGTAGGTCGTTACCGTTACAGTTTCCGGTGCAAGGTCAAAAGTCAGCGAACAATGAAATTATGAATTATGAATAACGGACGGACAGACGAGAACTTGGCCGTTTTGTTGTCAAAACATAGATATATACCTACTGATAGATTTTATTTCTAGCTTTTACATGCAAAAATACCAGCATCACATAGTTGGATAATTTTATAATCTTATCTAATTGTTTTCCCGTCAAAATAGATCCCTTAATAAACAAAGCTCTACCATGGGGACCAGATAACTGATACAATGCTTTTCTAAAAATCACGCCAAGTTCGTTCGAGGAAGTACTGCCACCATACCCGTTTCTGCTGCCAAGCAGTAACGCATTCGCGTAACTGTGTTCCTGTTTGAAAGGTATGGTTGCCGGTGAAATTATAGGCACATGAGACATTCCACCTACACGTCTCAGAGTTACGCATACGATGCGACTTGGGTCTAGTCGTACCTAGTAGAGGAGGACCCAAGTTGCATCGGTTGTTAGGGGCAGAGGTTACCACATAACACCAGGTATTCCGTTGGCTCGTTCCGTAACCGTATCACAAGTCTTCACCATCAAAGTACGAGATGACTCAATCGCATTGCGTTGCGTCCATCACCCCGAGACGGGGATGTTACATCTCATGCGCCTGCAATTTCACCGGCACCCACTCCCTTCCACCCGCTTAACATTTAGCGGGCCATCTCGCTTAGTCACATAAGAAAAAAAAGGAATCGAACCCATAACCTAGCAGCAGAGGTACCGACAGAGCTGTAAAACCAGTCAAGTGGATCCATCTGTAAACGGCAGTGACGACCATCATACGACCACTGCGAGTTGTGACTATCCAATTATGCGAGTACATTGTTCCAAGGAGTCGTTGATTACACTCCGCGTCCCGTATCGGCTCAAGAGCACTTCTGCCCAATGCTGTACTCCTGGTCTAGTGATGTCTAATTCAAGTTTAAAATCTAGTAGCGTTAACATTAGAATTCCCTTGTCACGGTTGACATCTATTTTAGCTGCCCATTTAGACCTTAGCCACAAGACACATTCCGCCGACTTAGATCTTATTTTTAAATTGGCTTGGACTTCTTGCTGAACAGAGAAGAATGCGATCTGACATCAATGCCAAATCTTACTTTTCAGACACCACTAAGGTCATAAATATATAATTTTATCGATAGTTTTCTATCGAAATTATTACAACACTATTCTGGACCCCTGTCCACACGAATCGTTATTCAATTGTCCATCGTATTGTGACCCACAACCAAAGTGATGGCACTTCGTCCGTTATATTGAGATCACTGTCACACGACTTCAAAGAGATGTGATTTATTTTGTGTTGAGGAAAAAACTCCAGTTAAACAACCACCACATACACGCATTTACATTTGACTGGCCTCGCAGTTGGTAGTAAACCTGGCTGTAGGTCGTGGGTTCGATTCCCACCCTGGACAAATATTTGTTGACGAACATTAGGTGTTTGTTCTCTCTGGGTGTTCATTTGTTATATAAGTATTTACAAAAAAATATATATAAAACAAGTTTGATCTGGGAAAAATTCAGATGAAAACAGATAAAAGATATAACTCATTTAAATTATGGTTATCTTCGTTGAAGCTAGAGTTTATTCTAAATATGGATGTACAAACGAAGTGTAAATGTATCAGTTTCAACTGTAAGTCGCGTATGTCATAGCGGGCATATTAGATTGCCCTATTTTGCAACATTGAATCAACACTTATTATATTATTTAGATGTGGATAATTTAAGCTGTGGACTGTAAGTTGTCTGCAATAAAGATTTCTCATTATTATATCAGTTATCTGGTTCGCAGGATAGCTAAGCTCTGCTTAGCTCACTTTGGAGCTAGATAGCACTGTGTGAAATATCCAAAAATATGTATTCATTCATATGTATTTAAGAAACGACATACCATAGGCATGCTAAAGAAAGATCACAAAACAAAATATCAATTGAGAACACAGATTACAAACGTCCCAGTGAGGAAATCCAATAAAGTTTTCCATCGTCCATCAGTTTTATTAGTTACATAAGTAATAAACAACTATAATGTAGTGATAGTGGTTTAGTGAGCGAAGTTTTTAGTGGCATACGTCGCGCCATTACGTCGCGTTTTACAGTCGCTCTGATGCAAGCTGACAAATAATATCTTTGTGTGAGGGCGTAGGTCCACCGCTGATCTCGTATCGCTCTTTTATATACAGTTATATCTACAGTTTGACAGGCGATATTGTCTATGGATTTTTCCTAAGTAAGCGAGGAAAACGACGGAATTTTCTGTAGGAAAATTTATCGATATTCCCTAAAATGTCCCTGTGGTCTACTCTGAACCGCAGCGTTTTCAAGCGCACCTCCACCTTTGCTCTGGCTGTCGCTGGAGGCACTTTCTTCTTCGAGAGAACCTTCGAGTTGGCTTCAGTCACGATATTCGAGACCATCAACAAGGGAAAACTATGGAAAGATATTGCACACAAGTTTGAGAACTAAAAGAAAACTACTGTTACTTGTAATGAATTAATTTATTAGAGATGTTAGTATATCTGTTATAATCGTAGACCGTATATTTTTATAAATAAACTAGCTGTTGCCCGCGACTTCGTCCGCGTGGAATTCGGTTTTATCACGCACCCCTATTCCCGTCCCGTCAAAATCGGTCCAGCCATTTCAGAGATTAGCTGGAACAAACAGACAGAAAGACAGACAAAAATTGTATAAAATGTTGTTTTGGTATATGTACCGTGCATACATCTATTAGTAAAAAGCGATTATTTGAATATTACAAACAGACACTCCAATTTTATTTATTTGTATCGTGCGTGCGTGCGTGCGTGCGTGCGTGCGTGCGTGCGCGTGGGTGTGTGTGTTTGTGTATGTGTGTGCTCGTGTACGCTCGCTCTCTCTCAAACCAATGGGGTGAGGTTTAAATTGCGCTTCGAAGAGGCTCCTTTCATGCATTTGACATATTCGAACTCGACTTGGCATTTTTGGATCCAGAACATGTTGGTTGCCTCATGTTTTCCTTTATCCCTTTGAATGTGGTACTGCGCACATAATTTTCTAGTAAAAATACCCAGTGTTCCTGTTAAGGACTTGAACCAGCGACAAATGAAACTCAAGGTCTCAACTCCACCAAGTTCATTTTTATCCTACTAAGGTTTACAAAATAAAATATTAGCATATAATATTTCACTTTACATTCCGTCCAATCTAAACCAAACCGCCCACTATCAATTCCTAATACAATGCCCATTCAACCTGTGACGTCATTCCGCTGAATATAATTCCAACATCCACATCCTAACGGAGAATCGTTATGTTTCGTTATAAGTTGGTCTCACGATTGATTTAGGGTTCAGTATATCGTCTACACTAATGGATATTTTCACTTGATCATTAGGATGAAAAATTTGCAGAAATAAAAAGAAAAGTTTAAATTTTTAAGTATTATCATAATATCAAATAATTTTTTAAAGCAAATAAACGGAATCTACTCGTTATCCCAAATATTTAATCGATACATAGAATAAACACGTGACAAGCCGTGTGTACATGAATATTTTTTTCAAATAAAATTCTTAACTGTGGTACGTTACGAATAACTAACAAACTAAATATATTTTTAAGATTTCTGTCTATTTGTTTGTAGCATCACGCTCAAACAGCTGAACAGATTTGGATGAAATTTAGTACCAGGATAGCTTATATACTGGAATAACATATAGGTTTCTTTGATCCCGGGAAAGTGTAGTGTTCCCTTGGGATGACTTATTTACCGCGGGTAACACCGCAGCTAGTTATGAAATAAGCTCTGAGTAAAATAAGGGTAATTCCTCTTTTCTAAGCTCACATTAATATAGTAGAGGTGCGGAACCCGGAACCATTACATCGTATTTTTATAGCCAAATTTCAACGGCAAATCACGTATGCATTGGCAACTAAAAATTGCATATCCGGCAAAATCAAAAAGTTTCGGCGGACGTACTTTTTTATGACTAGCCACATAGACATGATGCACATCAAAGCGTTTGTAAATTCAATGTATGAAAATGAACCGAACTTAGCGCTTTGCGTTTAATTTAATTGGTATTTTAAACACGCTTCGAAATGTATTATATCTTCCCTGCTATAATTTTGAGATTTTGTGAATTCTCGCGACGCGACGTGCAAATATTACGATTTATCTCATTCAATCTGTGTTCCTGTCTATACCATTCACGACTGAATACTAAATCGAAAACAATGGCGAATTATTTATATAATTCGGACAAAGTGTGGAATTTTGAATTTTGTTTTAATACCGAAAAGATTTTTAACACAACAATGAAAAATCGTTTGGGCCATAACGTTCAGTTTTTCTTGTTATAGGAAAACTTGTATCCAGAAGAAAACCACGATTAAGTTTTTGTTCTGTTTCTGGGTGTTGTATAGTTATGTGAAACTGCAAACTCACTTTACATGTTATGATTGATTTTAAGTTTTTTTTAATTTTCTCACTTTCTCATATGTGTTTAAAGAGCAACATAGTAATGGTTAGGTTAACCTCTGAGAATAGTCCTAATGTTACAAGCTGCTGTGGAACAACACTGTTCATGGAAAATCACTGCGTGATATCGACATATCAGCAATAAACTTATATATGACCAAAAATAACTTCGCACACTACCGTACTTTCCAATCTAGAACACAATAATACGAGTACATTGATGCTTTGCTTACAAATCGACATGATTAAGCTTCAACTAACCATTCCATGGAAACGTATTTATCAACGGGTATTTGCTACTACGCCACACAAAACGATAAATCTATACCTGATCACATCGACTTATCTGATCTCTCTATCTGTGCCGTCCTTAACAAATAATAGATAAACTGCAAAAGCGCGTGCCTCTGCGCAAATATTGACCGCAGATTAATGTCCAGATCAAATCGGACAATAAAATATGGTGTAGAATACTGAGAAATGAAGAAGGGAGTCAATCTCTGTAGACATACATAGATTCACGCTTCTATCTCCGAAGGGTAGTAAGGCTGAATAAAATATGATACACAACGTCCTACGGACAACTCAAATAAAACTTCATCAATAATATTCAAATCATAAGGTCACACGTACTTATCGCTAAGTTTGACGCCTGTTCAAACCCTATCAGACCCTCCATGGGGAACAACAGACAAGAACCCAATTGAATTTAATTAGATTTACCAAATAATAAAATTTTGACTACAGTCTTAAGAATTTGAAATATAAAAATTACTTTTATAACAGTTTTAAAACAAATGGCCAGATGATCACCAACATCGCAAAGTTCACATTCGTTCCATCGATTGTTTGTCATGCGATGATATATCACTGAACTTACCAATCAAATGGCACAGTACATACCTAATCGTCTTAATGGAATGCAATTGGCCTGACCTTCTCAGAATTGCATTGCGTTCCGACGAAACGTCTTCTCAACAAAGTCGAATGGAAACGATGAATGAAAACATCGCAGAAGTGAAACATATCCATAGAGATCTAATATAATCTCGTGTCATAACACAACTTACACGTCAAAGTCAAAGTCAAATCCATAGAATTCATAAAGAAATGGCTTGGAAACGTCTTAGGTCCTACGTAGGTTTGGGAAGACACAAGTCAGTAGTTGAACTAGTTGTCAGTAATTTCACCAATAATCGTACCATTCAAATTCGAATATAGTATTGCTAGGCGGTACAAAATGGGACGGTGGCCGTACATCCTCAAAAATTTCTTTTTCTCGTAGTAGTAAATCTTATCGTTGTTCTTTTTCACTTTGGGTTTTTAGGATTTGCTTATGTTATGTATTACTAGGCGAGTCTGTCGCTAATGGTGCGGAGAGTATGCACAACTGCATTTTGTTAAAATGTAAGGTAAAGTATGGATAGTGCCATAGCTTACAGAACACAACCTCAAGATACAAAATGAGGGTTCGAATTGGCATAAGGACAATTATAATTTGACAGTACATCATTTTTAAGTAATTACGCTGTGAACCCTAGTTTTATAAATAAATAAATAAATAAATAAATAAATAAATGTGTCTGTTTGGGGGGCCACATTGCTCGCATCCATAGGTGATAACCCTTTGAATCCTTACACGTGCCCCCCGGGTGGTGCGAAAGGAGAAACCCAAAGTAGCAGTAGAACTTGTGCTAAGTTCGCCCGGAGAAGTACTTCCACCACACCTGTAATCTGCCACCAAGCAGTGATGCACTGGTGTTGCTGTGTTCCAATGGCAGGGAGGGTGCCGGTGAAATTGCAGACGCATGAGACATAATATCCCCGTGTCGGGGTGATGGACGCAACGCAATGCGACTTATGTCATCTCATACTATGGTGGAGAGGGCTTGAGTCGTATTGTTCTTGTCCATGGGCGGCGGTTACCACTTAAGATCAGGTGGGCCGTCAGCTCATTCTACCACATCTGGGCACGTCTACGTCGATGGCACTAACTACTTCATTAGTATAGGACCCACTATCACCCAGACCAGATCAGACCGTGAAATAACCACACAGAAAATTGCAGGCCACGAATTGTCCCGCGTGAAACTTGAACCCCTGACCCTTGAGTCAGTTGATCGCTCTAGGAATATCACAGTTGTAATTTAAAGTAAAGTTTTCGTAATTGAGCCGTACCTAAGTGTCTAGAGTTGTTCTGAAAAAATTAACATAATCACCCGATAACCTCCGTTTTTTCAATCGAAAGATAAGCTCAATAATATAAACAGACAAAACAGTTTTTTACTTTGTACAGATACGCTCACTTCTCGTTGGTATCGAAGTTTTTTGCAAGCTCGAGTTCAGTTTTATCGGTGAAATAATACTCGTACGGTAATCGGTTCATTTCATTGAATTTTTCATAAAAGCATTATTAGAATCCAGGCATACATTGGACCGTTAGGTTCTAGTATTATGTTTAAGTTGTCATTAGCAATGGCTTGTCTAATAACAGGATTTTTCAATTCAATTCAATTATTAAATTTCCGATCACAGGTTAACTAATTCTTAAATAGGTAGGTTCTTAATAGGCATTGAGGTGCACTATGATCTACTATAAGGCGTACATATTACTTTATATATGTGTAGTGTAATTATAAACCTAAACTATTAAAAGCTTTAGAAATAAACATAATTATAGTCTTCTTACCAACAAAAGAAATCAGCTAATAGACATATGTAAATAAAGTAATAATACCATCACAAATTAAGACCTACTCCTATCAATTTCGTCCGGGGCAGTGCTGCCACTACACCTATTTATGCTTCCAAGCAATAAACCATACGCTTTACTGTGTTCTTTAAGGGGGGTGGTAGCCGTAGAAACTACAGGCAATTGGGAAATTTTCTTTAGTTACCAAAGTTACGATATATATAATAAACCCAATTTTTTTCCTACTATCTCGGCTAAAAGGGAAGTTTTAAAGAGAGGTCCTCTTGAGATATGAGAAAGTCGCGCGATCTATACCTCTATACGTTATTTTTTGCTGCTCCAGTAAAATGGACACTATCGTAATCATAACACGGCTATCACAGGTCAGGTAAGTCAATACCGGCATTTTTTGCTGTCGGAACACAAACACTAAATAACCATAATATCATATTTTTTGCATCAGTTGATATGCAGTGTGCTGATACTGATAAGGCGGGCTTACTACAGCGACTAAGAACCGAAAACGCGATGTTTGTAACAATTAAGACTTTTCAGAAAATCTCAACAGCCACATTATTTATAATAATTAAAATAATTCAGCTTTATTATTATATGTTTTCAGCGATGGCCTTTTGGTTCTTTGTGTCCTTTTTTGCATCATGGAATACTCTTGATAGGTGTGTTTTTTCAGTCCATTTCTATCAATTTCAATATCAAATCCATACATTTATCACTGATCGAAGAAGTTCATCAGTAGTGATGTATAGTCGACTCCCTTAGCTCTACAAGTCCAGATAATAGGTGTGATTAGGAAGTTAGGAGTTCTCAATTGTACATTTTTCTAAGTGCTGTTGATCCTATGTAAATAAAAATAAAAGAAAAAAATAGATACATCTTATGGCGTGTTGATTACTGGTCTAAAAATAAATTTTACATAATTTTTTTTGCCATTTTCATTTTCTTGACTGTAGCATTCATACTTACATAATATATTGTCGTTAGACTTTTGTCTTTTTTCCAGAAGTCGCCCATGTGTGACCGTACCTTAATGTAGGATAGAACGGTCAGTTCTTCAATGCAGATAATGAAGTTCAGTTGGATCTGAGTGTAATTTGTGCGCCGTTCTGAATAGGTATTAACATCTCTGGGGATCTAAGATGTAAAAAATGGTGGGATCGTCTCATAAAATTTATTCCAGATCTTAGAAACACTTAATGCCCCCAAACCTAGACAAAAGTAAAAAATATAACTTATTTTATTTAACATCACCGTCCCATATCATTCTTTTGAATCCAGGAAGAGCCTGAAAGAGATTGCTATAAACAATAAGGCCACCCATTGTATGTTCATCATCTGTATTGTTAGTTATTTTAACTTGTTTATTTATATGTTTTTGTGTTGTGTATAATAAAGAGTTTTCTATGTATCTGTCATGCAATTTCTGCAATTTCTCATCAAACTCATGCAAATGTCATATAATGCTTAATGCTAGGTGATTTTCATTCCATTCTTTTACAAATTGTTGAAATATATATTTTTGACTATTATCTATCCAAATTCAAAGTTTTCTGTTTATTTCCATTCATAGGGAAGTAGAGAAATATTAACTGTTTCGGTTAAATGAACCTGTGCGTCAAGTCTAGAAAGACAGGAATAACTGTTTTAAATTTAACTTTCTAGTTCCATTCGGTGCTTGGGTATGTCACCCGTTCTTTGACAAAACAACACATAAAAATACCAGCAATTGAAATTTTAATTGAATTTATCTCTGCAAACATAAGTATAGCCTCAACGTTTGATTGGGCCTCGAAGATTTTTATTATATTGAAGAAATGAATAATGAAACGGGAATAATTTTATCTTTTTTTTATGTGATTCGGGTGGCGGAACCAATTGACGGCCCACCTGATGTTAAGTGGTAACTGTTACCCATGGACAACAACAATACTACTCAAGTCCTCTCCACCAAAGTATGAGATGACTCAAGTCGCATTGCGTTGCGTCCATCACCCCGAGACGGGGATGTTACGTCTCATACGCCTGCAATTTCATATCATATTTCATTTCATATCATTTGTTATATCGATTTTGCATTCTGTATCCGACTATTTGCCTTAAAGTAGGTATAAGATTCATCTTTTCTTTGATATCAGATGTCATTGTTTACAAATGAAATTCACACCTTAAATGCCTGGCTAAGTTAGTAGTAGTTAGTAGTATACTGTTTGCACCTCAAAGGGGCCTCCGAGATGAATCCCTGGGGAAGAATTTGTGTGGTCAGTATAAGGATTGTCCTCGTGTTTTAGATGTGTGTTGCACACTTTGTGCATTTATTTCTTAGTGCCACCTGCGACACAGGGAACCCTAGTGCAAAATACAAGTGTAGTAAACGACTGGCCTCACAGTTCATTTGGCAATAACCCTGCCTTATGCGCTGTTGTGGGTTCGATTCCCACCCAGGATAAACATATGCGTGGCGAACAAAGGTGTTTATTCTGTGACTGGGAGTTAACTTGTATTATATGTATGTATTTACAAAAAATAGACTTATTCAAGTATTATATCAGTTGTCTGGTCCCATGATACAAGCAATGCTTAGCTTACTTTGGGGCTGTGGGAATGTAATATTTATTATGTTATAGAAACGTTAAGTACAAAAATAGATAGGCACACATTGGATGTAACAATGCGGAGTGGACGGTGTAAAAATTACCAAGGATTCCATAAGGAACAAAAAAGGCTCGCGGATGTAATCGAATTCTTCAGAAGACGTTTCAAGTTTTGCAACGGTATGTATTGGAAATTACTTGATACATCGCTTAAGAGGAAGTAATATGTCAAGTGCCCGTGAGAACATATCTTCGTGTCTTATTATTAAGTATTATTTTATGTTACACATTTAAGGAACGAGCCAACGGCCCACCCTGTGTTAAGTGGTAACCTCCGCCCATAACAACCGATGTGACTTGGGTCCTCCCCTACTAGGTGACGTGAAAGTGGAATGTCTCAAGTGCTTGTGATTTCGCTGGCAACCAAACCTTTCAAACCGAACACAGTAACGGAAATGCATTACTGCTTGGCGGCAGAAATGGTTAGGCTGGCAATAATTCCCTGGACAACTTGGCTTAAGTTCTACTTCTACTGTTCCGATAAGCGCAGGTTTATTGATTAGCAAGGGCTGCCTATTATGTCATAACCAACCATTCAGTCAGTTTCACGAGTACCACCTAATGTTACGATCAGACACAATATAAACATGTCATCTAGTAAACAAACCGTCTGGTTATTTCTGGAGGCGATGAGGAAGGGCTAACCAGGTCACGGGACTAAGCTATGCTAAAACGTTGGCTAGGGTCGCCAGGGCAGAGATATTTATTTATTTGTTTATTTATATGTTTAATTACATAATGAGCTTATAGATGTCATCCAAAGCGCCCAAGATTTAGGTTGTCATAGTTGTCATTCTCATCTATATAGCATTAAGTTTAAAGGTTATATAATGTATTATTCTCATCAAATATTTAGTTACATGAGAAGAACTTAAATAAAAGTATAAATTGTCTTTGATATTGCACGGTGAAATAGTTATTGTAAGTTTAATCTATAAACGAGGTAGGCAAAAAATGAAAACAGTATTTGCACCTGCACTACATTTCCCTGTGTCACGGATGACATGCACATACAGATACACAGCACAATCATCCAAGGCCCGAGAGCAAATTTTATGGTCATCACACATATGTATAATGTAATGCAGAAAAAAAATTTTAATGTATTAATGTGATATAATGTGTTAATGTATTAAATGTAGCATTTTTTAAGGTTCTTATTTTCAACATTTTCAACATTTTAAACCACTTTTCATTCAATTGCAGCTGTCGCCATACATTCCTATGTAACTTCGTTGAAAATGCAATAATATGGCCCACGGAACTGCTCTGATGATGGGGCCGAAAGCTGGCCACATGACCTTCAGAACTTAACCTAGGGCGTCCAGGGTTTGATTGTAAAGACTTGTTTTGACATCATCATTTTCAAAAGACATCTTTTTTGTAATTAAGTGTCAGCCCTAAAAACCACTTGCTTCGTGGTGACAAACTTCATAATGAGCTCAGTTTTATGGCACATTCTGCTGATTCTAATGGTAAAAGTGCTAATGCACATTTATATTAGTGCCTAGCATCCCGTCCGGGCTTCACACGGATAGCTTTGAGTAATTACAGATGCAACTCATCTTCATCAGAATAAAAAAATAGCCTATAGCACTCAGGGATAATGTAGATTCCTATTAGTGTAAGGATTTTCAGTACAAGGTTTTAAGTTCAAGTTTCGGAAATTACATCCCACATCCAAACTTAAGCAACTCTTTATAATATTAGTGTAGACTAGCCCGCGACTTCGTCCGCGTGGAATTCGGTTTTATCACGCACCCCTATTTTACCCCTCGGAAAAGTAGCCCAAGTTACCTCTTGTTACATCAGCTATCAGCCAGTGAAAGTCCCGTCAAAATCGGTCCAGCCATTATAGAGATTAGCCGGAACAAACAGACAGACACACAAAAATTGTAGAACAATGTTGTTTTGGTATATGTACCATGTATACATCCATATGCTCTTAGTAAAAAGCGTTTATATAGCGTTAATATTGCAAACAGACATTCCAATTTTATTTATTTGTATAGTTTTACAAAAAAGTATGTAAGTATTATATCAATTGTCTGGTTCCCATGATAAAAGCTATGCTTAGCTTATTTTGGGGCTAGATGGCGCTGTGTGAAATGTCCACCATTATTTCGTATTTTTATATTAATTTATTTATCAATGAAAACCGTATCAAAATCCCTTGCGCAGTTCGAACCAAACAAAGGCAGATAGTGATTTTATTTTATACTATTTAGAGATTCTCAATACGTGCTTGCAATCAATCATTTTCAGAATAAGGACGCGCCCTTGAATGCAGGCACACAATGCCTGATAGAAATCAATCGCATAAAGATACGATTGCTATCAAGCATTTACAATTCATCGTAAACTAAAGTAAAACAATGGATTTTGTTGAAATATATAGGCTGTTGTAAGACTTCACGTGGACAATTGCATGTACGAGTTCTTCCGGGGAAGTTCAAACGCATTTCTGCCTCCAAGCAGTACCTATCACACTCGCATTGGTATGTGCCAGGGGGTTGGGTGTCAGCGAAAAGGCACATTTCATACCTTAAGAGTTATGAAATGTGCCTTTTCGCTGTTCGCTTGGAAGTAAGTAAGCTTACTCCCAAGTGAGGACTCAAGTGAGGACCCTTCTTACGGGCAAACTCCTTCGAATTATCTTCTAGGACACGTCGGTTCATTAGCCCAAATCAATTGTTATAAATAAGCAGATCGTCGGCGCATAACTAATGACTTCCTACTGAGCACGCGACTGTCTGTCTGTCACAACGGCATCGGCGTTCTTTGATGACGGTACGTTAGTGTGGAGTAAGATGTTTTTATGTGAATACTTTGCCCAGTGTTAACCTTTACTCATTAATTCATCGCCAATGACGTCAAAGTCAAAGTCAAAAACTTTATTTCCATAGAATTCATGAAGAAATGGCTTGGAAACGTCAATAATATTCACAACAAACAAAAATATCCACCAATTTATATACTTCCACTTTTCGTTAAGTCCGTTAAAAATAAATACAGCTTGAGATATTTTCCTGGAGTTGGGAATGAGTATGTCGTCATACTTACCTAAGTACACGCCTTCTTCCTCTAAGGATAGACAGAGCCTCAATGGGCCACTTTTTACACTATCGTCATGGGACCCAGACAACTGGTATAATGCCTACTTATTAATTATTACTTAATTAATTATATGTATGTATTTACTTTCTGTAAATACATACGTATCGTGCATATGAACACCCCCCAGGACAAACATCTATGTTCGTCACAGAAATATTTGTCCTGGGAATCGAACCAACGACCTACAGCGCGAAAGGCAGGGTTGCCACCAACTGAGCTATGAGGCCAATCAAATACTTGCAACAAGTAATTACAAACATAAAGATTTTTTGTTCTAAATATATCTTACTATCTTACTGGCCATACAATTCCATCTTATACAACAAAATTCAAAATTCCAGCTCCACATTTCCAAACCAAGAAGGACATCATTAACGGACCTATAGCTAGCCACATAAAAAACACAAAACCAAAAGTGTATTTTGAAAAATCCCTAACAACGGCAACGGATGCGTGCCGCCCCTATTTAAAGAATCGCTTTTTAACAATTAATCGTTTCCTCGACTCCACTTCCGATGGATGTCACTGAAACAAGATGGCGACGGGAAATGTAGATTTCATTTTATATGTGTCGAGTGTTATACATTTTTAATCCGACTGCTTATGACGTGTTGGAAAATAGTTTGGGACGATTTTATTAAAACTATTGGTCGCTTTAATGGACGCTATTCAATTGTGACCGTAACTGAAAATTTGAGGAAATCATTCACAAATAAAAAAGAGAAAATGTTACTTAACACTTAATCAAAGTTTTTCTTTGAAAAAATTTTGTTATATATGTATAACGCTCAAATGATTTTCCATCGAATCATATCTCGACAGACTTAAATCACTCCACAGTACTGTCTATAAACAATGCGACATTGCAACCGGTCACGTCGTAGCGACCAACGATTTCCTATCGAAACTCGCGGATCGGCCGTTACTCAATTCTGGGTTACCAGTATACGCCAGGGGTGTATCTAGGGAGAGGGCAACCTGGTGGCAATTATATTAAAGAAACTCAGTGCTTTGTGTGTGTGTGTGTGTGTATGTGTGTGTGTTTTGGTGTGTGTGTCCAGAGCTCATGCGAGCAATACTGCCGCCAATTATTCGTGCATTGTCTATCATGTGTCACATATCATTGTCTATCATGTTCTCGTTTGAATGGTTAGAGCGCCACTGAACTTACAGATGAAGATAAAGATGATTCATATGGCAGTTTTAACACAGGTCTTAATGTTTACTTAGTGTCTGTGCATTCTACCAGTGTAGTTCTATTGTACAAATATTATATTTAATTAATTTGAATTCCAACATATTTCATAAATAATCATAATGTAAGGTGGCTATTATATCCCGGATACTATAAATAAATAAATAAATATTGGTAGACGTTTCACACAGCGCCATCTAGCCGCAAAGTAAGCTAGGTAAATAGCTCGTATCAGCCAGCTTGAACCAGACAACTGATATAATACTTCAATACTTTTTTTTGTAAATACATACATATAATACGTATTAACACCCAGACACAGAACAAACACAAATATTTGTCCTTGGGAATCGAACCCACGACCTACAGAGCACAAGGCAGGGTTACTACCAACTGAGCTATGAGGCCAGTCTATCACAATAATGTCTAATAATTGTTGTACCCTTCATATTGACCTGCCTCATTCCATCTCTGGAAATCCAGCGAGCCCATAATTTATGCAAATCCAAACGATACACACCATTATTTCGTGATAGTTTACATTCTGCTGACAGTTAGGGTTTATCAGACAATCAATCTGTTTTCTCTTATGATGAAATGTTGTGTTGTCTGTCTGACTCTAAAATACTTTCGTACAATACCAGGCAAAATTCAGATGGTAAAAAATTCATACCTTTATAAGCGCCTACGTAATCTGTGTTATTTCTAATGGTGGGTCGAACAGGGCCTGAACACGCCTCAATATCAAGAACTTATCAATAAGTACATGCGATCATGGAGGTAGATATTTTATTTCACAAACCCTTGTTAACCGCGATGTTGCATTTTGACGTGACTTTGCCTCGAAAATGGAACAATTTCTTTTTTAAATTGTCACCTGTTTCGTTTATGGAGATCAAATAAAAATATGTCCATTCGCCCTCAGTTCATTTCCTGGAACAAACACAGGAGCAAATATTTGCAGGTGAAGCAAACTTTTTGTAGAGAATAAAATCTGCTTAACTTTAAATGGGAACACTGCGCACTGGCGGGCTACTGAGGACACAGGCTTAGCCACGGGTAGAGCGAAGCTGTACCCGATGAATTAATTTAGATAGGCTGTCATAAATGTACTGGGTGTGACTTAACTCAAAGCCTACTACTACAGAAATGAATTCAGAATGCCTGCTGTGAAGCTAGCTTTATCTCCAGGATCGTCACGAAAAGTGCTACCCGCTTTTACGCTCTGCTCCCATTTATTTTTTGATTGGCTTGATAGCTCAGTTGGCAGTAACCCTGCCTTCTGCACTGTAGGTCGTGGGTTCGATTCCCACCAAGGACAAACATTTACATAGGTATGTGAAATTTGTAACATTGATGTTTGTTCTGTGTCTGGGTGTTAATATGTATTATATGTATGAATTTACAAAAGAAAAGTAAAGTATTATATCAGTTGTCTGGTTCCCATGATACCAGCTATGCTTAGCTTACGTTGGGGCTAGATGGCGCTGCGTGAAATGTCCACCAATATTTATTATTATTATTATTTCTGCTGGCAAACAGTAGTGGGCTAGCACTAGTGCTGCACCGATGTGTGTGTGCGAATGGAGCCTCTTTGAGGCGCACTTTTTTGTTTTCTCCACACTGGTGTGTCATGATTTCTAAATTTATTAATTGATTTTAAGTATTTTATGTTCCGTTTCCTTGTATAATTTTATGATTTGTAATGAAAAATGTTCCAAAGGTACTTCACTTGACTTCTTGCTGTCATTTTTAATACTTTTGGTCTCTCAATGTATTGAGTACCGGAAAGGCGTACCTAGCCTGTCATGGCCGTTGTTGTCAACGAGTTAAGGAGGTGGCAATACGGAGTCTCAGTTCTGGTGGAGCGATCGAGCAGCGAAGTCAAGGGAAGCGCAGTACTAACGTGTACCTATAGTTCTGTAGTAGTATACCGAGAAACATTGTAAAATAAAATGATTGAGGATAAGGAGAAGGCAGTTTTCTTCAAACTTCAGAAGCGGGATAAAGAAACCGTTGAGGTACGTACCATCCTATGAATTTCGTTATTTTATTTGCAAGTAATTGTGTTCAAATGAAATATTATTGAAAGTATTCGTAAATTTTTACGCCCACACAAAAAAGAAAATGCATTATTTTTATTTGCACGGTACCTATCGTAAAATCTGTGCATCGCATCTGGTCAGGGCAACTCTCTGACGATGTTATGCGCAGGTTAGTGTTCTGTGTGCGGGTACTCGGCCAGGGCGACTCCCTGCCAGTACTTTGCACATTTGATTATATTTTGGAACATAGCATATCTGTGTTTGATCAGGGCTACCCTCTGATAGCAACTGATAAGTTATGAATCAAGGTACTGTGTGATGTTTTGTTATTTTACTTTTAACCCAAGTATATGAAATTATATTATATTAACTTTAAATGCTTTCATGAAATATACATTTTACAAATGATCTATAACGTATATAAAAGCAATTTTGATATGACGTGACAGGATTTTAGTAATTGTTTTAATTTGATTTGAATGAACTACCTATGTTTGTTCATTGCATATTTACCTTGATAAGGGGCGACTAGTAAGCTTACTGGATATTATTTTGAGCGGATATGTTTTCTGTTGGATATGAGTAAGCTACAAGTCGTCGGAATTAGGGGGCGACTAGTGAGATAACTGGATATAATTTTGAGCGGGTATGTTTCCTGTTGGATACTGCTAGTCGTCGGATTGTTGCGTTAGCTATGTTTTGCTAACGGGATTGAGTGAGCTATGTTGGTTCAATGGATTAAGTGAGCCATGTTTGTTCACTTGATTAGATGAGCTATGTATGTTCACAGTAATTTTGACACTATGCGTATGATCTCACGCAATAATTGTTTCATTACGTTGAATTTGTACTATGAATGGATACTGCCGATGATAATTGCATTTCAGTCAGAAGAGATGATGTCATGAGAGGATGAAGCTGCTACCTCGGGATACGCAGCGATACGAGGCGAAAAAAAAATACAAATGAAAATGTCTCTACCCTCATCCAGAAATGAATCAATATCTCGGAAGTCACGCAAAGTGGATACGATTGAAGACCGCATTGACCTGTATGGAGACGTCATCAACAAATAATGTTGGCAATGAAGATTTTTTTTTCTAAGGTTTTTGGCATACCATTAGTACTCGGTAAAAAGAGGATTCGTTGACGTATGGCGCACGTCAAATTTATATATTTCTACAATTCGATTTTACTTATATTTATTTTATGATCTGCAATTTAAACAATTTGTTTGCGATTTTTCAAATATGACTAAATCATTGATAAGCGAGCCCACGAACACCTGAACCTTACCAGTTATCGAGCAAAATTTTATGACACTTTATCGTAGGCTCTTGTCATATGTAATAAAACTCCTCATATAGTTTTCGTCTTCAATGGGCTAGAGGGCTTTTTGAACATTCATAATTATATACTGCTGATGTGTGGATTTTGTTCTTTGAAGCTATTTTGAAGTTATCTAAGATGTTATATTTTCCTAAATATGGATGTAATCGATTATGCATAGCCCTTTCGAAAACCTTTGAGAAGGCTGGTAAAAGAGCTGTTGATCTGTTACTAGATGACACTTCTGTCATTATTTTTTTGTGAAATGGCTTAACCAATGATATTTTTAGAAGATCTGGGATAATAATTATTTAAATGGTAAGAAACACGATGATGCTTGCCGGAGTAAATTACTTTGTCGCAATCATCAACGCCCCAGCACCTCCGAATAAAGTTACGGATCTGGGCATCTCGGAAATGTTGGTTGACTAAATATATTAATGGGTAAACAACTCTTATAAACAATGTTTCAAAAGGCTGGACAGGATGGCATCTATTCCATAACTGTTCTTCTTTTTGATTGATGGAACAATTATTAAAGTATCTTTCTGATTAATTTCTCTTAAATGTAATGAGCATAGCGGTGGATCAACAGCGGGAATTCCGATGTTGTTTTGTGACATTACTCTTAATAATTATTTTCTACAGTATTTTGATCATATTATCTGATCTTTTCATTTGGTTTATGAAAACTATTTTATTAGATATTTTAACACTGCAATTTAGGGCTTCAGTATATTTGTACAATATTTTCAGAGTACTTCACATGATCTTTTTGAACCCTCTTATAAATCCAACCCCTTTTTGGGTAGATAATTAAATTTAGTGTTATATTTTGAAGAAGCTGTTTTATAACGGCAATAAGAGCTGAAATTTTCATTTATTACTTGGTATACATTATGAGATAGCATTATGTTTAGAAAGTTCTTGTCTTTTATATTTATGATGAAAGTCTCCGATAACTATATATTTTTCAGTTTATTTAACTTATTGGAAGTTGATCTAACTGTTCAATAAGCATGTTAATATTACGGTCAGTTCTATAAAAATGCAATCTAGTTTAGGTAGGTACTTCTATTGCACTTAACTCTATTATAAACCCTTTTGTTTAAACTCCTCAATATCTGATCTTTAGATGTATTCCACAGTATATTTTAAAGTTATACACACGCATCCTCTTTTGTGAGCGTGACAGACACGGTACAGAGAAGCTATTTTATATCCGGGTAGTGAGATCGATTCCCAATAATATTTGTTTTTGCACAGTTCTGATAATGATACTATATCGAAATTAGTTATTATTAACAGTTGCTCAATTAAATGAAGTTTGTTTTTCTAATACAATAATTATAATGAAGACGTAGTGACGAGAATTGAGATGGGTATGCTCTCAGATAGTTTGGACACGTAGTGAGGATGAATGAAAGAAGAATGAAGAAACAAGTGCATAAGACGAGTGTCAATGGAACCGGTGGAAAGGTTAGACTCGGCGTACATACTTACACCAAATCGGTGACGTATTGGGAAAATACCAGTTCACGAGTACCCTAAACTGCCGAGCATACATGAAGAATTTGTGAAAACTATGATCTCTGCCTACCCCTATGGGAAACAAGTGTGATTTTATGTATGTATGTAATGTATGTATGTGTCCAATGTCTAATACCCTTGATATTCTGGAATGTGATATAAAATCTTTATTTATTTGTAAAATGTATTAGGTCCAGGTTCTCTGTTTGAAAATATGTACTATTTTCTGTTGGATCTGTTTCAGTGTTGATTTTGGAAAGCGCTGCATTTTGTAATATCACCGTTCGTTCTTCTGTGTGATTCTTATTGATGTTGTCTAGCGTCCCTTATATTTAGGTTTGTAGGCGTTGCTGATTGGTTACATACCTTCCATTTATTATTAGTTACTACTGCTTATTATAGCACGTTTACCATTACTCGATGCTACCTAAAGGTTTTTACTTAAAGTCAAAGGCAAGTCAAAATAAGAAAACTTTATTTCCATAGAATTCCTAAAGAAGGGGCTTGGAAACGTCAATAATATTCAAATCGTAAGATCAAGGTACTTATCGCTAAGTTTAACGCGTGTTCAAACCACATACGACACTACAGGGGGAAGAACAACAAGAAACCCCTAAAGGAGAGATTCCTTTTTTGCGAGTATGATCCTTGTAACATTTTAAATACTTAAATCTATGTTACATTTAGTGAGTACTAGCTTTTGCCCGCGACTTTGTCCGCGTGGAATTCGGTTTTATCACGCACCCCTATTTTACCCCTCTGAAAAGTAGCTTAATTTACTCCTTGTTACATCAGCTATCTGCCAGTGAAAGTTCCGTCAAAATCAGTCTAGCCATTTCAGAGATTAGCCGGAACAAACAGACAGACAGACAAAAAAAAAAAGTTGTTTTGGTATATATGTACCGTGTATCCATATGCACTTAGTAAAAAGCGGTTATTTTAATATTATAAACAGACACTCCAATTTTATTTATTTGTATAGATATAATACTGGAATAAGATCTTAAGAGATGGGTGTCATGAACGACATCAGACCCTGGGGATTTATGATTAGAATAATCATTTAGTGTTTTTAAAGGTTCTCGAATTTTCTGTTTTGTATGTATTTAGTAATCCTTTTGCTTATTAACTCAATTGCTAATGTTTTCTTATTTTCTCACTTCCCTAAACGTTTTACTTAGTTGATATTTACGTTCGTAATATCATGAAGTACTTAAAAAGAGGCTGGTGAGATGTCATTTATCGTAATACTCCTCCGTGAGCCCATAGAGCACAGTTATCTTGTGTTATCGAGATTTTTCTAGTTGTTTTTCGACATACACAATCTTTTTACTGATTTTAACATAGTTTCATCGTAGCGTGGTTCATTTCTAGTTGAATATTGCTTTTAATGTGTAGTCGTATCTTAGCTTTTATTTTTTTCGAGTTTTGTGTCCAGTAATCGATTTGTCTAATATCATGCCCTTTTCCAAGGCAAGGGAAAGATACAATCGGTTATGCTGATGCTATCGGTGAGTCTAGCAGATCAACAATACTTTCGCGTGCGGTGTTTGTTATTGTATTTCCCATAATATTTTAGGCTGAAATGTTCTTGTCACAATGTCACTTATAAATATAGATTTCGTTTATTTTGCTGCCATATTATGGTTTTCGCCCCAATTTGATAATTTAGCATCTTTTGACTTCGCGTAAGTATTATTAGCGGGTGGTTGTATTGGGTCACTCATGTTTTAGTCTTGGGCGCTTTTAAAATGCAAGCTGGGAATTCCTATTTTTCTGTGATCGCCAAACAAAGCGGCAAAATCGGGTTTCAGAAACTTTTGCACTGCTACGTCGTAATATTACTCACACGTGAGCGTTTGAAATAATGTTTGTCTTGACTATTTGTAAAGTCCGCACATTTGATGGGTTATTTGTTGGTTTTCTTTACAATGAACGGATCAAATATATTTAGTGTCAATGACCTCCAATGGTGACAGTAAGGCAATCTGTTATGAAGTAAAGGCGATATCCTGTAGATGTCACATCATTCTCGAAGGGAGGTGCAAAATAATTAATATACACTCGACATCAGACTGTTTGAAGACGTAAAATCTTATTGTATTTCTTGTTTTCAGTAGTTTGGAAGTATTAATTGTATGTTCAGACCATCTGTATACTCTCGGATTTTCACTCGATAGCTTTTACTTTCACTTTGTAACAAGTTACAAATGATGATAGTCTGACTTTTAAGTCTTTGGCCTGACACTTTATAAAAATTGAAAATTATAAGTACAATGATGATCTAAACAATAGTAGTTCATGCAAAAGAAATATTTTAAATCAAAATTTTTTTTTTTTTCACGAGTATTTTACAATGATGGTTACATGAAAAGCGCCCGTGGTGAATAATTATGTGAGGCTGAATAAAGTGTATGGCGCTTTTTGTATAATATATAAGCATATTTTAAGCAACAAATTTTAAAATCTCCCTTGGGTAATAAATTATTAGGGATTATTTACTTATTATCTTAAGAAATCTGTTTCTATAAACGATTGCCGAATGTCATGATTTATAATTGTAATGCTAGCAATAAATGGAATAGTCAATTATTGGTCATAATGAACTTACGTAAAGTGGTAAATAAGTACAAAGGTATAATTATGATATATTTATTTATTATGTAAATCTATTTCTGTTCCATTTTGTTTAATGATTTAATTGTTTTAAATATTAGTAACCATCAAAAATAAGATCATGATCGCTTTAATTAAATTTATGTTGGTGTATGATTTGTAATTAGGTGTATGCCAGGAGGCAACACGTTGTCGGATGGCCGAATGTCATGATTTCTAAATTTATTAATTGATTTTAAGTATTTTATGTTCCGTTTCCTTGTATAATTTTATGATTTGTAATGAAAAATGTTCCAAAGGTACTTCACTTGACTTCTTGCTGTCATTTTTAATACTTTTGGTCTCTCAATGTATTGAGTACCGGAAAGGCGTACCTAGCCTGTCATGGCCGTTGTTGTCAACGAGTTAAGGAGGTGGCAATACGGAGTCTCAGTTCTGGTGGAGCGATCGAGCAGCGAAGTCAAGGGAAGCGCAGTACTAACGTGTACCTATAGTTCTGTAGTAGTATACCGAGAAACATTGTAAAATAAAATGATTGAGGATAAGGAGAAGGCAGTTTTCTTCAAAGGTGCGAGACAGCCAGATAGCCACAGATATGAGCGATGAGGGTATAATAAGTCACTTCGTACTTCCGTCATCATCTCTCAATTGTAGATTATACTACCATGTGGTTGAAACTTACCTGGTTTGCATATTATATATGAGTAAAACATTAAATAAATAAAGTACAGTTTTTTTCCGAATAAAGCATATTTAAAAAAAAAACTCGCTGTACCTACTGGAATTCCCCATGCAGTTACCATAGAAACACAAACCAATAATTCAAAACGCATTGCTCTTTGAGTTCTTCGACCTCTGACTGCGAGTCACACCCACAAAACCAGGGTATATTGTAATCTGGGTGTAATGTAATTTACGTGTATTGGTAATGGTAATTTGGAAGTACTGATGCTTTCAGACAAATCCGCACATACAGCTAGTTAGGTAATTAGCCCTACGCTGGCCCTGATTTTTGTCATGCTGCTATAACGGGAATATTTTAATCGGACTCCTTTCGCAGGCCTATTTTATCATAATATCCAGACAGGCTACAAATATTAGTGCTTGCGAGTAGATTAATCGATCGCCCGCATCGACTATCGATCCATCTAACTAGTAATCGATGATTTACGAGTGGTTATAAATGTGCGGTCAGCGCTATTTACTGCTAGATAAATGATAGGGGAGTAATTGATGTAGATATTTTAATTAAAATGAGGTTTACTGATGGAAACCAGAGATTTACTAGGTGGGTGGTTAGTACTGCAATAAATCCAATTTGTAACAAAAATGATTTATTATTATAATAATAACTTTGGTGGACAATTCACACAGCGCCATCTAGCCCCAAACTAAGCATAGCTTGTAATATAGGAACCAGACAACTGATAGAATACATATATACTTTTTTGTAAATACATACATAAAATACATATTAACACCCAGACACAGAACAAACATTTATATTCATCACACAAATGGTTGTTCTGAGTGGGAATGGAACCCACGACCTACAGCGCAGAAGGCAGAATTACTAACCAACTGAGCTGTATATAGTGTCTTATGTTGTTAAATTGTAATTATGTTGCATTATCATGGACTAATTTTTATTACGAGTTTTTATTTAACTTGTAATATTTGTATGTTTGTTTAGGTCAAATTTGCCATTGAATTTTAACCAGTTCTCTTTCTTCTATTTTCCTGTTCTCTTAGACTAGGCTGAAATTTGGTATTCACGCATAAATCCAATGCTGCTGCAATACCGTGAGCTGGAGCTGATACTAAGCCAGGTAAAGAGTAAGTAAATCTCAAGGATTATCCTGTAACAATCTAATCCCCCACGAACCTATTGTGATGTAAACTGCATGTAGGAAGTATTTGAATGTTGCAACGTTCAAAAATAGATTATTTAAATCGGTAGGCGTATTGTACAGTATTGTATAGTAAGTTTAGTTTTGCAACAACTTCAGACTGGCCTCACAGCTCAGTTGGTAGTTACTCTGCCTTTTGCATTGTAGTTTGCGGGTTCGATTCCCACCCAAGACAAAAATTTGTGTGCCGAATGAACGAAGAAATAAATGTTTGTTTTGTTTCTGGGTGTTAATATGTATTATATGTATGTATTTACAAAAAAGTATATATATGTATTCTGTCAGTCATCTGGTTCCCACAGTACAAGCTATGCTTAGTTTGGGCCTAGAAAGCTATGTGTGAAATGTCCACCAAAATATTATATATAATATATAATATAATAATGTAATTTATTATATGTATGTATATAATACAATAATATATAATTAAAGAACCAAAGTCTTAAAGAGGTTTCGCCGAATCCAGCTCAAATCACAAAGAGAAAATATAAAATTACAATTTCTAATTACTATTTGTTGAATAAAGACATTTCTGTCATTTTCGTAAGTGGCACTATGAATAAAATGAGCCAAATATTTATCGGTATTGGCTGGTGTGCATTCTCGCACTTCGCGAGTATTTTGAACAGCTTATTAAAAGCACGAACAGAGAACTCCCACAAGGTATTATAAAAGCTGTCCAGGCTGCTGGCTGACCACACATACGACCGGACAGACGTTTGATTTTAACTTATTAGTATTGATTAGTTAAACAACCCCATAACAGTATAATGCACAGTTAGTACGGTGGCAACTAAACGATGGCAATTGTACAACATCCGGTACTAATCGGCAACAAATGAGAGAGTCACGACTCGGTAATTACAGTGCGATGCAATTTGAAAGATACCAACGACGATATAGCCACACACAATACTATCACTGACCTCGCAGCTCAGTTTGTTAGTAATTCTGCCTTCTGAACTGTAGGTCGTGGGTTCGATTCTCACCAGGACAAACATTTATGTGAAGAGCATTGATGTTTGTTCTGTGTCTGGGTGTTAATTTGTGTTTATATGTATGTATTTAATAAAAGTATATATGTATTCTATCAGTCATCTTGTTTCCATAGTACAAGCTATGCTTAGTTTGGGGCTAGATGGCGCTGTGTGAAATAGCAGGGGCATGAGACGTAACATCCCCGTCTCGGGGTGATGGACGCAACGCAATGCGACTTGAGTCATCTCGTACTTTGGTGGAGACGACTTGAGTCATATTGCTGTTGTCCATGGACGGCGGTTACCACTTAACATCAGGTGGGCCTCCAGCTCGTTCTATAACCTACATCAATAAAAAACATATAAAAAATGGTACGTGCCGTTAAGCGTTAGTACCTACTTTTTATATTGGTGGACAAATACACACAGCGCCGTCTAGCCCCAAACTAAGCATAGCTTGTATTATGGGAACCAGATAACTGATATAATACATATATACTTCTTATTGTAAATACATATTAACAACCAGACACAGAACAAACATCTATAATAAATGTTTGTCCTGGGTAGGAATCGAACGAGCGACTACAACGCAGAAGGCAGAGTTACTACCAACGGAGCTGTGAGGCCTGTCAAGAATGAAGAATGAAGAATAAATTATTTATTTAATTTAGAAAAAAAATGGAATCGTTCGTCGGGTAATGACCATTGACACCCTTAACTGATCAGGCGCGCCTTTCTTTATACAGCACACTAGTAAGAAAGACTAGAACCATCCTTTAGAGATCAAAAATCATCGAACAATCGAGAGAGAGTTATCAGGGCATCGAGTGCCAAAAAGTTCCTGAATATTCCAGAATGTTCTAAGAGATTCTAGATTTTTCCTATAACATTATTCTCTGAATGTTCCAAAATTTTATGGGAAATTTAAGAATATGTTACCCGAGGTGTTATGGAATAATCATAGAAGAATCATTTATGATTACGAGCATTAATTTGCCACATATGTAACGATATATCTAATTTATTCCTCAGTTTGGTGATTTTATTTTCGGTCTTATGTAAATATCTATATATTATTATTATTATTATAAATAATGTTTTATATAGTTAGTAGATAATTCCACAATTTATTTTATTCTGTGGCTGTAAAAGCGATTACCTGGAACATTTGATTGTGTAACACTGTAGATACTTCCTAAGCTTCGCTAGATGTATTCAGGGCCTAGAAACGCTCCCAACTTTATTAAATAAAACTAATTGAGAAAAAAAAAAGTCGGAAAAAGTCGTGGAATCCCTCTTTCTCTCTTCTTTCTGACAAGTATTCAATATAATAAAAGCAATGCTATTTGAACCCAGACTTCAACTTCGCATGAAGGTTTGCTACTAACTGAGCAGCAGAGCTGTCTAAATACAGTTAATGTTAGTAAACCTAGGTACGAACGCAATTAATTAGGTTGGTACCTAGCTATGTTGAGTTGTGTGGAAAATACAAGACATGGAATTAATTGCGTAACCTATGTTAGATATTAGTTATTGGATGTGGTATATTGAGACTAAAAGAAAAAGGTTTATGAATTAGGAATACTCGAAAGCTCTATGTTTTTCTTACATTGAGACAGAGACAATACGATGCGAATTGAGCCTTCCCTTACCTAAGTAGGATAGGCCCAATCTTAGTCGTTATCAGTTATTATGGGCACAGATTATCACTTAACATCATCTGATTGTTCTGTAACCTACCTATTCACTTCAAAATGGTAACAACGAGTGGCCCTTAACTATATGAAGATGTTCTGCCGTGTTCCCTTAATATCACAAAACACTTGCTTCAAACCGGAAATAAAGCTAATGCACAAGGTACGGGTTCAATGATTCTTAGGTTGGTAATAACATTTATCCTGGTTATCAAATTAAGTATGATTTAGCTGTAGAAAGTATTTCTTGAGTTATTATTGGGAAAACAATCGTAGCGATGAGCTACTACTACTACTACTAGTCCAGCCACTGGTTCTCTCGAATGAGTGTGGTGAAAGGATTTTAAGTGCGCCTCAAAGGCTCCTTTCTTTTCTTTCGATGAGCTTAGCACTAGTCACGTTTGCGTTGGGAACGCAATGGTAGTGTCACTCACAAAGTGAACAAAGGCCACCACCAGAAAGGCCTCATTCCAGAAAAGGCGTGTAGTAGGCAATTTTTAATTTAACATGTAATTTTTACATAAATGTACTTTATACCTTATCCTTGAGCACACTGCGTTTCTATCCCCCCAGTCGCACAGGAAGTTTACCCAGCACGCGCGCTGTTTCCTCGTTCGCAGGATGTTTTGCGCGCGCAAAGCTTTTGAATTCCCAACGCTTTTGAATTAGGAACACTCGAAAGCTGCTTGCTATTTCTGTTTTTCTGACATTGAGGTTTAATATATTTCTGGAAAAGAAAAGAGGTCTTATATCTCAATCTTCGGTGATAAAGTCAGAAATTTCTGCTAGAAAAATCTTAATTGTACCTAAAGTAACGGTGCTATTTATTATTATACATAATACATTTCCTATAGATCATACCAACTGCCAGCAAGCTAAATTAATTTGCTCGCTTCTTACGCTTGTCGAAAGAAAGTAACAAGAAACTTTTTGTTACCAAAAAGTTTGCTAATGTGGGGTCAGATACGAATAGTGTAAGCGGCTGCTACAGGCTTCTTATTACCTAGGTTACTTATTACATATTCCTTGCTCTTTCCTAATCGTCTTCGGGGCTAGCAAAGATGCTAGGTGAATTATCTAGCCTTTTCGGTTTTTATCCAGCATAGTTTGCTTTTGCTGGCAAAAAGTTACACGCTGTGCGCATTAAATTACTGATATAAGTACAGACTTAAGTACCTATGTAGTTAAGTAAGTAGGTAGGTAACGACGCTTAGTTAATTACCTAATGGTAAGTATAATTATAGACATCGTAATTATAGTCTTTCTAGATATTTTAAATGCTCATTTCGAGCGGCATTCATTGCTGCTTGCTTTTTCTCTTATTCGCATTTCTGTGCTGAATGCGTGGAATGAAGATTGCTTTGTCCTTATTTCTTCAGTTTAAAAGCACAGTATATTTTCGAAAATTCGAAGTTTTTAATGCCAATAATTTGCGGGCTGCCCATTAAGGATCTTTCCTGCGGAAATTACAATTGATGAGGTTGGATCGCTAGCGGATTTGCAACACAAATAATGGCACTGTTTAAATCCTCTCTTCCCACTACTCTATGGAAACAATGTGTTGAAAGGATTAAAGGCTACTTTCGTGCATTCGTTCTTTCCACCGCGAACGACTTGTAGTGGCAACTAGTTGAATCAAAGGTTTTTTTTTACATAAACTATCAACCCATCCTGGCTTCAAATGGGTATCAGAGCATAGGTAGGTACGTCTAAAAAAAGCGATGATCTCATTTAATTTAATAACTGTATTGGCGCATGCAGCGTCCAGTCAGCATGATTTTCTCAGACATCTTCAACAATCATCATCATATTTCAGCCAATTTACTCAAACCCTATTTTATTATACACCCAAACCTTCCTCATAGATCAATCTCTCTCCGTCCTTAGTTAAAACCGTATGAAAATCCATTCGGTAGTTTTTGTATTAACCGCGTTCAGACTTATTGTTTTATAATAGTATTAAGTGATACGTACGTTGTTTTATAAGTTGGTAAAAAACATTTTTTATGTAACTTAGTTACGGAACAGCTGATAAGACGTTATGTTGTGGCCCCCATCCATGACAAAAGCATTATTTGGGTCCTCCCGTATAAGTCGCTTCGCATTGCGCCCGTAACTCTAAAACGTGAAGGAGGAATGTCTCATGTGTCTGTAATTTTCAGACAAACACACCTATTTAACCGGAACCCAGTTGGTACTGCTAGTTCGTAACAGACAGAATAAAAACGGTAGCATCACTTGCCCAGATGAACTTGGCACAAGTTCTACTGGCTGGAAAAGGAGAGTTACCTTAAGAATACTACATATAACAAAGGGTAGTAATGTTATATTATTTAGCACAACCATACTTACCCACTGGTACATACTAGGTATGAAATGTGTTGCCCTCTCTTGAATAATGTTAGCATGGCCGGGAACATCTGACTTTGACAGTGGCAGCATATTTGCAATCAAACTACTTCATTGGTGACGTCAAACTGACAATTGGTTTTGGTTTTTAACACTGGCAGAGTTGTGGTCGTGGCAGAGGCATGCGTCACATCAGACAATGAAAAAAAATTGATGTGAAAAACCAGATTTTTATTTAAATTACCCATAAGTAGGTAATTTGGGCAAAGTTGTAATATACAGGTTCTCTAATAAGTTTTGTGTAACCTCACAACGTGAATAGAAGGCGGAATCACTCCGTAAGGTAATTTTTTCATTTCAATCAATATTTCGTTGAGTACAATGTCATTGTAGTTGTTGGATTCGCTTTGTATCATAACAATAGATAATTTTCTGACACACTCTGTTGTTTTTCGAGGTAAACCCTCATTCATATTCGATGTGATTAGATAAGATCATAATTATAACATTCTTCAAAGACACGCTAATAGCATCAACAAATCATTCCATCATCAAAATAAATTATAGTCTTAGTTAATTAGGGGTTTAAGCAGTTTCTGAGTCTACCCCCGACAATAACAAACCAACAATTGTTATCTGTTTAGTATATAAGAGTAAACTAAAGCATAATTTCTCCACTCCAGTGCTACAATGTCAGAACGTGAGCCAATCAGCGGTTCTAGCAAGGACTATGGAGCGACCACCAGTATCCCAGCCGTGGGCTTCACAGACTTCAGTCCAACGGAGCTCTACAACCTCAGCGAGGGCATTGCGGACAACATCAACAGTATCAACAGCGGTCTCAAAGCGTTGGAGAGGACAATGAAACAAATCGGAGGGTCTAATGACAATGTTCAGCTAAGGGATAAAATGTAAGTAAAACTGAAGGTTTTTCAAGATGTTGCACAGCCAACCTCACCGGTGGATAAAATAGAAGAGCAGTAGAACTCTCGGCAAGTTTGTCCGGGGGAGTACTGCCACTATGGCAATTTCTGCCACCAAGCAGTGACGCATTCGCGTTACTGTGTTCCCGTTTGAAAGGTGTGGTTCCCGGTGAAATTAAAGGCACATGAGACATTCCGCCTACATGTCTAAGAGTTACGGGCGCATATGATGAGACTTGGGTTTTGTCGTACCTAGTAGGGGTGGACTAAAATTGCATCAGTTGTTATGGGCCGAGGTTACCACTTAACACCAGGTGGCCCGTTCGCTCGTTCCGTAACTGTGTCACATAAAAAATAATGGTTGGCAAACTTACAAATTACAATAATCACATACTTCAATAATAGTACTACAAATTTACAATGGGAAAAAAAAATTGGTATATTAGGAATTGAGAATACGACTAGGTATACTAAATATGTTAAACAGAAGCTGACCATTCTGACTTAATAATATACAAATCAATAATCATTCGGTATTATATCATGTACTACAATTAACTATTCACGAATTTTTCAATATGCTGGTTTATTAGGTGCCATTCGTATTTAAGATACAAGAGAATTCTTACCGCAATAGTTCAGTTTGGATTAGATAACAATTTTATGTTTGCATTACCTGAACTCCTTAGTTGAATTTTTTGGTATATAATCCTAGCTTTTGCTCATTATTACTCACTATTACGGGTAGAAAGTTTTATACAATAGCGGAAGTGACTCACGACATTCCAACAGTAATGTTAGTTGCAGTGAAATGAAGCCAATTATAGTTGTGTCTAGGGGTAGCCCTCAAAGGATAAAGGCTGTTTGTTATACATACTATAGTTAGTTTCAATTAACTATCATTACATTTGCATTATATAGCAGATTTTAGAAATATTCTTGTAAGCATAATTTTTGGTTCTTTATTAAAATACAAATACAAAAATATTTATGAACAAAGTAAGGGTAAAAATAACTGTTGAAGCTCTGCCTCCTGTTTTAGTTTACAGGAAGCACTGTCTTCGAAATATAGAAACATACATAATCACTCTTACGTTGTCGATAAGTACATAGTATTCATTGAGTGCCCTGATTAATGAAGACATAATAGTGCTTATCCATTATCCACTGAAGTAAAAGGGGAATAGTATTATGTTATGGCTGATTTATACTGGACTTGCTGATAATTCTGTTGGTATAACATGTCTGTGACTACACGCAAAAAGGGCCCATTGGTGGCCTAGTTGCGGAAACCAGCTCGCGCTACAAGTAACATGTCTGTGGCTGTCTGATGAATTAGATATTTATTTATGGGAAGAACTTGAGATGGACTTAGCTGAGGTACTTGTGGAGAAATAATGACCATGAGCACACCACTTGATGGATCTCGATTGGAGTCTTCAGGTCCAAACTTTGTCAACATTACCTATCCATGCAAAACAAGGAATAAAATGAGCATTATTTTATGGTATTATTATGGTTTATGTATATTTATTATATATGTATATGTGTGTATACTATATATATATATGTATGTATAATAAGTTTAATTATGTAGTAGTATGTATGTGTATAAGTAACTTTAATCAAATGCACTACTACATCCACTCCACACTACACAAAGGTTAGCTGGAAGAAAATGCTATTTAGCATTAAGTTTGCCCATGTACTTTTTTTACTTGTGCAATAAAGCATTTTCTATCTATCTATCTACCACTTGTCATGTCTATGTTGCAGTGGTGTTGTTCAATAATGCCTACCCATATAAACTATTTTGTGTATCATTAACTAGGCAATGGATGTTTTAATTGCCCCGCATCGTTTATACCATTTTACATTTTGCACATTTCCTTTGTATAGAATGTTTATTAATGTACAAAATGCGGGTAACACATAGTATTCTTTTAATAATAACATACTTATATCACCTCCAGCCATGACACTCAGCAGAAGATAAACAGTTCAGTGTCAGCGGTAGCGAGGGATATTCAGGGACTGGGTGCAGTGGTCCGCCGGGGAGACAAGCCACACAAGTTGCAAGTGGAACGACTCACCCAGGCCTTCAAAGATGCCCTGTCTAACTACGAAGCAGTGCAGAAGGTATTCTCATATTCTTAGGTTATACCTGACTAGTGACCCGCCCCGGCTTTGTCCGGGTGCTATTCATTTACCAATTAACAAACCTAATAATTTTTTATTTCAAAATACCTTATGTACATGCAAATGCAAAGATAGTCTGTCAATCCTCTCTCATCCTGTGATCCTGTGGTCATAATACCAGGTTTTAAGCAAATAAATGACTGATTCTGCTGCCTCAGTATTACCATACTTGGAATAATAATGTTCTTACTTCGCACATTCAGCTCCTCATACTAATATCTAGGTGCAAAATTATTAAAGATCACCTTCTTAATATTTATTTATATATTCGTCCGGCTACTTTTCCTAGGGGTAAAACGGGTGCGTGATAAAGCCCAATTCCACGCGGACGAAGTCGCGGGCAACAGCTAGTATTTATATAAACAAACAAACTTTGTATATTTTAGCAAGTGTCAGCCAAGATGGCGGCACACATGCCTCGCGCGCGCGCCGACCCTCGCGCGGTGCAAAACCAACCCATTGCCGATGATGAGGAAGCCACGCTGTTAGCCAATCTGCAAGCGCAGGTATCAAAGCTGTTGCTCATTTACCAATGAGCCTTATTTTTTGATGTGAAACATCTATAGCCGCACGTAAAACCGATTTCTGGGTTGGCGACGCGTCGCCACGGCATGAGCGCTGATTGGTCCGTTCAAGGTTACGACAAATCATAAACATTATTAGTGATGGGGTACTTAGTTTCTTACAAAATAATGTCGATGTTTCACATCTGCCAGGCGTACCGTGACGGCTCACATTTTTTTATATTATAATTGGGCATTGGAATTATAATTAATTATATTGTATTGTATTGGGCCTAGTTATACAGAAAGCAGCCATGTGGCATTTTTGTCCATAAATGAGTTATAAACGTGGCCATACTAATTTCGACATGTCGGATTTTTTGCAAAGACAGCCATGTCGATATCTCTATTTTTCATGGAGATATGAGCCAATACAATATATGAATCAATACATAACCGAAGTAACCATCGACAGAAAAACGCTTATAACTCCATTTGTACTTTTTCCCCACATGGCTGTTTTCTGCATAACACGGTCCAATTATGGATCGAGCCGACGCGACGGCCCAACTGGTGTTAAGTGGTAACCTCTGCCCATAACAACTGATGCGACTTGGATCGTCCCCTACTAGGTACGACAAGACCCAAGACGCATCGTCGCGCTTGAGTCGCGGCGAACCGTGACTCAAGCGCTGGTTTACGGTATAGACAGGCCTCACAGCTCAGTTGATAGTAACTCTGCTTTCTGCGCTGTAGGTCGTGGGTTCGATTCCCACTAGGACAAACATTTGTGTGACGAATATAGATATTTGTTGTGTCTGGGTGTTAATATGTTTTATAATGTATGTATTTACTAAAAAGTATATAAGTATGTAAGTTGTCTGGTTCCCATAGCTATGCTTAGCTTACTTTGGGGCTAGATGGCGCTGTGTGAGATGTCCACCGATATTATTATACACATTGTAAGATCATTGAATGAATGGAGATTGAACGTGTGTTGTTTGCGCAGGCGCGGTTGGTGGATTTCGAGACGAGCATGCTCGCAGAGAAGGAGGCGTACATGAGCAAGATCGAGGCGGACGTACTAGACGTCAATCTGATCATAGAGGAACTCGCGACCATCGTGCACCAGCAGGGGCAGACCGTCGGTATGTTATCACCACGAAGCCAATGAAACATAGACTAAATAACAAAAGAATTTTTTGATTGAAAGTATTTATTTTGCCATAAACAACGCAATACTTTTCTGCCGCCAAGCAGTAACGCATTCGCGTTACTGTGTTCCGGTTTGAAAGGTGTGGTTGCCGGTGAAATTACAGGCACATGAGACATTCCACCTTCACGTCTCACAGTTACGGGCGCATACGATGCGACTTTGGTCTTGTCATACCTAGTATGGGAGGACCCAAGTCGCATCGGCTGTTATGGGCCGAGGTTACCACTTAACACCAGGTGGGCCGTCGGCTCGTTCCGTAACTGTATTACATAAAAAAAAAAATACAAATGTAGGTATACACTTAAACACACATTAAAAACTAAAAACAGAATTAGTTTGTCACAACTGACAACAAAGGAATGTGTTGAGTGGTCAAAAAGGGTCTCCACAGTTCTGCACACACTGGAAGATGGCGCAGCGCTGGTTTTCAGGCAGCGGCCTCAGGTGAGGTTGTGTTGCAATTCTTCGTATTTTCGTGTCACTGGTTCTCTCGCACCAGTGTGGTGAAAGGATTTTAAGTGCGCCTCAAAGAGGCTCCTATCGTGCACTTGACACGTGTCTTCGAGTTTTTAGTTCTACGCCATGTCGATTTCCTTACGATGTTTTCCTTCGAAGAACGTGGTTTTGCGCACACAAAACGTCGGGATTTGAACCGGGTACCTCCGGATTGAAACTCGGGGTCAGTACCACTAGGCAACCACGCTGTTGCAATGATATTATATGTTGTCTACCCACCGGCAGACACAGTGGAGAGTCACATAGAGTCTGCGAGCGCAAACGTGGAAGCCGGCGCGGAGGAGTTAGCCAAGGCGGCCGAGCATCAGCGCCGATACCGCAGGAAGATGTTTATACTCACAATCATCGGCCTAGTCCTGCTAGCGCTCTTCATACTGTGGATCGTCAAGGCGTTCAAGTAATGACATCGAACCCGCGACCACTTCGAACAGTGTGGAAACTGGCCTCAGCACCGAGTGTGTGTCGTGCCATGTTTTGTCTCGACATATGTTTCGGACTGTGTTTATATATTCTAAACTTGATTGGGTAATCGTATTCAACAATATAATTCAATCGTAAAAACCTCAAATTTGTTTTGTGGAATGTTTTTTCTCGTAACATATTTCATAGATTATATTTACACTATAAAATATCTAATCATTAATATTATAATCGACATAATTGGAAAATAAATTCAACTTTTTTTTTTGACACTAATTTAGCTTGCCATTCCCTTGGAATTGTACCATAAACAAGCATATAAAAAAATCAACATAACATAGTTATATTATTCAAGAATATATTAAAATTTTAACTTAATAGCGTGAACCACTAATTGACTCTTCTTGACCATCGTTAGCTACAAAGCTGTTGGTTCTCCATGTAATATATAAATAAACAATTTGGTTAAGTTATTAAAAAACTTGATACGCAGTCGACGTACAACTTAGGAATTGATTAAACACTTATGCAATGTTTAGTATCTACTAATCTTATGAACTGTGATTAATTTATTTATTGTTATGATTTTTTGTTATTATTTAAATAAGTTGTTTGCATGACTAAATCAATGGTAGGAGTACACGCAATATTCCAGCATAATATTATGATTAGGTTTATGAAGTTGCAAATCGAAAAATATGTGGACATTGCACCCAGCCCCATATAGCCTAAAACTAAGCATAAGTTGTAGTATGCAAATCAGACAAATTATAGAATTCTTAAATCCATTTTTGTAGATACGTCCATATTAACAACCCACAGACACAGAAAAACAAATATATTCGTCAACCAAATGTTTTTCTGGGTGGGAATCGAACCCGCGACCGCGCAGAAGGCAAAGTTATTACCAATTGAGCTGTGAAGTCATTCGTAATGTATTTATGACTGGCTTTGGTCATTCATCGTTTAGCAAAATTACTTTCACTTTGCAGATCATAAATTATCACGAGCGATAATTGTATAAATGAATGATTAGTTGCCTAAATGTATTCGTTTGTATATTTTGTTAATGGAAGTATTAAAAAAATACGCTTTTTATATTCGCTCATTAATTTAAACTCATATTGTTATTTATATTAAAATAACATTATTTGTAGTGCCCATATTTCATAAATAAATTAATGTAAGGCCTGCCTTTACATTCATCATAAGTTATCCGCTGATAAATTAAACACCGACATAATTTAACATTAAATTAAAAAGACGTAATTGTATGTACAAATTTATCACTTTTTTAAATTGTGTATTATTATAATGAATATGTAATTTGTATCTGACTGCTGTAACACTACCCTAAATATTATATTTATGACTCTTATATATTATATTTAACTCTAGTTGTCAATACGCCAACATTTTTCCTATAAATCTTCGAAAAATTAAATATTCGAGATCCTTTTTTTAAATAATTTTTCATCGCTACTTGTTTATTTACGTCACATTTTGTATTATGTATAACTAGCTATGTATTGCCTTAATGACGTAGAAATAATTATATGATCGTAGATAGGTTTTGTAGTAAAATTTAATCATCTGATTTCTTATTTAAGTTGAAATGTTATTAAACATTCCCACATAATTAAGAAAATATATCGAGGGACTGTCCTTCAGGGGTTAACGGAAAAACTGTCGACCTTCCTACATTATACATTTTTATACATATTAGTCAATAACTTATTAATATAATATTAATAAGTATTTGATTTCGTTTCTCTTTAATTCGCGGGTTAATTACCCAAAGGTTACTCGTTAAATTATAATAAACTTGTTGAAATATTATGTAATTAGAACTTTATTATTAAAAGTAAATATGAAATGATAATCTGATATGGAATGCGTCGATAGTTTCCCTATAAAGACCCTTAGCATGGTATCATATGTATATTTGTGTTAAATGATTATTAAATAAAATACTTTTGTACCAAAAATTGTCTGATTGAATTCCTCCCCAGACAAAAATCAAATTATTCTGAAACGACCTTTTATTGCACACAAAGTTACATATTATATATAACAATAATACAGGCAATTTTTATCTAACTTGTTATAAATATTTATCCAAGGCTATCGGAAAACATCCATCTAAGACTGCACGTAACTAAGCCAACATCCAAATAAATTTATTTTAGAGTTTGGGTTGAAAAGCTCCGAGTCCTAAAGCATCCAAGACGCGACTTTCTTCCTATCGTACTGGACTCTGCATGCCCATTTTAGTCCAGTCAAATTACGGCTAAAAACGGGTCAAATTACGGCTAAAAACGGGTTAAATAAACATGAGCGAACAGTTTGGGGATTTTGAGGATCGATAGGGGGGTGTATTTAACCCAAATTAAATACCCAATTTTTAAATAGTTTAACCGATTGACCTTTTTATATTGCGACAGTGGCGCGGATTTCGCTCGGTAAAGTAATAAATAATAATAATAATAAGTAATAATAACTCCGAAGGTATTGGCATTACAGAAAAAAGTTTAAGAACAAAATTGTTCATAATATAAAGATCTACACTTTGATGATCGGTAAAATTTAATAAAATTGAATGGTTGGGGAGAAAACGACGAAAAATAGAAAAAAATTAATGTTATAAAAAAGTTTTAGATAAAAAAGTTAGTAAATTTAATTTGGAAGAGAAAAGGTCTCTACAATTTTTTGCCTAACACTAACCATTCTCGAGATATCGAATTAAACGCGTTTCCATCGAAATGACCTTGAGCTGACCTCAGTACAAACCCTCAAATTGGAATTTATGCTCAGTATACACCCCCCTATCGATCCTCAAAATCCCCAAACTGTGTTCGCTCATGTTTATTTATTTCGTAATTTGACTGGACTATTTCTGCCGCCAAACAGTAATGCATTCACATCACCGTAATCCAGTTTGAAATATGTGGTAGCCGGTGAAATTACAGGCACGTGAGACATGCCACCTTCGCGTCCTAGAGGTTCGGGCGCATCCGATGCTACTTGGGTCCTGTCGTACCTAAGGCGAGAACCGTCGCATTGCTAGTTATGGGCAGAGGTTACCACTTAACATTAAGTGGGCCATATGCTCAACGAGTAAATGAAACATAAAATTCCCCTAGTGTTATAGTTTTGTCGATACCACATAATTATCGACTTCAATTATATCGTCAAAAACTAATACAATAAATCTGATTGTATTATGATTGAAAATTGATTTATATATTATGTAATTATTATTTTTCAATCTTCTATACTTCTTATAAACCTGATTATCTGTTTCATATATTTAAATTGAGTTGACTTTTTAATTTTACTTTATACTAACGCTCCACAGTGAAAAGTCACCCCACGGGAACCATACATTTATCCGGGATAGAAAGAAATAATTGAAAAATATATCAAAAAATGTTTTAATCATACAATAATATCACGTCTCTTTTGAGTTGACAATAACATGAAATTAACTGGCGATTCTGTAACTCAAATAGTTGTTATTTTCCTAACGTTTTATACAAAAAAAATATTGCTTTTCTCTACAGAACTGATTATCTTATACGATAATATGGTACTCAATGTGTTAATTACATTAATTGGACACAATTTTTTTTTATATAAAAAATACTAGGACTTCCAACAATTATAACTAACAACAAACATTTTTTACATTATTACACTTTTCGATATTTTACTCTCAAGTCTGATTAGATAACGCAAAACACCAAAACTCTTTAATTTATGATTCGGTTTATTATATGGATACACTCCGAAAGCATTCTTAATAAAATACAGCTCAGATAGCAATTTCATCTCTTATTTTAGTTTCTGTTATTTGTAATGTTTCGATAGGTTGTCGAGATAGTTTAAAGTCCGAACCCAGACAGATATGGATAATTAATAAAATTATTGCTTCAATTTACAAACTACAAACTAAAACGAATCATGATACAAAATAAAAAATTTAAAACCAATAATGGTAACGACTTAATTTGGACTTTCATACTTATAACTATGCGATTTATTGTCGCAGTTTACTTAAATAGAATTTTAATGCGCGACCTTAGAACACATTTTTGATTGCAGAATATTATTGTGTACTTCTTTGTCTTGAAAGCCAATATTGGGATAAAAGTATATTCGGGAACTATTTTTAACCACTGCATTATATAATGATGTTTTTCGTCACTATCGCCTTCAGTCCATTTAATATTAATATTATCACAATAATATTGTATATTATTGTGATAATATTACGCCTTTAGTACACGGACGATATTTGTGCGAACAGACAAGGACACGAATATAAAAATAGCGTAGGATAGAAAGAGAGATTTCGATGCCGCTCGCGAATATTTTTGTAAATACATATAATACAATTAATACTCAAACACAAAACTAACATCTATGTTCCTGATACAAATCGTACAGTAAAATACAGTAATTTTTTCTGATCACCATCCAAATAGTTATTTCACATATTTTTGTTTAATTCAATTTTAATATTACTTACAATTTTCCTATTAAATTTGCATGCTGTAAAGTAGAACATAGTTGTACTTGTACCCTTTATACCTATATTTCGCAAATAAATGAATTATGAAATTATTTTCTTTCTAGCTATGTATGAGACAGCAAAGGGTAAGAAACACAATTTTTGCAACAAACTGTTAATTTGTGAAAACTTTTCTTAACATTTTAGTAATGATACTAATACCAACAATTATATTTACATTTACCAAAGATTTGAACTGACAAATAATTATATCTCTACATTGCTGTCTCTTTCCACGGCTCCTGCACGGTAGGAGACAAAAACTATTACGACCAACTTTAGTGTTGCCAACGTTCGTCGCCATCAAACAGACTTCGAATTTTCCTCAAGTAACAAAATAAATTATGGTATAAAAGTACATGAAATAAAGCCAGCGATACACTTACGTGGAGAATAAATTATGAGTTTTCTTAGACATTTGGTTGATAAAAATGCATTATTTCCAACTAAACTACCCTTTACGTATGTTAACTTAATACTACATTACATTCGGTACAAAACATTATACCAGAAATCTCGACTATAGAATGTTGAATTTAGTTAAAAGAATAACTAGAACGACATTGATTATGAATTATGAATGAATGATGAACGAACGGAAAACCAACTTAATCACCAATGAACGAGAATGATTCCTCCTTATCTCGCACTAGGATGCCATATTTTGTCCAGTTATTTTTATTTAAAAACCAAATTCCTACTGAACCGATTCTGATGAAATTTCTCTGAGACTAATCTGAAAGTGAATCCTTTCAAATAAAAACGCAGCCGGATTGAGCACCTCCTCCTTTTTCTAAAGTCGGTCACAAAACTGCTTTCGATCAAGTCTGATACAGGCTCTAGTTGTCAGAAGCATAAGAATTCATTCAATCGACTTGAGGCCCCATCCACTGAAGTTACATCCTCATAATTAACATCTACTTAGTTTTTCTGAAACTGTGGTCTCATTTGGCATTTTGGAACCCCTTGCCACAACCGGGCTAGCCTTGGGGGTACTGGCTGGCTTGCGCTGGCAGATCAGATCACTTGGCGTGATGTCGTTAGGAAGGGTTACGTAGCTAAGCATATTTTCCGTTAACCTCTTCATAAATGACGTAACAAATTCGAATCGAAACACATTTTATTTTCCATTTTTGTTAGTCGATTATCGATATTTTGCTATCAACAAGGTGTCAATCGCGACTCCTTTCTGTACATTTTATTTATAATGGCTTTTACAATAGTAAAACAGTGGTACCCGGTCCGTGGCGGCGCGCGGCGCATCGTATACTACCGCAGCTTGGCTTGTCGCTGTTGCCACATCGCGTACTTAGCGCACGCCGTGTCTATCATCTGGTTGAGGTGTTTCGTGAGCGTCGTCGCTAAAGGGGTCAAGTCGCGGAGCATTTTATCCTGAAAAAAATAATTAATTATGGGGGGGCCTCGTTGCTCGCGTCCGTAGATGATAACCCTTTGACACGTGTCCCCCGAGTGGTGCGAAAGGAGCAACCCAAAGTAGCAGTAGAACTTGTGCTAAGTTCGCCCGGAGAAATACTGCCGCCACAGCTGGTAATCTGGCGCCAAGCAGTGATGCACTCGTGTTGCTGTGTTCCGGTGGAAGGGAGTGGGTGCCGGCGAAATTGCAGGCGCATGAGACGTAACATCCCCGTCTCGGGGTGATGGACGAAACGCAATGCGACTTGAGTTATCTCGTACTTTGGCGGAGAGGACTCGAGTCGCATTGCTGTTGTCTATGGGCGGCAGTTACCACTTAACATCAGGTGGGCCGTCAGCTCGTTCTTTTTTTTTTTTTTTTTAATGTAATACATTTACGGAACGAGCCGACGGCCCACCTGGTGTTAAGTGGTAACCTCGGCCCATAACAGCCGATGCGACTTGGGTCCTCCCATACTAGGTATGACAAGACCAAAGTCGCATCGTATGCGCCCGTAACTGTGAGACGTGAAGGTGGAATGTCTCATGTGCCTGTAATTTCACCGGCAACCACACCTTTCAAACCGGAACACAGTAACGCGAATGCGTTACTGCTTGGCGGCAGAAAAGGGCATGGTGGCAGTACTTCCCCGGACGAACTTGGCGAGAGTTCTACTGCTCTTGAAATTGCTCTGTCACTAATATAACATAAATTAACAACTAAAATATTAGCTGACATCTCACACAGCGCCATCTAGCATCAAATTAAGCATAGCTTGTACTATGGGAACCAGATGACATATAATACTGTTTCTTGTAAATTAATACATATTAACACCCAGACCTAGAACAAAATCTATGTTGGTCATACAAATATTTGTCCTAGGTGGAAATCGAACTCAAGACCAGAAGGAAAACTGAGCTGTGTCTGTATATTATGTATTTACAAAAAAAAAAAATATGTATTCTATCAGTTCCCATAGTACAAGGTACGCATAGTTTGGGGCTAGATGGCGCTGTGTGAATTGTCCACCAATATTATAATTACTTCTTTTTTAGAAATAAAGCTTTCGAAATAACAGCACAATCGAAAAGTGACACTCGTGTAAAAATTTCAATTTCGTTCAGAAATTATGTACACACTTCGAAATTGATTGGTCGCACTTAAACTGACACAAGTTACCTCAAAAGGCCTTAATTTGACGTTCCTAAAGCGCAGTAAGGCCTCGTAGAAGTAGTGGAGCGCGGATATCTCGTCGTCGGTGGCGGCCGGCTGCGGTAACCGGCGCCACACCTCGCGCACCAACTCCCCACACGACACGTACAGACGGTGCAGTTCACATTTCACGTCGGCCGGTATCAGTTCTGCGGGGACAAACCGAACTGTTAAACTTGTTCGTCTGGGGGAAACGCTGCCACCATACCCATTTCTGCCGCCCAGAGAGATTTGTGAAAATATATTAGAAAGAATGTAAAATATTTTATTTGTGGAGTTAAGCTTACACAGCACATTCACAAAAGACACAACCAACTAAATATTAATCATGTATTATTATAAATATATATTTTAAATTATTTTGAAAAAGCCTAGATGCCAAAAAGAGTACTCTGGCTCAGCATAAAGTTAGTTGGACGGCAAACTAACGCTGGTCTTCCGACAGAGCTGTTTATTGAAGCCACGGAACGATAACAAAACTAATTTTTTTTTACACAGAATACAAACTACAATAAAAACATACATATTAAAACAATAAAAAAGCGTGGCGTTCTAGTGGTACTGACCCCGAGTTTCAAACAGGAGGTAGCCGGCTCCAATCCCGATGTGCACCTATGAGTTCGCTAGAAACATTTATGTGCGCAACAACACGTTCTCAAAACTGTGAAGGAAAACAACTTGAGGAAACAGACATGTCGTAGGAAAAGTGTGAAGTGCACGAAAGGAGCCTCGTTGGGGCGCATTTTAAATAGTTTCACCACACTGTTTCTCTCGAACCAGTGACTGGAATAGAGTAGTGGTGCTGTAGTTAGGATGTGTACTGACGCGACATGTTGGCGGCGCGTTGCGTGCGCATGAGCGCGCCGCCGGGGGACAGCTCGCCGAGCGCGCCCACCGCCGCGCCGCAGCTCACGCCCACGGGCCGCGAGCACTGCTGACCCACCGACCACGCCTGTGCAACACACCACACATGTATATACAATAGGGGAGAATGGACAACAACGGGAAATAGCTCGTGATAACTAGTGTAAGTACCCCAAGTGAAAACAGACATTTGTAATACTGGAGGGGGGTTTGGGGGTGAATGTTTAAATGACGCATAATCAATAATAATAATGGCAGACAATTCACACAACGCCATCTAGCCCCCAAACTTAGCATAGCTTCTGCTATGGGAATCAGACAACAAATAGAATACATATATACTTTTTTTTTAATACATACATATCACATCATTTTAAGAGCAGTGGAACTCTCGCCAAGTTCGTCCGAGGATGTACCATGCCCATTTCTGCCGCCAAGCAGTGACGCGTTCGCGTTACTGTGTTCCGGTATGTAAGGTATGGTTGCCGGATAAAATTACAGGCACATGAGACATTCCACCTATACGTCTCATAGTTACGGGCGCATACGATGCGACTTGGGTCTTGTCGTACCTAGTAGGGGAGGACCCAAGCCGCATCGGTTGTTATGGGCCGACGTTACCACTTACCACCAGGTGGGCCGTCGGCTCGTTCCGTTACTATATCCGGTTAGTAGTAGTACGGTCCGGAACGTCACCTCACAGAGCGCTTTTAAAAGCTTACGTGTGAAAGGCGCCGATATTTAAGAGCATTTTTTGTCCAGTTAGTGATTTAGGTTTGTACTTCCTCTAAGATTCTGCACTCTTTTCAAATTACATGAAAAAAAAAATCTTTTTCGTTTCATACTCACTTGGCATATCGACGCTAACGCTGACAGGGGAGGTGAGTTATTCGTTTGTGTATTCGTTTGGTGTATTTGAGATGATGGACCTAATAAATATCGTTCTATCTGTAAATACAAACAAAAATATCACATTATAGACTATTAATATATTATTTTGATAATAAAAACATAATACCCACAAATGGCTTACTGAATTTCTGCCCACTACGGGAATTAAGGCGTGAATTTATGTATGTACCCACTTAAAATGAAATGTTTGTCTGATGAACCCAGATGTATGCTCTAAGTCTGTATTGTAATATACATAACTGACTGGCAGACTGTTTGGGTCGTGGGTTCGATTCCCATCCAGGAAAAATATTTGTATAACGAACATAAATAAATGAATATATATAAAAATTGATGGACATTTCCCCCAACGCCATCTAGCCCCACAGTAAGCTAAGCTTAGTCATTTATTGAAGGCTACAATATGGTTACCTTAGACAGTTTCAAGTGCTGAGCGTCTGCGGTGCTGCTGGCGCCCTCTAGGTCCTCGTAGTGTATATTTTCCAATATCCGTTTCCTCTTTTGTAGGGGTTCCCCTTCCGTTATGGGTACGCCGTTAGACGTCGACTCTTTCACGCCATTTTCTACTTGTTTTTTACTACTATCTGTATTACTACTTGTTTTATGACTAGCTTTGAGCACCTGAAACAGATAGCATATTATTAAATGTTATACATTTATGTATTTATTAAATATATATAAATACATAAATGTCTCTGTGGCACAAATAAATTATATTTTTCATTCTAATAATTACTTTGCTTAGCAAAACGAAAAACCGACTTCATAGCCAATAAACGAGAATGATTCCTTTTGATTTAAAAACCAAACTAATTAACCTTTCTATGAAATTTCTATGGCATCAATCTGAAGTTATATATACTTTCCAGTACAAAAATAATTTTCCAAATCGTTTTTTTTTTTTTTTATTATAGTATATATAAAAGAATGAGGTAACAAACAATAATAGAAAATACAATCAAACTCTTCACCTTTCAATCTTCCGATTATATAAATATTATTTTGTGCTATGACCACTCACCATAATAGAGTGTTGGTTGAACCGTTTTATCATATTCCTGTGTATAGACGTGCTATCTCCTTTCTCTTTGACGGGCGGCGCGTCGTCGTCAGTGGGGAGCAAAGGCACGGATTCCGTGAATTGGGGTAAATCCACCTGGGGGCAAATGAAACTGGGTCAACATTATATTTTGTAGGGACAGGACTGGCGTCACAGCTCAGTTGGTAGTAACTCTGACTTCTGCACTGTAGGTCGTGGGTTCGATTCCCACATAGGACAAACCACCACCTCCATTTCCAAGGCAGGCTTGCCACTACGGAGCAATCGACGTTTTACTCACTGTGAGATCCAAAGTAGTATGTTTCATAGCGGAGGCAATGGCTTGGTCGTCTAACTTTGCACATTCACCAAAAAGGTCCTTACTTGAGGATGAGGCGATACGGTCCCTGAAACAAAACATTTATGTAATCACTAGCTTTTACCAGCGGCTTCGCTCGCGTTAATGTTGATTTTGAAAATCATTAAAGCAAATCGGACGACGCAATAAAAAGTTTCATACAGTTTTTAGTGGGCCATCTCGCACGTTCCGTAATTTGTTCAAATAAAAAAGTGACAATGAGCCCGGCCCCGGCCGTGGGGGCGCCCTGCGTGGGTACTAAGTGATACATCAAAAATAAGTTACTATCTTATCTATACAAATAAATAAAATTGGAGTGTCTGTTTGTAATATTAAAATAACCGCTTTTTACTAAGTGCATAGATGTATACACGGTACATATACCAAAGCAACATTTTTTACAATTTTTGTTTGTCTGTCTGTTTGTTCCGGCTAATCTCTGAAATGGCTGGACCTATTTTGACGGGACTTTCACTGGCAGATAGCTGATGTAACAAGGAGTAACTTATGTCACTTTTCCGAGGGGTAAAATAGAGGTGCGCGATAAAACCGAATTACACGCGGACGAATTCGCAGGCAACAGCTAGCTATATTATAAAACATACCTATGAAAATAATGGGACTGAAAGAACTTAGTCCAGAATTCGGCTTCGGTCATCTTATTCGGTACATAGTCTATGTGTTTCTTCCTGACCGCCGGGTAAGTCTTGAATATGGCGTCTATTATGTCCTGGGTCAGGTTGTATTTGAGGCCGTTGCAGCCGTCCGTCTGGGGCTGAATGTCGGCCAGGAACGCACCCGACACACCTGCAACATATCATATTTTTTTTATTTTTTTTATGTAATACAGTTACGGAACGAGCCGACGGCCCACCTGGTGTTAAGTGGTAACCTCGGCCCATAACAGCCGATGCAACTTGGATCCTCCCATACTAGGTATGACAAGACCCAAGTCGCATCGTATGCGCCCGTAAATGTAAGACATGAAGGTGGAATGTCTCATGTGCCTGTAATTTCACCGATTAATTAATTAATATAATTATTAATTTCATTATTATTAAATGTTGACAATGACAGTAACCCTGCCTAATAAATAAGTAAATTAATTTTCATCAACACATATATCTACAAGTACGTATAGCTAGACCACAGAAATGAAGGGTCTCTTCTAATACAGGTTTCTTTAAACTCAACAGAATAGTTCCCAATTCACCATAGCGACAACATTGTAATTTAAATAAATAACTTTTGTTTGTTCGTTTGTTTTGTTTGCCTCTGCACTGTAGCGAATGGGTTCAGTTACCACCCAGGGCAAACATTTGTGTGGCGAACATAAATGTTTGTTCTATCTGGATGTAATATGTATCTATTCACAAAAAAAAACCATTTATATGAGTTGTTTGGATCCCATGATAAAAGCTATGCTTAGCTTACTTTGGGGCTAGATGGCGCTGTGTGAAATGTCCACCAATATAAGTTAAACTATGTAACGCAGTCCTCTCCTCCAGTGTGACAAGGGAGTGGGGCGAGCTGATACAGGGGTGCGCGCGGGTAGATCAGACAAGTGTTTTCGATTTTTACTTCTAGTACGTGCCGGTTTAAAAATGATGTTTTCCATCATCGAAAACATTATCATTTTGCGAACATGGTATTTGCGCACACGGATTTGAACCAGCGACCTCAGGATCGAAACTCGGATTCTATGACGTGATGTTTTACTATAACGATTAATACTGTCTATGGATATCATGGTGGCCATGTTTATGACACATGTCTTATTTTCATTTAGCTTGGAGATAAAAGATGCGTGAACTTCGAATGAGTTTGGCAGATGGCCCACCTGGTGTTAAGTGGTCCCCTTCTGCCCATAACATTTAGCTATGCTAAAAGTTTGGGGCTAGATGAAATGTCCACCAATATTATTGTTGTATTTTACTTACCCGCTTCTTGTTTTATGCTATTACATTCAGTATAATGTTTCAAGGTCGGTGTGTTCCAGTATTCTTCACTATTTATCACCTTTGATATGACTAAGTCTTCATATAAATGCTTCAGAGTAGGATGGAGAGATAATAACCTGAAAACATACATTCAGGAACTGTTAATAAATAAATATTGGTAGACATTACAAACAGCGCCATCTAGTTCCAAAACTAAGAATAACATACTAAACGAACTAGATAACTGATGGAATAATTTATTTTCATACAAATGTTCATCCTGGGAGGAAATCGAAGCTGCAATCTACAGTGTAGAAGGCACAGTTACTACCAATGTATAATGTGTATAATATGTTTGCTACGCTTTCATGAGCAGCATTTATTTCATACTAAAGTGTGGATGGAAGCATCATGTGGCAATGCATAGTGTGCATCCCTATAAGATAGCTTTATTTTCAAGCAATTGTCTTTGGTACATATGTACAGCATTTTTACCATAGATTGGCAATGTATTTAATACAGTTTTAGTGAATACAGACAGTTAACTGTAAAAACATTACAGTACTCACTTAGACTTCATCTCAAGCTCTCCGTCAATCTGTCTCTTGAACTTTGGCAGTAGGTTTTGCAGTAACATCTTCACCTGATCTCGATCCTTGGCCTGGGCCTCCGGCCCGGCTGGATTCACGAAATGGAAAGTGGAACATGTCCCATCATGGAGAACAACTTGCAGCTGAACTTTGGGTTTGCCGGCTGGTGATATTTTTTGTGCTGGAATGATTAATCAAATTCGATAATTTATTTTTTACGAGCAAATTGGCCAATTTTGTGTTAAGAGGTAAACTCCGTGCCCTTAAAAAATTCTTCAACCAAAAAAAAAAGTTCCTCCCCTACTTAGGTAGAAGAAGCTACAAGTCGCGTCGTAAGCGCCTGTAACTCTGATGGTGAAGCTGGAAAGTCTCATGCGCCTGATTGGATCCAACTAAATATAAAATACTGGTTGGCATTTCACACGGTGCCATCTGGCCTCAAAGTAAACTAAGCATAGCTTGTATAATCGGAACTAAACAACTGATGTGAATCAAAATATGTAAATCCTTCACAGTATCATCTCTACTTAAAAAGTTGTAAGCAAATTTTGAGCACTAAACGGTGATAGGTATATTGTAGGCATGTGGTCTATGTTGTCTTTTATCAAAATCTCCCACAGTGCAGTGTTCTCATAAATGTCACAATCAAAAATCTCTTTGGATCTCTTCTTACACTTGACAGATACGAACCAGCAACCTTCGCTGGTATGGACGTGTGTTACTTATTTTTGCCAAAACTATGAAACCAATTTGGCTGAAATATTTAACATTTATATACATTGAGGACCTGGAATAATACAATGGTTATTTTTAATCCAATTATCACACAGGCGAAGACGCATGTAAAAGCTGGTTTGTGACAACAGACATATGTCAATGTTCTTTCGTAATAACATAGGGACATGAGAATAGGATCAGACTAATATGAGTACTATAGAATACACAAAACACTGCATCCACAACTTTATTGCAGGTTTGTGTGACCCTTAAGAATAACTGCATACAGTATGAAAGATAACATTAAATTTAGTTGTGGAGCGAGAAGGATTTCACTGATTCCTTCATTAACTATTTTATTAAGTGTAGCCCATATTACTTAATTTTCTGGGTTGTGGCCGCATTGTCTGATGAGGCATAAGTGGTGCATTGCCAGGACACAATTGCTTCCCATAAACAGCAACTAACAGAGGTAATGGTAGCAGTTTTTCAGACTTGCAGACTTCAGAGAAACTCTAGGCTCTCCTGGCTTCTAAATACCTCTGTTAAGTACGATTCTATACAAAATACTCACTCTTGATATCAGCGTACTTGTGAGAGACAGCCACAGTATCTCTGTTCTCCAGCATCCATGCCAATCGCTGGTTCATCACGTACAACGTGCCATCACCTTTCTTGTAACGCACACAATTCACACTCAGCAACACGTCCTCAGAAGATGTAGTCATGTTTACAAATCACCCAGCACAAGGGTATAATATACGGCTACCATAAAAAAGTTGTTGAAAACTGTTTGAACTTGAGATTCCGTCTCTCAGTACCGGAGGTAGGCATCTAATTGTTGGCTGCTTCCTGACCCATCAGTTCCAGTCTTTAAGTAAGTCTCAGTGAAAATATTGTACTTTTTAAATATAATAGCAGTAATTCGAGTTTAAATTCGTAAATTAAACAATTTATTTTACGAAAAGCATTTCACCGTCTATCAGTCGTCCATTAGCGAATTTGACAAACTGATCTGACAATACTGATACAAAATTTAAATGTCAATCATAAATATTATTGTCAACGAATGTCTTAATTATTCTACCTCAAGAAATATATATCCGATAGGAGGATCACTGTCTTAATATAATAAGTTCTGCAGCGAAATAACAAAGATGATTTTGTAAATTGTATCTCTCAAAGAAGTTTAAAGAAGTTTTAAATTGCTTTGACTTTACATCATTGATCGTGAATGGGTCTCATCTTGTCATGTCAGTCAACCATAGACAAATTAGAAATTGGCGTGAACGCGTTTTATGAAACCGCCATTTTATTTATTTAAGTGGCAACACCGGACATTGACAGACAATCCAAAATGCAATCATGGCGCACGGGGTACTGTGTTTTTAGAATGCTGAGAAGTTTTTACGTAAACACTTCGTTGTTTTGCATTGTAATCAATCACAGTGTTTTTATAAATTATGCTTGATCATTTTAGTTTGTATTGAAGCATACATGTTTGTACCAATTTTGAAAATTTCGCCAGATCGGAGTCACGTCTCTGTACTACTAGACACTTGCAGGTACAAAAATCATGAGATTTGCTGTTTCAGAGCTCTCGTGGCTTGTAATATGATTCTGACTAGTCCGAAGTATGGAGAATGGGCTCTAGCATACGGCCGATATATATTTGACTATGAATTTTCGCCATAATTATGTTATATTCGTTCGTTCCAGATAACTTGGTGTCATAATGTCAGAGGCGTACGCCCGTGAGATACTGCGAAGGAATGTTGCGCAAATATGCCAAACAATAGGATGGAACGGCATAAACTCAACGCCTCTGGACATCCTGGTGCATGTGCTGGAGAAGTACATGAAGAGCCTCGCCAGCCAGGCTAGCATACACGCCGAACAATTCAACAGGACTGAACCCAATTTAAATGATCTAGCATTAGTTTTCCGTGATCTTCACATTCAGCTACCGGAGTTGTCAGACTATGTGAATAGTGTACCACCCATTCCGCCCCCGATCACTGAAAAGTTTCCAAAAGTTAAGGAATCTAATTTGAATTTCCTGAAACCTGGTAGTCATGAAGTGGTCACAAGACCTATGCATGTCCATGAACATCTTCCTCCTATGTATCCCGAGAAAGAACGGGATACACCTGTTGTTGCAGGCACTATTGAAATCCAGCAAAATGGAATTGATAATGGTGAAAGTAGCACAGCATCATGTACAAGCCCTGATATATCTGTCACAGATAGTCCAGAGAAAGCTAAGGATATATTCAAGAGACCAACAGACCCTATATCTATTCCTAACAGCAAAAGACCAAGGTTACGCTTGGATGAAGAAGAACGAACCAGAGAAATTAGCAGTGTTATGATGACTATGTCAGGCTTCCTGTCTCCTGCGAGAGAGGGAAAATTGCCTGAAGCCCGTCCTCCCACAATGGTGTCTGATAAACATTACGACAAACACAAAGCTAATTCACATCATACAGGCGTTATGAAACCACCAATGTTAGATAAGAGTGATAAAAAATCTAAGAAGAATAAGTTATTAAATGGTAAAGTGATGAAAAGTAAGCGAAGAGATAAGAGTCATAAGGGTGAAAGTAGTAAATCTAAAGATAGTAGTAAATTGAATAAATATCCACCTGGATATCCGATGAAGAGTAAGGATGTCCATCCTATGCATCATAACCATGTGACGATGCCTGCGCCACGGCCATTTCTACCACCATCACCATCCACCCGGCCAATGATAGTGCCACCTGCGCCGATTTCTGTCCCTCTACCGGTCCCAGAACTGATAAGACCGGTGATCAAACAGGAACCTATTGACATAGACCCTTCAATTTCACCAAAACCTTCAGTTTCCCGGGAGGATGCAATACCTGTGCCGAGGAAAATACCTATCTCTAAATCTCCACTTGTAACTCCTTCGCCTGTACATAAGCCGCCACTTTCGACGAATTCGTTACTACCTGATATTCCAATAAAAAAAGAAGTAATAGAGGAAGAAGAGAAGTTGGCATCTCAGCCTGACAGATCAAAGATTAATATATTTAAAAGGATATCGAACAAAGCTAAAGAAGATAAGACCACTCTCGAGGTTGTGCCTGAAAAATCACATTCTGACTTGATCTCTAGGTTACAAAACTCAGTGCATGAAAATGTATTTGAAAGTAAATCACATGATAACTTCAAATCCATGAAGAACGACGACCCTGTTGTGAATAATAATGATAATAGTGCTGTAGATATGTCTAATGCCATAGATTTGAGAACTAATGAAGTGATTAGCATCGATGATGATTCCCTGGATATGAGTCCCTTACCTCCACAGAGACACCTGTTTGACGAACCGCACCCCAGTTTAACTATCAAACAGTCGCTGCAAGTACCTTTTTCCAAAGATGTAGCTAGTGTCAGTCCGAAAATAAAGAAGGAAAAAAAACATAAAGAGAAAAAGGATAAAGCTGCAAAACTGGAAGCAAAGATGTTGAAAAAGCAGCAGCAACAGCTAGCCTTTGAAATAGCTCAAGCCCAAGCTCAAAAACAGAGCTTGAAAATGAATGCTAAACCAGCTAAACCAAGTAGGCCAAAGAATGATAAAATGCCACATTTGCCTCCCGGATTTCCGTTCTTTCCCACCATGCCTTCAGGGCGAGGCATGATGCCCGGACCGGGCTTAATACCCAATCCGGGACTCATTCCCGGAGGTGATTTACTCGCCGGCCTGGCCAACAACCCCGCGCTAAGGGGCCTACCACCTTCAAACCTACTGACAAATCCATTTGCCTTAGGAGCTGGAGGGCCCGGGTTAATACCGGGCCCCAGTTTTCTGCACGGTGGTCTCAATCCCGGTATCCGGAACCCCATGATGCCGATGGGCAACTTTCCACCTTCAAGATCCTCCATGAAAATACCTCCCATGCTACGTCGTCCTAGTTTAGAGGTGATACCCGTAGACAACGACGACGACAGAGGAATAAACAAATCTATGTCGCGCGACAAAGATCGAAACGATAAGCACAAATCTCAGACCATTCCAAATATTTTACAGAAAAACAAAAAGTCCCACAAGGATCACAAAGCGAGTTTGTATAAAATGCCTCCGATACAGCCCGATATAACTATCGAATTAAACCCTCCAAAGGAGCCCGTCAGGCAGGAGCCAGTCCGACAGGAGCCCGTCCGGCAGGAGCCAATCAGACAAGAACCTGGCAGATTGGAGCCAGTCAGGCAAGAGCCTAAAAGAATATCGCCGGTGCCGCCGCGCCTGCCGACGCCGCCGCCCCCGGTGCCCGAACCGAAACCTGAGCCGGAACCCGTGCCATCCCCGATCAGGGTGCCAACACCCGAACCCGCGGAAATGGAAACCGAATCTGAAAAGAAAAAGGACAAATCACATAAGAAGGAAAAGAAAGATAAAGACGGAATTAAAATCAAGAAAAAGAAGGACAAAAAAGATAAAAACAAAGATAAGTCTGAAAAGATCCGAGATAAAGAGGAGAGGAAAGAGCTTAAAGATATAGAAAAGAGAATAAAGAAAGAAAAGAAGGAGAAGAAAAAAGAGAAATGCGGGGACGGAGTCGTCCCGAAACTGACGCTTAAGTTCAGCTCCAACTCGAATTCACCGATGCCACCGAGCTCGCCCGATCTGTTCAAACTGAACATTAAACCGGTGGTCAAAAAGGAGGACGACGGAGAATCGCCCGTAAATGAGGAATCCGCCTCTCGAGAGCACAGCAGATCGCCGGAGCTGGCTCAGATATCCGCGCTGGTGACGAGACCGCCCAAACCGAAGCACTCGAAGCACAACCACGTATCCGAAGCGGAGGCCGTGTCGTCGCCGCCGCCGTCGGTCAGCTCTCCGACCAGGAAAAACAGACCCCCCTCCACCAACAAGTACAAACGGCTGCTGATCAAACCGATGTCGAAGAAGGGCCACGTGGAAGAGTTGGAGTTGGAGGAGGAGGAGCCGCGGGCCGAGGCGACAGGCCCGCTGCCGACTCCGTTCTACGTGGACGAGCACGGGAACAAGATATGGGTGTGTCCGGCGTGCGGGCGGCCCGACAACGGCTCGCCCATGATCGGGTGCGACGGGTGCGACGGGTGGTACCACTGGGTGTGCGTCGGCATCACCGAGGAGCCCGGCGCCACCGAGGACTGGTTCTGCAAGTCGTGTCTCGCGAAGCGCGCCGCCATGGCGCTCCAGGGACTCACCTCCGCCAAGAAGCGCGGCCGGAAACCCAAAGGGGACAAAATCAGAGACTGTCATTGATACCGGAACTGTTGTTACTGAGATTAAGGTTCGAGTTCTCCGTCGTTTAGGGCGCGTTGGGAGATTGTTTGTTGTTGAATGATATCATGAAAAAATGTTTACTTCATTTGTAATGTTATATCATAGGCTTGAGTTAAGTATAGTTGATAATGAAATACTGACATAAAATGTTGAACATAAAAATATAGTGTAGTTACTTGTAATAATTACCATAATTTTAATTTTGTTACGATTCTCTTATTTCTCGTTCGCTCGTTAGATCAAGATTTTAAGCGAAGGCGAGCGTGATACACAACTCGCGTGTATACACACATACATTGTAATGTAAGATTCTTTTTATATTGTACAAATACTGAATTTACTTAAGAAATTGGTGATGTATAAAGTAAATGTAGTGAATATTTAATAAACAGAAAGAAGGCTGGATGTATTTCAGTCGATATTTGAATATTTTCATATTATAATTTTAATATAACCCTGTTTTTTTTTTTGTTGACTATAATAATTGTTCCTTCAATTTTTGTACAGGGCTGGAACCTTTACACCGGTACCTAATCATTTTAATCTTTATGAATTTGAATAATAAATTGCCGTGTAAATGTGCCAGCCTCCAAACATTCGACTAATTTGGAGGGAGGCAAATGTAATTTTTTTAAGTTCAGCCAGTGGCCGATTAAATTTATTGGTACTTGAAATGTCGTACATTATTTTAAATTAAAACCCATATACCATACAATAATCAACACACCATATCCCAACTTATCTTTATTTATCCTCAAGGTATTATAATTAAATACATCAAATAAAGATAAATGTGCCATGGCTTTAAAACGAATATGGTCAAATGTGGAAATACTAGCCGTCTGTGTCGGAATGCAGGTACCCGTAACTGTAGGTTCATTCCCGTGGTGCACTGAGACTATCGTTCATTCCCTCTAACTCGGGCAATCTTTAGGCATCCCATCTCACTCTACACACACCCAAAAAAAAGTAAACATTTTTTTTTTTTTATGTGATACAGTTACGGAACGAGCCGACGGCCCACCTGGTGTTAAGTGGTAACCACTGGCCATAACAATCAATGCGACTTGGGTCCTCCCTTACTAGGTACGACAAGACCCAAGTCGCAACGTATGCGCCCGTAACTCTGAGACGTGTAGGTGGAATGTCTCTTGTGCCTGTAATTTCACCGGCAACCACACCTTTCAAACCGGAACACAGTAACGCGAACGCGTTACTGCTTGGCGGCAGAAATGGGCATGGTGCCAGTACTACCCCGGACGAACTTGGCGAGAGTTCTACTGCTCTTAAATGTAGTCTATGGACGAATTTACTTCATAGGTTTAGTTTGAAGATAATCTAAATTTCAAATTCTAAGCTAAACCTATCACAAATTACTTGCCCGTGTGTAGTTTGAGTTTGAGACCCTAATTTTAGTGTATTTTTTTTTGTGGTAGATAATAATGTAAACATTAAATAACCTTGAAAATACTAAAAACTGAAATTAATGAATAAAAAGAGGGCGTGTGCCTAAGACCCCGCGATATAAGTAAAAACTTATATGCTTTTCAAATTTTAAAATATATGGCTGATAACGACTATACTCGATTCTGCGCCATTGATACGAGCGTGATGGTTCTGTTACATTACCCAACTGTTCAGAAAAAGCGCCTAAAGAAGTTTTTACTTCAAAAATATAGGTTAGATATGCACGTAATTTACTAAGAGCAATCTTATAGGTATGTCCGTAAAAGTGCTCTCTACGGTAAACCAGAACAGTACTATCTGCACTCACCGTACAATCTCGCCCCGCGCCCCGGTCACGTCGCAGGCAGGTGGTAACAGTGCGCAACGGAACATGTCTGCATTGCAACGGTATCGTCTATTTTCATTCTTCATAGAATCTCGCGCTTAATCACAGAATAATTAAAAATACGCACAATGTACGTACATGCGATTGATGGATTGGTTTATTTCGCCGGCACCCACCCCCTTCCACCGGAACACAGCAACACGAGTGCATCACTGCTTGGCGGCAGATTACCAGGTGTGGTGGCAGTTCTTCTCCGGGCGAACTTGGCACAAGTTCTACTGCTACTTTGGGTTGCTCCTTTCGCACCACCCGGAGGACACGTGTATGGATTCAAAGGGTAGTATATACGGACGCGAGCAACGTGGCCCCCCCAAAACCTAAGTTTGTTTCCCATAGTACCAGCTATGCTTAATTTGGCGCTGTGTGAAATACTCAACAATCATTATTGGTATTGTATGATATTTAAGTATCCTTCATATTCGCTCTAACTCCACTCAAATGGCTCCAAAGATTTTTTTCGGAAAATCATGTATCATAATATTAATTATTTTATTTTTATTTACACTGACATTAAATGTATGATGATACCACAAAGGTCCCACTTTTTTAATTTTTATGGTTAATCTTATTGGATACTTTGCCTCAAGATGAACGTTATTGATATTAATATACTACACTAGTGATTGTATAAATTCGCACCCGGAATCACAAAACACAAGCTTATAACAAGCTTAGCTTGTGATTCACAGAGGAATCTATGTGAATAGGAACTAGACATAATACCTAATTAGTTAATTATCTCTTGTTAACATTTACTATAATTGGCAAATAAATATATTATTATTATTATGTGTTACAGTTACGGAACGAGCCGACGGCACACCTGGTGTTAAGTGGTAACCTCTGCCCATAACAACCGATGTGACTTGGGTCTGCCCCTACTAGGTACGACAAGACCGAAGTCGCATCATATGCGCCCGTAACTCTGAGACGTGTAGGTGGAATGTCTCATGTGCCTTAATTTCACCGGCAACCACACCTTTCAAACCGGAACACAGTAACGAGAATGCGTTACTGCTTGGCGGCAGAAATAGGGATGGTGGCAGTACTCCCCGCTAGTAACTTGGCGAGAGTTCTACTGCTCTTAGTACAGTTAACCCACAAATACGCCTTTTAGGGGGCCACGTTGCTCGCGTCCGTACCTATGTGATAACTTTTTGAATCCATACACGTGTCCCCCGGGTGGTACAAAAGGAGCAACCCAAAGTAGCAGTAGGTAGAACTTGCGCTAAGTTCACCCCATGAAGTACTGCCACCACGCTAGGTAATCTGCCGCCAAGCAGTGATGCACTCGTGTTGCTGTGTTCCGGTGGAAGGAAGTGGGTGCCGGTGAAATTGCAGGCGCATGAGACGCAACATCCCCGTCTCGAGGTGATGGACGCAATGCAATGCAACTTGAGTCATCTCGTACTATGGAAAGGACTCGAGTGGTATTGTTGTTGTCTATGGACGGCGGTTACCACTTAACATCAGGTAGGTCGTCAGCTCATTCCTTCACTTCAATGACAAAATAACATTTAAAAAAAAACGCCCGTGAGGCTGAGAGTAAATTATTAGTCTGACAAATGACCTCTTAGTGTGGGGTTACAACATTGTATTTATAAACATAGACATACTGGAATTTGTTTATTTTACAAAACAAGCTATAACGAAGCTACTGATAGTATAATACACAAGTAGAAATGCAAGCAGCCTTCTTAAATCACTCGACAACTTCTAGTTAAAAATATTCTGGTTGATAACTGATCACTATGACGGTTCTAAGTACCTATGACACACACAAGTCAAGTTAAAACAAAAACCCTTTATAACTTAAAGGTAAAAATTCACATTACTAATAACCTAATTTTTACTGGTCGGTGCAGCGGGAGGTATGCTCTCTGGCGCAGTTTTCTCTTTATTCCAATTCTTCAAACCTTCCGGCAAAGTTGTGTCTTCGTCCAAAGAACCAGTTCCCTCGACAAACTCCTCATAAGTGCTCTTTTCGGGGAATGGACGCGCCCCCAAAAGCTCAATCATGTCGTCCCGACTCAATATCTCCTGTTTCAACAGCCTTTCGGCAACTTTGATAATGTCGTCCTTGTGTTTGTTTAGAAGTTCACTGGTGTGTTTGTGCGCAGTGTTGATCAGATCACGGGCCTCCATATCGATCAGTTCCGCTGTTTTCTCCGAGTATGGCTTGTCTACGACCATTTCCCCCGGCTGGGGCATTTCAAACGAGACGTTGCCTACTTTAGCGTTCATCCCGTAGTGGACGATTTGAGCGTACGCGCTTTGGGTGATCTTTTTCAGGTCATCCTGAGCGCCAGTCGTGATCCTGCCGAAGAAGATCTCCTCGCTCACCCGCCCCCCTAAAGTCATGCACATCCGGTCGAATAACTGCTCCTTGCTGTAGAGGTACTGTTCTTTCGGGAGGTACTGGGCGTATCCCAGGCCTTTTCCTCTCGGGATGATGGACACTTTGAGGAGAGGATCAGCGTGCTGGAGGAACCAGCCGGCGACGGCGTGGCCGGCCTCGTGGTACGCGACGATCTTCCGTTCTTCCGGTTGGAGGACGTTGGACTTCTTCTCCATGCCGGCGACTACTCTCTCGATGGCCTGTTCGAAGTTCTTCAGCTTGATGTCGTTGGCCAGTTCCCTCGCGGCGATGAGCGCCGCCTCGTTGCACACGTTCGCGATGTCAGCTCCCGTGAACCCTGGAAGTTTTTAATCATATACTAGCTGTTGCCCGCGACTTCATCCGCGTGGAATATTTGATGTTTGATCCAAATACAATAAATGAGTGTGGTGGCCCAGTGGTATGGAGAATAGAACCAAAGTTTCAATCTGGAGGTCGGTAGATCAATCCCTGATGTGCACCAATGAGTTTTTTTTCACTTGATAAAATTTATGTGTGAAAACCAAATCCTCAACACAGTAATGCAAAAAAAAGATCGTGAATGAATCATCAAGTCCTAGAATTGAAAATTCAAAGACATCTGTCAAGTGCACTAAAGGAGCCTTTAAAGCGCACTTTAATCCTTTCACCACACTGGATCGAGAGAGCTCATGACACAATTACAAGTATGACATGCAGTATGAAGCATTAGCATTTAGTCTTACCTGGCGTAAGTGCGGCCATTTTTCTGGCCAAGTTCTCCTTATTTAATGAAGTCTTCAATGGTGCTAAATGTACTTTAAAGATTGATGCTCTCCCCTTGATATCTGGCGCCGGCACAAAGATTTGTCGGTCAAACCGACCCGGTCTTAACAGCGCTTTGTCTAGGATATCTACTCTATTTGTTGCAGCGAGGACCACAACATTAGTTGTGGTGTTGAAACCGTCCATTTCAACAAGTAGCTGGTTCAGAGTGTTCTCTTGCTCAGAGTGACCACCGAAACTGCGGCCTCCCCTCTTTCTACCGACAGCGTCAATCTCATCAATGAATAGAATGCACGGCGCATGTTTTCTGGCCATCGCAAACATGTCACGGACTCTTGAAGGTCCCACACCAACAAACATCTCTAAAAATTCTGATCCAGATACTGTAAGGAATGGCACGTTGGCTTCTCCAGCAGTGGCCTTTGCAAGTAAGGTTTTACCCGTACCAGGAGGGCCGGTCAGTAGCGCTCCTTTAGGTATCTTCGCTCCTAAGTCAATATACTGCTGAGGGTTTTTGAGAAAGTTGACAAACTCCATTATCTCAATTTTGGCTTCTTCGCAGCCTGCTACATCTTGGAACTTAACCCCAATGTCAGTTGGGTTTATCAGTTTTGCTGTAGATTCCATGACACCTCCAAACAGTCCACCACCTTTGCGGCCTCCCCCTCCCATCATGTTAGCTGATCTTCTCATCATGTATATTAGGAAGCCAATGATCAGTAGAGTGGGCAACATGCCAGTCAAACTGGACGCTTCCACCTCGGTTTTATAAATAACGGGAACAAAATTAGGAGGCTCAATACTCATATCAATTTGGGCATTCTCCAGATTTCTCTCAAATGAGTCCACACTTCCGATTGCAAACCAGATAATTTTGCCTTCTAATGCTGAACCTTGTAATCTTACACGGACCCATTTTTTGTTTATTACTTCTAATTTTTCTACGAGGCCTTTATTGAGGTACAGGTTGACAAAATCTCTCCAGCTGATTTCTCTGTAACGGAGTTCAAAGTAAGCGATTGATGCTAGCAGGGTAACGATACCCATAGCGCCGAACATCATCCATTTCTCTTTCTCCTGGCCTTCGTAAGGTCCACGGCCGCTTCCCCCACCCGAGGGATTACTCGAAAACATATTCATGTTCCATTTGTCTGGGCCTGAGCTGGATTTTGGCGGCGGGGGAGAGGATTTCGAAGGTGCAGGCGCGCCATCTTTCTCTGGAGTTTTTGCCTGTTTAGGAGCGCCGCCAGGCTGAAAGTATTTTTCAAAGCCTTTTGGCGGCTTTTTACAAAACTCGTACCATTGATTTAGTACAGAATCTAAAGCAGGAACACCGATTGGCTGAATTCTGGAACCATTGAAATGGAGCTTTGATAACTGCGACTGTGTTAACCTCAGACTTTTCCACATACTGCAAGAATTTTAATTATTTACAGCAATTGTTATTTCTCTAAATATTGCACAATTCAATCGAAAATTATATCACTAAATGTTGACGAGAAATCATGACAAACATGGTTAGAAAAGCTGTCTAAATCTATTGGGAAAGAATTTTGACATTTACACTTTTTTTTTCAACAAGCAGCGGGAGATGGATTTATCCTACAATAAACCATCAGCCGTGTATTGTGCTCCTTAAAACTGATTTGCTTGATGTGCCTCGCCGTCGCTCTAAGTCTACGCTAGATGACCATAGACAATGTACTATTTGTAAATGAATATTATTTTTTGTAAATGAAATCAATCAATAGATTCTTAAAAGTACTTCGTTCAGGAGTCTGAGTAATGTTATGGAAAAATTAAATATTTTAAATTTCCATTTCATTGTTAATTATTATAAAATTAAATTGAATTAATTAAAGGTTCCGTTATGATGACCATAATTTTTTAGGGGTGATAATTGATATATTGTAATCCACTATATTTTCCATATAATTCTGTTCAAAATCCCGAACGAAAATCAGACATTTTCGTCTCGCAAGTAAATAAAATGAAATTCTAAGAATTTTCCGTTTTTACGAATACGCTGACCATTCCTATTTACCAAATTTACCATATAAGTTTAATGTACACTTTTAATTAATTACCTCACTATTCCTAAGTCGAATCTCCCCGAAGTGGTCGCAGACTGAATTGGTAGAAAATAACGAAATGGAACAAGAGAAAGCGGAGAGCAGTACGAATCATGGGAAGAGGACTCGACCTTCACTTCTGCAGCCAAGTCCGAAGATCCCTAGACTGGCCGGCCAGTCCAGCGCTAGCTCTAGCGCTGCGCCTTTGGAGCAACAGGCTCCTCGAAGTCCCCAGTCGCCAAGGACAAATAAAGTGACTTATAGCATAAGTGATGTGCCACCTGCGGGTACTGTAGTGTCTGAAAGATATGTGAGAAAGGCAGGCCCGTACATACTGGGCCCCAAACTAGGCCCCAGTCCTGTGAAGAGTATTGTGCAGTGTCTGGCAAGGAAGCAGCGGACTGAAGAGTACTACCAGGTGAATCTACTTAACCATCCTACTTATTCTATGAAATTTGTGTTATCCAGATACTACAACCTACATGTTATTGTGACGGTTGTGTAATTTAGTTGGCAGTTAAACTGCCTTCAAGCAAGGGGTTCTAGTTTCTATCGTTTTGAGTTGGGGCAAAGATTTCTATGATGAGCATGAAGATTGTTCTTGGTTCTTGCATGTTTTTGTTTTATAGTATGCCAATATTATATTTCTAAACATTTATGAATGCATATAACAAACATGTAAATAATAATAATTAGATTTTCTTTAGAGTGTTGGGCCGTTGTTATAAAGTCAAGTAGCGACTTGATATGAAGTTTGTATGAATAATTGGTTGATTTATGGCATTAGAACACTTGAAAAAGACAATATTAATTCTTTATATGGCCAAAGTTTACATTTTTATTTGTTCACATGAAACATATCTGACAACCACAAAGATAAGATCTTTACAAATGTGTTGTGATCAGTTTGTCTCTGCTATGATTTTGCATATTTGAAATGTACATGTGTGCATCAGTACTAAAATGATATAAATATGATATTATAGTTCTTAAGTTGGCATCAAATTATAATAGTGACAATAAAACACCCATTCAATTATTGTTTTAAAAGAGCTGACTCAACTGATAATGGACTGGACAGTGTAAGTACTCTGTAATTTGAGTGACCCAGCCAAAGACACTGTAATCTTATTTAATGAAAATGGCAAGGAAGGGAATGAGATAAATTGTAAACAACAAAATGGCACATAGATTTTTACTACTGGTATTTGTAACTCTTGAGATGTGAAAGTGAAATGTCTCATTTGCCACTAATTTCACTGGCAAAAATAATCATTGTTTTGAAGTACCATTTAAGCTAATGTTTTCCTAGCCCAGTCTCAGTACAGAATTCTTTATGTGCGACTTAAGAAATTATAAATGGTTTCAGCTGAAAATTTTAACGCTGAAGAGTGATGGGCAGCAGGAGACACAAGATGACAGACAGGGCAAAATGTTGCTGCACACTGAATATTCCTTGCTGTCCTTGTTGAAGGATCAAGATGGGGTAATTCAACATCACGGTTTGTTTAAGGTAGGACAGTTTGTTCATGGCAGGAAGGTTTGTTCAGGGTAGGGAGGTTCAAGGTAGAAACTAAGGTGACTGGCTTTACAGCTCAGTTGGTAATAACTCTGTGTTCTGCGTTGGAGGTTGTTGGTTCGATTTCACTCAGAACAAACCATTGTGTGACGAACATAGACATTTGTAGTGTCTGGGTGTTAATGTTAAGAAAAAAGCATATAAGAATTCTATCATTAGTTGTCTGGTTCCCATAGTGATATGCTTAGTTTGGGGCTTGATGGTGTTGTGTGAAGTTTATACCAATATTTTTTTATTTATCATAATGGTGCTTGAGTCAGTTTGGGGTGGTGACTGCGGTGCTATGATTTGTGTGCATCTCTATTAGAGCTTTACATTTTTTTAAGTTAAGTAATTAATATATGATCTGCCTGGTGTTAAGAGGTAAACTCTGCCCGTAACAAAGCAATACAACTTGGGTCCTCCGCTTAAGTACTCCCTAGGTAGACCAATACCCAAGTCGCGTCGTAAGCGCTCTTAACAATTGAAATTTCAGCGGCGACCACACCTTTCAGACCGGACAAAAGTAATGCAAATCCATGGTTGGCTGCAGAAATGGGTATACTCGCAGTACTTGTGACAAACTTGATATTAGTTCTACTGCCTGTAATAATTACTTCGCTTTCACACATTACTACATTTACTTTACTTTTTTTTATCTATTAAGATTAAAAAATCAAACTACTGTACTCATTTTGTTGAAATTTAGTTGGGACCAATCTGAAAGTATAGTCTACCAAAAAAATAAAAGATATTTTCAAATTGTTTTGTAAATGATGACAGAGATCTGAGATAACAACAAAAAAAAACTGAATTGTGAACCTCCTCCTTTTCTCTGAAGTTGGTTGAAAATGATTTTACATATAACTAGAGCAAACTATAATATTTCCAGGATCAAGCCCTAGAAGAAGCAATGAACCCGTACGGGGCGGGCACCATCTACACGGGGCGCGTGCGGCAGCGGCTGTTCCTGGTGCTGGACTGCGTGACCCCTCACCAGTACAGCGACAAGGGGTCCGACCTCATCAACCTGCAGCAGTACGTCACCAGGGTCAAGCGAGTGCCCGAGCGAGAGGCGGTGCTCATATTCTATGATATTGTGCGGGTCGTAGCTATTCTGCATCTGGTGAGTAATCAGTCTGTTAATGATCGACTGGCCTCACAGCTCAGTTGGTAGTAACTCTGCCTTCCATGCTGGTCATGGTTTCGATTCCCAGAATAAACTTTAATGTGTGAGGAACATAAATGTCTGTTCTGTGTCTGGGTGTTAATTACTTTATTTCCAATAAATTATATAAGTATTTTTTCAGTTGTCTGGTTCCCACAATACAGGCTATGCTTAACTTAGAGCTAGATGTGTGAAATTTCCAGCAATATTATTATAAAGGTCTAAAATTGTTATTAGCTGATAGGCAACGCGCTGGCAATTCATCAGGTGGGCCATCAGCTCCGATGAGAATGCATATGAATACCATTTGCTGAATATTAATTAGAGTATGTATGTATTTATAATACACGCAATTACCCATTTCTGCCGCGGAGCTAATACATTCGCGTTAGTGTGTTCCGGTTTGAAAGGTTTAGTTGCCGGTGTTATTACTGGCACTTGAGACATTCTACCTTCATGTCTCAGAGTTACGGGCGCAGTATGGTGCGACTTGCATCTCTTTGTATCTAGCTAGGGGAAGAACTAGGTCGTATTGCTTCGTTATGGCCATTTAGCATCAGGTGGGCCATCAGCTTGTAGCTTAACTTTTTCACATAAAAAAATATATATATGCTAAAATAACAAAAAAAAACAAAGAATAATCCGACTATTCACACAAAACATTTTAATACAAAGAATAAGTTTTCGTGTTTTCAAACTAGATGTCGCCACAGGAAATGTTAGCACGCGCTATCGTTGCGTTTTGCGAAACGATTGGGGTTGGAGCGGAACTGCATACTGGTTAACTTTGCGCAGAGGCAATATCGTAACCAATGAGGTTAATCCGAGGTGCGATTATTGCTAGTTGAAAACTTTACCAATACCCCGCCATGTGGACGTGAAATACCGTCCGCTACGGCAATTTTTGTACGGCCGTTGAGGCTTAATATACCAATATAATCGTCACTTCTTTGACATACAACGTCTTATTTTTAAGTCTTCGATATGACGCGATTTGAGTCTTGCCCCAGGTAGGGGACGACCCAAGTCGTATCTTGTGTGTGCTATGTATGGGCAGACGCCTATAGGCCGTCTTGTCGTTAAAAAAAAACATACATTTACTTGTTATTTTTGTTTTTCAGAAAAATGTAGTGCACAGAGATTTGAAACTTGGCAACATTGTTCTAAATCAGAGAACAGGACGGGTGATATTAACTAATTTCTGTCTCGGCACACATTTGGGCAGCGACAGAGACCTATTGAAGGATCAAAGAGGTAATGATAATTATAATATATCTACTAATGCTTATAAATTTGATTTCGTTCACAGCTCAGTTGGTATTAACTCTGCCTTCTGCACTGTAGGTCGTGGGTTCGATTCCCACCAGGACAGGCATTTGTGTTTCCAACATAAATGTGTGTTCTGTGTCTCGGTGTTAATTTGTTATGTAATTTTATATTTATTGACAAAAAAGTATATACTTAAGTATTATATCAGTTGTCTGGTTCTTAGCTTACTTTGGGGTTAGCGCTGTGTAAAATGTCCACCAATATCTGTTTTATGTTATTATATGACAAATAATGTCTACCTACATTGCGTATTCTGTTAATATTATTGTTATATACATATGAATGTGATTAATACATATATCTTTTAGTTATAATTACCATGTAAGTTTTAAAATAAATATTCTTGTTCTTAATGTCTTCCATTTCAGGTTCCCCAGCGTATATTTCACCTGACGTGCTGCAGTGCAAGCCATACTTAGGGAAACCCTCAGATATGTGGGCGTTGGGCGTCGTATTGTATACAATGCTTTACGGACAGTTCCCCTTCTGCGACACGAGTCTGTCGCAACTGTTCAGCAGAATACAAGCGGCAAACTATAATATACCACCGTGAGTAACAATCATATCAGTTTTTTTTAATGTGATTATAGGCTAACAAGCATACGGCCCACCTGATGTTAATTTTAGTGTTGGGCAGGAAGGTGCGGCTATAGCGAATTAAGAGCCTTTACAATCCGTCCCTGGACACCACCGAGGGCTATAGTACTAGAAAGAAATAAATTAATTTATTTTATACAAACTGTACACAACTAGAGCAGTACAACTCTCACCAAGTTCTTCCGGGGAAGTACTGCCACCATGCCCATTTCTGCCGCCAAGCAGTAACACATTCTTTTTACTGTGTTCCGGTTTGAAAGGTGGGTTGCCGGTGAAATTACAGGCACTTGAGACATTCCACCTACACGTCTCAAGAGTTACGGGCGCATACGATGCGACTTAGGTCTTGTACCTAGTAGAGGAGGACCCAAGTCGCATCGGTTGTTATGGGCCGAGGTTACCACTTAACACCGGGTGGGCCGTCGGCTAGTTCCGTAATTGTATCACATAAAAGAAACCGTCGCTAACTCGCATCCGGTCGAAAATGGAGTTAGCCATGTTTGTATTGGGAATACTCATATATTTCGGGTATTGGTGTGTTTCAGGGATGGCAACCCCGTGCAACTGACTGACGGCACAGTGTTTCTCATACAGAGACTGCTTGTCAAAGATCCTAAACACAGGTTGCTCGCGCACGAAGTGAGTAGCTTTACTGTATTTAGTGATAATGTATTTGGGTGTGGACATGCCTCACAGCTCAGTTGGCAGTAAGTCTGCCTTCTGCGCTGTTGGTCGTGGTTTCGATTCCCATCCAGGAAAAATATTTGTGTCACGATAGATGTTTGTGCTGTGTGTGGATGTTAGTATGTATTATTAGTATGTATTTACCAAAAAAAAAGTATATATAGTCTATCAGGTGTCTTGTTCCCATATTACAAATTATGCTTAGTTTGAGGATAGATGACGCTGTGTGAATTGTCCACCAATCTTATATTATATTTAGATCTCATATATAATTATGTGGTTAACTCATTTTGTAGGTTCTGGAACAGCTGACCCTGATAATATCCAGGACTCTGGTGATCCCGCCCCCGGAGGACAATCAGATAGTCCCGGACATCTCCGTGGAAGAGCAGAAGGAGAAGGAGCAGTCCTCGCTGGAGCTGGAGAGGCGGCCGCTCTTCACCGCCGACACTGCAGACAGGAACACTAACACTGTAAGTGTACTATCAGATAGTCCCGGACATCTCCGTGGAAGAGCAGAAGGAGAAGGAGCAGTCCTCGCTGGAGCTCGAGAGGCGGCCGCTCTTCACCGCCGACACTGCAGACAGGAACACTAACACTGTAAGTGTACTATCAGATAGTCCCGGACATCTCCGTGGAAGAGCAGAAGGAGAAGGAGCAGTCCTCGCTGGAGCTCGAGAGGCGGCCGCTCTTCACCGCCGACACTGCAGACAGGAACACTAACACTGTAAGTGTACTATCAGATAGTCCCGGACATCTCCGTGGAAGAGCAGAAGGAGAAGGAGCAGTCCTCGCTGGAGCTCGAGAGGCGGCCGCTCTTCACCGCCGACACTGCAGACAGGAACACTAACACTGTAAGTGTACTATCAGATAGTCCCGGACATCTCCGTGGAAGAGCAGAAGGAGAAGGAGCAGTCCTCGCTGGAGCTCGAGAGGCGGCCGCTCTTCACCGCCGACACTGCAGACAGGAACACTAACACTGTAAGTGTACTATCAGATAGTCCCGGACATCTCCGTGGAAGAGCAGAAGGAGAAGGAGCAGTCTTCGCTGGAGCTGGAGAGGCGGCCGCTCTTCACCGCCGACACTGCAGACAGGAACACTAACACTGTAAGTGTACTATCAGATAGTCCCGGACATCTCCGTGGAAGAGCAGAAGGAGAAGGAGCAGTCCTCGCTAGAGCTGGAGAGGCGGCCGCTCTTCACCGCCGACACTGCAGACAGGAACACTAACACTGTAAGTGACAGTGTTCTTTTGAAATTTAACTGAATACCAAATGGTTCTTAACTATTATATTACTAATATGTTCAGGCAAGTAAATATGTTATTATATTTTCAGGAGGAAGTGGGTGTGTTTTGTGTTCCGTTGCCGGATTTCCTCGCGCTCAACTTCCCGTCTCCGACGAGGGTCCAGAACAACAGCATCCTGGTGCACCCCACCGGCGAGCAGAGCAGCGCCCAGCGGCAGATCACCGTGCAGAGGATAGGCAGAGACGCGCGCCCCCTTCTGCCTTGCGAGATTGCCAGGTACTACACTTGTGCTCATTACATCACCAGCCTGGTGCAAAGTTATCACTTATACAAAAATCTTGTTAACAATATTGATATTTGTTCTGTGTCTGGGTGTTATTTATTATATCTATTTATTTACAAAAATGTATAGTCCAAGGCTAAGTCATAACGTTATTTCCATAGAAGTCTTATTGAAATAGCTTGGAGACGTCAATAACATTCAAAGCATAAGGTCACGCGTACTTATCGCTAAGTTTGGCGCCTATTTGAACCCTATCCGACCCTCCATGGGGAAGAATAGCCAACAAACCCCTAAAGGGGGGGGGCTTCCTTTTTTATATATGTATTCTATCAGTACAAGCTGTGCTTAGTTTGGGGCTAGATGGCGCTGTGTGAATTGTCCACCAATATTATAATTATTGTCCCTAGATACCAGCACATGTTTTCGTCAAGCGCGAACCAGCGCGAGAACCGGCGCGTGGACACGCCCAGCTCGGTCCCCGAGTCGCGGGGCGAGCGCGACGCGGCGCGGGGTGAGCGCGACGCGACGCGGTGGCGCCTCCGCGCGCTGTCCCCTCGCGCGCCCCGCCTCAACCCCGTCCTCACGCCACCCCACACCCACACCATGGAGTTCCGAACCAACCCCATGGAGTTCCGGAACAACCCGACAGACCTGCGGACGACGGAGAGACCCGAACAAATGAACAACCCGACGTTACCTCACAACCAATCGAACTCCGTGGACTTGCGAGTGTTGCCATCTGCGACTGATTTCCGAGCTGGCCTCGCCGGGTACAGAACGGCCGATCTGCTGAATCGAACCGCCACATCTAATGCTAATATCGACTTTAGGACCCTACCGACTTCCTCTCACTCCGACGTGCGAGTCGCGCCGAGCGCTTCTGAGGCGCGCATCCCCTTCCCCGAAAGGGGTAGGCACACTAGATCCAGGTCTTGGGATAGCGACTATGTGCTCAGGCTGCCTGTGCTCGACCTGTCCAGGATTCAGTTGAACGGCAATAGTGCTTCGCAGAGTAATACCAGCAGCATGAGGAGTCAAGACGGGGCGGAAGATTTCAACTGAGCTCAATATGTAACTTTTAAATTATCAAACGCATAAACTTTATTTCCATAGAATTCATAAAGGCTTGGAAACGTCATATTCAATACATAAGGTCACGCGTACTTATCGCTAAGTGACGCCTGTTCAAACTCTATCCGACCCGAAGAACAGACAAGGACCCAAAAGGAGAGTTTTTTTTAGCGAGCACGATCCTTGTAACTATTTGAGTACTTAAATCTTTGTTTCGTTTAGACACTGGTTCAGCTGTATTTGCATTTAACAGACTTGCATCCATACTTTCGGATGTCTGATAGTAGGCTAACAAACATACAAACTAAAATACTGTCGTATATATAACTTTACTGGAATTGAAATATTTGTACTTGATATAAATATTTTGGTTATTGCAAACGTGATAGTAATCTCTTTCATTTTGTGATAACATTTGTATAAGCGATTGTGAACAAATCACATAATATGATTAGTTGCTTTACATTTAACTATTACTCAAATTATTTTAAAGGACTCCCATTGCCAAGCGAATTAGAACTCTCACCTGGCGGATTTCTTAGAATTAGAATTAATTGTCGTGATTTCTTGTCGTATCTTCACATATTATAAAATATGTAATTAAAATAATAAAAGGAATTTGAAAATAACACTGCCCTAATGTGAATACATATAAGGTAAACCTCATGTTATGTTTGTTATGAAGTCATTGAGGTAAATGGAAATGGCAAATCGTCCCGTACATTCTACGTATATAATAAGTGTCATTAACGAAGACCTAACATAATGCCGGGTTTGTTTAATATACGAACGGTTCCATCCGCTAGTACCAAATCTCTGTGTAAAATGTATGTTTTTCAATGTGGTGTAGTTACGGAACGAGCAGATGGCCCACCTGGTGTTAATAGCCTCTGCCCATAACGAGGGAAACGATTTGGGTCCTCTCCTACTTAGGTACGACAAGACTATCGCATCGCATGTGCTGGTAACTCTGAGAAGTAAAGGTGAAATGTCTCATGTGCCTGTAATTTCACCGGCAACCACTCCTTTCAAAACGGAACACAGTAACGCGAAAATGCATTACTGCGCGGCGGCAGAAATGGTCGTATGGTGGCAGTACTTCCCCGGACTAACTTGGCGTAAATTTTACTGCTACTAAAATTTTGTTCTGACTATCCGTACGCATAGTATAGAATGGAATACCATGGAATAATAAAATGGAAATCCACTATTAATAATTATATAATATATATATCTATGTAATAAATCATTAATTAATGATAACTAGCTGCGCCCCGCGGTATTACTCGCGGTGAATAAGTAATCCCACGGGAACACTGCACTTTTCCGAGATCAAAGTAGCCTATGTGTTAATCCAGGATATAAGCTATCTTGGTACCAAATTTCATCCAAATCCATTCAGCCGTTTGAGCATGAAAGAGTATCATACATCCATACAAACTTTCAAGTTTATTATAGTAGGATTGTAACAAATGTATTTTAAAATAAAATATTACGTTATTTGTATTATATCAAATGTTTCTTCAGTTTTTGTATCAAAATTCAGTTACCATTTTTGAGTGTTTTATTCTCGCGTGTCGGTAGTAGGCTTGTGTCCCACAGTGGACACTGGAATATTGAAAAGCTGGTGCAGAATCGAAATGTTTCACGTTTGAAACAATACAAATAGCGAAAATATGTATATATACTATAGAAATAAGCTAAATTTCCCCACTTAGTACCAATAAACCCTAAAGTCTGAGTCTAGTATTTGTGAAATCATTAGGATTTTATTATAATTGTCGTATGAATTTGTATAGTTAAGTGTAGGAACGTCAGGTATTAAGTTTGTTGGTTGTATTTGTTGTTTTACTCGAATGTTCGCTTTTTAAATATATGTAAATAAATTTTCATAAAAAAAAACCTAGAACCTAATCCGCCGCGTCTAAGAAACGGAACAAATCGAAAAATAAACTATTAAGTTAAAAACGGATTAACTGTTTATTTCCTGGTTTAATTCCATCATACATCGTGTGACAGAAAGAAATGAAACTACATCTAAAAAGTGTAAAGATGTTTAGTGTTTTGTGTTTGGAATTAATTCGGAACATAAAAAACTAAACCATTTATACTCTGTTAATGGTGACAAACTAACATATTGCGCTCTCCCTTGCACAATTGTATGAAAGTCAAAAGGACGCACTATATCACCATGATTGATCAATGATCATGATTGGAACTGACCAATTTTGTCCCCACAAATTGTCACGCCAACTGGGCGACATTAGACTTATTATTTCGCACATAATAATTCAAAGCTGCCAATACAAATATAGAAAAAACAGTTTACACATCGTTAGGGTGTTAGTAAATCTTTTAATATACGGTTATTATTAATCTTTATATATACGGTTTTAAAAGTAAAAACCGCATTCTGTCAGGGCCACCAAACTATACGTGTGCATCGCACGAGTGACAGGATGAGACTGAAAATTTGGTCAAAACGTGAACCCGCCGTGTCTATCAGCGATCTATGCCGGGCGGTTAAATAAATTCCTATTATTTAATTAATATTGACGAAAATTTATTGATAAGGCCCAAAGATTTTGGGCTCGTTTTAAGGAGCTACCTAAGTTTGTGATACCGTTTATCGTTTTCGAAAATTAATCGCGGCCATTTTACTGTGAGTGTATGAGAAAACATATTGACAGCATACTTTTGTCGTTGACACTTACGATTTTATTTCTATTAGCAAATTTTTGTTTTATATTTTTACAAATGAATGCAATTATGTATTAAAATTTAATTATTACTTAAAAATAATCGTCCATATAAATCATGCGAATTTTCTTTACGTTTTGGTAAAGGTTTATTTTAAGTATCTATGTTTTATTTCTAAATTTGACCGACTGTGCGATGAAGGGTATGCTGTGGATTTACTTATTAGTCGTATTATTTTACATTTTCCTTTGCTCAATACCAACATTGCTTTATTAAATATATCTAGTCTTTGACATTTGCTGGGTTTCTGTAATATGTATAATTGTATTATATTATACCTAATGCCATTGCTTGCATACGTTACTAATTTTTGTTTTGTGAATTTTTGTGAGCTTGCTTGCTATGCTTGCTTGTGGCTAGATGGCCTTGTGTGGAATATCCACTAATATTTTTGGAAGTATTAGTGGAAATAATGGAGTAACAAAATGAAACATCAATATTTTTATTTGCACTTTTTGTAAAAAAATTGTAGCAAGTAATGATAATTTTGATTGTACGACAAATTTCATACTACACGATATTGTATGAAAAATTGTAAGTACCTATACATTCTATAGTTCACTATTGATAACAGAAAATTTATACATTTCTCTGTTAAAAACACCAAAAATTACTAATAATGCAAAAACTCCACCTTAACTTAAGTGACCTTATATCATCGGACGGTCGGACAAAAGGTGTCGGTGTAATTACCTACGGCGTTATGTAAATATAATTGATGAAATAAATGGATTTTTATGTACATATTTTAAATTACTAGGACAATTTTTGTTATTTGTTAGATACATGCTATGTTGTATGTCAGCTAATAAAATCGATTTTAAAATATGAATTATCGTATATTTCTTTAACCTTTTTGGCCGTAGTAGATCTTGTGCCAAGTTGGTTCCGGAAGCACTACCACCATACCTATTTTTGCGGCCAAGCAGTATACACATACGCGTAGTGCATTACTTTCCGCCTTTGATAGGTGCGGTTGCCGGTAAAATTGCAGGCACATGAGACATTCCACCTACACGTCTCAGAGTTACGGGCGCATACGATGCGTCTTGGGTCTTGTACCTAGTAGGGGAGGACCCAAGTCGCATCGTTTGTTATGGGCCGAGGTTACCACTTAACACCAGGTGGGCCGTCGCGACGACTCGTTCCGTAACTGTATCACATAAAATAAGAGATATAATATCTCATTAGAATTGGATCGCCTGAATCCCTATCTACACAATACATATTTTGCCTGCATCTGTCTGGCAATAGCTGTTGTTACTATCGTATAAAGCCCGACCATTATCCGAACGTTATTCTAGACAGACTTCCAAAGAAAGATTAAAAACAATTTTTATTCATAGAATGAGACGTGAAAGCAAATTGAAATTCTTAGCTAAGCTGTTGCAATATTTCAGCGTCCAAACTAACGCGCGCACGTCTACGGAACGGTTAAAATGAAAACTAATTTTAATATTAATATAATGGTGGCTGTGTTTATGCAATGAAAAATGTTAAGGAAAATGAAGAAAAGTCACGGGACGGGCTAGATGTAAGTACGTAAAGTTTCTAAATTTTTTGGTTTCAAACAGTAAATAAATAAATAAATATTAGTGAAGATTTCACACAGCGCCATCTAGCCCCAGAGTAAGCTAAGCATAGCTTGTATCATGGGAACCATTTTTTTTTGTAAATACATATTTACATCCAGACACAGAACAAACATCTACGTAGTCACAAATGTTAGTCCTGGGTGGGAATCGAACCCACGACCTACAGTGCAGAAGGCAGGGTTACTACCAATTGAATTGTGAGGCCAGTCAATGTTTAGAAGTTTTAAAATTTACCTATTAAGGCACCATCTTAAGTTTAGGGGCATCCTGTGAACTGAATCCTGTATGTATAATATGTGTATGAGCATATGTATGTATTATGTAGTTTAAACAGACTTAAAAACGGATTTATTACGGTTATTCTCGGTATTGTAGTGGCGGTCAATTTGTAGTACTCAAAAATAGTGATTTTCCTCACATATAATGTGCCTATTTCATGTAATAATATTTCGATCCATCAATGTTCTGATGCAGAACAAAGTGCACTGCGTATGCAGAGCTGAATCGCGTTTGTGTTTTGGTAAATTACTAACCTCCAAATATTGTGTGATGAGAGCCTTAGAGAGCTCTTGGGAACTGTTGTACGGATATCTTTGTATAGGAATAAAGTTTCTTAGCGCCCATATAAATTTGCAATGCCAGAATAAGGCAACTAAGTTTTAAGCATCAGATTATCTGTAAGACCTAATTGTACACTTTGGTGGCAAATACATTTTGAATTTGAATTTATAATTACAAATACCTACGTCTTCTAATTTGAAGGATTTACGCCTGATGCAACCTTTTCCTCATAATGTATTATATTATTGTATTATTTATGAAAGTATTTCTAAATAACGTTTCTGCCACAGAGAAAATATAATATTACTGCGTTAGGTTTTAATGTGTACTTTATTCTGCAATAAAGCATTTATATTATAAAATGTACTTATGTATAATATTGCATGTTTTTATGTGTCTAGTTCAAAAGTAAACAGTACACACATTTTACATTCCAGACAGTTGGAAAAATAAATAAACGGCTTTATTATCAAACAGATTTATGTCCTGTCTACTTACGATAAGTAGGAGGGGTATTCGAATGTTACATCACATTTGCTCAGGGCAATTACCCCTTATTCAAATACAGGTATAAACTCACTCCTAAAACAATCATAAAAATCCGATTAAAGTATTTTCGATCGTAAAATTTTAAAATAAACCGTATTGATGCATTCTATTCTATTGGGTGAGTTTTATGGGAAACGATACAGGCGTTGTTCATTTTATGGATGAGGAGATGACGTCACGGGAATCAATGGATTGAGAATTTCTTGAAGTGTAGATGAAAATTTGACGAGAGCAGCTGCTTCTTGAGACGAGACTTTGAAGATGTGAGTAGGTTATACGTTGTGAACTATGACGTTGTTTTTATTGTTAATACGGTAACCTAGACTAACACAGTAGCAGAAGAACTCACGCCAAGTTCGTCTGGGGAAGTACCGCCACCATACCCATATCTGCCGCCAAGCAGCAACCCATTCGCGTTACTTTGTTCTGGTTTGAAAGGTGTGGTTGCCGGTGAAATTACAGGCACATGAGACACCCCACCTACACGTCCCAGAGTTACGGGCGCATACGATGCGACTTGGGTCTTGTCGTACCTAGTAAGGGTACCCAAGTGCCTTCGTTGTTATGGGCAGAGGTTACCATTTAACACATAACATATTTGTTTTTGCCCACGTTGCTTGCGTCCGTATGTGATTACCCTTTGAATCCATACACGTGTCCTCGGGTGGTGCAAAAGGAGCAACCCAAAGTAGCAGTAGTACTTGTGCTAAGTTCGCCCGGAGAAGTACTGCCACCACACCTGGTAATCCTGCCGCCAAGCAGTGATGCACTTGTGTTGCTGTGTTCCGATAGAAGGGAGTGGGTGCCGGTGATATTGCAGGCGCATGAGACGTAACATCCCCGTCTCGGGGTGATGGACGCAACGCAATGCGACTTGAGTCATCTCGTTCTATAGAGAGGACTTGAGTGGTATTGCTGTTGTCCATGGGCAGCGGTTACCACTTAACATCAGGTGGGCTGTCAGCTCGTTCCGTAACTTCAATGAAATAAAAAAAAAACACCAGGTGGGCCGTCGCTCTTTCCGTAACCGTATCACATAAAAAATACTAAAAATCTCCTAAATGGCCCTCATGGTTTTTAGTATTTTGAAGAATATATTTTGTTGAATTAGGTACCTATTGTAATTCGTGATTTGTCTTATAAGTAGGTAATGTATATCGTGTATGTCAAGTACGTAATACACCTACTTATTCCTTTTGTGTTGTAATGTTCCATTAAATAAAACAGGTATATCAATGCCTAGGTGACTTGGATTTACAGAAATGTAACTTGAGACGGAACATCCGTCGCCGGTCGAGTATTGTACTTAGCGATAGTTAAAATAGCAGGTCAGCGCATTCTTGAGCCTACCCATGTATAGTAGAATGAAACAATAGTCTGTGCTATTGTATTTTTTATTGAAATTTTGATGTATATGTGAAATATATTTAAAAAAAATGACGTGGCACTCGGAGACTGCCGCGGTAAAGCTATTGCGCGTGATATTTCAAAAAGTCATTAAAAGTTCTGGTATTTATCGATAGATGGAAAAACTAAAAAGTATCACCGCTGTGCCGGTCGGAGTGGGGGGTGTTAGGTTTTTTTCGTTACGGAATTTCTGGATTCGGTCTCCACGCTCAAGGCCCGCGATAGAAGCTATGCAATAGCTTAAAAAAAGTTTTGTTAAGTGGGGGAATGTATGTGGGGGCCAAACGAGCAGACGCAGCGATATTCGAGTACCGCGGGCGCTCCTGCCCGCTTCAGTCGTCTCTCCACCACCAACCGCGTTACTACTGTATTGTAAAGATCGAGAATAAACGAGTTCGTGCAAAGCACTTGGATGTTAACTCAACATTAAGTACACATAATCATACGACCCAGTATCTTGGCACTCCAACTTTAGCGAATCCGACGTCCCGGCAACAAATTATGTATTCGAGTTATAAAACCATCCGCGCGAGTGGCGGGATTTATCTGATCCAGCTTGTTGTAATAGTGGAGTGAATAAGATTATTTCCGAAACAGTGAGCGTCTCGGATTTGAAATGTGGAATTCACGATAAATATACAAAATAGAAGATGAAATAAAACACATACAAAAAAAAAAGATTAAATCTATAATAGCTTTTCTTATATTATGACTGATTAAAACCGAACATCAAAATAGAAAATTTCCACAACGTGCAAACGAAATTCCGTGATTTAAATTCACACTATAATACAACAGAGAATTATTATATCTTGCAGTAAATACTTTTATACACAATAAGCCAGGCATTATATTGCCGGCGAAATATATATGAAACAATTACTTCGACATATTATAAATTGGAAAACAGTTCAAATTGAGATCAATTATAAGATTAATAATAACTTAACTTAAAATTTAATACTGCTGAAAGGTAATGTTTTTATAGAATTCTAGGTATTAAGTATTTTCCTAGCAGCTCATATTGGGGAGCTTAAATCAATTGATTAATTATTTTTTTCTAGTAAATTGCATGATAACTATAAGATAAGTAATACAGAAGTTGAGGACCAATCTGGGCAGGTCAGCGTTGAGAGGAATTACTTTGCACGCACTGAACTTGCACGGACGTGCATCTAGGTAATGGATAAATCCGAGAATGTCATTTATTTTCATGGAATCTGGAACAACATAAACACAATTAATCCGAACAGTGAGTATTGGTACTTGTGGCATTATTAGCAGTAGAACTTGCTGCTGTTTGTCCGGGACAGTGCTGCCACCATACCCATGTCTCCTACCAAGTATACAAATTACTAATATAAAGATTAAAGAAGAAATTGTTAGCCGAGTTATTCGCGAGAAAACAATGCGGCGACAAGGTCAACCCTATTTACATCTACTTCCCCAAGATAGTGTAATTAACTAAAGCATTGTCTACTCCTTCGAGGGTAAAAGTGTAAATATATGTGTATAGATGTGTGATATCGAAAATAATGTCAAATTGCTCACAAATTCAAAGGCTACAGAAAGTAAGTCAAGACAAATGAAACGCAGTGTGCTGCAGTTTCATCGATTATATATACCTTTCTCCTCAATGAGTTTCTCATGCAGAACCAGTTTCATTTTCATTACTTGTGTTGTGACCATATCAGCAGCAATGGCGGGGAGCATTGTGAGCAACAACGTTCCAACGTCTGCGATAAAGTCTACCGATAGAGTCAATGTTGAGATCTGAAAAATACATTTAACAGAAGAGATTGCGTATGTTTTTTATTAATTGTAAAGAATAAATATGCACAATCAAACAATAATTTAACACAACTAAAAAAGACATTTTGTCTCAATTCTCTCATGTTTCTGAAAAATTTGTTTAACACTAGCTGCGCCCCGCGGTGAATATGTCATCCGACGGAACACCGAACTTTTCCCGGATAAAAGGTAGATAGACCATATCTATCTCTGTGCCTAATTTCATCCAGATCCGTTCAGCCGTTCTGGTGTGCTTGTGTAACAAACATTCATCCATCACAACTTTCGCATTTATAATACAAGTAAGATTGGCATTATTTTAATTATTGTTATTACAAAACTATTTGTATATATTTGTGTGTGCTTCTCAAATTTAAGAATTACTTACTAAAGAGTTTGTGTCCAAAAACTCATTGAGGCGCATGGACATCGACAACATTATACCGGCAACATTGAGAGTAATAATCGATAAATACTGTAATATTTTTGTTATATTAATTTTAATATATAAATAAAATATATATAAAATTAATAAATTTCGAAAGCCTTGCTTGGTCGTCAGCGTTACTTACAACAGCATCATAAACAGCTTTGTATTTCTCGGTGATATCAACAATGGACTTGTAAATGTTATTAAAGTATATATAATCTGTATGATTGGTCATCGCCAGATTTGATGTAAATTTTTCTAATCGACAATAAACAGAGTAAAATAAGAATGTGTAACATATAAGTACTATATCTAAGCCAATTATTATGAGCGCAATGACACCATCGGTCCAATATGGTAGATAACACCAATCACTTGTCCAACAAACCAGCAAAGTGTATGAGATCCTCAAGGTGGAACAAAGTGAGACCGCCAATATAATTTTAGTATCGATACGGTATAATGCATCGCTACATTTTAGTTTGGTATCGATTACCCGCAATTCACAAAATAGATTACATAAAGTCTCATCGCTTTTGTAAAATGTTAAGATAAATATTACTATCAAATACTGAGTCAAATACACTGAGTACCAGAGAAATCCATAAAATTCATTATTAATATAAACTGTTATTACTGTGAATAAGCCAAATGCAACACGTTTTAATAGTGACAAAATGGATGCTACTAAATATATGTTATTTGACCTATCATTGATGAAACCAAAATCTAAACCATATATAATGTGAACTGATTGAAAGAATAATGTTATAATAGTTTTGTTGAAAATATTCATTGTTATGTCCGGTATTATGGAATCGTCCATTTTTGTTGTTTGTATGATATTATAATGAAACACTTGCGCTGTTCACAAATTGAATACGTATAATGATCAATACGCTTGGAAATGTAACGAGGTTTTTATTTTCGTGTTCATCATTTTTACATTACTAAATTAGTTTATTAATTTAAAAAAGCCTGATTGTATTATCTCACTTGCTTGCTGGCATACGACTTCGTCCGTTTGAAGTAATTTTAACTATTACATTTAATACATAATGATTACAAAACGATGTTACAAAAACTACATCTTACAAGCTTTAGTTTGTTATGACTCACTAGAAATACCTTACACTGTTGTTATTCATGGCCAGGTTTTTTTTATTTTATTTAACAAATTACATTTTAACTTATAACGTAAAATTATTTTATAAAAAGTTCAAACACCCAGGTTAGTAGTTATCAATCCCAGCTAATAGTTATATCTCGCACAGAGAAGGCGATATTGAAAACCTAGCGGTGCACGGCGGTAGGAAGGGAATGATATCCCATCCCACTCTCCAAAAATATTTTTAAAACACACCTGTAAAGCAATAGAGATTTATAATAAATCATTTGATATTGGAAATATTAACTGCATACTGAATTGTTCCGTTTGCAAAGAATATAGTTTATTAGAGATGCTATTTTTTTTTGTGTTTTAATTCTAAACAACAAACACAACCATTATTATATTGAAGTCCAAATGGTATGTTGCATCGTCAGTTTTCAGTTTCATTTCGATTGTCAGTAAGGGGGCGTGTGGGCCCACGTTGCTCGCGTCCGTAGGTGAATACCCTCCGGTTGGTGCTAAAGGAGCAACTTGAATTGTTCAAAGTATTGATAAATATCTCAAGGCTTATTATAATACATATTGAATTTTTGGAATATTGACTTCCATGGTCTGTTTTTATAACTGTTGTTTTTAAGCTGTTGCCCGCGACTTCGTCCGCGTGAATTCGGTTTTATTACGCACCCCTATTTTACCCCTCGGAAAAGTAGCCTATGTTACTCTTTGTTACATCAGTTATCTGCCAGTGAAAGTTCCGTCAAAATCGGTCCAGCCATTTCAGAGATTAGCCAAAACAAACAGACAGACAGACAGACAAAATTTAAAAAAAATGTTGTTTTGGCATATATTGTTTGGCATCGTGTCGATATTTAATTAGTAAAAAGCGGTTACTTTAATATCACTAACAGACACTCCATTTTTATTGATTTGTATAGATGTTAGTATATAAACAGAAAAACGGACTAAAAATAATATTTATCAGTGAAATAATTTGATAACTTACGAAAGTGATGACGACTAACACTCAGTAAAATTAAAATTGATATTTCATTCTTTCTTTCCCTATTCCTAGGAAGTCCTATTCGTAGGAATAGTATGTAATCAGTAATTATTTCGAAGTATGGTCGATAGTTACCTACCAAATAAAAATACAATTCATCTTTACTAAATAATAATGGCAACAGTTCCTTCTCCGAAAATAAATACATTCTTTAAAGAACGGAAGCAAAACAAAATATCTTTAGTAATGAATATTTTCTACAGAATTCAAATCCCGTGGGGATTTGACTATGGTTTCTTCAATTTTAAGTCTTCAGTGGCTAATATGGTTACAAAAATTTTGTTACTTACGATATGTGCTTCTTTGGTAACGTCAGTTTTCTACTACTATCCGATTGCAGAAGTGCAGAATTATATGTGGTTGTATATATTTCTGGCAAAGTATATTTTCAGCGTACTCTTTTTAGTGACCTTGAACACTAAATCCACACTGCGTAGTTTCCATTTTGATTTACAAGCAATCGATTCAAAAGTTGGATTCGACTGTGCATCGTTTCATTTAGAACATAAAGTGATTCTGTATAGCATTTTGTGTATTTCATGTAGAGTATCTTTTGGTCTAATATATTGGTTGGCAGCTAGTTTTTACTTGAAACCTTTTTACATTGCATTGTTTTATGTGGGTGCGTTATCTAATGTTGATATATTATTGGTTTCCTATGCATTCATATTCTATGCGGTCAACTGTAGGCTAAAAAAACTGACGGCAATCTTGAAGCACGCTACATATGATTTTTCTTCACATATGCATACAAACAAACTGTATGTTGACTTGGTTGAGAAATATAAACGGGCCTTTGATCCACTGGTCAGTACAAACAATAGTATTTGATTTTAATTCAAGCCAGCAATTTTGACAAAACCAAAATATTATTAAACCCTTTTTATATTTTAGCAAATTATAGCACTGATAACAACAGTTCCAGAAGTAATGTTAATAATATTTAATTTTATTACATTAAAAAACACGGTAAGAAATACAGTAATTAAAAAAGAACTTTGATTTATGTGTTTTTTTTTAATATCTACTTCGGTTATTGATCAGCAATTATAATTATTTTTACAATTCATTTTTAAAAAATGTTTTGCTTGAAATGTGATTTTTTATTTTACAGATTAATAGTGCGATATATATTTTAGATAATGTATGGGTTATTGAAGCGTTATCGTTAGCTTTAGCCCCGAGTGTATTTGCTGGAATGCTTGCTACACAAGCAGAGCGTATGAAACTGCTACTTCATGATAAATTATTGGACGAAGAAGGTAACGAATACAAATTATTTTATTAAGTTGAATTAACATGACGATATTGCCATCTGTGCTTGGTTACAGCGGACTTATAAGATCAACTGAAAATGGACAAGATTAACGAAATTTTAAAGCTGCAGCCTGATGTTTTGCTGCCTATGGCTAATATAGATTACTATATTATGATCGATTGCATCGCCATCAAAATTGTGTAAAAAAACACATGTTTTTTGTTCTGCATGCCTTTATCATTGAGGGATCTTGAGTAGCTACATATATTAAATGAAGCTGATAAAATATAAAGCATTAATTTTCAACAACGGTCTTACATAAATCATTATTTCATGTAGTAATGGTAAGCCCATGTCTTTGTCCGCGGTCCGAGTATCAAGTGACCTACTCGTATATATAGGCTCCCGCCATACCCGTCATTGTGTCACCCCCTGTAAAGAGTTGCTAAATGATGTTTAATCACTCAACTTTCCCATATCTGAGGTTCTTTACTTTGGTAGGTATTTGATTTACCTATATCAAAGTGGGGAATTAAATAAGTAGTAGATATTTATAATTATTCCAGTTTTTTAAAGAGACACCATTTTCGATTTCCTGAGTTTTGAGGTCCAATTTACATCCCCATTATATATACGAGTATAAGAGTCTAAGATCCCAAATCATCCTGAAATCCTCGTCCCTTGTAGTTTATCTATATTTCGACTTACTTAGATAAAGAAAGATAAGGCTATGATGTTTTGACCATAGTTTAACCCAGCTGGAAACTATTTGGTGATACTAATCTGTGCCCATAAATCATAATTATATTAATTACTAGCCACCCGCCCCGACTTCGCACGGGTGCAATGCTGATTAATAAAAAATCTGATTATTGATCTACATTAAATGCGCAATGTATTTAAGGTACATAATTGGATAAGTATTAATGATGTTTTGCTTAAAATTGCTTCGTAATTATATGGTACTAAGAGTATTTGTAAAACTAAAACTATCAGTAGGCGTGTTTAAATTATAAGACATTTCTACAAATTTTTCGTCAATCACGTATATCATTATATATGGCAAATTAAGTGAAAATATATAGAAGAATGTAAGCATAAACAAAATTTCCTACAAATAAAATATATAAAGTAGTAAAAACTTACTTTTTCTGATTAACTTTTATGTTATTATGTCTATAGCATCGGCGCCATCTAGTTCCAAACTAAAAGCATTAATATATATGCTATAGCTATAGGAACCAGAAAACTGAAAATATTCTTGAACGTCATCTTGAACATTAGAGAAGAAGAAGAAGAAGAGGAACACAATTATGAAACACCAAGATGATTTGGTCTATAAATAGTCTGTACACTGTTTTCTCCTGGAAGAGAATAGTCACCCACACACGTAATCCTATGTAGTGTGGGGACTAGTGAACTTTTAAAGTAAATAATCTATTATGTGACTTGATTAACTGCTCAATAATATATTCATATAGGTATATTAAATAAATGTATATTATTATACGCTTGTATATTAACCGTATAATTACCTACCTACCTACGTACCTCTATGGAAAAATATAATATTTTTTTCTTTTTAATATATTTGTCCTCAGACAGTAGGTGTGTGACAGAGCTAGAGATGTTCATCGGGTACTTGGAGGCGCGTCCGTGTCGGTTCCGCGTGTACAAGGTGATTCCCCTGGACGCGGACTTGCTCCTGATGGTTTTCAACTTTTGCGTTACCTACCTCATTGTCATCTTACAATTCACTCTTAAATCCTAAAACTCGTCAAATTTATTTATCATATTATTTGTCATCGATATAAAATATCAGTATTATAAGAATGTTAATTAATTAATAATTGTTGTAACTGGTTTATAACGTGAGACCTCTTTAAAATCACATACGTACATAAGGGTACGGGTCAAAAAGTGGATCGTAACGAAACTGTCTATTCCATCTTACCTTTCTAATTATAAAACTATTAGTCTTAGAAACAAATACAGTTACATTATTTAATTTGTACAGTAAGCTCACTGTTATGACATATTTATTTAATATTAATTATTTATTTATTGCTCAGTAGAGTTGTATTCGACCAATCTACAGCTTGATAAGAAGGGATAGCTGTCATCCTCATGTTAAATATCTGGAGTTCCTGACTCTGACGTCATTATATATTTATGAAATTGGTTTATTTTTATGACGTCACACTCATCTATTTTTCCTATATTACAAGCTCACGACGTCAAGCTTATTTAATTTTGGAACTTAGGCCTAATGTCACAACAGCTTTATTTGTTAAGAGTGTGAAGTAAGGACCTGCAAAATTCATAATAAATTACAAACGGACATTAAGAAATGCAATGATATAATTACTTTTAAGATTCATGTGTTTTCTTATTTAATAGATAAGACATATTACACAATGAGTGACTTTTTTTACACTAAGGACAAATTATCACATAGAGATAGATAGACATTATTAACTATGGATTATTATTAATTTCATTGTTAATTTTTGATGTGTTTTAATTTTAATATGCATGTTACTGTAGGTTGATTTTTTGACGTTGAAAGGACTATTTCTGTTTCTAGCTTCCGTCCGCGTCCCTTAGAACTTTCGTATTAAAAGTTAAGGTTTGTAATAAAACTATGTTTACAATAACTTGTACGCCTTGTGGCAGATCACAGTGCACCTCAATGTATCTACCTATTAAGAAATTTATTCAACGTGTGTGTCACAAATAAATGATTTGAATTTGAATTTGACCTTGTGTTTGCGTTGGAGACGAGGAACGAAAAATAACGGCTTCCCTACCGAGAATCGAACCCGAGACTCAATTGCTTCGTAGGCAGTCGTCATAAAAACTGTTGAACCAGCAAGTTATCGCAACAACTCTTTTGCGACGTGAACATAGAGTAGATTAATATTGTCAATATTTCTCACGGCATTCATTCCTCAGCGATTATAGATACAGGCAGGAGAGAAAGGCAGTGGCTGGCCCGCTACTATATTGTGTTATCCCTTTTCAGTAATGTTTATAATCCACACGGCGTTACCTGTTATTTCTGTAACTAGCTCCAAATCAAATGCATTTTTGCATATGTTACCAGATTCCCTGATAATCTAAGTAAAATTTAGGGACTATATTATGCGTTCCGTTAGGATAGTACATATAATCATACGACCCAGTATCTCGGCACTCCAACTTTAGTGCATCCGACGTCCCGGCAATAAATTATGTATTCGAGTTATAAAACCATCGGCGCGAGTCGCGGGATTTATCTGATCCAGCTTGTTGTAATAGTGGAGTGAATAAGATTATTTCCGAGTCCAGTGAGCGTATCGGATTCCAAATGTAGAATTCACGAAAACTATACAAAATACGAGATTAAATAAAATACACAAAGAAAAAAAACATTTAATCTTTAATAGATTTTCTTACATTATAACTGAATTTAAACGGAATATCAAAATAGGACATTTCCACAATGTGCAAACTATTCTATGTCTCCGTGATTTAAATTCACACTATAATACAACAGGGAAACATTATATCTTGCAGAAAACACATTAAACACAATGAGCCATGCGTTATATTGCTGACGAAATATATATGAAACAGTTAAGTCGACAGTATAACGCTCGGAGATCAAACAGTTGAAATTGAGATCGATTATACGCTTAATAATAACTTAGTTTAAAACTTATTACTGCTGAATGATAATGTATTTATATAATTCTAGTAATTAAGTATTTTCCTTTCAATTTATCTTGGGGAGCTTAAATCGAATGATAAATTATTATTTTCTAGTAAATTGCATGATAACTATAAGATAAGTAATACAGAAGTTGAAGGCCAATCTGGGCAGGTCAGCGTTGAGAGGAATTACTTTGCACGCACTGAACTTGCACGGACGTGCATCTAGGTAATGGATAAATCTGAGAATGTCTTTTATTATGATGGAATCTGAAAACAACATAACACAACTGATAAAAACAATAAGCATTGGTACTTGTGGCATTATTAGCAGTAGAATTTATGCTGTTTGTCCGGGGTAGTGCTGCCTGGCCATTTCTGCCGCCAAGTAGTAATGCATTCGCGTTACTAAGTTTCGGTATGAAAGGTGTGGTTGCCAGTAAAATTTCAGGCACATGAGACATTTCACCTTCATGTCTCAGAGTTAAGGGCGCGTACTCGTCTTGCCGTACCTATCAAAATAGGATAGGCACCCAAGTCGTATTGCTTGTTGGCAGAGGTTACCACTTAACACCAGGTGGGTTATCAGATCGTACCGCAATTTCATTCCACAAAAAATAAAAAATAAAAATACCCGCTAATATAAAAATAAAAATATCTATATCAGCGAGATTGTTGTTAAGTTACCTTAACTCAAGTATCTTATCACTCAAACTCTAAGAAGTTAAAAATAATAATAAATGGATTAAGAAAGAAATCGTTAGCAGAGTTATTCGTGAGAAAAAAATGAGGCGACAAGGTCAATCCTCGTTACGTCTACTTCCCAAGATAGTGTAATTCACTAAAGCACTGCTTACTCCTTCGATCGTAAAGGTGTGAATGTATATACGATATGTATAAATACGTGGTATTGAAAGTAATGTCAAATTGCTCACAAACTCAAAGGCTATAGAGTAAGTCAAAACAAATGAAACGATCGATTATATATACCTTTCTCTTCGAGGAGTTTCTCATGTAGAACAAGTTTCATTTTCATTACTTGTGTTGTGACCATATCAGCAGCAATGGCGGGGAGCATTGTGACCATAAACGTTCCAACATCTGCGCCAAAGTATATGATTACAGTCAATGTCGAGATCTGAAAAATACATTTCACAGATGAGATTGCGTATTTTTTTTTATTAATTGTAATGAATAAATATGCACAATCAAACAATAATTTAACATAACTATATGACCTCGCGTTTTGTTTCAATTCTCTCACGTTTTCGACTAATTTGTTACTAGCTAGGCCTCGCGGTGAATATGTCATCCGACAGAACACCGGACTTTTCCGGAATAAGGTAGCCTCTGTGCTATTCCAGACCATATCTATCTCTGCTCAATTCAAAAAGCTTAATTTCATCCAGATCCATTCAGCCGTTCTGGTGTGCTTGTGTAACAAACATTCATCCATCCAAACTTTCGCATTATAATAGTAGTAAGACTGATATTCTTTTCATTAGTGTTATGACAAAAATAATTTTATGTTTCTATGTGTGCTTCTCAAATTGAAGAATTACTTACTGAGGAGTTTGTGTCAAAAATCTCACTGAGGCTTGCGAACAACGACATCATTATACCAGCAACATTGAGAATAATAACCGAGATATACTGTAATATTTTTGTTATATTAACTTTTAACATTATAAATGATACTCCATAATATATAAAATTCATAAATTTCACCAAACAAGGCTTTAAATAGCCTTGTTTGGTCACCAGCGTTACTTACAACAGCATCATAAACAGCTTTGTATTTCTCGGTGATATCAACAGTGGACTTGTAAATGTTATTGAAGTATGTATAATCTGTATGATTGGTCATCGCCAGATTTGATGTCAGTTTTTCTAATCGACAATTAACAGAGTAGAATAAGAATGTGTAACATAAAAGTACTATATCTAAGCCAATTATTATGAGCGTCATAACACCATTGGTCCAGTATGGTAGATAGCTCCAATCACTTGTCAAAGTGTATGAGATCCTCAAGGTGGAACAAAGTGAGACCGCCAATATAATTTTAATATCGATACGGTATAATGCATCGCTACATTTTAGTTTTGTATCGATTACCCGCAATTCACAAAATAAATTACATAAAGTCTTATCACTTTTGTAAAATTTTAGGATACATATTATTATCAAATACTCAGTCAAATAAACGGAGTACCAGACAGTTGCATCAAATCCATTATTAATATAAACTGTTATTACTGTGAATAAGCCAATTGCAACACGTTTTAATAGTGACAAAATGGATACTACTAAGTATATGTTATTTGACCTATCAATGATGAACCCAAAATCTAAATCATATATAATTTGAACTGTTTGAAAGAAAAGTGATAAAGTATTTTTGTTGATAATATTCATTGTTATGCCCAGTATAATGAAACACTTGCGCTGTTCATAAATTGAATACGTATAATGATTGATATTCTTGAAAATGTAATGTAGGGTTTTATTTTCGTGTTCATCGTTTTTACAATTACTAAATTGGTTTATTAATATATATAATGATGATTGTCTCACTTGCTTGCTGGCATACGACTTCGTCCGTTTGAAGAAATTTAACTATTACCTTTAGTAGATACATAATGAGTACAAAACGACGTTACTAAAACTAGCTTACAAGCTTTAGTTCTTATGACTCAATCTAGAAATACATTATACTTTTGTTATTCATGGCTACTTTTGTTTTATTTTATGTCATAATTACATTTTAACTTATAACATTAAATTATTTCACCAAATCAAACACCCAGATTAGTGGTTATCAATCCCAGCTAATAGTTATATCTCGTACAGAGAAAGCGATATTGGAAACCTAGCGGTGCACGGCGGAAGGAAGGGAATGATATCCCACCCCACTCTCCAAAAATATTTACAAAACAACCACACCTGTAAAGCAGCAGAACAATCTACATGGGTGACCAGTAACACAATTGTCCGTATTTTCTGTTAACTTGTACGCAATGAGCACATTTACGTATTCATATTGGAAATATTAACTGAAAACTGAACTGTTTGCAACGTATATAGTTTATTAGAGATGCTGCAGTTTTTTGTGTTTTATTTCTATACAAGAAACAGAGTAACATAGCCATTATTATTTTGAATTCCAAATGGTATGTTGCATCGTCAGTTTTCAGTTTCATATCGATTCTCCGCAAGGGGGCTACGATGCTCGCGTCCACAGGAGACGAGGGCCCTCTTTGCTCGCGTCGGTGGGTGAATACCCTCTGAATCCTGACACGTGTCCCCCGGGTGGTGCTAAAGGAGCAACCCAAAGCAGCAGTAGAACTTGTGCCAAGTTCGCCTGGAGTAGTACTGCCACCACACCTGGTAATCTGCCGCCAAGCAGTGATGCACTCGGTATGCTGTGTTCCGGTGGAAGGGAGTGGGTGCCGAAATTGCAGGCGCATGAGACGTAACATCCCCTTCTCGGGGTGATGGACGCAACAAAATGCGACATAAGTCATCTCTTATTATGGCGAAAAGGACTTGATTCGTATTGCCTTAGTCTATGGGTGGCAGTTACCGTTTACCATCAGGTGGGCCATCAGCTCATTCCGTCACATAAGTCACAAAAAATATTCACAACAATAAATTGAGTTAGGTATCTCCATTTTGTGAAATGATATCTTCAAATAATTACTTGATATTGCATCAAAGACACTGTGAGCCATAGTTTTATTAAATCCTACATTAATATAAAAAGTTTTTTTTTTATTAAAATATTTAAATGGAAGGACTACTAGATTGGTACCGAGATAATAGATGTGATAGCGTTTGTTACAAATTGAAAGTGCACAGTGATATTAATCTTCGAAGGTTATGTCTATTAATCATTGTATCAAATTAAATTGTTCAAAGTATTGATAAATATCTGAAGACTTACTATAATACATATTGAATTTGTGGAATATTGACTTCCATGATCTGTTTTTATTACTAATGCTACTATATAAACAGAAAAAAGAACTAAAAATAATATTTATCAGTGAAATAATTAGATATATTATTACTTACGAAAGTGATAACGAATGACACCACTCAGGAAAATTAAAATTGATATTTCATTCGTTCTTTGTTATAATGTTAGTCCTACTCGTAGGGATAGTATGTAATTAGTAATTATTTCGAAGTATCGTCGATAGTGCCTTGCTAAGTAAAAAAATACAATTCATCTTTACTAAATAATAATGGCAACAGTTCCTTCTCCGAAAATAAATACATTCTTTAAAGAACAGAAGCAAACCAAAATATCTTTATTAATGAATATTTTCTACAAAATTCAAATCCCGTGGGGATTTGACTATGGTTTCTTCAATTTTAAGTCTTCAGTGGCTAATATGGTTACAAAAATTTTGTTACTTACGATATGTGCTTCTTTGGTAACGTCAGTTTTCTACTACTATCCGATTGCAGAAGTGCAGAATTATTTGTGGTTGTATATATTTCTGGCAAAGTATATTTTCAGCGTACTCTTTTTAGTGACCTTGAATACTAAATCCTCACTGCGCAGTTTCCATTACGATTTACAAGCAATTGATTCAAAAGTTCGATTCGACTGTGCATCGTATCATTTAGAATGTAAAGTGATTTTGTCTATCGTTTTATGTATTTCATATAGATTATATATAGCTGTATTGTATTGGTGGGCAACTGGTTTTTACATTAAACCTTTCTTCATTACATTGTTTTATATAAATGCGTTATCAAATGTAGATATTTTATTGTGTTCCTATGCATTCATATTCTATGCAGTCAACTGTAGGCTAAAGAAACTAACGGCAATCTTAAAGCAAGCTAAATATGAGCTTTCTTCACATATTTATACATACAAACTGTATGTTGACTTAGTTGAGAAATATAAACGGGCCTTCGATCCACTGGTCAGTACAAACAATAATGTTTGTTTTTAAATCAAAGCCAGCAATTATCAAAAACTGAAGTTAAATAACCGATTTTTATGTTTCAGCAAATTATAGCACTGATGTTAACAATTCCAGAAATAATGTTCATAATTTTTACATTAATTACTTTAAAATATGATGACTTAACACCGGTAAGTCAAGCTATGAATAAAATGACTCAGTATAGATACATTAAAATTTTACGATTTAAATTAACATTTCATTCATAATAATATTCGTATATGTATAATAATTGTTGCTTAAAATGAGATTATATGTGTAACTGTTCATTTTTCAGACCAGATTATGGGTATACAATTTAGATTATATAAGGATCATTGAAGCTTCATCTTTAGCTTTAGCCCCGAGTATACTTGCTGAAATGCTTGCTTCACAAGCGGAGCGGATGAACCTGCTACTCTATGAGAAATTAATAGACGAAAAAGGTATCTAACTAATACACATTGTTTTATTAAATTAATTCATATGACCAACTGGCTACACGAATTTTTGGTTATAGTGGACAAATACGATCAGCTTAAAATCACTGGCATTTAAATCAATGTCAAAGTCGAAGTCGAAAACATTATTGCCATAGACTAAACTCTATCGGTTCGGCAGCTCTTCTTTCAGCGTGCAGTATGTACCTACCACCGAACATTTAGTTCAGTAGTTGAGTGTGAGAAGGGTAATCGGCGAATGAAGATTAATATTCCCGTCATAAGAACCACATTTGCCAAGCGCTTTAGGAACTTTTCCTTTCCTTTTATTTATCGTCGTGCCTGTAAAGTATGTGACCTCTCTTGTTTATTATATGGCGTAAAGGAAAAAATCAGGAAGTGGCTTCTTACCCTGGATTACGATGAGACCGAAAATCTTTTGAAAGTTCAGGTGTGATTCACATACTCCTGCATTTACACACGTCACACCCTCCTCTCCTCCTCCTCCTATCCCGCACACACACACACACACATACACACACACATACACACACATACACACATACACACACACACACACATACACACACACACACACGCGCAAGCGCACACACACACACACACACACACACACAAACGCACACACAGCACACGCACCCATACGCACACACGCAATCACACGCACGCACGCACGCCCACACGCACACGCACACTCACATACGCATTACATTACATACGGCTATAGCATACTGTATACTGTGTTTCAGTAAATGCATGCAATGTGAGCAATGCCTGGGTTCCTTATTAATTTAATTTATTTTTCGTTATATTAAATATCACATTTTGTTGTAGTATTTGTCCTGTACACAATATAAAAAATGGTAATCTTATTTTTGTTATCCGGTCTCCCGCGTCACAGGCTTGCTCTAGTGCGGGGACCACAAGTAATCTATGTTATATAATGTTTACGGTAAATAAATTTGATTTGATTTGATTTGATGTGAGAAAGGTAATCGGCGAATGAAGATTAATATTCCCGTCATAAGAACCACATTTGCCAAGCGCTTTAGGAACTTTTCCATTCCTTTTATTTATCGTCGTGCCTGTTAAGTATGTGACCTCTCTTGTTTATTATATGGCGTAAAGGAAAAAATCAGAAAGTGGCTTCTTACACTGGATTACATAGCATACTGTATACTGTGTTTCAGTAAATGAATGCAATGTGTGTAATGCAGCAATGCCTGGGTTCCTTATTAATTTAATTTATTAATTTATTTTTCGTTATTATAATTTAAATATTTTTCAAAATTAATCATATATAATTATAAATATCACATTTTTGCTGTAGTATTTGTCCTGTATACAATATTACAAAATGGTAATCTTATTTTTGTAATCAGGTCTCTCGCGTCACAGGCTTGCTCTAGTGCGGGGACCACAAGTAATCTATATTATATAATGTTTTGACGTGACAACGTCTTATAATTCGATAGAGCCGGCTGCACGCACGAAAAAACATGACTCATGCGGCGTTACCTCGCTCTGAGGCGTTCCATGTAAGGCTTGTGCAAGTGCAAGCGAGAGCGCGGAACGAGCGACAAAGAAGCACAATCGGCCTTTGCGTTCGGCAGCGTTCGACATCCGTCTCTCTCCTACTTGAGTGAGCGATGCGTCTGCGTGGACAGCTGCTAATACTTACATTTACATGTTTTGATCGAGTATCAAGTGCAGTGTAAAACTATTAAATTGTAAAAAAAAAATGACATAATTGTATTTATGCGTACAAATAAATCTAACTTGATCAATTTCATTGTGATTTCCAATTACCTCCTTCTCTATATACATACAAATCTATTAAACAAATGAAATTAAAATTTTCTTTTGAAAAATGCTACCATTCCATCAGTATTTTCTTAAGACGTTGTCACGTTCAACTATCGTCAGTAAACCGACTTTACAGACAACCATTTTTTTTTCGCTAAATAAAGATATTTGATTTGATTTGATAGAAATCCATAAAGAAATGGCTTGGAAATTTAAATAAGTAATATTCATAACTTAAGATCAAGATTATCACTAAGCTTGACACCTGTTCATACGCTATCCGAACCTCCCTAAGGTGAATAGAAAAGAAACCCCTCTATTGTATTCTATTTGAGTCACTAGTTCTCTTGAACAAGTGTGGTGAAAGGATTTGAAGTGCGTCTCAAAGAGCCTCATTTCGTGCAGTTGACACGTCTTCGAATTTTTAGTTCTAGGACATGTCGGTTTCCTCATGAGGTTGTCCATCACCGTTTTGAGAACGTGGTATTGCGCACATCTTTCGAGCGAAAAAATCATAGGCACATGTCGGGATTTGAACCCGGGATTGAATTTTATTGAAAACTTTAAGCATAAACAAAAAAAAAATTAAATATTAATAAAATATTTGAAGTAGTTTAAAACATTTTTTTTACGAGTTACGTTTATATAAGAATAATAATAAATCTATTTGCCACGAAGAGTTGGCGTTAATATATCATTATCTGATTGAGTATTGAATTAAGCTCCTATTTTACGTAGATTTATCGCTAAGCTCATGTGTTGGGATTCTGGGAATGACTCATTGTTGGGAATGACTGTGTATATGTCTCGAACATTATGTAAACGTCGTCTGAACATATTTGTGAATCACCAAGATGATATATTTGTCCTCAGACAGTAGGTGTGTGACAGAGCTAGAGATGTTCATCCGGTACTTGGAGGCGCGTCCGTGTCGGTTCCGCGTGTACAAGGTGATTCCCCTGCACGCGGACTTGCTCCTGATGGTTTTCAACTTTTGCGTTACCTATCTCATTGTCATCTTACAATTTGCTCTTAAATGCTAAAACTCGTGAAGAATACCCATAACGTGACGTTACATAACCGTAACCCATTTTGTGAACTGTCCTTTCTTTTTAAAACATGAACTTGTTGTCTGAGAATTTTTCATTTGTATAACATTATTATACCTTTGTTTACTATACTTTATTTAGGGAAACCTGCAATTAGCTAGATATTTATACTAGGATAATATTATTTCATAATTATTATGTATGCTGTTGGTTTTCTGTATAAATAAATAAAAAAACCTGATAAAGAGCGTCTCATTGAAATCCAGTAGAATAGGTAGATTGTAGTTAGCTAAATTACCGAATCATTTGAACCGTGTTGCCCAGCTACCTCTGGGCTTCAATGAGGTACGCTTAAAGTTTTTTCTCTCTAATATATACGTAAGTACATTTATACTTGAAATAAAAACAATTTATTATCTACTTTCATTAACTGGACACTATCTACAGACAAATAAACTAACATTGACATGGATAGATTAAAAACATAGATCATAATTACGTAATGAACTTAATGGAACTACTCGAATACGAGTATATCATACGCAGGCCTTTTCGTAGCGATGCCAGTAGTGCTGTTACTTGCTATCATTATCGATTTGAAATTAAAATAGACAGGGTTTAGACAGGGTTACAAAATGGCAACAGTTCCAAGACCTAAACTCAATTTATTTTTTACTAAAAATAAGCGAAGCAAGCTTTTTATTTTAATGACATTTGTTTACAAGATTCAAGTCGCGTGGGGATTTAACTACGGTTTCCTCAATTTACAATTTAAAAAAGGAATATATTGTGTAAAACTTCTTTTGTTCACAATGTATATTACTTTCATGACAGTGTGGATTTCAAATTTAAATTTTTTACTTGAATGGTCATCAGTATGGTTTCACATGTTTCAGGCAAAATGGTTAATCTACATTCTTTTTTCAGTATCCTTGAGTTCTGATTCAACACTTTGTAGTTTTCTGAGTGAGTTACAAGCGATCGATTCTAAGGTGGGATTCGACAGCAAGTCGTTTCATTTAGATTGCAAACTTCTGCTGTCTTGCTTTTTATGTTATTCATTCAGAATAATTATTTCGTTATTGTATTGGTCGGTGTCTGGCATATCAGTCCCGCTGTACATTGCGGGAAGTTATATATGTGCGCTCGCTAACAGTGATATGTTACTGGCAACATATGTATTAGTATTCTATTCGGTCAACTGTAGGCTACGTAAACTGGCCGAAATCTTGAAAGAAGCTAAATATGAATTTTCTTCGCATCTCTTAACGTACAAATTATATGTAGACTTTGTAGATAAATATAAACGAGCATATGACCCATTGGTTTGTATAGCACAATAATTTTTATATATTAATTTCTTATTATTATTACTCAAGTAAAGATAATTCTAAAATATTAATTATTTTTCAGCTTATTATAGGATTATGCACTGCAGTTCCAGAAATAATGATGACAATATTTTTTTCAATTGTAGGAGAAATAAATGAAATATTAATTGTGAGTAAAACCGTTATTTTAATTATTTTAAAATAATAAATAATATTTATTATATTTTTTTTTTTTTTAACAAATATTTTTAAATCAGGATAGTGTCTTAATTTAGTTACACAGTGTACCTACTCAGCGTCTTCAGCAAAGCGTCGATTGAAAGGGTTGTGAAAGAAGCCAATAACACAATATGGGACAAGCGGGATTACGAAAGAGTACCTATATAATAATAGGATATACGGATCATGTATTTTCTTTATGAGGAATGTTTTGCAAGAGGTCAGAATGTTGCACATCAAGTTGGATTTGGAAAAGGCCTATGACTAAAGAGGAGGAACGAACTTTGGTCGCGACTGTCGATGTATAGAGTAAGCACCAACTTTATTCCAGGTCTGAAATCTCTATGAGGTCTCTAATTCTAGGGCTTGAGTAATGATACATGGATTTCATCATCAAAAAAAGTGTTTAATCTTTTTTCGGATGGTTGATTCAAAGATTTGAAAGATACTGCATGTGGATTTTTAATGAACGAGTCAAATGTCTCCTATATGCCGATGAATAGTTTATACGTCTTCGGCGAAGGGGTTAAAGGAGACAATTATGCATGGAGCCTTTGAAAGAAAAGGGATGAAAGTAAATGTGTGTAAGACGAAAAAAATGGTTTTCGAAGGGATTAATGTATGAGTTAGAACTTGATTAGAGTTTTAAAAATAAAAGTTTTAAGCGGAAATGACGTTTAAGATAAAAAGTAATTGATGGAACCTATGTCAAAATAACAATTCATAACATGTGGTAGATTCAGACAGAATTAATTAATGAATTTATTTAAATATAAACCGCATTTTATTCAGTCTGTGCTCACATAAGAGACAGTTGAAGGCCAATGAAGGCGTCACATGGATTGAAGCGGACAACTTCACTTCCTACGATTAGTAAGAATAAAAAATATAGTTTTGATGGATTCATTTTTACATATTTTAGATGAGTGATTGGACACGTAATTTGCAATATACGATGGCTGTAGAAGCTTTTGCAGTAATCCTAGCACCTGGCATTGTTGCCGGAATGCTTAATTCACAAACAGAACGAATAAAACTGTTACTACACGACAAATTGTTGGAAGAAAAAGGTAATCACATTTTATTATTTTAATCTAGGGTTTTTTTTTATATAAACCTTAACGTGGAACCATTTAAACCAACAGTATACTCGTAGCGTAGAAATTAAGCGAATTTATATATTTATATATAGTTATATTAAATATATTCTCGTACTACAAATTTTCAGCAAAATAGGGAAAGAAAATGCATATTGGCAAAAATAAGGCCCGTTACCCACGTTAGCTAACCCCACAGTGTTGACTGAACATATTGGCATGTATTACAAACATCACTGGCAATAGCCATCTATATTTTTTTATGTGATTCTTGTGTAGGAACGGGCTGACGGCTCACCTGATGTTAAGTGGCAACCGCCACCCATAGACAACAGCAATACCACTCAAGTCTTCTCCATAGAACGAGATGACTCAAGTCGCATTGCGTTGCGTCCATCACCCCGAGACGGGGATGTTACGTCTCATGCGCCTGCAATATCACCGGCACCCACTCCCTTCCACCGGAACACAGCAACACGAGCCATCACTGCTTGGCGGCAGATTACCAGGTGTGGTGGCAGTACTTCTCTGGGCGAACTTAGCACAAGTTCTACTGCTACTTTGGGTTGCTCTTTTCACTGTCAGTTCTTCTCTTCTCAGCTCTGTTCAGGGTTTCAGAGGGAAAAATCACTTACAGACGCGAGCAACCTGTGCCCCTCCTATCTGAAAACTTTGCCCGTTTGTGGCGTTGCGTTAGAACTCTGCACATCGCTAAAAAGGTAATTATCTTGTCCTTAGATAATGCCAGCGCGTCGTATGAAATAGAGATGTGTATCCGGTACGTGGAGGCGCGCCCGTGCCGGTACCGCGTGTACAAGGTAATTCCCCTGGACGCAGGCCTGCTCGGGATGGTGCTCAGCTTCTGCGCCACCTACCTCATCGTCATCATACAGTTTACTAATAAATAAGTACTTTTTGGCACAACACCATGCGTTTCATGTGTATGTTTTATAAAATGTTACATTCTCAACCACCATAATATAAAGCTATCGAAACGATTTCATTCGTGTGAATCTACTAACAATTTGGAGATACTATTAATCGCTTGCATTATTTTAAGAGCACTGCTTACATTTAAATTAGTTGATAAAAAAATGGGATTCAGTATTTGTGGAAAAATATATCTATGTTCATAAAAATATTGTTTATTTATTTATTTGTCACAAATTAACAAAAATTATAAATGAGCATAATTATTTATAAAGTCTCTCTAAGACTTAATATAAGATGTTTTTTGTTTTGTGTGATAAAGTTACGCAACTATGAAGTGGCAAGAAAAACTACTCGAGTCCTCCCTACCTACTCCCTACTTGGGCCAAGACCACCAGACCCAAGTCGCATGATATCTGTAACTGTGAGACACTAAGGTGGAATGTCACCTGAAGCGTCTGTTACTACAGCAACCACACCTGTACACATAAATATGGACGAATAACAATATACCATTATAAACCACTTCCATTATTATAATTAAAAACCTGATAAATATTAGTTTGTCAATAAAAACATTACAAATTTTATAAAAGTATATCTTCATACTATTTCTTATTAAAAATTTCAGGGATATTCAAACTACATCTAGGTTTTACTATTAAACGTATCATTTTTGGAAAGACTGCAACATTAATTTATAATATGAAAAATCAAACTTTTATCACGGGTGCAATATCCTAATAAGGTTATAGTTTTGCAATAATAAATTAACTTTGCGTCGACAGTAGAACGCTAAATATGATTAATGTATTTTATCTCGCGCTAATAGAGTACTTAACTACACTTAAAACCGCAAATTTGGATGCGAATCAAGTGGGCACTACCATGAATCACGATTTAAACTACAATTAATTAGTTCATATTACCCATGCTTGTTGGTAATTTCGTTGGTATAAGATTTGTCCTGGCTGTCCAGTTGCTGAGTTATTCGTGAGAAGACAATGCCGGCGGCGAGCCTACCCCTCGTCAAGTCTACGTTCCCCCTGCCTACCCGTTCGTGGATGAAGGTTTGAATCTATGTATGTATGTATGTTTTATAATGCTACTAAAATTATACACCTGATAGTCTGTATGGATGTTTATTACTCTTTCACGCTCAAACAGCTGAATGGATTTTGATGAAATTTGGTACCAAGATAGCTTATATCGTGGATTAGCAGATAGGCTACTTTAATCCCGGAAAAATGGAGTGTTCTCTTGGGATTACTTATTCACCGCGGGGCGCAGCTAGTCAACTATAATGTACTTATTTTGGAGGTCTGAAGTGTGCTGCGCGAGAACTTGGTGATTGATGATTATTCGTACAAGATAGTCTCGCTGTCGCAATACAAAAGGAGTTTTAGGAAGGATGTATTTGCAGAATCTATGTATAAACCGAATACCACTGAATAATGCAACCATTTCTGGTTTCTTTTATTTCACTGAAATGCGCCCGCGCCCTCTCGCACCCAACAATACGTCGAGACAAACGCAAATTAATACGAAATTAGTCACGTTTAAATCCCACCGTACAGACGTGCTCATAAATTCATTATTGAATGCGGCGAGTAATTCCAGTTGAGATGTTCCATCCAAATACAGGCGCATGCAACACTGTGTGCAGTTTTATATGTGATTTGTATCGTTTAGTAAAGTAGAGCGTATATTAAGTTCGTCCGGGGAAGTACTGCCACCTTACCCATTTCTGCCTTAAATAGTTTTTGAGTGGATCCTTTCATAATTCAGGCGTGGTCAGTGACAATCTTATATATATAAAAATTCAGCTTCCGTATGTTTGTGTCTTCAAAACTCACCAGGTAGTCAATAGATTGACTTGAAACTTTTACACAACGTTGTTTTTTGGATACGAGTGTTTATATATAGTTTTTATCCTGAATTTCTTACGGAATCGGGAAATTCCAAGCTATTTAATATTATACTGAACCTGACTGATGTTAAGCTAGTTTTTCATAATATCCTATCACTAAGACATGCATTACTTAATCAATTCCTATGCTTTTACTTTGGTGCAGATGAGCTATATTGTATCTGCTCACGTATAGCTGACTAAAACATTATGTTCGCGTTTCAAAACCGCACGAAATCAAGCTATCGTATGCCAAGCTTAGATGCACGAATAATGCGGGCTAAAATACGAAAACGTAAGCCCGAAACGAGTGCACAAGAATAAGTTCTCATTTTATTTATTAAATTAACAGAACAAGCAGATGGCCCACAATAAAGGTGGAAATCTACTTAATTTATCCTATCCGGTGTTTACAGGTAACCTCTGCTTATAACAAGCAATATAGCTTGAGTCATCCCCTACTTAGTTAGAACACGATCGAAATGCGCCCTTAACTATGAAAACGGTGGAATACCTCAAGAGCCTGTAATAAGTTGTCGCGGTCTTGTCCCTATTCGTCTTATTCAGCGACAATATAAAACATTATAATACAATACAATACAAGACATTATATAAAAGCTAGTTTATAACGCTGACTACATCGAGTTGTGGGGCGCTGTTGGTTTATGTTGATAAATGGTGTGGTGTCCGCTGTCAATACTCGCAATGCTAATATATGGCCTCCGTTATGATTTATGATCATCACTTCATTAGCTTCCCACTATAGGTGCCTATAGGATTAGCCGGAAATGAAGTTTCGCAGATAGTTAAATTGCATCCCGGCATATTCTCAAAAGATGAGTGTGAATAAGCTTTAGTCAGCTTTCATCCTATGAGACAGGCCAGGCCTAGTTTAAGCATTAGAAATTAAATGTAGGAGCCTGAACCGTGAAGTGGAAATTATTAATAATAATAATGACGAAATTACTAAAAACCTATTTAATTTGCCGTTGTTAGATATCGTATCAATCATATCTTCGAATTTTACATGCTGTATTATTTTGTTTTTTAATTAATTAGGCATACCTGAAGAATGCACATTATTATGCTGATTGCTTTTTCTCACAATGTTTTCCTTTGCCGTTTTGATAACACAGTAAGGCGCTCAAAATTTATTCACGTTTAAAACTGATCGCTTTACGTCTGAATTTAAGCCATTCCTCTGGATATAAACTCGTTACCAGGCAAAACGAGATACAGATAATGACTCACCTGATCTGCCGTCCTTTAACTAGAAAGCCGTTAACCCTCAAAAGGTCATTATTGACTTTTTAATAGCTAGCGATACAGTTCAAAATTCTCTATCTTTTTATCTAAGAAACGTTTGTAAAGTATAATTAGATCCGGAGATATAAAAAACTTGGAGGCCGTTAAGTGACGGATTTAACAGGAATTAAAAAGAGTTCTCTGAATATATCTTAAAAACAACAATTTGTGCTTAACGGCCTTTTAGTTAAAGGACGGCAGTAATGCTAAGCAGTATTTCCTATCCATCACCTTCGAGAGTTGACGATGGAAAGTCTCACGTAATATCACCAACAGTACTAAAACTGGAACACAGCAATTCATTCAACTTGGCAGTAGAAATGAGTACGGTGGTAGTACATCCTCTAATTACATTACAGTTGCGTACTGTTGGATCTGCTGCAACAAAAGGTCCATTACTTTCACTAATTCTAAAATAGGTAAGTTCAAGACTATATTTTATTAAGCTTGCACTAGATTTCTCATGGTGACCATGAGAAATCTAGTGCAAGCTTAATAAAACCACTAATTCTAGGTGAATTTGCAATAGAGGACCTCAGTTATTCCCCAAAAACAATTTCTTATGTTTTATACCTTTTGTTGTGCGTTTAAATGGTCTATTTTAATAGCGCACATAAAAATAGGATTATATTCATAACAAATAAAATATTTTAATGGGCACTGAGGGGTTTATTTGCTTATAATATTTTGAATTATTGTTCTTGAGATTTTATTGTTTATTATAAGGGGTAGGAAATGTGTCTACGTGCTTAAAGATGTGCCCATTATATTTTTATATCTATTGAATTTATGCTTTGTATTCTGAAATTAAAAAGAAAACAATGACATAAAATACTGAAATATTATGTTATAGCATTACAATCTGTCTCGTTCTTCGAATGAGGGAAAAAAGTAGTTAATTATATAAAAAACAAAAACCAAACTCTACTATCTGTTTCAAAATACATTAATAGACAATTTCTGTCTACCTACCTATAATTGCTATACATCATAGACAAGGTTCACGTGTGAAACGGCTATGTTTTAAATATCCAAATGTTACATGTGATACAGCAATAAATGTATTGAGTATTAATTCACAAAAATATAGGCGCATGCTCGTAAGGCACCGGTGCAAGCGAACATTTTTTTGCTAAAGCTTGGAAGCCCTCGTTTCTGATCCTGAGGCCGCTGATGAAATCCACAGGTGCATGAATAACTTTACTCGCTTGAAAAATATATGCATGAAACCAAAAATTCGACGTTACGTGTCTGGTGCACGAGTCAAGTCTCTTTGAGATGCACTTTAAACATTTCATGGCACTGATTTAAGAGAGGCTGTGACGCAATCTCAGTTTAACTTACTTTCGAGTTGACACATCAGCCCCGCCCCGTCTGGTTACACATCAGAACTTGTGCTGAGTTTCCCTGGAGAAATACTGCCACTACACCTGGTAATCATCACCTGGCTCACATATGCCAAGCAGTGATGCATTCGGTATGCTGTGTTCCGGTGGAAGGGAGTGGGTGCCGGTGAAATTGCAGGCGCATGAGACGTAAGGGATGCCCTTTTCGAGGTGATGGATGCAACAAAATGCGACTTAAGTCATCTCTTATTATGGCGAAAAGGACTTGATTTTTATTGCCGTTGGGTGGCGGTTACCATTTAACATCGGGTGGGCCGTCAGCTCATTCCGCACATAAGTCACAAAAAATATTCACAAAAATAAATTTAGTTAGGTATCTCCATTTTGTGAAATGATATCTTAAAATAATTACTTCATATTGCATCAAAGACACTGTGAGCCATAGTTTTATTAAATCCTACATTAATATAAAAAGCAATTTTTTTACTTAAATATTTAAATGGTAGGACTACTAGATTGGTACCGATACACTAGATGTGATAGCGTTAGTTACAAATTGAAAGTGCACAGTGATATTAATATTCGACGGTTATGTCTATTATTCATTGTATCAAATTAAATTGTTCAAAGTATTGATAAATATCTCAAGACTTATTATAATACATATTGAATTTGTGGAATATTGACTTCCATGATCTGTTTTTATTACTAATGCTAGTATATAAACAGAAAAAAGGACTAAAAATAATATTAATCAGTCAAATAATTAGATATTACTTACGATAGTGATAACGAATGACACAACTCAGTAAAATTAAAATTGATATTTCATTCGTTTTAAGTTATAATGTTAGTCCTACTCGTAGGGATAGTATGTAATCAGTAATTATTTCGAAGTATCGTCGATAGTTTCTTGCTAAGTAAAAAAATACAATTCATCTTTACTAAATAATAATGGCAACAGTTCCTTTTCCTCAAATAAATACATTCTTCAATGAACGGAATCAAAACAAAGTATCTTTAGTAATGAATATTTTCTACAGAATTCAAATCCCGTGGGGATTTGACTATGGTTTCTTCAATTTTAAGTCTTCACTGGCTAATATAGTTACTAAAATTGTAGTAATCACGATATGTGCTTCTTTGCTAACGACAGTTTTCTACTACTATCCGATTGCAGAAGTGCAGAATTATATGTGGTTGTATATATTTCTGGCAAAGTATTTTTTCAGCGTACTCTTTTTAGTGACCTTGAATACTAAATCCACACTGCGTAGTCTCCATTTTGATTTACAAGCAATCGATTCAAATATTGGAATCGACTGTGCATCGTATCATTTAGAATATAAAGTGATTCTGTCTAGCATTTTGTGTATTTCATGTAGAGTATGTTTAGGTCTAATATATTGGTTGGCAGATAGTTATTACTTGAAACCTTTTTACATTGGATTGTTTTATGTGGGTGCGTTATCTAATGTTGATATATTATTGATTTCCTATGCATGCATATTCTATTCGGTCAACTGTAGGCTAAAAAAACTAACGGCAAGCTTAAAGCAAGCTACATATGAGTTTTCTTCACATATGCATACATACAAACTGTATGTTGACTTAGTTGAGAAATATAAACGGGCCTTCGATCCACTGGTCAGTACAAACAATAGTATTTGATTTTAATTCAAGCCAGCAATTTTAACAAAACCAATATATTATTAAACCCTTTTTATATTTTAGCAAATTATATCACTGATAATAACAGTTCCAGAAGTAATGTTAATAATATATAGTTTTATTACATTAAAAAACACGGATAAATTACCAAAGGTAAGTAATACGATAATTTAAGTAAAAACCATCTACCATAACATATAACATAGCATCAGCTATTATAATTTAGATTTACAACTAGCTGTTGCCCGCGACTTCGTCCGCGTGGAATTCGGTTTTATCACGCACCCCTACTTTACCCCTCGGAAAAGTAGTCTAAGTTACTCCTTGTTACATGAGATATCTGCCAGTGAAAGTCCCGTCAAAATCGGTCCAGCCGTTTTCTGATAGATTACCAACTGAAGTTAGCTAAAATTTGAATAGCAATAAAGTTCAAATTGATGGGTGTAATTGTGGGTCAAATTTTGGGGTGTAATTAGCTCATATAACATCTTCGTAGCTAAAGCCAACCTCTCCTGCTCGCGGTACACCCTGCTGAAAAACGAACGAGGCTCTGACGTCTATTGGACCCCTAGTGGTCACTGGGTCTGATTCCGCCCAGTGTGATCCTTAAGGAGTCAGCTGGTGGTAGGATCATTTGTATCCGTCTGGTTAGCGACCACCTTCGGGTCGTAATCAGCCGCAAAATGCCCTTAGGCGTGTTCCGGCTGCGAACCTGAATGCCAATTCCCCCCCCCCCCTTTTTTGAATCCCTTATTGCCAGTGATCTTGGAACCGTATGGGTTTTTAAAATCGGTTGTGTGTAACTGGGCGTGATAAGTTGGCTCGGGTGCCAGGGAGACCCGATGAAACGGCTGTCCGCTGGCCGCCCGTTGGTTTGTAGGGGACCCGAACCTGAGAAGTCCCAGCTCAGGAGGCTGTCCCGCCGCCAATGTTAAAAGCCCTGTGCGTGGCCGCCGTGCCGGAATGGGAGACCGGAGTGGAACACGACGATCACTCACGGGTCGGATCGGGGGCCCTTCCGTCCCCCGAGCCAGCTACTCATAACACCCAGATACTGCGCCGAGCATCTCAAGCCTCTCCTTCGTTCTGTGGATCACTGGTAACAAACGATTCATTCATTAACCCTGTTTAAAAAAAAAAAAAAAAAAAAAAAAAAAAAAAAAAAAAAAAAAAAAAAAAAAAAAAAAAAAAAAAAAAAAAAATATGGCTGTACATTCAAAAAGAAAGAAACGTTGCTCAGCGGCTCCCCCTTCCACTTTCAAAGTGGATTTTTGCAACATCAGGGGCTTACACACCAACTTAAATGCTGTTCATTTTCACCTAGAAACGGCTAAGCCGGCCATTCTCTTTCTCACCGAAACGCAGATATCCTCTCCGGCTGACATATCATACCTGAACTATCCGGGCTACATTCTTGAGCACTGCTTTGTCCGTCGCGCCGGAGTGTGTATGTACGTTAGAGAGGATATCTGCTGTCGTCGGTTGTACAACCTTGAAGGCAGCGATCTATCTGTTCTCTGGGCACGAATGGACTACGATGGTCACACGCGTATCTATGCGTGCCTCTATAGGTCTCATGGCGGTAACGCTGAAACTGACCGACTCTTCGAGCACGTCCAAGACGCGACTGACCGAGTGCTTCAGCAGCTTCCTTCAGCGGAGGTGGTGATCTTGGGTGACTTTAACGCTCATCATTCTGAGTGGCTGGGATCACGGGTTACCGATTACGCTGGAAGAACCTCTCATGACTTCGCTCTGGCTTATGGTCTCACTCAGCTGGTGTCAACTCCAACTAGGATACCGGACATACACGACCATACTCCCTCTCTTCTGGACCTTCTGCTGACCTCTAGCCCACACGGATACCGAATCTCGGTCGAAGCCCCTTTAGGGTCTTCGGATCATTGTTTGGTGCGTACGGAGGTGCCAACTAAGCGACTCGTTAGATCGCGCCCTGCCGGCAGTCGTCGGGTTTGGCATTACAGGTCGGCGGATTGGGAAGGATTGCGGGAGTTTTACGCGTCCTACCCATGGAAGCAGCTATGTTTCTCTTCGGGAGATGTTGGTGCTTGTGCTGATTCAGTCACGGATGTGGTCCTTCAGGGCATGGAATGCTTCATTCCTAGCAGTGTGGTACCACTTGGTGGGAAGACTCAGCCCTGGTACGGTTCGTCTTGCTCTGAGGAATCAAATCTCAAGCGATCCGCATTCCGTGCCTGGGTGTCAGCGCGAGATAATAACAGGCCCAACGCCTCCGAATTGAAGAAACGGTATAATGCTGTATCCAGATCCTTGAAGAAGAAAATCGCCACAGAGAAATTCGCGTATATCGGCCGCATTGGTGAGAGACTAGCTAGCTTCCCTTCTGGGAGTCGTGCTTTCTGGTCTCTTGCCAAAGCTGTTGAGGGCAATTTCTGTCGGTCTTCACTGCCAGCTTTGCGCAAACCAGACGATTCGTTGGCTCACACAGCCGAAGAGAAAGCCGAACTGTTAGGCACACTCTTTGCTTCCAATTCGACACTAGATGACGGGGGAAAATCACCGGTTACAATCCCACGGTGTGAGAGTTTGATGACTGAAATCCGCTTCACTCAAAGTGCTGTGCGTCGAGCTCTCTTTTCCCTCGACATACGCAAGTCGAGTGGGCCAGACGAAGTCCCCGCCGTTGTGCTGAAAACATGCGCTCCAGAGTTAGCTCCGGTTTTGACAACATTGTTTCGGCTGTCATATTCTTCCGAAACTGTACCCTCTTCTTGGAAGATAGCCCTTGTTCACCCTATACCAAAGAAGGGTGACCGTTCTGACCCGTCAAACTATAGGCCTATCGCGATAACCTCCCTTTTCTCCAAAGTGATGGAGCGGGTTATTAATGACCAACTTCTTCGGTATCTTGAAGAACACCAGCTGATTAGTGACAAACAATACGGCTTTCGCCGTGGTCGCTCAGCTGGTGACCTTCTTGTATACCTCACTCACCGCTGGGCTGAAGCCATAGAGAATAAGGGGGAGGCATTGGCAGTCAGCCTGGACATCGCGAAGGCATTTGACCGCGTTTGGCATAAGGCATTAATATCCAAGCTTCCAGCATACGGACTTCCCGAGAAATTATGCAATTGGACAGCCAGCTTTTTATTGGAGCGGAGCATAAAAGTCGTAATAGACGGTTCTTGCTCTGCCACAAAGCCCATAAATGCTGGTGTCCCACAAGGCTCTGTGCTATCACCAACACTGTTTATTCTGCATATCAATGATATGTTACGTGTCCGTAATATTCATTGCTATGCAGATGACAGTACTGGTGATGCTCAATACGCAGGCCGTGCAAATATTTCTCGGGTCTCTGTGCAGCAGTGCCGAGGCAGTCTCGTTTCTGAGATTGGGTCATCTCTGGAGCAGGTCTCGGACTGGGGTGAACAAAATCTTGTCCAATTCAATCCGAGGAAGACACAGGTTTGCGCGTTCACCGCCAAAAAAACTCCGTTTGTCGAGGCTCCTACGTTCCAGAACACTTCCCTTAGCATCTCAGCAAGAATTGGAATCCTTGGTGTCGACATTTCGAATGACGTCCAATTCCGTGGTCACTTGGAAGGCAAGGCCAAACTGGCCTCAAAAAAACTCGGAGTCCTGAACAGGGCGAAGCAGTACTTCACGTCGGGTCAAAGACTTATGCTTTACAAAGCGCAGGTACGACCCCACGTGGAGTACTGTTCCCATCTCTGGGCTGGGGCGCCTGAGTATCAGCTCCTTCCACTTGACCGGATTCAGCGCAGGGCAGTTCGAATTGTCGACGATTCCAAGCTTACAGACGACCTAGAGCCCTTAAGACTACGGAGAGACGTAGGTTCTCTGTGTGTGCTCTATCGTCTGTACAATGGGGAGTGTTCTGATGAACTGTTTAGTCTGGTGCCCGCGGCTAAGTTTCACCACAACACCACACGCCGCAAAACCAGATACCATCCGCACCACCTGGATGGCTGGTTGTCCACCACCACTCGCTTCTCGCGATCATTCCTTCCACGCACCTGTCAGCTATGGAATGATCTGCCTTCAGCCGTTTTCCCAGGGAGCTTCGACATGGCGACCTTTAAGCGTCGGGTTAATGCCTATCTTAATGGCCGGCAGCGCATTAGCAATGCCTCTGGTGTTGCAGATGTCCATGGGCGACGGTGACCACTTTCCATCAGGTGGCCCGTTAGCTCGTCTGCTAGTTTTTAACATAAAAAAAAAAAAAAAAAAAAATTGACTCTACATTTTATTTAGAAACCGTTTATATGGGAAAAAAGGCCTGTTTTTAGGGTTTTCCCGGCAATTATTCGATTTTTTCTCACCTTTTAAACTTTCCCTAGACCTCAACGAACATTTCAAGACCAAGATAAGATAAATCCGTTCAGCCGTTCTCGACTTTTAGCGAGACTAACGAACAGCAATTGATTTTTATATGTATATGTCGGAGACGTCAGATTCAGGCCGCTATCATCAGACATTTTGTGAGCGTACTGTGGGTAATGTCGGTCCAAATAATACAAACAGATTTAGTAGTGACAAAACTGTATTGTGACGTGTACAATCACTGATTACCACTATACGGAACGCGAGACAGTTTCTACGACTACACTGTGCGACAACTCAAGCAAGACTGAGCTCCCGACAGAAGCGAAGCTCCGAACGAAGTTTCGACCGAAGTTTTCCGGTCATCCGATCGTCGCACGTAGACTCCGTCTAGCGCCACGAGATGGCGCTGGCGTCCCGAATAAATTTAGCGACCGTATTCTTGAGTTAATTCCGATACGGCCGTCCTGCTGACACACGTCCTCGTGTGTTACTCTGAAACAAATTACCAACGAGAGTATCTTTTCAACTCGGCCGTTCCTGACCCTCTATGACCAGACTCATTGTGAAATAAAGACTTTTTACTAACTAACTTTTTAACTCAACGTTTAGTTTATTTTAATCACAACCTTACTATGCCTAATGCCTCGTAATGTTACATCTGATGTTTAAATCACTTAGTCTAAGAAATTAACAATCAAAGGAAGTAACTTAATATTAACCAGAGCCATGTACCATCGCATCATCGCTATTGTAGCCAGTCATTACAACAAAACCTTCCGAGTAAACTCACTATCGCGCCACGGCTTTCTTCAGCCGACCAGCAATTTGCCATTGCTTATTTCTTACGTGTAACCACCGTGTGGTTCACACCGTGCTGCCCAACACTACGGTCCTCTCAAAAGACCCCGACCTCCGCCCGAGCCATCCGCCCAACGCGCACCCACGGACTACAAGAGTTGCCTCAAGAGACGCCGATTTCTACCGGGCTACGTCTACGAAATAGCTACGGGTACGGTCGAATTTACTACGGCCGATAGAGTCCTTACTCGATTGCAAGAAAAACAAAACTTAGACCTGTTCATCGCTATCATGAACCTCGTTTATTCCAACATCGACTGGTACATGACTTGCTGGCATACATCTTAGCCTATCGTGTGCGTACTTGTACGTACGCTTAGAGTTTAAAGCTTTCAACGTGTAACGATCGCCGTCCAAAACCTCTATCACCTTAAACGGACCTTTGTACTTCGGATCTAATTTAGTCTGATTCCGTTCTTCGTTCGCTAACAACACAAAATCACCTACCAAAAATTGTTTTACCGTCGCTTTTGTGCGATCAAACCGTTCTTTATCATATTCTGCAGACTTCAGAATATTACCCGACGCTACTTCGCGAATTTCGTCAATATCTACTTCGGTTTCGACATCACTACCCATCAACGACAACGGTCTAGCAACTTTACCGATTAATAGTTCAAGTGGTGAAGCCTTAGTGACTCGGTTCATGGTACAGTTAATCGCGAGTTGGACTTCACCTATCGCTTCTTGCCAGGATTTGTTGTTGCTGGTCTCTACAGCTGTTAACATCGATTTCAAAACACTCATAACGCGCTCAACCTGTCCATTTGCACGAGATGAACCAGTTGCTATAAGATGCAATTTAATGTTTTTGCCTTCACAAAATTCCTTAAATTCTTTGCTAGCAAAGCATCTGCCTTGATCGGCAATAATACGAGTGGGTGCTCCAAAGAGCGCCACACTGTGAGCAACCGCACGAATACTACTCTTACTGTCAATATTGCTGGTGTGGTGTAGCAAAACGAACTTTGTGAACGCGTCTATCAGAACAAAGACGTACTCTTTGTTATCGTTTTTACCGCTTAATTTACCCGTCGCGTCTATATGAACTGTGTGCCAAGGGATAGTCATTTTGCAAATAGCTGTCCGGCAAAACATGCAATAAAAGTTCTAGAGAATGTTCGTTAATCGTTACACAACATAAAATCTGTTCTGTGCTGAATACGCGCGTTTGTCCAATACCGGTCATGGACACAACATTATTAAATCGTTTGCCACTTAGTTTGGCTACTACCTTTTCTTTTACTAACGAGCATTCAGCACCAGAATCGTATGAAAAACAATACAACTGACCTAGATGTTCCATCGTCCCCGTAGGCGGTTGTACGACGCAGACGTCCACACGCCGCTCGCTCTGCCGCGCCGCGCTCACACCATCTGCTTGGCTGCTACCGCTCGCGCAGTGCCTCGAAATGTGGCCCGCTTTGCCACATTTGAAGCACACCAGGGGGGGTCTCGCTGCAGGCTGCTGGGCTGCTTGGTTCGTTGTTGGATACGCCACGCGTCGTGCTTTATCATTGGGATTGCTTCTACACTCTGATCGCTTATGTCCCAGTTTTCCACACGTGAAACATTTTATGGTAGAAATCTTGGCTTGCTTGGCTTCAGATGGATTCGATGTTTCACCAAAAGTATTCGACTTGCGTTTCAAATGCGAGAAAGCATGTAATTCTTGCTGCATTTTGTCCCTCGAAGTAATATCGGTCGTAAAAGCCAATCGTTGCAATCTCGTATCAAACTGCGATATGTGAGCAAGAACGGTCGCTACTGCAATGCGTTCTTTGCTCGAATCCTTCCAACGGTTGGTTAGTGACGTCACCAAGCGACTCGCATAAGCGGCAAGCGTTTCTTTGTCGTCAGGTTTATCGCCATTTAAATTGATGAGGGTACCCGCTAATGTCTCGGTAGAAATAAATCTGGCAGTGAACAGTACCTTGAACTCGCTCCACGTCATGCCTTGGTATGCTACTTGCGATAGCCACGTCGATGCAGTTCCTCGTAGCGCCTTGCTGATAACGACCACCAGTTGACCGCCATGCAGTGGTTTTTCGGCAAAACACAAGTCAGCTGTCGCACACCATGATCTCGCATCCGTATCTTTCTTATCAGGGTCAAACTCGGGCAGATGCACTGTTTTATTCGTTTGAGGTGCCTGCAGGGCTTCAATAAGTGCTCGCATGTTTGCATTTTGAATTTCAAACATGGTACGCCAATGGTCATTTTCTGCGTTTTCACTTCGCGTTTGAACCGGCACTGATCCCACTTCTGATGTCGGAGACGTCAGATTCAGGCCGCTATCATCAGACATTTTGTGAGCGTACTGTGGGTAATGTCGGTCCAAATAATACAAACAGATTTAGTAGTGACAAAACTGTATTGTGACGTGTACAATCACTGATTACCACTATACGGAACGCGAGACAGTTTCTACGACTACACTGTGCGACAACTCAAGCAAGACTGAGCTCCCGACAGAAGCGAAGCTCCGAACGAAGTTTCGACCGAAGTTTTCCGGTCATCCGATCGTCGCACGTAGACTCCGTCTAGCGCCACGAGATGGCGCTGGCGTCCCGAATAAATTTAGCGACCGTATTCTTGAGTTAATTCCGATATATAGATTACTAATTTATATTAAAAAAACTCTTAATATGATATTGTTTATTTTTCAGATAACATTTTGGATATATACTTTAGATAATTTATGGTTTATTGGAGCGTTATTGTTAGTTTTAGTCCCGAGTGTATTTGCTGGAATGCTAGCATCACAAGTAGAGCGGATGAAACTGATACTGCATGATAAATTATTGGAAGAAAGAGGTAACGATTACAAATTATTTTATTAAGTGAATTGTGTAATTCATATAAGATCAACTAGTAAGCAAGTTAAAGGAAATCTTAAAGCTGCAGCCTAGTGTTGGTCTGCCTCTGGCTAATATAGATTATGTTAAGATCGATTGAACCGTCACCTAAACTGTAAAACACACGTTTTAACTGGTGTTCTCCTTGGTTTTTTTTTGTTTTCTCCTTGGTGTTCTCTTCGTCATTGAGGGATCTTGAGTAGGTACATAAATTTTCTGGACGAGGTCACTTTTTAGCGAAAAGATCACCTATTGTACATGTATCTTAAGTCGTTTTAACGTTTTTACTGTATTTTAATGGTGTACAATAAAGAATTTCCATTCCACGAATGACTATAAGAAGCTGATAAAAAAAAAACAATCGTAGCCTGTAAATGTAAATTTTCGACAACGGTCTTACATAAATCATTATTTTATATAGTAATGGATAACCCCATGACTTTGTCCGCGGTCCGAGTATCACGTAGGCTCCGGCCATACCCGTCATTCTGCAACTCTTTACTCTTTACTCTTTACCCTGTAAAGAGTTGTTAAATGATGTTTCATCACTCAACTGACCCATTTCTTAAGGTCCTTTACTTTGGTAGGTATTTGATTTATATTAAAGGTGAATTTAATAAATAGTAGAGACTTGTAATTATTCCAGCTTTTTAAAGAGACACTATATTCAACACTATATTTTCTGTACTTTAAGGTCCAATATACATCTCTCATCTTCGTACCTTCGTAACTTTTAATATCTATATATCGGCTTACATAGATATGCCTATGAAGTTTTGACCATGGTATAACCCAGTTGTTATCTTTATTTTGTGATTATAAATATATAATAATATAGTAATAATATATAATAATCCGCTCCTATAAATCAAAATTATAATTAATCACTAGTATTTACGTGGCGCGCATGAAAGATTTTCCGATTAGGCACCCTCAAAAACCCCCCGAATATGAAATTTGCAAGCCAGCCACCATTTCGGATCGGACATCTTTAATTTTGAAAACACCATCATATTATTGTCCATATAAATATTTTAGACAAAATATGTCCTAACACAATTGGACTATCTGTAAAGGTTAAAGAATTTTAAGCAAAAAAATAATTAAGTAATAGGTAATAAATTTGGACCCCAAATTCGGACTAAGGTACCCCAAAAACCCCCCGATTATGAATTTGAGCCAAATCGAAGTAAATTATATTGTTCCTACTATGAGTATTTGCAAAACTAAACTATTAATAGGGGTGTTTAATTAATAAGACATAATATCTAGTAATTTCTGGGAAAGAAATCACGCATATCAATATGTATTGCGAATTAAGTAAAAAAAGAAGAGTAAAAAAAAATGACTGTAAGCATAAACAAAATTACGTACAAATATAAGGTCGTAAAAAACTTACTTTTTCTGATTAAATTTTATGGCCTTATGTCTACTTTTACATTATACACAGCGCCATCTAGTTACAAACCAGAGATCTGATGGAATACTAGAACACTGTCCTGAACAATATTTCGTATGAACACAGTTGTGAAACACCAAGATGATATATTTGTCCTCAGACAGTAGGTGTGTGACGGAGCTAGAGATGTTCATCCGGTACTTGGAGGCGCGTCCGTGTCGGTTCCGCGTGTACAAGGTGATTCCCCTGGACGCGGACTTGCTCGTGATGGTTTTTAATTTTTGCGTTACCTATCTCATTGTCATCTTACAATTCACTTTTAAATAATCTAACCTAACCATGTCTTATGAGAATACCAAAAAAAAAAAAAGGTAAAACTCGTGAAATTTGTTTAATATATTATTTGTCATCGATATAACATATCGGTATTAAGATAATGTTTATTAAAATACCATCTTACCTTAATAGTTATACAACTATTAGTCTTAGAAACATAAATCCAGTGTATTATCTAGTTTATATAGTAAGCTCACTATGACTTATTTAATTTAATTTTTTTTTGTTCAGTAGAGTTGTGTTCTTCTAATCTACGGCTTGAAAAGAGTGGACGGGTGCCGTTTTATTTTAAAAATCTCTATTTCCTGATTCTGACGTCATGAGATATTAATGAAATTGGTTTATTAATAAGACGTCACTCTCATCTATTTGTCCATATTGCAAGCTCACGACGTCAAGATTATTTGCAACTTAGGACTAATGTGACAACAGCTTTATTTGTTAATAGTGTTATAGTAATGACATGCAATACTCATAATAAGTTACCAACGGGCATTAGGAAATGCAATGATATAATTACTTTTAAGACTTAATCTGTTTTCTTAGTTAATAGATAATACATTTTACACAAAGAGTGATTTGTTTGCACTTAGGACTAATACATAGAGATAGATAGACATTATTAACTATGGATTATTATTACTTTCATTGTTAATTTTTGATGTGTTATAATTTTAACATGCATGTTCGTGTACGTTGGTTTTTTGACGTTGAAAGGACTATTTCTGTTTCTCAAGCTTCCGTCCGCGTCCCTTAGAACTTTCGTATTAAAAGTTAAGATTAGTAATAAAACTATGTTTACAATAACTTGTACGCCTTATGGCAGATCACAGTGCACCTCAATGTATCTACCTATTAAAAATTTATTCAACGTGTGTGTCACAAATAAATGATTTGAATTTGATCTTGAGTTTGCGTTGAAGACGAGGAACGAAAAATAACGGATTCCCTACCGGGAATCGATCCCGTGACTCAATTGCTTCGTAGGCAGTCGTCATAAAAACTGTTGAACCAGCAAGTTATCGCGACGACTCTTTTGCGACGTGAACATAGAGTAGATTAATATTGGTAATATTTCTCACGGCATTCATTCCTCAGCGGTTATAGATACAGGCAGGAGAGAAAGGCAGTGGATGGCCCGCTACTATATTGTGTTATCCCTTTTCAGTAATGTTTGTAATCACCACGGCGTTACCTGTTATTTCTGTAACTATCTCTAAATCAAATTCAATTTCGCAAATGTTACCAGATTCCCTGATAACCAAAGTAAATGTTAGATTTTCATGAACAGTTATTTAGTGACTAATTTATGCATTTCATTAGGTTAGTACATATAATCATACGACCCAGTATCTCGGCACTTCAACTTTAGTGCATCCGACGTCCCGGCAATAAATTATGTATTCGAGTTATAAAACAATCCGTGCGAGTGGCGGGCTTTATCTGATCCAGCTTGTTTTAATAGTGGAGTGAATAAGATTATTTCCGAAACAGTGAGCGTCTTGGATTTCAAATGTGGAATTCACGAAAAATATACAAAATACGAGATTAAATAAAATACATATAATTTTTTTTTCTAAAATACATATAAATTTTGGCGTACTGGCTTAATAATCTTTTATACATTCGAAAAATCCAATGAACAATTGATTTGAGGGCTGCTGGTAAATACATTTGTCTATTGTTAAACCCTTATAATTTGTGAGGGCGTGAGGAGTATACGCCGTAAAAATCTACGGTTAATTAACCATGACTCAGAAACAAGTATTAAACGTAATCAGGGACCTGCGACAGATACCTAACATTATTATAAAATAATCTAATTTGCAGTAGTGGAACCTGATCCAAATAAGGTAACCAAATAAAAACAATGCCCCTAGGGTTTCGCCTACGTGGTTTACATTACTTTTGAAACTGGTCGGATAATTTTTATTTATCATTCTCCGTGATTATTCAGAGGGGAAGTGTAGAGTTTCGATGTATATATGAAGTTGAGTAGACTTTATTTGACATGTTTTATTAGACATAATTATTTCGGTACATTTCTTTTTTATAGGTAGATGTATACAGATTGTAACGTCATTACTAATTTTAATTATATAAATTTGCGAGTCTGAGTCCCTTTTCCTAACGATCCATTACATAAAAAATTGTCACCCAAACAAAATATGTTGGTAACTAATAATTTTGCAGAACAAAAGTGCTGACTGAGTGAATTCATGAGAAAGTAGAAATAAAAATTTTATTTTTACGAGACATCGTTTGAAATTTTACATATCATTCATATATAAACATCTTTCATTGACTGCCCGATTAGTTTTGATTCTGACTACCTACAAACAGAGTTAAAGGTAAACAAGGAACAACGGTTGAAGGAAAACATCGTGAGGAAACATAGCGCGGTGGAAGGGCATAGTATACCCAGATGGCAAGCTACCATCCTCAAGTTGAAAATCTGCCACCGACCACCTCGCAATGTGTTCCGGTAGCCAGATTCGCGATCCATTTACCAATACAGGCGTTGCGTGCTGCTACCATCTAATCAGCTGATATACGAATATACTGTTACCCTGTTATAATAGTAAAATAAAAAAAAAACAAACGCAACACCATTAATATTATATATTTCAGAGTTCAAAATTCGATCCCCCATTTCGTATCCATGGTGTCCCTTCAAGTAAGGTATCTGCTTATTATTTGAGTATTAGCATATTAGGCGGCGCCCGAGGCGACATCCGCTTTATTCACTCACTGCTTTTGTCAGCGAAATCGCTACCCACCTATTTCCTTTACATAGGGTGTTTCGTAAACGATTCAAATGAAAAAAATGAACGGATGTTCTACATAATGAATTAAGATCATGCCATTCTGTAGGTTTAAAAAGAATCTGACTATCATCTGGCTCCGAAAAAACTGTAAAAAGTAAATTGTAGAATGGGTAGCACCTAAATAGCAACTTTGAATTGTATAACAGGTATGAACTACAAATCAGAAAGTACAAAACTCGTACACGCAAACGTGACGAAAGGTTACCCGTCCGACACCGACGCGTCTACGAATGTCGTAGAAGAAATTTATTAAAAAATACAGCCTGTACCTTCTCACATGAAAGATTACAGAGAAAGCGCGGGGCAGATAATATATCATCCGCTGTCATCAAGTCATAAATTATTTATGTATGGCATTTACGTGTGCCTACCTGCTTTTTAATATTATCCCATTATTGAGTCATAATATTTGCGATCATACATACTTACATACAGACTTCAAAAACCATGGAGACTTGGTAAAGATAAATCTAAGATTGGCTAAGATCTGTAGCCAGTAGCACGCGGCGCCTAGATCGGAGACTGGCTCTCAAGGGAAGCTTGCTGAATGCTTTACGGCAAACACATTGGCATCTGACATTTGCTCTACCATCATCTTACGGTTTCCTCACGATGTTTTCCTTCTAGAAATATCGAATAACATGAACCCACGACCTGTGGGTAGTAACAAGAACTCACTGAAAACTGACCATGAATCAACCATATCTCGTTCTAAATACGTATTGATCTTCTGGTAAAAGATTAAGATAAAGATAACACAGTAATAAACCACCAGATAGGTCAAAACTATCGACCCCCAATTTATAGGTGATTCAATAAGTCAATGTAATGTGTATTTTTATTGCTGAATCCCAAAAATAATAGCGTTATCATAATATAGTGACACGAATGGCCTATTCGTTTGATTGGTGAGCTTTGGACCTGATATAAGGTAATATTAACTTCCTGAAATTTCTCGTCAGGAAATAGACTACATTTTTCATAATTTTAATGATTCCGTTATTCACGGGATGATTTCTGGTCATTCTGATGTCAAGTGCTATCCAGCCATAACAACATCAACACCAAAACTTAGGTGCTCCCGCACTGAAGTATGTGAAAACTTAAAGTGTACATAACATCACCTAGTGACACTGCCTTACGATAAGTCATGGGTTAAAATCCTACAAAAAACTTAATGTTCAGTACATCATCGTGTGGAAACTATAGCATGCTGGATGGGGAAATGCCACAGTGATATAGTCACATATAGACTAGCATCCATGCCTTTCGAATCAGAGCAGTAATTAATGTTCATTAAGACACTACTACTTACCAACAAAAATGTCAGTGGCAGTACCATTTATTCGTATTGCACATATATAATTGTACTATTCATAAAAAATATTAATACATACGTAAATTTCCGAACAAATGGTGAAGAGTTGATGGTTCAAATCTTGTTAGAACTTTTTAAATATGTAAAAGACGATTTTTATGTATATAATATTTATCACATTGTCAGTACAGTGATGAAAAATCCCACGAAAAGCCTAAATTGGTAGAGATATTTCTCACGGAGCACACACATGCCCGCTAACCAAACATGGGAAAATAACACCTAAATAATTTTCTAGCAAAACAATGTGAATATTAATATAATGAAGAGTTTCAATTTGAAAGAAGCGACTAATAAAATACATCCAACGAAAGTAGATCCAAAAATTGCTGGGGAATTGAAAATTGTAAACAATAAAAACGGGACGTATATGATATAGGATGATGATCGCAGTAGATTCGACGCAAATAAATAATTTCGCAGATACACGAATGAAATATGAAAGGTATTTGTTTGGCATAAATAGATACAGTGATGTGGGAAATTAGGGAGTTCGGATGTGGCATGTTTGATATAAATACAATTTTTATAATGAATAGTACACACACTAAGTAAGTACACACTACAGTGACAGCAAAATAGTCGCGATGATTTGAGGTGAGGTTTTGCTGAAACTGTGATAAATGCTAAGTGATGGTTAAGACTTCCAATAAATTACTAAAAAGGTTTTAAGATGAATCTAGAAAACTGTGTGCAAATGCACCTTTTTCATTTAACAATATCAATCTTTAGACCAAATTGATGGATATAAAAAAACAATTTCATATAAAAATGAATTTAAATTTTAGGCAATAAGCTTCCTTTGATGACATATAACATATGATGACATATACAACCGCGTTTGAAATCGGCACACCACCGACCAATGTTTGGTTTAGATGGAGCAGATTCCGGTTAACAGTTTATAAGCCATTGTTGTGCTTGAACGGTGTTTTTTCCCATTACAAAACAATGTTTAATTAACACATGAAACTAATTTTTTCCATTGTTTTCGGCAATCAAAAAGTAGCGTCACTGAAATATCTGTAACTCAATAAATAATAAATTGTTCGATTTTCAAAATATTTTAAATCATATCATTTGATGGCCGTTACTTTCTAAAAATCAATACAGTTTTTAATATGTGCGCCATCTCCAAGTTAGTCTCGGGACTTATTGAACGATCTAGTATATAGCATGTGCATAGAATACACATGTTGTATATATGTCATTTACCAGCAAGCTTCCTCATTTTAGTCTAATTTATTGTGTTTAAGCACACCGCATGCTACCTATATATTTATTAATATTTTATCATAGTTTTCGTAGCTCCGCGTGGCTCGATATTGGACCGAGTGTGCAAATGCGATGTCGCACATTAGGCTTTCATTTTGCACCGTGGATGGATGCGAACATTTGTTACTTTGTCTACCGAATAACGCGATTGCTCTATTTGTTACAGTCACAATTGTATAAGTAACGAAGTGTATAACTTTACATTGAATATTATTACTCTGAAAAAAATGATAAAAAGCCACATAGACGTACAACTGGAACATCCCAAATTTGTAAAAAAAAAACAAAATACGTCACACAAAATTGTATGATGAGCGAATGAATGAATGAAAATGATTTATTGTACACCATTTACATACAGTATAAACGTTAAAACTACTTAAGATACAAATACAATGGATGGTCTTGTCACTAGGAAGCGCTCTCTTCCAGACAACCTGGACGATAACCTGGATGAACCTACGAGTATGATGATGTTTTACTTTACCGTAAGCTCGAGCTCAATGTAAGTAGTATTTGAACTGTGTACTTACCAGCGGGAGGGAATGGGCATTTAATCTACCACGACAGCCCGATCCATCACATGTCTATCATATCCGTTTTCTTGGTTCTGGGACCATCAGGACTCTTCATTATGTTTGATGAAAAAAAAAATGCGCATGCAGCACCGTTTCGGAAAATGAAATTGAAACTTAAAAGCTACAAAGCGCGACACTATATCACTCTATCACTCTTATCGTGCATACGTCGCTCTTTTTTTGTGCTCCACTTCAGTGGCGTGAATATATATCTCCCTTTCTATTTATGTCTACGTCATATCTTTCGTCTCTCTCATGTAACGAAATGTGCCTAGACGTGACGAGTCCATATTTTTTTTTTCTTATCTGTCGCTTATCGAATCGCCGCCTATGAAGTTTCACTTCAAAAACCTCATTATTGCACTTTCGGTTGGAACCAAACATTTGATTAGTTGGGAGTCTGGCCACAGGGCTGTCACGCTATTGATTCGAAGCCAGGACCTATAAATCGTAACCGATGTCATTGTCAACGAGCTGTTATCCTTTTAGGTGTTGTCAAATATTACATTTCAACTTCACCAGAGGGATACGTTGAGGTAAGGTAAATTATCAGAGTTCAAAGTATCTAATCTAGTAGAGTGAAAGTGCCCGCGGCTACAATTTGCCTAATGTTCAACTAAATTGTGCGAAATTCAATGGATCCAATACTAGTTTAAGAGGGTAACGTATATATATTATATCTTGCCTCACAGCTCAGTTGGTAGTAACCCTGTCTTCTGCGCTGTAGATCGTGACTTCGATTCCCACCGAGGACAAATATTTTTTATGACGAATATAGATTGTTTGTTCTGTGTCTGGGCGTTGATATGAATTATATGTATGTATTTACAAAAAAAGTGTATAAGTATTATTTCAGCTGTCAGGTTCCCACGATACAAGCTATGGTTAGCTTACTTTTGGGAGAGATGGTGCTGTGTCAAATCCATCAATATTATTATTTTAGAATGGTTTTACATTATTACATACGCTTTTGTACTAAATCTGTTCCATAGCAGTCTTTCTAATTTTGTTTGTTTGGCGTCAGGCATAAACTTTGGGTCAATGTTATGTTTAAATGCCATATAATTTTGATTTATGTGTTTTTTTATTGTAAAAAGAAGAAGAAATTGACTTTTATAAGTGTATAATACCCGGAGTGACTTAATCTCTGTAGGTAGTTTTCCAAATGGAATTGAAGTGTAACATAGCTTAGTTAAATGTTACAAAGAGTTAAATTAGTAAACTGTAAAAAATGATTATTCTTGAGTAATTAAAGGAAGGAACTTCTTTAAGGAGTTTCTTGTCTGTTTAATACCATGGAGGGTAGGATAGCGTTTGAATAGGCGCCAGGCTTGGAAAATCGAGTTTTTGACTCGATGCACAGCTAATGAAACCCCAGAGTTCATGCTTCGCGTAACCTCATTATTCTTGAAAGTGTGAGATCTATGCAAACTTGCCGATACCATTAAGCTCGTACTAAACCTAACAATTCAGGAATCATAAAAGCAATCGGATGATCAAATCGTAAAACGCGTTTTCCGCTGGAATGCACTGTGCAGTGACGTTAAACTGCTGAATATAGGTATTGTTTATTGTTGCGCGATCAAAGTTTATTTTCATGGTACTAAGAAGGACAATGCATTTAGTCGACTTCATAGTTCGATACAAACTTGATTCCAGTATAACTTAAATCTACACGTTTTGGAAGACTGAAGCTTCTTAACACAAGTAGGTATTTGATACCTAAATTGAGGTCTTATACACAAAAACAATATGAAGTCGATGAAAATAAACATTTTATTAGTTTATTTACTAATTATTTTAAACGAGAGAAGAACTTACTCACTCTGTAACTTATATCGACATCTCTTAACTAAGAGACCTACTGGTCTGAAATTTGCAAAGGAGTTACTTTGAGGACGATGAAAAACAAAATAGCGAAAGGGTGTTCCTACCTGTAGTAAACCAGTCAATAGGATAGGAAAGATAGTAACAAAGTTTTTATTAATTATTAGTGCCCGTTATGAAATTGCACGTCACAGCCAACATAATTCCACACGTGCAAATAAGCCAAATAATTTAACAATCCATTAGTTAATTCGACACCGTTGCCCGAGGCTGTGGTACAGTAGGTAGGTTGAAGAGGATGTTTGTAGGTGGTTTAATGTTTATTATAGTGTAAGATTACTTCGTAATTTATTGATGTTGTGGTTTTAACCCTCAGTGCGTCCTCACATCAAACGTAAGCAAGATTGTTTTGATTTTCAGTCTTAATATTAAACAAAACCTAATGGAATCCCAATTAACTATCATATCGATTAATGCCTTACTCACATTGAATGACATGAAAACAATATTTTCACTACAATTCAGTTTAAGTATGGATCTTCATTTTATAAATTTGACAGATCGCAAGAATACAAAATTAAATCAAATTATTTATACACACTTTAATCGATAATACCAAAACCTACAGTGAATCAATATGCCAAACCTGTCAAGGGCCACAAATTATTAGTACAGGAGCAGCCTTATATTTGTAAAGACATGCTGGTTAAAAAAGATACCTAAAACATGCAGTACAAAATCCCAATTTCTCATTCAAAGATCCGTTGCACCTGCGTCCGCCATTTTGAATTTCTTTTCCTCCATTTTGTTTTGACGGCCCGCCTGACGGATTACAGCGAGGATTTTAATTTCTGAATAATAAAATATTTTTCTGCTGAATAAAAGTAATGACAGCCAGATATGGAGTGAAAGTCTGAACCGTAATTACGATAAAACATTTTGATAAACGAAGCGGACGTTTTTTAATCACGAACCAACAACAATTAGTAGATATCAAAACATCAAGAAATAATTTTAACAAAAAAAAAAAAAAATAAATAAATATATATTTTTTAATTTTAAATAATGACACATTCTATATGAAATCGCACCACATATTCTACCGGAGACAAAAGTCAAGTAATTGTTTTCTGTGAAAATAATTTCTCTTGATGTTATTTAGTAACAGTACCTGATACACTAGAATATACAGTAGAAGTAAGTATTTCGTGTCCTGCTAACAGGATACCTAAAATATTTTTTCTGTCTACTGCTAAGTGAATTATAACTTAAACTTGGACAATAATGTTTCCCAGTAGTCTGTGAAGTCTACATATTATACTTTACCTTACTAAGCCGTATTTGTTCCAAGATTTTCGAAAATTACTCACAGGAATAGGCTGAACTACTATTAAATCTCAGACATTAGAACACACAAAATATGTTTATTTATTAATTTTGTTCATACCTTTAATTTTAAAACAGACGTTTGTTCATACTCTGTATCCTGTGTTTACTCTTAGTGCTAAAATGAGCAATTATTATAAAAGTAGAGTTATTAGTTAATGGATACAATTAGAAAGATGCGGGATTAAGTCTAATTAGCGAGGTCTTGTTTCGCCTTTGTATAAAATGTAATTTTATTTTAAGTTCTTTTATTTACAAGCTTTAGAAACAATATTTTTTATTAGATACGTTCGTTTCGAATTAAATTATTTTGATATGTAAATCCTATAAATGGTTTTATATAGATAAGATAAGATATAGATAAAGATGTAGACATTTCACACAGCGCCATCTAGCTCCAAAGTAAGCTAAGCATAGCTTGTATCATGGGAACCAGACAACTGATATAATACTTAATACTTTTCTTTGTAAATACATACCTATAAATAATACATAATAATATCCAGACACAGAACAAACATCAATGTTACAAATATCACACAAATGTTTGTCCTGGGTGGGAATCGAACCCACGACATACAGCGCAGAAGGCAGGGTTACTATCAAATAAGCTGTGAGGCCGGTCAAAAAAAATGATAATCATTTATGTATGAACGAAGCAAAATAAATATTTTTTAATTGGTCACATACTTATATCACCCCGAGAAGTAAACTATACAAAACCAAAGAACTTAGAGCAAACTTTATGTTCATTACACAATTGCCCCGACTTGGGGTCGAACCTGGGAAATTCTATTTGAAAAATACTTCTATGTATAAAAACAATAAAAAAACACTATTGTACCTAAATTTATATTCGAATTAATGGAAAAGGGCAAAGCAAATCTTCCTCTAAAGAAATGTAAATACAGAATCTAACGACCTGAGAAAGTGCAAGGGATACTGTCGTTTCCCGTTGCCATTTTTAATCTGATCGCATTACTTTATACTTTGTTTCAAATTGCATTTCAGTTCACTCTGAGTTCACTTTATAAAACGTATACATAATGCATTTACTGCCTGCATCTGGCTTTAACAACCGCTACCATTGTTTCATGATGATTTTGGTGATCGCAATGCTTAGAGTGAATGACTTAAGCGCAAGAGACGCGGGTTCTAATCCATATGGGACAAATGCTTGTGTGATCTACAAATATTTGTTTTGGTAATTGGTTTTGTGATACAGGGATTATCTTAACTTCTTGTTTCTACAATGTAGAGAATCCTAAACCAGCCAGGAATTTCAAACAAATAATCCTACAATGATCACCATAGACAGTGAGCGTGGTAGTTCAGTGGTACAGACCAAGAATTTCAATCAAGAGTTAAACCCACAACCTGTTAGTGAGGCGATTGTTAATTTTACCCCTTTAAAAGTTTGTGTGCAAGATCTTATTCTTCCTTCGAAGCGGTGTAAGAAAACATCATTACAAAAACTACTAGAGACCTAAAAAATATCACTTTATTCGTCAATTATTCAGATACGTTTTTTTCCAAATTTTCCTTACATAGATAATTTCATCAAAACGTTAATTCGTTTCCACAGTAAATTCGAATTTTTGTAGTAATTTCTCAAGGTATAAGATAAGAAAGCGGTTATTTCACAGCTTGGAGCTACAGTTGACTTATCGTAGAGAAACGTTTCTCAATTTCATGGCGCCCGGAGGTGTGCTCATGTTATGGAAGTCGCAATGTCTTATTGTATAAACATGAAATAGAATGGAATTGCTATAACATAACATTTATCAGACGGTATCGACACATCGTAGTTTTTGAATTCAATTTTTGAAGTACAGGCTGCTTTTTTAATTGTTTACATTTCGGAACGAGCCGACGGCCCACCTGGTTAAGTGGTAACCTCAGCCCATAACATAATAACAATATATGACTTGAAGAGTGGTGCGTGCGACCAGAAGAAGAAAACTTTTTTTGACAAAATGCTAAGTATATAAAATATAATGTTATTTCAATACAGCAACAATATATACTCTGCTCTCTTTGCTGATCTTTGGGAACTTACCCTAACTGGTAACTTATGGTGCTGTTCAATATAAAGAAAAAGAAGTGACATTTCGTTATTGCCTGGTGTTAAATGGTACAATCTGCTCATAACAAGAAATATGACGTGTGTCACCCCGTACATAGGTACGATAAGACCCAAGTCGCATCGCATGCACCCGTAAATCTGAGACGTGACGGTGGAATGTCTCATGTGTCTGTCTCATGTACTTTCACCGGCTATCGCACCTTTCAAACTGGAACACACTAACGCGAATGCATTACTACTTGGCGTCAGAAATGGTTGTGGTGGCAGTACTTCCCCGGGTGAACTCATTTATTTGGTAAAGTAACCAAATAAATGAAATATTAACCAAAATGCTAGTTTCTCAAACATGGTGAAAGGAGTCCCACGAGATGAAATGCGTAATTCAACAATGCTATGGATTTAAGGCGGTTGGTCAAACATTTTTCCTAATTAATAAACGGATGTAATATTGTTCTTCAAACATCCAGACATGACTGAATAAATAATTAGCTCTTTTCAATCTTTACTTTAACGTACGAATGTTATTAATTAACTGACGTTTGTGAAAGTGGAGATTGGGAGTTAACGAAAGTCTGGCTTCATTATACTAAACCCTAGTAAAATATTAGTGTGTTATATATGTGTTTTTAATTTTTATCCTATCTTATCGTTGCTTTGCACCGAAACTAGGAATCATCGTGTAGAGATCATTTATGAATCAGCTAATATATATCCATAAGTGTATTAATTGTATCTGTTTATGAAAATATATACAAATTTTCTAGGATAAACCTGAAGTGAGTTGTACCTGAAACCTCGAGATACAGTTAAATAATTATTTGCGATGAGGCATCGAAGAAATGTTTTCAGAAAACCTGTAACCAAATCACACATTAAAGTGAAATTAGTTTTTTAAATTTTTTTTGATTCGAAACTCGTTACACAAATTTAACCATAGCTTGTGTACTACGGGAACCAGAAAACTGATAGTATACTTAAATCCTTTTTGTAAATACATAAATGTATACGAATATATCGACTGACTTTACAGCTCAGTTAGTATCCTGCCTTCTGCGCTGTAGGTCGTGGGTTCGATTCTCACCCAGGACAAATACTTATGTGACGAAGGGTGTTGTTATGTGTTTTATGTATATAATTACAAAAAATTATAGTTGTCTGGTTCCCATGATACAAGCTATGATAAGCTTATTTTCGGGCATTGAAGTCGGGAAGAAAATAAAATGATATCTGTGTTTCCTGCAAATAGCTAAAAAATTTGCCAGAAACCAGTGTATGTAAATTGACAGTTAACTTTGAACCAACTGAGTCCAAGATCCAGTAACGATATTAATTAAGCCACGGACACACGGACGGACATCACCGCAAGGCACAATTACACGGGTAACGGATGACAACTGTCCCGGTTATTGGAAACTGCATAAACTCACCCGGTTTATAGTGTAGTTTAGTGTGTATTAGTTTAGCATGGGACCCCCAGCCGTCTTAATGAAGCCAATAAACTATGAACAATAGTAACACAGTCTATTTACTAGTAATAGTAGCTAATAACTGTAGCATCAGAACTGCCTATATTTAAACGTTTCTGCATAATCACTTCTTGTCTTTGTCGTCTTAGAAATGCTATTTCTAATATTTATATGTATATATGATATTTATTGAATAATAGCTGCGCCCTGCGGTATTTCCCGCGGTGAGTAAGTCAACCCACGGGAACACTGCACTTTTCCGGGATCAAAGTAGCCTATGTGTTATGCCAGTATATAAGATAACTTGATACCAAATTTCATCCAAAATCCATTCAGCCGTTTGAGCGTGAGAGAGTAACAAACATCCATTCATACAAACTTTCACGTTTTTAATATTATAGTAGGATTTTATGTGTTTACTTTTTTAATATGTATATTGATATATATTCTCTTTTATTTATCACCATCGTCCCAAATTATTCTTTTTAATCCAGTCCACCCAAAAGTTGCCTGGAAGAGAGAAAGCAATAAGGCCGCTGATTGTATGTCACGTGTATTGTTAATTATTTTTAACATGTTTATTTGTGTTGTGTACAATAAAGAGTTTTCTATTTATCTATCTAACTATGTACAGAGCGTGTCGGGGAGATTACAAGCCACATTTCTACCCCTAAATAGTGCACGACTTGGCCGTGTTTTGACCATTTGCCTACTGTAATTTCAGTGATACCCGCTTACAGTGTCACACGAGACGCACGCCACCCACACCTTCTACACATTCTTTAATTAGGAAAAAACAGAAGTTGCAGTATAAGTTATCCCAAGTTCTTCCTGAAAAATATTGCCACCATACCAATTTCTGTCTCCAAGCAGACGCGCTACTGTCTTTCGGTTTGAAAGGTATAATTGCCGGTGAAATTACAGGCACTGAGACATTCAACATACGTCTCAGATTTACGGGTGTATACGGTCTTGTCGTACCTAAGTGGGGGAGGACCCAAGTGGTATTAGATGAGGCAGAGGTTTCAACTTAACACCAGGTGAGCCATCAAATTAGTTAAAAATGACGTTTGTAATGAGAAATATTTATTCTAAGCTGAACAGACATATCAAGATTTTCACTTTAGTTAATCTTCAATATAAATATACGTCCAATCTCACAATGTAACTAAATAGCGTTGGATCCTCGATGGCTCGCAGTAATTACGCGTCAAACAAAGGGACGCGTGCAAATATACGGGATATTACGTGGACGGACGTATGTGAAAATTATACGGTGGTATTGAGCGGTGCACTCGCGTTGCACAATTAGAGTTAGCATCTATCTAAAGTTATATCTTATGATCAGATATCTTTAAGCGTTGATGCAATCATATTATGGTGAAAATAAATAATGTCAAAGCTAATTGGATAATAACTGTGGTGATGCAGGTATAGTATGTTATTTTTTTAGAAAAAAATAGACACAGTGCATGGAAGCTACTTTTTTGAGGCGCAATTTCCTTTCGCCACATTGGTTGGAGAGAGCAGGATTACTAGTCGTATCACTTGCCACCAGGTGGGCAATCTGCCTGATCAGTAAAGTTATCTCAAAAAATATACTACCATTTAGAGCCGCGATACACACCGAAAATAAAGAGGAAAATATGTAATGTTTTATTGTTTCTCCGTAAGACAAAACATGGCGCAGAAATTGAGGCGTCAAATCTATCTACACTAACGAGAGCTCAACCCTCGGTCTGGTCATTAAACACGGATTTGAAGGGTAGAACAGAGCGAAATAAAGTTAGCCCCGACTATAGAATACATTGAGGCGCAGGTAATCAAACTAACGTACAGGGCAATAAAGCTATTCGAGGCTCTACAATCCGACTCAACTTAATAATGGATATGAATGGGGCGCTGAGCACTGTTGCCGTCTCTCCTTAAACACATATTAGAAAATTAAACTACACTAATATCTTCTGGCAACATTCATCATATTTCACTGTACTTGAGTGTGGCCGCTAGTTACTACCCATATTAGGTACAAAATATTAAAATATCTAAGTTTAGGTTTTTTTTTTTTTTGTCCTTCTTTTATGATATTGTTGTAAGCTTAGGTATATTGTAACTAGAATAAAGGTTTTCACTGTCGCATTGGTATATAGTACTGTAAGGACAATGTAAAAAGTGTAATAAAAAAAATTATATATACTCTACCTTAAGCATAACTATTTTAAGTTTGTATGTTATCTATATAAGGTATCTTCTCTAGGTCTATATAAATAAGTCTATTTTTTCTATTCGAGTCACTGTTTCTCTCAAACGAACCAAGTATGGTGAAAGGATTTTAAGTGCGCCTCAAAGAGGCTTCTTTCGTGCACTTGACACATGTCTTCGAATTTTTTGTTCTAGGACATGTCGGTTTCCTCACGATTTTTTCCTTCAGCGTTTTGAGAACGTGGTATTGGTATACACATAAATCTTTCAATCGAAAAACTCATAGGTGCACGTCGGGATTTGAACCAGCGACCTCCTGATTGAAACTCGGGGTCAGTACCACTTGACCACCACGCTCTTATAAATAAGTATGACTATAAGTAGAGTCATTCACTCAGCTTGGTACCGAAGTATTCCAGACAACTAAAGGTTAATGCTTGCTTCTTACCTGATTACGGATGCGAGCTTGAATATGGATGTTATAATAATATATTCCTGTTTGACCGTAAAATCATGTCATCCATAAGCACTTGGAATAATTTACGGTTGTCTGTGTTCTGACGATAGGAAACGACAATGCCAGGCCCTGATTCATGCAACACTAGTAAGTAGTCACTATCTTTTTCAAATACTTTATTTTAATCATCTTGCTGCTCAGCTTGCTGAGAAGCTGAAACTTGTTAGGGCGTACTGTTTACTACTGTTACTTTTTACATTAAATTTGTTACGACGTACTGTAACTGTAACTGTGTATTAAATTTGTTCTTTTAACAAGAGCTTATAACAAAATTTCCTATAATTTTATTTTGAGCCACGCATGGAATTTATGAATAGGTTTTGCTTGTTATCTTAAACAAATGAGAAAAATTATTAATTAAAGGGAAGATCATGCGTGAAGCTGTAGTTTGTGAAACGGGTCCCTGGTTTAAGTGGACGGTAAAACTGAGAAAGGTGTAATACTGGTTAGCTTAGCAGTTTTAGCGTAGATTTTATTATGCAATTGGTTTTAGGACGTTGGCCCAACCAGATATTTAAATTATAATAACGAGAAACAAAAATTTAAAGGTTTTATTGCCAACAGAACAGAAAAGTCGGAATTTTTGAATTTCCCAAAGATATTGTACTCAACTGTTTTATACGAAGTATATTAAGGTTATTTTATTCTCCATCAAATATAAAATAATCATATATATCAACTATATATACTTCTTTGTAGAATGTTGCATTCACAGTATACTAAATCAACGCTACATATTTTACTATCTGTGTGAGTTGACAGTGACGTTCTCATGAGATGTCACATTCTTTAATTCTTAATGCTAGCGATGTAACTCTGGTTTTTCCATACTTTATTACGGGATGATCCAAGATCTATTACTGTTACGTGAAGGGGATATCGCTTAATATCAGGTCACCACCTGTTTGTTCCGATTCACATATAGGTATGTTTATATATATATAAAAAAAAATTTTTCTTTCTGCAGCTTTTCAATTCGTATCAATATTGTAAATAATAAAAAAACTCAAAATTATAAAAGCTTTAAAATCAAAACTGACCGAATCAACAAAACCATCCCTAAGCCACCTTTACGACCCATAGATCACAACCCTTCGACGATATAATACAACACGAAGAGTAAACATTTTGTGTAGTTCTGTATTTTTGTTCACTCGCCAGGAACAAGCGTGGGGGTGGAAACGTTCATACTACTACAAATTCTATCACTGGCTCTTTTCAAAGATGTAGATTAAATGCGCCTCAAAGACACTCCTTTCATGTACTTGACACATACCTTAGAATTTTCGTCTCTATAAATAATAAATAAATAAATAATAATAAATAAAAGATAAAGATAAGCTAAGCATAGGAACCAGACAACTATACTTATTATACTTTTTTTTTGTAAATACTTATTAGCACCCAGATTGAATATGCATACACATTAAAACATATTAATACCCAGACTCAAAAAAAACATGTTTGTTCAGAGTGGGAATCGAACCCACGACCTACAGCGCAGAAGACAGGATACCAACTGAGCTGTAAAGCCAGTTGATGTATTCGTATACATTTATGTATACGAATTAAAACTGTCAGCGAACAGACAGCTTGAGTCAAAGTGTTATTGATAAATATTTGACATATATTTGTATAAAAACTTTATTTAGTAATATGTACAAGTCAAATATTTACTGTGTGCGCTCTATAGAGTATTTTATTTCTGTAACGTACACCATATTACCTGATGCATGGTATGTAAACCCATAAAACATGATATATTCGTGTATTTTTATGACACAGCTATTTCAGAAGAATGTTTGTATCGGTTTGGTAAACATTTAGAAGTATATAAATAACGTTTATACTTATGGGCTTCATTTTATTGATATATTAAAAGCTGGCGTACCACCTGATGGCAAGTGGTCAGCGCCCACGGTCGCCTTATTTGCAAAATATAAGGACACGTGTAATTATTAATAGGTACCTAAGTTTCTGCGTCATGTTTATTTATTTATTACTTTATATTTATTTTAATAATACTTAGGTATGTAGTCTAGTTTAGTATAATAATTACTCTAAAAACCCTAGACTAAGCTTACTACTAAATAAAATAAATTTCATTTCATTTCATTATTGATGTATTTGACGGCTGTTTAACATTAAAGTCGTTAGAGCCTTCTATACTTAAATATATAAATATTCATGGAACAATTCACACAGCGCCATCCAGCCCCAAACTAAGTTACTATGGGAAGCGAATGACTGATAAAATTGGAATTTTTAAAATTATACATGCTATCACTCAAGAAAAAAATTACGTTCGCAAGACAAATCTTGGTCCTAGGTGCGAATCAAACCCACAACCTTCAGCGTTGAAAGCAGAGTTACTTCTACTGAGCTTGAAGGCCATCGAGTAAGTAGTAGGCCAGTTACTTCACGGGTATTACCTAAATTTTTTCCATTCGCGTTGCACAAAAACCTTAATAATGTAGGACTTAAAGGCCACCATAAAATAGCTGTAAATGATACAAAATATATGACTGGACAAAGCCATTCTAATAGCCCCAAGTAATGACAATTTACCGGTCAGTTTCACAATATCAAAGGATTCACGGTGCGTGATTTTTTCCCCGAAGGTTGCCTGAAGGCAATTAGTGGCGGAGACAAGTCGATCATGCGGCTAATTAGCTGTCAGTGCGTCATGTGTGTCTATTTCATACCTATAGATATTATTAGCCCCGACATAATGCGAGATTGTAAATAAAATTCTTTATTTGGGCACATAATATATAAATACAAATATGTTTTGCAGGAACATTTGTTATCTCAGATGAAGCAGTCTGGTTGAAAATTTGAAAATCAGTAGATAAATATGTAGAATAACAGAGATTTTGTTGCAGTATAATTTGGGTGGACACGCGTGCTCAAGCTAATGGATTATAAATCTTTTGGACCCGTTGGTATGTTTGTTGGTATAAACCATGTCGTTTTGATAAGAGGATACCAGTTAACATCAGGTGTGTCATATGCTCGTTCCGAAAAATCCAAACTATTATAAAACTGTATTTGATTACTTTAGATCGTAATGTAAATTCTGCTGGACGAAGTTTCATGAGGGTTTTATCTTCAAATGCTTAAAATAAACATAAAAATGCTTTTTCATTTCATCATGCTACGATGAGCTATGGGAGGATGCTACGAGAGGATGCTACGGGGATACTACGAGAGGATGCTACGGTGGATGCTACGGGAGGATGCTACGAGAGAATACTACGGGAGCCGGATATATTATAACCAGATAGCGAACGAAGTCCTGGCTAAAGCTAGTATTCAAATAAAAATGTCACCAAATTGATGACATGATTGATACAAGAGCCAAAATCTTGATCGTATATTGTTATTAATAGTATGACAAAAATACCATCAAAAATCTTTAATCTTTCGTAACGAAAACAATGTAACTCTGATATCAATCTTCAGAAAGAAAATCCATTAATTTATCTATTTTCATCCAATGATTAATGTTCTCACTATCTCGAAAAAGTATCTTCCGTACTAACTACGGAACCCTTTCAGTGTATTGTTAAGATTTTAAATTAATGAACCCTCTACGTTCGTGCGATACAATGAAAGTAAATTAATTTGCAGTTTTTGTGAAAATGTTCTGATGTTTATTTGTTAGAGTCTGGGCGATAGATTCATTAGTTTTAGTAGCTTTAGAACTTAAACTAAGTTCCTTCAGGGAAGCACTGCACCTACACTCATTTCTGCCGCCGAGCAGTAATGCATTCGCGGTATTGAATTCCGGTTTGAAAGGTGTGGTTGCTGCTGAAATTACAGGCAAATGAGACATCCCACCTTAACTTTTCAGAGTTACGGGCACTAACAATGTGACTTCAGTCTTGTTTTACCTAGTTACGGGAGGACCCAAGTCGGATTGCATGTTATGGGCACATGTTACTACTTAACATCAGGTGAGCCATGAGCTCATTGTATAACATTCCCACATAGAAAAGAAATGAAAAAAATAGTCATTACTTTGATGGTAAGAATGGGTACTTTCTATAAATATTTTCACAGTATAAACAAAATCGATACATAAAAGAACGATAACAAACATGAAAGAGTATCCAATTTGGTAAAGCAACATTCAATAGAGCACTTCCCATATTTAGATAAGGTAGATTTGTATCTTCAAATATTTATACACCGAATAGAACCTTCTCGCTATCGGAAAGCGCTGTGTTTGTAACAAAATAACATTATTCCGAAGGACCCATTTACTCTGAGAAAGTTCTGCAACTAACATTTTTTTACTATTAGGTATTCATGTTTGCTTATGATTTCAAACAGTTTTATGCGTTTCTTGAATTGAGTTGCTGAAACTATTTAATATGGCTATTTTACATAGATTAATGTTTTTTAAATAATTTATGACAATTATTAGAAGTATAATAATTTAAGAAACAATTAGTATCAGTTTGTTCTAGTTTTTTCTAGTTTATTCTATTGGGTATGAATTTATTTATTCTATTATTGGGATATTTTGAATGTACCTCTCCACCCCCCGTTTAAACTTAAGAGTAGGCGACGTATTGTCATCCCCGAGATGAAAATGCCAATAGGCGACGATAACCACTTTACATCAGGTGGGCCATCCGCCTAAAAGTCACAAAATAAAACATCATACGAAGCACGGATTCGCTCGTTTACAAACAAGAATAATGTTCACTCATATTAGTGATGGCCGCCGTATTTCATCTAATAAAAATAATATTTTACTATATGCACTATCAGTAAACTTTATTCAAAATACGAGAATGTTGCCATAAAAAGGAATTAAACAATTTGAACCAAAAATGGGCACTACACTAGGTGTGTGGTAAATCTGCCATCTAAATAAACGGATTCTGTGTGAGAATGAAAAATCAATAAAAGCTCCAGAGTGCTTCACATAGGCTTTCCCAGGAAGTTTAAAAATGAATGTTTATTGGACGGTCTCAATAACTCTGCACAATGGCCCATTCAACTTTAGCATTGTCGTTTTGAGGGTATAAGGTACAGGCGGAAGCGATATCTATTGTCAGGTCCACATATGACGAGCATTTGTTCACTCGTGCTTGAGAGAACGAAGATCAGCAAACCAGTGAACTGCATTTATCATTACTGCTTGCCTTACCTCCATATTAACTATATATTTTTTCTTCTATCCCTACATGTACATAGTAGTTAAAGTAAAAAACTTTATTTCCATTAGCTTAGAATTAATCAAAATTGAAGAATTCTTCCACGGGTGAACAACTTACAAAAAAAAACAATCTACATATGCATAAAATGAGCAAATTGTATCTATGGTACATCCGTTTTCCTTATTAACAGGATTTGGGCACTATCAGTATTTACAAAGTGACAGATATAGCGTTCGATGATGAAAGTCACATAAACTTGTCTTAAACCCAATTGAGGCAAAATTAAGAGATAATAGATTAAAAAAGTACCAAAAAAAATGTGTAAGCTTGTGGTGCAATTCATTTATAAAAAAAAAAAAACATGTTCAAAAAAATATTGTACTGTGCAAGTTTCTTAAGCTCATTTTGCGTTCACGAAAATATGATCAACGGTCAAAAACCAGACATACAAAACTCATATATCTTAATTGCCGCGGAATTGTACTCCACTGGTTTTGCATAGGTGGCCTCCTAATGAGACTACTACTGTTTGCAATAAAACGCTATCTTCTTATGAATTACACCATGCGTGGCACATTTTAGCAGCGTACGCAATGGACCTATATCACCGACAGTACTCCTACTGCAACAACACTTCTATTGGTTTATTCGCAACATCTATTGGTTCGCTGAAAAATTATTACCATCTAACATTTGGAAATCTTCGAAGCTAAACGTTGGAAACAGGTTAACACGTTAAACGTTGAACACATTAAAATTGATGTTAAAAATGCTTTTTTTATTACTTTTTAAAACAGAAATATCATGTATTTAACGTATTGTACGTATCTTGTATGTTGACCTAACACTAAGGCTCTGTGAATTTTGCGAGTTAGAACAATGAGTATTGCAATACCACGAATAATAATATAAAATATGCAAAGTTTTTGTGTAAGGGGGCAATTACAGAAAAACTTATAGATCTGATCGATTTAATAATATTTTATTATATATAAATTGCATTTAATTTACAGCCTGATATAAAATTCCTGAAACACAAATGTCTTTTGCATGAGCTCTATAGTACATAGCTACAGTTACAACTACATTTTAATACAATTATTAAATAATAAATAAATATTGGTGGACATTTCGCACAGCGCCATCTAGCCCCAAAATAAGCTAAGCATAGCTTGTATCATGGGAACCAGACAACTGATATAATACATATATACTTATTTTTTGTAAATACATATAAAAACATTAACACCCAGACTCAAAACAAACATCTATGTTCGTGCCACAAATGTTTGTACTGGGCGGGAATGGAACCCACGACCTACAGCGCAGAAGGCAGGGTTACTACCAACTTAGCTGTGAGGCCACTCATAAATATGTTTATTATATTATGGTAGGCTTCAATTGCATACTTTTACGAATGCTTTCATTAACAAATTTACGATGGCTATGTATCTATTCGTACTAATGGACCACATGGAACCACATGCTAATAACGCGCAATGAGTCATATAGGTATTTCAATCAGATGTAGACGTTTATATATTTCAATAGAGAATGGTCAACATGCAACAGCTGTGCGCCGACACTCCAATTTCATATGCTAATGCGGCTATGCAATATTAAAACATCAGCCGACATGTTGCCATCCAACAATAACATACCCCGAACTACCACTACTCGACTCGTGTCCGCTGACTACCGAATCAGTGTTTTGACTGGCCTCACAGCTCAAGTGGGTACCTGGTATCCTACCTTCTGCGCTGTAGGTCGTGGGTTCGATTCCCACCTAGGACAAATATTTGTGTGACGAACATTTGTTCTGTGTCTGTGTGTTAATATATATAACACATATATATATATCATCAAAGAAGCTCCTTTCGTATAGGTACTTGACGCATAATTTAGAGTTTTCGATTGTAGGGCGTAGCGATTTTCTGACAATTTGCGTTTGTTTGCTTAGGTTGTAGGTTGCCAATTAGTCAATCACATAGTCATTCCGATTGTGGTCGCTGGCAAATTAGCTATATACATTAGTAATAAAAGCAGATCAATATTCAATATTCATCAATATTCCTATATTACGAGTATATAATAAATATATGAAGACTTCGAATAATTTAATTTGATGCAATGTAATACACATAACCTTCGAAGATTAATATCACTATGCGCTTTCAATTTGTAACCAACACTATCTTACTATCTCGGTACATAATCTAGTAGTCTTTCCAATTCAATTAAAATAGTGAAATTCAAAAAGCATCTTTTATCAAGGGGCAAATAATTAGTAGTTACGGAAAAACTACTTTTATGGTGTTTTTTCAATTATATGTATGTTGTGAAACATGTTACATGAACATATAGTATGTTTTTAATACACTAGATTTCGGCTTTATAAAATCCAGATCAAATAAAATACATTAGTACTGCCTATTATGAGGCCAGTATAATGTGTTGCGTTGATCTCACAATAATAGCAGTTTATATTAATGTAGGATTTAATAAAACTATGGCTCACAGTTTCTTAGATTCAACATCTAATAGTTATTATTATTCTATTATTTAACAAAAAGGAGACGCCGCACCGTACTTATTATTTTTTTGTGACTTTAGTGACCCATCGGCCTCTTTCGGTAGCTGTATCACATAAAAAAAAAAAACTATATAAATTTTCTCGCAATACCCGTCCGCTTTACGGAGAAATAAATGTCCCTCCTTGTTGCAGGCGTAGCGATAACGAGCTTTCTGAGCGGCCACACGTGCGCGCGCGCAGAGAGCACCGTTACTCCGAATCACACTTTGAATCAAGTAAATAAGTAAAGCGCAGCGCAAGTGCGCGGTGCGCAACACGTGATTATGGATACATCGCAGGCCAATGAAAAATATGTGAATTGCCTTCTGGATTGTCGGGTGCGCAAGATATGGGAATGTAATTTAGTAACAGTTCTTAGTGCTGTTAATTCAGCTAATGCCGCAGTGCCGGCAAGTAAAACTACAACGCTCGGGCATAGTGATGGAGCGCTAGTCACTCACTCCCGTATGAATAACCCTTAACGTTATTGCACGAATGTGTTATAAAAATATATCAATATTTAATTACTTGATCAAGCGTTAACATCTAAAAGTATGTCACGATTAGTAAAGTTAAGTTAAATATAATAGTTAAAATTACTTCAAACGGACGAAGTCGTATGCCAGCAAGCAAGTGAGACAATACAATCAGGCTTTTTTTTAATTAATAAACTAATTTAGTAATTGTAAAAACGATGAACACTAAAATAAAAACCTAGTTACATTTCCAAGCGTATTAATCATCATACGTATTTACTTTATGAACAGCGGAAGTGTTTCATATATCACAACAAATATTGAACAATTCCATAATACCGGGCATAACAATGAATATAATCAAAAAACCTATTGTAACATTATTCTTTCAATCAGTTCACATTATATATGGTTTAGATTTTGGGTTCTTCAATGATAGGTCAAATAACATATATTTAGTAGCATCCATTTTGTCACTATTAAAACGTGTTGCATTTGGCTTATTCTCAGTAATAACAGTTTATATTAATAATGGATTTGTTGCCGCTGTCTGGTGCTCAGTGTATTTGACTGAGTATTTGATAATAATATTTATCCTTAAATTTTACAAAAGCGATAAGACTTTATGTAATCTATTTCGTGAATTGCGGGTCATCGATACTAAACTAAAATGTAGCGATGCATTATACCGTATCGATACTAAAATTATATTGGTGGTCTCAGTTTGTATCACTTTGAGGATCTCATACACTTTGGTGTCTTGTTTGACAACTGATTGGTGTTATCTACCATATTGGACCAATGGTGTTATCGAGCTCATAATAACTGGCTTAGATATAGTACTTATATGTTACACATTCTTATTCTACTCTGTTTATTGTCGATTAGAAAAATTGACATCAAATCTGGCGATGACCAATCATACAGATTATACATACTTTAATAACATTTACAAGTCCACTGTTGATATCACCGAGAAATACAAAGCTGTTTATGATGCTGTTGTAAGTAACCAAGCAAGGCTTTAAATATTAATGAACTTAATAAATTATGAAAATGATGTTTATAATGCATAAAAAATTAATATAACAAAAACATTACAGTATATATCGGTTATTACTCTCAATGTTGCCGGAATAATGATGTCGGTGTACATACGCCTCAATGAGTTTTTTGACGCAAACTCTTCAGTAAGTAATTTTTCAATTTGAGAAGCACACACAAAAATATTCAGTTGCTTTTGTCATACTAATTATGAAAATAAAAACAATCTAACTACTATTATATATGCGAAAGTAGTGATGGATAAATGTTTGTTACACAAACGCACCGGAACGGCTGAACGGATCTGGATGAAATTAGGAGAGATAGATTATGGTCTGGAATAGCACAGAGTTTATGCCGAAAAAGTGCAGAGTTCCTTCGGATGATATATAATAAATTAGTCGGAAACATGAGAGAGTTGAGACAGAACGCAAGTTCTTTTAGTTATGTTAAATTATTGTTTGATTGTGCATATTTATTCTTTACAATTAATAAAAAACATAAGCAATCTCTTCTGTTAAATGTATTTTTCAGATCTCAGCATTGACTCTATCGGTAGACTTTATCGCAGACGTTGGAACGTTTATGATCACAATGCTCCCCGCCATTGCTGCTGATATGGTCACAACACAAGTAATGAAAATGAAACTTGTTCTACATGAGAAACTCCTCGAAGAGAAAGGTATATATAATCGATGAAACTGCAGCACACTGCGTTTCATTTGTCTTGACTGTGAGCAATTTGACATTATTTTTGATATCACACATCTATACATACATACACTCACCTCACCTTTCCCCTCGAAGGCGTAAGCAATGCTTTAGTGAGTTACACCATCTTGGCAAAGTAGACATGACAAGGATTGATCTTGTCGCCGCATTGATTTCTCGCGAATAACTCGGCTAACAGTGTCGTTCTTAATCTATATATTAGTAATGTATATACTTGGTGGGAGAAATGGGTATGGTGACAGCACCGTCCCGGACAAACAGCAGCAAGTTCTACTGCTAATAATGCCACAAGTACCAATACTCACTGTTCTTAATAATTGTGTTTATGTTGTTTTCAGATTCCATCAAAATAAAAGACATTCGCAGATTTATCCATTACCTAGATGCACGTCCGTGCAAGTTCAGTGCGTGCAAAGTAATTCCTCTCAACGCTGACCTGCCCAGATTGGTCCTCAACTTCTGTATTACTTATCTTATAGTTATCATGCAGTTTACTAGATAATAATAATTAATCAATCGATTAAAGCTCCCCAAGATAAATTGAAAGGAAAATACTTAATTACTAGAATTATATAAAAATATTATCTTTCAGTAGTATTAAGTTTTAATTTAAGTTATTATTAAGCGTATAATCATTCTCAGTTTTTACTGTTTGTTGTCCGAGCTTATATTTATACTTTCGACGTAATTGTTTCATATATATTTCGTCGGCAATAGGTATAACGCATGGCATAGTGTTTATAAGTGTTTATTGCAAGATATAATGTTTCTCTGTCGTTTTAAAGTGTGAATTTAAATCAAGGAGTTATGGAATAGATTGCACATAGTAGAAATGTTCTATTTTGATGTTTCGTATAGATTATAGTTATAGATTAAATCTTTTTTTTTTCTATATGTATTTTATTTCATCTCGTATTTTGTATATTTTCGTGAATTCCACATTTCAAATCCGAGACGCTCACTGGACTCGGAAATAATCTTATTCACTCCACTATTACAACAAGCTGGATCAGATAAATCCCGCGACTCGCGCGGATGGTTTTATAACTCGAATACATAATTTATTGCCGGGACGTCAGAGCACTAAAGTTGGAGTGCCGAGATACTGGGTCGTATGACTATATGTACTATCCTAACGGAATGCATAAAATAGTCACTAAATTATTGTTCATGAAAAACTAAATTTTACTTAGATTATCAGGGAATCTGGTAACATTTGCGAAAATGTATTGGATTTGGAGCTAGTTACAGAAATAACAGGTAACGCCGTGGTGATTATAAACATTACTGAAAAGGGATAACAGAATATAGTAGCGAGCCTTCCACTGCCTTTCTCTCCTGCCTGTATCTATAATGGCTGAGGAATGAATGCCGTGAGAATTATTATCAATATTAATCTACTCACTCTTTCACGTCGCAAAAGAGTTGTCGCGATAACTTGTTGGTTCAACATTTTTTATGACGACTGCCTACAAAGCAATTGAATCCGTTATTTTTTTTCCTCGTCTCCAAAGCAAACACAAGGTCTAATTCAAATTCAAATCATTTATTTGTGACACACACGTTGAATAAATTTCTTAATAGGTAGATACATTGAGGTGCACTGTGATCTGCCACAAGGCGTACAAGTTATTGTAAACATAGTTTTATTACAAATCTTAACTTTTAATACGAAAGTTCTAAGGGACGCGGACGGAAGCTTGAGAAACAGAAATAGTCCTTTCAACGTCAAAAAATCATCTTACAGGAACATGCATATTAAAATTATAACATATCAAAAATTAACAATGAAAGTAATAATAATCCATAGTTAATAATATCTATCTATATCTATGTATTAGTCCTAAGTGCAAACAAATCACTCATTGTGTAAAATATATTATCTATTAAATAAGCAAACAGATGAGTCTTAAAAGTAATTATATCATTGCATTTCCTAATGTCCGTTGGTTAATTTTATTATGAATTTTGCATGTCATTACTATAAAACCATTAACAAATAAAGCTGTTGTCACATTAGTCCTAAGTTGAAAATAATTTTGAGATCGTGAGCTTGTAAAATAGTAAAATAGATGAGGGTGACGTCATATAAATTAACCATATTCATTAATATACAATGACAGATAACCCAGATTTTTAAAATAAGGACAGCAGCTATCCCTTCTTCTCAAGCCGTAGATTAATCGAATAAAACTCTATTTATTACTCTCAATAACTTATTACTACTCTCAATAACTCTATATAGCAATAAATAAATAATTAATATTAAATTCACAATAAATAAATATGTCATAACAGTGAGCCTCATATATAAACTAAATCATGTAACTGGATTTATGTTTCTAAGACTAATAATTTTATAACTATTAAGATACGATGATATAGACCGTTTCGTTACGATCCACATTTTGACCCGTATCCGTATGTACGAGTACGCATGTGATTTTAAAGAGGTCTCACGACAACATTCAGTTACAACAATTATAATTTTATAAACATGATTTTAATACCGATATTTTATATCGATGACATATAATATGCTAAACAAACTTCACGAGTTTTAGGATTTAAGAGTGAATTGTAAGATGACAATGAGGTATATAACGCAAAAGTTAAAAACCATCACGAGCAAGTCCGCGTCCAGGGGAATCACCTTGTACACGCGGAACCGACACGGGCGCGCCTCCAAGTACCGGATGAACATCTCTAGCTCTGTCACACACCTACTGTCTGAGGACAAATATATCATCTTGGTGTTTCACAACTGTGTTCATACGACGTTTACATAATGTTCGAGACATATACACAGTCATTCCCAACAATGAGTCATTCCCAGAATCCCAACACATGAGCTTAGCTTGGGATTGACAGATAAATCTACGTAAAAGAGGAACTTTATATAATACTCAATCAGATTGATATATTAACGTCTAATCTTTCTGGCAAAAAGATTTATAATTATCCTTACATAAAAGTAACTCATTAAAAATTTGTTATTTACAACTTTACGTATTTTATTAATTATTAATTTCTTTTATGCTTACAGTTTTTAATATTTAATTAATGGATTGTGTAGCTATAATCAGACCAACTTTAGCTGTAGCTTTAAGATTTATTTTATATTAGCTGTTGCCCGCGACTTCGTCCGCGTGGAACTCGGTTTTATTACGCACCCCTATTTTACCCCTCGGAAAAGTAGCCTAAGTTACTCCTTGTTACATCAGCTATCTGCCAGTAATAGTCCCGTCAAAATCGGTTCAGCCATTTCAGAGATTAGCCGGAACAAAAAGACAGATAGACAGACAGACAAAAATTGAAAAAAATGTTGTTTTGGTATATGTACTGTGTATACATCCATATGCATTTAGTAAAAAGCGGTTATTTTAATATTACTCGTACAAACAGAAACTACAATTTTATTTATTTCTATAGAATGCAAAAAAAAACAGGATCCCTCACTAGGGGTTTCTTGTGAGCGTGGTGGCCTAGTGGACCTGACCCCGAGTTTCAATCCGGAGGTGGCTGGTTCAAAACCCGACGTGAACCTTTTAGTTTTGCGTTTGAAAGTTTTATGTAATACTAACCTAATACCACGTTCACAAAACGGTGAAGGAAAACATCGTGAGGAAACCGACATGTCCTAGAACTAAATATTTGAAGACATGTGTCAAGTGTACGCAAGGAGCGTCTTTGATGCGCACTTCAAATCATTTCACCACACTCAAGTTCAAGAGAACCAGTGACTCGAATATAATACAATAGAGAGGTTTCTTTTCTGTTTGCCTCGTAGAGGTTTGGATAGGGTATGAATAGGTGTCAAGCTTAGTGATAATCGTTACCTTAAGTTATGAATATTACTTGATGTAATTTCTTCATTTCTATGGAAATAATATTTTCAACTTTGATTTTGACATTTATTTACTTGTCAGTAATTTTTAGCTGATCATATTAGTCCATTATAACCAAAGTCTCGTGAAGCCAGTTGGTCATACGAATTTAATTTTATAAAACAATGTGTATTCATTAGATACCTTTTTCGTCTATTAATTTCTCATAGAGTAGCAGTTTCATCCGCTCCGCTTGTGAAGTAAGCATTCCAGCAAGTACACTCGGGGCTAAAGCTAACGATGAAGCTTCAATGACCCTTATATAATCAAAATTGTATACCCATAATCTGATCTGAAAAATAAACAATTATACATATAATCTCATTTTAAGCAACAATTATTATACATATACAAATATTATTATAAATGAATTTTTAATTTAAATTGTAAAATTGTAATGTAGCTATACTGAGTCATTTATTCATAGCTTGACTTACCGGTGTTAAGTCATCATGTTTTACAGTAATTAATGTAAAAATTACGAACATTATTTCTGGAACTGTTGTTATCAGTGCTATAATTTGCTGAAATATAAAAATGGGTTAGTGAAACTTCGATTTGTGATAATTGCTGGCTTTGATTTAAAAAAAAAACTATTTGTTTGTTTTTTTTTTTTTTTTTTTTTTTTTTTTTTTTTTTTTTTTTTTTTTTTTTGTTTTTTTTTTTTTTTTTTTTACTATTTTTTTTACCAGTGGATCGAAGGCCCGTTTATATTTCTCAACTAAGTCAACATACAGTTTGTATGTATGCATATGTGAAGAAAAATCACATTTAGCTTGCTTCAAGATTGCCGTCAGTTTTTTTAGCCTACAGTTGACCGCATAGAATATGAATGCATAGGAACACAATAATATATCAACATTAGATAACGCATTTATATAAAACAATGTAAGAAAGACAGGTTTCACGTAATAACCAGTTGCCCACCAATATGATACAGATATATATAATCTATATGAAAGACATAAAACGATAGACAAAATCACTTTATATTCTAAATGATACGATGCACAGTCGAATCCAACTTTTGAATCGATTGCTTGTAAATCGTAATAGAAACTGCGCAGTGAGGATTTAGTATTCAAGGACACTAAAAAGAGGACGCTGAAAAAATACTTTGTCAGAAATATATACAACCACATATAATTCTGCACTTCTGCAATCGGATAGTAATAGAAAACTGACGTTACCAAAGAAGCACATATCGTAAGTAACAAAATTTTTGTAACCATATTAGCCACTGAAGACTTAAAATTGAAGAAACCATAGTCAAATCCCCACGGGATGTGAATTTTGTAGATAATAGTCATTAATAAAAATATTTTGTTTTGCTTCTGTTCATTGAAGAATGTATTTATTTGCGGAAAAGGAACTGTTGCCATTATTATTTAGTAAAGATGTATTTTAACTTAGTAAGGAACTATCGACGCTACTTCGAAATAATTACTGATTATTTAATATTCCTACGAGCAGGACTAACATACTAACAAAGAACAAATGAAATATCAATTTTAATTTTGCTGAGTGTCAGTCGTCGTCACTCGTAATTAACGTAATACATAATTATTTGACTGATAACTATATATTTAATCCTTTTTCTGTTTATATACTAACACTTGATTGGCTTGTTTATTTATAGTGTACACTAGTTGTTGCCCGCGACTTCGTCTGCGTGGAATTCGTTTTTATCACGATATAATATATAGATACAGGAGTAACTAAGTTTCCGAGGGCAGATAGCTGACGTAACATGGATGTTATGTCAGCTATCTGCAAGTGAAAGTCCCGTCAAAATTGGTCCAGCCGTTTCAGAGATTAGTCGGAACAAACAGACAGACAGACAAAAATTGTAAAAAATGTTGTTTTGGTATATGTATCATGTATCCATATGCACTTAGGAAAAAGCGGTTATTTTAATATTTCAAACAGACACTCTAATTTTATTTATTTGTATAGATGTCAAATAATTACAATTACAAACTTACTACCATACAAGGTTTTTTCATCTGGTACAATTGATTGATAATGTGTGAGGTAGCCCGGTATTATATAAATAAATAAATAATAAATAAATAAATAATAAATAAATAAATAAATAAATAATGGTGGACATTTCACACAGCGCCATCTAGCCCCAAAGTAAGCTAAGCATAGCTTGTATCATGGGAACCAGACAACTGATATATTACTTATGTACTTTTCTTTTGTAAATAAATGCTTATAATATAAAACATATTAACACCCAGACACGGAACAAACATCAATATTACAAATGTCAAATAAATATTTGTGCTAGGTGGGAATCGAACCCACGACCTACAGCGCAGAAGGCAGGGTTAATACCAGCTGTGCCATGAGGCCAGTCAATGCACATCAAAATGCACATAATCTTTATCATCACCGTCATCAGTCTGCTGTCTTCATCATCTTAGTACAAGAATGGATCCTCACTGAGGTGCACTTTAATACAAGTTTTACAAGGAACCAGATAACTGGTAGACTACTTAAACACTTTTTCTTAGGCAGTGTTATTTCTTTTTATAATAAATATAATATGCCGGTTTAAAAGGTGTGGTGTTCCTTTACACCTTTACGTCATCAATCAATCAATCAAATGTTTAATTTGCTTAAAATAAGGGTAACAAACGTCTTCAAGTCTTACTACTAAAATGGTTCCAACTTATTTTCACCACAGGGGCATGCAAATATTTCCTACACAATTACAAATAATAATTACATTAAAATAAAAAGGTCAAAGAGTTACAGTCAATCTTATATACAAGTAAGTATCGTAAGAGTGATAAGGGAATAAGCTACTTTCAAGCGTCCGAATACAATTATACAAAATAAGTCGGATTCAAGCGAACGCATTATCTCACATGAAGTCATTGATTTTATAATAACATTTATTTACTAGTATGCTTCTCAGCTTTCTCTGAAACAACGATGTGGGTAATTCCCGCAATGTTAGCGGTAATTTGTTGTAAACTAACGGAGCCATACCAAGATGCTTTTGCGCATTAATGTGGTTTTAGAGTTGCGGATACAGACTTTATATTGGTCGCGCCTGTTTCGGGGGACGGCATCAGACAGCCGACAGAATAGGTCGGGATTATGTTTTTTTTTTTTTATATTCAGCGAACATAGCCGTTTCTAAAATATACAGTGAGGTAATGTTTAAGATGTTATATTTCATAAAGTGCGGTTTGCATGTGTTTCCACTCCAAGTTGTCCACTTTAAGATTAAACATGGCTATAATACAACTTTTTTGGTATTAAAGATTGTTTCGACATAAGTGGAGTTCCCCCAAAAGATAATACCTTACCTCATATTTGAGGCAATCAGACCGTGATACGCAATGAACAGAGTTTCCTTATTAACTACTGGGGACAGATTACATAATACATAAACAATACTATTTATTTTGCCTCTTCTTCTCAGGCAGAACATATTTTCCCCTCTTCAACCACGGACTCATACTGATATCCGTCGACTTGATTCCATCCCACAAAGTCTTCACTGTGATCCCCACCAATATCACCATCAGCACTATAATTATCCTGTCAATCATCCCTATATACTTCTCAATCCACTTAGTTATCTGATACAAGTATATATGGTGTTTCTTCAGCCCTTCACAGGGTGATTCCAGTGCAGCATAGGGTATGGTGATGCAGACGAGGAGACTGATGACGGAGAGTAGGGTGGAGATGCAGAGGTTCATGGTCCTGTTCACGCGGAGACGGGGTCTGTAGGTCTCTTTTCGTTGGCGGTGCAGCAACATGAGGCGGTACTCATTCTCTTTGAAGAGTTCGTCCAAGTGGAGGTACTTGATTATTCTGGAATTTTATTCAAAATATAATAGATTTTATTCGACACACACAGTTTACATACAACATTAACAAAAACAAAAAGAAACATAAGAAGACAATTACACAACACGACACTCGGTGATTAAATGTTATTGCCCCCATGTCAAATATAATTGCCTGCATGGTCAAATAGGAACCTGTCACAGCTTGGAGCTTTTTATATGAAGATATATTTTGTAAATTTGTCATTTTGTTGGAAACGGTTGACACGTAAACACTGAGTAGTAAAATGATAAGTTTCAGAATGAAATGATTACAAAAGTTATTTATTGTATTTTATTTATTATTGTATTTAATTTAGAGCAGTAGTGAGTAATCTCAAATGGGCTGGATACCGAGAAAGCTGTCTTGGTACATCGTTTTTGCCGCCATTGTCTTTCTATTTATGGTCAACATAATTAGCTACCAAGAAAAACATTAATTTATAAATATAAAAATCTATAGTTAAGTAACGAAACTAGCAGATGACCCATCTGATGTAAAGTGTATTGTGCGAAATATTTGCGAGGAATAATAGAAAAGTGCCATACAAGTCTCAGCGGAAATCGCAACATCAGGCCTGGTACTTAAAAGCCGCCCGGGTTGTCGCCTCGGCTCTTCAAAATCACTTGGAATATTGTTTGACCTAAAACTGCTTTATTTCAGGCTTCATAATGTCAAAATTTCAAAATTTTTACTCTTACCTTTCCAGTGCTAATCTGTAGAATATCATGTTGGATTATTTTCACTGTTTCGCGTATTTTGTCGGGATTATGGCCAATGCAGCTGAAAGCTTGCAATCGCTATGAACTGCTGTACAAAGAACTAAAAGCTGCGTTCCGACGTATCTTCTGGAATACCCTTAAGTTCTTAACTCATAAATATATCTAGTTATGTAACTAGTCGGTTCTAAAATTCGGTCCTGACTGACACTTATAAAATTGCATCAACCAATTTTTATCAATGACTTAAGCTATTATCGTTACCTAAAGACGTCGTTAGCTAACGATTAATAATTTAGGACATAACGCGAATTGATGACTATAACACTGAGAAATGCCTATTCTATATAAGTTAATTATGACAAACTAGTTGAAAAATGTCTCCTTTCTGTCTTTATGCAATAAAAAAATATCGTGTGAAATATATCATGCCTTAACTACAGTATAAAACTAACAAATATATACATATGCGACTGGATTGTGATGATACTCATCAACGTTGTGCTAATAGCATCTGCACCTAAACTTATCTTCGACGTAACGATAAAACGCGGTTTCTCTAACTTTAGTTTAAATATTCAAGGGGTTCAACTTGCTTAAGCCACAGCCGAGATGGATACGGCTAACTCATGCTATAAGTATTCGGCGATTTTTATACTGATTCGCAATTGTTGTCGCCAGAAGTTTGCATTGGTTTGTTTAATGTCATTTAATTGTTATCTAGTTTCTGACAATTTAGTGTGGAATTTATAAAAAATAAATAAATCTAAATATATTTCTATGAACTGAATCCAATTTATATTTAGTAATTATTATGAAAATACGAGTCTGATTTTTATGCAGACCAGATTTAAAATGTTTTTTTTTCATATTGTAACGTTAAATAGCATCTGCCCGTAAATAAAACAAAGCTTTGGTATTTCTCTACATAAGTATGGGAAAACCCGAGTACCTCATCGTTTTGCGCCCTGAGAAATGAAGATAAATCATGCTAGTAAACTCATCGGCACTCACACCAAACCGGACCGCAACAAAGAAAAATACTATTTATCATCAGAAATGGTAGGATACCCTGGTCAAACTTTGCTAATATAGTGGGTTCTATTGCTACAAATATCATAGCTTGTTAACTAGACGAGCCATTACAGGATACAGTAATAACTAGATTTGTAATAAGTGAGTTAGTTATTCTTCCATCAGCTGTGGTCTGACTGCTTCAGCTAACGGTATCACAGTTTGCGCGACTCAATTCAACGGAACTGGGGGCAATTTGCACAAATTGGGACTACGTACGAGTTGCTATCTAGACTCGGAAACTCCCTAATGCTTTATGCTACGTTAGTAATGTCAATGGAGTGGAACCGGTATATACTTAACAGGTCCTCGTCGACAAGGAGATCTGATGTATCTTTATACGTAGGTACATATTACTTGACTAGCTTCAAAGCTCAGCTGGTAATAGCTCTGCTCACTGCGTAGTAGGTCGTGGGTCGATTCCCACACAGGACAAATATTTTTATGATGAATATAGTTGTTTGTTTTGTCTGGATTTTTAACAATGTATTACAAAGGCCAGGTCAAGAGTTCCCTAAACCGACGAGCATGCATGAAGAATGTGATGAGAGTAGATGAAGCTAAAGTAAAGAGGTATGTCAGGATCGTAGCAGGTAGAAAACTATGATCTCTGCCTACCCCTCCGGGAAACAGGCGTGATTTTATGTATGTATGTATTTCAAAAAGTATATATTAAATGCCAGCAGCCGAGTTTATAGGTCACTTGATGGACAGACGCCCTTTGGTATCTGCAACCACTGAGGCATTGCTGATGAGCTGCCGGCCTTTATGGTGCAATGTAACCCGTCGTCTGAGGGACTCCATGTAGAAGATCCGAGAGAAAAATAATAATAATATTTATGCTCGTTCCAAGTAGATATGTGGAAACATATCATTTGTTGTTTCGAATAAGATTTACATTTTTGTTCACGTCAATAACTGTTGGTATATAATTTTAAGGAGTTTATAATTATCGAAATAAACTCCAAAGTAATCTCGCGCTCCTCTCTCTATTTCATCAGGGGAAGATGCTGCACTTTTGACATTTTATCTTAACATCCCAGTTGCAGTTAAAATAACTACGCGTGTCTACCGTGTGACTAAAGAATCTTCAACCGAATTATGACAAAATCCGATATAACATCAAGTCGAATCTTCTGTTTCCATAACGTAATAATACATCGATTTATTTTTAAGCTATTGTTAGTTTGCCTCTGCGTAGTTACTTCTTTCTTACCTTGTACCATAATTATTATAATGTACAAACAAACAGTATGGTAATATTGATGCCATCTAGCTGATGATTTGATCAGGCACGCTCGAATGACGCATTAATAGCTAATGCGGTGTTGATATAAATATCCGTCTGTCAATACTCTAGAATGTGGCTTACAAGGTCTCGCAGCTGCGTTGGTATACCCTGAATTCTATGCTGTAGGTCGTTAGTTCGATTCCCTCCCAGGACAAAAATTTGTATGACGAATGTTTGTTCTGTGTCTGGGTGTTAATATGTATTATGTGTATGTATTTAGAAAAAAAAGATATACCTGAGTATGTATACCATTAGTCTGGTTCCATGATACAAGCTATGCTTAGCTTACTTTGGGGCAAAATATCACTGTGTTTATCTAATAAAAAAAAAAAGTTAGATTTAGCATTTTGATACAAATATACACACCCACATAATACTTACACCTAAGACCACAAAACTAATAATAATCCGACCAATGCATCTACTGAACCGAAGAGATAAGTTGTTTTCTTCCAGTTCAGGGTTTTAGCGTAACATTATTTTGGCTGTTTGTAATAACCAAAGCGTCCCGGATTCGATTCCCTTCTTGTGGTCGACATAAAGTTATTTCACATTTGAACGTTTGTATCATGGGTCTGCTATATAGGTAAAACAGGAGTGCTGGTGTAAAATGGCATATCGTAAATTACTTATTTGCACACATTTGTTTTAAAGCTTTTTTATATAATGAAGGTTTTCAAACAGAATTTTCAGCGAAAGGTGAACCTAATATTGTTTGTATATCTAGATATTACTATCAGGTAATGTCCGAAGTAAGAACATTATTCTCCGACGTGGCCAAGATAATGAGCACGTCGCTAGGGAATGACACATGTTTTGCATTGTGTATGCTAGCTACGGTTACAGTAAAGTACAGTAAAGTTGTAACTTAACCAACTTTTTTTTTTCCTTTTTTTTTGTACTTATTTGTACTTGTTACTTAAGTTTTTGAGAGCGCGGTGGCCCAGTCGTACTCTGGTTTCAGTCTTGTGGTCGCTTTCAAATCCTGAAGGAAACCAGCGATTTTTTTAATTAAAAAAAAAATATGCTCTAAATATTTTCATATATCGTATACATATAATATGCAAAAAAAAACACGAAAAGAGCCTCTTTGAGGTGCACTTTAAATCCTTTTACCACACTGGTTCGAGATAAACAGTGACTCGAATGGGCGATAGGAAAACCAGCGCTGGGGTATGTATCCTAGCAAATGCCAAGTTGGGTGCCATTTCGTGGCTATCCTCAGTCTCTGAGACACACAAAATTAAATGATAATCAATACCACGTCCTTGGTGAAGAAAAACATCGTGAAGAAACCAGCATGTCCTAGAATAAAAATAATCTAAGACACGTGCCATGTGCACGAAAGGAGCCTCTTTGAGGTGCACTTCAATCATTTCACCTCAATGGTTCCGGAAAGCCATTGACAACATTAGTAGAGTAAATATAATTTAAAAAAAAATGGTGGACATGTCACACATCGTCAAACTAACCATAGCTTGTACTATGGGAACCAGATAACTGATAGCATACATATATACTTTTTTGTAAATACATATTATCACCCAGACACAGAACCAACATCAATGCTCGTTACACAAATGTTTGTGCTGAGTGGGAATCGAACCTGAGACCTACATCGCAGAAAGTAATGTTACTACCAACTGAGTTCTGAAGCCAGTGAAAATAACAACAGAATACAGAGTTAGGGCAGTAACATACGGTGGGCGTGACGGGAAAACGACGGGGCTTAGCGTGTTGTGATATACTGAACTGTATTGAAAATGTTATAAAGAATATGTTGTAGCAGTAGAACTCACGCGAAGTTCATCCGAGGAAGTACTGCCACCATGGCCATTTCTTCCGACAAGCAGTAACGCTTTCGCGTTACTGTGTTCCGGTTTGAAAGGTGTGGTTGTCGGTGAAATTACAGGCACATGAAACATTCCACCTACGCGTCTCAGAGTTACGGGCGCAAACGCTGCAACTTGGGGCTTGTCTTATCTAGTAGGGGAGGACCCAAGTCACATCGGTCGTTATGGGCAGAGGTTACCACTTATCACCAGGCGGGCCGTCGGCTCGATCCGTAACTGTATCACATAAAAAAAGAATAGACATTTAATTACGCGTAGATTATAGATTTTACAACTGAAAGATGGCCTTAATGTAATCATATAAATGCTTAAGATTCACTACCCCTTTTATCCGTGTAAGGGGATATTTCAAGGGATTTTTCTCACTGAAAGCATGGCGATGAATAATTGGTACGTGCACCCTTCGGTTCATTCACCTTGGCCTAAAATAGTAAATCTGTAGAAGCGAAGCAACAGATAATGGTGCTTCTTAGACGCATACCGGTCGGGATTCCAGTTTCTTGTTTATTGCAAGGTTTATTACCAAATTTTTATAATATTTAAGTTGTTCATTTATATTTTAACAAGTATTCAAAAACATAATTTATTATATAATTTTATTTATAGAGGTAATACTTTATTTACAAAATATCGTATTACGGCCGATACACGTATGAAGTGTAACGGCCTTTTCGATTTTTCATTTCTTCGCCTGTTTTTTCATATATTAATACACAAACAATTTATTCTATGACAACCTTTTTAGAGCAGTAGAACTCACGGCAAGATCGTCGAGGGAAGTACTGCCACCATGCCCATTTCTGCCGCCAAGTGTGTTCCGGTTTGAAAGGTATGGTTGCCGGTGAAATTGCAAGCACATGAGACATTCCATCTGCACGGCTCAGAGTTACGGGGTACTTGGGTCTAGCCGTCTTGGTCGAGGTTACCACTTAACACCAGGTGGGCCGCTGGCTCGTTCCGTCATAGTTTCACATTAAAAAAAAACCTCAAAGCCTCAAAGCGAACTTCTGCATTCGGGTGTTTCACTTCTATATGTTCTTATACAGGCTTAGTTGCAACCCTATGTTTGCAGTTTTCTGTAGGTACGAGTATGTCAGTGTGTCAGTGACATCCATGTGATCTGAGAGTAAGCGAGGGGTGACTCTCTTTGTGGGGAACTATAGTCACAGTTTTAATTCCTAAGTCTGGTATTACTTTGTTACAAAGAGGTGAGCATACATATTATGTATCTACAGGTTGTATGTTCATCTCTTTGTGAAGATTTCAACTTAATACATCTTCCAGTACGTACAAAAGGTTTTTTAGACTATTACTAAAGAATCAATTTTATGTCAAGAAAACTTTATGTATTTGATCCGACAAAAATTATCTCATGTGTAACGGACACAATGCTGATTGGTCGAGCGCAAACCGCCCCCCCGTCCCGCATACCATCAGGAGTGTCGAGTTTACGACTGTCGAGCCGAGGTGGGCCGTACGCTCATTCCGTAACTGAATCATATAAAAAAAATCCTATCTTGCAATAGTTTATTTTTGTATTTAAAGAAACATCATTGATTATTTTTTTAAAGTATTTCTAATGGAAAAACAAATTATATTCTAATGACATTCAAAATACCCTCAGGCATTGTTCACAAAAAACACCGCTTCTATTTCAGTTTTTCGCTTTTGTTTACATTGCCTTCCCAAAACAACGTGTGGAACCTTCACATTACAGAGGAACACATAACGAAGGTTTACGAGCAAACGCTTCGCTAGTAGTAAGATAATATTTTAATCAAACAACGTATGACTGGCCTTACAGCTCAGTTGGTAGTAATGTGCCTTCTGCGCTGTAGGTCGTGGGTTCGATTCCCAGCCGGGACAAACATTTGTATGACGAACATAGATATTTGATATGTGTCTGGGTGTTGATATGTATTATATGTATTTTCAAAAAAGTATATGAGTATTATCAGTTGTCTGGTTCCCATGATACAGGCTATGCTTAGCTTACTTTGGGGTTTGATAGCGCTGTGTGAAATGTACATAAATATTAATATTATATTATATATAATTGTTTTACATAGAAAAAAGGACAGCTTGCTTTTTGTTTGTTCAGCTATTGAACTAATTATATTTGTATTAATACTACTTCGAAATTAAAATAGTTTTTAAGCTTTTGTGTTAGCTATGCAGGTACTGTTATTATCTAGGCAGAGATTTCCTTTTGAAATCAATACATTACATTGAAATCAAAATATTATATTGTAACAAGGATCGTGCTCAAAAAATAACGAAGCCCTCCTTTAGGAGTTTCTTGGCTGTTCTTCCCATGGAGGGTCGTATAGGTTGAACAGGCGTCAAAGTTAGCGAGATGGAAATGATAGCGAAGCGATAAGTCCGCGTGACCTTCTCTTTTGAATATTATTAACGTTTACAAGCCATTTCCTTATGAATTCTATGGAAATAAAGTTTTTTGACTTTGACTTTATTAACCCAAAAACAAGCGTTGAGTTATTTAAATTACCAGAAAAATGGGTACGTATGAGGTACGTGATAGACGTTCGTTGAATGTGTGCCACTCACCTTCGTTTCGGAATATATCCTGAAGGCAGTTAATTAGAATATCCTATATATTCCCGTTGGTTTCGGATGTTTAGGAATAAAAAAATTATGCGGGCTATGGCTGGTCAGAATTAAATTGTTTGTTTTAGGTTCAGCAAGGCTTCGCTTGGTTTCGCTCGCCAGTGAGGAAAGGTTTTTTTTTTAGGTTTTGTTAACTTTAATGTGATTTCACAGACGTTTGATTCTAAAAATATAATATAACTAACTCATAACTATTTTTGTTAAGAAAATGTTAACATATTGAGTCCTACGTAACTTATTAAAAACTATGTAAATATTCTATCAATCATTTGGTACCCATAGTTCAAGATTGCTTACTTTGGCGCACTGTGTGAATATTATTTTTTTTATAATATGAAACTGATTAATTAATTGCCTGCTAGTATAAAGAAAATTGCAATTGCAAAGGTTTAATTTCGTTGCAGCGGTAATTAAAACCCTTACTTATCTCAATAATACGTATAAATTATCTTTCAGCATAATTACATCTCTTCCTGCAGTTTAATTATCCTCTTAAACTTAGCGCTTGATCTCACTATAGTTTCACACAGAGTAACGTCAAGCAAACTGTAGAGCTCTATTCTAATAGCATGAACTGTTAACAGTTTAATCAAGCAGTAACACTTCTACGTTCAGACATGGCACAGGCAAAAATTGTTATAGTTAGCCACAAACTACGTATAGCTTGTAATATGGGCACTAGATAACTGAAGCAACTTATTTGTTTCTATGTAAATGCATGTACATCAAACCCACTACACACAGCGTAGAAGGCAGTGTTACTATCGACTGAGCTGCAAAAATATTAGTTGATGAGAGATATATATCCGACGGGAACGTCAGGTCCTTGGTTAGTATCAGACATTTTGTGTGTGTACTGTGGGTAATCGTGCAAAATGAAAAGAACTCTCGAACTTAGTACACTGATTGTATTTTAATATAGCACTTAGAACATACTGAACAATAAAAAGTAACGTAATAGCGATAACGAAACGGTAGGACAGTTCCAAGACGCCGCACTCAGCGGCCTTTGGGTGAAGACTCCCGACTCGAACCGAGCGATGATATCAAGACGGTCGAAAACGCACCGAAGTGAAGTTGCAGCGAACTGCCATTTCTGTGACGCGCTTTTCGTTTCGTTTGAGAGTCTGTGATCATCACCGGATACGACATATCTATATCATATTGTGAGAGTGTAACGGAGCACATTTCATCCTCAACTCCAGTATCAACTTCAGCCACACGTAACGCACCGTTACTAAATAAATGAGGCTCCAAAGACCGTTTGATGGCAGTATACGACCTTTCAAATTAGTAACAGATTAATACCCTAGCTGTTGATATACCATCAACAGTGCAATAAGCTATGTGTTGCGATTGCCAAAGCGACCAGCGTGCCATTAATAAGCATAAAGCTTCACGAATAGCGGCAAATAATAACGGCCCAATGCTCCCTTAAGAACAGCCTCAATCGTCATTACATTACTCTCTAAGTTTCATATTTTCCTGCATTTTCTCTTTTTAATGCGCTCCGTTGTTTCCGAGATAAATGCATGCTTTTAAGTCGGATGAATGAGCAATCTACCGGCTAGATTAGGTATCTTTTGTTACCGAAGCTTATGATAAGCTTTTATAATATATTATATATAGCTTTTATAATAATCTGAAAGTCTTCAAGACGAGAGTGAATAGGTTCCTTCTATGCAAGCATGCTTCATCGTAGACCACATCGTCACTTAACATCAGGTGAGATTGCGGTGAAATGTTTGCCTATCGGAAAAAAAAATGTAGTAAATTAGGTATGTACAAGAGGCTCCTTTCGTGCAATTGACACACGCCTTCTAATTATTGATTTTGTAATATGCTGGTTTCCTCATGATTATTTCTCTGTTTTGAGACCGTAGTACTGCGCACATGAAACAAATTATAAATATTATATATCAAAATAATATAATAATTCTTATTGATCAGTTCAGATCCTATTCGTAGTGACACAGGGAAAAGTAGATGTGATATGAGAATGTCAACAGAATATTTACTTCAATACCATAAAATGACACAACTTACATAACAAAGCAACTAAATCACACACCACTTTCATACATAAATCTTTTATTTCGATCGCAAAATAGAAAAAACTTATCGATAACCTGTCACAGCAAAGCTGACTTTCATCACAAAATAGCTAAAAATACGTTCACACTATTTTCAATTTTATATTAGTTCAAACTGAGTTCAAAATCTTCTTTAAAGGAAATTACAAAACTACAAAATTGTTTAAATTTAATCATGCTAATTTAAACTTAATCTAAATGTTCTAGAGTTCAGTTTTCGATGTTTGTTTTTCTGTAAATAGATCAGCATTTTACTGAAGGGCTCTCCGTGTGGGACGAAAGAGGTTTGATTCAAGATAACGCATGGCCTTTTGACGTATTCAGTTATTCATGGAATACCATAAAGTAGTTATCTAGATGTATTTGTATTCATCCGTGATGATTTCATATGGCTTCTATTGAATTTAAAGGCATCGGGGAAATTCAATTTACGGTGGCAGTAATAGATATTTGCCACATCACATATATTTTAGGTTAATAAGTTACTATTACTGCCATTAATTCGCAAGTTTTGACGAAAACTGAAGGCTGAATGACATATAATCATTTAATTGTCTTCATGTTTTACGAGGTCTATAAAAATTATCATCAAAAATAACAAAATGCCACGTACCAACTTTGAAGTATAAAAACCTGGCCGTTTGCTACTAACTAACATACGTTTTTGTTAAACTTATATATAACAAATAACACCCAGACATATAAAAACATCTTTATTAGGCACATAAATGCTTGTTCTGGTTGAGAATACTACCAACCAAGACAAGCAAATCCCCAAAAAGTTTTCCAAAACCTAAATAATTAAACTTTTTCGATTACAATATGACGTAGCGCGTAGAACTTCGTAGCATATTCGTATTCCGAACATTTGGTACGAAAACAGGTGATGGAAGTAGGTTTAAATGAATTTTCGATCATTATGAGAGATGCATCTTACTGATAAATTAACGAACAACCCTTAAGTTGCGATGCACTTTTTGTACCTGACCCCAGCAGATGCATATCTGAAACCCAAACCGACTATTTGGGTGCATGTTTGCAAATCCATTGTGTGTGCTTTTAGCGGTAATGGATTTGAAGCACAACATTGTTTTCTGAAACATCGAATGAATGGACGTATCATTCGGCATTTTATGAGTATAGTTTTGTTAACTGAAGCCGTCTGCGGGGAAATGGACAGTCAATGCTTTTTTATGGGATTTTTTTCTGGACTTTTATGTGTCTTTCGCTTAAAGAAAAATACTACTATATTTTTCTATGTCAGGTGTCAGACACTACTGGTAATAACGCCTGGACTGTTCGGATCTTTAATATTACCTCCTTTCGGGATACAAATTCGCAAACACTAAATAGTTTTAAATGTTAAGAAATATTAAATACGATACAAGACTCAAATTTTACTTTTGCGCAAAATAAATTATATACAATTAATATTTTTTATAAAAAGTGTTATCAATTTAATAATATAACAGAAAGTTCTGAAATATGTAAAATGATTTGAGCATTTTTTCTAAGGTTTAATATTTCTTTATTAACGGGACAAATGAATGGGACTTGCATCAAGTTCTCTAACAACATATTACCTCTTAAATTATGATAATTACGTCGTATCTACGTATCTTAATTAAAGGAATTTGATTAAATTTTTCATCCAAAAGAACTTTCTGTATTTGGCAATGTAACTCTAATATCAATATAATCATTTTCTTCAAAATTGAACAGCAGTGAGATACAGTTGAAAATCTATTAATTTATCATCATGCACTGAAACTTATTTTGAAAGAAAGAAAGTAAAACATTTATTTGTCGCAAGGAATATAACACAGGTATAAAGAAAAAATAAGGAATAATATTAAGACTTAAATACTGAGCTAAACTACATTATATTAACAATAGCATTTGCTCAACCTGCAAAAAATTTGGTGTAAAATTAGGTAATATTTATTGCTATTGCGTGTTATCCAAATGACCGTATACGGAACCATATTATTACATCGCCAATCGACTATTTATTTTTCCATCCAATATCCGCTGTAGCCGAAGATTACAATAACAGCATTAAAAAGCAATCCTGCGTCAATTAATATTCAAATGTACGGACAGACGGACGTACGTAATTCACAAAGCGACTCATGTTAATGCCGTTACACTTGTTCAAGCTGGTTTATCCCCCTTACAGATAAAATAAGAAAGCTCGGTCATTGCATATTAAAGTCATTTTTATAATATTTAAATAATCTAGGCATATATCCGATTATTTTCTACTGGTAGATGGTATAAATTACATTTGTTTATCCGCAAAGGCTACATTATTAGGAAATTATATATTCAATTTAAAATCTCATTAAACACCTCTTTAACTTCATTCTAAGAATTACTTATCAGTGGACGTAATTTGTAAAAAAATTCTATAACCAAGAAAACAATCACATATTTATCTATCAGTAGGCATAAATTAACACGGATAATTTTAGAGAAATTACAGCAAATATTACTTTAAAGCTAGGTAAAGTGCGAATGTTTATCTGGGGAGTTGAAGTTCAGAGGAGGTATTAATTAGCTCTCGACAAGGCAACGCCTGACGTCAATTTTTTGAAGTCAATGTTAAGAGTCTAATTACTTCTGTCGTCATAATATCTTCAGATTGAATCTTGAGTGATTTCGCTTTTCTCCAAATAGCCTGTATTTTTGTTTATCTTCAATTAATACGTGGTTTATTCGCGGATAATAGCGTAATGCCGAGAACTATGACAGAAGATTCTGTAAAATAAGTTACAACGGTAGAACGAATATAAATATGTGAAGGAAAGAAAGCTTTGCTGTGAGCGAAAGTTAGTTTGTGTAGTCACTCGATGTATCGTTGTTCCCAATACGAGCATTAAGCTTAAATTACAAATAATAATAATAATAATAATAATATTGGTGGACATTTCAACCAACGCCACCCCAAAGTAAGCTAAGCATACCTTGTATCATGAAAACCAGACAACTGATATAATACTTATATACTTTTTTATTGTAAATACATACATGTTATACATATTAACACCCAGAGACAGAATAAACATCTATGTTCGTCACACAAACGTTTGTCCTGGGTGGGAATCGAACCCACGACCTACAGCGCAGAAGGCAAGGCAACCAACGGAGCTGTGAGGCCTGTCCGATGACCGATATAATGTTTTCTTTTAGACAACATTAAAAAAACTCCTCAGTTAAATCAGCTAAAGCAACGTGTGCCGAGTTAACACCCCTTGCAGTGACGGGTCACAGGTTATATTCCCGACTGGAGCGAAAAATCAGCAGTTGCCACCGTGATCAAATTATAGTCTTCTGTTTGATACTGAAAGGGTTGCAATTTAATATCACTTGATGATAATTGACTTTGTTTCGACAGTAGTACCAACTTTGCTTTGGAACTGATTCTTTCTTTCTTTCTTTCTTCTTCTTTCTTCAAGTGGGACTACTGGAACACACAGTTTGGTGCCTGACGGTAGATATTCAACTTGAAGATGGTTGCCAACCAGCGGTGCTTCTTACCACCAGGTTTTGGTTTCCTCACGATATTTTTCTGCTTCATTGTAGGATTCAAACCCACGATCTATAGATCTTAAGCCGATGTCACTACCAAAAGAGCCATTTCAATCAGAAAATTAAGCTTAAAGCGACTCAAAGTGGCCAATGTTTCAAAGATCAAAATGAATGATTTATGAATAGACTGATATCAAAGCACACATCCTGTTTTATACACGGTCAATTACATATCACGATCGCCAGCAATCACAAACATTTGGTTCGATTAAAATTTCCAATGTGCCAAAGGTTGGCGGGGGCTGATCAAAGGGTGATAGCTTATTCATTTGAATGGAAAATGTAACGTCGCAAATCCACACTGGATGTAAAACTAATGGAATTGCCAAAAAAATATTATTATTTGTAGAAAAACGACATAGTTTCATTCATCGTTGGTATACTAAAAAAAGTAATTATGTATTCATATGAAAAAATCCTTCATACTTTCCGTGTGTGTTGTATTTAAGTTATGTAATTAATATTCTTGCAGTTAACGCTGTGCTAACCATATTGGCCAACTCTTGAAAAGATGTTATATTTAATTTCAATTTCTGTTATACATCTACTTGAATATTATTAACTTGTGTATTTAATTTCAATATGTATTATATAGTCCTGTTACTTTTATGTATTTTGGTCCCTCTAACAAATACTACAGTGTACTGATCTAGAAAATATAAATCCGTGAACTCGTATGATTGGGTGTTTATTGAGTTAGGCTTCTGTTATTTTGTTTCATGGCACTTATGGTTTCTGTGGCTTTTAAAAGGCTTTGGGGTTATATGAATAACATTGAAGTTGCCCTTTGAAATGTGCTTTCAGTTTATTTATTTATCTGTGGACTTTTCAGTTGAAAATTTCATTGGTTTTCAAGTGAATTTTGTTTGAATTTCAACTCCCTTACACGAAATATTATAAAAACTTATATTTCCTGTAAAATATTTACTAACTACACAATTTTGTTAATATATAACATTTTATTGTATCGTTTCAAAATAGCTATGAGGCTGAATTATATGTAAAAATCACGTTAGCAAAGAATGCCTGGTGTCAAACAAATAGGTTTTAATACAAAAGACACATAATGACTGAATTTGTTATGGGCCGAGGTTACCACTTAACACCAGGTGGGCCGTCGGCTCGTTCCGTAACTGTATTACATAAAAAAAAAAAAAAAAAAAAAAATTTAAAATTTCTTGGCATGTGACAGCTACCAATTCAGAGAGGCTTTCTAGAAAGCAGGGTTACTACCAACTGAGCTATGAGACCAGTTAATATCAACGAAATATCGCGTTTCGAATTTAGGTCAGGCATCAAATGTGATGTCTGTTTTAACAATACAGTGGCCCAATTGTGCGCAGTACCAAGTACCGCCACCCATATCTGTATACAAGAACTTGAAGATTGTAGAACTTACCGTAACATTTGCATGCTAATCTCAGTAGAACATAATTGAAACTAAAATATTATTAACATTTGTGTAATCTACATTGTGTTCTAGCAAATAAACTATATCTTTATCTTGTTACAGCTTGAGTCTTGTTATCGTTGTTATAAGTCACTGCTTTGAGCCGACTGGCCTTGCGGTCAGTTTTACATTAACATAAAAAAATACCTTTTAGAAAAAAATTACGCATACAATAAAATGGAAGTCATAATTTTCTGTAAAACATTTCCTCATTCATTCACTTTATGTACTTTATAGTGCATTTAAACGCACAATTAGAGCTTTCGCCTACTACCCCGGTGCACCTACCCCAGTTCCCCGGATAAAAGATGGTTTTAATACCTATGCATTTCCCCCCGTCATTAGAATCAAAGAGGGAGTTATAATTTTGTGTACTTTGCGGTAGCTAGCGGGTGCTCGTAAGGCGAGAATGACGATCGGTTGTAAGTTATGTGCTTTTGTGGTAGATTGGAGCAAAGAATAACAATAAAAGGGTTGTAGAATTGTGAAACAGTGAAAAAAGTGGTATATTTTGTCAAAAAATATCTTTTAGTTAATATGTATGGTATTTTAAAACTTCATCATATATATAATACGAAGAAATTGCACATATATGATATAACTAGCTTTTAACCGCGGCTTTAGGTACTCCCATATCCCACAAGATCAATACATTTTTTTCCAGAATTAAAGCCTAACCTTCAAATGTTGGTTCTAGGACACGCTAGATTTGCTCTTCATCGTTTTTAGAACAAGGTACTGCATAAACACATTTCAAGCGAAAATACTGTGGCTTTTGGTACCACTAGGCCCCAGATTGTCATTATTTCTACCAACATGATCACACTTTATATATGTATGTGCTGGCATGCTGTGAAACCCCCAAACGGGGGATGTCGACAAAGCAACGGTGAGTAATTACAGAAAAATGGGGATGAAACTAGGTCATAGGGGTGCGTGAGATTATGCTTTAAGTTGCAGTATTATACATACCTACATGTATAATACTGAAATCATCTGCTATTATATACTATTCGAGTCACTGGTTCTCTCGAACCAGTGTGGTGAAAGGATTTTAAGTGCGCCTTAAATAGGCTCCTTCCGTGCACTTAACACATGACTTCGAATTTTTAGTTCTAGGATATGTCGGTTTCCTCAGGATGTTTTTCTTCGCCGTTTTGAGAACTTAGTATTGCGCACATAAATGTTTCAATCAAAAAAACTCGTAGGTGCACGTCGGGATTTGAACCGGTGACCTCCGGATTAAAACTCGGGGTCAGTACCACTAGACCACCACGCTCTCTTTATCTACTTCAACAATCATCTGCTGACTGCTACAGATGTGTACTCTTATTAATCAGAGGTTAAATATGGCTTTTTTATGTTATTTAGTTGCGGAACGAGCCGACGGCCCACCTGGTGTTAAGTGGTAACCTCTGCCCATAACCGATGCGACTTGGATCCTCCCCTATTAGGTATGACAAGACCCAAGTCGCATCGTATGCGCCCGTAACTCTGAGACGTGTTGCTGGAATGTTTCATGTTCCTGTAATTTCGCCGGCAACTACCTTAAAAACCGGAACACAGTACTGCGGGTGCGTTACTGCTTGGCGGCAGAAATGTGCATAGTGGCAGTACTACCTTGGATGAACTTGGCTGAGTTCTACTGCTCTTAGATATATCGACTTAGGCTTGATATTAAATATGTCCCCTATCATGTACAAAATCAATTTCCCGTAAACTAAACAAGAAATATTGTAATGTATAAATATACCAATGTTTAGAACGTGATGTTCTCTTGTGGAAGAAGACGATGGCTTCCGAAACATAGTTTTCATCTAGTTTGGAAGACAAAGGCTTCAAAATAATTGATTGAAGGTACCAATGTAATTCAATAACGATAAAGATTTCATTATATCTATCATTTTACTGTACACGTCATATGAACTTGTTCTGAAAATACCTGAAGCAATATATGATGATGGGATGGAAATAGGCTTCACTACATTTTTAATCAGATACAATCGATAATATATGACTGATTAATATCTACATCAGCCGTACATTAATAGGTATGAAGGTAATAATGTTCCTTTTTTGTACCTTTTCTTTTTACTACTTAATTATACTATTGATATAATAGGTATATAATAAATTAATAATATTTAATTAGATTCTTTTGTTTCTTATATGTTGTATGTAACCTTATTGCCTTAAGTAGAATATTTTCATTCTTTTGCGTGGATATGAACAATCTCTCGGTTAAGTGACATCATTTATCATGAGTTTTTATAAAAACGCTTTCATTTTTAACCACCCAAATTTAGGAAATATTTTATATTTAAGTAAAGGGAGTAAGGTTTTTGCCAAACAATGTTAAGTAATAATGATTTAAAATAATTACGTTTTTTAATACAATCTTTGAACAAAAGCTACTAAACGCGTTAATATCGATAAAGCGTTCATTGTTCTAAGTAAACGCAAATCATCTCCAATTACTCCCACGTCACGGCATCCAATTAGTTTTTCCTAACCCTGCACTAATGCACTGCAAATCTAATAACTCAGCATTAGAACAGCAGCACTTCCGCAATTTAATCACACGCGCATACCTTCACAATACCTATCACCCCCGGCATTGCTATGCCGAATGACGTCATCGAGTTCAGAGATGGATTTGGACCATAATTCCTGGACACAATTCCTCTCACCGAGAGATTTCGCAAACAATCTAATTTGTTATAATCACAACCATTGCTCGCACGATTCCGAATATATATACCAAACTCTGTACGTGTGAGGTATTGGATGGCGTCACGTCAATATTACGGGTTCAGTGGTGAAAGTAATTGGTAAATGACGTGTGCCATTTAGGGGCTGATGGACAGACATTAGGATGTCTGCGCCGAGGCCGGGTTCCATTTGTTTGGGGTTCCGCAATTTTGTAAATGCAAGTGACGGGTTAAAATGTGACACAGTGTCGAATGGCGTTTTTTAATTTCGTCTGGGCGGTGCGGTTTGATGGATCAAAAAAAAAGAGCTTGAAAAAAAGGGTTTGTCGACTCAATGGTGCCAAAAATGAGGTGCTTAGGAACATTTGGGAATAATGTCCTGGTTTCTGTGCTATTTGATCGGAATATTTTTCTGTCCATACAAAATAATCATACATTAAAACTTTTTCGCAAACCAATTTATCCTCATTATATAAGTTATTTTGTAACGTAACTTTATGTCAATAATTCACTATAAATAAGCATCGCTATATGATCTTAATTTGTTGTCTAAAAGAAAAACTTAAGATACATATACGTTTTATACCTAGATAGGTATGTTTTCAATAAATGCTTTCATGTACGACCCAGAGCCTTAAATTAGTTAATGCTTTATTGATCACTGACTTCAACGAATCCACAGCTTTAAGTTTAAATACAGAAGAGTAACATTGGTTATATTATTTCAAATATCGCAAACTATAAATAATGTTATACTTTGCTTTAAGTTTAGTGTAAATTTTATAAATTGTAGGAGATAGTAAATATAATTTTCAAAATAAGTTGGTAAAGCTCCTGTATCTCTGATCCCGTATATCCTTATTTGCTGTAGTGCATAAGTTTTAATACGTAATTTATTATTCAATGCAATCTTGGACCTTATTTCTATGTAATAAAAGTTTCAATGCTAAGCTTACTCGTGCTTGCGTGGGCGAACCTTTGTTTCTAGACCTTGGGTGAATGTCAAGGAAAAGCGAATCATTTGCCTGGTGGTGTGATCCTAACTCGGAATAATGTCACGAGCGTTCCCTCTTCATGTATTTTTATTATGTGATACAGTTACGGAACGAGCTGATGGCCCACCTGGTGCTAAGTGGTAGCCTCTGCCCATAACAACCGATGAGACTTAGGTCCTCCCCTACTAAGTACGATAAGACCAAAGTCGCATCGTATGCGCCCGTAACTGTGAGAAGTGTAGGTGGAATGTCTCATGTGCCTGTAATTTCACCGGCAACCACACCTTTCCCACCGGAACACAGTAACGCGAATGCGTTACTGCTTGGCGGCAGAAATAGGCATGGTGGAAGTATTTTCCCAGACGGACTTGGCGTGAGTTCTACTGCTCTTGAAAAATTGTATTAAATATAGTTTCTAATAATAGTCATTGCATAACAGAATATGTACTATGTAGCGTATAATATTTTCTAAGGTTCATTGCAGCAAAATAATTTAACTAAAAAAATAAGAAAGCCTTATTGTAGAAAATCAACGTGCTTACGAATTATGTAATATACTTTGCGATAAGGAGATTTTATATCCAGCAGTGGATAAATGTGGGCTGATGATGACATTTTTATGTGAATAGATTTGTGACTGGTGAGATGGCCCACTGGCCATGACAAAAACAATACGACTTGGGGTCCTCCGCTAATTAGGTATGGGAAGACCGCGTTGCAAAGTGGGAAGTAATTTCACCGGCAACCACACCTTTCAAATCTGATTACAATAAGTCGATTCCGTAGTCTGCCTAGCAGTAGAGATAGGTGTGGTGGCAGTAACTACTAATGGCGCAATTTCAGTTTGACGTCATGCCAGAAATAGGCTAAGGCTACAATCTATACCTAAAAATATATAATGATTGCTGTCTGTACATTGAATTTGTATCGATATCTTAATGTATACGGCATATAAACGTAAATAGACTTTATGATGCTACCAGTACATTACTAGATTAATGTTTAAATATATAACGTAAATTATTTTTTTGTTGAAAATATTACTTAATCAATTTTCACATTCAATATTTTTCGTTATGCGACCCTTGTCATATGCTCTGATTTTCTGTGCAAATCCAAATATACAAAATTGATCTAAAGCAAAAATTTCGAACAGGGAATAGTCTTATTCAATCCAAGTGCAAGGCCAAGGTCACTTCAGATACACATTCCTAGTTCAAGGATTCAGCTACAAAGGATAAAATACAATCTGTGGGTAATGTAAGGAATATAACTCGGTTCTACAAGACATGATGAAGCCATTATTGGTAACCTACTAGAGTGTGGCAGTAATTCTACGAGTTTATTTAACGAGGAATTCTATGTATTGCAAAGGATATATAATAATGTTAAGGTTATTTAGTAGGAGTATGCGTGGGCTGTAGGTGGGTGGGTTCGGTGGATGGAGGTCGTAGCTGTGTGAGACGATAAAAGGGGTAATTGAACAAGTGAATTGGCGGCCATCTTAGTCCACTTAAACAATTCACACATACTTATCACGATATTATTAACGGAAACCAACCATAATTAAAATTCTGCATTTGAAAAATTTGGTGTGCGCCACGCCATCTTTCTATATGTGAATAAGTTTAAGAACGAACGGTCCACCTGATACAAGCTACTTTATCTCCGCTCATAACTAAAACAATGTGTCTTGGATATTCCTTTACTAAGGTTTGGGAAATTCCAAGTCACACTGGACTACGCACGTAATTTTTTTAAGTGAAAGTCTCAAGTGTCAATCATTCATGCAATCACAGCTTTCAGACCGGAATAGTATGCATTTCTGTACGGTGGCAGCACTTCCCTTAACGAATCCTGGCAAAAGTTGCCTGCAAAATATGATTTGAGGGCTATTTTGAAACACATTAAAACTTTTCAGTTAAATAAAAATTACAGTTAACTCAATTTCTTAAATACTTATCATCATTTGTCGTATGTCGAGATATAATAAATGTATTATGTAAAATAGTCCTGACTGCAGTATAATACGCTATGAAGAAGTTGCAGAAACTATGAGTATGTGCTATCAAGTTGGTAATATTATTTTTACATAACAGTGGTAATTATAATTATCATATAATCGTTAATACATTATTGAGTCCTTTGAAGAAAAAAATTAATATGTGGCAAAGGCGTGCTTCGTTATATTTTTACACAAGTGAAGGCTGAACTACTCCCTAGTGACTGAAGCACACTTTGAATAATTGAAAGAACTGCCAAGTGTAGGGTACAGTGGGGTAAAGTAGGGGTCCTTTGTAGGTCACTAGGTAGATAGGTATATGCCAATGTAAAGGGTTTCACCCCGCTGGTGTTAAAAATGCACTGTGTAAGTGTACTTGGAGACAGCATCATAAGTACCTACTTTATTGTTACATAGATTCACGCTTTGTTTCAGTGGAGATAGGCAAGGCGTACCGTATTTTATGTTATAGTTATATTTTATGAATAATTAAGACTATTGTAGACTGGTCTCACGGTCCTGTTGGTAGTAAATCTGCCTTCTTCACTGTAGGTCGTGGGCTTGATTCACATCCTGTACAATTTTAGACAAAAAATGTCTGTTTGTTCTGTTTCTAGGTGCAAATTTTACAATTTATGTATAATATCTTTAATTATATACACAGCTCTTACTCCTATATAGTATTCTTATATAATCGATACACTTATAATCTATTTACCTTATTTAATCATTCATCCCACCAACTCACCCGTTTATACGGAAATTCTAAGAGGCATCATTAAAAAAAATCGACATTATTAATCCTTGGTCATCGCAGTGATGACAGTGAAAACGACTGGTCATTTTGAATGCTTACATTTTTGAGGGGCTCTAATCGTTTTTAATATTCGCATGGAGTATCTGGTATTGGGCGTTTATGCAAATTTAACATTTTAGAGTTCCTTACAAAGCATATCGTTGAAAATAAATAAAAACTACCAGAGTAGATAGATAGATAATACTTGATTGACCACCATACATGGAAATTTCGTAAAAATAATAATAATAATAATAATATAAATACTTATTACTTATTGTGAGGAAACAATCCTCATGAGTTTGTTTGGGGTACAACAAAAATAAATAAATTAATAGGCCTTGGACTTAATATTATGGATAACTAAAAGTTCTAGGAGCTTATATGAACTTTCGTGGATTTTAGTTTATCACTTTCATCAAAATAGCCTTAAATTAATTTATCAAAAAAGAAAACAATGATACGTGAACATCTGATAAATCAACACCAGATTATGCTTAACTTTATCCTTTTCTGTTGCTCAGAAACGTCATTAGTTAGAACGAGACACAAACGGCCATGGAACTGGGCCGCCGATGAGCGCCGTGGAGTGCGAAAGCTCCCAGCAATGTCATTGTTATCGTGTATTTTTGTACGGAACCCATGAAATTTTATTCATACTGGCCCTGTTTTTCTCTCTCAGTAATACTGCATTTGCATATATTTGCAGACCTCGGTTTAGCTGTTTAATGATACGTGTGAGACATAAATATTGCCTGTCGTTTTTTCCGGGCCTTTTTTGCATAACCGCCTCACGGTCTTTATGCAAAATATTTATTATCCCTTTGTAGGATTAGAATTAAGGAAAAACTCACATTTTTAATCGTTACAAACGTATTTTGAACGAAGCGTAATTAATTTTAAGTGGATTTTAATTCTGAATTCCCTTTTTTGGGACTTTAAACAGAATTTTATTATTTTTTTGATGAAGGAAATTACTTTATTATAAAATTGTTGATGCGAATACACAAAGGCTCAGAATTGGCACTTGTTATGCTTTCATCAGTTGGGATACAGATTGTTTAAAATATTTATCATAATTGATGAAAATTAACCTTTGTTCATTCTTTTTGTGACCAAAGTGAATTAAGGCAAATTGAGTGGCCTCATAGCTCTATAGTTAAAACAATGCCTTCCGCGCTGCCGGTTATGAGTTCAATTCCCACCCAGGAAAACATTTGAGTGACGAACTTAGATGTTTGTTCTGTGTCCAGGTGATAAATATGTATTTATTTACAAAAAAGCATATGTATTATATCAGTTGTCTGGTTCCAATGATACAAGCTATGCCCACCAAAATAAAAGGCCATATCCTCAAAATCTTTTCACCAGCAGTGATCATCGTTAATCAATGAAATAACTTTTTATTATAAGTATAATTTTGTGTATTCGTATAATAAAACGGAATGTTTGTCTGTAATCCCATTGTGTGAAGAGATCGTAAGCAATTAACTGGAGTGCGTCGACCAGTTTTATTGTTAAGCCTATTAGCGATAGAGACATCTTTTGTCTTCTTGATTCCACAGTCCAAGTAAAGAGATTTAATTTCAGTTGTGGCAGTAGAAGTTAAGCCAAGTTCGTCCGGGGCTGTACTGCCCATTTCTACCACCACGCAGTCATGCATTCGCGTTATAGTGTTCCGGTTTGAAAGGTGTCGTTACCGGTGAAATTACAGACACTTGAGACATTTCACTTTCACACTTCAGGGATATGGGCTCATGGGATGCGACTTGGGTCTTGTTTTAGGGGACGACCACAGTCGGAATGCGGTATGGGCAGAGGTGACCCCTTAACCCCTTAACACATCAACTCGTGCCGTAACATTGTCACATAAAAAAACTTGCAATCTGGTCGATAATGAATAGTGTCATTATTATTATTAGTAATAATAAAAACATAATAAGAAATTAATAAGATGATAAGAACTTTGAACTTGATCAGTGAAAATTGTACCTACAACCTAAGACCGCCCATTGTGCATTTCTGTTTTTTTTTATTTTAAATTAATTTAATTTAAAAATGTAATTGTTTAGTTCAGGTGTTATGCATAATAAAGACTTTATCTATCTATCTATAAAATATAATAAAGACGGATCTGCGTGAGTTTGAGCAAAGAAATCGTTTGAGCCAGAGACTGACAGATGCACAAGAGCAAAGTCGCGGTTAACAGCTAGTCGCCTATAAACGCTGTCGCCTGTGCCTTAAGCCGATCAAAACACTGGTACCACTGACGACTATTTATCAACGTCTCGTCTACGGCTGGCAGCCATCCGATTACATCGTGACATTCTCATTTCTTCCCCCGCGATTCAGATTCACTTATAATTCGCTTCTTGATCGAGATACCCTTGTTATTAATCCTGTACATCATTAATTATAAGCAATTCGTTTGGCTCTTGTTTGTAATTTACTTAATTTACGTTTGCTTATAAATTGGATTTTTAGGCGCGATCTTGTTTCGTAAATTGTTTTCTTTCCGATGGAGATAATGAGAGGGTTTTGTTTATTTAATTTCATGTATTTTTTTGTTCGTTTGACTTCTTTCGGAGCTCTGGCATTATCATCAATGAAATTAGGTTCCTTTACAAGTCAGTTTGGAAGGACAAGTCTTAGGTCGTCCTTTTCCCCTGAAATAATATATAGTAGGTATAAGAATTAAGATAAAAATAGTAATAAATTTAATTTATTTTCATAAAATATGTTTCATAAGAATCCATTTCATGTGCATGCAATTTTTCACGGAATTTGGTGGAAGGTGTAACTTTGTATTGTGTGACTGTCCATGCCACCTGCGACAAATACCTCATCTCTATATCTCAGTGACGCAGGGGCGTATAACTTGGTGGATTTTATTAAGTTCATTAGCATACGCTCGTCAAATCTCCAACACATCATCCCATTTTCAGTGCAGCCGCTTTCCCAGGATTACGTGGCCCATAAAAATGGCATTGGTATTTTATCCTGGCCCATTCCAAATACACGGCAATGCACTTCAAGATAAAACTGAAACGGTCGATATGAATATATATTAATTGTGAAGTTTGTCTGTATGTATAATTTAGGTTATATAAATAATAAATGTTGGTGGACATTTTACACAGCGCCATAGCCAAAGTAAGCTAAGCATAGTCTTGTATCATGGGAACCAGACAACTGATAATATTTGTATACTTTTTGTAAATATCTATTTAAAAAAAGTATTGTATATATTATATGTATCTACATATAATACGTATTGACACCCAGACACAAAACAAACATCTATATTCGTCGCACAAATATTTGTCCTGGGTGGGAGTCGAACCCATGACCTACAATGCAGAAGGCAGGGTAATTATCAATTGAGCTATTGAGGTCAATTAATAGTAATATACTATTCTTGGTTCTTCTAGGTATGGTAGCTAGCCCGGTAGGCGGCACCAAAATATCTACTACTCAACGATTAATTAAGTGATTGCACTAAAATAGTTTTCTGATTATAATAATAATAATCAGACGGAAATGTTACAAGGAAATGTTAAGATAATCATCACTACTATTTTTTTTTTTTTTAATTTTTCAGTGATGGCCATCTAGCGTGGAATTACTAGAATAAAAACAATTTCTTGAGCGATTATACATAGAAACTATTTAAGAGCAGTAGAACTCACGCCAAGTTCGTCCGGAGAAGTACTGGCACCTTGCCCATTTCTGCCGCTAACTCATTCACGTTACTGTATTCCGGTTTGAAAGGTGTGATTGCCGGTGAAATTACAGGCACATGATAAATTCCACCTACACGTCTCAGTTGCATACGATGTGACTTGTCTTGTCGTACCTAGGGGAGGACCCAAGTCGAATCGGTTGTTATGGGCAGAGATTACCACTTAACACCAGGTGTGCCGTCGGCTCGTACCGTAATTGTATCACATAAAAAAACCAGGCATAAGGTTTACTGAGTATGAACTCTGTGTAGATAGTTATGTGAGCATACAATTTAAATCTTTCTGGTACTTTAGCAGATTCAGATAAAACTTATAATAACTGTATTTCATCTCACTCGAGGGCGTGGTGGCCCAGTGGTACTGACCTTGAGTTTCAATGCTGAGGTCGCTGTTTCGAATCCCGGCGTGCACCAATGAGTTTTTGCAGTTGAATAATAATTTATGTGCGCGTATATATAAATATATACGCGTATAATAATTTATACCACGTTCACAAAACGGTAAAAGAAAAAGTCTTGAGGAAACCTCTCATGTCTTAAAGCAAAAAAAATTGAAGACGTGTCAAGTGCAAGAAAGGAGCCTCTTTGAGGCGCATTTCAATACTGGTACGAGAAAACCACAGTGACTCAACTAGTAGCAGTAATTTCTTACTACAATAACGGAACCTAACTCTTTCACAACCACTAACAACACCCGAATGAAATCGCATGCAAAAGCTAGTTTTAGACAAAAGTAAAACTGCATGGTCTATAAAATCTGTCGAACCGATTGAGTCGTCAATATACGCCATTTTCAATAGTTTATTGTTTGAGATCGTGAAATAAATGGTGTGGAATATATATTTAGTGTCCAATCTAGCGCTACATAAAAATCTATGAATACCTGACTTACTGTTTAAAAACACTTGTCTGAAACTGTACGGTCTTAAGTTACTCTTGTTTTTCTCTTCATCAGGCAACACAGAGTATAAAGTTGACTGCTGCAGTCAAATCATAATTCTACTTAATTTCTTACTTTTACTTGATAGCTTAAGTGTGTAAGTTGTCGTAACTAGCATGGTCCATTTTTAGAAGGCGATATAAAAATATTCATAATTCATTTATTTGCGGAACAGAGGTGAAAAAAAAGATGACAGCAAAGGATACAAGTACAGCTATGTTCTACTTTACAGCATGCAAATTGTTAAGATAGGTAATACATAGTAATTTTACTTATTTATAATTAGTCGGTTAAAAATAAATTGTGAATTATAAATTAAATAGAAATAACAATAATAAAATTCATTCAAATTTATCATCCAAGTATTCAGATACACTTAAGATCAGATTGCTTAAGATCATGGTGAGAATATAATTTGTAAAACTTCTCCCCGATATTATTCATCTCATTACCGTGAGGACTCCCGAGCAAATGCTGCAGGTTGCTGCAATTTGCATGCTATTTCCTCGGGAACCTTACAGGATATCAACACCTGGTTGTAATTCCAGTTTGTTTTTAGCAGATTCAAAGAACATCTGGAAAACTTAGTCTAGATTTTTGAATAAAATCGTCTGCATTTTTATCTAAAATTCTATCAAATTTTATCTATTTCTATTTTAGATTTCCTCATCAGTCATTGTAAAACATTTTTTAATAAACTAAAAACATGTAATTAGGGAAAACCTTGGGAAAAGCTATTTATTACGATTATTATCAGGATTTCTACTACTAATTAAGTTGATAACCCCGCACTAGTGTGAGTAGAGCTGTTTAGATGATCAGGTAAAATTTTAATGCGTCATTTGTTTATTTTCGTAGTATTAATTATTTTCATGCATTTGCCGTATTGGGTAAGTCTAATACCATTAAACAAGTACCATTATTAATAATAATGTAAAACACTAACTAATTTCCAGTTCTACGAATATCTATCGAGCAACCTATAATTTAACACAAATGAAGTCATCACTAATAGTACAGTATGCGTCTCGTTAGCGTGCACGTCATGTTACCTATATCTACAACCTTTCATTATTATGTATTCGTACCTAAAATGTAAACTGAAACAGAACATGGCGGAAGTTTGATTTCCATTTAACACAAAACTGTTTTTAAAAATGTTTTTAAACATATGCATGCATAAAAATGTTTTTTAACATATATTAAAAATATTTTTAAACATATGACAATTTTTACATTTAACAACAAAAAATGCCTATAATTATGTCGCTTGATATTAAGCGACTCTTACTTGATTAGACAGTCTCAATATGCCTGTGTTGAGATCAGTTTGAGATAGTTAGCCAGAAGAATAATAAAAAATGCATTATAACCATAATAATGTTCGTTGGTCCCCGTGGAGGGTCAATTAGGGTTTGAGCAGGCGTCAATCACAGTAATAAGTAGCGTGACGTATTATTTTGAATATTACTCACTGACGAACCTCTATGTTGCTATAATTCTATGGATATTACGTTTTTTGCCTTCGACCTTTATGACATTCTAACGATGTTTCCTTCATTGAAAGCTTAATTCGCAATACGATTCGAATTTACAAGATATGAATGATAAAATTTAAAATAAAATCGTAAACTTACCTCAACAAAGTTAAAACCGTTTATATATTCGATTCGTCTGCATGATCGCGTATACAGAAGTGTCGCATACTGTACCATATAATGCATGTCCTGCAAATGTGTACAAATTACATACCGTGAAACAGATGGTCTAAAGTACCAATTATATTGATATTAGTACGAAAGAGTGTTTAAGGGGACGATTCGGAATAGTTTTGTTGGCTGTGATCAATCAAATGAATGAATTTTCCTTGAATGTCAGGTTTATTGGACTGCAGTACTTTTGAAGTGAGTCATTTGCTGCAAGATAGCTTGTGTCATATGACCAGAGTAATTTAATAATATTTTCCCTGAAAATACATTTTCTGTCGCTATTCTGATCTGATTAGTTGATTTATTGGGATTTTTGTTTTATTTTTGTTTATTAATAGCGGTCATGATAAAACGGGTGCAGTACTCACATCCATAATTGACAAGAACTAATGTTGCATAATAATGTATAGCTAAACCGTAGAGTATCTCGTGATTTTATTAAATTTTAATAAGCGACCACACCTTTTAAACTGGAATACTGTAAAAACCGCGAAAACATCACTGCTCATACACTACTCATAATCATTCGGAACTTCGCAAATTTTTTGTTAACAAAAAACGCTATTTTATTCTACGATAACCGGTTCTTCTTCTAATCGAGTCACTGGTTCCCTGGAACCAGTGTGGTGAAAGGATTTGAAGTGCGCCTCAAAAAGGCTTCTTTCGTGCACTTGACACATGTCTTCGAAATATTAGTTCTAGGACAATGTCGGTTTCCTCACGATGTTTTCCTTTACCGTTTTGAGAACGCGGTATTGCGCACATAAATCTTTCAATCGGAAAACTCATAGGTGCACGTCGGCATTTAAACCCGCGTCCTCCGGATTGAAACTCGGGGTCAGTACCGCTAGGCCACCGCGCTCTACCACGCTCACCATGATAACCGGTAACATATAGTAAAAACTGATTTCGCAAAAAAAGGAAGCAGTTCATTAGGGGTTTCTTGACTGTTCTTCCCCATGGAGGGTTGGATAGGGTTTGAACAGGCGTCAAAATTAGCGATAAGTACGCGTGACATTATGTTTAGAATACTATTGACGTTTCCAAGCCATTTCTTTATGAATTCTATGGAAATAAAGTTTTTGACTTTGACTTTGACGCTACACATCAACTTAAAATCACTTAACAAGCGAACTTATGTCGCTCTAAGTCGCGAGTGTGAATTTACACCACAGCGTCGCATCTAATCCCGGCTCACATTAACAGCCTCTCTGTGTATGACGTCGCGGGCACATACCGTTGATTTTGAGGTAAGACAGCACGCAAACGGGCGAATTAATGCCCATTTCTGCCGCCAAGCTGTAAGGCATTCGCGTTATCGTGGTTCGGTTTGAAACGTGTAGTTGCCGGTGAAATTACCCCCTACCTAAATACGACAAGATCCAAGTTGCATCGTATACACCCGTGACTTTGAGACGTTACGGTGGGATTTATCACGTGCCTGTTAACTCGAAACCGGAAAACATATGTTATTGTTTCGCAGGAGAATAGATAAGGTGACGGTACTTCCCCGTGCTTACACAAGTTCTACTGCCTGAAACGCCATTACTTGTAGAATAGATGTTATGATTGTTGTGGGCATTGAGCTGACAAGAGATTACGATTACAAACGATTTTTGCTTTGTAAATATTAAGAAAGAAGAAAGAAAGAAATGATTTTATTCGCTCCACAGTACAAAATTACATATTATATTGATTTGTTCTGTGTCTGGGTGTTACTATGTATTATATGTATGTATTTACAAAAGAAAATTATATAAGTATGTATATCAGTTGTCTGGTTTCTATGATACAAGCTATGCTTAGCTTAGTTTGGAGCTAGATGGCGCTGTGTGAAATGTCCACCAATATTTATTTATTATTATTATATAATAATATTATAACTTACATGTTAATTCAAACCTTTAGTTTTACTTTATCGTAACGCAAGTGTGCGACGGAACTTATGAACAAAGTCGCTAAGACTAGCGTCTTGTTTCAGTTAATATTAAATTAAACTTAGACCCAAGTCATTAGGAGCCGTCGAACGCATTCGCAGTTCAGCCAAGATGTGGTCATTGTATGGAATTGTTTCATTAACTAACTTTAATTAATAAGATGGTTATAAGATGGTCATGGCTTGTGGTTTCTTTAGTAATATGATTGTTTTAGCTAAATACGTATTCAATTAAGCCGTTTGAAATGTCTTGTATACGATAGAGTATAATTATATAAGAAAACTCGACAAAAACTAGGCGTTTAAATTTTCAACAGTTTTATTGTACATTTTAATCAGTCCAATATTTCCACTTTTAAAAGAAAAATATTGTAGGATTATACTATATTATATATTTATTATAGTATAGCTAAGCGTATTAAAAAAATCAGAACTTAATCTTTGCGTCGTAGTCAAACATTTTATTAAATCTAAGACCAGCGCTTTCTACTACTAATCATGTCTCAGGTCCTCTCAAATTAGTGTGCTGAAAGGATTAAAGTGCGCCTCAAAGAGGCTCCTTTCGTGCACTTGACATATGTTTTAAATTATTAGTTCTGGGACATTGGTTCATGGTGATGTTTTCTTTCATCGTTTTGAGAAAGTGGTATTATTGTTTCCCACACAACAAAGAAAAATGCAAAGAATAATTAAAATAAAACCTAAATCACATTAATTCCGCTCCACTATTCGCAATAACATTGTATGATTAAAATTGTACTGTGCGCATTTGTAACGTCAACCAACGCATAAACTTAATGCCCAATAATTAAATTAAAATCATTAAATGGGTACCAGCTGCGAAAGGGTTCATCTGGTCAAACTAAGCGGCACATTAAAGATATAGAAAACAAATCAGTATCAACAGTATTTATTACGATAGTAATCAGTACAGTCAGTAATAACATTCAGACCATAACTCAGTTGGTAGTAATTCTGCCTTCAGCACGTGGGTTCGATTCCCACCCAAGACATATATTTGTGTGTCGAGCATTGTTGTTTGTTCTGTGTCTGAATGTCAATATGTGTGTATATTTACAAAAAAAGTGTAAGTATTCTAACAGTTTTCTAATTCTCATAGAACAAGCTATGCTTAGCTTAGTTAGGGCTAGATGGCGCTGTTATGTTTTTATATGATCTAAAGTCTGCCTTGTTATTTGCTTTCGTAGGTCATATTTAATTGTAGGAGGTATAGTGCTCTTCGTGCTTTCACGTCGGTTCTGTGGCTAAGTCGGTGGTAGTTTAGAATTTGTGCCAAGTTCGTCCGGGGAAGTACTGGCCTAAAACTAGTGAATATTTCTTCGCGTACAAAAACTTATCTATACTGCGCCGAGAAATATAGACTATGCGCTGTAAGTAACAATGTTACATCATAATTGGATTATCAATAATCGAGTGAAACGAATTGGAAGTTATTTGAATGACATGTCGTTTAACTCTTTAAGATGAGTTTAGAAGGGGTCTTACTTTAACTGAATAAATTGTTAGGTTGGTCATTCAAAAAATAAGTAAATTATTGCAATAAAAATATGAATCAACTCTTATTCTCTCATATTCTTATTCTTATTAAAATAAAATAATGAAAAAATGTTATCCTGTACATTTAATTGTTACATTTCAAATTAATTATATACCAGTTACCACCAGTTTTAAAAACCTTAATTTTGTGATAAAAATATATACACATAATTATGTAAGTACTTTTTCAGGTAAATAATATATATAATACGTAACAGGGAGATAAATAACTGAATAATTATACCTTTCCGTAGCTATTAGATATTTTATAGGAAGATTGAAATAACTGCCCTAAAAATATAAACAAGTGTGGCAACAGAATTTGTAATGTGACAAGTACCACTCTTCCGCAATTTGAATATTTCAAACCGTCCAATCTACATTATCTCTTCAATACAAAACAGCACAGGAAATGCTTTAATATTTGTCAACGTCACATCCTCACAAAAAAAGAATTTCGTGACATTTTTTTCGCAAATGAACCGTGAAGAGTCTGGCTTTTGGTAAAAGAATAATAAAACTTAAGAAGCGAAATAACAACAAGAACTGAAAAAACAATGTCACAGATTTGAATACACTACATAATTATTTTCATTTATTTGGTTAATGTACGTACAAAGAACTTAAATTTTAGCAAGCGAAAGTTAGATTGAATAAAAAAATTGATGTTTTATTATAAAAAAAATATATAGTTTATTTATTACTTTGAATGGAAAAAGATGAGGGTTGTGAATATGTTGATTGCTTGTGATGTAATGGTAATACAAAATCAACTTAAAACTTAAAAAATCAAAATGTAATAGACTTTATTACTTTAGACTATGATATGAACCTAGACTCAAAATTGGAAACTCATCGCTGCCATTGTTCCCTAACAATTAGCTTAGCTCATAGTTTCTTCCAGACATTCCTTCGTAATTATCTGACAGCTACAAAAAAAATGTATACCAATAAAATTGATATCACTTATTACAAGTTTGAGCCCTACCCGTAAATTCCACAGGGATGATTAGAATGATGATAATTATAATTGTTTAGTGCGCATCAGTAGGAGTAGCGCGAGAAACAGAATCCGCGAGCGGTTGTCATAATCACATAATTTAGTAGCAAGTGCGACGCTCATACGGGATTCGCCGCTGTCGAACAAATTACTCGAACTCCTTTGCCTAACGCCGTTTTTTCGACAGAGATTCGCATCTATAATATATAATTCTTATCAAGGGACTGGGCTCTGGGTTCTCGTATTAGATTAACGGGTCGATTTGCAATTCTGTGTGTTCACATGCTTATAGCATAACATGTTTATTTTAAGGAAATGAATCGCAATTTTGGGGGGAGTATTGTTGACTCGGCGGTTTGTTTGTTGATGAGGTTAAACACGTTGTTGGTGTGGCTTTATGTTTAGCGGTGGAGTCATACTAAAAGGTAAGAATATACACGCCTTTTTACCGAAGGGGTAGACAAAGCCAAAAGGTACCTCTTCATCTTGTGAGTTACCAACCTAATGCCTGGTTTTTTTATGTGATACAATTACGGTACGAGCCGACGGCCCACCTGGTGTTAAGTGGTAACCTCTGCCCATAACAACCGATGCGACTTGGGTCCTCCCTTACTAGGTACGACAAGACCCAAGTCGCATCGTATGCGCCCGTAACCCTGAGACGTGTAGGTGGAATGTCTCTTGTGCCTGTAATTTCACCGGCAACCACACATTTCAAACCGGAACACAGGAAAAAAAAAAGAAAAAAAAAACTCATATTAAAGGAGAAATATGACAAATAAATTTTACCTTTATAAGTGAAGAGATTGAAAAATATTCTTAGCAATTACTCAAAGATTTTTTATGTTATTGTCAGTTAAAAGTCAGAGTTGCTAGTGATAAACATTCGATGGCATTTTTTTCGCGTAAGAAAACTCTTGTTTTATGCTCTCGATGTTTCCTGGAACTGAACTTTAGTAACGTAATTACAATTTAGGTAACATTTTGTGCAACAGTAAGGTAATTGGAAGCAACTTATATAAATTTCCATTGTTATATTAACAAATATTGCAGTAAATGATTCATAAATATGACCAATTCTCAAACAGCGGGGGCCGTCACGTGTCCATTTGATTGGTTCTTCGTTTGTAAAAATTGAGAATAATTCGTACCATTCGAAAACCTTTCTTATTAGCGAGGAATAAGTTTCACTACTCGTTGGCAAGTTCAAAGATTTTCTTGAAAATTTTCTTTGTCGTCGTCAGTTAAATCTGAATCTTAGTTCTAGATGTTTGGGTTGTGTTTGGTATGACAAAATTTAATGAAGGGTTTGTAATGCGATGTTTGCAATCGAATTAGTAGACCGCCCGCAGTTTTTGCTACTCAACACAATAGGTTCCTTGAATGGACGGATGTACAGAATGAAATTAACCTATGCTTTTTATAAAATAAGTTAAAGTGGTTTTTACTTGGAAAAGCACAAGCAGTTCTGTGCTAAACGGGATGCTATTTAAAGTTAATTTCAAACAAGTATGTTTCTTTGAAGTCTTTTGTTTTATTAATTAATAGAATTGCCATATGCGACTGAAATAAAAATAATAATAAATATTAAATATTGGGGGACATTTCAAACAGCGCCATCTAGCCCCAAAGTAAGCTAAGCATAGCTTGTATCATGGGAACCAGACAACTGATATAATACTTTTTTGTAAACACGTACATATTAACACCCAGACACTAAACAGACATCTAAATTCGTCATACAAATGTTTGTCCTGGCTGGGAATCGAACCCACGACCTACAGCGCAGAAGGCAGGGTTCCTACCAAATGAGCTGTGAGGCCAGTCTAAAAGAAACAAGTATCCAGTTAAAATTTCTTATAGCTCTTCTATGATATATTTTTCTTATAATATGACGCAATCGGAACTAACGCTGAGTTTCTATAATTTACCTTCGCAAGAACTATAACTTCTATAAATATCTTCTTCGAAACTTCTATGGTGCAACATAGACTTATGGAGACTTATTAGAGATTTATGGATTTGAATTGTCTGAAAAATAAAAGATTATTATTATTATTATTATTATTATAGACGTTAGATATTTGTCAGCAAAACCATAAAGAAATGGTTTTTGTCCTACTTAAAGAAATGACATGACATTAGTTACAACTGACATTGATGTAAAAACGTTCCTGAAGCCTGACTGATGGAAGTATCTAGCTAGTAAATAGCGAAATCTATATAAGATTGTACATCATTTTTGTAGTTATAGTGATTTTTAGTTACTTAAAAATAATGTTATCGACTGGGGCGATGACGGTGAAAGTAACAGTGTTTATGAGTATTCATATTTTTACTACCATATAATTGTATATTTTTTTTACAAATAAGTTATAAATAGGGAGCGCCTGACCGGTTATTATCATATTTCTGGGAAACCTGTTATATTTTCTCTACTAAAAATATTCAGTAGGGTTGTTTCAATTTAAGCCTATAATCTGATTTCTGCCCGCAGTTCAGCCTGCGTTTTATGTGAATAGCAATATCTGTCAAAACCTAATACTACAAAATGCGGCTTGAAATGCGGTGATGAGGCGAAATATTAAGATTATATGATACGGAAAGCTATGCTATCAATATGTATAAATATTCAAATGTTTTTGATTTCATAATACAGCGCAAAAAAACAAATATATGCCATATATTAATGTCTAGTAAAATTCGAAGGCATGTGTCAAGTGCACGAAACGAGCCTCTTTGAGGCGCACTTAAAACCTTTAAGCAAACTGGTTCTCTCGAACCAGTGACTCGAATATACTAGAATAAAATGTTGTATTACTATTACTTCAATTAATAAATATTTATACTACCTTTTAACTTTAAGTTATAAATAAAAATGTAATATATCCTAATACTGTTAATTTAAAAAAAGTAACTTAGCCGGGCATATGGTAAACCAATGAAATAAAATAAAATCGTCATTTTCGTAAGGGCTTTAAAATAACTTTTAAAAGCAAACTATGATTTTGCAATCCACACAAAACATATGTTTGACCATTAACCTAACATATAACAGATTATGAAATAAGAATTAAACGAAGTGATATATCCGATATCTCAAGCTTTCAGTATGTCACCACCCTAGCACGGGGTATAAAGGACCCCATCTGCACCGAAGGGTTAAACTGTTATGCGGCTATTGCAAATAATGAGAAGTGTTTAAAAGAAATTTACAATCTGGGGTGTTGTTGTCACTTTTAGGGCTAAGAATGGACGTCTTGTGAAGAAATTAATGTTATAAAAAAAATAAGGATGTTTTGTTTTGTTTGAGCTACTAGTTTTTTTTACTCTGTTATGTACTTTCATTTTTGTTTTATCTGTTTTTAATACCTGACGAAAAAGTATGATGTTATAAGTGTGATAAGTTACTTGAGTAAATAAATATAAGCCTGTGAGCATATGGGAATCAAATATCTTTGTTATTACTCCTTAACGACGTAAGTTCCAAAACCCACCGTTAAAATTATAAGACAGTATAATCAAATCCACCAATTAACTTTGTTCATAATACAGGGTGGACCAATAACCTCTTAACATTTCAAATGGCTATAAAAAATAAACACGATGTGCGGGTCAAAAACTGTATATTGTATTTTAAAGTACACAAATTAGGGTTTTATTTTTTGAAAATAACATTATTTAAATGTGAACCTTGTTTATTTTTACACTCCTGCAACCTGGACCGAAAATTTTCCATAACCGCCCGAAAAGTGGTTGGTGCAATGTCTTGCATTTCCTTGCATATGTTTTCTTTTAATTCTTGAATAGACCTTGGGTTGCTAGTGTAAACTTTACTTTTAAGATATCCCCAAAGGAAATAATCCATTGGGGACAAATCTGGGCTACGGGGTGGCCAGTTAATGTCGCCTCTTTTGGATATCAGTTTTTGGCCAAAAATTTCACGAACTGCTGCTATTGAGTCGTTGGAAGTGTGACATGTCGCCCCATCTTGTTGAAACCAGGTTCTTTGGTTGAAGCTTCAAAAGTCCTGTAAAGCTGGTGCAAAAAAAATCTGTAGCATCGCAACGTATCGCTCTGTATTGACAGTAACGGGACGGCTTCTCTGATCTTCATAAAAATACGGACCAATTATTCCACCTGCAGATAAGGCCGCCCATACCGTAACTTTCGGCGAGTGTAAGGGTTTTTGGTGTTTCAATTGCGGGTTAGTGTCACTCCAGTATCTACAATTTTGTCTGTTGACATGACCATTTAAATGAAAGTATGCCTCATCGGAGAAAAAGATGTTGTTGAAGGTCGAAAACCTCTCTAGCATTTCGTTAGCGAACTGTAGTCTCTTATCATGGTCACCTGGCTGCAATGCCTGTACAATTTGAATTTTGTAAGGGTGTAATTGTAGGTCCTTGTGGAGAATGCGATTTAGAGATGTTTTGGGCACATTTAAGACACTAGACCGCTTTCGAGTAGACAGGCCAGGTTGCTCTCGAACAGACTCACGTACACGCTCTATGTTTTCCGGGTCTCTCGACGTCCTGGGTCGGCCGCGTCCTGGTTGAGTTAAGGTTGAACCCGTCGACTCGAACTTCCGCACCCAATTCTGAATCGTTTGGATTGTTGGAGCTTGATTTGCCTTCCGAATATTGTAATGAGAACAAAATTTCCGTCTAGCTTCAGTCGCAGAATCGTTGTTTCGATAGTACTCGCGGACGCAGAGCGCACGTTGTGCTCCGTTGAATGACGTCATTGCACTAAATCCCTATTGGCCGCTCTTGCGTTTGGTACCCTCCCCGCACCGATACCCCCAACCGCCCGGAAGTAACGGGTTTTTCAAATGTTAAGATGTTTTTGGTCCACCCTGTACATAAGCTTACATAATTGCCTGTAACTATCCCAACTAATAAATTGTACATAATAGTTGTATCCACAGTTGTGATGTGTAATAAGCGAGGTTACAACTAACTTTATTATAGTTTTACGAGCAATAATACGGGGGTTTTGTTATAATGTGAAGGATGTAGGAATATCTTTTAAGCTACCTAAGCTTATATATAAAATAAAAGGCACATCAGTTTGTTTACGAGAAACTTAGCTACAGTTTGCATGATTGTAGTTATTAGACATACGATTTCTCCAAGCCCAAATCTAACCATAGTTTGAAGTATGTTAAATAAATAAGTGTTTTTTTTTAAATACGTTTCTTTAAAGTTAAAATTAAATAAATACATAGTTACACCCACACAGAACAAAAACCTATGTTCGACAAAGAAATCTTGGTTTCGGATGAGAATGAATCCAACAACGCAGAAGGCAGAATTACTACCAAGCTGCGAGGCTAGTCAGTTGGTGGTAATAGCAATTGACCCACCTGATATTAAACCATATCATATGATCATAACAACAGCCTAAGATATATGTATTCCCCCTACTTTAGCCTGGGAAGTACCAAGTCATTAAGTTGGAACATCTTGCACGCCTGTAATTTTACCGGGACCCCCCCCAAACCAAAACAAAGTAATACGAGTGTATTACTACTTGGCGGCTCATATGGCAGTACTTCTTTTGATGAATACAATACTTATATAATTTTATTGGTAAACACATACACCCAGACAGAAAAACCATATATGTTCTTCACACAAGTGTTTGTCTCTGGGTGGGAATCGAACCCACGACCCGCAACGGATATGGCAGTTACTGAGCTGGAAGGCCAGTCAATTGACATTGGGTTTGTTTTTCGTTCACGTGTGTATCCTAGCTACATTCCATTAAAGGTAGGCCCGAAGGCGTGGTTGCTACGGTCCACCAAATTAATGTGCATTGTACCCACAAAGCGGTATAAGCAATATCTCTGTTTATCTCCAAATTGATTCACCAGCAAGACGGCACTTAGTAGATTATGCCCCCGGGCTGAATAGTAACTGCGGAAGCATCTGTATCGTGTATACTGAATGTAAAGCTGTGCCTAAGCGTGCTATATTTACTCTCCAATGCTGGCCGCGCAATGTTTAACAAACAAAACTCGACCATCACAAACATTTATTATTATAATAAGTATTTTACTGCAGCCTGTGGGTTGAAAATACACCTCTATATGCACATAAACATGGCCTGAAATAATTGTATATAATATTATGTTCTGGTATTTCACCGGCCCACTATTATATATACAATATAGTTGACAAAATAATATTTTTTGAAACTTCTGAAAACAGGACGTTAAATAAATAAATAAACATATACTTGTTCTTTAAAATGGCATCGAAAATAGCAAAGATACAACGATAACCTTAACCTCAAACTAGTGGTAATCCAAAAGTCGCAGAATTATTTCAGTAAATAAGAGCATATTTCAGTAAATATGGCACATCTAATTAATAAGCGGGGAGATCTAAAAGAGTAATAAAAGAATCAAAATGGAGTTAAGTGTTGGGCATTTAATGTTAGTTTCAGTTACTGTATCATTTTTACATTCGCAAATTATACGCGGCTTTCTCTTCTGAACACTGAAATACAGGCTTCGGCTTACTATGTATTAAGTGGCATATCTGTTTGTGGATCGGTAACTGAAATATTCTCTGACCGTCAATATTGTCGTTTCCGGGAGCATACTCAGCATTATCAGTGGTTTATGTGTGTTTGCTCAATAACTGCTTAATAAGCTGTCAAGCAACCCTGTCTCAGTTACCCTAATAATCCTAGCTCAAGCTTTGACTCGCACATGACATTCATATATGGATAATTCATATTATTACACTTACCTACTCTTATATTTAAGACCAACTCTATTTCTATAATAATTTCTTCAAAGTGTTGATATTATAGTTAACGAGAAAGTATAAGATCTTTAAATCTTTACTCATACTTATATACTTAAAACAACGAATGTGATAACATTAACAATAAATTCATCCACTAAAATGTACTACAATGACAATCAAATTTTTTTATTAGTAATTGTATTTTACTTTTAATTTAAAACTTATTTTTCTGTATATATTACTCGGAATTAAAAAAAAAATGATCATGAGCAGAAAAAAACCTGATCATGTTTCATGTTTTTTTAGTACACTCCGTTATACAAATCTAAAAGCACACATACATTTAATATTGTTTAGACTTGCACATTTTTCAGATATTCTCTGAATTAAAAAAAAGACATTAAAATTATGTACAATGATATGTCCATAATGCATTTTTCACTTTGTTATAATGACGATGTTTTGTGCCGCTTACTATTCATTCATATCATGTACATAGAAAATAAAATAAATCTACATGATTTACCACCATACATCATGATACCGAATTCCCTAAACGACTATTATTCACTGATAGACGTGTACGATCACTTTCCTTGTCTATCGAAGTTGTTGTTTTCTTCCAAAGCCAATGGAGCGGGAAAATAAAACCGTTATACATAATAAATAAATAAATATTGGTGGACACAGTGCCATTTAGCCCAAAAGTAAGCTATGCATAGCTTGTATCATGGGAACCAGACAACTGATATACTATTATTAACTTTTTGTAAATACATAAATATAATACAATTAACACCCGGACACAGAACAAACATCTATGTTAGTCACACAAATGTTTGTTCTGGGTGGGAATCGAAACCACGACCTACAGCGTAGAAAGCAGGATTACTACCAACCGAGCAGTGAAGCTAATCAAACGCCGTTATGTTTCAAAGCACAGAGATGAAGATAGATAATTAGGAAATAACTTTGAGAGGCCATCTGTAGAGTATTGGTGTAACTTAATGATTCAAATTATGTATTTCAAATTTATATCGTAATAGCAAATAGTCCTATCAGATTTCCCAAAAGTAGCATCGGGCACATGTGCCAAAGAGAATCACTTCACATCATTACTCACAAACGCAGCAAACCTTGATCCACGTAACAACTCTTATATCAATAGCATAAGATTTATTTCAGTACATCACACAGACCTTTCAATGCTGGTTACATGTTACCAACATTGATAATTCATAATCAAACATGTATGTTAGGAACATTGCAAATATGAATGGGAAATGGGAAGCAAATAAGGTAAAGGCAAAGAGATTAGTGGACAGATATATTGGCAAACAGCGGCTAACCGACGACCGTCTAATGAAATGGAATTGAATTAATGATAATATTTGTGAATATGAACACACGTGATTTACTAATGTTGATATACGTATTTCAAATATTAATAGATTATAATGATTTGTATATTAATATGGTATAGGTTAAGAATTGGAATTCTCAACCGAATGGCAATGTGTGTTGGCCGATTATTGATAATGAGTCTTTATTATTCATTTTTTACGGACGAATATTATGTGTGACAAAAAGATTCTTCTATTTTTGGAAGCAGGTTGCATATGACCATGTCACAGGAAAGTAGGTGTGTAAAACAAATATATATTATAGTTTACGTAATTTTTTTATCAATATTTCTTATTAAACTCTAATTTAATCTATAAAATCTAAAACACCATAAAATCTGAATCTCAAATAAATAAATCTAATCTTAAATGTGTCATATTTTGCACATAATTTATTTTACAATTCTCCTACGTCAAAAAATTATTGAAATTTTGTATTTGGTACATAAGTTTTATAACCTGTTACTTATTTCTACAGTAAAATCAACCTGTGTAATAATCGCTCCATCACAAACCACAAAAATCGCATAACTCTAAAATATCAAAAAACATTCACGTGTCACCGTTAAAATTCAAACGGTTAACGTTTAGTGCCAGTAACGGTTGGATAACCGGTTTTATGCGCTATAACTGTTTAACACGTTAAATCGTTTTATGCGTAGTGGTGCACGTGAATTATTTTAATCGTCAGTTAAAATAAACTTTTGCATGATTTTATTGCTAACTTTGGTTGCGAATTGAAAACTAAAAGACATAAATTACGCATTACTATCTACAGCATGTTCCCATCTTTACCTAAAGTCCTAAGTTTGAGTTATTTTTAAATGTTTGTTTAATTTCAGATGAGAGTGACAGAAATGACAGATGAGTCTTTTGTGTCTATGATATCAAAAGCTCCCACACTCTTCAAACTGTACATAATAGACGCAGCAGTAATGGGTATGGTGCCAGTATTCTCCGGAAAAACTAAGCATATAGTTGATTCTACAGTGAAAAACTATAAGATCCTTTAGATTCAGTGTGTTAAAATAATATTTAAATAATACTGCCAAAGCTATATAAAAATTTTCTACATAAAGATTTACCTGGAAATAGCATCACTTCGTATATTCAAAGGAAATATGCTAATGTGACATCCAACGTGTCGACTGCACAGCACAGAGAATAGCAAGACACATAAATCATATTTTGCATTTGAAAATATACTCTGCAGTTCATCGGTTCGATTTTAGACATGTTATAAGAACTTGGATATTCAACAGATTGCGAAAATATAGATAAGTTTAGTGTACTCTATTTTGGAAACAGTAAGTGTTTGAGTTAAAACATATAATTAATGTTGTTTCCTTCCTTTCTTGAGGTGTTTTGTTGGCCAACTTGTAGATACTCCTAATTTTCAATCCGAAAGTCGTTCATTTCAATCATCATCTTAAGCATTAGATTGTTTTTTATAGCTTTAAAATTTGATGTGGTTGTGTATTGCATTCATTATTTCAGCCTTTTGAATGTTTTGCTTTCACGAACTACAGCTCTTGATAAGCGAGAGTAAATACATAAATACATACATATAATACACATCGACACCCAGACACAGAACAAACAACTATATTTGTCTACAAATGTTTGTCCTGGGTGGGAATCGAACCCACGAACTACAGCATAAAAGGCAGGGTACAGACAGGGCACCAACTGAGCTGTGAGGCCAGTCGGCCAGTCGTATTTAGTTTCATTCTATCTATCTAGCGAGAGTGAATGTTAAAAGAGCCAAAAGACCCAGGTTTGTAGATAATCTGAATGCCTTTGAATTTAAGGCCCGCGTTACCATTGATTGGACTTGAATTGACAAAGACTGAGCGTGTGGTCAAATTATTAATGTAAAAATTTACCAACTCCATATATTTGACATCTGATATATTTTCAGAAATGCAGAAACTCACACGAAATGAACTTCGCTGACTAATACTGCACTTCCAATGGCTCGGCGAAAACTTTCCTTTAATATTGTTTACGACGGCTTTGCTTTACACCCGTGTTTATTCAGAACTTCGGAGTGCATTACTGAATACCTTAGTAATGCACGATTCTAATAAAGTTGGGTATATTACGGCGGAATCTCGGGGTTTCTGAGTTATGTCTACTTTTTTATTGAGCGCGGATTTTCAATTTACAGCTAAAGCGGCTATAGACCTTTCGGTCAGAATGGTGACGACGGATTTTTGATAACGCCGTAGTCGTTCCTGAAACCACGATGTGTTAGGATTGTGAGTTCAATTTCTGCTACAAGTGTTTTTTTTTTCAAGCATTTCATCTGTGAACATTAATGTTTAGTCGATTCAGCTGGAAAAAAGTGTGAAAAACCGTGATGGGGTTGCCAGTGAAATACAAATACGATAATTATGATTATTATTTTAGCCTTTAAATGTTTCTTTATATAGTAACATAAATAAAATCGTATTTCACGATATAAATCACTAGCCACCGAGAACATTGGATATCAGGAGCATTGAAAAATGTCGTGCCTTAGACATTTATTTGATATCTACCAACCGGTTTAGATTAATGCGTCGTGAGAGCGCACGGGACAGAGATATACCATTTTGTGAATTTTGACATATAAGCTTGTTTTTATGAAGTGTTACGATATTGCGGTTTATGATGCGTTCACATAATACTTTTGATGATATGTAGAGGTATTAACAAAGTTATATCAATTATAATACATAGTTGTTTTGTATGCCAAGTATTTATCAAAATGTCCTTCGTCGAGTATATTAATACTCAAAGAGCACTAAATTATAATATTTGGATAATAGTTTAATACTGTGAGTACTGATAATGTAGTGATAGTGATAATGTTAGGTAGTGATAATGGTTTAATACTAAACTAAAACTAAATATAAATGCATGCGTATCTTTCTGTTTTATATAGAGCAAAATAGGCGGCAATTGTTTAGTAGTTTTTTTATGATACACTTACGGAACGAGGCGACGGCCCACCTGGTGTTAAGTGGTAACCTCGGCCCATAACAACCGATGAGACTTGGGTCCTCCCCTACTAGGTACGACAAGAATTTGGCGAGTTCTACTACTGTCTAATGCCAACAGAGTCGAAACATATTATGTATGTGTTTATTGGTTATTCTATCACTTAAATACATTCATGAATTATACATTAAAAAACTATTCATAAAATGCTTGGTGTGTATTAAAATAATCTCAAATTATATTTTTCAGCTCGGAAAGATGCACCCGTTCCTTTGTTTTCCTTACTGCTGCTCTCGAAACTGCACTTTAAAGTGGCGTTCTCCTTCTATGTTGTAATATTTATTTAATTCAAATACAAATCATTACAGTCATTAGCGAAAATGTAAATAAACAAAATGAATCATCCCAATCGATCAAGTGGCTAATGTTTTATTCAGTTCGATAAATAAGTTTACTTTCGGACCAAACGTTCCCATGTGACATAGATACAACAATTTTGCCAAAATATTTGTTTGAATTCTGCTCATAATTATCACTCTTATGCTTAAAGTCGTAAAGTCCAAATTGCAATAGCAGTTTTGATCTACGGGAAAGGTTAAGATGGGAATTGTATTCTTTGCAAGGGAAACCGGTAATCCATCAAAGTCCGTTTTATTTATCGTTTTAGTTGAATTTTATCGAACTAATAGGTTCGGAGATAAATTTACGATTGCTACAAATGTACGGAAAAGGGTTGTTTGTACGGAATGAACGTGTGTTCAAATATTTAGGAGATGGTTAAGGATGTTGGTTGGTTTTTCCTTTCCGTTTACTTTGTAAGTCAACTGGATATATATTATATGGAAGAAAAGAAGATACAGCAAGACGTTTGTCGAACTTTTTGAAGTTTTTCTTAAATTTTGCTAAGGTAAGGCTGTTTTTCAATAAAAGTCATTCCTGCCTTCTCTAAAACTAGATCCAATTTGTATAGGGTTCTTAGCTTTACTGCAAAAGTAGTAACATATACCATCAAACATAACATCTAATTCAAAATATCTTTAAAATCCCGACGTGAATGAAAAACAATTTATTTTGTAAGAAAGCCGCTGTACGCTACTTACATTGCTTATTATAGGATTGTCACAACGGCTAATTTTGTTACAAAAACGACGGACTATTAAAAGTCACACATACATGACACCACTTTATCACTTAAACAAATACCATACATTAGTCCATGTAGTATGCCATTGTGCATGCTTTTATCGCGACAATGGCAGTCGCCAGACTGTGAAATGTACTTGTATTTGTCAAATACTCCGCACTATTGTGTTATTTAGTGAGTGGAATGCATTTGTAAACTTGTATGTTGATGTGGTGCGATAAAAATCACTCAAATTTATGTTCGACGAAGTCGATTTCTTATGATATTTTCGTATCACCTTTTCAATTGTTCGTGAAATATTAAGAGCGCGGTGGCTCAGTCTGTAGACTCTGGGGGTAGCTATGATATTTTTCGTTTTTTTTAAGTTAATTTGCGCCATACAACTTTAAAGGAAAATTTGAGAAATCAGGCATGTTCTATAACCAAACATTCAAAGACAAGAAGATGATACGCACTTAAATAACTACAGTGTTGCAGCCAGTGACAATCGTAGTAAATGTCAAAAAGAATGAACTCATGCTTTTTATCTGGAGTTGTTGATGAGCAAAGCCCACTCCTATATTTCGAGAATAATGCACCTCTGCAGCGAAAATATTGATGAGGTTGGTACATACAATACGTCGCAACAGGAAACCTTCTGACACCATCAATTCACCCCACATCGTAACACATCATTAATCTCTGATCTATGTGACATTTAATTACCTAAAACACCATATATTAGGAATACTTCCGCACAAGAATCTCTCCATATCACTTTATTTTCCACTGCCTATATTGCTGATCGAAAAGCAACCTTATTTTTAGGGAGATAGGGTGGGAAAATTAAATGGGTTTTGTGGGTTGTCAGTAATTAATATTGTCTTTCTTATTGCTTCACGCCTTAGATTTTATTGTCCTATTTTACGATTATGTACCATAAGACGTCTCTGAAAACAATATTGAATAAAATAAATAATTCATTACGTACGTTCCTATTTAATTTATTTACGTTTAATTTACAAAACTGACAAGAAAATAACGACCTCACTGTTTCAAGTCAAATTTCTTAATCGTATGCTGTAGATCGTAGCACTTGTAGACGTCAAGTCATTACAATGAATGTACTGAGAAAGTGCGTAGTATCGTAGTGTAGCATTATTCATTATTCGCCTTTCGTGCCGTAGGCCTATCTCCCACTTATACCTTAATATACCTAGTACTGTACAAGTGTATAATTAGATAAAGTACCACATTATTAGCATACAACAATTTTGTATACTTTGAATCTGAAGGTAGCTGATTCGAAACTGGGTCTAAAGTAATCAATTATGAAAATAGTGGCATATGCAACCCAGCTTATTTCCGCAACGCTGCTAGCTACTAAGAGAAAAAGATTTTTGGTTCATGCACAATTAAGTTCCATGTATCTATTTTACTGCTCATTTGTTAGATGCAGTTAATTAATATTGTTTTTTCGAAAATTTCCAGATGTGAGTATGCGATTGCGAGCTCAAAGTGGAAATGGGAAGGACATTTTGTTAAGAGGGAAGACAGACGATGAACCAGAGTGGACACAGAATGGAGGCTAACGAATGGGGCAGCCAAGCAGCAGACTGTCGGCTTGATGGTCGGATAACAATCGCAAAACAACCAAAAAGAAAGTGACAAGGACTGAGTTCATTGGCTGAAGTCAAAGTCAAAATTTTATTTCCATAGAATTCGTAAAGGAATGCTTTGGAAACGTCGCTCGATAATATTCAAAAAATAAGGTAACCGTACTTATTCAACACTATTCAAACACTATCCGACCCTCCATGGGGAAGAAAAGACATGAAACACTAAAAGGAGGGCTTCCTTTTTTTCGCCTTGTGTTGTGGTCTGTCTTTATGTCTTTGAGTACCCACTGAAATGACGATGATGATGAATTGTTTCTTAGCTCGCATAATACTTTGGACCTTATTCCCTTCTGTCATCGAAAACGCGACCTCAGCTAGCAATTTCCAATTTAGTAGTTTTGAAATAAAACATTTGATAGGTTGGTGATCAAACCAGCTATAGCAGTTATCATTTACGGTGGGCTATAAACCAAGTGTGCGGTTATTGTGGCAATGAATGCGATGGTTTAGCTATCTCGGTAATTAAAACTAGTGTTACGGCACATCTCATACACCAAGTATCTGAATTACATCATAATATTCTTCAAAAAATAGGAGAAGAGGAACGCATGTGCATGATAATTTACAATAAATTACCTGCACGTATTAGAAAATTGCCTTTACGGAATTTCAAAAGTATCTTACGAACCTGGTTGCTTCAATATAATTTCTACTCGATTAAGTATTATATCGAATGTAAATTTATTTAATAATATAAACAATAAATATTGTCTTCGATACTATTTAATAAATAATGTTTGAACCCAATATATCGGCAATATAACGACTCCAACAATAGGGCTGGCTACATGAAGGCCAAAAATTGACCGCCGTTATACACTGAAAACAGTTGTAACAATATATTTGAGAAACACATTGAGATTCTTGTTTCGAAATAAATATTAACTACCTCCTATATCCTCATCATATTTCCTCAACAGTGAATATTTATCACTTCCATTGTTTGCCCTCCGGATGTACAGTCTTCCACCGGAAGCACCTATAGAGGGCCGCACCGGAACTAGGTGCAATAATTATTAATTGCCATCTAGAAGACGGAAAACGACTTAAGACATCCCGACGGGGCATCCAGAAATGAATTAATGAATTTTGCTAGAAATTTGCTTTCGAATTGAGTTAAATTGGATAGAAAGTTTCAATTAATCTTAAGATTACTGAACTTTACAAATTGGTTTTTGAGTAAAAGTTAAGAACTAAATTTATGACGATATTATGTTCGAAAATGATTTGCTACTTAACAAAATTAAAATAAATAAATAATAATTGTAAAAACAGTTTTTATGTTAGTTCCTAGCATTAATAAAAATAAAACTCAGACAAAATGAGTATTACATTCAGTATGACACAAGTTAAATCACAATCAGTCTACCATTTGTACACCTGTTCTTATGAGAGAAATTAAATTTGATTTATTATTATTGTTATTATTTAAACGATGTCCGACTTATCAATCCTAGTAATAATAATGATAATCGTAGTAGGGGAGGACCCAAGTCGCACCGGTTGTTATGGACCGAGGTTACCATTTAACACCAGTGGGTCATAGGCTCGTTCCGTAACTGTATCACATAAAAAAAACATACTGAGGTTACGAATTGATCTGATGCCAGATAGAAAGTCTGATGATAACGAACAACAAATAAAGTTAAAAAAATTCAAACAGACGGGCGTTATCGTAAAAAATATAACCTTAAGAAATGTCTGCTAACCTGGTTTCCCCATCATGCACTTTAGCACCAAGCACCCCTCAACAAAACCCTTAATTTATTCTTTCATTGCGTCTTATTATTTGCAAATGGTCTATTTGTCGCGACTTAACCCTTACAACGCAGATGGGGCTCGATCGACCGCGGATTACCAACTCAGCCTCAAACGCCCAACGTCTATAAACGTTTCAAATTTATTGATAAGGACATTGACAGATATTGCCGTAGGTCTCGTAAAACGCACGCAGATTAAGGGTTGACGAGTATTTGCAAATGGGACGCAGGTTCGACGCTACTGGGGATTGGGTAGAATTGCTAGGCTTTGTTGTGCAAATTTTGCCCGAGTGGGCGCTTAAAAGTTATGACCATACTTAGTTGTGTGTTCGTAATTGGGTCGTAATTTTATCTTGATTTTGTCAACAGACTGAGAAGGTATCATTTAGTTTGTCTTTTTAAGTAGGTTGTGGAAGATGTTTAAGTTTATCCACAATCAAATAAACACTTTAATTGGATAACATTTTTTTTTTTCATTCTTGTTTTTGTAGTAGTATGAATATGACGGCGCATTGCTAGCACCGTCTGTTGAGAAATACGTCGGAACGAGATTTGACAGCTGTCAGTCTGGCGGAGCGTCGAGTCGATGGTCAGCGCGGCCATGTTGAACGGACGGATCATTCCGTATGTCAACGGCGAGCGCACCACGTATCCGACGAATCGCTTTTGTTCCGAGTAATCTTGTGCCTTTTTGTTCCAAATATAATGAAAACTGATTGGTTGAGTGATTTGCTAATTACTAGTGAATATATTTTAGCGAAGTTATGTAAGGTAGATATTTTGTGCGATTAAATAACTTTTGATTGTGACTCGAGTGATTCTTTGTTGGTTCCTGCCCACATTGCCACTTATTGAAGAAATGGCTGATTCTGATGACGAAGGGCATAAGCCTAGATCAGAAGTGGGATCCCATGTGCTACTGACCGAAGAAAAACGACCGCCTGACGAAAATAGCGCCTTGAAGTTGCTGAGTAATATGGAAACCTTACTTACTCGTATGTTAGCAACGACGCAAACGCCGGCGCCGGTGGCAAGTGCTAGAGCCCAGTCTAGTGCAGTGCAGCTCGTACATTTTAATCCGGAAGATACCGACGCGGATATAGAAGGTTGGTGTAAGATAACAGAGCTTATAGTCTTGAGTAAACAGTTAGAGGGTGTGGATTTGCTTGTGGCTCTTACCGGTGCACTAAAAGGGCGCGCAGCTTCTTGCTTGATGAAGTTAAATTTGAATGAGCTTACATGGGAGGCTGTAAAACAAAGTTTAATGGCCAGATTTTGTAGACCGAAACTATTTCAAGATTACTTTGATGAAGTATTGCGATTTCAAATTGGAGCAAAGGAAACTGCATCAGAAACTGGCCTACGCTTATGGAATTTGATCGAATGTGTACCTAAGACCCGAATGCCAGAAGATGTTATAACCGGATTCGTTATATCGGTCTTATGTCAGAAGGATGGATTGATACGCCGTGAGTTAAACGCACATGCTGTCACTACCAAAGCTCAGCTAATTAGAATCTTAAGCGGCATTTCACTAAAGCGAAGATCGGAGGTAACTGAAATTCAAGAACCTGATTTCAAGCGACCTAGAATTGCTGACGCAACATTTCTTGGTAAATGCCATTGGTGTGGAGTCCCTGGACATCGGCAAGCCGACTGTAGAAAGCGACTTCGAGAATATTCTTTTGTGATGACTAAACAGCGAGATCCCTCAACTGCAGCACGTGCCCCTGAGAAAACTTCGGCCGTAACCTGCTACATTTGCGGTAATCCAGGACACATAGCAACAAATTGTCAAGAAAAGGGGAAAGGTGGTGGAGCTGCTGCAAGGAAAGAGGTCAATCTCTGCGAACAACGGTTGTCGAGGGGTACTTTGAGGACGTCATCCGGTGAGCCAGTCTCTTTTTTATTTTTGATAGCGGATTGTCCTGCTCTTTGATTAAAGAAAACTCTAGTAAGTTCCCGGGTACTGTGCGCAATAATCTCGTATATCTTACGGTCAAGTAGAACGCGTGATGCGTACTTTGAAAAGTTTGCTAACGATTATCGAAAACGATCCCAACAAAGCGTAGCGTGACGAGTTAGGAAATGTTCAATTAGCGCTTAATAGTACTAAGTCCACAGTCACCAAATTTACGCCAACAGAACTCATGTTTGGTATCCGTTTCCAATCTCTAGGCATGTGTAATCTGTAAGCATTATTTGCATGAAGTCTACGTAACTATGTTGGCACGTTGAGAACAGACATCGGATAATGTGGTGTGTTGAAGGTGGTCGAAAGGATAATGTCGTCCGGGCCATGCAGCTGATAGCGGCTGGTTGAGGGGACACATTCATCCGGTCCAACCTTAAGTGTTTACTGGTCGAAAGGATAATGTCGTCCAGGCCATGCAGCTGATAGCGGCTGGTTGAGGGGACACATTCATCCGGATCAACCTTAAGTTTTCACTGGTCGAAGGGACAGTGTCGTCCGGGCCATGCACGTGTGGCTGGTCGAAAGGACACACTCGTCCGGTCCAAGTTGATATTGTGTAAAAAAGTTGATCGTAACACGAAGTATTGTATGGGTTGTCCTAAAGATAGGACATGCTGATAAAGTTGAGAGTTCATTGCTTGTTAACTGATTAAAGAAAGGTGCCGTCCGGTCCATGAGTGGTCGAAAGGACACACGCTTTCTTTGTTCTGAGACAGTTACAGTTGTATGAGAGTAACGTTACGTCTACCAGTCATAGTTTGTCAGGTTGGGCGAGCGGGTAGTATTACTGACACCCGTTCGATTGATTGTGTGATTGTTACAGGACTGCAATCTGATGCGCCCGAGGACGGTCGAAAGTCAGTCCGGCCGTGACGGCGCATTGCTAGCACCGTCTGTTGAGAAATACGTCGGAACGAGATTTGACAGCTGTCAGTCTGGCGGAGCGTCGAGTCGATGGTCAGCGCGGCCATGTTGAACGGACGGATCATTCCGTATGTCAACGGCGAGCGCACCACGTATCCGACGAATCGCTTTTGTTCCGAGTAATCTTGTGCCTTTTTGTTCCAAATATAATGAAAACTGATTGGTTGAGTGATTTGCTAATTACTAGTGAATATATTTTAGCGAAGTTATGTAAGGTAGATATTTTGTGCGATTAAATAACTTTTGATTGTGACTCGAGTGATTCTTTGTTGGTTCCTGCCCACATTGCCACTTATTGAAGAAATGGCTGATTCTGATGATGAAGGGCATAAGCCTAGAAATATAATAATTGAAGAAAATAAAATGCACTGCTTTGTTGCTTCACTTATTCATTCTTTCAATGATTCACTGCATCAATGCTTCGCTGCACCGCAGCTTCGACGTCAAACGATGAATGTAACAAATTAATATCTGAAAATTGTATAAAATATTAGATTAGCTAGAAAACATCAAAGTACTTTTGCATATTACGATAAGATATATAAATAACATTTCAAACCACTGGCATTTAAAGTAGTAAACTTTTTGAAAAAAAGGGCCATCATTGTGACGACTTTTTTTATTTCAACCTTCCCATGCCCATTTCACAATGTATAAAATTGATTACTGTTCTGTCTGTTAAACGTTATCATATCTATTAAGAATGAGCATGTCAAAATCGCAAAAAAATATGTTATATCACATACCATTCCTTCAACTTCTCCGTATCGTCTACTAAAATGCAAAAAATATACAGTAAATATTAACACTTCAATTCAAAATTTCTCATTACGTAAGTACTACGTGTTATTATTTTTTATTATTATGAATGTATTATATAACCTATGTAAAGCTGAGAATGAACGTCGCCAACTAAAATAAGATGAAAGCTGTTGGATCGCATGTTCTCAAGCTAATGGTGCCTTAATGAGAAGCGAAGTTGTGAGAACATATTAATTACCATCTTTAGCTTACTGCACGTCAAGAAGATGATAAATGTGCAAGAGAAACGGGTATGTGCAAAATTTTAACTTATTTTCACATTTTTATCCACATATTATTTACATTATTACTAGTTACAAAGAATTTACTTAACATAATATGATTTACAAAATAAAGCTAAACTAATTGAGCTATCTAAATACCGTTTCCACCGATTCATGAATAGCCCAACTGATCAAATTCAGTACCAGGAGGATAAGTCATAAAAGGAAAGAAAATATGTACAAAAAATTAGAATGTTTTGGCAAAACAGTCTTTGATCCAAAGTTTGACTCTAAAATTGTAAATTTACGTTTTTAAGGTCATTGAACTTTAAGTCAAAATAATAAATGACAATGTAAGCATTGTTTAAAACTAATTATTTAATAAATAAATGATGCTGTCTTGTGTAGATGCATTTTTTTACTCAGTGTATCTGTTACTCCAGTATGATAAAACTTGCCGCAGTTAGGGCTTAGATTTATTTATGTGCAAAAATGTAAACTAATCTAATATCGCACTATTTCAAAACAAAACCTATATTATGTCACAGAATCCTTACTACAATTTATGCCGCTTTAGGTGGGGAAAAGAAATTTATTAGTTTCATGAACCCATTTTTATGGAAAAGCAAAAAGCTAATGTACCTTAAACGGCGATATATTGAAGTGATTCCACAATAAATAATACAAAACGAAGGGGTCAACCTATTACCATAATACGAAGAATATCAATGGAGAAAGGGTTGAAAACACCCCAGTTTTATTCAATGGACAAACGGAAGGGGTCAATAGACCCGGGTTAGGGTAAAATGCTAAATTTTACGTAAGACTGGTCATTGAGAGCTTCTGTGGCGGACGTCGCTATTTTTAACGCCTTTGTATTTCCGTTGCGAACGTTTCCTTACGAATTGCTGGGCGGGATTGCCCGCCCAAGTTATAAGAGAACGTCATTTCCGTCTATTTAGTAAAATTTAGACTCATTTTAGTATTTTATTTAATTTATGATTAAATTCACCCGTAAATTAACAAAAAAAACATATTATGATTTCATTTTAAACAAAAAAATTAATATGATTGAAGGGAGAAAGGGGACGCCCGTTTTACTTTAAATAGGATTAACATTTAATCCATTTTTTAAAACTTACCTCATGATACCCCAAAATGCCTGAGTTGTGGATACAGGCCTTGCTTAAATTATGTATGTCTGTCGTATCGGTCGCCCCCTGGAGACCAGAAGACAACCAGGCTTTTCGAATACCTCGTTGAAATAACGACTGAGGCTTAGCAAAGATAAAGCTGCCCATCTGGTACTTACAGAAATAATATATTAATCAATTATTAGCTTAATCATACACGCTCATCGCTTAAAGCTTTCGCTTAACGCATGGATTTTGCCTACACGGACTTTTTGCACCATTTTCCGAGCAATAGAACCGCTTCAAACCATCACACTTAAGATTTCGGCGAATAAAAAGCACTAACTCAATTTGAGATGGTGTGTCATTTTGACTTCTCTGGTTTCATACTTCATTTTAATATTAGGTAATAATTTGCTTATGATCAAAATATTATCTAGAGGATAAATATCAGTAACAACTGAACGATTGCCCTCACAGATGGAAGTAACTGAGCCTTCTGCGCTGAAGGTCGTGGGTTTAATTCCCACTCAGGAAAATTATTTGTGTGACGATCATAGATGTTAGTCATGTGTCTGGGTGTTAATTTTGAAATGTATTTATAAATAACGGGGAAAATAATCTATAATTTGTATGATTTTCATAGTTTTTAATAGTTTTTGCTAAATTTCCACCACCAGTATTTGATTAAAACATTTTTTATTCTTATACAATATCTTTGACTAAAGACTAAAAGCTATATTTTGACTCTAGTTGAGAAAAAAGGAACTTCCAACCAGCAGTGATCACTTATTTACTGTTTCAGAAGAAGTTATTCCTACGGCTTTCCAAAGGACATCGAGGGTGGAGGAACCTAGAGATTATTCGAGACTTGCTTAGAACAATTATTTGCAAAGCCGGGGACAGCCTCTCCGTCTTTTTAATGTTGAGCTGGTTGCCAGCAATGAGGTCATGTCAGGTAACTATATTTTAGAACTGTCATTATCACGTTAAATTAATGATAACAGTAATTTAAAAGAGGCTTTATTTAAATTTGTATTAATTTCAGAATTAATTACACTATACTTAAAAGTTCACGAAAATCAGGAAATATAAGGTCATTGTGAAAAAGACATAGCTTGAGTAACTATTTTCGAATGAAGTTTCCAATTTGCATTTAAAATTAACATAATATACATAAGTCCTATAGTCGTTCATTCGAAGTCATCTCCATGCATAATAGTGTCCAGTTTTAGTCTATTAACTTACAATGGCCATTACTTAGTTACTTAAAGCTTACAATCGAATTCAATCTGCATACTTAATGCTAACTTAATAATGTTTTTGTTCTCGGACATTAGGGTAGAATGACCTCAGAGTAATTATTCTATACAGCGATATCTTAGGTGTGCTCAAGGAATATTTGCACTTTAAATGTATGATCATCTAAACAGGTTTTACAAATATAAGAATAGCTTACCATTCAATAATGGTTTCATTGATATATTATGCAGTATAACTATTGTGTATGCAGTATGAATATTAAGTTTTACAATGAAGAGTTATATTTGTATACCAAAACACTTACATAACATTCCAGCTCTAAAATTTCCTGTATTGCAAGAGGCATGTAAATACCACACCATCATCTAATTTCGGTTATTGGATGTATCATAAACAATTGTGCAGCAAACTTTATGCACATCACACAATGCTTTTCCACGGCCACGGATCGAGTTCAAGTCAAAAGCTTTAAATGCAGGCCAGTACGAACATAGCGTCCATCAAACATAACATCCATTTGCGTATACTCTATTGTTTATTATTACTCTCTGGTATTGGGTAAAGCGGCCTATGTTGACCACCTTCAATTGTCAGCCGGGTGACAAATGGATGAATAATAAATAGGGTGTTAGTGAAATCTAGTAATTGGACATCAACGTAAATCGAGTTAATATATTTGTATACGTGTTTGGATTGTTTATGCATAATAGTAGTTATTTGAATAATCACTTTGTGTCGTTATACGCGATATGTCACGATGTTTTATTTCGATTTTCTTTACTACACAGTGTTATGTTGAACGACATGCGCTTAGCAGCTGTTTTTTGACGGTTGGATTATAATATAGATATTAATATTTTCAATAAATATTTTCATTAGCGCATAGACTATGTATTGATGAATGCTCTTGTCACACAGAACAACACCTGTAATTGGCCATAATAAATCAATATCGCGTTGCTGACACCCATCAACTACCTAATTAAGGGTAGGATAATTCCACGCTGTGTCAATTGACTACGTTGTCTGATTGCAAAGATATAGCTCATAATTATAGATAGCAGCTCGTCACATAATCTGCAGCGACATAAGAAAATTTTGAGCATAATTTTATTTTAGATTTGAATGAATAAAAGAAAGAGGAAAAAATCAAAACAATAAAAATTCGAGGTCAAGGACCGCTTCGACACTCAAACTTTTCTAAGCATATGTCTTCCAGGAGACAAAAAAAACATGGCCCGTTTACAATATTTATGCCCACCACACAAATGTTTACTGATCCCAATACCTATTCATTTTCAGAAATGATTCCTTTTCTAATATTTTAGCCAAAGAGATGTCTTGACTATATTACAATAATTTTTGGAGTATACTCCTAAAGAATCGGTTTCATTCAAAGACCCCCGTACGAAAATTTGATGAGTAGTAAAATCCAGCGTTAACAAAAAGCGTTATGACTAATGTCATCGCACTTAAGAGCACAGTCCAGTTCCAGCCGCGCGGCGGAATTGACACACACAATTTGTTATTTATATATATTTAATGTTGGGCCGCCATAATAAAGGACATTCTGAAACAAGCACAGGTGTGCTAGCTAACGAGCTATTAGTTACCTGAGCTGTGTCAAAGCAGAGCTTAATTATCTACGGATTATTGTACATGTAATTAGTTTGATGCGTTTGATATTATTTGCTGGATATCTAATGATGTAATATACCTAAATTGATATTGGAATTGGTCTAGGTATCTGGTCTATAAGGTCATGTATCATAATTGTTTGCATAAGGTTAGGTTACATACCCAATAGAGTAATATTGACTAATTCTCAACATAATAGCAACAGATGAGATAAACTTTTATTTCACGAAAACACGCTACCATGTGGTTATATACGCGTATGTTAGTTAGCTGTGATCCAACCATGAACAAAAATTAATAATATCTTTCCAAAAAATCACATAAGTATTCAATCATTTGCCTGGTTGTACAAGTTATGCTGTTTGGGACTGGATGGCGCTGGGTGAAATGTTTACCAATATTTATTTATTATACTACACATATTTTCAGGCCTTTTTTTATTGGACAAAGTGACTAAAAGAGCAGATGACCCACCTGATGTAAAGCGTTATTACTATTCGTATTAATATAATTGCAAATAGTTATTTTACTCTTATACATTTTAAAATTACATGTTTAATACAGTTTTTTAAGTATAAATTTGAACATAATTGCAGTTTTAACCTGACATAAATACTATAAACAACTTAATAAAAATATACACTCCAATAAATGAGGTATTGTTCGATTCGTCTGAATTTGCATCGTATCATTACGTTATGATTGATGGTTTCGGCGCTCGTTCAATTCGGTGTAAGTTGATGCGGACGAAACACGAGTTTTCCTAAAAATAGGGTGACAATAGTTAATTTTTATTCACTCGACATACAGTTGAAAAATATCAATAACTTTTGGGTGTCTAATGTCATTTAAAAAAACAGTTTCTAGAGGCTACTGCACACAAAAACTACTGTTTTTTTTAAGTTATTCTTAGAACGATCTGACAGCCCACCTGGTGTTAAGTGATAACCGCCGCCCATAGACAATAGCAATACCACTCAAGACCTCTCCAACAAAGTACGAGATGACCTTAGTAGTATTGCGTTGCATACATCACCTCGAGACGGGGATGTAACGTCTTATGCGCCTGCAATTTCACCGGCACCCACTCCCTTCCACCGGAACACAGCAACACGAGTGCATTACTGCTTGGCGGCAGATTTCTAGGTGTGGTGGCAATACTTCTCTGGGCGAAGTTAGCGCAAGCTTTACTGCTACTTTAGGTTGCTCCTTTTGCACCACCCAGTTTGACACGTGTATGGATTCAAAGGGCTATCACATACGGACGCGAGCAACGTGGGCCCCCAAGTGACCATAAAAAAGCAATACTAATTCGGTCTTACCCTACTTATGTACGGGAATACCCAAATTGCATCGTATTGAGACATGAACTCATTTATATCACCGGAAACCACATCCATCCAACCGGAATCGGAAATGGACTACAATCGATATCTGGTCCGTATAATAGATTAACATATATAATTGATCAAAAATTTAGAGTTTACTTTCTTTTGACTTCTAAAATACACGACTAAATAAATCAGAATCAGAGTCACCCGAACACACAGAAAAAACTTACAATATTTATCCATTATACGAATTGCATTCCAGCGGGCAATAAATCAGCGTGAGTAGTGACATCCGAGTTGTGACAAATGTTCCGCAGAAACAAGTGACGCCCCGGATAAATGTTGCTTGACTGTGACACCCTGTCTGCGAGATATTAATAAACATGCCCACGTGACATTTTATACCGGGTGTAATTATAATAATAATAATACATAAATAAATCTAGAAAGAAAATAATAATAATAATATATTTATTGTCTCTCACATAAACACATGTAAAATTACAATTTTTTGTGAATATCCAGTTTTATGAGAGACTGGTGCTAGAGGTAGGTTAGAAGCCTGTGTTACTAGTCACCAGGCCCCCACTCCACGGAAACACAAAAGCCTGAAAAGGTAAGGTATCATAGGTAACATATAAAATAAAAATCAGAAAGAAGACAAAGGCTTTAGAAATATTAATAGATAAAATATTAGAAAGAGAATAGAGTACCTTTATGTATTTTCGTAATTATTCCATCCACAGGTTGGTTGGAAGAGATCGCTTTTATCGATAAAGCACTGTGCTTCTTATTTTAGCCTGGCCTCACAGTTCATTGGTAGTAACGCTGCTTTCTGCGCTGTAGGTCGTGGGTTCGATTCCCACCCACCAAACATTTGCGTGACGAACATAGGTGTTTGTTTAGTGTCTGGGTGTCAATATGTATTATTTGTATCTATTTACGATAAAATATACAAGTATTATATCAGTGGTCTGGTTCCCATCATACAAGCTATTTACTTAACTTACTTTGGGGCTAGATGGCGCTGAGTGAAATGTCCACTAATATTTATTTATGTTTTAAGCAGTAACATATAGTTGTAACTTATGTTGCACAATAAAGTTATATTCTATTGAAATGTGTCCTCTCAGTTTAATAATCTGTTCATAATTAAAGAAACATGAATTTTCAAATATTATCTTTTACAAGTTCTGAAACGCATTAAATCATAATTTGTTTGTATTTTACATTTCATTACACACACCGGTGTCTGCGTATGATTAAAAGCCTTTATGGCCATAAAGAGATGAGCTTGATCCCGTGCGGGGTTGTCAAATCTGTCAAATTCAGAATCTGCTCCAATCAATCCATCTGCACGTTACATATAACTATATAAAAATACTATTTGAAACTGTTGAACAAAAATTCGTATCATAATTTTTACTAAACATTGCGAGAATTATTTGACAATATGGACAACTTCTTTGTGAATTTTTTATAAGTTAATTAATATATTTTTACACATACCTGAACGTATAGTACCTTTGAGGCTAGATGAAGGCGATTTTAGAAAGGGATTCTAGTGTCTCATCCCTTAGTGTTTTCACAACGAATTTTATCTCGAAGGTAGTTTCTTGAAAGTATAACCTGCGTACAAATACACTAGGAAAAATAATCAATCAACATTAATAATAATGTTTGGAAAAAATGTTACATCAAGCAAAATAATGATAAAAAAATAACATTCTTTAACTGTAGGAAAATTAACTTGATCTTTATAGATAAATTAAAACAGCATCAATAGGGAAATTTAATAAATACTATTAATAACGTAAATTTAGATTAAAGTAACAAACTTAAGTCAATAACAAATATATAAATTAAAAATTAATTTTTCATTATTATTTATGATCGGTATTTGGCAACCCTAACCACGCTGGTTGGTAACCGTCGATCTGTTAATCATCGGTTTGCTACCGTATATCTGGACAATTGTTATTTATCGTTTTACGAGCGATTTGTACCGATTGGACCGGCCCCAATTGCGGTATCAAAATTAGGTGCTGCAATTTATGCGAATGAAAAGTATGATAAACGGGTAGCAGCCGAGGATAAATTGTAATATCTTGCAAATAAAACGTTTGCTGTGTCTGCATGGTCTTGGTCGATTATGTTTTAAACGATTCGCTTCTTTCTGCTGCTTCGCTTGCGTAGTATTTTTAATTCCAGGTCAGTTTAGCAACAACCTATTGTTCAAGATTTCAGTCAAATTGTTACTGTAGTTTCGGCGTAGAGTAACAAACAAAGTATATTTTCGCAAACGTCAATTCATTTGTTTTGGGCATTTCACACAGCGCCATCTATTCCCAAAGTAATCATAGTTTTTACTTGTATTTGTATACATATATCCATTTTTAAATACAAATAAATAGTAGCAAATATTATTCAGAGGGGTTGCGAGGGGGGGGGGGGGTAGAGGGGGAATTAGTGCAGCTAAAAAAACATATTTTAAACGTTTGAGGGAAATATCGCGGAGAACGCTGCATGTCTGCCGAATATACATTATTTTGTTAAATTATTACGACGATGTAATCCTTTCTTATCTCCAGCGTAGAGAATCATTAATCACTAACGCCTCGCTACCTAGGTCTTAACTTAGGCGTTACATTTGATACCTAGACCTAGCCATATACAGGGATGATTAACGAGCTCCTGGCGATGACAGGCGAGAGGTGAAGCTTGTATACAGGGTGCGCGCTATTGGACTAGAATAAATAGGATATGAAAATTTCATGAGCGTATTTTGTTAATGGATTTATTTTTGTTATCTCTATGTTTTATACCGAATGGTTCATAGTAAAATACCTGTGCTATTGAATTTTGAGCAACATATTTGAAAAGACTGGACTCACAAACAGTTAAATCAAACAACAGGTAGCAGGTAGCAGGTAACAGGTAGCAGATAAGCTTAACCCTTATTACATAACTGTGGAAATTCTTTTGGAATGTTGATTCCTATTTCACGTCGAAACTATTTGACCGGATGTATTGGACTTACTCGCAGGACAGATGGTACTGCGTACGATCAGAAGACCTCATGAACTCATATAGAGAGCACCATGTATATAGCCAGTTTATCTAAGATGAGTTGGCATGTCTCGGCGGTAGGGGTCGCCACTTGAACTGTCAATTAGAAGATATTGAGAACACGTGATTGAAGACTGTAACTATGTTTGTTGTTGGTTCACTGGAATTGGATTTAAGTGCGCATGATTTATAACGTTAACTGTTTGTTAATTCAGGAATTGATTATTATTTTCACTATCTGGTACCTATTATTAAATTACAATTAAACTGTTAACTTAATATAAAATTAAACTGTTACCATAAATATTATTTTGGCACCTCGATTGGCCAATAGAAACTAACTCCATAGTAGGGAAAAATGACATACGATCCATCGTACGACAGACAGGTAGTAAAAATCTTCTACTAAATGTATAATAAAGACACTACATACTACATTGATCCAACTCTCGACTGTAGCTTAAATATGACAAAATATGTAGAAAAAACATGAAGGACCATTTAAAATCTGAAAACTAAAAACTGATGCAGACTGGTGAATGCGAAAAAAGTTACTAAAAGCGAAGAATTTACCTTTCATTTGTTCGTTATGTAGTCCCTCGATTAAACTACGTTTGGTAAAACTGTACTACATGTTTCATTTTATTATTATTATTATAAAAAAGTAACACAAAACCAAATTGAAAACTAATTTAACCCGGGAACAGCGGGGGAAACAATTCCACCGACTTAATAGCCCCACAAAAAGGTAAATTTCAGTAAACGAGCACCGGAACGTATGTGGTAACTCCAGTAATCGGCCCCCAAGGTGGCCGACTGTTTGTAAATGCGAGGAATGCGTGACTGGAAACTTTTAAGACGCGGTAATGAGATAAAAGTTGTAGAGTATCAGGTTTATGGTTGCGGCGGTCAATAAATGGACTAATGGCAGAATGAACGAACTTACGTTTGCTGAACATCGTTTCAAATTGTTTTACTTTACCTGTTTGAGTGTGTAAAGTTAAAACACTTAGTAAGTATTCATTGGCTTAATGATTTTAGTGTATTAGCAAATAATTATTGGTAGACATTACACACAGCGCCATCTAACCCCAAATAAGCATAGCTTATAACATGCGAATCAAATAACTTAAATAATACTAATATACTTTTGTAAATACAACCCCCACACACAGGCAAATATCTACCTCTATGTAACACCACTACACAATAATAATAAATGACAGATCTAAGGTTACAAACATAAAATATGAATATAATAAAAAATATAAATAAATAATCAGAAAAATGCTTTTATTATGAAGGACCAATTCGCTGGTGATTTCTTTTCACACAAAATCTTTCAAAAAGTCATAAGGTATTTTAATAAAAATTCGTAAGCTGTCAATAGCAAGTTACGGGAAATAAATCGATAGCTCCTTCACCAATAAAAAGAAACCAAGATCAAAGATATTTTTCTCATTCGGAAAAATCTTTGAAATCTGTCATTAATTAATACCGATGCCAAAGGGTTAAGTCCTTAACCCTTTCATCGTGCGGGGGAAGAAAATACCCTTGGGTGATTTTTCCACGCCTGTAATTCTTTTAAGTTATTGTTTCTTTTTTTCAAAAGGACTTTGAAATATTGCAATTATTAGTGTTTGATGTTTGCTGTTCGCAGTTCCATTGAGTTTTGTCTTGGATTTTTACTGCTAGGGTTATTAAATGAGACGATTTATTAAAAATTTGGAGGGGAAACAGAATTTTTGTGCGGAACCCGTAATTTCACACATTTTTTAAATACCTTTTTTACGACCCAGATTACTCAATTAGGTGGAAATAAACATATTCATTATAATTATATTAAAATTATATGAAAATATTTTTAATTTATGCAAATTATAATATTTTTTGGATTAGTACGCAGTTAGTAACTCTCATTGAGTAAACTCTGTTTAGAACATTAGTTAAGAAATGTAATTTTGCTATAAACAAGTAAAGGTAGAGTTTTTAACAGTCGAACAAACAACTACTGCATTATGTGTGTGGTCTTTTCATTCTTAGGATTACTAATTGACGTCTTCAAGCGATTTCTTTAAAAAACTAATGGAAATGAACTTTTGTCATTTGCTTATTATAAAAATGTCGTATATATGATTCAAATTTAACATATGAGTGAGTCTCACTATGTGAGTGGCCTTTACGATACTACTTAGGAAAGAAGTAAAATATTAACAAAATTACTCGTAAAGAGAAAATATACAACTTTATAATTATTTCTCTACATTCTATTTATGAATAATTTTCTGCGAAACCTTATTCTCAAAGCAATTAAAGTTTCAAATGCATGTACATTCGAACTAATAAATTAATCTAGTCCACGTACAGTCGGAATTAAAACTGGTACGTGCCAAACCTCGGGAAATGGAACGTGGAACAAAGGACTGTTTTCTGTCAACTGCATTTCCTTTCGTAAATAGAATGCAATGGTCGATGAGACCCGTCTGCGAGCTAATTCAAAATGTACAAACGGAGGGAATGAGTTTTTTGTGTGACTGTCTTTATGGGTGTTATCTTGAAGCTTCTTATTATTTTAAGCGCGTTTAAGGGTTTCTTGTGACGTGTTTTATTTTTATATTTCGGTAATTGAGAGCTTTCTTCCCATTTTGCTCATCAGTATATTATATGTTTGGCTAAATAGATTATTCGTATTGCATTTTCTCATATGTTTTTATTTTTTTTATTTTTGTTAGCAATTGTTTGATCGCAATCTCACCTGATTTGAGGTGACGATAAATATTTGGTTTATGTATATTTTATTGTCATTTAACCTTAACACTTAAATTGTAAACACAGCGCTATAAATAAGAAAAAAAAAGATAATATTAAGAATTATCATTTGTGGTAGGCTTCTTTTGTAGTATACTAAGAAAAATATAAAATATTTTGATAAAGTGACGGAGAGAGGCTCAGAGATTGAGCATTGCTATCCAGCGAGGCATTGCCGCCAGTGGATTGGGCACAATTCCACCTGTTAGTGAACTGGATCAGTTGAGCTATCTATATATAGCTGGAAACGGTCTTTAGATAGCTCAGTTAGTATAATTGTATTTTTTAAATACGTAGGTATTATGTACATACATATGTCTTTGTAAGTTGTTGTAATATAAATGTAATTTGACTTTAAATTACATACATTCAACCTAACATCCAAATTTTCCTGCAGAATATTCCATCGTTTTAACGAAATTGATATTATCCAAGCACCCTTTCTCGTATTTACCTATTCCCTACAAAAGGGACAGAGGAATCAAAGGGCTATTTTGACATGTTGACAAATATGGATCGAAAAATAATATTTAATTTGAACATCACTTGCAAAAGTAGCCTCTAATGCAACATAGAAAAAGTTCAGAATATATTATAGCGGTGGAAAGATTTAAAGGTTTTATATTATCTAGGGATTTGAGCCGATTTGTTATGATATTGAAAGTAGGAGAGTTTATTTCGAGTTGTAAAAAGTCTTTTTATAAGCTGCTTATATGATGGACCTTTGAAATACCCTTGCTTAGTGAAAGTAGGAATTTCGTGGCTGTAAATATTAGGAAGCTATCTATAATATACAAAATTGATGTTTGTTCGTATCTCTTCATCCGATTGTGATTAAATTTTGTCATCTTATTACAAAGGTAGAGTAGAGTAGATAGGAAGTAAGGGAGTGTTACAAGAGTAGGTAAATACTACGAGTAATTTACAGCAGGTAGCGCGCATGTCGTAACGGCAAATTGCAGCGGCAACGCCGTTGTAAATTTTAAAAGATACGTAGATGCTAGTTCGTTATAAAATGAAAGGACGGGCAGTAGTACTTCCCTGGATGGACTTGTTCTATTTATATTCTAACACAATGAATATTTACATTAATAAGCACGGATTTATATTTTATTTAACATCGTATACCCAGCTGATGCCCCAAACTGAAGAACCAACAACATACCGAATTATTTTGTTGTGTAAAATCTATATTTTCAGTTATAAAACTGTAGTTATATTATAAGGTAATTAATGTACTTTGTCAGCACGCCATCCTTTTTATACAACAGATTAGTTGGCTGGTAGAATAAACCTTTAGTATTAAGTCCACCTATTGTACATTTATTTTTATTGTGTGCAATAAAGTTTTAAATATTGTAGGAGTGATCGTAGAGGTATAGCGGTCAGAAAAAACAAGCTCGTAAATTATCCCTATACTCAGGTAAAGTAAAAACGTCGGTTTTTAACTATACCGTTACTAGAAGTATAGCTATGTATTGTAAAACATGCTAAACGCGAGGAAACCGAATCAATCATGTTGGTAAAATAAAACGATTCCCGATACAACCCTGTATACTCTAATGTTTAAAACATTCGCTTCCACGTCAGCCTTTTTAGGGTTCAGTTAAAGTAATATATAAGAAACGGTGAAAAAACTGAATTTAATGAGGTCTTTTGCAGTGTTATCTTTTAAAATAACTTAATATAGATAAAAATTAACTTTGTAAAGTCGTAGAATTGCAAGCCTTTAAATAAAGAATCTATTAAGGTGTAAGGACCCCTGAGAAAAATACACTGTCCCACGAACGGCTGTACCCTCATGTCTTTACCAAATATGCTATATTCCAATATGGATAGAGCTTCCGTGGTAGATTTGAGCCTATTCACTGAGTTAACTGAGAGCAGGCCTATGTTCCTGCAGCGGCATCATTAAATACTGGTACGGTATATGAGTTCCAATTGTTTGACTGGTCTGACAGCTCAGTTTGTAGTAGGTAACTCTGCCTTCTGAGCTGTAGGTCGCGGGTTCGATTTCCACACAGGACAAATATTTGTGTGACGAGCATTGATATTTGTTATTATATTTGTTCTGTCTGGGTGTTAATATGTATTTATATGTTTGTATTTAAAAAAGTATATAAGTATTCTATCACTCATCTGGTTCCCATAGTACAAGATATGCTTAGTTCGGGGCTAGATGGCGCTGTGTGAAAGGTCACCCAAAATAAAAAAATAAAAAAAATTGTTCCTTCTCTTGGAGTTTCCTAATATTTAAAGTTTTAATATTTGTTACTAAAAAAAATTAATACTAAAAAAACATCTTTACTTAGGTAAAACTATTTAGCTTCCTTAATTATGTCTGTGTCCGTGAACCTCGAAAAGTAGTCGAAGGGTTAACTTGTTATACGGAACCATTTTTGGTGCCAACATTTTCCCAATTTCAGCATAAAAAATGGCCGACCCCTCCGTTACCACAATAACTTGAGGTGTTTTTTGACGGATGACTGAACGGAATCCATGTATTGATACGGGGTACCCACCCGTGACTCGAAGGACTCGTATTATGAAACACCATGTATAGAAAATTGTGTTTTATTTTTTGCACTCTCCTCACACGAGTGTACTCATGTTTAGGGAAAATAAATATTATTTATTTATTTGAGGACGACTTACAGCTCATAAAATCATATTAATCAACCTTTAATGAAAAACATAAGGTACCTAATAATAGGTAGTATATATAGTAATAGGTATGGTTTGAATATTACTAACGTTTCCTAGCCATTTCTTTACGAATTCTATGGAATAAAGTCTTTGACTTTGGTCTTATTAAATGCAAAAGGACCACCAATACTGATTTATCTGTTTATTTTATTTTATTTTATTTTATTTTTTCAACAGAATCTACAGCTCTTAAATCTAGGTATCTATTCACTTAAAATTACTCTTAAAGCCAATAACAGATTCAATTTTTTTATATATATAAAAAAAATATTACGAAATAATAAATAATAATATAAATAATAATATAAATAATAATAATAATAGAAAGCCGTGATCCTCAACACCTGCCGGATAGTTAGAAAATTCTTGTCCTCAGACGATGATAGCAACACGCAACAAAATAATTAGTCTCTCCAGTAACACTTGGCACAGCCCGTGTTTTTGGATAATCCCCTGAAAAGGGAGAAATAAAAATCTAGAACAAAAATAATAATAATAATAATATAAATATTAATATTACTGTTTATTTACGAATTACTCTCAGTGCTATAATGCTCCGAGCAATGAGGCAGTGGTAAACGAAACATTAAACATTCATTACTCCTCTTGTGTCACGCTATCATTCATATGTGATATGTGTGATTATTTACAAAAGTCATTATCCGTGAAAGCCTCGGTCTGCCGCCCTCTCGCTCGACTTCCGAGACTTTCGAGACTTCCGAAAGGAACACAAAGCATTAGCGTTGACTAATGAACGCTTAAGAAATGATTATGAGGGTGTTGTGTGAACAGGAAATTAGATTGTCTTGAAACGATGCTACTTTTACGTCATCGTTGTGGGGTGCAAGCGATATGATAAGACATTATCAGGCAACTAAGAAATAATTTTGATATTGTATTGGTTTTTGGGTTGTGTGAATTACTAACCCTTGTGGTTGTAGATATGTGGTTAATAGCAATTACGCTCAGATACTAGACGTTTCATAATAATTTTCTTTGAGTATCTCAAAGAATAAAATTTTAATTTGAAATAATTCTTAAGGAGGTCTCTAGTTTCATTCAATTCTACATAAAACTATGTGTATCTAAAGGTGAAAGTTTGTACGTGTGTACAAACGTACACACGTACGTTTGTACGTGTGTATACACGTTATACACACGATATACGTTGGTATACGTTACTTTTTCACGCTGAAACGGCTAAGCGAATTTAGATGAAATTTGGTACCAGGATAGCTTACATCCTGGATTAATATATAAGCTACTTTTATCCCGGAAGAGTGCAGTTTTCCCGTGGGATGACTTATAGACCGCGGGTAACACCGCAGGGCGCAGATAGTTCATGATATATCTCGAAAAATTCCAATTTTTAACCTGGCAACACTTACAACAATAAATTGATCATTTATATCTATAAACTTATTTCCATCGATACTAAAAACGCCCTTTGTTTCTGCTAAATCCGTTCTCAGTTACAACAATTACCATTTGTAAATGGAAGACAGGTTTACAAAAAAGAACAAAGCCTTCCCTTTTACTCCACAATAGAGTATGGCAATTGAATATAGCATTTTTGCTTGTATTTCTGTAAACAGTATGTAAACGACGCGACTACAATTGAGTCAGTTCTGTTTGCTTTTGGCAGAGGATTGGTTTCGGACTTACAGTCCAGTACTTCGACTGACAGTTAAAGACATTTATTTTCAAAATACTATCTATAGCCGTATAACTTGCATTATTGTTGCTAAATGATGAATATGACACACATCCTACTGGCAGCAGTGAGTACAGAGAAGGAATAAAATGCGCTATTTTTTCACGAGGAAGGTGAAATCTGACGACCTTACAATGACGAAAGATAACTGATGAACTATATTTGCTAGACAAGAAATCCGAAGGCGTTTGAGCTACCATTATACAGCTAATTAGGTTCCCTTTTAATAGAAAAAGCCGTCACGAAGAGTCGTGTAGGCCTTTAAAGAAAGAAAGAATGAAAGAACGGAAAATATTTATTTTGTTTTACATTAGAAACAAAATTAGATATAAATAAAAGAAAATGTGTTATATTAAATTAAATCTTTACTACCTATTTAATGTGCTATGTGAGACGCAGAATGCTCGTTAGGTTTTCGGGTTCCTATCCCTAGCAGCTTCCCTCGTTGTGTATGTAGCGCGGCCGTGTGTCTCGGTATCCGATTCATCTGTATTCAGCGACGTTTTTTCCTCCCACGATTGGGATACAATCGTTTGCAACGTACAAATTGTTTCGAGATTCCTTGATTTTGAATTTCATTAGTTGCGTTGTCTACAAGTTATTCAATTTGCTGTCCTTTCCGAATTGATTTTAATAAATGGAAAAGAAACGAATGCAAATGTTCACGGTTCATTTCACTGTCCGGCTATTTGTCGTGATCATTGAATAAAGTTACTAGACTAAATTATCGTATTAAATGCTCATTTGTTGTTTTAATTTAACAAAACACAAACCTGGTAAAAAATAAATAACTAATAATAAATTTAATTGATTGATTTATTGATTGTTTTGTATCAGAACTTCCATTAATACTTTTGTTGTTTAATTTTTGTTCTAATGTCTTGTGTTCTTTGCCTGTCCTGTCACGAATAAATATATTTTTCTTTCATTCATAGGTTATTAGTTGTGTATATTAGTATTTTAGTATACATGTATATAACAACTATAGATACTTGTATGGTGATATATAATACGTCGAACACGTAATCGCGCGGCTAATGATGTCCACCCGAATGGAATCCATTAGCGAATCATTACCGTGTTTGCATAATGCAACTGTTTAATTGCATCACGCGGATGATAAGTTTGCTTGATTTACTTAAGTTATATCTACTGACTTAGGTCTAACCGCCTATAGCTTTCCACCTCGATAGTTTGGCCAACCGACTGAAATTATTTGGATCACTGATTTATGGTGCAGTACTGGGTATATGTGACTACTACGAATGGTCTACATCTTGATTAGTGGTTAACCCTGCCTGATGCAGGTCGTGGGTTCCATTCCGTCCCAGGACAAACATTTGTGTGACAAACATAGATGTTTTTTCTCTATAATTGTTACGTATTATATGTATGTATTTACAAAAAAGTATGGAAGTATTTTATCTGAAATGCAGTATCTCTCTGGAATCAATAGGTGAAAGTTACCTTCGTGCACTTGACGCATGCCTTCGAATTTTTTATTTTAAAGATACTTCTTAAGGTGTGGTTTGTGGACATTTCACACAGCATCTAGTCCCAAATTAAGCATAGCAGTACTATGGGATTCACATGGGACTATGAGATTCATTTCATTAATTTTAACACCTAGACACAGATTAAACATCTAATCCATATTTGTCACACAATTCTTTTTCTATGTCGAACCCACGACCTACAGCGCAGAAGGCATAGTTACTACCGACTGAGCCTCCAGGGCAGTCTTTTATGCAAATAGAATAGATACACTATTGCAATAACACATCGCTATAGCAAATACGTCTGACAGGTCTAGGCCCAATAACTCAGACTAATACCTAACAAATTATTGAAAAGCGACTGTAATGGAAGTTTCAGTTTGAGACAATGTGCATCGAAGCTGTGCCGCGCACAAATGGAACTAATCACTTAATGCAGGTACGACTGAAATATTGAGAAGTTTGGAGTTCGGAGAATGTATTAAAAGGGATTACCATTTGTTCGTATTTGATATTTGCCAGGACTTGTTGGTAATTTATTTGTTATACCTACTTTTTTTGGTATAAATAACATATTTTTGGTTGTCGGATTGATTTGAGAAAAAAATGTAAGCAGAGTTATTCGTGGGAAAAAATGGCAGCGATGAGAGAGCTCGTACTTGACACGTCTACGGTACCACAACATTGTGAAACACAAGGTGTCAAGTAGCTTACTGTGGCTTCTTCTACCCCTTTGCGGAAAAGGCGTGAATTTAGGTACGCATTGACGTTAGATGATTAGTTTTGAAACAGCATCTGTAATTGAGTTTTATCAGGATTTTGACATTGTCTTCACTGCTGGTGCCTCTGGAGCTAAGGTAACCATGCCTTTGAAGCTATATAAAGACAATTTTTCAAGGATAAAACACAAAAAAAAAGATAAAATACTACTTGCTGACAACAAATCCAGTTCACGTTCGAAAAAGAACAATTATTATATTATGTAGATACTATGAGCACTACACAGCTTTGCAAAGAATTCAACTAAAATAGATACTAGCGACCCGCCCTGGCATCTTGTTTATTTACAAATTAATACATAACTTTCCTTGTTTATTATACTCTTTCTATTAGTGTAAACCGTAACACAATTCGTTGCGTCATTTAGAAGAAGTGAGTGGTGAAACAGACAGAGTCAGATAGCGATTTTTTGATGTCCTTTAGAGATATCGAGAACCTAGTGTTTAGTCAAATGAAACACAGGTTTAAAAATACTTTCAGATACTGAAAAATTTATGTTGTATAAATAAATACATTAACAAACATCTAAATGATTTCCATAGTAGTGGTCCTTACTTACCAAAGAATTTGCTCAATAAAATCTCAATAAGCCAGTGCACAAACTGTTTGACTCGAGCTCTCTCGAGGACTGAGCAAAGTAGGTAATATCTCTGAAAGCTTTGCCGTCATACTGTTCAGGTGAGTTAGTTTATTAGTATGTTAAAATATTCTGCGCATATAGTATGGGAAAAATCTTTATTTAAAAATTTCTTCGTCCGGGGAAGAAATGCCACCCATAATATAGGTATAGTTTTATGTACAAGCAGTAGAGTATATATCTACTCTCATTTGATGTCTTCATGGAATTAAATTTATGAGAGAGAGATATGAAATGTGGCGTTCTATTTCATCTGTCTAAGTGACGGACGCAATGTGACGCAACTTGAGCTTTCCAATAATTAAGTACCTAACACCTAAATCGTTATTCCTAATCATCTATTTGTATGGGCAGTGAAAACCCCAAAACTTCAAGTGACTCATCAACCCGTTCCATCACCGTACTCTGCCAAAAAAAAGTAGCTAGCTTCGATTTTAAATAGCAGCTGTTCAAGAAGCCTGTATAACAAGTGTCAAGGCTGTTTAGGAATCATAGACGTAAAATTACGCTATGCTAACAAAATAGATACTGGAATCTCCCTAAAATTAATTGACTACAAATGTTCTCCAACCACGATGAGCAAAATTGATCAAATAACAAATAAAAGTAACGATGTGAAACCTTACCATTTTCTACCCAAATATCTCATAGCCAACCGTTATTTTATCTAAACAATGTTTTGTATGGAGTCCTTCGTGCGCGTCCACCATCAAACCACGTCTTGGATGCATGACAATTCAATTTGTGCCCCAATAATATCGGATTACACAGTAATGGACAAAGAAATCCTGGTCGCGAGGCAACGCGCTTACCAACGTTCCGACTACGGCACGTAACGAAAATAATCGTCGAAAGTAAGCAACGATATTTTGTCTACTAAGTCACTCTGATGGAACTTAAGGGTGTCATCATGTCATTGATATAATTAATGAATTAAATTAATTTTATTTATTGATTCATTTAATATGAATTTTGACACATTTAATACTATTCCATTAGGTATGTCTTGTAACTATAGTTGTTAACTGATATAATATAATTATTATATATAATTGTAGATTAATGTTCAAAATATACAAATAAGGATATCACCTTACCTTCAGATTGATCAACAATTTATGCTGCAATCGATTATAGAATAAGATAAGTCGTCCTATTAGTCAACACTATATCAAAATCCGTGGTTTAGAAGTAAGCGGAACAGACAGGTAGATAACTTTTAGTAGCAGTAGAACTTGTGCTAAATTTGCCCGGAGAAGTACTGCCACCACACCTGGTAATCTGCCGCCAAGCAGTGATGCACTGGTGTTGCTGTGTTCCAGTGGAAGCGAGTGGACGCCGGCGAAATTGCAAGCGCATGAGACGTAACATCGCCTTCTCGGGGTGATGGACGCAACGCAATGCGACTTGAGTCATCTCATACTCGGGTGCAGAGGGCTTGAGTCGTATTGTTGTTGTGCATGGGCGGCGGTTACCACTTAACATCAGGTGGGTCGTCAGCTCGTTCTATCACCTACATCAGATAAAAAAACGACTTTGTTTTATACAATAATACAAATAATAGATAAAACTACGTTCAGTGTCCTATTCTGAACACATCTAAGGGTCCACAATAACAAGCACACGCGGCGCATCAAAGCATAAACCAGGGATATGACTGGGGGCAGTAAATTGCAGCGGCACTATTCGTTTTTTCTCGTAAAACGGCGGCCGGACACGCATGTTGTCCTGTGGTTAATGTAAAACTTTTTGACAATATATGTAATATAAATTCAATAAGAGGTATGTTAGTTTGCTTAAATATTAAAGTATGTTCGGTATTCAAAATTTTTTTTTCATTAGTCTTCTTTTTCACGCTTAAAATATTTACCTAACAAGGACAAGTTTATGTTATAATATAAGGGATCTCTGGGAATCTGTCCCGATTCAAATAACAAATGCACATCTTTTTCAACTAGAATTTTTAATTTAGTATGCCTAATGCGTCTTTTATTTTCATAAATGAAATGGTATAAAAGTAGTTCATAAAAATTGTGTACAGAATATTTTGTAAGAGAAAATGTTTGGCGAAACGAGGTTTAATTTTGCTGAAGTATGGTAGTCTTTTGGGCTTAAATAAATTCCTGAAGCGGTTTCAACATTGACGAGCGTCAGACTATCACCACTGGCTATTATTTACTATTAAACAAAAATATTTCATTGAATGTAGGTAGTTTGGAATAACAATTATATGGCATATTTTTCGTAAGTGGTTTCAGAGTAATTAAGCAGCAAATTGATAGTTTTTTGTGCAACCAAATATTATCAGCAAAGTTTTGAGTTCCATCAGTGTCTGCAAAGATATTTTAAAAACTTTATTATATTTTATCGATGTTAGAAAGTTACTTTGGAGAGGAGATGAGAGATGGGCAGAGATTAACACTTAATACCAGTGAGCCATCAGTTAATTCCATAACATTACCACATAGAAAAGCAAGCGCTGTGAAAAGCCATACCTACGATTTTACGAAACAGTAATAATTTCAGTTCTTCAAGGATTATTTAGATAAATAATGCACTAAGATCCACTATAATTTAAAATAAGCTGCATTTTCAGGTCGTCACTTTCAAATCCCACTCACTCAACTATAACTACAAAAAGCCACAATGGCAACTCAGACAAACGACCATCTCAAAGCTAAGGCAATAAACTGTCCGATTCACGTATTTAAACGCAGTTTAGTGCAAGTCGTTAACTCCGTTCAATCTGCTTAATTGGGAATGGTGGAGCCGGGCCTTAATGGGCTATATGTTAGGTTATGCTTTACGGCTGTCTCGTAAAGGTTTTGAAGGTTTAATACGGAAATGGAAGAAACAATGGCGGATCTAACGTGTCAAATAACTGTTACCTAATTAAAAGACAAAAATTACAAGAAACAGCGGTGAAATCGGTAAATGTTTAAAAAGTCCCGAGTGGCATAATTTTATTATTTGTAAATTTCTTATACTATTGCATTAAAACAAAAGTAATAAAATAGAAATACAATTCAACAATATTCATCTGAATAGTCGCTATTATGAACAAATATTTCTGAAGAGTAAAATAACGATAAGTTTCTTACTTCAAGTTTAAACCGTTGATTAGCCAAAAAGCTTAATAGTTGAGTAGATGAAATAACAGAATATAAATTTAAAATAGAGACATATAAGATAAACATTTTCCTAAATATTATTTCTAAAGTATTAAACTCTTTCTGTAAACATACTATTGCATTGAGTTCCAAGGTGAAAACTAAGCGATTCACGAAGGTAAAACGTAGATAGATCACCCATCCATTCTCCGTTCACCTTGCCGTTACCTCGCTGTAATGTATCGCAGTCTCTACGTAATATTTTCTCTACGTTTTCTTGAAAATCCACAACATGTGATTCATGCACCGTATCTAATCACGGCACACGTGCACGCTGCAGCTCGCTACATAGGGTTGAACATAATTTAACCCAATGTTTGAGGAGAACATGGTTGCCTAGTTACTATTAGTCTGATCTGTATCAAGGTAACATGTTTTTTCTGGAGATCGCTGGTTTAATGCCAGACGTGTACCAATGACTATTTTGGCTTTGAAAACTAATGTGCAAAACACTACGTCCTTAAAGAGTTCAAGGATACTTATGAAGAAACGGCGGCGTATTATAGAAACAAAATATGTGCTGAAATAGAATACTGATAAAGATGATTGTGACCGGAAATTCATGGAATCAGAAAATTGAAGATATGTGACGTTTTACAACTCGGATTGGACTCCCGCTTTAGCCCGGCGAAGATGGGTGAAATGACATAATTTCGGAGGTGATTATTATCTACGAAAGATGCCTTCCTCTGTTACTTAAAAAAACCTTTTCGTAAAAATCCTTCATCAATCAGAGAGAAAAATATTATAGACTGTACGTATCATATTTACTTTTAGAAACGTAAGAATAAAGATTCCTAGTGTAGGTGATCTACGGCGTAGTAAATCTCGTAACAATGCTACGTGTTTTACTACGCCGTGGGAAAAGTAGAACATAAAACTAGCATAACCATCCTGTAGTGTTACCAATATACTATGTGATAGATGATGCGTTTAAATTAGCTTCGGGTGAGATATCCAATCCGGATATAAGCAGTTAAAACTGATATAATTTAATAGCAAATACATAGATAATAAATAATAATATAAAATTTAATATTTAGTTTAGGAAAATAGTGTAAATTATATTTATTAATGTTTTCTCTGCTGAGTTTGTAGCAGCCCTAGTGAAGGGTTATGACAAATGGCATCCCAGAAGCTCAGTGCAGTGCAACCTCGTTTTTGCCATGTCGGGTGCGTGATTTATGTGCGATAATGCTATGATGCGATTATTGGTGTGTGAATTTGATATAGGAACTAAGATTTTAAGATGAAAATGCAACCTTATTTTTGAGTTAGTGATTGATTTATTACGGTTATGGTTTTTATATTGAAACTATGTGATTAATTTTAGAACGACATATTTTTAATGTGATTAAGTAAAGGAACAAGCAGCTGGCCCACCTGGTGTTAGTGGCAACTTCGACCCATAACAAGCAATAAAATTGGGTCCTCCCCTGCTTAGATAAGACAAGACCTAAGTCGCATCGTATGGTGTTGTTGCATATATTTTGAACGATTAGCACCTGGCTGACTTTGAACCAGCGACCTCAAGTTTTACACTCACTGGGCTACCACGCTCCCACAAGCATAACGTATAAACCAAGCCCCGCGCCACCAAATATTGTGACAGCTATAAAACAGAAGTAAAACAAGCCGAGTTTATAGGCCATCTACTCACCAATCTGTAATTACTCGTTCGTCAGCCAACAGATGAAAATTTAATCGTCTCGGTCTCATTATCAAACGGAAGTCACAATACTCAGACAAACAGAGAGTGCGTTGGCAAATATTGCTCAATATTAAATAAATATTATGTAAGTAAATAAATATTACAAAATATGGCATCAAACTGCAATGAAATCTTCGAATTTTACTTTTGTGCCAAACTTGACAAGTATCTACTGACGTTTGTCAATAATCAGGATTGGATAAGATGGAAATGTAACGATAAATTTATGTTGACTTTAGAATTTATTCTTAAAATGATGGCTGTAATTTTATTTTATATGAAACAGGTAAATGAGATATAAGATTTTCTTATTTATAACCGTATGATTTCTTTCTTATGGAAGAAATCATACGTGTAAAAATAAACGACTATCACTTTTTTATTAGGATTGAATTATTAGAGTTGTAGTCTCAATTGATTTAGCGTATTCTGACCTCTCATTTCTAAACTCTTTTCTTTTATTCAGAGTATCCTTCATTTATTTTTTCTTTCTTTATGTAATATAGGTTATAGAATGAGCTGACGGCCCACCTGATGTTAGGTGGTAAACGCCACCCATAGCCAACAGTTTCAAGATTCAAGTCTTCTCCACCAAAGTACGAGATGATTCAAGTCTCACTGCGTTGCGTCTATCACCCCGAGACGGGGATGTTACGTCTCATGCGCCTGCAATTTCACCGGCACCCACTTCCTTTCACCGGAACACAGCAACACGAGTGCATCACTGTTTGGCGGCAGATTGCCAGGTGTGGTGGCAGTACTTCTCCGGGCGAACTTACTAGCTCTACTGCTACTTTGGGTTGGTCCTTTAGCACCACCCAGGGGACACGTGTAGGGATTCAATGGGTTATCACCTACGGACGCAAGCAACGTCGACCATCTATTTTAGTTTTCTTTACATGATTACCTACTATTTGTTGAAACCTGTACTGTGCAGAAGATTCACACGAATGATGAGTTGTAAACTAAGACGTGTTTTATCTTCTTAGTTTTAATGGCAATCATTAGAAGGCTTTTTGGCTGATGACTCTGATGAGTTTGCTGTTTCTATTTTGTGTCGTGAAAATGGGCGGCATGATTTGCATTTATAATAATATAATAATGACTGTTATAAAACATTTCAACTTAGTGTTTATGTTTGATATATATTACATATATTTATACTTATTATACTTATTAAATTTGTGTCTTAAAACTTAGCTCTAGTTAGTTAGTAGTCTAGGTAGTTAGTTGCTGATATAATTTTAAAAAATAATAATAATGCGGTGATGAAATGATTCTAAAGTTAGCAATATTTTTTACGCTTGCTTTGTTTTTCATACAAGATATATAAATGGGTCTTATTCGTTGTAAATTCACTGCCAAGCCAGGACCACTACGCTCTCAAAACTGTATAATGTATGTAGCTTTTATTAACAACATCTTTATGAGAAAAGTTTACAACGGTATAGTGAGATTCATAAGTTTGCACTTCCTAAAAGTTTATGCCTACTTCAGTGCTTAACTACCCCACGTGCGGCTCTGATAAGGGGTGTCGCACATTTTATTTGTGCTTAAACCACATTGATGAACATTGTCTTATAGGGTGTTTTATTGTATTATCTTTTTCAATTCCGTTTACAATGGAAAACATTATAAATAAAATAATTTTAAAATTAAATAATTAAAATTGTCCAAACAGTTTTTATTAGTTTAAGTAGTGATTTTTTTTTCTTAGTTGAAAATTACTTACTTTTGGAGACAGTGTCTTCTGAAACAACATATGTCTGATGAAATAAGAGTTGATGTTCATCTGTGTCTGAATGTAATTGTTTATTATATGTTTATCTATTTACAAAAAAGTATAATTAAGTATTCCATCAGTTATCGGGTTCCTATTGCGCAAGCTCTCCTAAGCTTGAGGCTAGATAAAATATACACAAACATTCATTTCATTGGATTATAGTAGCAGTCAATAAAAATAAATGTTGGTGTTATGGAATTATTCAATTTATGTACTTATTTTATTTTTATTTTTTAAGCAGAATCTTCAGATCTCACAATAAAATAAGTGAATTCTTAAAATTAATCTTACAGCCAGCACACATTTAATTTTACTTATCCTATTGCTACAGCTATTAAATATATTATTATCATTATTATGTACGCATAAACACTTGTATTGATGTATTCGGGACACGCTGTAAATTAACATTACAAACAGCCACATAATATGTAGTATAGCAAATCCGAGTACCTACCTACGGCTTATCGTAACGTTAAATTGCACGTAATTGTTAACGACAGAGTGAAGTGCTAATGAGACTTTGTTTTGATGTTGCCGTTTTGACTTCCATCAAACTTGCGTGGTTTGATGGTATAATGGTGAATAATTTACGTTTCGATAGACTTGCTTTCAAACGTTAGTTAACGATTTGTTATTCTCTGTGACGAAATGTATTGAATTCGAATAAAAAGTAAAAACACTATAACCGAACCGGCTATGTATCGTTTTCAAGTAAGGACATAAGTAGGAAAAGGATAGCAAATTTAAGTATCTACCTGGCCGATTCTTAAAGGCTCCTGAAGGTGTGAAGAATTAAAATGTTTTATGTATTCAAAATCAGTATAAAAATAAATTTTGGATAAATTCACCATTTTAGTCCTGGTTGGCTCTATTTTGGTGCACTTGCTGAACTGAACTTTAGTAGTAATTAGCATAGTGTTTGTGCCATTACCTTTAAGGTACTACTGGTATATTGAGATAAGAAATAAGACAAGGTCAAGGATTTGTGCAGGAATAAGCTGTTTCTTTAATTATAACCACGATATTAATTTTGTATAGATTAAGCCCAAATTACCAATAACCCCATATTGTAAATATATACATATGTACCTCATGCATTTAATAAATCTACGTTACGTAAACAAACAAATTGCGAGTCTAAAACAGCATTAGTAAACGAAACCAATCCCTTTTCCCAAATAAAAAAACTAAAAACGCCCTCGGTATATTTTCAAAACGCTAAGGTTTCCCTTATTACGTGGCTTGGAAGCTATGTCGAGTAATAAAACAAACACACGTAACGCGATATTATGGGTGCGTGTACATAGAAACCGAGGGTTCCACACAAAAACTAGTAATATTTTTTACTTGAAACTTTGTTGTAGTACTGGCCTTTGTATTCTCTAACGTTCCCAATGCAGAAAGAAGACCTAGAGAGAGAAAGGGCACGAGAGCTCTAAAGAGAGTGTGGTACCTACTAATAATACTAGTTAGGTAGTATTCGTAGCTACAGTGTGTTGATATTTGATGTTTTGTGTTTTTTTTTTTTTTGCTATAGCCTAACATTTTACCGCAATCTCACCTGATGTTAAGTGACGATGCGGTCTACGATGTAGCATGCTTGCCTAGAAGATACCTATTCACTCTCCTCTTGAAGACCTCCAGATTATAGTTCTCGGGAAATACAGACGCAGGCAAGGAGCTTCACTCTTGGGCTGTCCGCATTATGAAAGTGAAAGCTAACGCTTTGTATCGTTGTGAGGTAATTGGACCAAGAAAGGGTGACGTGATGCCGTACGTCTGCTATTATCTATTCACCGTTTAGAGAAGTTACTGTTGCACATATATGGATTTGAATGAGAGGCCAGTCAATTATTTTATGTTAACGTCAACTATTAAGTACCGCCATTTTTGTGTTCACTGCCGAATACTAATAAAGCCGTTTCAACATTTAGTATTTCAATAAAGGAATTTTGATTGTATTTCTGTCAAAAGGAACCCTAAAAAACGGACACGTGAAGACCTTTAAAACGTCCCCAAAGGAAACGCAATTTAATTTTCGAAGGACAGTCTATTGAGTGAAATCCAAAACATATTGGACGATACAGAAAAATAAAAGGCTTTGATGTAATTCAATCCCTCTATTATCTGGCCCTTCTCAAAATATTATTAGCTTTATTTTCTGAAATTCTGTCAACATTTTAAAATATACGCTTTTGGACTTAGTTTTGTTTGGATTTTTCCTACTAGGTAAATCTGGCGTAAAGCATTCGCAGTGCAGTTTTTCTAGTGCTAAAACAGATCAGTTATGATGATAAACTTCGTTCACGCCGGCTTTCGCTTGGATGACAAAGGTGTTATACAAGTACACTGTTCCGGGACTATAGTCAGTTACGGCTATAGCAGTATTTAAGTTAAAGTAGAAGCCTTATGGGCGGTCTAACTGCAAAAGCCTTTGTTATGTTCGTGGTATGACCTAGATTTGTAATGTGAAGGTGGGACAAAGTTTTTGATTCACAATAAAAACTTCTTTTTAGTTTTGTTACATCCCAACCAGGCAAAACCAAACTTGTACCAATGAGTTGTTTGAAAAATGTATGTGCGCAGTACTACATTCTCAAAACATTGCACTAAAACATCTAGAGAAATTTTGAAGCACACTTTACAAAACCAGTTCGAAAGAACCAGTGAACGAGTAGCAATATTAGTCCTAGCAGTAGCTAGCCTAGCTCTTGAACAAAAGTACTGATCAGATTCATTCTCATTACTTATTTATTTCAGTAATGCTAAAAAATCTTGTTCCATTATCAGGCGCAGAGATAAACTTATGTTCAAATACATCTCAAAGTTGAAAGGAAAATACGATTGCATAACGACAAGAAAAAAAAATTGAGTTTTAAATAATTATATTCCCACTAACAAAAATTTATTAATTTTCATCTTTTGACAATACGGAACAAAAGTCACGTAAAACGATCCAAAATTAATTCCTACATCAAAGTTGTCTCATTTGACAAAGAGAATAGGAATTATTAAATTTTAATAGGCGCGATATCAACGCGATCACGCGTGACCATTTCAAAGGGAAAATTCCTTTTGACCGTTTCACGCATTACATTTTTCATTCCAACGCGTGTGGACTATGCTTTACACGGACATAATTGCATTTTTTAAATGATGCTAATTTGTACGCTGTGTTTTTTAATAAACGAAATTATAAAGAATTATAAATGCAAGCTTCTTTGGCCTGGTGAAGTGATGACTGAGGACTTGCCCTCTCCTATTCTGCGGTTAGAAAGAATTCAACTTAATATGGTAACTTAAATGTGTCACAAAAGTTTCAGTTTAGTTTTAAAATAAAACAAATAACTTTATTTACTCATAGCAATATTAATTGGGTACTCGTAGATATTAAGCCTGCTTTACCAACCAATTCTATAGCTAAGTATAGCACAGTAAAAGCTGGACAGATCATTCGTAAGAAACCAAAAAAACATTCACAATAGAACCAAGATTTTCTTGAAAGCCATTTGTAATTCAATTCTCACTCCCAAAACCAAAGACCTAAACAACTGTTTCAGCAACAGCATATAAACCTTCAATATTCACAACCAATTCACCGAATGCACGTGAAATGAACAATACTCGTATTTTGGGACCTTCGAAAAACAAACTTTACGATAATAAAACACTCTGTGGCTCTTATAGCCTGAGATTTAAGGATCAAAATCGCCTGATTGCACTTCAAAATCCTTCTACTCAAAAACTTCCACGGATTTACACAAGTGAACATTTCTCGTAGCTCTTAAGTAGACTTAAATAAGGTTTAGAATCACTAACCGTTTGTTTATTTGGGCGTAATGTTTGCAGAGTATTTTGACAATTAATCCAAAGGTTCTTCCATGTGCAAATGGATTGGATTGCTTCGAAGCCAAATGGAAATGTCCCGAGTCGTCTTGATTAGACAATAGATAATTGTGATTACCTGAATATATTTGTAAATGCGTCCATTTGTAAGGATTAGCGTTAATTCCGCACTCTTACGGTGTCGGTAAATGCTTTTACAGAAAACAAAATACTCAAATACCTTTTACTCAACGGGAAATTCAAAGTCAGATTTCTCAGTCATCTTCTATTGCGGTTATATACAAAACCTGGATGGTCGGATAGGGTTTGAACAGGCGTCAAATTTAGCAGTAAGTACGCGTGACCTTATGTTTAGAATATTATTGACGTTTCCAAGCCATTTCTTTATGAATTCTAGGGAAATAAGCTTTTTGACTTTGACAGATGTCTTAGAATAATTTTGAAATATGAAGCAATGGTAATTTCTAAAATTTTATAAATGAAAAGTTACTAATATTTACTTGCTTATTTATTTATTTATTATTATATGCAATGTCAATTAGAATATTTCATAAATAAACAATAAACATAAAAAAAACGAACAACACAAAAACAATAAAAAAAAAAATTGTTAGAAAAAAGCTTCTACTCGCTGCAGGAGTTTTTTATTACCAAATAAATTTCATAAAAAAAAAATTATTACCATATTGTATTGTACAGGTTATATCTTACTATAATAAACTAAAATGTACAATTTTTATCACAACAAATAGCCATCTAGAATCAGCATTGCTGTGCCCTAAAAGGGTTTATGTTTAAATCCTATAAATATTTTAGTATAAGATCTTGTTAACAATATAGTGCAATAAATTCTTTGAGTTACAGTTTTTAAATAATCGCGCTCCCTAGCCATTTTTGCGATATTACTAAATATATCTTTAGTCTAGAAATAATGTTTACATTGTCCCCAGTTGAACTAAAGAATATGAAGATATTAAGAAACGGACAAAGAAAAATTGTATTATTCAAACGGTCTCCTCATCCTGAAATAACAAGGAAAATTGAGCAAAATCAGCAATCATTATCTAGTGTTTAACGCAGTAAAAATAATTTTCGGAGTTGTGTTAAGCTATTTAATGGAGAAGGCAATACTTAATAACTTTGACATATATAAAAAAAAAACACATAACCAACGTAATTCGAAGAAGACTAAGACAATGTTTGATTCTAGTTTTCGTACATATGACTGGTAAAAGTCTAGGCACGGAGTAATTTTCCCCTTCACACCTCACATTATTCTCGGGTTAGATTTTCAAAACTGGTTATTATTCTCGCTTTAAATAAATAAATATGTAAATAGAGAAAAACACGTAGAAATTTATAAACAGGTTAACAATAATTATAACAGATGTTTAGTTATTTCTGATTGACTATCAATACGAACTCTAATAATAAAGATACACTGTTTAACATAAGGCAGGCCATGTGAGCAAAGAATTTACCATAACTTTTGAGTTTTATTTAGTACATTATATCGTTTTTTTCTCAAAATAGAGTTCACAAATAATACAGTCTAAAAATTTATTTTCATTTTATCAACATTAAAAATAATACTACTTCGAGGGAATAATGTTGCCATATCCAACGAAAAATTCAGGTTCAAAATATTCGTACGCCCAACGACAATAGTACCCGTGTTATTTCCCACTTCTTTTATCTCACTATAATAAGGGTGCCGACACAAGCGCGACTTTTAGCGTTAGCTATCAGCTACGCAATTTACATATCGGCCGAAACACGACTCGATCAGTGCCGTGTTTTGGCGACATGGCTGAGTCTTAGTTTTGCATAATTTTCCATATATAGTCATCGAATAGCACCTAAAAATGACAATTTATTATTTAAGTTTTCCGCTCACGGTCAATTCTGTCCTTACGGTTTAAAATCTGACTAGTTAGTACGCGCAGGCAATGCGTCGGTTCGACCAAATTGTGCGTGTGTGGTGCTTATCCGATCGGGGAACCGGATTGCAGAATAGTTACAATAGTAGTATAAATAGTTACAAGCTTGGGTAAATGACAATTAACAGATATCCTGAAATACCCAGGTACTCAAGGATATAAATATTTAAGGCAATGTCTATTGTAAACCTGCAAAACGAGGTAATTTTTCTAGTCTTGAGCATACTTTATTTTACCCGAAAACAGGTTTTATGCTCACCAGAGCATAAAGTCCACATTCGGGTCTCATCTTGCCTGTTTTTGTATGCCACCTGCGACACAGGGAATCTTAATGTTGGGGTATTAGTGTGTAATTGGTACTTATTAGTATATTTTTGAATCGCGGCTCAAAAAACCGTGAGTGTTGAGGCCCCGAGCTATGTACCAGCTACGGCTTCAATATCCTGGGTACGATATAGCGAGTTCATTATAAGCATAATCCAGCCTTATCTTCTTCATAGTGCTTTCTTTTCATTGCTTCTGAAGTTTCGTAGGAGTATTGTTTTTCATTGCTTTCAACTGAAACTGGATAAGATCTTAGTAGTTTCCTTGTGAGTATATGCTATTCTAGACGATATCAGCGAGATTTTATGTAGGAAATATTTTTTTTAAATGTTTCCTATATTCAATAGCATACGAAATAGTTATTGTCTTATAAATCGATTGGAACAACAAGCATAAACCATGCAATATCTAGCGTCAATTGAATCTGTGATTCTTTGATATAAGTCTTTAAATTAAACCAACAGCCATCGAGGTCTTCAAATTCAGAGGAATTCTTTTTGTGTGTGTAAATGAGCAAATGAGCAAATGGCCCACCTGATGATAAGCAGTACCCATTATCTATAAAGAGCAATATAACTTGGGTCATCCCATATGAAAATTACTTACTCATTGACAATTCCAAGCCCATACCTTTATGAATTTAATGAAAATAAATTATAAATTAAATTTGACTTGAAAGAAATCACGGCAGAAAAAAAAAATTATGTTGAACGAAAAACTTATTTGTTGCTATAGCTTGGATATGCATTGAACTCCAACCTGATCATTCTGTAAACCGACTAGATAAGCTACGCTGCGACCACGTGGCGCTATTCAACCACTTAATCCCCATCAAATGCAATACGGCTTCTACCGTTCTCCAGTAATTATGCTAAGTGCGAGCGATGCCGTAACAAAAACCCATGATTAATAGCATCTGAAACTATCAGTCTAGACGTAAATAATGTATTCTGCATGTTGCTAAATAGCCGTGATTCAGCTATTTTCATGTTATTTGTGTTGAATTGAGTAATATGCTATGCGATATGTGAGAAAGAAAGACGAGAAAGAATTTTTATGTTTTTATTATATATATAATATTATACATATAATAAGGCCTATCGTATGTCACTAGTATTGTTAGTTCTTTTATATCTGTTTATTTTTATGTATATGTGGTTTTTAGTTAAATAAGAGTTTAAAATAAGAGTTTTCTATTCTATTCTATTCTAACTTGCAAGAGAAACTCGTACTTGTAATTTTATAACTCGTTAATCCGATGTGCTTCCGGACCATCATGTTTAAACTTCAAAGTAAATCCGCCTTCCACTTTGCAATACAAACTGCTATAAACTGAAAATTGTATTTGATAACGTTTATCTTAATTTGTCAGAGCACGACAGTCTAGTAGAAATGGCGCTTGATTTTTCACATCTTATTACAAGTTTTGGGAATATTCAAATAAAGACGTTGCTTAGCTTTACCATCGGCTACATGGTCGCTTAACATCAGACAATGTTAAGCGACCTGTAATAATAATAATAATAACAAAAAAAGCAATAATACTCGTCACTCCACCAGATGCAAAAAATAAATAGCCAAGTAATGTTTAATATAGGTTTAAGTTCCTGAATTTTATTGTGAAAATGATTACGAGGCTCGCAAAGTGAAAGGAATTTTCGCTTATAGGAGTTTCTTATCAATTATTCCCCATAAAGTTTCGGATAGGTAACAGGCGACAATCTTAGCAATATATATACGTGTTAACTATAGACAAAAATGTTAAAAAATGTTGTTTTGGTATATGTACCATGTATACAATCATATTATTATGCACTTAGTAAAAAGCGGTTATTTCAATATTACAAGACACTCCAATTTTATTTATATGTATATGCATAGATAATATAATCCGTAGTTTACTACACTGTTGTCTTGACACAGAAACAATTTTTATGTAACTCTTTAAATGTTTTTAACCAACGATAAGTAATATTTTACCCGACTACCCCAGAAGAAAGGTTATGCAGTTTCATCGTCACCCATATAGATGGGTGAAGTTTATAATAACTATAACGTATGAGGTACCAATGTTGATGAGGTCAAGAGGTAAAATCACGTTGATTGGAATAATTCTCCATATCTTGTATTTGAAGTTTCTGATTTCCGTGTATTGGATGAAAAGTTGCGTGATTTCTTTTAGTTGAGAATCTGGAACAAATAAATAAATAATGGTGGACATTTCACAGCGCCATCTAGCCCCAAAGTAAGCTAAGCATAGCTTGTATAATGAAAACCAGACAACTGATATAATGCTTATATACTTTTCTTTTGTAAATACATACATATAATACATATTAACACCCAGACACAGAACAAACATCAATGTTACAAATGTCACATAAATGTTTGTCCTGAGTGGGGATCGAACCCACGACCTACAGCGCAGAAGGTAGTGTTACTAACCAACTGAGCTATGAGGCCAGTCAGTCAATATTTTTATAATTAATTGTAACTTAATTCACATATCATTGTGATTTAGACCCTCTAATGAAAGCATGTGCAGTATATTTTTTCAGATTAAAATTGACTTGTAGTTTGTGGATCATGGATTAGTGGAATCTTACCGTTAAAATGAAAGTCGAGGAAGCTGGGTACTGATTTAATTGGTAGAACCACCTGTTTGATTGTTCAATACATTGACCCAGGTTAATTTATTACTAGTTCTTTATATTATTATAATATATTCTTTTATCTTTATATTCTTATGATGTAGAAGAATATCAGAATTTTTTACACATGCTGGAGCAATTTTAGGCCTTCCTTCCCTTCTTAAGCATGGTGACCTAGTGGTAAAGACTCAGTTTCAATCCGGAGGTTACTGGCTCAAATCCAGACTAATATCAATGAAATTTTTGCTTAAATTTATGTGTGTACCATGTCCTCAAACATGAAGAATCTAAAAAATTGCAAGGCAATTGGCATGCCCTAGAAACAAAAGCGAGGCCATGCGAAATGAACGAAATAATCATTCTCTCTTTACGCTGATCCGAGGAGCCAAGGATACAATTCAATAGTATACAAATACAGACCTGTTTCATTAATAAGTTTGTGCATTAGAAATAGTCTGATTCTCTCAACTTCTAACGCGTAGAATTCTACTATGAAAAACGGCGAGAACAGCAGTATGCTGATCTGTACAATATGCATTATGACAAAGCTGAGAGACTCATGCGGTTCCTGAAACAAAAAGTGTTTATTAACCACTCATAAATTGTAACATTCATCTAAGTACTCAGACTGTTACAAGGATCGTGCTCGCGAAAAAGGAAGCCCTCCTTTTGGGGTTTATTGGCTGTTCTACCCATAGAGGGCCGAATAGGATTTGAATAGGCGTCAAACTTAGCGATAAGTACGCGTGACCTTATGTTTTGAATACTTTTGACGTTTCCAAGCCGTTTCTTTATGAATTCTATGGAAATAAAGTTTTTGACTTCGACTTGAGTGGTATTAATTTTTTTTTACTTTTTGATGATACCAAGTTTCATTTTAAAACGTACGTAAAAGAAAATGGTTTTAACAAGGACACTTGTAAAAATCTAGGACAAACACGAATGAAGTCTGCACTAACAATGTTGGAAATAATAGGTCATAATTTTATCCTGAATCCAGGTCAGGTCAAGCCTTGTTCAGTCTGCAGTACAAGTACGTTACAAATGAACCGTATTTCGTAAGAACTGTGTAATTAATTATTTTTAATTAACTTACATTTGTGACACAAATTAAATTTACAAACAAAATATGGAATTTTGACAGTGTTCCCATTTCCAAATGTATAACTGTTTGGAAATAATATATTTTTTTACTCATTCACGCTAAACCGTCTGTTTATTTTTTATGTGATAAAATTACGGAACGAGCCTACGAGCCTCGACCGATTCTGTGACTTGAGTCCTCCCCTACCAGGCACGACACGACCCAAGTAGCATCGCATGCGCCCATAACTCTGAGTGTAGGTGGAATATCTCATGTGACTGTAATTTCACCGGCAACCACACTTTTCAAACCAGAACACAGTAATGCGAAAGCGTTACTGCTTGTCAGCAGAAATGGGCATGGTGGCAGTGCTTCTCCGGACGAATTTGGCGTGAGTTCTACTGCTCATAATGGTTGAAATATTAGATTTCAAGATGATGACTATATTTAATAGCACCCCGGTAAGACAAAGGCAAAGCCACGGCAGAAGCTAGGGATTATAAAAGTATACCTTGCATAGTTTCATATTAATAAATTACTGAAATCTTGATTGTATCGAATTAAAAAAACAACAGGCAAATTACTTACAAGTCCTTCAAAAACAGATAGAATGTGGTATACATTGATGATCAGTTTTGGTGTGTTGCATGCCACACTCATGAAGAGCTGAAAATAATACATAATTATTTTATATATTTATTACCGTATTATTTTTTATTGTTAATATTCTCGGTATGCATATTAAACTATAACTATTTTTAACTTATACATAATAGAAATAGATTGCGTAAAAAGAAGTAAAAGATACACTCAAATTTTCCGCAAGTCGTATAAAATTCGTTAATATTTTAGGAAACTTGATAATTCAGGAATAAGAGCTTTACCTAGCAATGGGACAAAAATAATATTATTTAGTTCATAAAGCTCAATCGATCTGTGACACCAAGGTATATATTACCATTTTATGAGAGAAATGTATTTTCGTACCATATTTTTGTTTTATGTTGATTCCATTTCATAGCAATAATCACACGTTTGTATCATCGAAATTCGTCACATACATTTCTTTAATTAGCTTCATTATAAAAACTCACCGAAGCATGTAATTCTGGAGATACCAGCTCCAATAAATCAGCAATACTTTTGTATAATTTCAAACAAAACTTCACTTTATCCTCTTTGATAGACTTATTATCCTTTACATACAAATAAAAATTATCTTCCGGATTTTCTTCCAACCTCATTCGGAGTATCGTTAACCTGTATCTCACTGTATCAAATAAGATACATCTCCAAACACGATTTACATCTAACGCTATTGGTGATATTAAACTTATCGCATAAAGAGCAAAGTTGTCGAAACAATTATAGTAATTGCAATATAAATAAGTGTAGTAACCCCTTCCCACCCAGAAAGTAAACGTCGCCATGAAAATTTTGTATCTGTCCCAATAATAATGCTTCCTCCGTATACGAAGATAAATGTCGATTTCACTCAGCCTCTCCATAAATAGCCGCATTTGACTCTTAAAGAAGAGAATGATCAAGACTGAAGAAGAATACTCCACAAGCGACCAGGATTGAGACAATTCTTGGATGGCACAGCAAGTTAAAGTTGCATACGCGACTACCGTAACAAGGGTGATGCAGTAGATTTTGGCTGCACATTTCAACACTATGTTTTCGTCGTAGAAGTCAAAGTTGTAACCGAAAATTAACAGCACTATCAACATTGGTTCGTAGAGGTGGAAAATGTGTTTACTGTTCACATTGCCAACTTTTATTATCTTTTTAAACATCATGATTTAATTATTTTGAATTACGTTGGAATTTAATATGGTAACAAACGTACTAGCACGTCACGAGTTGTGAAAAATGTATGTAATTGGTTTTGAGCGAATAGTTACATCACTTGATTTCGCGTTAAGGACATTGCATTCGCAACTACATGTATTATAAGTGTATAAGTAGGTGAATTATCAATTCCATTTATCGTAGTTAAAGGATATTTTGAGCACGTAAATTCATATAGTTTTCGATCATATATTCTTGAATATGATACAAAGAAAACAACAGTATTAAATTTTCTCGATAGCATATTTTTCCAAAGTTTTTAAACTTTCAAAGTATTAAGTTCTTTATTCCATGACATTTTGCATTTAATGACAATTAAATTTATTTGAAGAAACTTTAATTTTTCACCATTACTTTTAAAAAAAAAATGGTTTTTAATTTGACTTTCTCGTCTTTCTGACAATGTATGTATTTTCGCATGCAGTCTTAGTGACCAATGATCATGCAAAGATTGACTAATTATACGGAATATTTTTTAAATGACCTTCGGTTTCATCTTTTTCAGTTGCACTATTGCATAGCCGCACGATAACAATATTTTGTTTTCATTGATTTATTATATCTGATTATTATCTACAAATTTCTCTGTTAATAGTTTCAGATATAACATAGTTCTGCATCTATAATCCATAGCGGGAGTATATCCAGAAATGTCAAACCTTATCGAGTTACAGACTGAAATGACGTGTGGTCACAAAATTTACAAAGGATTCCTTTATAATGCACCAACAATGTGGTTTCATAACAAAGGGTAGGCCTTTGGTTTTGATAGTGACGATAACGAGACAAACAATGTTGGCACCAATATTGACATAAGTCTGATGATTTTACTTTTTAGTTATGTTAGTTTTAAGCGCATATGTTTCGATGTTTTGCGGCTAAGTTTGTAGCTACCTTAACTTAAAGAAACCAATACTATAAAATAATTGATCATTTATTTAATTCGTTCGAGATGTTTTCATTTTATAATGTTTTCCTTCCCCGTTTTGATACGCTGTCGTGACTTTAAAGAACCTGCTTGACTTAGTTACGACGGCCAACCTTGGGACCTGTTAAGTTAATGTATGACGTCACAAATTCACTATTTCTCATTAAAAAACAATTCAAAAGAATCCACAAATATCTAACGATGCAAAAAACAGTGCAAATACTACTAAAACCAATTTCTGCAACAAAAACAACAATAAAAGGAAAACTTAGTATAAAAAGCGAAGTAAATTGTTTAAGACTGGGCATTAGTTGCGTCGACAATCAACGTGCTTGCACTATTAAGTTGTTATAGCCTTGCGAATCTTGTGGCGTGAAGCTCAGAAAATACGGATATGGTTGTCTGATAAAACTTGCTCAAAAGAGACATTCGTCCAGGATTCGCTGTCTTTTTTGTTGTATAAATCAAGTCGTATGTTTAAGATCAGAATAATATGCATATGTCTAAATCGATAAACATTGCAACGGGTGTACATAACATTTATTTAATGTGAAAAAGTTTCTTAACTACCAGATGGCCCAAAAGGTGGTAAGTGGAGGTTTTTACCTATTATAAATCAAAATGACTTAAGTTCCCGCCTATGCATAGAAAAACCCAAGTCGCATAGTTGCGCCCGTAACTCTAAAATGCGAAGGTGGAATATCTCAAGTGCCTGTAATTTTACCGGCAACCACATATTTGAGTCCGGAACCCAGTAATGCAAATTCATTACTGTGCATTCGTATTTCTGTGGACCAATGGAAAGGAGTGGGTGCCGGTGAAATTGCAGGTGTATGAGAGGTAACAGAAAATAAATTTAGTTAAAGCCAGATGGAGTTGTATATATAAGAAAAGAAGAAATATTAAGCAAATATGCCGCATCCAGTCTTCTCTGATTTTATCATATCTGGAATCTACCCCTCTTCTGGATTGTCGTTAAGTTGAATGATTGAGAACTTACGCTTTCAACTTCATTGCTTTCAATTTGTCTCACCTACAGGGTGCTGACATTTTGTGATAGTAGTTTGCAAGCACTTTTATTAATTGATACCATTTACGATGTGAAATGCTTATCTTTCAGTGATTGTTAGTATCAGAACGATTATACGGTGACCAATGATCTTACAACTAAGTGTTTTTGTGATTCGGAAGGCAAGTTAATAATATTAGTAGCTTCAATATCAAAATCCTTAGCAACCATCAGCAGATGCTTAAAAGCAGTGGAAATTATGCCGGATTCGTTCGCGAATTCAATGCAATTTTCAAAATCAAAATTCAAAATGTATTTTTACCATATAAAAAGCTTTTTTTATGGGTAGAGGTTACCGTTTTACATTAAGTAGGGCATCCTCCCGCATGCTCCGTAACTAATTCACACATAAAAAAGTTTATGTTGCATTCAAATATTTACGTTTTAATATTGTTATTTAATTAATTCGTTCTCACATACAACAATTTCTTATATAGCTGTTTTTTTTATAATAAATTAGTAGATACTAATTAACGTAATATTGTCTTTACATATTCGATTCTACTCTTAATCTATCAATCAAAAACTCTCAGAATCCGAGTTCATATTGCGTTCCAGTGTACATCCTGTATACCTCAAATGTACATCCTGTATCCTACAAAAGGAAATCGTCGAAAGAGAATCGCAGGTCGTATTGTTCAATGGAGTGGGCGCCGAGCCGCGCCGCGCTCTAAATAATAATGTATTTCTTTATTACATTATTTACGAGATGCACACTCACTTAAGTTGACAGGATCAGTCACTTTAACAGTAGGAAGTGAGAAATTCGAAGTGTTATTCTCAGTTGAGCTTGACACAAGTCAGTAGGTTTGGTATTTCATTATACAAATGACAGGAGGTCAAATGAATAATCTCAAAAATAGGTTTTTAGTGGGTGAGTGAAAGTTTATAAATTTGATTTCAGGATCGATTTGAACTTTGAAATCAGTTAATAAGTTCTCACCTACTTTTCAAGCCAAAGTAAGAAGTTATTTTTTGAAACCCATTCTCAATAGAATTATGGGTGAAAAAAACGTAAAAGGAAAAATATTGTTATACTCGAAATTTGCATCTTTTTGCTTTGCTGTTGCATCGAGATTTCACAAAATACTCGTAAACCTGTAGGTATAGACATAATGCCAAATTATCTTATTAAGATTATACATACCATGTTTTAAGAGTTGTATATCATACCAAACCAAAATATCCCATTAGGCGCGTCTGCCGTGTAACCATGGTCACTGCATGGGGACGTATGGACGGACAAAAGACAGATTCCCATATAATGACGACTATTATCCTCAAAAGACCACTTGTGTCCATTGTGATACAACTGTATCCGGAGCAATTGAGGTTCGATACTTCAAGTATCTATTCAGTGCTGCCTTTTGGGATATCGTGAATGATAAATAATTGTAATATATTATTATGGTTTCGTGGTTAGAAAAGGAATACCTTAGAAAAGTGTACACAAACCATTATTGAATAAAAAGGCATAGCAAGCCATTTGAAAATGAATGCAATTTATACTACAGGTTGGCCATCTGCTTGTTTGTGAGTTTATCATATAAATAAATAAATAATATCGAAACTGTCCGAACCAAACAGGTTAGGTGCGGTATACGATTTGTAATTCTTTGGCTTAACCTCACTTAGATTATTTAAATAGTATGAGGCACAATATTTATTACTTTAGTTTATGTTTTCTCAGTAAGTGAATTTGTAATTCTTTTGAGAAAAAAATATATAAAATATCTTCAATCATCAATCTATTTTTTAATTTTAATTCAAACGTGTAAAATGATACCTTCGACAACATTCATAGTACATTCATAGTATAGACAACACCTCATAGTTTGGCTACAAGTGAAGTATAAATTAGTATGTTGAGATATTGAATTTAATTGAAATTTATTGAATATAACAAAAAACTTCATAACATTTAATACCATAAAATTTTAAAAACATAATTGCTGAAAATTTTTCGTTCTAAAAACTTAACGGACCGTCAAAGTGGAATAGCACTTTTTTATCACAAAAGAACTATTTCCCCCACTCGAGACAATCCCCACTCGAGCCGACTAAAACGGAGATACTCGTATTTTCGACAAACGAACGAGTACTACGAAATTACCGTAATACTGTGAGGTACCATGTTACACAACTCAGAGGATCTAAGAAAAGTAGGTAGGTGCTACTGAGTTCCATCTACCTTAAAAAAAACTTACTGTACTCTATTCTATCTTTTGATTCATTTCAACGAACTACAATTTAAAGTCTTGGAAAATACTTTGATACTGTATTTTAATAGACTGTTATAAAAGATTATTATTAGGTCAATCGATTTGTCAAAAATGTATTTCACAGTGTTATAAGAGATTTATATTTCAAAGTTGATCTAAAAACCTTGAGTTGTGTAATGCTGTGTAATACTTTGAAAGTACTCATTGCTCAACTCACCTCTTTATGTTTTTCAGTGAATTTAATAGTAAAACCCGCGGTCAGCGGACAAAGAAAGTTAGCCGGAACAATTTTGTACTTCAGAAAGGAGTGCTGGATTACAATAATGCATGGAAGTTTCAGATATGGCAATTCAAATAAAGCTGGCTTCATTATACTTGTTTAGCGATATAAATCAAAGTTAGTTGAGTTTTGTCGCCTGAAAAATTATGTGCTCGATACTTACGTTACCTCTTTCTCAAAACCGTCAATGAAATCGTTGTGCTGAAACAGGCATTTTTTTATTTATTTCAAATTATAAAATATTATTTAAATTTAAAATTTTTAAACTTGCAATATGGAAGTCTTCAAGAGGAGAGTGAATAGGTTCCTTCTAGGCAAGCATGCTTCATCGTAGACCACATCGTCACTTAACATCATGTGAGATTGTGGTCAAATGCTTGCCTATCGCTAATAATAAAAAAAAAAAATTTGACACTTCCAAAAGCATGGTTACATTATCATTTTTATTTTCTTATAATCCAGAGATTTTACAATTCATACAATATATCCCGTCATACTTTTACCGTTTTTTTCTTGTATCAATATTATTGATCGCCACATTCGTACATTTTCAATCCCATTTCGTGGTTGCACTTCACCAACATTTGCCACATCTAGGTAGGTACTATATTACCGTTTACCCCATCCTAGGCAGTTGGCCATTCACAGTTCCAGTGCTTTAAACATCCACCACAAAGCTTTCAATTAAAAACAAAAAACGAAGACAAGATTATCCGCCTGCAGCACACTTCCCGTTTGACTTTATCATTTTAGATTTTTCGCTTTGAGGGTTTTGCACGAAATTAATAGAAAAAAAGTATAAAGACCCACACTAAACTCGCGATTTGGTGGTTTTATAAATTCGTCTGAAACGGACGTTTTCTACTCAATATATTTATACTAGTACTACTAATACTACTACTATTACTGCTCGTATAAACAAATTATATATAGAAGGTTTATTTTGCTAAGTGTTTTTTTAAACAATCTATTGCTATAATTTTTGCTATGTGATAATAAAGGTCCCTGTATATTTTAGTTTTATCACCTGGAAGAGATCGCTCTTAGCAAATAAGCATATATGCTAAGTTCATATGCTACAATTAGAATTGCTATTAAAATGAAAAATGCTGAAAAATAACGCTTTTACTGAAACACATCTAAATCACACCATTACCATGGCATGCAAAGTGACAACACCCTAACGTTGAGAAATGTATTTTTATCAGTAAGAGTGTAAGCCGTTTCTAAGAAATCATCTTAAAACTTCATCGAAAAACAGTTTACCTTCATTTTCCTACTAAACATTGCCCCGGTGAACTCTCAAGAAACATTCGTTCTACCAATAAATAAAGTGAAATAAAGACAATGAGGGCAGAGAGTAATGATCCTGAACAGGTCCAATGAATGTTTCACTTCAGGAAGATGTACATATAGGAGATACAAAATTACAAAGTAGCTACTTAGTCACTTTATTCTCTTAAAAAGTTAAATTGCATCTCATTTATAATTACAAGCTAGTTCTTAACAACAGTCTTTATTTAGATTGAGGGCAATTGATTGGGCAACAATTACTGATATTCAAAAAGAGGGCACTGCGTGGTTTATTCCACGATAGCAACTATTGGTATCAGTTGAATAAGTTCTGCCAAGTTTGTCCGGGGAAGTACTGCCACCATACGCATTTCTTTTGCCAATCATAATACCACCCAATGCCACCAAGCATACGTGTTACTGTGTTTCGGTATGAGGACCCAAGTCGTATTGCTTGTTGAGATTTGCTCCGTAACTTCTTCCCGTAACTTTATCACATAACAAATATATTGGCCGCTTTTGGAAGTGGTATTATCAGCTCTGTAAGATCCTACCCGTTCGCCGCTGTCTCCATCGATCCACCGTGATGAGACCAGATAAGGCGCAGACGGGATTGGCCGGTAGTTTTTCTTGCCTTATTTATTGGACTGACAGACAGACAAATGTGGGCAAACGTACAAATGGGACAGGTTTTTTTCTTGATCTTGTTACGTTTGATTAGGAAGAGTGAATTGGATGTTTTTTGACTGAAATATTTGTGGGATTAGTCACGTAATGGACCGGAGTGCGTTTTTGATTGCTTTGTGTAGACGTGTACGCGTCTACGTAGCCGTAGCTAGTGTTACGGCGTAGAATGGCTTGTAATAATTTTATGCGAAAAGTTTGTTTGGAAAAAAGCTACATCATACAATTTCTTAGTGGTGAGATTAATTTTGCATTCTGGTTGGAATGGCGTAGATGACAGGGAAATCTTGCACACATAGAATATATGAGATTTTCGTCTCAGAGTAAAAGGCCCTATATGAGATATAAGTGAGTGAGTTTTCCCTTATTTAAGTATGGGAGTAACTAAGTTCTACTATGTATTATATTATGGGCAGACGCTCATGTAATATGAAAGGGTATACTTAATATACCTCAATACGCTATCTATTTGTTTCAAAACCAATAATTTGACCAATAATTTATTATGATTTGATAAAAATTCACAAATTTAAACAATTATATATTTATTTACCAAATTGTGAAGATAGGTATAAACTGCACTTTGAATAAACTTGCTTAGCGAGTTTCTCAAAATGCAGTCCTTGTCTCTTCTGAAATTAGTTAAAAGTTAAGCGGAAGTTAACTAAATATCCTTCCTGTCATATAATATTTTAATGGACTTTCGCACAGTTAAAAACTTTATCTCATTTGTATTGCTTAAGAAACAGTTTCGTTAGGATGAGCCGTGAAATAAACCAAGTATTTATTAATATTTCTTCAGATGAGATCGTTGCCAATCGTCACCTCTTTTTTATAGTTTCTTGCAGGCAGGAAACATTGTGCCATGTCTGACGGGGAAGTACTGCTAGCTTATTTATGCCGCCAAGTAGTAACCCATTCTTATATGTTCCACTTTGAAAAGTGTGGTTGGTGAAATTATAGACATATGAGTCATTTTATTTATATCATGAAGTTATGGAATGACCCCTTGGTTAAGTGACAACCTCTGCTTATACAAAGTAATACGGCTTCGGTTCTCCACTACTTAGGAATAATAAGACCCAAGACGCATCATATGCGCCCGTAGCTTTAAGACGTGAAGGTGGAATGTCTCAAGTGCCTGTAATTTCACCGGTAACCACACCTTTTCAACCAAAACACATAAAATGGATGCATTACAGCTGGGCAACAGAAATGGGTATGGTGGCGATAGTTCCCCAAACGAACCTATTCATACATTAATTCTACTGGGACTACTTCTACCTTCACGTAGATTTACGTGCACAATACAGTAAAACGTGGGCTCCATTACCTTACATGAGGAGGGCTCAATCAGACATCTGCTCGTACCAAAATTTTATCACATAAAAATACATACATATACCCTATAAACAATAGGATATTCCCAATTTGAAACACATAACTTCAAATAAGCGCACATTCAACTCCAAACGTATCCAAATACCACTTGAATTATGCATGCCATAGCCAGGGCCAACTAGACCTCTAAACAAGATGTCCAACAGAGCGACCCTTCAAATGGACCTTGCGGCCACAATGTTGAGAACCCTTTACCGTGGTCAATATTTACGAGTATCCGAACAAATGTTGCGTGCAATAGAGACAGCGGAACGACTTCTAACCTTAATCACTTGAGCTTAGAGCAGCTTTTGGAATGTGCGGCATATATTCTCCGGATCAATTGGTGTTGTACTATTTAGGACCTAATTTCTATGATCGTAGAGTGGTTTGCGTGCTGTGAACGAATGCGGAAGTGTTTTTGAGTGGCTTTTGTGAGTTGATTTGCGTGGCGATGAATTTAAATCTCGTGTTTTTGATATTTCATTTTTGATACCCGTTGATGATAAAGTGGTGGCAGAAATGGGTATCGTGGCAGTACTTCCTCGGACGAATATGGCACAACTTCTACTGTTAGCTTTCAGAAGTAACTTTATGTAACTACCCGACTCTTACTTTGAAAAAGCTTAGTAAAACTTTACTCAAAGCGAAATTGAATTTGTGGTACAGTCACCGATAAAAATAGTTAAGAGGTATGGAACTTACAATGTTCCATACCTCGTTAACATCTCGAGCATCAGATGTCGCTTATCAGATCTGGTCAGATAATACCATGACCTCCATATTGTTACAAATAACGATGAAATCACAATACCGACTGGCCTCACAGCTTAGACGGTACTGCCTCTGCCAGTAATTATCTGCATAGTTAGTTCTTAGGTTGGATTCCCACCCAGAACATAAATTTTTGTAAGAAATATATAATAAATATTCGTCCTGTTTCTGGATGTTATGATAACTCGTGTTATATGTATTTACAAAAAAGTTTCACTTCTCTGATCCGGTTTTTTCCCATAGTACATTTTTGCTTAGATGGCGCTGTGTAAAATATCTAGCAATATATAATAGCAATATAATATGGCTATCTACACAGTTCAGAGCAAAATGTTCAAATATCGTTTGAAACTAAACTCAAACTCAATATAGATCTCACGTCTGATCTCAGAAATCATTACCCATTGTCTCATAATCCACGCTTGAATATTTTACATTTACGAGGAATCGCGTAAAATCTTTATGGGTATTGCCTCACGTCTCCTTTATGCTTCCTGGATCCGTGTGTGGATGGAATGGGATCAGATGGGTAATGAGGAGATTTCTTGCTCAATAGTTTACCAGATGATTTGCTCCTTTTGTTTGATTAACTGGCTGCCCTAAGTGAGAAATGCTTAGGTATATATGTCAAGTGTGGATATGAATGAAAGGTCTGCCGGGTAACCGGTAAACGAAATTCCAGTAACGTTCTCGCGTTTTATACAGCGTGTTCGAAAAAATATTTATTCAAAGCTGATGATCCATCCAATATGTTTTATGTCTTCACAATCTCTTTATCGAAAGCATGTCGTATTACAGCCATACGTTACATAATTTTTGAATCACGCTTTTTATAATGGAATTCGAACTGGCTTTATTTATGCTCTGCCTTCTGCGCTATAGGTGCGCGTGGGTTCGGTTCCCAACCAGGACAAATATTTGTGTGAGGAACATAGACGTTTGTTCTGTGTCTGGATGTCAATATGTATTTTATGTATGTATTTACAAACATTGTATAAGTATTATATCAGTTGTCTGGTACACATGACACAAGCTTACTTTGGGGCTAGATGGCGCTATATGGAATGTAAACCAATATTATTATAACAGATTAATGAAAAATATCCTAGTACTATTGTTTTCTCTTTTATATTGAAAAACACAAATAACCCACCAAAAAGCATCATTAGGAGGCGATAACTTAAAACGGTGTCGTCAAACATCCGAATAAGATGGATGCGCCGGAACCGGAAATGGTCCCAGATCGGCGCACGATCTTACCGTAACAGATTCATTTTTCACTTGTGTTGATGTGAACTTGTAGTTACAATGTATGAATATGCAGGGGACAAACTGCATTTTGTCCTCTCACTTGTCTCAGGTGGAAGTCCTCTCAGTATTTGTAATTAGTAGTACGATAATAGTATCATCACGTCTTTTGCAGGCTTCTGTAGGCATATTACATTTTATTATAATTACATACCATACAACTCTACACAAACATTTTACTAAGAGATGTGTTCTAAATACCGGCATTCAATGTTAATCTACTTACAGATTTTTATCTAAGATTTTAGATAAGATTTAGTAGAAAGAATAAAATAATAATTTAAACGGGTTAATATTTCCTAAAGATCCCTGAGTAGAAAGAATAAAATAATACTTGAAACGGGTTAATATTACTTAAAATGTTTTACAAACATATACACATAACACGAGTCAATCACATCTTTAAATGATACAACGTAAAGTTGCACTTGAAACTGCAGTAGCCCATATTATTTTGATCCGCTTATCACTGGAAAACATTTTGTCCGCTCAATGTGCAGTGCATTGTGTTCACAAAATCATTTGCTCTGAATAATGTGGACGCGCCCTCCAAAGGCCTGATGTTGTATTAAGTGTTTGTAATGCGATACATCAATGTCAATGTGGGGTCAGTACCTTTTGTAGTGTGCTTTCATTTTTTTTTATGATGCAAATCTTATACTCTCCAATCGTAATAATAATTCACCTATATTTATATTTATATGAAGACTGACATGCTCCTAGAACTGTAAATTCGAAGACATGTGTCAAGTGCACGAAAGGAGCCTCTTTGAGGCGCACTTAAAATCCTTTCACCACATGGTTCGAGAGAACCAGTGACTCGAGTAGATAGCTTTAATGTGTTTCGGTTTGAAAGGTGTGGTTGCCGGTGAAATTACAGTCACATGAGACATTCCACCTTCACGTCTCGGAGTTACGGGTGCATACGATGCGACTGGAGTCTTGCTGAACCAATTCGGATTGCTTGATGGGCATGCTTGATGGGTTACCCTTTAACAGCAGGGCCATCTGCTCGTGCAAAATGTCATATAGTGCAAGTTATATATTTACCTGTTATAATGTGTGTACTCTATCAATAAATCATTTTTTTGTCTAATTACTATCTGAATAAAATAATGTTAAGCTAAGCTATTATACCGCAACTTCGAGACTAGAGTTAAGTAAATCTGGCTCATTTGCCTCACCGGGTCATTACCCTCGTCACAGTTTAAGCAACAGCTCCACGTCTCAGTTTCATCATTGTTTTACAGCTTTTGTTTCGTGATGAAATTGTCTCAAAGTGAAAATTGTTGGAAACTATAGCTGAAGTTCAGACAAACGGAAATGAGCTTGGCGAAGTAGATGCTTCATGAAAATCATCGCTTACCTACATTAAGATAAATACATTCAGCATTTAGAACGAATAGAAACGAATTTTATTCTTGTGTTCTTGTTGTCTATACTTCAATGCTTGGAAATATTTTATCTTTGAAAGTAGGTATAGATATGACACATAGTTAAAATTATAAGTATAGGTAAAATTATACTTTTTTGTTAATTTGTTTCAATAAACTAATAAATAACTAATAATAATAAATACTTTCATATTTTGAACTGGGAGTAGTATTATTTTCATAAAAGAAAAGGTATCAGATAATTCCATATTCCACTGTAAAATTGAATTTGAATTGATTTGAAATTTTGAAGTGGGATGTGGAATTACTAATTACCTTTTCTATTATGAAAATAATGATTGATATAAAATATTAATACATTTATTTCCACGTTGTGCTTCGTTTTCTAGTTAAGTTATTCTATAAGTTATTATAGAATAAGAGATAATTATTTTTGAAATTGTATCACTTGGAACCGGAAGGAGCTTCATTATCATAATACAATGGTACCTGACACTACCACATCCCACCTACCCATAACTCATGCTTGGAGGAGGGACACAGTGCCACAATGATTTACACCCTCTTGTTCGATGCTAATCGAGTACTAAGTAGCGTCCTTGATTTATGGCGGAGGATTAAAGTATAATTATTTTGTGACGCCCCTGAAAGATACTGGTACGTTTGGCAGTAGACAAACTGTCGTGCAAAATCATCAGCCTTTCTAGTCTCTCAAACTTGATATAAACTTTCAGTAAGCGCCTCTGAGATGAATTTTCGGCTGCTTTTATCCAGTTTATGCTGGCCATTTATCACTAGTCATAGTCAGCGCTCTACCTGAAAACATTAATATAAATATAAATAAATAAGAATTGTCACGAAAAATAACAGAGTATAGTATATGAAAAACTAATTTAAACCTAAAATGGACATACTTTGATCAAAATTAGTCTGTCGTTTAATGTTGTATAATAAAAATCGGGACTCGATAATATAACCTTAAGATTGGTACCATCGTTACTGCTTCGAAAACAACATAATATCTATACTTTGCCACCACGCATTTATCAGACTGTGTGCTAATTGCAGTTGTCTGTTTTATCTTGCGTTGATTAATCTGTGATAACGTTTGTTAAAAATTAGGTAACTGTAATCTTCGATGGAACGCATCAACTTGAGCAGAATAAAAAGGTATTCAAGGATTTTTCAAAACCAATACAGCAGGCCCTAAATATTGTTCAAGAGGCATAAAAAAGGCAAATTTTAGTCACTTCGCTAAGAGCGCACGTTTTCCGAATCGTATGCTTCCCGCTATGACCCAGATATCTTTTATTAGCAAAACAAGTTAAATCAAATCACTTTATTTGCATATAACATGGTAGTATACACACAGACAGTATGATGTAAGGGTTTTATAAGGATGTAGTTAGGTACATAGTTCTCATGTTTTTGCTCATTAGAGCGTGCAAATGTTTCGTTTAGGATAATAATAATGATGTGTTATTAAAAGTTTTTTTTTTTATTAAAAATATGTATACTATCAGGATAAAGTTCATAGCAAATGATTTAGAATAACACTTATGAATATTCGTTTACAAAGAAACTAAAATGTCGTGCCTGTAGGCTGAATAGTACAATATGAAAAAGTTCAAGGCGTCTTTGACCAAGTAGCGGGTAAACCGATATAGAAGCGAAACACTTCGTGATAAGGCGAGCAAGACTTCATCCGCCGAAGACTTTTGTTCACTGACTGTCCAATCATTAATACAAATGAAAGATTCTCATTTCGCTCATCTCATTCTCTTAAACAATTGTTTTCGAAATTGTGGTTCTTTGACATGCCGGTTTAGTCTCAACGCTTTTCTTTAAATGTACATAATTTTTTTCAAATATTCGTTATTTTGCTTGTCAATTTGAACCAGCAACCGCCGGATTTAATTGCTGGACCAGGGATCCACCAGTCTCTATTACTGTAGTAATAAAATGACATATTATAATATGTCATTGTACTAGCTGTTGCCCACGACTTCATCCGCGTGGAATTCTGTTTTATCACGCATCCCTATTTTACCCCTCGGAAAAGTAGCCTAAGTTACTCCTTGTTACATCAGCTATCTGCCAGTGAAAGTCAAAGTCAAAATCGGTCCAGCCATTTCAGAGATTAGCCGGAACAATCAAAAAGACATAAGACAGACAAAAATTGAAAAAAAAAATTTAAGCTATTGCATAGCTTCTATCGCGGGCCTTGAGCGTGGAGACCGAATCCAGAAATTCCGTAACGAAAAAAACCTAACACCCCCCACTCCGACCGGCATAGCGGTGATACTTTTTAGTTTTTCCATCTATCGATAAATACCAGAACTTTTAATGACTTTTTGAAATATCACGCGCAATAGCTTTACCGCGGCAGTCTCCGAGTGCCACACGGCTTTTTTTTTGGTATATGTGCCGTGTATACATCCATATGCACTTAGTAAAAAGCGGTTATTTTTTATTACAAACAGACACTCCAATTTTATTTATTTGTATAGATATAATGTTAGTATATATAATCAATAGTTTGTAGAACTAAACTATATGATCATGTTGTGAAAAAAAAAGCTAAGAAAAGAAGCTCGTCTAGAAAATTAACAAGCGCGTTCCTAGATACTTTTACGCTGATAGTAAATTCCCAGTAGAAAACTCGAGCGCTTTAAGTTAAGTTGTTACACTCGTAGTTTAGATTTAGTTATTCATTGCCGTAATAAAGCTAGTGTGAAGAATGTCTTCAGTAATTTAAGTTTTTCACGACTACCGTAAAACAAAGTCATTATAAAAACTAATAAGTTTGTTCCCGAGCTGCCTTAATATAGAGCTGTGAAATGGCAGAGAGTTTTCGAGAAAATGTGAAAAACGTGTCGGTAATGACTTATTCTAAGTACAGCTGAGTCAGAGCTAAGTGAGAATCACTATAATAATAATAAATATTGGTGGACATTTCACACAGCGCTATCTAGCCCCAAAGTAAACAGTTTGTTATGGGAACCAGACAACTAATATAATACTTAAATACTTTTGTTTGTAAATACATAAGCATAATACATATCAACACCCAAGACCAGAACAAACATCTATGTTCGTCACACAAATGTTTGTCCTGGGTGGGAAATCGAACCCACGACCTACATGCGCAGAAAGTAGGGTTACTACCAACTGAGCTATGAGGCCAGGCAGTATAATGTTCTACGTTGAAGTAAGTGCCATGAGACATGTTTGTGAGCTCTACGTGATGAAATGCGGGTAGTTCTATACGTTTGTGTAACGCGATGGCCGCGGCGTGTTGTGAGCAATCAGCCATTTTACTGCGCTTTGTCTTCTTAAATCGCCACACAGACACAACCGGGATACAGTCGGGTTACTGTTAGTGCATTGGATGCCACTTTTTAAAACTAAATGCATGGCATAGATCGTTTAAGGAATGTAGCGGAAGAATTAAAAGGCTCTTGATAGACTGAATGTGTTAAGACTCAAAGAAGATTTCTGATGTCCACAATAGATAACTTGTAGTTATTCCAAAATTCTTCATCTTCTGATTCAGTTGTATCACTCATATCACTCCAGTACTAAAAGTACTAAAGTTGCGGAACTTGCAGATGGCCCACCTGGTGTTAAGTGGTAACCTCTGCCCATAACAAGCAATAAGACTAAACAAAATAAAAAACGGATCCGATAAAACGTTAATTTTGTGTTACCGTGTTGGTCCTAATCTACATCCTGGAGATCGTTATAGTTGAAAGTTAGACACATCAAATGCTCTGACTTTAACGGGAATATCAAAAGGTGGACTGGCCGCCAGTATCAGATTTTTGCTGGTCGTAAAGCGAGTGTGTCGCAAGCAGTCGTATTGTGGTAATGGCTCGGAACAAGGTTTAGTCACTCACTGGACACCGATCCTGGATTAGATTGCGGAAGGGATTTATTTTGGTAGTTTCTTGTAAAGACGCCTCCATAACTCTTTACAATTGCCAGCAAACGAGACAATTGTATAGAATAGTTTACTGAATTTAGTTTCCTCTGTCTGACTCATTTATTTTTGTTCACACTGGTGATACAAACTTTAGATTAAATTAATGCCCAACTGATTCCGTATTAGACTGGCAAGCAATTATAATATCCTATTGTCTCGCAAATTAGGTTAACCTTAAGCTATTTTCTTTGTTAAAAGCTCAGACGCGTTATAGCATTCAAACCCACATATTACAAGCCGTTGTCACTATCCTAGTGGCAATTTTTTTGCGAAATTGTTTATACATTTTTGCCGCTAAGCAATATTGCACATGCATTTCCGTGTTTTAATTTAACTGAGAATCACAACTTTCAAACCGGAACACAGTAACGCGAATGCATTACTTCTTGGCGGCAGAAATGGTTATGGTGGCAGTACATGCCCGGACGAATTTGGCATACGTTCTACTGCTACTATTTTATATTTGTATACATTCCATCTTCATTAATTGAGGTCTGGTGCTCGAAATCGGGATTAATAGGTATATCTGTAGTTATGGGGACAAGAAAGTGCTTAAACCAGACGGTCAATTTGTTCGGTCCGTCAAAAATATCATATAATTTTAACCAAATAGATCGGTAACATTACTGCTAATGATTTCCGCCGCTCATTTTCCACCACGCTCTCAGCCCCGAATACCGTATTTGTTTCAATTAAACAGGAGCACTATTTTCGATTATCAAGCTCCCAATGTAGGCACACAGAAATTGGTTTGCGTCGGGCCTATCAGCGAGACAATTATTTTCAGCTGGGCCGAAGGGGCGACGTCGGAACGCATCATTGTTGTCCGATTGGATGGTGTTACGCAGCAACTAGTACAGTGTTATTAATACTGGTAGCTCAATTGGTTTTCACAATAATTTGTGAATATTTTTGTAATGTAAATTTATATTTGTAAGTTTATTGTTGACTACATAATGTTCATTTTCATTGGAGTCACATTTAAGCTTGATATTTTCGAAAGATCTCATGTTGATCCCAAGGTTTATGGTCGGTAATCGAATCTAGACCCATTGCAATGCTGGAAGTGTAACAAGCAAGTTTACTACAGAGCCGGTATTATTGCTTAACACCGTCCCACAAAACCAGCTAAATGCAAATCGCTGATAATCCATTAGTGCCCAGCATTGTGTACAGACACTACACCGTACAGTGTACACTTCGCAACAATGTAGCCAAGTGGGGTCACTAATGACCCCTCGCTGCCACTATTAAGTCACTGTGGAAAAACAATCAATTTTATGATTAATCGCCAGACAGCAACTGGGTATGTTTTAGTGGAGGTGTACTCATCACCTGCCTCTGATGTGATTACACTGACAAGCCTATTCTCGATAGGCGAGAGGAAATGTAATAATATCTACTACGGTAGCCCGAAGCAGACAGATTTTATGTTACGTGATGTCGAATTTTTGTTCTCTTCTAGGCAAACAAATTAGGGTATAAAACTTAGGTTATGATTTGGGGTCCGTAATACTCAGCCTCCACTACACATACTCATAATTACAATCAAATGTGTTTTGATGAAACTGTAATTAAATGAAATAACTCAAATATTTTAATCAATAAAATACATTTAACTGGAGGCACCATGTAAAATATTTAATCGCACGAATGATGACTGCGCAGATCTGATCAAACTATTCAGTTTTAATTAAACCGCTCCTGCTAATTAGATTCAGTTGAACAGGGAATCTGTTTAAAAATTTGTATGTTTCACGATTAAAAGCGCTTGAAGCGCTGGATAATTCAGCGAATTGTTTTGATTCGCTGGATTTTATTAAAAATATTGTTGTACTGTTAATTTATTGTACATTTTTTCCCATTAATGTGCTATATTGCTAGTGACAGAATCTAAGCGATGGCAAACAATATACCTGCTAGTGAAAAGCTTTTATACTTGATACAAATCCATTAAAATCACAGTTGATTAATTGATTGACGATAACACGCAATAGAAAATTATTATATAAATCAAATACAAATATGTAGTCGAAATAAGCTTTACCATAGTCCTTAAATTAAGCTACCTTAGTTTTATGGACTTGACCGTGCTATAATTATTAAGGAGTCTATAAAGAGAAATACACTGAAAAAATATATAGGTCCTGCAAAAAAAACATATTATCATAACACATAATTTTTACTATTATTATTCTCGTTTTCAAAAATATTTTCCCTCCTTTATATACAGCGCTGCACCATCGTCATTCAGCTAACTTAATAGTTTCACTACTTTCAATTAAGTAGGCAGGGAGAATAGGTAGTTAGGGTAAAATGGTAGTTAGGACGGTAATCTAGTTATTTCGTCATCGACATGATTCTGTCATCGGGGACGTATATATCTGATGACTACGTAATCTTTTTAGTAGCGTCGGGGTGCTGTGTGATGATTTTTATGATGACTTGGACTATTTTCAACCAACGTCAAAAAGAGGAGGTTCAGATGCCGCTGTATCTTTTTGTATGGCTGTTCACAATACCTACCAAATGATCTGTCCATGGATTAAAGAAACCATGTTATAATTTTTTTGATAAAAATATACAATAATTATGTTTGATTAAAACGTTTTATCAATAAAAGGATACAAATAAAAGTCAAAAATTGTTATTATTCACACATTATCCACTTAAATCCTCCATATTAAAAAAAGGTTGGCGTTACCAAGAAAAATTATAAAAAACCATCATCCGTTCGAATATAAAATGCATGGTATGAAAAGAAAATGATCATTATATTGTCTCTAAAAAGTAACAACTGAAAATGAACCAGTAATTGTATTCAATGAGAGATAATCAAATTGAACCTTCGCTGGAATAGGATAAAGTCGATTTTGGAATATCATAAAGTGATAATGACTTTATTTCGTGTGTGATAATGAAGGAAGTTTAAAATGATAGCCCCTTCAGTAGTTTTCTTACAAATAAGTTTTGATGACTATCAATTGCTTATATTACCAGAAGTATTTTAATTTTACCCGGGAAATTGAATTTGTAGAATAATGGAGAAAATGTTTATTTGATTTTCAGTCAATGAAAGATTTTAGCAGATTTTTTTTAAATAAATCCACATTTAAAAAGATATCCACATTTTATAAAGTCACATTGATAAGCAAGCAAATATTAATATGCTTTGGTTTCAGTAATCTATTTATCATAAATTTTCGTAATTTACACGTGATTTGATAACTAGCGCCTCCAGTGATTTGAACGTATTTCTATCTTTTTTTTACGTTACGTAGGTGATAGAACGAGCTTACTGCCCACATGATGTTAAGTGGTAACCGCCGCCCATGAACAACAACACCACTCAAGCCCTCTCCACCATAGTATGAGATGACTCAAGTCACATTGCGTTGCGTCCATTACCCCGAGACGGGGATGTTACGTCTCATGCGCCTGCAATTTCACCGCCACCCACTCCCTTCCACCGGAACACAGCAACACGAGTGCATCACTGCTTGGCGGCAGATTACCGGGTGTGGTGGCAGTACTTCTCCGGGCGAACTTAGCACAAGTTCTACTGCTACTTTGGGTTACTCCTTTCGCACCACCCGGGGGACACGTGTAGGGTTCCGTCATAGGGTTATCACCTAGGGACGCGAGCAACGTGGCCCCCCAAAATCTGGTAGAGTATCATCTAATAGATGATTAAAAACGGTCCTTAGATAGCTCAATTTATTGCATTTGCGTTATTTATAATTTCTTCAATAATGAGTAATTTTAAATAATGATGACTATTAGCTACTTTGGCTTAGTTTAGTCACGTACTTTGGGATCCAAATTTTAATCTTGAGAAGAGATAGAAAGTACAAGTCAAGTTGACATTTTCTACTCATTATCCTCTTTAATTCTCCCTATTCAAAATCATGGTAGGTACATCAGTCACTTTGAAGATTTTGTCCTAATCTTCACTTCATCGTTGAAGATGAGGAAAAAGAGATGGAGATTGACAATTAGTTTTGAATGGACTAGTAATGAGCGAAAATTTTTATTGTTTTTTTTTATTTTCACACGTTTTTAATCTTTTTATATGTTTTCATATCACTTAATTGAATAAAGAAAGAAAGAAAGAAAAATATTTATTTTGTGTTACATTACAAATAAAATTCGAAACAAATAACAGAATACAAATACAAATACAACAAATAAAAGAAAATGTGACTTGGTAATAAAGGTTTATTAATATATATTTTTTAAGTTGGGCTAATTATTTAAATATCATTTCACTAACGTAAACTTTTCCAAAAAACTCGAATAATTACTTGAGCGAGGATGTTAATTTCATTCCGTCTCATGCCGAAACAGCGATAGAAAAAAAAAACATTTTCTGTGTGTCCATATTAATCTATAGTGTATCAATTTTCTGTTCAACTAAGGTGTTAAAACTTATTTCTTTACTTTGTTGGTTGATGGCCTTAAGTAAAATCCTCAACAAATTGGTCGAGGTCTCGATAAGTGGCAAGACATGGCCGCATTTCAGCCAAATTGCAGCTTTGGTTAATGCTAAGATTCAAAGACATAATAATACTGGAAGTGAAAAACCTCCGTGGATCGTTTCGTACTTCAGATGGATTAAATGTTTCTTGGATTAATTGGATGCATGGTTTAAACTCCTGTCAGGTAGAATTTGTGTGGTAAGCTTATATTACTTGTATTGTATTGTGAATTGGGTGTGAATAAGTAGTTTAAGTTCATCAGTTTAAATTTTTATTATGTATAATTATATATTATTAGAAATGTTAAACCAACTTCAATAATTATCACTTGTGTAAGGGAAGGAACTGGTTGCCGACATACAGCTAACGCTAGTTCGGAAACCAGGGCTATAACAAAATTGTATAATGTGGTTTACTCAAATAAAGTTTTTATTATTATTATTATTATTATTATTATTACACAGTTTGTTTTCGGATGATGGTGATTTGTATTATGCCACCTGATATGATTGGGAAATTGTTATCATTTTATCCTTATTTAGTTATTTATTATGTTTATAGAATATTTGAAAAGTACAAGTGCATTTGTTTGAAAACATTTCAGTTAGTAAATATTACAAGTAAGAATAATTACAAAATCATTAATTATTAAAAAATATAAAAGATAAAACGACTAAGTAAGTCGTTCATCAAGAAATTTCTGAACGTTAGACTTACGAGTCTGAAATAAGGAGTTCTTTCAGGAAGCAAACTCATGTAATGATGGTATTTAAAAAAAATCCTCTCCTAGGGAATAAACTAAATTACAAATGGATGAAGTCACAGGCTGACCCATTAGTAATCTAAATGGTAACTAAAATTTATGAAAATTGAGGTGATGTCCGTTCCAGTTTCTCTATATCAGGGATAACGCCCGCCTAACGTCTCACAAGAAAGCTTGTCTATAATCTTTTGAATGCGCCCTAACGTTATACAGCTGCCACCCCACTCGCGTCACGCGGATAAGGTGGATATTGCGTATTCGGATCTCAAGTGTTCATTATTATTCACTTGTGACGAGTACAAGTTTGACAGGCCTCGGTAACGCTGCCATCTGCGCATAGTCGTGGCTTCGATTCCCATCCAGGACAGGATTTGTGTGACAAACATAGTTTTCGTTCTTATAGTCAGTCTCGTAGTCTTTGTGTCTGAGTGTTAGTATGCATGTATGTATAAAAATTATTTATTTTGTGCAACTAAGACATATAGAAAATAAAAACAACTTAAAAAATGTAGGAATTAAAAATATTATTACTTATGTATTCTATCAGTTTTTCTTATTATGGGGCCAGAGGGGCCCGCGTGAAATGTCCGACAATAATCATTATTTAGTAAATTAGTTAGCTCACTCGGAGTTAAGTGGTAACCTCTGTCAACAAATTAATGCATCATTTCCAGGTAGACAAGGTAACAAGGCCCAAGTTGGATCTTATGCGCCCGTAACTCTGAGACGTGAACCTTGAATGTTACAAGAATGTAATATTATTTGCACAAATTCAAAACAAAACTCCCAATAATTAACCACTCGAACATCTCACCAAAAACACGAAAAAGTCACGTACATCCGTCGCTGCCTAAGAAAGCCAAAAGAGAATTCATTAGGTCGTTTCATACCACTTGAGCCACTCGGACTTTTGATTGAGGAAATAAAATGTTCGAGCAAAAATACCCTAAGTTTGGTGAAAATGCTTCAGAACACGAAATAAATGACAATAGAAGCGAAACTCTTTAACTGCTGAGTTATTTTGGCAAATTTATAGTATTCATGATTTATAGCAAGAATATTACAGGCACATGAGACATTCCGCCTACACGTCTCATAGTTACGGGCGCATACGATGGACTTGGGTAGTTGTCGTACCTAGTAGGGGAGGTCTCAAGCGGCGTTGGTTGTTATGGGCTGAGGTGGTAACCTGTGGTAACTTACCATCAGGTGGACCGTCGGCTCGTTCCGTTACTACATCACATAAAAAGAAAAAAAAATGTGAATGGAAAATTTTTCATACGCTCAAAACTAAAAAAAAGTTCGGAATTAAAACTCAACTCTTAAATGAACGTCTACACGTAATTATCAAATTTCACTTAAATAAAAATATCTCAAGGTGTTTCAGGGCAGGAATTTCTCACTACTGATATCGGCATTATTATCAACCATAATTAAAATAACAGTTGTGAAGAGACAAATTAAACTTTCTTGAGTTTTGAGTAGACTCGACAGTTGCACGACAGACATTCCCTTCTGTGTTGTTACATCCTGGTATGGGGAAAATGCTCCAGGACATTGGCTAATTCAAGAGGCAGAATTGTGCCTCACAATGTGACAGTAATGTTTTCGGGAACTTTACTGAGATCGTGTACGCTTTTATTAGATAAGAGGTCTCGTGTCTTCCCGTTCAGAAGAAAGCAATATGAATAATCGGTACTCTAGATTTACAGCCTAAATATCTATAAGATTTTATGTCGCACTCGTGTTGCTGTGTTCCGGTGGAAAGGAGTGGGTGCCGGTGAAATTGCAGGCACATGAGACGTAACATCCCTGTCTCGGGGTGATGGACGCAACGCAATGCGACTTAGGTCATCTCATAATTTGGTGGAGAGGACTTGAGTCGTTATGGCTGTCTATGGGTAGCGGTTACCACTTAACATCAGGTGGGCCGTCAGCTCGTTCCTCCCTCCAATCACATAAAAAAAAAAACATTTTTGTATACATATTTCAGTACAGATTATCTAGCAGAATATGTGATAAACATAGTGGATGGGATGCAAAATGTAACCAGTCTTGTTACGAAATGTCTTGTGAATTTTGCCTGCATCTATCCCCAAGGAGTCGATCATCCGTCATCCGCGACACTGCCTTAATTGGAGTCGCTCTGTTTCCAATTTAAATTCCAAATTGAGTCGCCTGTATCGTGAGGTTTCACATTTCCAATGATGGATTGTGTCTTTGATGAAAAGTCAGGAAATATATTAAAAAGAAAAAGTTTGAATTTCAAAATGAGAATTATTATGTTAAACATAACTAGATATACCATTAATTGGTTGTAATTACTTATTATTAGTTTTATTTTCAAAATTATATGTTTATAGCCGTTGGTTTCTTAGTAAATAAATTCATTAATATACTAAATATATTTTTTTTACATAATTTTAGGGTAAAGTGAGAAGCAGTGGTAGTGATGCACGTGGTTTAAGCGGAGGCTTATGGATATGGGAGGACTTGGTATAACTACTCCTAGTAATCCTTTAGCTCTTTGTTGCATCCACCACTCTCCTGACAAAATCAAGAAACATAATTAATTTCTGTATTGAGATTATTAAAGTTAAACTTAAAATGTATTTTAATTCCGAAGAACTATTCGTCTCTAAAACTGTCTAAACTAGTATTATATGCTCAACAGTATTTGCGTACAGACTACTCCCTAGTATCTATGATTAAAATTAATTTATGGCGAAATTATTAAAAAATGACTTTTTATTTTCATAAACTGACAAGAACGACTTCAAAAACAATTGTTTTATCCAGAGGTTAACTGTCAGAAAGATAATTAAAGCTAATCCCAACGGAATTCATTCGTCGCTGGCTAATTAACACAGAACAATAAGAGAAAATAACCCTATTTAACAAGAATAATATAAATATTGCAAATTATGCTTGATTATGCGATTAGCGCATTGTTTTGTGCGTAGAAAAACAAAACAAAAAAAAAAGATGTGTGGCACTCGGAGACTGCCGCGGTAAAGCTATTGCGCGTGATATTTCAAAAAGTCAATAAAAGTTCTGGTATTTATCGATAGATGGAAAAACTAAAAAGTATCACCGCTGTGCCGGTCGGAGTGGGGGGTGTTAGGTTTTTTTCGTTACGGAATTTCTGGATTCGGTCTCCACGCTCAAGGCCCGCGATAGAAGCTATGCAATAGCTTAATAAAATATTACTTAAATTGAATTAGGTAATGTGACGATTTTTCTTCATTTCAATGATGTGAGAGCAAGAGGTTCTTCCTTTTTTTATTATGTGATATAAGTGACGGAATGAACATACGGCCCACCTGATGTTAAGTTGTAACCGCCGTCCATAGACAACGGCAATGCGACTCAAGTCTTCTCCACTAAAGTACGCGATGACGGAAGTCGCATTGCGTTGCATCCATCACCCCGAGACGGAAATATTACATCGTTATGAGGTAAAATCTATGAAATATAAAAAAAACTATCAAAACACAGTGTACATTTCTGCACTTTATAGTTCTCTCAAATATAAAACACGTGCAGAATTGTTAATTCCGCGAAACTAAACATTTTTGATTATATCTCATTATTGCTGAGGCACACTGGGTATTCTGAAAATAAATAATGTGTCTTTAAACCGTGTTTAGAGAACACGCTTGTAATATTCAGGATTTAAGTGGAATTATAAATTTAACCTAAAATTTGTAATTTTTTCTAAATTCTGCCGCTATGCGTCACTTTTTCACGAATAACTCAGCAAAAATTTTATTCCTGAAACTCATGCCTAAGTAATTCCGGCACATTCCTATATAAAAAGAAATTTGATTTTGTGTCAAAATGTTGTATTTTTTATTCGATAAGGTTAGGGAATGATCAGGTGACCTTGCGTGAAGTGGTAAAATCTGACCATACCAGGCAATATGACTTGGGTCCTCCCCTACTTAGGTACAACAAGACGCAAGTCATATCTTATGCGTTCTTAAGTCTGAGACGTGCAGGTGGAATAAGGAAAATCATTATACTCTTGTTGTGATTTCAACCTAACCGCAGTCCTTTGGAGTTCGCGCACATAAACCCGTAAAACCAACTGAGATACGAACAGTATAAAATATTTTAATTATATTTTATCACCACTAAAAGCCGTGTAAATGAAAAACCGGTTTCCCTGCTTTATGAAATCGTAAAAAACTTGTCTTTTCTGTACTTTTCAATGGAACTTTTCATGGTTTGCATTGTTGAAATTTCATTAAAGAACTTTTTATGGGATGCATTGTTGGAATGAATACCTTCATTTTATGAATTTTACAGTCGGTTAATTAAGACAACTGAGTTCTTATTGAATACCTCTTTATTCATAAGAATGAAATATACCTTACGAAACTCATTTCGTAAGGTATATTTCATTTTTTAAATTAAATGTTCGTGGTCACTTAATTTTTAAGCTATTGCATAGCTTCTATCGCGGGCCTTGGGCGTGGAGACCGAATCCAGAAATTCCGTAACGAAAAAAACCTAACACCCCCACTCCAACCGGCACAGCGGTGATACTTTTTATTTCCATCTATCGATAAATACCAGAACTTTTAATGACTTTTTGAAATATCACGCGCAATAGCTTTACCGCGGCAGTCTCCGAGTGCCACACGTCTTTTTTTTTTGTAATTTATAGCAATCATTTTAGAAATTTGTATTTTGCCCTGGTTTTTTCTGTCTTTGGTGATAAATATAATTTTCATATTTAAAGTCGCAAAAATACTGCCTGTTGAAAATGAAAAAACGAAGTGTGTCAAGAATTATTTCCTATGCACTGCCACATAAAAAAAAAATGCCACACAAGCTGTAATTTACGAAAGGAGTTCAATTTGGGTTCTTGAATGTCACATGCCTTCGATTCTAGTAGCTAGTTCAATCATCGCAACTTTTAAGCGATAACCTCATTAAAAGAGATCAGAAACATAAATTCTATTGGAAATAAAAATTATTATGTATCTGCACTGTACATTACCACAAAAAGGTTTTCATAAAATAAAATAGACAATAATCTCTTGTGACATTTTGGATACCGTTACGGGAACCCTAAAACTTCTTGATTGCAACCCCTAACACTATTCAACAAACCGCGAATTCACGGAAGATGCGATTAAAAATTCACTTTATCTTCACCCTTTACCTTAAAGGGAGTAGTCAGGTGTGAAATTAGCTGAGTGCCTGTGCTTGCCACTTGTAATTACAATTAATATTTCCTTTGTGAATTATCTTTGAAGATGGTAGTTTTTTAATGCTCCTAATGCACTAAACGAACCTTACTCCAGTGGAAGGTCTTTGGAGTGTAAAGAGGTGAGTAGGTACACTTATCTCTGATATGATAACAGGTAGGTAAGTAAGTGAGATGGATTCTGTTAAACTCTTGACTTTTAGTGAGTTTATAATCAGGGTTATTGGTAACATCCTGACAATCTCTTAAGGCCGACTTAACTTCTTCATATAATGATATGAAGAAATGGGTATATAATATGCATTAGCCAACAGCATTTATTCTTGTTTTTTTTATAACTATTCATAGTCATAATAATAAAAAGCTGTTTCTTGAACGTTCATTGCCTTGACCAGTGTTCCCGCATTACGAAAATAACGTTTATACTTATCGGCTATGTATTTTTTAATTTGCTCCTCGATTCCCTGTATCAAGAATTACATGCATATAGATAAACACCACATAACATCCAAGAATCGAGAACAAACTATTTGCTCACCAAAATGTTCCCCCCCACGCATGGGATTCTCAATTAATCCTTCTTTTTTAGCTACTGAGCTGGCAAAAAAAACCCAGGAAACAAAAGGATGACCGAATAGTGGAACCAATGTAGAAATGGGCTTAAATATGTTTCGGGAGGTTCGCAGCTACCACGTTAGCCGTTGTTGGTGGGGATCAAAAGGTGAATGCCCTATTACTATGAACAAACTTTAATAACGTAACAAAGTGCTGGGCGTTGAAGGAACTCATAATGTACCTATCACTGCAACGTCATTCGTTCTCGCGCCATTTGCAAAACACGACAGAAACATAGTATACCAAATTCAGATGCACGTTTTATATTTATTTATTTTATTTTATAATTTAATCTCACGTCCTAAAGTGATGACAAGGGACGTGCTTGACGATTATATCATGATATAACGCATTATATCATAATTTGCTACGAAGTAAAATGGTTAAATTTCCGCTATATAAGAAACGATGGCTGAATATGTATTTAAGTCTGCATAGCATCGACACAAAAAAACTTGAAGGCAAATGTCTAGGGCACGCAAGGAGCCTCTTTCAGGTGCACTTTAATTCTGGGTATATATGTATTATATGTATGTATTTACAAAAAAGTATTATCACTATTACACCACTTATTTGGTTCCAATCTGGCAAGCTATATAAATATATAAGCTTATTTTGGCGCTACATGGCGCTGTGTGAAATGTCCCCCAATATTATGTAATTATGTACTATTAGAATGTACGTATGTAATTCTGTTTTATGTATTTAAGTACTGTATATGTATAAAAAAACTACGAATAACTCAGAAGTTGTAAAGGATCCAAATAATAATTGTTGTCTTACTTTGTGTCATGAAACATAATCTTTTGTAGCCAACTTCAGAGAGAATACCAATTTTTTGACCTACTGGAGGTTACACTGTGGTAGGGAGTGGCGTAACTCAGGGAACTCAGGATGTATTAGGCAAGACTACAAACCTAGATGTAGCGATTGCATTCATCATCTAGATATTGTGCTGTGACCATGTTTTAGGATTACAAGGAATTGTTTTTGCTAGGAGTGTACCTCACATTTAATGTTTGGCCTGAATTGAAAGGCCTCACAGTTCAGTTGGTAGTAACCTTGCGTTCTGCACTGTAGGTTGTTGGTTCGATTCCCACCCAGAACAAAATATTTGCGTGAGGAAAATAGATGTTTATTCTGTGGCTGGGTGTTGATATGTATGTATTTTAAAAAAGTATCATATCAGTTGTCTGGTTCCCATGATACAAGCTATTTACTTAGCTTATTCAGAGCTAGGTGGCGCTGAGTGAAATGTCCACCGAAATTATAAAGAAAAAATGTTGAAATATTGGTCATAACATTATGCTCGAGCCATATTCCGCTATATAAACAAAAGCAGGCAAAACTTTAGTCAGTATTAATTAATAAATTTAGGGTCAGTTTAAAGTTTATTTGACAGTTTTGGAAGGCATGTGTCAAACGCACGAAAGGAGCCTGTGAGGGGCACACTTTAACCGTTTCATAGTTCGACAGACAGCTAGTTACCTTAATAACAGCAATTTAACCAACAACTTTCAAACGGAACTCAGCGATACGTTGCGGTATAAATGTGTATGGTGGCAGAACTTCTCCAGACCAAGCACTGCCATTTCACATACAGTTAGTTCTATTGGTACAAACTCTAGCATATTTCTCAGCTCTTGTTCTTCATGGTCACCGTAAGCTATAACGAATATGAACGTATGTTTAAAATACAGTGACGTTGCACAGCGCTATGTAAGTTTTGTTTAATGGCGGATTTGAAGGTGAGGCGGCCACGCCTGCAGTTTGTTAAAATGGAGTTATTATGGTAGATTAGAATAAAATACGATAATAGCCGGTTAGTCACCTTTACAATTCTAAGTACCCAATGAGTTACCAATATATTATTAGTTTTGACATCGTTTGTGTGATGTGTGTCTGTTTACACACTGTTACATATTCGGATCATAGGTATCTATATCATCAAATTTTGATACCCAGATTTTATTACTTTAAATTATGTGTTGAAATTAATCAATGTAAAATCGATTAATAACATATTGGTGGACATTTTACATAGCGCTGATTAGGCCCAAACTAAGCACAGCTTATATGAGAACCAAATAACTGAAATAACTTGTTGAAAAACTTAAATAATTTCTCAAATACATACATTTTGCATCCTAATGATAACATTTACTATACAAAATTACCTTATTTTTATTCATAATTAGAATTAAATATGATGAAACAACATTCAATAAAAATAACAGGTATCTTAGAATTACTTAATCTTGCCGACAACCAATATTGATTTAAAATACTTAAATCATTAAATGATTGATACTCTGTAAGTTGATTTATATTGAAGATTCATTTTTCCCTACAAAATTAGATTTCCAAAACATATCATCCATTTTCATACAAATGCACATGCTTTTCCCAGATCAAGATGAGATCACAAGTCTTCATATAAAACATGTGAATGTCGGTTGTCTGTCACATTTAACGAAGACATGCAGAGATAGCTGTGAACGGAGCAATCAGGACCCATAGCGTTTATTGAAATCTCAGCCTTTTGGATACAGAGTAATTATTCGTACAGAGATATCCTCTTCCGTTTAATAAAGTAAAAAAAATAATAATAATAAGCCACCGTAGTCAAAAAAAAACATCTTAATGGGGTTAAAGGCGCATTTTTTTTTTTTTTTTGTATTAGGGTGCGATTGTATTGCTATATATATTGTGTGCTATTTGCTCGTTATGGTGCTAAGCATTAAAGCAATTAAGTAAATTTCGAATGATTTTGATAATTAAACCTAAGAAATAAATATAAAATTATTTTAATTTCCGTTAAACTTCAACCTATTAATGATTTTTTTATCGTTCGATTTAATATATTAATTAGCAAGCACATTTTTTATTTATTAAAAGTTAACCGTTGCTTTTAATAACAGTCGTTTACTTGCTGTAAAATATAACAATATCTTATTGATAACAATAAAATATTATCATTTATTAGCAACGCATTTAGAAGTGGTAGTGTTGCAACGTCAGAAGTTTTTGTACAAAATATGAAAGAAAATAATAAATAATCATAATAATTATTAAAATCTCTGTATGATAACTACTCTATCTGATAGACGATTGTCACCGATATCCGAGAGGGCGTCAGTTCGTAAAGTTTTACGAGTGCTTCCGTGCCTCAGAACATTGCAATAGGCATTGGTAGGGGCGAGCAATATTGGGGTATGTGGCAGTGCCTTAATATGTGGCTATGCTACACGCTGCTTGATTGAATTTGTGCGTGTAATAATTTAGAGTTTTATTGTTGTTCCAATGTTCAATCATTTACACCGGGTCAAAACTATGTGTTTAAGAGCAGTAGAACTCTCGCCAAGTTCGTCCGGGGAAGTACTGCCACTATGCCCATTTCTGCCGCCAAGCAGTAAAGCATTCGCATCACTGTGTTCCGGTTTGAAAGCTGTGGTTTCCGGTGAAATTACAGGCCCATGAGACATTCCACCTTCACGTCTCAGAGTTACGGGCGCATACGATGCGACTTGGGATTGTCGTACCTAGTAGGGGAGGACCGAAGTCGCATCAGTTGTTATGGGCCGAGGTTACCACTTAACACCAGGTGGGCCGTTGGCTCGTTCCGTAACTACATTACATAAAAAAAAAAGAAAAAAAAAATGTGTATGTACTATGTGTATATACTACACTCGTATACCATTTGTATATACTAATTTGCAAAGTGGTAACGATCGATAATCTCATATATGAGCCCGGTGTTTATGTTTTATGCCACCTAACTAAACTACATGTCATATATATGTGATATGTAGTTTAGTTAGGTTGCCCCAGATTTTTACCAGACAGTTAATACAGGCATGTTCCGTTTTTAAGGCTCACGATGGCGGGCGCAATGCAATGCAGAATTTACTTTAACACGCCTCGCTGTTATTGTATCAGGGAACCTGAAGTTTTCGATTGGTTCCACCCTTAAGGTTGAAAAACGTTAAGACAGGTTATGAAAGCCAGGATGACCAAATCGTTCATTGCGGGACTCATCCGATCCTGGAACCGAAATAGACGATTGTATTACGTTTTCCATTACGTGTGGTTGTTAATATATATTATATGTATGTATTTACACAAAAAAGTATATATGTATCCTATCAGGTGTCTGATTCCGTTTTGTACAAGTTATACTTAGTTTGGGGCTAGATGGCGCTGTGTTAATTGTCCACTAATATTATTATTATTAACAAGCATGTTTCCTGGACGGGTAGGCAGATCACGATTTTCCATCGGCTAAGATCCTGACTACGTCTTGTGCTTCACCCCCTAATATCACATTCTACATACATGCCTGTCGGCTTGATTACAACTTTTGATTAATTCAGTTTCATTGATTAATGCATGTAAATTGATAGAATATAAATTCAATAAAACAAAAGAATTTATAATCAGCCCACAAATATCCGACATGCGTTGAGTACCTAAGAGATGACCCACCATGTATCTATGTTCTTACGTGAAGGTGATATCTTCAAATATGTTAGGCCATCAGCTTCTCTCAACATATCAAACACAAAAATAACAATGTACTTCACGGGAACTATTATATTCATATAGCTATAGTTATTGCTACTAAGTACCCTACTATCAAAACTAAAGAATAAATAAAAATAAAATTTTATTGTTTTGTTACGGTGTTTTGCACAATAAAGAGTGTATCTATCCAAAGAAAAGAACAGCATTTGACGGTAAATTATCCATAGATGTTGTGAAACCTAATTAGTAATAAAAAAATCAGTGACATTTTATGAAAGTTCTCGCTGTGTTATGAATATTCTCACTTCCAAGTTAATGAGGCACAAACTTAAAATCCTTTTACCCTCGGCACCCAACAACTCGTGAAAGGGTAAGATTAATTACCATTTTTGCTCAATTTATGAAGTGTTTGGACGAAATTCAAAGATTAATATTCTATTTTACTTGCTGTATTATATTTGATGTTACTTAGAAACGAAGAATAGGGATCGATTAGTTGACTACTGTTTTGTCTTTTTCGAAGGAGTTCATAGCCATATTTTTTATGTGATTTCACTGACAGAACGAGCTGACGGCCCACCTGATGTTAAGTGGTAACTGCTGCACATAGACAACAGCAATACGACTGAAGTCTTCAGCACAAAAGTACAAGATGACTCAAGTCACATTGCGTTGCGTCCATCACTCCGAAACGGGGATGTTACGTCTCATGCGCCTGCAATTTAACCGGCACGACCCTTCCACCGGAACACAGTAATGCTTGGATGTAGATTACCAGATGTGGTGGCAGTACTTCTCCAGCCGAACTTAGCACAAGTTCTATTACTACTCTGGGTTGTTACTTTCGCACACGGGGGACACGTGTAGGGGTTCAAAGGGTAGTCACCTAGCAACGTGGGATAAGAGGCGTAAGAACAGAACAGAGAATGACAAATAGAGCCTTTATTATGCGATAATTAATAATATTCAAGCAAAAAAAAAATTATATAGGCCTTCCTCATACGCGTTAAGAATACTTTTAATTACAAAACTTATAGTGACGGATAGGATACAGAAGATGGAAGGATGGGCAACAGTGGCGTGCTAGAGAAGAGGCCTATACTGAGCAATTACTGGCTAAAGATATCAAAAACACACAAAAATAAAATAAATTTCAAATTCGAGAGACGTGCGTTGGTCCGAAAATCTTGAAAGTTTTACGACTTTAAAAATACCATTTCCCTCAGTGTCCATTGAGAGATCTTAGGAATTATCCGTGTTCCCATTCAAAAATACGGTCATTGTTTAAAAAGTCAAAACCAACATACATTTGCGCGAACAAAGGCAGTAAAAACGGTTTATGGACTTGTTATTGCAGTCCCCGCGGACCCGGGCGGGGAACAAGCCAGAACAAAACTAAAATATTGTGTGGTGTCTAGTGGAATTGAATTAAACTTAAATTATGTTCAAGATTCATTAGTGATTGCCATCTGTTTTACCCAAAGAGTTACACAACATTTTATTATAATTAAATTAATTAATTTAATTAGTAATAAATAAATAAACATAATCTAATTCATATATCAATAATCACAGATTATAATAAATGGCAGTAATTCTGCCATTCTGCCTTCTGCGCTGTAGGCCGTGGGTTCGACTCCCACCCAGGATAAACAATTGTGTGATGAACATAGCTGTTTGTTCTTGTGAGTGGGAATCAAACCACTATCAAACCAAAATCAAATCACGACCTGCGTCGCAGAAGGCAGACTTACTACATACTGAGCTGTGAGCCAGCCATTTCTCATAAGGTATGGTTTTGCACCCGTTGGGGATCAAACTCGGGTCTTGTCGCTTTGCAAGCAGAATTGCTACCAACTTTATTAAGCTGTCAATATTAGAGAGCGTGACTGTCCAGTGGTAAATCCCGGGTTTTCAATTCGGAGGTCACTGGTTTAATCCAGAAAAGGATCAACAAGTTCTAAAAATGGCGAGAAAAACATCGCGAGTAAATCAGCATGTCCTAGAATCAAAATTCTAAGTCAAGTGCATGAAAGGAGCCTTTTTGAGGCGCCTTTTAATGTGTGGAGAGAGTAAATAACACGAGTAGTAAGTAGTGCAAGATCTTTTTTTCTTATACCTTGAACCATACACATAAAGCGGAGCGGTAGAAACAGATTTTAATGTATCCTATGAAAATCTTCATTCCCTTTGAATTTTAATATAAATCTCGAATCGCAGTTTATTAGCGTTGAATGAAAATCGTAATAAATGTGCGGATTATGTATTTGTTCTCATGGCAAAGGAAAATATCGGAACCTTTTTACGATTGAGACGTTAGCTGCCTGTTAAATTCGTGAATCCGTTTTGAGAATAGAACATTGGCTGTAGTAAATTAATAATGCAGATTTTTATGACTGAAAATAAATTTATTGAATATAAACGTAGCATAGTATAGTTGTATAGTAGATTTTGTTGCGTGTTAATCAGTCAACTTTTATTTAGTGTCGAACATGGAATAAGTTTTACTGCTGCTTTTTATTATATATTGTATTCGTCATTTATTTATTTGCAAGTAATTTCGACTGTGACTGTAGCACTGCGACACACTGTTAAAAAAATATAATTAAATGGCGAATATTTCATCAAGCGAAAACACTTTGTTTGGCAAATTGAGAAATATGACATAGGAATACTAATTAAGGTCAAGTGGTTCCGTCGGAACTACTAAATTACCAGCTCAGTGGGTGAGTGATTCTGATGTGCCATGGATTCTCACGGAGATGCCAAATTATCCTGTTAAACGAAACATTACCAAACTTGTGTAGAGTTAGGAAACTCCAGAATTGTATATTATATGGTCAGCTTACTTTATTATCACTTCTGAAATACATAATAGCAAGTACTCAAAGGAAATGCCCAGTACTTACGCGTTACAAAAATATATACGTCTTTCTCTAATCTACGACTACTACATTACAAATTTCAGTATTATTTTTAGCCGCGCTTAGAAAAAGTAATTTATATTAACAAAAAGGTGATAAATTATTTAATACTATCTAATTATTAGCGGTACATCATTAATATAAAAGGTTACTGAATTATATTTAGTTACCTTTCCTTATAAACCCAGGTATGGATAATAAATGACTGTAAAAATATTACAAAAATATAGCTTATATGGCTAGGATATAGTCCCAAGTATAGCTTTTTTAAACATTTTTTTCATAAAGACCGATTAAATCAAAAATAAACTCTTGGTACAATAAGCTCTCTAATACTCAGGGAGTAAACATTATTTGAATGTTCTGTCTAGAAATATATGTATCTACATCTGTTATGAACTACCCACCCACCTGCCGTCACTTCAGTCACACCACATCTACCCATCAGCATGACTCGTCTACTCTTATTCCTGTTTTTCATTGCACTGGCAAAGTCTGATCATTTCAACAAAACCTGCGATGGCTTCCAGGCAACCTTGGATCTGAAGGAAGTAATGGGTTCGTGGCACGTGGTGGCTATTATACCGGAGAAACTGTTCCCGGAAAGAGATATCAATTGTTACCGAGTGGAGTTCAGTGAAACTGATGAGGTAAGTTATTCAGTTTATCATGTTTTACATATAGGTACTAGTCAGTAGCTGTACTACCAAGTTCGTCCGGGGAAGTCCTATGACCATTCCCATTTCTGCCTCCAAGCAGCGATGCGATTCTGTGTTCCGGTTTGAAAGGTATGGTTGCCAGTGAAATTACAGGCACACGACATATTTCTCCTTCATGTCTCAGGGTTACGAGTGAATATGATCCTGTCTTACCTGACGACCCAATTCGTATTGCTTGTTATGGGTAGAGGTTACCATTGTGGACCAGGTGGACCATTTGCTCTTAATTACGTTAAAATACTACTTTCCGCATCAGATATACCCACAAAATCTTATTTAAATATTCAAGATGCCTCTAATGGGCAAGAATCTAACATGAGAGCCTAGGTGGAGTTGGTAAATAAAAAATCCTTCCATGCTATGCATCAATTGTTATAATGACATATACTTTCAGGGAGGTCTTCGTTGGTTGATGAACAAAACAAAACATACAGCAAAAAACGAACACAACAAGGAGACAGAAAGCGCTATAATGAGACCCAAAGACAAGGAAATAGACAAATCAAAGGATAAACGAACAAAAAGAGAAGCGCTGGAACAAGGGAACAGTAAGGAAGTGATGTCTGAACACACACAAGAACCTAATGAAAGCAATCACAAAAACAAACGCCGCACACCAATAGAATCAAACACACAAGGGATGATAGTGACGACCAAACACATTCAAGAAGTAAGGGACAGTAAACAGAAACGCGTCACAAGAGATACAGAAACGGTGACGATTGTGAGGCTAAGGTACCATACTGAGGATGCTTTCGATGTGTGGTCTAAGAAGGTGGCTGGGGTGGACGGGTGCTTTATGCAGGTTCTGTCTCTGGATGTTGGGGCCAATGACACTCGTAAGTGAGAATTAGTGTAGTAGTGAGAAACCTGAGTACTTGTTTGATAAATTAACTTGGATAAAGGATATACAGACAGCCAACACTCGCTCCAAGCAACTAAACAAACTTGTAATTGCCAAACATAAAACATCTGGATTTAAGGGATGTTTCAAATACAGTGCCTCAAAAATTTGGAATAATTTACCACCACCACTGAGGAATAAAATCAGTAACACCACGTTTAAAAAGAAATACAAAGTTATGCTTCTGAACAGACAGCAAAGAAACTTTGAAACGTCCTTTAAAGTCACAAATACTTAACTGATATTTATAACATGCTCCATTACACGTCAACATAAAGATTAACTCAAAAATGCAACACACACACACACACACATACACACACACACACACACACGCACGCACACACACAGACGCACACACACACACACACACCACACACACAACACACACTGCCCTCATACAACAAGCTGAAAACCTTTTAAACCATACATAGCAAACTAGAGTATGACGCACCGGCCAAAGACAATTATTAGTCGACGAAAATCTGTCGATAGGGGTACACTGAAAATCAGCGCTGAACAGATTCCTTGAATTTGATCAGTTTTTTGCTGAGCGTACTCCCATTGCTTAAAATATATTTTATTTATTGTAAAGTAAACTTTTTGCACTTTTTTTGAATATGTTTAATTCTTAATGTTACATATATCTACTGTTTATTTTAATGTTGGCTTACATACTTATCAAATATATAGATAATTTTATATTTTGTCTGAATAATTTAGTCTGGTACTTTGCAATGTTTTTTTTTTTGAAAATGTATTATTAGTTTAAGCAATAAATATTTTTTCTTCTTCTTCTTCTTCTTCTTCTAAATTAGTACCAACACATAATTTGTGAATTAAATAACATTACGTTTCTCTGCAATGGACTCTTTTATGTGAAGTACCTTCAATGCCTTGAATGCTCCTTGAAATTGCACGAAAGAAGCCTCTTCAACACGCTTTAATCCTTTCACCACAATTTTGAAGAGAGCCAGTAACAGTGTACATACTTCCAGATTCAGCAAGAAACCACGATGCAATGATGCAGCTTCACATGATAGAGACTGAGGATGGCCCATACCTGCTGCAAATGCTGTGGGGCAGATTGATCTCTGCCGTTATCTACAGAAGAGAACCAGTGAGTTGTTATTTGAGTTATTTGTTCACACTGAATTTCTTACGTCATGGACCAGTGGTCTTGTTTCCGGCCTAATGTGAGATAGTTTAAATGAATAGAAAATTTGTATTAAACCTTGATTTATATTCATCATTCATTGTTTAAAGATGGTACGTATGTTTAATTCTATTTGGATGATCAAAAATAAACTAATATATATGTTTGTATCAAAAGATATTACAAATCTACATGGTATAAGAACAGTTCGATCAATGGTCAAATTAAATTCGTTTTCTGCAAATCTACAACGAATTTTTTAAAAATAATGACATGAAAAATACAAAAATGATGTGAAATGCATGTTTTCATGCAGTAGACACTGCGCTACGTTCGTAGAAGTATGGCCATAAAAGTTACATGTTTTTGCTACCAGGTAGTAACGCATTTGCATCAGTGTTCCGGTTGGGATAGTGTGGTTGCAGTGAGAAATTATAGAACCATGAGACTATCCACCTTTCACATCTCAATGTTATCCTAATTTCCCACATTTATAAGCAGGAAAAGTATTATAAGCATTTTGTGATATTTCCAGTTTTACGTCTTCTGGTTTGACCAGCAAAAATTTCATTTAGTCCATTCAATTTATAATTTTCAGGGAGTGACACAAGATCATTTGAAGCCAGTCTTCCAGTTTATTGAAAAGTTACGTGGACCTCAGCGCCTTCCAAAGATCTGCGGTAACCCCATGCGTGACCTTTTGTTTCTTAATTAAACCTGATTATTTAGCTAATATGGGACAATATTTGACAGGCCTCACAGCTCAGTTGGTAGTAACCCTGCCTTCTATGCCGTAGGTCGTGGGTTCGATTCCCGCCCAGGATAAACATTTTTATGACGATATAGATGTTTGTTCTGTGTGTCTGGGTGTCAATATGTATTATATGTATGTATTTACAAAAAGTATATAAGTATTATATTAATTGTCTTGCTCCCATGATACAAGCTATGCTTAGCTCACTTTGGGGCCTGATGGCTTTGTGTGAAATGTCCACCAATATTTATTATTGATTTATTATTATTAATATGTATATGATGTCTCAAACTATAATAATATTATTAAGTGAATTTCAATTTTGTATATTATATAGCAGTAGTATAGTATATGTAATAATAATTTGCTCTTATTGAGTTATTTAATTCTTATTTAACCCTAAATCTTATATACCCGCTACGGTCATTCCGTTATTCTTTTAACGTTCTCTATTGTACAATAATCATTTTTAGCATAATAATTATTAACTATGTAGTTTGTTATAATAAACTTGTACAATATTATTATGGAAATATATCTGTAGATAAATTCAGTAGTCCTTGCTGTATGAAACGATTAAAATACGTTCATAACATACACTCTAGTTAAGTATTCAAACGTATTATGTCAGTGCAGCATCGAAATATGGAATGTTATATACTCTACTAAATCTTATCTTGTATCCAATATCGGCTTGTTTCCAGTAATTTCAGTGCATCCATTACAACTATCAAGTTAAAAAGCCATAAATTTAAGTTTCAGAAACGTTATTTGCGATCAATTCTATGTCCAGTGGGTAACAAATTTTGTTGCCTCACGCCATCATACACGAATAGATCGAATAAAGCAAAACAAACTGCTTTTAGGCAAAGATGAAGACGCAGATGTGTACCTCATATCGGCTTTATAATTTATTTGCCTACATAGAACTTTGCTGGTTTTTAATGATTGAGAACGATTATGACTATGTAATTATTCTTGGAGTGAAAAAAAAATACGCATGCGTTACATGTGTACACTTGTTACATGAGAGAGAGGTTATGAAGTATACAGAAATAGAAAGAGAGCTATGTATTCCGACACCACGGGAGTGAAGCAAAAGAGAGCGACTTATACACGATACAAAGCGAAAGAATAAGGTAGTGTCGCGCATGCGCACGTTTGTAGTTTTAAGAAGTTTCACTTCTATCACATGTAAGGTGCTGCTTGCGCTATTTTTTTAGCCAAGGAGGCCTCACTGTTCGTAAGGCCACTTCCATAATATTCCAATCATCCTGATCCTTGGAACTAACACACTACTATTTTACTTGTTACTTTAAGGTCTATATTAACTCACCATCCTTTTTTAGCCTTCTACGTCTACTCTCTGTCTCGGGCAGCTACAAGGCACTGTGTGAAATGTTCACCAATATTATTATTATTATTATTATGAACAAGTTTTTTTTTATTTATTGACTAATTTTAGTGTCCACAATCTCAACATCACCAGTGACCATGCACAAACTCAGTTTTTTTTTTTCTGAACTACTATTATTTAAATTTCCGCCTATCTGTTTTTGGTGTATACTCTTTGACCAGAAAATTCTATCGGTGCTTTCGTGACGGCACTTATTAACTGTCTTCTTTATTGCTCAGTCCAATGATAATCCTGCCGTGTGGTCAAACTTATAACGATATTACTGGAAAATGTTCCAATTACGTGTGATCGCATGAACATAAACTTTTCGTAAGGCATTTTGATTAAATATAAATAAAAGTCTGAATCAAGTTTAGAATTTTTAAAAGAACTATTTTCTGAGATTGAAACTTTGTGGGAGTTTGGTCCGATATTATTGGAATTCTATTCAAATCTTTTATCTCAGTTACAAATCAATGATACACCCGATCTTCGAGCTATTACTAATATTACATATTAAAGTTTTCGAAAAAACCTGGGACATCCCTAATGCCGTTGAAAATAAAGATAAAGATATTTATTGGTTTAAAAATATGAAAGCTATTAAGTTATTTGCAGTCAAAACATATGTTACCAAAAGTGATGTGGAATATTAGAAAAAACATAGGCGAGCCATATCTACATACTGAATATATATAAAACTAAATTAAAGTTTTTGATATGAACATAGTTAATGCTTAAGAGTTACTAAATTAATTCTTACATAAGACTGGCCTCATTGATCAGTTGGTAGTGACTTAGCTTTCTGCGTTGAAGGTTGTGGGTTCGATTCCCACCCAGGATAAACATTTGTGAGACAAACATTGATGTTAGTTCTACTAGACTAGTTCAGTCTCTGGGTGTAAATATGTATTATATGAATGTATTTACAAAATCACATATTAAAGTATATTCTAATAGTTGTTTGGGCCCCTTAAAGCCTTGCTTAGTTAAGGGCTAGTTGGCACTGTGTGAAATGACCAACAATTTATTTTTTATTTTGCCCAGCATGATACAATATCAGCACTTTTACCGTATAAATGAACTGAAGCAGACTTCAGTGGACAGACGAAAACTCCATAGTGACGACCTCCGGGCATCAGGTGCTGCTATACTCCTTTGATCGATTCCACGTCCATTCGACTCGAAAGGGTTACTTACGTTTACATTACGTATGAGTTTAGGTAAGGGTTGATTTAATTCGGATTATTTATTGTATGTTTTTTGTCCTGATTTAAAAGCAATGTTGTTAAAACACTTGTTATTTCTATTCGATGGTGTTAAGGTAATGAACGAGCAGATGGCCCACCAGATACTTGCAATTTGCGACTTGAATTTATGACTTCCGTAACTTTGGTATTAAATACCTTATTCACACCCTGTTGCTGTTATATATTATATATATTTCCATTTATTAAGGTGAAAAGAAAACTTCAATTATTACCATCGGGGCAGGGCAGACTTTCTTTTCATGTCTTGATTTGAGAAGATTGTTATAATAAAATATTTTAACCCATTCAAAAAGGAGTACTGCAAAATTATGTAATCCGTAAATTAAAATTTTCAACCCTTTCAACTTCACATAGGAGTTCCCATACCGGAAACGCACATTTTGGAGCCCCCTGTACGCGGCCGTGACGCTGACGCGACTGAATAGAGGGTGTTCCACTTCGCTCGTTTTATATCTATTGTTTATGCGAGGGATTGATGGAATACCTCAGTTAGGTAATGCCAATATGTGGATGTACTGTTTCTTCTGTTTTCAATTTAACCAGCACGTTCAAACCGTACCACTCAAAATAACCATAACCGAAATAATTATGGCGGCGATACTTTCACGAACAAACTCTGCAAAAACAGAAGATTTTTTAACGTTATTAATAATGACAGAAGACTTTAATTTGACACAACCTCTTTAACTGTGTTGGTTGGCAAACAAGGCATTTTTTACATTCGAGTCGAAGCTCAGAAGCATTCATTTAAGACTATGGCCCATCATTATATGATAAATTAATTGTAAAACATTTTTTTTTAAATAAGCTTTCATTTATTGTTTCTTTTTAAAATAGTACCTTACTAATTGTCAAGACAAATCTAACCAGCCTAAACACGATATGGCTGCTGAGGCTATTGAGGAGTTGTGTGGTGTGCAGGTGGCCCTGGCAGCATCAGCTCCACTTAACCATAATATTGTATTGTCGTCATGTTTATGCATGAATACCAAATTTCAGCCTATTCAGGCTACGAGAACTGGTTCAAAAAGTATCTACATGAATACGAATAATAAAAGTTTTGATTACTTTAAGAAGTAACTGAGCTACTTTCAGTATCTTCAGTAGAAGTAACTCAATTACTAGAAGTAAAGGACATGCCAACCTGCTAACGCTTGTTTTTTTTTTTGGTTTCGTCAATTCAGCAATATCAGTCAGAGATATTTGTTGCTCACAACATGTTGTGAGCAGAGCCGTTAGTTTAGTAAAAACGAATTAGGAATTATATCCGTGAGATTATAATAGAGTGACTTAAAAAACCGACATCCTCGATACAGCCCTGTAATATCTAAGATATTTGAAATATGAAGGTGTCTCAACTTCTTATAAGATAAGATTACTAAGGTAAAGTTACACGATAAAATAGTACCTTCAGTACCTCAGGCTAATCAGCCACTTTGATTGATCAAACTTTACTGACCGAATCCCAACTTTAATAGCTTCAAATCTCATCTTTACCTCCACACCGTGACGAAATTACGTCAAGTCTTTTAGCAATAAAATGAACATAAAGACCATTTTATAATAGGATCGTAAAACTGACTTCGGATGGATAAGGGTAGCCCCTGGAGGCACTTTTTTTAACTTAACGACCTTTCTGTATCGTTACTCAAATAGAATGAATTTTAATTTTTCGGGCACCTGATGTCTTGAAAGGGTAATTTTTGGATGAAAAGAAGATTAAGGCGAGGGTGAAATGAATGGGAGACCAGTTGTAAATGCTGGTTTCAAAAGCTAGAGACAAAAACATAGCTAATTCAATAACTAGTTACGTTGACTGGCCTGATAGGAACTCTGCCTTCTGGGTGTGGATTCGACTCCCACCCAGGACAAAGATTTGTGTGAAGAGCATAGACGTTTTTTCTTTGATGGGTGTTCAATATTATATGTATGTATTTACACAAATCACTATCAGTTTTTGGTTCTCATAGTAGGCAATGCTTAGCTTGGGTCGAGGTGGCCCTGTGCATTCCCAAAACGACCGTCAATATTGTCTTGTTATATATTTTAAGGAACTGTTTGTTCCCTTTAGACTAACCAACACCACTTCATTACTTCCATTGTTACATCCCGAATGTACTACGCTGGCCAACTTCAATTCATGTACAGTGAAGGCATATATCCTCTCGTAGCGCGAGCCGGTTTCCATGACTACCAGTGAGTCTCTTTTCTCTTTTTTCATATATCATCATATTCACTTAAAATTGTCTGTCTATACGTCCTCATTTGCCAACACAAAACAATTATCGGCGCAATCAAAGGACCCCGCTGTCAGCGACTAATTTGTCGCTCGAACGATTTTCAATCGGCCGATGGTCGCGGTTGGGTTAATGAAAAATCGCTCGTAAGTTGCGGGAAATCGCCCGGAACGCTACGGAAATATCTGACCGTATTAACTGAGTGGGTTTAGCTAATTAGGGAATTTTTGTCTGGATTTAGAAACACAAAAACCAATTGGGGATTCGTTGAACCCAACAAAGGCCCCTTGATTGAAACACGTTTCAGTTTATGGTATAACAAATTATTCTGGAGTGAAACAAGTATTTAGAGTGGGTTACCTTAGCTTCTAAATTTATTAAACTAGGTGAACTAATCTTAGTCTTAGAATTTGATGTACTTTTCAAACGAAAAAAAAAGCTTAAAAAATCTCTTTTGTCATAACTCACATCCTTAAGAAGGTAGGGGTGAATAACGCCATTTTCCAATTTCATTTTAATTTTCATGTAATCCAATTTCCATTTTGCTCTAGATTTAACAACATTAGCAACATAAAAACGTCCCTGGGTTGAATAAATAGTTAAAACAGTTGGCATCTTTGTCCGAGCAATTCAGGCAATGGTCCAATGAAGCGACCGTTAAATTTAATGTACACTAACCTGATGCTATAAAAACAGGTTAATCTCAATACACCGATAGCGCTTATTATGTTTAGTTAGGAGAAATATAGCTAAGCTTCGATATCGATACATTCTCAAAAGTATAATATAATAAATTACAAATAAAATACTCATCTACTATGTTCAAATCATCACTGAAGACTTAAGATGATGCAGTCATCGGTTTGTGGTACTTTAAATTTTTAATGTACGTAGGCTTACGCGTTAAGCAAGCTTTGTTACTTCTAATTGGTCAGCCAAAGTTGCAAGTGAAATATAATAAGCGTTGCAAAAATTTCAAATTGTTGTATATTGTGACGACAAAAATGAGTGAAGAAAACTTACTGCTAGCTAAGCGAATAAATTCGTAAACAGATATACACATAATATATAATCAATTGTAATGTATCTATTCAAAAATTGCTTAAAAATGTATCCTACTCAACCACAAAACATATTTGCAGACATAAAAAAAATATCGCACAAAAAAGTAAGTTGGAGTCAATAAGTCAAGTAAAATCATTGATATGACCAGGTGAATAGCTTGTATCGTTAAATCATTCGTATGTTTGATTGCGTTTTGGCATAATGTGTGTTTTTTATGTGATAAGTTTTGTGTATGTGTGTGTGTGTGTGTGTGTGTGTGTGTGTGTGTGTGTGTTTGTGTCTGTGTGTGCGTGAGAGAGAAAATATAAGTGCGATCATGGGAAAAATTGTGAAATAGCAGGCAAATTATAAACGGCAAACGAATTGATTAGGAATACACTGTTTTTTTGATTATTTAGAAAATGTTTTTTGAGTTTTGATTTTAATTTAAATTTTGTGTGAGGTTCCTTATCGGTAGTGGGATGTTATTCCAATATTTTCTTGCCATGTATCTGAAACTGCTTGCAAATAGTGCTGTTTTATGGCAGTGATATAAAACAGCTGATCTTATGGACCTCAACTGCCTTGCAGAATTTTCCTAAAATTATCGATACATATATTCGTAATCCTGACCCGTCACTAGTCGGAAATAAAAATCGTAAATGAAGCAATTCCGTAAGAGACCTCGGTGCGATTAATGCGTTTCGGGTACCCGCGTTTACTGTCCTTTTATTTCAGGTGGAAATGTTACATCCATGGTAGTAGTTAGCAGTTGGGGTCATTGACTTTACTTGACTTCATCGTTTTGAGTTTATCGTCTTTTTCGCAGTTTCTCCTAAAACCTGATTCGAAATCAAGGAATTTGGATGTTTCATTTTATATAGAACATTAAGCTTAAGAAGTAGTCATTCAAATTTAACCTGTTATCAAAAATCTACCCGCAACTTTCTTCAAAATTTTGTACTGAATTTTTTTTTTGGTTTTGGATTTCATATAATTTAATTTTGTTTTTAATGTGATATTGATTGTATTGTACAAAATAATATTTTTTTTATAAGTCTTTTAATCAAACAAATTTTAATAAAACATTTAAAAGTAATCCTATTCTAATGGTTTAACAGGCGACATAGCTTAAAACCATCCACTACTATTACTGCTACATCCAGCTACTGTTGAGCCATCATTTTTGAGTTTCAAGATGCACTCAAAGGGTCATGAAAAAATGCACGAAAGGATTTTCTTATTGAAAATTTCGTAAGACTTCATATTAAGTTTAAACTAGTTTTCGTGCATCAAACAGGATTTACGATGTCTTTAGAATATTGATTTACCCTTACATATGAAATAAATCAAATTACTTGGAAGGTGTGGTCCTGAATTGCAGTAACCTTGTTTGCGGTCAGGTAATGGCCCGGAAATAACGGACCGAGAGGTTTCTATCAGGGCAAATCGAGTTTGGAACTCTATAAAACATCTTGTTTTGTAGGCTTCTGATATAGTAATGTCATTATTTTATCCCAAAGTAAAATGATTTAAATTTAATAATTGTCTATTTTTTACAACTGACTGACTTGTTTGTGACTACATATTACTTGATGTATGTACCGAAGACGGCCCCGAGCAATCTTGAATTCGGAATTTGAAAATGGAAGTGTGTGTGTGTGTGTGTGTGTGTGTGTGTGTGTGTGTGTGTGTGTGTGTGTGTGTGTGTGACTTTATAACCAATTAACGAGAATGATTCTTCGTTATCTCGCACTTGCATATTTTTTTCAGTAATATTAAGCTGAAAGTATATCTTTTGAAATAAAACAAAAGATTTTTTGAAATCGGTCTATAAATGCCAGAGACATGAGGTAACAAACATAAAAACATAAAGTAACCGAATTGAAAACCTCTTTTAGACTAAGTTAAAAATATTTTTTAAAACGAAAACCATCAGTATCACGACATCATGTTTTAATTAATTAATATTTCAACAAATAATTCTCAGGAGAATGCACGACTTCAAAAAGACAACACAATAGTACATTGCAAAAGGAAATGAGCACATTAAAAGACATCAAAGATTTTTAAAAATATGAAAATACCATACCATTAGAATGACGGCTTGGAGCACTCCAGGGAGAGTATGTAGGAAGGTAGGAATATTGACTCTTCATTTCAAGGCAAAAGTCCCACAGGATGCCTTTCTATAGGGTTTTATTTGTGTTTGTTTGTTTATGCGGCGAGGTGGCCTACTTCAAAGGAAAATAGCGACAATTACTTTGGAAGGAAGGTAGCAACATTCACTTTGCTCACTTTTTTTGCTGGGAAGAAATAATTTTACAATTAAATTTGGTCAGTCAGTCAGACCAACGGTATTTAGAATATCTAAACCACAAATTACATATTTAATTTAAAATAATATACTAGTGATACAATATTAAAAATGTTTTATTTTCATAATCTATTTATCATATTAATTACATTTGAATTCGAGCGTGAATGCAAATATTTACCTTAACGAAGGTTTTAAAGGTATTCCATACAGATTGGGATCCAATGAAATAAATTACTTAAAAATCGTATTATAAAATCTTTTTTTTACCGTTTTGTGAGAAACTGACATATATTTGTCATGTAGCACATTAACCTTATTAGGTACACAGTAGGTCTTTTTCTTGTGAGGTTTTTGAATCCCGCTAATTATATTTTTTTTCAACAAGTTTATGTTTTAATTTGTATTATTTTTCTACAGTCCATTTTTAAGAGAGGTCATCTCAATCCAAGGCTTGCCTGGAAATATTGTTATAAGTGATATTTTCAAGTGATATGTTCATTGCAAACGTCATTTCTTTTTTTAGTTTGTCTATATTTTATATTTTTTTTATTGTAATTATGATGTGTACAACAAAGAGTCTATATCTATTTGTCTATAATATCCACATCATCGTCACCCTAGGCTCCATTGATCTCGCCGCCAAAGCCGAGCCGAAAGGCATCCGCCGGCGACTGGTTCCGCCTGCACGCACCTTTAATGAAGTAAAAACATTGTAAAGGACTGTTTAGAAGCGGAAACGTGTTCGTATATCTACTTATGGATTTTGAATAACTAATAAAATAAAATAAAATATACTCATGTTTGTTTTTTTTTTTATTAAGGTTAAAGTTGAATAAATTCATTAGCATCAAATCTCTTGGACTCTTGAAGAATTTTTCATGCGTTTACTTACATATATAACTACATAGATTCACGCCTCGGTCACCAAAGGAGTAGGCAGAGCTTCAGCGAGCCACTCTTCACCTTGTGGGTTATACTATCGTGGAACTAGACGTGACGAGCGGTGAGTTCTCCGCCGCCATTGCTTTCCCACGAATAACTCGGCTAATACTTTATTCCAGTAATTGATTCTTCAATAAACTGATAGCCATGGCTAATTTATACCTTCGAAATAACCATCAAGTTCGCTCAAACTTACATTATATGCGCATACTTTACATTCAAATGTGTAATTATCTTATATTATATTATCTTATATTTGTTATAAATTTTACAGCATACTATTTGATATACAAAGCAGTTAATAGGTTCGGTAACAATTCGGATAGAACTTCCGAGGTAGTTTAAAGGCCATTCATAATCTCTTCTCGAGTTAGCAACTATAGCCCTGCAGTAAGAACATCAGCCTCTATGTAAGGACTACAGCAAACCTTATTAGGTAAACAATTTAAAGAATTGAGTTTAGTGTGAACCCTCCCTTATCTAAAAGAATGAGTAATAATCATTTGATTTTTATTACGTGGAAATAGGGGTGAAAATGATGCGGCGAATAAGAACGTTTTGAGAAGGCTCTTGAGGAAGACAAATGGAGCACGGATGAATATTTTATACGGGTGTCTTTTATTTATGCGAAATGTTTTGATGCACGTTTTTTAATAAATTAATGTGAAATGTGTCTTCGGAGAGAAGTCTGAAAAAGTTTAATAAATCTTAATAATAAATAAATCAATATTGGCAGACATTACACTTAGCGCCATCTAGTCCCAAACTTAACATAGCTTGTTCTATGAGAAATAGATAACTGACAGCATAGATAATATCTAAATACATACATATAATACATGTAAACATTCAGACACAGAACAAACGTCTAAGTTCGTCACGCAAATGTTTGTCCTAGGTAGGAATCGAACCCCCGACCCACAGCGCAGAAGGCAGAGTTACTACCAAATGAGCTGTTAGGCCAGTCAAAGTAATAAATATACGTATAAATGTAAGCCGTACCATCATATATACTTTTCTCGGTACGCTTAAACTACTTGCTCATTTGTACTTGATGGCAGCATGTAGTTACTAATACTTTGGATTTATATGGATTATATATATAAAATTTACTCGTTTATCATTTTTTCTATTAATGAAATACTATTCAAAATCCGTTGGGTGACTTAGAAGAAGTAAGCGGAGAAATAGACAGTGGCAGGTAGCGACTTTGTTTTTATACTACGAGTATTTAGAGATGATTATGGTATAATAGGAGCCAGGCAAAATCAAAAATAAACACACGCATATGTTACTATTTATTTGTATTTTCATTTATAACAGAACAATAAGCATATCAAATTATGCGCAATGTATATTTTTATATATAACTTACTTAAAAGAAGCCATGTTATTTTCATCGAAAACAGTGATGTGATTTATAAAAAGAATATAAGTCTTAAATGTCTATCTCGAAAACAATTCATCGCAGAATCACTTCATAAGGCACAACTCTCAGGTGAACGCTTCAGTAAGTTTGTGACGAAATGCGGAAAAATTGTATTAAGGACTTATTCTGTGATAAATAAAACTCAACCTTAGGATAAGGTAAATAAGTTTCACAATGGATTAAATGTTAAGCTTGTAAAAGTTAGTACCATATCGCTTAGGCTCGCGATTACAATATTCATTTTGCACGTAGATTGCACTCTAACTCAGAGAAATAAGAGTTGTTTTAGGCTGGCAAAGATTGAAGAAGTTTTTGGTATAAGGAAAAATCTTCTTCGATATTGAATACTGAGGTGAGTTGGAGTTTTATTTGCGGGTTCATAACGATTTACCTTGTTAACTATTGCGCCCTTAAACGTATTGAGTTTATGGCATAGCTTGCCATTTTGCAGGTGTAATTATGTAAGTAAAAAAATGGGTAAAAATGCGATAAAATATGATTCATATATAAAATATGATATAATATTAATTATTACTGTATTACAAATAATTGTAAAAATGGCACACTGGAGTTTGCAGTACCTACCTATACATGTTGCAGTAGAATCACTAAATTCATATAATTGACTAGGCTGTTCAATAATAGGACAGGTTTTTTTTATATCTCTTGATTGAATGTAATTCATACTCATTGTAGCTAATTACGCTATTTGCGATATCGTTAAATAATATGACATTTCTTTTAAGGATAAGTAAGGTGTCAATATATTTTTTTTTTAATATCTTTTATAATACAATTCATTCATGAAAATTTAAAATTGTCGTACCACATTTTGTGTAATGATAAAAATTATAAAAAATAATATCATATAAAACATTTTACGGCTCACAGCTCACCCCTAATATTGTCAACGAAACATGATACAACAATATAAGGGAAATCTTCTAATGGTATATAAACCTTTAATTATATTACAAATTCAAAATTAAAACGATCACAAACGACGCTCCAAATCCAAAACAGATGGGTACAAGTCCAAATTGTCTCATTTCGTTATAACTGAGAACATTTTCTACGGCCAATCCGGATGGAATTTGCTCACAGACACCTGAGACGCGACGACAATATAATAGCTGAAAGTTTGAGCGAGGCAAGTAGAATTTTAATGAATAAGAATATAAACACTTTTGTTATTCATCAACCATAGTGCAAATAGTTTGTTATAATGACTAATATTTGTAAAGAATTACTAATAGTGTGAGCATCGTGGCCTAGTAGTACGGACCCCGAGATTCAATCCTAAGGTCCAGGTTTTTCCAGTCGTGCTTGAATGAGTTCTTTGCATGAAAAAGGTTTTGTAATACCAAGTTCTCGAAAGGATGAAGGAAAACATCGCGAAAGACGCGACATGTCAACGGTGTGTTCATTCGGGTAAGTAGTATACATGAGGACAAACAGGACTTACTTATTATATGTACATATATGATGGATACTATTTTGATACGTCAATATAACTCAAAATTTCCGTTCCACATACACCTTTGGACTTCAGAATCCTGTGCACACTTCCGTTTTCCATGATAAGTCCTTTACTGTCCAGGCAGTCCGACTCTGGAACGAAATGCCTGTCTTCTTCTTCTTCTTCGAGTCACCGGCTCTGTCGAACCAGTGTGGTGAAAGGATTGTAAGTGCGCCTCAAAGAGGCTCCTTTCGTGCACTCGACACATGTCTTCGAATTTTTAGTTCTAGGACATGTCGGAAATTTGTAGGAAATGCCTGTAGACATTAGACACGTCAAGTCCCTGCCCATCTTTAAGAACATGGTAACGAAGCATTATTTATCAATTAGAGCCTAGGTGATAACATTGTAGTTGTTTTTATTGCATTTTATTTTATTATATATTTTGTTATTTTGACATTCTTATTTCCTTATTAATGAGCTCATTTGATATATATATTACACCAACAACCCCTTCTATTACTGTTACATATCTGGTCCATCCAAAGGTTGCCTGGAATAAATTGCTGTTAGCGATAAGGCCGCCCATTGTATTACCTTAGCTTCAGTATAAATTTTTACGAAATGTCCATGTATGGTGGTCAATAAAGTATTATATATCTAAGTAGTTATATAACTCTATGTTAGGCTCATGTTGTTCAAATACGCATTTTTCATCATTTTATGATGCGTAACACGAGTCTGAATAAAAACCGTAATTAACAGCCGCAATATTCCTCCAATTAATTAGTATTATTCTTTTAAATCATTCATACGTGCCGCGCAGGGGGCACCACGGAACATGCGCAAACTGTAAACAGAGTCCAAACTCTGTAGTCTCAATAATCTTGATAAACATGGTCAAAGAGGAAATACCACAATTAAATTGAATTCAGTACAGAAATTGCGAATCCATACAGACACTAGGTACCTATAGGTACGGCTTTTTTAAACGACGAATCAAACATAGCAAAAAGTGTCAATAAATCTCAACGTAATGTCTCATAGACAAAGTTAGCATACATACTTTTTTGCCCTTTCACACAGCACCATCTAGCCTCAAAGTAAGCTAAGCATATCTTGTATCATGGAAACCAGACAACTGATAGAATATAGGTATACTTTTTGTTTTGTAAAAACATACATGTAATACATATTGACACCCAGACACGGAACATAAATATGTGTCCTGGGTGGGAATCGAACCCACGGCCTACAACACAGAAGGCAGGGTTACTAGTACTACCAACTGAGCTGTGAAGCCAGCATTGCTTTTATTTTATATTATGGTTTTATCACACTGGCGAGTTGCGAGCGTGTTTCCGGAATGAAGATTTGTGGGCATGCTCGAAGCGAGCACGCGACGTGGAGTAGGTAATATTTAACACTAGTCTATGTAACGTTCGTAACGCGGATTTAACGGCGTTATTTCGTCGCGCACAAACGGAGGATACGAAGCGCACGCGGCGCACACGCAGCGAATCGCCTCTCTTGGAATACAGTCACGAATCTCTCGTGTAATAGTACTCTTATATTTATTTATTTAGAATTAATTATAACACCTTAATATAAACAGAGGTGCCGCTTAAGATAAGTATCCACTACTCTTTCCTCACTTACTTCCTCGTAAAAGAACATCAGCCATCACAATCATGAGGCCATCATACCGCGCAGTCGTTGGCTATAATAAATAAATATTTATTAATAAGATAGTCTTGATGCGTAAGAAACTAACGCTACTGTTTATACTTTACTACTGTGCGTTACTACCCGCATAGGGTCATATTGCACATGTGGGGTAAAAGTGGGTCATGCCTATAATCTGTTTAATTAACATGGAAAAGCAGAGAAAGGTTCGATTTGATCCCTCGGGCAACGGCTAATGACGTGTTAATCTCGGATCGTTCTATATTGTTGAAAATGGATCGTTGGATCGTATTTGGATCCGATGATCCTATTTATTTGTTTTTCTTTTTAAAATGTTTGTGGTAATTTGATCGAAATTTGCATTAAACAATATGCTTTAACCTTTTGACACCAAAGTTAAATATTTGACAATGTATCAACAGTAAACAACAACAATAAAAATAAGTAGATCTACAATTAGGGGCAATATTACTACCAGGCTTTATTTTCAGCCTCAAATGGAACTCAATTTTGGATAGGAAGAATATGTATAATAAATTGAAAGTCCAATGGATTCTAAGGATATGATCGCGCGTCAAACGGCACAAAACCCGAAAATCAAGTAGCAGCTATTACTACTACTCATCTCCCTGGCTTACACCACTGTGGTGAGAATATAAAAATGCGCCTTAAAAAATCCGTTCACGTTTGTTTCTATGGCATACCGGTTATCTCAAGATATTTTCTTCATCATTGTGAGAACTTGGTATCGCGCAATTAGAAAAAATAATTGATGCTGTCTTGGATTTGAACCAGCCACCTCCGAATTGAAAATCGGTGTCGGAACAAGTAGGCCAACATGTTCTTTTATTTAATATTTATTAAGTTCAGTCAAGTGTGTTATAGAAGATTGAAATGTACCTCAAACTCAATTTATAAGCGTCCTCGCTACCTCTGAAGTCAATATAACTGGATTACCATTACCAACAATATTTACCAACCATCAAAACTTTTAACAACCACAAAATACCTTACTCCGTTTCATCCTTGTTAACCCTTGCAAACCTGAACCGCGTAACAATAACAAAATTCAAATCTTCAAAGGGATCCTCGGATTCTAGTCGCATGAGTGGTCACATGACAAATTGCCTGTCGGCGGAACTGCGCTTGCGATTTGTAGGACGCGATTTTATGTCGCGGTTGGCAAACAAATGAGTACATAGATAATGGCAATATTTCGAGTCTTCGGAGTCGCAGTTCAGAATTCATATGAAAGGTGCCTCTGACTGAGCGCTTCTATCGTTTCATTACCTTTACTAGATTTTGACAAAATACACTTTAAATTTCTTAGGTTATCCGAATTAGAAGTTAATGTCCATATAAAAAGTCATGTCTAGCCCCAAACTAATAATACACAAATTCAAAAATTCAATTCCGTTATATTTATTTTTAATGCTCTCAGTTGCATGAACCAACAAGAAATTATTATTAACTAAAAAACCATTTAAAATAATTAATTGATTTTACAATAGCATAAATGGACATAAGCGATACACCGCTAGCCAGGATCCATAACAATGTCGAATGCAAGCTTTGTATCCAAAGCTGCAATATAAGCTGCGACAAAAAGTCGTGTTCCACGAAAGATATCCCTAACAAAACCCCTTGCAATCTCAGGTAATGTATGATTTATGGGTTGCAAATAGAAAAAAATGCTTTCAAGGCAGAATAAGCCAAATTGTGTTGAATGATATTCGCGAATATAAACCATTTCCTAAATGTTATTTGTGAAATGAGTTATTATTGTAAAATGTTTTTCGTGTTATAAAATAAATAAGAAGTAATAATAAATAAAACGAACAAGTGCGAGTAGAATCATTATTTAATACGCCTCTTTCCTCAAGACTGAGGCCAAACTTCAGTACTTACCTCGTAGGTAAAAATTCCATGGGACCGTGGACTGTTTTCCTATAAATAATAACACTTTATTCCAGTAACTTATTCCATAATCAGTCAAACACAGGACCATTGGTTTCTGAAATTTTAAGATAACAATGTTGGAACATCACTAATTAAATCAGTATTATAGGTGTTTAAATTCATACACTGTCATCTTGGCTGGATTAAGATGAAAAAGATATATTGAGATTGAAAATTGATACAATCCAGTCTAATTTCACCAACTAATTATATTGAAGGGAATCCATACTTAAAGAAAGTGACCGAGCATTCAACGGGAAATAACATTTAGCATTAATAATTGGAATAAATAATTTGACCTGAAATATAAAAGAAATATCCAAAAAATTATTAAAACGATATGGGTTAATTTATTTACATATTTTCTTTGTTCCATAACAATGTTGGCACTAACTTTGTCATCTGTAATCTTGATCAAAGCAGATTTAATAAAACCTCTATAATAAAAGAAACAAATTGTCCTCACCAAATGACCCCTCTAGAGGGTAAGATGAGGGTCAAGCAAAAAACGGGAGCAAGTGTGAGCGAGGCGGTCTGTCTTCATTGCGACGGGTTTATGACCCGGGGTAGATATGAGACGTCGTGTAACATTCATGGGATTTTGGCACAGGGTGTATATATCATATATAAGTAACTATAATTATTTTTTTAAATGAAAATATGCTTCACTCTCCAATATACTTTTATTCTCTAAGATATAGGTACAAGTAATACCAAGTGAAACCATGTCCCATGCTAAACGTAAAGTATTATTTTTCAATAGGACAAAAAATAAATAAATAATAAATAAATATTGGTGGACATTTCACACTGTGCCATCTAGCTCCAAAGCAAGCTAAGCATAGATTGTATCATGGGAACCAGGCAACTGATATAATAGTCATATACTTTTTGTAAATACATACATATTATAATACATATCAACAGCCAGACACAGAACAAACATCTATGTTCGTAATACTATGTGCTAACTTATTACCTACTATCTGTGTTAGTAGTAATACAATTATGACTAGTTTTTTCAAACCAGCGTGGTGAATGGACTAAATTGCGCCTCTATTGCGACTCTTTTCATGCACTAGACCCAATCATTGAATTTTCGGTTTTAGGACAAACCAGATCCCCTCTGTCTTTACCTTTATCCGTAAAGATTTGAACCAGCGTCCTCTGGATTGAAAATTGGGATCTTTACCGCTTTGCCGCCATAAACCTTGCTCATTCTTTGACTTCATTCTAATAAAAATATGCTGCATAAGCCAATGCATCACCCTGTATTAGCCAACTCATAAGCAGAGTCCACCGAATACCTCTTACACTCCACCATACATTTTCTGTGGTAGAATCATTGTTTCTATTGAGCCTAACAAGAATTATAGCCCGGCATCTGGCGCCGTTGGACAAATTATCCCACATGGTCGGAAAAACCTGTGCATGATAATGCTGTGGTAAGTAAAAATTTGATACTATTTCACCTTAATATAAAGATAAAATGTGTCTTATTAGGCACCTTTAGGGCACTTGGGGCATGTCTTGGAATTTTTAATTTTATTAATGACCTAAAAGTAGATAGTTTCTAAAGTGGTTTACATTAAACGGAAAACTTATATGAACCGATGACCTATTGATTGAAGCTCGGAGTCGGTACCACCTAGCTAACATGATCTCAATAATAACTGAAACAATACTCACGGTACGGGTAAAACCGAAAGTTATTTTTAGAACAAAAAACTAGTGCTTACATAGCTCTCGTTAAAAAATGTATAAATAGTAATCAAAATGAGACATAAATCTAGACTTCAGCGCGCTCATTAATTATAAGCTGTGTCGGACTGTATAATAATGTCATAAGCTTAAAAATAGTTCAAACCAATCATCGAGTCCCAAAACACTTACACAAGATTGCACACTTATAAAAATCCCCACACTTATCAACTACCGCAAAAAACTAAAACGAATCTTATTATTCGATTAACTACAACTGGATGAAATTCGATTATATCTCCCTTTTATATCAATTTACCAGAAATAGTTGTATATACCGCGTTTTGGGGAGAAATTTGGATTATGGTGGATAAGGGTGAATAATTTTTGGGTAATTTCATTATCATAAATGAGTGTGTAGTTTGATCGGATTCTAAGACTAGCTAAGCTGTGTTGGCGATATGATTCACAAATACATAATGAAATGGTAATATATATATATATATATGGTCAAAATTTGTATAACAGTACAGTTACATATCCATTAAATGTAATATATTAGATTTTTCAAGTAATCTCGACTCAATCTTTGGCTCGGGAAATGTGATAAAATAATGATAACTTACAATTGTTGAGCTAGCCAATCAAATATTAGTATTTCTCAGGTAATTTATGATATACAATGAACATAATATTTACTATATCATAAATTGTCTACTGGTATCGTCCAGCAGACAAAAGCAATTACTTCTCTAATTAAAAAATCCTCCTTTATATTTTAACGATATAAAGATACAAACAATATATCTTTGAGGCAGCAGATACCTCGGCATCGCAGCCTTGGTATACTAAGAGAGTAGAGTTTGTCAAAGACAGAAGCGTAGACCAAATGTAATACCAACTAAGGCGCACGGATCCTAGCCATTGTTAAAAGGAGACTATTCATAACCGAACAATTCATTGTAGAAACAGAGCAACGGTGGCTTAGATCACCGCAGTAGTCAAGACATTACGTCGGAAAATATCTTGCTTATTAGAGCAGTAGAACTTTTGCCATGTTCCTCCGGGGAATTACTGCCACCATACAAGCGTACATACAAATACTGACAGACGGCTGTTAATAAAATGAATCATATAAAGTGCACGAAAGGAGCCAGTTTGAGATCCACACCTTTCTTCACCTTTCGCCACTAGTACTAGTGCACGAAAGGAGCCTCTTTGAGGCGCACATAAAATCCTTTCTCCACACTGTTTCGAGAGAACCAGTGACTCGAATAGAATAGAATAGTAGTAGTAGTATTAAAACAAGGAAATTACGTATGCACATTCTTAGTAGCTGTGCCCCGCGGTGTTACCCGCGATGAAGAAGTCATTCCACGGGAACACTGCAGTTTTCCGCGATCAACGTAACCTATGTGTTATTCGGGATATAAGCTATTCTGGTACCAAATTTCATCCAAATCCATTCGACTATTTTTGCGTCAAAGAGTAACAAACATCCACACATCCTCACAAACCTACAAGTTTAAAATATTAGTAGCATTTTTAGTATGTTATAATTTGAACATTTCATAAATGCCACTTTGGACAAGCCGTTCTCAAGTGATTCGCTTACCAAGGAAAGCATTCAATTTAGGTATATATAGGTCTAATGGACCTAGTATTGCTTGTCCAAGACGTAGTTTCAAGTAAGATACCATTTTCGCTCTCCCAAAGCATCATCTTCCGGTGGCTTTTGTGCGGAACCCTTTGACTCTTTAATCGTTGGAGTGTAAGTTTGAAACTCTCTTCAAAGAATAAAGCGCTGAAATTTGTTTATTTTGTGTTCATTCGGTGAGTCCAATAATTAATTTAACATCACTGAATTTATGGAAATTGGCAAAGTCGTATTTTAGCCACTATATTGATTTTGTAAATGAGGAAGTGGCGATCATAACGATTATACTCAATTGCCATTCTTGCCACCTATGTAACGACTGATGTGAACCTTGCTTAACCTATCCGATTTGAGCGAAAAAAGGAAGCCTTCCTTTAGGGGTTTCTTGGCTCTTCCCCCGTGGAGGGTCGGATAGGGTTTGAACAGGCGTCAAACTTAGCGATATGTACGCGTGACCTTATGTTTTGAATATTATTGACGTTTCCGAGCCATTTCTCTATGAATTATATGGAAATAAAGTTTTAGCGTTTGACTTTGATTTATTAAGAAAAACCTGTCAGTGTAAAAAATCATGTTAAAAGATCATACAATGCAAAAACACAATGCAAATTTAATCCAATCAAGAAAGTGATTGAAAATAAATGTAATCCTCGTGACCAGGCCAGAGCCACGCTCGCGTCCATGCAAATGTATTTAAATAACATCACGATATAAACTTTTAATGGAATTGGGGAATAGATATTATTAATCTTTTATAATAATACCAAACACAGCAATAATAAAAAAAACAGCATTCAATTTGTTTTATCGTGGTTTGGAACTGGCTCACAGCTCAATTGGTAGTAACTCTGCTTTATGCGTCCCAGGTTCGATTCCAACCCAGGACAAAGATATTTGTGTTGCATGTGTATTATTATGTGTTTAAATTTACACAAAAAGTGTATAATTATTCTATCATCTGTCTAGTTCCTTCTATGCATTGTATTTTGGAACCATTGGTTGGTTCTATTAAAAATATAGAAAATTTTAAATAATTCCAAAATTTCCTGTGAAACAACAGTGTTTACCAGCCCCTTATCGTCAAGTGAGATATAAAAAGTGAGATATATAAGCAACATAAAAAAAAATAAGAACATAAAACGTTTGCCGAAACCAGGGATCGAACCAGGGACCTTTAGATCTTCAGTCTAACGCTCTCCCAACTGAGCTATTTCGGCTATGATACCTCAGATGAATTTTTGAGCTATACTGTACAAGACACTTATTAACGATAAATCACAGGGTCAGATTGAGAGATAAACAGATACATTGAATTCTTGGCCAAATTCAATGTATTGTATGTATGTATTTGTTACAAATAATCAGTATCACTATTTTATAAGGTTTTCTGCAAGGTATAATTTAATACTCACATAAAATACTGTGGTAAAATGTGTATTAAATAGTTTTGTTACTTTTTTGTTATAGTTCGTGGTAAATTGGTAGTCTGGAAGAAATCGTGCCATACGATAAGACTGCCGTAGGCAAGGAGTTCCACTTTTCCTTCCACATTGCTGTCCGCATTATGAAAGTGGAAGCAAAACGTTTCGAACGGATGTGAGGTAATTCAACCAAGAAAGAGTGTGTTTTTACAAAATAATTTATTATTATTATTATTATTATTACTTGAGTGGACTAGATTTTTTTCCTTTATATACATTATTGTATTGAACTCTTCGCTATTTAATTAGATACCTCACTGCGGGGATACTAAAATACGAGTATAATGGTCTAACATACCAATCTAAAACCTTGATTATTATGTCAAAGTAAAAAAACTTACAATTCATAAAGAATTGGCTTGATAACTTCAATAGTAATATTCAGAACATAAGGTCACGCGTACTTATAACTAAGTTACTATTAAGTAAGAATCCAAACCGAACCACACAATTACGACACATTGAAATCGAACTAAATTACTTTAACCAATTATATACCGCAGCCAGCTATGTCATCAATATCCATTTCATCTTCCAATAAATCACATTTTGAAATACGACTCTTCTCTGATCCGAGGGGCCATCTGTCTCTACTGACAAGTAGATACAAGTAACAGCAGAACACTTGAGCAGGGCCCTTGAATATGTATTAGTCTGCAAGCGTGGAGTGGCCAGTGGCGGCAGTAAGGCGATTATTAACAGATATAGACTATAATAATATAGAATAATATAGACTCTAAATTTGTTTAATAATACTAGCGTTAAATTTTGTATGGTATTTGTTAAATAGCAGAACATGGCTCGATCACAATTATATCAGTATATATATTAACACTAAATATTTCTAACAAATGAAATATTTCATTTCAAACAATTTACTACAATGTAGAAATACAAAGTGGGAATCCGGATATATCTGTATATAATACAGAATATGCTGAAAATCTGAAACAAATGTTAGTCACGTTTGGGATGCAACCATTTTTTTCGTCATTTTTGTTACGGATTTGTCATAATATTAGATCGTGTGTCTCTGATGCTGTCTCTCATTAGCATCTCTTAGGAAAGTGGAAACTGTAACTACTCTTGTCTCTTGGACAACGTGGTGAAAGGATTAAGTGAAAATAGTATATACTAGTAAAATACTCCATACTATATTATACTAGTACTTTAATTGTTGCTCCCCACAATTGCCGTGACTTATCTTGGAATATGTATTAAAATGGATATCCACAAAGCTGTTACAGATTTTGAGGGCATATTATGGAATTGTGGGGTGGAATTTGATGGATGGACAAATTCAACATTTTTAATACGTGTGTTTATATACTCTATTTATGTGCATTTAAATGTAGATTATTAATTCTAAAATTAGGGCGATATATGGGTAAATTTTAGTTCGATTGCAATGATATAAATACACGTGGACTCAAAGAATTCAAGTCTTATCTCATAAAAAAGACAAAAAATAAGTAAAGTTACATTCGGAAAAATACTATGCATATTTCGCCTTAAATATATCAGTTACTTTTACTCGAAATTATCATGAACTATCGTCGTTCAAAAGTGAATGAGCGTACATTTGGAGATAAAAAAGGTAAATATAAAGAGCAACCAACTTAATACGATTTAATACAACATTTATTGGACAATTAGGTGTAGATACAATTAATTCATACATATACTCAGGTGCTCATGACTTAGTTGCCCTTTTTCAGGCATTACTTATTTTATATGGGCACTCCAATATACTTACTCGTAGCTGTCGACTAATAGCGGGTAACCTCAGCAAAACAACGTTGCTATCTGAAAAATATTACATGCAGGGGTGAAGCCGTGAATAATAAAAAAAAAACTCGAAAGAGGATCAGACAAAGAATTAGACCAAAAAAAACATTTCTAAACAAAGCCAAAATAAGGTAATGAACTCAGATGGAAAAAAGATACGTGAATAAAAAGAAAATCAAACCATTAATTTGCAGAACCATACATTTTCCTCATTATACCGGCATTGGATTTCCAAATAAAAAGGCCGGTATTTTTAACAAGGGTTCTGTCTGAGTTTTTTATAATTTAATTGCTAATTTGGCTTATATCACCCCCTCTGTACAGCCTACCAATTTGGTGTCTTGAACTTGAACAACAAATTTTACTATAGAAACACACAATTACCAGTTAGAAGTGGACCTTTCTTATGCTACTATTTTACCTATTTACGACATATAATAATTTATTATACTCAGATAACTATATCTTTCTGTTACTAAAATATTACAAGTGTTTAATAAATATTATAGTGCATTATTTTCGTGCAGTTGCCATTAAATTGTAAAAACAAATTAATAAATTCATCTTATGATGAAAACTACATCAACAATAGTATATTAGTGGTAAACAGTAGTTTCTGAGATTAGCATTTACAGACACACTGATAAGAAACGCAGCGCAAGACTTATTATACAATAGTAGCCTAAACAGATAGACTTATAAAAACAGCGGAGAACTTCATAATAATGTAGTGAGGATGAGCGATCTGTTATTTGGAAACCATGACAATACCTTCCTACAAAAACGTGTCCGCAGAAAACCCGAGATCACCAATCATACGACTTCAAATTCAAAGTTTCTATACGGATACACCTCGACACTGATGTATCACTTATTCAGTCCTTGTCCCTTCCTTGTAGGGATGTGTGAAAATTGAATACGGAAACGGAACGAAAAGTTAAGTTTAAATACGGAACAAGAATGCGGCCTTATCACCTTAATTTTAAGCGGTGTATATGCCCATTATATAAACAGCAACATAATATGGACTGTAACATAGTATGGGAGGAATCAAGCTTAAGCAACGACAAATTACGTACCTATAAAAATGTCTTGCCAATCCTTTTTATCTCATTATTTATGTATTTTTTTATATATTTGGTAGTCAAGGATATAAAATTTCCCATCACTAGTGTAAGGCAAAGGAGCCACAGGCCCCTGTTAAGTTAGTGAGGGGACAAGGGCCGCGGTAATCCGACGCCGAATCTTCACAATTACTTGCCCTTACGTTCACACTCAATATTGCTTTGAACACAATAGAAATACCGAGATATACAGAATATGGATATGGCAACAAAATAAAAGTGTGTTGTCCGTATAACAGTGCCGAAATGAGACTGTGAGCTGTTGTCTGTTGAATCCATTTTGTCATTTTTTATGCTATTTATTATTTTCATTAATTTAAAAAATATATTAATGAAGTTAAACCACGTATTAGTAAAATTAATAAATTTAACCGTGAATGTATTCTAGCGATAGACACTCAGCAAACCTTAATATTCGTAATATGCATTAGGATTTTATTTATTTTGCTTTATTTGGGAAACAAACAGTACATACCTAAATCGTGTTAGGTTAACACTAATAAACAATACAGAAGCCAGAGAAGATTCCACCAAGATAAAAATAAAAAAAATCAAATTAACTTCTAAAACTTCTAAGCCATATTAGCTGTATAATTGTATATGTAGTTTGGAAGTGAAGACATATATAAGCAACATAAATTAATCTAACACCGAAAAAACATTATGCCTTTTACACAAATGTTGTCACGTTCTAAATTCAACCCTTTATTTAACATATTTGCTAACGATTGGTATATTATGGACTGTTACGATCGTCTCATCCAGTATCCATAATTCTAAGTTACATCTTCACCAATAACACAAATAGTCCCCCTCAATCATTGATCGCGTGTTGATTCAATCATAGATTCCTTTAAAATTCCATGTTTGGAAACCAATTGGGATTATGGTGACGGACGCAATTCATTTTAGATAAATTCTATGACAGATTGCTTTCTATATTTTATCCGATATCAAGTTAAAATTGTGAAGTGTGGAAATTTAGACTGTTTCCTCATAATTGTTGGATTCAGGCGTACCTTTGCGAAAATTATCTTAAGTTGTTCTAGAAACGGAAGTTATATATAATAAGACTCCGCTATATACGAAATAAGAAATGACCAAAATGCAGTTTTACTCTCTATACTCATTAATCCTCAGCGCTTCTGACTGAAAATTAAGGTACAGAATGTTTTGTTTGCAGCATAACCCAGAGTAATTTTATCAGTAAGCCATGATCTAGATTAAAGAATGGAACTCCTAACGTTTGTATTTCCTGACAAGTAATATTGGAGTCTTTAATAGGAGAATGCATAGGTTACTCACAGGCAGTCATCAATCTCAGACCGCATCGTCAGTTAAAATCAAGCAAAATGCTGATTGACATAAGGAAAAACATACAAAAATAACAAAAAAGCAAATATAACTTCAAAAGACGGTATTTAACAATAAACCAAACAGTGTAGTAGAAAGATAGAAGGATACAATATGGCCTATTGTATCTGATGACCACAAACTTACCCAAAGTAAACTGATAATGGATTGCCAAGACAGTACTGTTTGGTCGTAATTATTGTTTAATCTTTGGTAGTAATTCAAAACCATTTACATCTGAGATGTCCTTTGGTTTGACTGCACTAATGTATTCCGTTGTTTGCGCTAGACAGGTTACAAATGCGTTTGATGTCAAGTTTTGCTACGTTGGTCGTTGTAACCAACTTTGTCAGGATGTCCAGATTTGGATTTAGTATTTTTATAACACAATTAAGTTCAAAAAGCTGAAGGATTTTATTTTGATATTTAAACTTGTTTACATTTACTGCGCTTAACACTTTTGATCAAGAAAGGAAAGTAGTCGAAGATATCTATGTGACTTAGATTTTTTGAAAAATCAAATTAATTTGTTCTTACTGTACCTATACTCATTAATATATTATTTATGATGTGTATATTTTAACTTAGAAAATTATTGTTCTCTTGGTTTATCTGTTACTGTACCTAAACGTAAAAATAAAAATAAATACGAAAATTGACTGTTTTAAAGGTCTATTAATGGGTATTTTCCTGCATCATCAAGCTTAAAACTGGGTTCAATTGTTCATTTTCTTACAGATTTAAACCTAATACAGGTATGACACATACAAGTTAAGATCATAAATTATGTTCCTATGAACTACACACGAAGTAAGGTGTTTCTAAGGGTATATATCCCCCAATCCTCACCTAAATCACGACGATTATACCCATCAAACAATGTAACAACTTTGCCTTACAAATACCTCCGAACGTTGGAACCTCTTACAAGGATTAGCCATAAGTCACGGGAAGGCGGTCAAAGCAAGTTCTCTCAATAATTAATTTTGACTAATGGAACCACATCACTTTGTTACAACGTAATGGTTTTGTATTTATAACCAAATGCTAGAATAGTGAAATTGGACTTTGTGACTTATCTAGTCAAAGTCAAAAATCATATTTCCATTGAATTTATAAAGAATGGCGTAGAAACGTCAATAAGTAATATTCAGTATATAAGGTCACGCATACTTTGACGCCTGTTCAAACCCTATCCCACTCTCCATGGGGATAACAGACGAGAATCCCTAAAGAGGGAATTCCTTTTTATCAGCTTACCAGCTTTTACCACTAAAGCTTAAAGTGACGTCAATAGACGGAACAATTACTTAAAACTGCATATAAATAATTACAAAAACATATAAATGTTTAACATATATTTTAAACGCAATCTACAACATAGACTGCAATAACACGGTACACTTCGATGAATATTACTATTGCTCGCGGAATTTGTGAGAGAAATCATTTATTTCTACATAAACTTTCCATTCGCAAGGAAAGCGGCACTTAGCGCCTATAAAGTCGCTCGAGAATCGCTCCAATAAATCGCTCGACACTCATTGACAAGAAAGGGCCTGTTTTGAATTTCGGATTGCAATCGGTATCCGAAGCACTTAGACACGGCTCGGTTCACTCATACTCACGGAGGAAATGCTTGTAAATTTCAAATCTTCACTGAGCGATTTAAGACCATTTTAAGTTTTCATTTATTCATTCTTTCATATATCTATAAATGGCACATATATTTACCGGGAAGCTGGTGATATAGTTAAATTCACTTATACTTACAGATTTACAAAAAGAAATATGTTTTGAGAAAGTTTAGCCAAGCTCAAATTTTTATTTCATAAAACAGTTTATTTCTTGAGCTAGAACCTTTACTTATAATCTGTTAGTTTAATTATTAATTTAATTATATTAAATAAAGTTAATGATACAAGGAAAAATACATTATTTTGATCCAATGCTGGTAGCATTGGGTCAAAACTATTCCATAACTCAAGGATTTTTTTTGCGATAAATTTTCTTAACTTGTACACCCAAATCGCAGTGTCGCAATTCAAATATTCTAATTTCTTGCCATTCATTTATCTACGTGTAGCGTTTCGTTCATAAAATGTCAACTAAAGTTTTAAGTTTAGTATGTATTTAATGATGCTAGTCGATCAAACTAACCAACAGTGTGTATCAAACATCTTGTAAACTCAGCGAGCTAAGATGTTACCATAACAATAAACCAGGAGTACATTCTAACGCCATTTACATACAAAACGCCGAAATGTTTGACAGTTTCAGTCGGAGTATTATGATAGTTAGGTATTTTGACAGAGGCTTTGATGAATTAGAGAGCGTATCTTGGATCTTAGACAGCTATTTATAAATAGTTTATGTTTTGATGAAGATTTTCATATGATTTACTTCACGATAATATAATGCGTTTTGTTTTGTGTAGGAGAATGAATAAATCTTAGTAGGTAGGTACATAAGATAACAAATTAAGAAATTATTGTTTTATAGTAGTAGTTTGCTAAGTAGTGCTAGAAATTAATTTATTATAGTTTTAAATATCAGTTATTTACATTACTTGTTAAGTATAGAATGCAACTTTCATTGGATTCTTACATTAAAATTATTTTTTACTTTAATAGAATATAAAATTGTCATCAACCTATCACTCACCGGAAGTGATCTTTCAAACCAGAGACACGTGCTCTCGATTCATCAAATCGAATAAAATTCAACGCTTTTTCATGTTTGACTGATGATCGTAGAATTTCAATTACAATTTGATGCAATTTGTAGTTCTAGACAATAATATTTTATAATCAGATCCTCATAACGTTAAAGAGAAGATATTACTTCGTGAAAACTACCGTACCAAACCGTACTAACATTTGATGCGAGAACGAATAGAAAACAGGGTGTCTGACAAAGATCTTTCAATAATAAAACTACACTGATTCTAATCTGGAGTAATTGTTTAACAACGCACTGATAACGGCCAAGGAAATTATCGTAAGAAATCGGATGCGTCCTAATACTGAAATTTCGAAGTCACGCATCTTTAAACAAGATTTGGAGTCCCATGACAAATAAACTTACATTCAAAACCTGAAAACAAGCTTTTCACTCAAAAAACAGGTTTTCCCTGGTCAGATATAGAGGTACATACTTCTTCTCCTAGCTTTGAAAATGTAGTAACATCAAATAAACTAACTTATAATAACAATAATAAAGATATTCGTACACAATTCACACAGCGCAATCTAGTTTCAAACTAAGCATAGCTTGTACTATGGGAACCAGATACTGATATAATACTACTATATAAAACTACTATATAAATATTAACACCCAGACACAGAACAAACATCTTCATATAGACATATTCGTCACACAATGTTTGTCCAGGTTGGGAATCGAACCCACGACCTACAGCGCAGAAGACAGAGTTACTACCAACTGAGCTGTGAGGCCAGTCAAAACCTGAATTAAAACTATTTAATTTACAAACAAAGGTTAATTAAAAGCGTTATACCTACAATAGATTAACCTAGAACCATTAATAACTGACCGGCAAAATCCACACAAAACACTCTAGAGGAGATTGGGGGTAAAAGTACCAATTTCGGCAGTGTCACGTATACAACGTTTAACTTTCCTATCTCGCTTGTACGGGAATTAGTTGGGACTTTGATCGATTGCGCTCGCTACACTCGTCTCTCTCGTTGACCGGTGCGGTAGATATTAGGTATTGTCGTATAGCTAGCTCACTTATACGTAAAAATATCTGCTCTGCAATTTTGTACATCAGCCGATTAATGCTGTGTAGAATATCATGGCAGTTTCAAGAAGCTGGTTAAATGAACTTATAATTAAATGAACATATCAGTGTCATATCAAAAATGCGTGCTATAATACCATATCCTTACTTCAGTATTCAGGTATTACCCACTCTAAACAAGTCCAATCCTTTGTTTATTTACGTAAACATTTATTTTTGCCTCACTTCATCTTATGTGAAAAAGTAAAACTATATTTTTATAATTCTTCCCATTGCTGTCTAATCCCAGCTTCCTCTATTCGTTCTTTTTGTGGTGTAGACTAAATTTCTTCTTCTTAATAAAGAAGTTAAACTACTCTGTTTTCAATTCTATTTCTATGATACTCTACATTTCTTTGTTCTATGATATTATTTGTCTGTTCCATATTTTGATGTTAAAATCTTGTAGGTTGTCTTTTCGCTATTTTCTAGTAATGAGGTAGTGGAGTAAGTATGCGTACTAAGTACTGTAATGTACTTAATAATGTAAGGATCCAAAGTAATGTGTTAGGTAAAATCATGTATTGATGCAAACTTAAAAAACAGATTTCATACAATTAGTTGACCGTTGTCGTCAATCGAGTGAAACAGGTCACCTGGTGCATTATGTACTATCTGCCGAAATTGTTTTGGTGGATTTGTTGATTGTTTACCCTATACTGTGTGACATTTTGTTGTTGACAGTTTATTTCGATTTATTGATAAGTCTGGTACAGTTGACAAGTGGGAGTTAAAATAAAATTTATTCATGTGATATTTTATAAAGTTCGGAATTAGTCATATCAAAATGGAAAATATTTATTTTATTTACATAAGAACCACACTACAATTATACCTATATAATTTACAAAATTACATTATACCAAGCTCATTGTTTGAGCAGTCACTATTCATAGAAAATGTGCCTAGTTTTTCTCCATATGACACGTAATTGTGGAAAAGAAAGATATAGACTAAACAATTACCTTTACAAAAAACTACACCACACTTCAGTAGGTAGGTTATATTTGTGTGATCTCAAATGGGAGTATTATAGATTCAATATTGATCGTCGTACTTCGACCGAACCCACGATAGCGCAGAAAACAGAGTCACTGCCAACTGAAAACACGTCTAATTGGAAAATAGTGTACATTATACATACACGTATAGACAGACATATTCAGACATTTATGTATAAAATCAAAACATATGGTAATAATTTGACCTCGATGTAGAGGCAGGAAAGTGAATGCAGCTCTTCACTTATCACAAAGACAAACCCAATCGTTGCATGGATGCCAACCGATGCGTCGCGTCGCATCGTATCGCAATTAGTGTAAACGGTAGTCCGAAACAAAGCTCGCTTGATCCGTGTTCCGGCTTTGTGACAGGGAAATCCAAGGGAATTACACAGATCTACAACCTTATGGAAGGTGCATTAAATTCAAAAAACAATAAGTTATAGTAATTTGTATAGAAAATATGTACTTTTGAGTTATGTAAGATTAATTATTATAATGGTTTTAGAGAGCACAGAAAATAGGAGATCTTCAAGCACAGGTTTTTTTTTCAAAATTTAAAAGAAATGATCAACCCACTTTATTGTTAAAACCTGTTTAGTCAATAAAGATTTTTTATATTCTAGAAATTCACATGTTCTCCGGTAGTCCCGACATTGGGCCACTTTTCACCTCGTCGGTTAGGATATTATTATTAGAAATTACGAACTACTAACAAAAGGCAATTCGTTAAGTGAGTTTTTTATATAATTATGCTGGCTTCAAACATTTCATATAATTTGAATTTTAGGTGACACATCCTCGCTAAGATGTCAAAAAATTATAATAAATAAATATATATATACCTATAACATCGTAATATTTTAGTCTGGACAAGCTTATAAGATAAAGTAAGCGATTAGGCCCGTGTTTTTTGTTTTTTTTTTTCCATTGAGTCTTGTTTATCAAGGAAAATCATGTTATGTCCAAGTCATAATTTATTTCCATAGAATTCATATATAAATAGCTTGGAAACGTCAATAAGTAAGAAATATAGTTACATAGTTAATGCTTATTTTGACAACTGTATTTTTTTACAGCCTTATAAAGGCTAGCAACATTAATAAAACTGGAATGATATTAACTCCACAATATTTCAATTCTGAATTTGAAATACGAAGAAAACAACAAGAGTCTTTCTGAGCGGCGCATCCAGTTAACAATTATCTCCTCGGTAATGTATACAGTAATTGTAGAGTTTTCGCGTGCATCTATCAAAATTACATTTTATGGGATTTTGCGCTTTAATCCCGCTGTAAAGGATTGAAATGTTACCGTTGTTTGCTTAAACGCAGTTGTTTTTATCTGTCAGGCTTCGTAGTCAATTAGTTTCGCTTTTGAAATATGAAACGTTTGTTAATTGGATGTGTTTTATATCTTCATGCAAAGTATTTGTGATATAATTTCGGCTGGTATGGATATTTTTTTTTCTGGAAGAAAAATATGTCCAGATTTGAACCAGCTACCTCAGCATTAAAACTCAGTAACTGTACTTCAATGTTCTATAAAAAAAAACGCACACTGAAGGGTAATGTTTAAGTTCTCACATATTTTATTTTTCAAGTCAATTTACATGTAATTACACTTTAAAGTACCAGCACGTGATCATTGAGAATAATTTATGATAGTTTCCTTCTTGTGATCCGATGCGTGATCAATTGACTGTTATGGAAACCATTAACATCTTCGTTGACAACACGCCCTTAAGTTTACATTAAAATTCTATTTAAATATTACCCCTTCAAACGATTTGCAACCCTACATACATAAACATAGGAATCAAATCAAAGTAACTATTCGTTTTAGTTTTTTATACAATCTATATTCGCGATATGTTTGATTTTCAATCTTCGTGCATAAAGTTTAGGACTTAAAATTCTATGGCAAATATATTGATGGTGTTATCAAAACTATGTTTGGCACGCGTATTCACACATCAGTGGATTAAAGTAGTTTATCATATTTAAAGTTAAGCAACAAGTAATTATTTGCTAATGTTATGGGCGTGAGAAAGAATTGTAATAACATTTGTAGGTACGTATGTTTCTTCAATTTATTTAATATTTAGGCTTTTAGAAAGACAAAGATACTGCTTACCGTGGGATGGCTACTATTAGGTCCAAGAGGACCTAGTAGAAGAACTTCCAGGTAAAATATATAATCAACTTCTAGACAAACCCAATATAACAAATATAACATTTTGTAAAGTTATTTTCCGAGGTACTGAATAATTTTTGGTGGGTATTATAAATGTATTATAGCGATTATTATAACAAAAATTGTAATAAGAATATTTTGTTCCAAATAAAATGATAATACAATAAATAAATAAACAATAATAACAGTAGGATATTTCGAACTTTTTCTAAATCATCTCACTGGCTACGTCGTAGCCAAGTGCTACAGATGCGTAGAACAATTCAAATACACCACCACAGGTTTATTAGGCATTCATTTATCGGCCGTTTGTATAAAAACGCTCCCTCCGGTCACAAGTTCCTATCTCATAACAACTTATACGCGTTTATAAACTCATATCACTCGACACTAAGGATTTCTAAACAGCTTAACGATGCGACTGTGTCACCTAGTCGCATCACTTTGATCTGTGAGGTCGCCGAAAGCATTTTCAATAATATGCATTCAAATTTGAAATTTATAACGCTACCATGGTCGCCACTGTTTTCATAGTTATCGGGTCGTGACAACCAAGATCCGAATACATACTTTAAATACATAGTACCATAGTTAAGCGACGAATTGAAAAGTTATTACACTTTTCTTAAAAAGTAAATCAAATGATAATCGATTAGATTTTCTAAACAAAACTAATGATCACAAAAATATGAAACACTACCGCATAGACATCCCTTACATCAATACAACGCCCGAAGCTATGGAGGGGACAATATGAAGGGTCCCGTACTCAGAGACATGAAACACAATGTAGAGTATAAGTCTGAACAAAAGCAAATTATGTAGGTATAAAAATAAATGGACTGTATACTTGTGTGTTGAAAAGTGGCAGTGGCACACTATATAATTATATACTAAGTATAATGATAAAAAATACATAAATTAATTAAGTAAATTGTTTTATGTAAAAATGTTGGCAATGATAATATAAAATGTCCATAACAAAGCAATACAGTTTGTGTTTACCCTAGTTAGTCATGGGAAGACCCAAGTTGCATCGTATGTAACTTTGAGACGTTGGGGTGGAATTTCTAATGATAATCATACCAATTATTTATTTTACTTTTTTATTTGTTTTATTGCTCTGTTGCTTTCTTATTTTATGATTTTCAAAATCTTTTGTCTATTTGTCTATCACAAATAAATATATCCTTCTTTCTTGCTTCTCTTCTTTTGCTAGGGTAAGCCTATTTTAAACCTACACTCCTGGTTCTTCTTATACCTCTGAGGTTCCCATATATCTAAACCAAATCGGCATGTTATCATCATCTCTACGTCACCGTCACAAGGGTGGAAATAGTTGCAAAGATGATACTCGAATGTTCAATCATTAAGGCAATGTCACTCTTAGGACATTGGTATAAAGACACATCCCGATGATATCCTACGGGCGATAGAAGGGACAGCGGTATTATAAAAGTATAGAAGGCGAACTAGCCTCTATAGTAAAGTGCTTCCTAGAAGTCACGGCTACCAGTTTAATATGGATTTGTGATTATTCATTATTAAGTAAGCTGCACAGAATTTTAACATCTTAATAATAACCAATTGTTATTAGAAACATATTTTTCAAAGTGTTTAGAAGTAAAAAAAGTACGTATATATATATTTAAGAAAAAATGAGTATAACATCTTACTGAAATTTTAATTTGTACCAATTGTTTCTTTAGTACCGGTCATTTTACTTCCACAGTTGGTATTATAAGAACTCGATATTCACATAATTAGAGACAATTACTAGGTAATTAAGATAGAGAAGAAAAGTGACAAGAGAAAAATCAAAATGAAATTCATAAAAAATTAAAGGTCTCATAGTTGAAATGAGAAAAAGGAATGATTTCAATATTCAATTAAACAATTTGTATTCGGCTCTTACTAGCTCATTGACTAATTCCTTCACATATGAATGACATTTTACGGTTTCACATAGTCAGAATTTAGGAAAATTTAGAATCTACTTGAGAATCACTTCTAAACTATACATTATCTCACAAGTAGGGGCAAGCGACTTGTCCTAAGGCGCAAGGGTCACTGTACTGACACGCTGGCAGATATCGAACAAATATAGCTCTTGGTTAATCCAATTAGTAAGTGAATAGTCCTTTGATGTGCCGTGGAATTCTCGGAATGGTGGCTCCGCCTGCAGATGTCCTGCCACGTCATTGTGATGGTAATTTATGCAAGGTTCTACTACAAAGGTAACATAGATCTTTGTAGAAGTACTTTCATAACTTCTACTAATACTCAAGTCTCTGGCTGGTCATTGTGCTGAAAGGATTAAATTGCGCCTCATGAGTCAACGATGCAATTTTTCATGCACTAGATACATAATAATAATATTAATATTGGTGGACTATTCATAAAGAAAGAGTAAGAAATGTAAGTGATTTTATAGTGTTTCAGATTTTCTAGGTTCTAATTAGCAAATTTATCCCTATGATCTAACGAAATGTATGTTATTGTTGGTGTTAATTTTTATTTTTTTTAAATTATTCTACATTTTTGACTTCGTTGTATTATTATTATTTTTTTGACTGTATAATTTTTCTGTATTAATTTTTTCATCCTTAATTATTGCACGTCATGTAATGACAGAGTTTGTGAAACTATTTTTGAAACTGTAACATCTTGTACATACTACCAGGCTTTATGCAAATAAATGATTATGATTAAAGCGCCATCTAGCCCCAAACTATAATAAGCATAGTTTGTACTATGGGACAACTGATAGAATACTTATAGTTTTTTTTTTTGTAAATAGATACATATTATACAATAACACCCAGACAAATAACAAACGTAATCTAGATTCCTCACACAACTGTTTGCCATGGATGGAATCGAACCCATGACCTACAGCGCAGATGGCTGAGTTACCACCAACTGAGCTGAGAGGCCTGTCTATATGTCTTCTTTTGGGTTCTAGGACATTAAGTTTGCGGATGCTTTCCTAAAAGGTTTTGAGAACGTGGTATTTCCTGTATACATTTTTTCAAGCAAAAGTATCAGTAACAAACCTTTATATTTGAAACAACGACCTCCGAATTTAAACTCGGGGTCTTTACCACTGAGATTCCACGGTCTCATTCAAAGGCATAGATGGCAGGCGATGTCAGTATGTAATTTATATATAATTATAATTTATATATACCATAACAATAGTACTGGAATCCATTTAACTGGGTCCTCTCTCTGACCTTGAAGATGCGAGGCGAGGGATGACAAAGGGTAAACGCTGGTAGTGTGCAGTTAGCGCGTTGCTAACTCCGCCCTCGCAACCCTGTCACGCCGCTCGAAAGGACTGAGTTTTATGGCTTACCTATAGTACCTATACACCCTCAAGCCTTGTGATGTGATCTGAACCATTTACCTAAGGGTACCCTAATCATAAATCTATAAAGTATGATCAAAAAATTTGCATGCCTTAAAGTAGAACATAGCTGTACTTCATCCTTTGCTGTCATCTTTTGTTTACCTATGTTCTGCAAATAAATGAATTATGGATTATGGATTATTAAAAGCTGGACTCCAAGCAAGAGTAAAAAAAATGTTATTATATGTATAAATCTTTTGGTAACGATATTTCAATAACAATGGTTACTAACTTGATGGTAAAATAAAACACGAGGGACTTGTATGTCCACAATAATGGACAAACTCCAAAACTCCAAACATTTCGCACTGCATTAGACGCTTGACCGACGATTTATCAACGAAATTTACATTCTAGAAGATTAATGGTCACTTGTCTGTGATTTCGTACGGTATGTGTAGGTTTATGACGCATATAACGAACGAAAGTGAACACACATTTACTCAGCTTGAACTTACCTTTAGTTTTAACTAATCTTTGTTCACGCCCGTGGTGTTACAAGGATGAAATTCTATATCCGCCTCTGATTTAAGATTTTAATTGGATGCATTTTATTTGCTTTTAGTCTTCGACTTGAGAGAGATAACTAAAAAAATGGAACATATTCTTTTTTTTATAATTATTTTATTGGACTACCCTAGACTACTATTCATCATTCTTTTTTGTTAACCTTATGGAGTCAGTAATTGCGTATTATTTTAGTTTTATTTTATATCATTTTAACTGTCAGGAAAATAAACTTAGAATTGAAATAAAGTAAAATGCTGTGTTTTAAATAAGATTAGTTTTTTCTTCACAATTTTAATATTAAAAACCCTGTGCTCGAGTCATTTCACTAGTGGACTGGACGTATGGGTATGTATGACCAGGACATAAGTAATGAAAGGGTTGAACTTTTGAACATGATCGATCAATCTTAGCTGACGTTTATTTTTATTGGGATGCTGTTTTGAGGGGTTGAGGGCTGAGGGATGTTGGATAAATGTGTATTCGATTCCGAGCTTTTGTTTTCAATTATGATAATTTTGAAAGCACATTTTCATAGAAAATATAAAATAAATGAAATTATAGGAATTATTCATAGGGTGTTTATCGGAGTATTATTGACTCTTAATATTATTAGATACTTTTGATTTTTCTAAATCTTAATGCCTTGGATTTAACTCTCTTATTTAACAATCGATTTTCTTCTGTAAAGGTAATTCTAGAATACTATAATAGAAATGATTTTAATTCTATTCGGATTTCTATATCCCATTCTCTCGTAACCAGGGAAATAAAAGTCCAAACCGCTTGAAATGGAATCGACAAAAAACTCATTCGTCCACGGAATGGCTTCGAGCTATTATTTTCGCGTAAATCGTCCCGATTTAAAACGGTCCAACCGACGAGTTCCTATTCTACAAAACGTTGGTCCATCCTGATAGATGCCCACACATCTTAAACAAACAAATTCAAGTCTAATGTCCTAGTGCTTAGGGTCGGAAATCGGTTGAAGGAAAAATCGCATGGTCAGATTGCATCAGGACTTTTGTCATAGTTACTGTTGTTTCTTCTGTGGTATGCTGTCGAAGAAAAATCAGATAGAAATGTTAAAAAACGACAGCAATTTCGCGAGTCTTATCTTCCAAAACAGATTCTGTTTATACTTGCAAAGAACAGCGTCAAATGTCAACTTAATCCTCCAATTAGATTGTACAGTGAAGCTGGAATTTCAAAAGCTTTAGGAGTTCGACCGAATTAGTGACTTGTTACAGAGCTGAAAGTTCTTAATATTGAAATTTTTACAGAGAATATATTGATAATTTGCAAATAGCAACCAACACAGCATAATTTTATATGACTGGCCTCAGTTGGTAGTAACTATGCCTTTTGCGGTATAGATCGCGGATTCGATTATCACCCAGGACCACCATTTGTAAGACAAATATAGAAGTTTCCATATAGAACTCAACTAACTCTTTCTTCCGGGCATTCATATAATTGTACACGATATATTGGACACACTATGCTTATTCTAACTATTCAAACCAATCCGTGCGTGTAGAAACAAGGGTATGCCTTTGGGCGATTCGTCTAATTAAATTGCTGCTGTGTTGCCGATCATATGCAGTCGCCTGTCTAACTGAGACCGAATAGGCAGTTTACTGTGTCCATGGTAGACTGTATGCTAAAGCTTAGGTTTGAGTCTGTTCTTGGGTAAAACAAAATTTATTTAGTGATATTCGACGAAGTCTAAAAAAGTCCTTTATTTTAATTTGATGCCAATTTTGATGTGAAACATCTATAGCCGCACGTAAAACCGATTTCTGGCGTGGCGACGCGTCGCCACGGCATGCGTTGCATATTACTTTTACAAAATAATGTCGATGTTTCACATCTGCCAGGCGTCCCGTGACGGCTCACATTTTTTTTTATTTGAGTACCTGTATCTAAATGTTACAGAGAGTTAGATAAACTTGGGAATTACATTTTTATTATATTTGATGAAAACCGGAAAATTATTGTTCCTAAAACAGTGTAGATTATATAGTACAGCATAACAGTTTTAATGTCGTTGATAACACCATTTTAACTTCAGGTTCTGTAATAAATAATTAATGTAAGGTAGAAGTAAGGTTATAATATTTTCTGTTCTTTGATTGAAATAACATACACTGACTCGAAATCCGACCAGAGCCATCCCTTATACTCAGAATATTACGTTACTTAAATTAAATTTAAATTAAATTAATTAATTTATTTATTTAATTAAATTTTACCAAGATTTATTTGATTTTAAACCATTGAAAATAGTGGTATAGGCACTGAATATGTGCATTTGAAATAGAATTTATTTTTAAACCAAATGTAAATAAATCTTAAGGGAAATACGTATGTTTAATTATAATGGCCCGTAACTTTTTGAATTGTATTTTTTGTTTATTTCAGTATAGTACCTATAGTCAATAAACACCATACGTTGTGCCATATCCCATAATCCGCCACAAATCACCATAAGAAGTCCACCACTATATCTCGCGATGACAGTTTTATGGCTGGGGCCTCAGCTACAGGGCTAGTGTGGCCATAGTGTGAACACAGGAATAAAATATTAATACACAATTTGTCCGAGTGGCCGTCTGTTAATCTACTTTTATAGGATTCCCCGGATTAATTATGTGTGAGGATGTATGGTGTGATGAATGGGAGAACGGGAGAATGAGCAGCGGTTTTCTTTGTTCACTGCTTTCCTTTTGTTCGCACAAGTGGTCGAAAACCATTATGATTATTGAAAACTTGATGAAAACTTTCACAGCAGGAGAGAAAATTGTATTTTACTATTTCGTCAAACTAACTATATCCAAAATTTTGTATTAATAACACTGAAGATAATTAAAAAGGAATAAACATGTCGTGTCTCAGGTGGCATGATCAACTATCTACGAGAACAAACACAAAAATTGTCTGAGTCAGGGTTCGAATCTAGGACTATTCACCTTAGAGTCAACATTACTGCTTATCCACTGTAGAGTTCTCTTAGTATAACCTAATATACTGCACAGTTTTCATTTCAACATATTGTCATATTTTAGAGGAAAACACATTCAAAATATCTTTGATATCCAAATCACACAACCATAACAGTATATACAGGTTGATTATTATTATGCATACCTGAAGCTATACACAATTAATGTATCTCATTAGCAATTAGGATACACGTGTAGCCATGCCGCATGTCCAATGTCGATATCATGTTACATGTCGTAACTATGTGGACGCTCTCCCAGTCATTAAGAGCACAAATGTTGTATATTGAACGCTATGCTTAATTTTGGCTAGACGACGCTGTGTGAAAATTAAATGTACACCAATATTTATTTATTTATTGTTATCATCCTGATTTTAATTAAATTGTATATTTTAATACTGTTATATATCCAAAAGTTTGGTTGGATGGATGTATGTTACTCAATCACGCCAGAACGGCTGAACGGATCTGGATGAAATTTGGCACAGATATAGATTATAGTCTGGAATAGCACAGAGGCTTTTTATCCCGGAAAAGTGCAGTGTTTACGAGGGAAGAATTAATCATCGCGGGGCTCAGCTAGTAGCTTACATGTTTCTTAATCACTAACACGTTTATACCAATCAGCTTTTACTTCAAAAATCATTTGTTTATTCTAAGTTCTGCGCTAGTACGGTGAAAGGAAACATCGTGAAGAAATAGCAAACTCTGGAACGCATAGTTCCAAAGTGAATCTCCACACCCACACCCATTTACGTCAAGGAAAAAATCTTCTGCTTGCCCTTTTCCCAATTAATTTGGTGTCGGCGCAGTGTTTTTCACTTCCACAAAAGTAAGTAATGAATACAATACACATAAATTAAAAATACTTTAAAATTACACACGTTAGCTCTTACATGTAAGTGACCTTATGTTTTGAATTATTGACGTTCCCAAGCCATTTCTTTATGAATTCTTTGGATATAAAAGTTTTTGACTTTGACTTTAACATTGTAGCTTGGTTCCTTTCACTCAGTACCATTTAGAATCCTGGAGGGAAGAAAAAAGACCAGACAAACCCATTGGGACTACATAAATATTATAAAAACATCTTCAAGGTCAAAATTTAGCAAGTTTTGTAAAAAATAAACATACAAACATTGCAATAAATAAAAGCTTGTAAAATAATGTTATTTTTGTTGTTAATCCATTCTCGCCTGCTTCAAACAAAACGTTCTAAACACTTACCTCTAGGGCTGGCGTCTGTAAACTAATTACACCTTTGCGCCGTCACCGATGCGTTGCGTGCGTGTAATTAGGCGCGTGTCGGTGACGTCACCAAACGCATTCCGATCGGTTTCACGCGTGACATATTTAATTAGAGCGAGACTGTGAACATGCTGTATATGATATTTATTAAAATTGACGAATTAGTGAAATTCATTTATTAATATTACATATATTTTGACATGCTTTTAAGTTTATAGTGTTTGTATGTGTGTTTGTTTAGGTCAAAATTTGCAACTTAATTTTGAATTAGTTTTCGTGGCCTGAATAGGTCAAATTTTTAATTCACGCATAAATAAACAAGTAATAAATAAATATTGGTGGATATTTTCACACAGCGCCATTTAGCTCCAAACTAAGAGTAGCTTGCATAATGTCTAATCATTTATTAGCGTCGGAATAATTTCTATTACTGCAGCTTCTAAGCCAGGAAACCATTATAACACAGATTAATTGCAGAAGGAAATTCACGCCCATCGGTCAGAGAGACCCGTTAAATATGCATTGAAAGGGTTAAAGTAGAATTCGCCACACTTTTGGTCTGATCTATCACGCGGTGACGGGCTGCGTCAGCGTGGAGGATTAAAATACGAAGGGAAAAAAATAATGGAAGGGTTAAAAAGGCCTGTTACTAGCTTCTAGTAGTAATCTACTAGTTTCTCTAACGTTTCTGGATGCTGCGCTTGCGTCTTGCGTCGAGCTGTACTGACCCCGAGTTTCAATCCGGAGGTCGCTGGTTCAAATCCTGACTTGCCCCAGTTAGTTTTAGCGCTTCCAATATAAAAACAAGACTGGCCTATGTACAGCAATGGACCAATGGACCATAAACGACTAATGACGATTACCTATCAATTTTACAAAGTTACAAGTTACATTTACCCTTACAAAGTTACAAGTTAGATCTACCCTTAAAAATTACAAGTTACATTTTCCCTTACAAAATTACAAGTTACATTTACCCTTGCAAAGTTACAAGTTACATTTACCTTCACGTTTTGACGATTACGTTGGCGAAACCAGACAACATATGTTAGCATACGTTTGGACATTTGCCTACGCACGAGATATGAAAGGTCATTTAAGTGAATGCATTTGGTGCTTAATATCTTGGTATGGTAATGCACGCAGATGCGTTTAGTGATGGCCAATGCTGCTGGAGAGGTATCGATAAAAAGTTCACAAGTAATTATATTTAATTACTTAGCGCAGCAAAATGAAAAACCGACTTCATCGCCAATGAACGAGAATGATTCCTGATATTTTTCTAGTTATATTTTATTAAAAATTAAACTATTAAATTAATATTTATTACATGACCAATCTCAAAGTATATTTCCTTGAAATAAAAAAAATGGTTGTCTGTAAAGTCGGTTTACTGACGATAGTTGAACATGACAACGTCTTAAGAAAATACTGATGGAATGGTAGCATTTTTCAACAGAAAATTTTAATTTCATTGGTTTAATAGATTTGTATATATATAGAGAAGGAGGTAATTGGAAATCACAATGAAATTGATCAAGTTAGATTTATTTGTACGCATAAATACAATTATGTCAATTTTTTTTTTACAATTTAATAGTTTTACACTGCACTTGATACTCGATCAAAACATGTAAATGTAAGTATTAGCAGCTGTCCACGCAGACGCATCGCTCACTCAAGTAGGAGAGAGACGGATGTCGAACGCTGCCGAACGCAAAGGCCGATTGTGCTTCTTTGTCGCTCGTTCCGCGCTCTCGCTTGCACTTGCACAAGCCTTACATGGAACGCCTCAGAGCGAGGTAACGCCGCATGAGTCATGTTTTTTCGTGCGTGCAGCCGGCTCTATCGAATTATAAGACATTGTCATGTCAAAAAAGACCAATACATATACAAATGACGAAGATCTGAGGTAACAAATAAAAAAATACAGTCTCAATGAGCACCTGCTCCTTTTTCTCAAGTTGGTTAAAAATCGTATCTATTTTAAATAATATTTTGTTTTGTACCATATTAACAAGTATAGTTTACAGATATAATAGAAACTTAATAAAATAAAATAAAGTGGACATTTTAGTGAAGCTTGCTTTTATCGAATTAGAAGTTTTAAAATTAAACGTACGCAATTTTGCTTGTATTTAATAGACGAAATCCGCACTACACTACTCTTAATTCGAAGCCTTCGTAACTACAGAAGCCTATATCGATAAAATCGTTAGCCCAACACTAGCAAACGATAATGCACAACTCACCTATCAGATGTCACCATCTCATATACGGAAACCGCATTCTGTTCCTATACCGAGTATAATATTCCGGTTCATTCCCCTTACATCTGGTTTGAACCGGTTACCGCCAGCTTTACCAGACCTCTGGACGTGGTACTGTCTAAAGTAAAACCTTGAGGTAATAAGGGTCATGGGAAAATGGTTAAGCCTAAAGGTAAATGGACAATGGTCGATGACTGAAATTCAGTCCGGCCCGTCTTTGTTTTGTCACAGACGGCTTTATTATAGAAATGGATTATAAGTTTTGGATTTGTGGGTATTTCTCTAGGAATTTGGGATTTTGTGTCTGTAAAAGACGCTGTAAGTCGTGCATGGGCGTGCCGTGAATACTTGGGGTTAGCCGATTGTGAATAAGATTCAAATTAGTTATGGGTTTAATGTTCAGAATTTCAGATTTTGAAATAAACGTTTACTTCACTAGTTATGAAGACTGAATTATTATTAATAAATAGTCACTAGCTTCTACCCGTGACTTCACTCACGGTAATATTTGTTTCGCCAACGAATTCTAAGTTGTAAAGTTTACCCCTCCCCTCAGCCTACCCCCCTATCAGTTTTTAGCAAGATTAAGTCACCTATAGCCATCGCCATCTCTCTATCTCTATATCATATATCATTTATCTTTATCGATTCAAGGTTTAGGCGGAGAGCAATTCACTTTTGCATTTATAATATTAGTTGGGATGTGTTCCCATCACATACATACCTACTACACCTTGAAAACTTCGACTATTCAACTTGGAAATTCATATCTCCTGATGCCGCCAGTCAATGCTTGGCTCTCAAGTAAGGCAATCAATTTTTTATTTAATTATTTGATTGTTTTTTTTATTCATCTGATGCGATTTCAACATATATTTAAGTTAGTTAATCACTTTACGATTGCAAAAGTGTTATTTTGGCATCTAATTGTTTTTAATTAGAAACGAACTCATTTTTACCGAGAAAAATAACGAGATACGCCTTGTTACATTTATAGGCGTAGAACTATGAGACTTCTTAATAAATTAGTTCTCAAATACTCTCCTAATCATTGTTAACAATTTAAACGCGAACTCTACAGGTCCATTTGCATGTGGAAGCAGTTAGCGACGCCATTATTGAAATTTTATGTGAGTTTGATTATTATTCAGAGACCGCTATTAGAGGAGTGGACAGAGATCTCTGGAGATAAGTAAGTATGGATATATTATACGCGCACAAAACGCTTCGCTTTAGGCTAAGTTTAGAACTTTCAGGCATTGGAACTTGTGCCAAGGTTACCGCTTCCAATCAGGTGGGTCATCTGCTCGTTCCTAACTTATTCAGATTAAAACGATAGTCACACGAAGATGCGCGGGCGCATATGGTCTCGTCAAACCATTGGTTACCCGCATTATATTCTAGCAAATTGGATTGGAAAATGGAAATTAAATCATTCCCAATGTTTCGTGATTCATATAATCTGTTTTTAAATATAATAAATATTGGTGGACATTTCACACAGCGCCATCTAGCCCCAAACGAAGCTAAGCATAGTTTGTACTATGGGAACCAGATGACTACTTGGATACTTTTTGTAAATATATTCATATAAATACATATTAACACCCGGGCATAGCAAACATCAATGTTCGTTTCACAAATATTCGCCCTACGGGAATCGAACCCATGACCTACAGCGCAGAAGGCACAGTTAACATATGAGCTTTGAGTCAGTAAATTATAAATCAGCCCATAATAAGTCGTTGTTATAACAATCCATAGTATTTTGCCACACGTTGAGTGAGATCACATTGATGAGTTATGTAATGGAAACCTGGTAATTGCTCCCAAAGTGCCATCGCACATAATTTATACATGATTACTTATGTAGCGGCAACATACACTCGCATAAGCACTTCCGGTTGTATGCACGGGTACTTCCGTTGTGTGTATATATATGTTTTTATGTAAATACACTTGGGTGATGCATTTTAAATACATACTTAATAAAGTATTCTAAATACATAACCCTTAACTTTAAAGAAAATAATTTACGTGTGTGTGTGTTTGTGTGTATATAAAGGACCTACAAACGTCTAACCGATGTTATTTAAAATAACTTATGACGTCATAATACTTTTTTTATTGAAGCTCTTACCTATCGTTGTATGGAGATTGATGAAGACTTGGAGAAAAAAATACGATACTCGAAGTACCAATACTACGCAAACGAAGTTGTGGACAAAAGCTAGTTACAAGTAATCTTTGGTTGCTTATTACTTACTATAAGTCTTAAATCTTTGGTTAGAATATTAACTACCCACTGGAAGAGATGGTTTAATGTATCATATTTTTATGAAATTATTTTAAGTAATTTATCGCTATTTATAAATTATTATTAAAAGTATTTAAGTATTATATCAGTTTACTGGTTGCCATGATATAAGCTATTTACTTAGCTTAATTTGGGGCTAGATGGCGCTGTGTGAAATATTCACCAATGTTTATTTACTATATATTTTCTTGACATTAATCAGGTCCACGCATTCCTATTCATTAATATGAACACCCCCTAATTTTATCCAGCAGCATAATCGTTGGAAGTCGTTGAAATGGTTGAAACCGTCTCATAAACAGTTAAACAGTGGATGCCATTAGCATAAAATACTTGATCGGCGCTAGAACGAGTTTAAACATTAAACTTTTATGTTTTGTTTGGTTACGATGACGATTTAAGAGAATCATTTTACAAGAAAGCTACCATGAGATAGGTATATATAGGCAAAGCTATGTAACTATTATATATAGGTATATTATTTATATTTATATAGCCGTTGGTCAGAAGGCTACGACAGAGGGGCTAAAGTACCGATGACATAGGAGCTGGTAATATACATTTAGTGGAAGCAACTGTTTTCCTGCAACACAGCGCTAACTTAAGGCAGAAGCCAGTGCTATAAAAATACTTTACCCCGTTTTTACTGCAATAAATGTTTTTAATCTTGTACATATATTTTTAAGAGCAGTAGAACTCACGCTTAGTTCGTCCGGTGAAACACTGCCACAATGCCCATTTCTACCGCCAAGCAGTGACGTATTTGCATTACTGTTACGGGCGCATACGATGCGAGTTGGGTTTTATCGTACCTAGAAGGGTAGGGCCCAAGTCGCATCGGTTGTTATGGGCCGAGGTTACCACTTAATACCAAAACACTAGATTGGCTCGTTCCGTAACAGTTCTCATAAAAAAAAAGTAGGGGTTTTTGAAATTGAACCCCATTAAAAATCGACTCCCTAAAAAGTACTTAAGGGATTAGGTACACAACATTCAATGTGAGACCGACGCATTGTCAGCGGTGTTGTGAAATTTAGTACGCTTTTAGTCACACGCCACCGGTCTACACTCGCATTCCGTTAAAATCTGTTTGGTGTTCCCAATGCGCGAATCTGGATGGATACGGTTTAGTGTTTAATAATGATATTTAAACTACTTTTGAAGAAATTTATTTATTTATTACCATAACAAAAAACACCTATTCTATTCGAGTCACTGGTTCCCTCGAACCAGTGTGGTGAAAGGATTTTGAGTGCGCCTCAAAGAGGCTCCTTGCGTGCACTTGACACATGTCTTCGAATTTTTAGCTCTAGGACGTGTCGGTTTCCTCACGATGTTTTCCTTCATCATTTTGAAAACGTGGTCGTATACATCGAATTTAATAAACAATACTTAAAAAAAAAAAAAACTTGATGCTACTTCAATTACAGGCCTGCAAGCAAAAATATAAAATCGAATCATGTCCAATGAAGCTCAATTCAATAACAATTGTTCAGGTTTTGTCGATATTTCATGAATATCGTTTATCTAATTAAATTAAATATAATATCAATTGTTTGTTTTGTTATAAATTATGCTTATAAAAGTTACGAAAAATTAAAATCAAGGTATAGTGTCTAAAAATTTTCTTGGTGAAATAATCTTACCATATCTAGAAGTTTCGTGCAACTATATCCAGGAATCGATTTAAAATAAATAAATGCTGTGATATGTTCAAATCGTTACACAAATAAGGCGAAACAGAGAGGAGTATATATTATGTTTCTCACATCATTGGGAAACAGATCAAGTGCAAAGGGGAAACTGTAGATTTTCCTCACAACATTACCATGCATATAGCTTTTAATTTATAGTTCTTAGCTTCTTGATAGCGTTGAAATCGTTTTATTTCCAATTTCTTCCAATACAATTTGTAGGGGAATTTGTAAGAATTTTCTGCAAATGCGATTAGAGTTTTTTGAGTTACTGTGCCCATTATATTAATGTTGCATAAGTGTCGATACAGAACAAGAAAACACTACTTATATAAGTCCTTATAACAAAATAACATTAAAACAGAAACAAAATGTGGGTACTTTTATATCTACCAAATCCAAAGTAAAAACCGATTTCTCTTAGGCCGAGACTCTTAGAGCGTGGTGGCCCAGGGGCAAAGACGCCGTGTTTCCATCCGGAGGTCGCTGGTTCAAATCCCGACGTGCACCGATGAGTTTTTTCACATGATAAATGTATGTGTAATACCACGTTCTCAAAACGGTTAAGGAAAACATCGTGAGGAAATCGATATGTACTTAATACCAAAAATTCGAAGACATGTGTCAAGTGCATGAAAGGAGCCTATTTGAGGGGCACTTAATTAATCTTTACACCACTCTGGTTCGATAGAACATTGGTCCTGTTACATTAGTACCAGGTAGATACTCTTATGCCACTGTGGTTCAATCAGTTTTCAGTTACCAAATATTTAAACTATACCTTAAACTATTTTTATATTGCAAATAATAGACGTTAGGTCACACTATGATCCTCGTGATCTCAATTTTGCAGCATAACCCAACTGAGCTTAGCCTCTGTGATCTGCAAAGCCAGATGACAGCATAAAAAACTCGTCTCGTTACCCGAGCTGTATTCTCAAGCCAACTTCACTCTCGCAAATTAAATTATCTATCATTTCTCACGTCAAAAATGACAATCTATTTTTAATTCACGCCCCTACCACGATCCGTCATCTCGACTTATCGACTCGGCCCGAACAAAAGGCGGTATTCTCGGATCCACAATGAATACAAATGACGTGAACATCCGAACTCGGCCGAACCGCATCCGGAAACGGCCGAGGATTTGTCATTGTCACATTTGAATACGCGACCGGATGTGGGAAAAACGATCGTCATTCTGTTCAGGACACAGAGATACATCTGAGCGGGCGGGCAAATGCAAGGGAAAGTGTTCAGTTCCAAAATTAAATAACAGTTAAAGATAGTTTGTGCTGTCACACGATTGAAAGAGAGAAATAAAAATATTTGTGACACTAAGCTTATACACAACATAAAAGACAAAAGTAATAATAATAATACTTTATTTACATCTTACATAGTATGGTAACAAGAAACAACTTTTAACTTATTCTACATTATACATAATTAATATTTTATAACTATAGGTAATTAGTACTATTTTTTTTCTCTATGTAAGTATAAATAATTAATATTTTATTACCTATGTAATCTATGTAAGATAAAAGTACCTAACTCAATAATATTATTTGTAAATACATACATAAAAAACATATCAACACCCAGACACAAAACAAACATCTGTTTTCATCACACAAATGGGTGGGAATCGAACCCACGGCCTACAGCGCAGAAGGCAGTGTTACTACCAACTGAGATGTAAGGCTTGTCGAAAAAATATGATTATGAAGTGAAAACCGTTACAAGATTTTTTACTTTATTACCTAAGTTTATTCTTGTCTGGGTGTTAGTATATATATAAAAAAATTCTTTTATACGTAATTTATCAGTTATCGTGTTCTCATAGTACAAGCTATGCCTTTTACATGGAGATGGTGTGAAAAGTCCACTAATATTTAATTACCCAATCTATTTATAAATATAATTATGGCCAAATTAAATATATATACAGGTGTGTATTTATGTTCTTTTATCACGCGGGAGTCATTATCATTAATCAAAAAATACATAAATGTATAATTAGTTTTCCAGCTCATCTAGTTCCATATGTCAGTGTTTTACAGACTTCGTAAAATTCTCATTTTTACCCGACCAGCCAAAAAGAAGGGTAACGGTTCGATAAGCCACATGCACCTAGCAGATTTTGAACGGATCAATCATAACGTGTAGTCTGCATCAGTTTATTTATTATTTATTCCACCGTTTCGCATTCGCAGTCGACAAAGTTTTTAATCTGTGAGGCACATGGTTTAAAGGTTTCGTCGTTTTTTATGTGATACAGTTATGGTACGAGCAGATGGCCACCTGTTTAGTGGTAACCTCCATTCATAACCAGAAATACGATTTGGGCCAAGCAATAGTTCACTCACATTGCACATTGCAGAAAACACTTAAAAATGTGATTTATGTTTTTATGCCACGATTCTTATCTTATTAAAACTCCCTAATTAGTTAATCACAATAAATATTGGTGGACATTTCACACAGCGCCATCTAGCCCCAAAGTAATCTAAGCATAGCTTGTATCATGGGAACCAGACTACTGATATAATACTTATATACTTTTTACAAATACATACAAATAATACAAATTAACACCCAGGCAAAGGACAATTTGTTTTGAACACAAAACTATGTTCGGCACACAAATATTTGTCCTGGGTCGGAATCAAACCCACGACCTACAGCGCAGAAAGCAGGGTTATCACCAATTTTATTTGTTAAGTAATTAATGTTCTAATAATATTGTTTCCCTTATAAAACGAACATCTATAGTGGGTCGAATAATATACTTAACGCCTGAATCATTGCGTACAGCAAACTGCATTGGTGTAGATTACTAGTTTTTGCTATCCACTAGAAAAGTATGAAATTCTCTGATATATATTCATGCTATTTATGTCCCGCGCTGAAATTACTAATAAATACTACATTAACTATCTTTAATAGTAGTATAACTAACAATTACTTAAACCTACCATCTTTAAGTTCCATGAAGTAAAATACAATTGCAACGTGTTACTAAAAACAGTAGCTTAAGTAGGTAGAAAATTACTATACCTACCTACATTAAACAAGACAAAACTCTTCATACTCTATATTAATAACTCCTTATTTTAAACCATAATACAAATATTACTTATAAAAACATTTTTAATTGTACGTTAAATACAAGGAACAATTTGCGGTCTTATTGCAATGAGCAGTCTCTTCCACATAATCTTTGGATGGCCCGGAATAAATAGTTTACGTATTAGCTAAAGATGTAAATTAAAACATGCAAGCAAAAATTTACTGATCGCCATTTTCCGTAGCAACTAGCAACCTATATCTACCTAGGGGATTATGTTGAGTGGACTTGTAAGTAGGTGGGTATCATGTGCATTAATCATGCAGTATGTAAATGCGCTAAGTGCGGGTGATAAATGAATCGGTCAAGACCAAAACCGCAGTGAGTTTGGAGTGAAGACATTTCACATTTTCGGGGCAACTGAAAGTGCAGAGTCGCTCACACTTTTTCGCAATTTTTGCGGTAGGTAAGTAATCCTTACCTAAAAATTTAAATCTTTTAGAATTTGCTAATTATAGCTGTGAAGTAATTATTCACGTAGGTATTTAAAATATTATTAACATCGGGATTTCGAACCCTATAAGACACACATACGAAGTAGTAACATACAAATATGAAATTTTATGAATCGTTATAGTTTTTGTATCATTTGATAGTTAAAAAGCATACAAACGTGCTACAGCAGAAAAAGTAAGGAATGTGCAAGAAATAAAATAACATAGAAGTTAATTATGATTAGGTACGATTTATATAAATAATAAGATATTGACATATTATTATTATATCTACGAACTTTCAATACTAATTTTAATCGAATCAAACAGCGTTAGGTACATAGGTAGCAATCCACAACATAGAAAAAATGGCAATTTTAATAGCTCATTATAGATAGGTTATCTACTACTTTTATGCGTGAGACAGAGTGCACGTCGCGTCGCTAAAATGTTCCAAGTTCATTCTTACAGAGATGAATCAGTGTACCAAACATAACATGTACCTACTGTCCACTTCATTTCATTTTTCATTCTTAGTCCGTTTTGTTTCGCTGACAGGGGGTTCGTATTGAAATCAGTTTGTTTTGTGCGGAACCCTCTTCAATCAGGTTTATGGATCTGGACACTGTTGGCCATTTACAAAGATTTTCAATGTTTACCTACTAAAATATTAAATTTAAATGAGTGGTTTCCGGTGAAATTACAGGCACATGAGACATTCCACCTAAAAGTCTCAGAGGTCAGTGGTATGGTCAGAGGTTACCAGTAACCACCAGTGGGCCGAAGGCTCGTTCCGTAACCATATAACATAAATTAAAAAAGAAAAAAGAAATCCTTGAAAAATAACTAAATAAATTAAAAAAGTTTTTAAAGTCACATGTCACACACATGATCTAACAAAAATAATTTCTGTGTGCAAAGTTTGAATAAACAAATAAGCCAATATTATTTATTAAAATTTTTATTACAGTACTGGTGTAGTAACATATAGGCCTTCGACAAAAATTGTGTAGAAGCAAAAAAATAAAGGCGGTCATCCATCCAACTGCTGATTGGACTCGACGTCGCTTAACTTTGGTGATCGGACGAGAATCTGGTAAGGACGATAAACATGGACGTTGGCGAAAGATAATAAAGAAAGTAAAAGAAGTAAAACTTAAAAAAAGTTTTTTTTTTCTTATTTACTGTAAGTAGATGGCACAAAATGAATCTTAAAAAGGTCACATTTGTTACTGTATCCCAAAAAGTAAGTTGACCTTTGATTTTTGCATTTTCTTACTCTTTTATTGTTATATTTAGTAGGTACTTTCGAGTCACTGGTTCTTCGAAGCCAGTGTGGTGAAAGGACTTTAAATGCACCTCAAAGAGGCTCCTTTCGTGCATAATTACTACATTAATTATAATTATATTAATCAATTACTTTCACAACAATTGGAATGCTAATCGCAAATAAAAAAAGACGTGTGGCACTCGGAGACTGCCGCGGTAAAGCTATTGCGCGTGATATTTCAAAAAGTCATTAAAAGTTCTGGTATTTATCGATAGATGGAACTAAAAAGTATCACCGCTGTGCCGGTCGGAGTGGGGGGCGAATTTCTGGATTCGGTCTCCACGCTCAAGGCCCGCGATAGAAGCTATGGAATAGCTTAAAAATGAATATGTTTTGATTTCCTCTCATTATAGTTTCAATCACAAATTACTGCACTGCACCCATTCCATAAGACCTCAGATAATTCCTTGATCCCGGGGCACATATTTATAATTCTCATTCGCGGGTACACTCACCCTTTAAATATTGTGACACGTTTTAATTATCAAATCGCGGCCGCCATTTTAATTTTGTTCACTAATCCGCTATTGCAGCTTCTCGTTCAAAGTTTGAATTAGGGAATAGTGTTGCCACATTTTATGTCGATATCTGCTTAATATTTTTTGTTTCATTTATATATAGTAAATTAGTCTGATGAACAAAATTTTACCGTGTTTTTCACGAAAGGAGCCTCTTTGAGGCGCACTTAAACCTTTTTTACCACACTAGTTTAGGAGAATCAGTGACTACTAGTAATACCTTGTTTTTAGTAATATGATAGTAAAGCATATACACACAAATATAGTGAACAATAAAATTAACAATTAAAACTTTGCAAAGAAAAACTTTTTATTTTGACTAAACTATTTTACTTACTTGCTCAGAACAACAGACGAACTAGCTAAATATATGTATTTTCTTTGTTGTGTACATAGATAGGTACCTACTATCAACTTAGTATTATAAAGTAAGTAAGAAATAATTTCAAAAATAGCAGTCTCTGAAAGAAAACAGAATTTCTCAAAATGATATGTATTGCTGTTGCAATAGCTATCAATATTTATTTCCATATGAATAACGTAAACACGTGGAATAATTGAGTCATAAAGACCAGAAACAAATTGACCCAAACGAAAATATGACGTATTCCACGAGGTGCACTCATCTCAACTGCACCTTCGTGAGTAGCAGCTAAGATATTCCACGTACTGCACTTATCAATATTTTATCTCTACCCTCGAATAAAGTTTGATTTAACTTTACCATCCCTAAATAAAGCCTCGTGGTGACAATAACAGCAATTAACGTGGCTTAATCCCACCGCGACAGGTTTCTTATTAGCGCCATTTGTCAGATACCACCAACTTCATTCGTAACGACTGCTGGTAGGTACAGTGACATTTGTTAACGACTGTAACGGATTATGTCTTATCTTTAATTTAACTTTGTTATATAAGATTATGATTTAAAATTTTATTTATTGTATATTATTTGACTGTGAACTTACAGCACAGTTATAATGATAATAGTAAAGTTAATAAATTTTGTCTTCAGTTTTTCTTGTATAGAACTACAAACCGTTGTAACGGAGGTGGGCGTTGATGCCTGCGACACAGTTTTATTACTTCTGCAGACATCATCGTCAGATCAGTATAATTAAAGTTTAATTACATATAAGTTTGTTGAAATAATCCCTAGCCTAATCATTGATAAATTTCCTTGAGCAATAAATCCTTGTTTTTATCAACTGGAAACTAGAGAAAAATAAAAGAAGAAAATCCGAAATATTAATCATAACTTTCGCGAGATTTAAAATATGCATAAATATTAGGTTATCAACGAGGGTGAAAAAGATTAAAACACCCCCCTATTAATCCTTGGTATTTAGTAAGATTGAAGTTTCACTCGCGCAGTAATTCCACGCGCAGTAATTATGCTGCAACTTAGTTACATTAATGGCTTAGTGGCGAACATTTTTAGTAAGGGTGATTGGCAGAAAGTCATGTGGCCAAATTTGTTTTAAAAACCTGCTATTCCTAGGAATTACAGATCACTTATTTATCTATAATTAATAAAAGTTGCTGGAACTGACTATTCATGTTATAATGAACTTAAGTTATTGTAAAAACCTTATTTTGTGAATGGCGAGACTAAGAAAGCTGACGGCCCACCTGATGGTAAGGCTACCGTCGGTTATAGACGCCTGCAACACTCAAGAACTTGCCAGCGCGATGCCTACCAGCAAATTGATTGACGAAGTAAACTTGCTGAGCTCAGCATAATAAAAAAGGCAATGACGAAATTCCTGATAAGCATTCCACATTTTTTTTTTCAATATAAAACCTCCGATGTCTAACTATAATACATTTTAAAACAATAAGAGTAATTATTGTTAATTCGTCATATTGATAAAAGAAGAATAACGTGTTAACAATGCCCATTACTTGTGTTAAGTTTTATCTCAGATATGTCCATATTACGCACTGAGTCATAAATGCATGCGCACGATCGCGCATGTAATTCTCCGTCCCTATTTATCCAGTAATTACCCTTGCTCAATTGTAGATAGCTCGTAATCCTTCTTGCAATATCTGTAATAATAATATTGGTGGACATTTCACACAGCGCCATCTAGCCCCAAAGTAAGCTAAGCATACCTTGTATCATGGGGACCAGACAACTGATATAATACTTATATTTTTTTTTTGTTGTAAATAGATATTAACACCCGGACACAGAACAAACATGTATATTCGTCACACAAATATTTGCTCTGGGTGGGAATCGAACCCACGACCACAGAAGGCAGAGTTCCTACCAACTGAGCTGTGAGGCCTGTAAATTCGTATTTGGAGTTCATCACCATTGAAATTTCCCCGACAACTGGCGTGCACTCAATCTGCTCACCCTTCACCCCCCATCCCTTGTTAATACAGAAGATAAGATAGGGCTAATCCACACATAACTTAGGATCAAGGATATACGCGGTTTGGTTCTGACCATTGTCCTGCGTTTAATTTAAACGGCAGCCGGCCCGAGTAATGATTTTACTATCCCCCGACAAAGTATTCAAATCAGTCCATATTTAGGCAAATGACGCTTATGTATCAGAAAATAAGGGCTAAAATCGATTGCGTTAAGATATCGGTACGGTTTCAAGTTCTGGTGAAAAGGTGTCGTAAGATTTTATGCGTGAACCTCTTTATGCAAACAGGTCCTAAGGGCCACGTTTTAGGTTTTTGGAGCTATTGAAACTTGACCCATCGCATAAACGTAATATGCGGAACAATAATTATTGTTTATGGAATGAGAGGGAAATGCAATTATTTTGATGAGGTATACGCGATGTATGGTCGCATTAAGATCGAAATCGTTTTCAAAATTAACATGCGGATTACGGGGTAGTGACTACTGACTAGTGACCCGTCTAGTAATAAATGTCCTCTTATTTACCTACATATTGAATAGATGGGTCTATTTGAGTCACTGTGGCGAAAGGAATTTAAGTGCTCCTCAAATAGGCTCCTTTCGTGCACTTGACACATGTCTTCGAACTTTTAGTTCTAGCTCATGGCGGTTTTCTCACGATGTTTTCCTTTACCGAACGTGGTATTGCGCACATAAATCTTTCAATCGAAAAACACGTAGGTGCACGTTGGGATTTGAACCGGCGACCTCCGGATCGAAACTCATCGTACTCGGGGTCAGTACCACCACCACGCTCTCTGTAATAGTAGACGGGTGAAATTCCGCTACTAAATGTTAGACCCAAACAATATTCCCCACTTGTATGTGGTATGACTATTACTACTATTTGAGTCACTGGTTATATCGAACCAATCTGGCAATCTGGCGAATCGATTTAAGTGCGCATCTATAGAGACTATATAAATGAAAGGGAAGAAATAACGAGATGGTTTGTTAGGTACAAATTTTAATCAAAAATAACAATAGTCGTTATCAACGCTTGCATTAAATAAGATGTCGAGTCAAACATATCTGAAATTAAGCAAATCATTCATAAACCACTGTACTCAGCCGCCATACATCAGGCCAAATTAAACGTCACAACACAAAGCAGGACAATCAATTAAATTTTATACATCTCCCCCCTTGTCTATTGTTTATGTTAACGACTGTCATTATTAAGTAAAACGGTTTATGGCTGGTAATAACTTTGGGATGCGTGTTATTTTGGATATGTGATTTTACGCGTGAAAGGCCAACTTATATACCGAAAGTTAAGTTCACATATTAATTAACTTAAACTTAAAAAAAATACTGTTAAATAATTATCACATGGATTAGTCCCATTGAATGAATTCCTAATTTATAAACGAAATAAAGATGATTGGTCGATCTTTAAATTCCTGTAGGCGCGTTCCGGAACGGATTTGCAATATTTTTTTACATGGCCTTATGATGTCGATTTAATTTTCGCGTAGAACAGTAAATACCTACAAAATACCATTTTTTTTTATAAACTATTATTTCTTTATTTTTTGCCATTACTAAATTGCATCTTTGCATGCTTTGATAACAGCCCATTTACTTTTGGCGACAATAATTAAGACTTTGTAAACTATTTTATTTGATGACATGAATAAAGTAACCAATTAATTTTAAGCTCCCTTGCAGCTTAATTAGGAATTCAGAAATCCTCAAATGGCAACCAATCTAGGACTTAAATTGTTATTCAAGTCACCGAATTAGAGCTTACCTACAAAGAGGCGTAAAAACTGAAAATAATGTACGGCTTATGAAACGTTTATATAAATAATAAAATTAAAATAAAAACGTGACTCCGCCGTGACAGTGACACACTGCCGTGACCAGGATTCGAACCTGGGTTACTACGGCCACAACGTAGGGTCCTAACCACTAGACGATCACGGCTATCGGAGCGCTGAGCGGAGCGGCGAAATTAAGGGATCGTTGATACGTCACGTCGTAAGGTGGTAGCATGAATCAGAGCGAGAGAGAGAGAGCTTATTGTCATTGCGATAAAATTGAGTAACACAAAAAACATGTCCTAGACTATTTTTAATATACAAAACGCTAAAGGGAAACTTTAGCCAAAAACATTCGTTCTACAACATAAGAAATTTCGATGTTGTTACTCTTAAATGAACAGTTTCCTGGGTGTTCGGGTCATTTACCTTAAGGTTTTACTTGTTTATTCAAATAATCTAAATTAAGGTCAATGAACATAACGTGCAAGTAACATTCGAATGTTTTTTTTTTAATTGACTCCTAAACAGAACAAAATTTTATCGGTTATGATTTAAGTAGACAAGTAGGTATCCCTTAAAGGTTCTTAGCCTATTATTAAAAATCCATTAGAACAGAAGTTATCTATGTGTAATTAACCTTCCTATGGGTTTACCTATAATAAACTACAGATCAAATACCTAGGTACCTACCTACCTATCTACACAGATAGTTAGATATCTATTTATATAACAAGTAATATTAGTACCTAACTATAATACTACTACTTACTACTACCTACCTATAAGTACTTAACTGTTAATAAGTCATTTACCTAAGTGATATAAAACTTATATACCATTTTATTGACTTAAACATAACTAAGTACCTACCTACTTATGTAACGTTATCAAAATTCAAAGACTATTATAATACTATTATAATGACCAGAAGAAAAACTTATTAGAAAACACAAATAAGTAACCCAAAATCACGCGACAAAAACCAACAAAAACAGCATTATACATTGAATTTGAAACCAATTACTCAGTCGAATGAACACTTTAGGTATTTTCGACAAAATTGACCAATTTTAGTGACACGTGTCACGTCAATTCATTGGGACGTGACGAGCGCCTAACTTCACTACAATCATCTGTGACGAAATTGTGAAATTGGTCTCCGAGTTTGGTGTTTTTATTTGAGCCTAAGAAACCGTGGTGGTTCATATTCTATGACTATAATGTCAATTCTGTTCCAACTTCTGGGCGAACTTTAACCATACATGACTTTAAGCATATCTACCTGTTTGATGCGCATTTAAAATCCATTCACAACACTGGTTCCAGAGCAATAGATAGACCATATCTAGCACTTTGACGATTTCTTTTGACTCAATGGCTCTGAAAATGTATCGACTGGCTCTACATCTCAGTAGAGTAGCTCTGCCTTTAGCCCTATAGGTCAATTATTTTTGTCATTAGGTATGTGTATGAGATTTATGATGAAAAAAAAAGTATTTTTTCTATCAGTTCACTCACAGAACTGAATCTCGTACTATGGGTAAGTACTTTACCTTCCCTCTTATCATCTCCCACAAAAGCCCAAGTAGCTAAATAACAATGCAGGTATGTGAGTTATTTCAAGGAAATATTAATTGGCTTACGATATTTTCCTATATCTTATTGAGAGTGAAACCTAGAACGTTCTAAAACATTCCCAAAAGAAAACCTCATTATGCCTGGATTCAAACTAACAGCCTTTGGTTAACAAGCCAAAAGATGTATCACATTCTGTTTATGTGTCTCTGAATATTTAAAGAGCTCACAATTACGGTCGCGTGCCTACCCATAGACAATAAACGCCCGTGGACAATTTACCAACAACTACCCACAGAATATTTATTTAAACAAGCCGTTCATTAAGCAAAAGCTTTTCCTTGTTCACCTCAATTTTGTCTATGGTAATTTCACTTGATTACAGAAATTTTGGGGAGTGAAAATATTTGGGCAACAAAAATAGTTACAGTTTTCCTGTGATAAGACTAAGAAGAGATATGATAATCTCCAATCATTCGGTACCAGATTCTTAAGTATCTACCTACTGCAGCGGCACATTTACTCTCGACCATCGAGAGTGACTGGATTATTTTTAGCCTATTGTATTACTCCGAAATGCTAAATGTTCTAACTTTTGTTCTAGAACATACCAGGATTTCTCATCACGGGCTTTTTGTTCACAGATTTGGCGGTATTTGGTGGTGGCTGTCAAAAATGGTAACGGCAAAAGTGGTTCAGCGAAATTAATCTACATGGAACGCATTCAATACTAGGACGGGTGTCTGCTTGGAAACAGCAAGCGTTGCCCTACTGTATTTTAGTTACATAACTAAACTATTGTTTAGATGCCACCCGCAACTCGAAATATCGAAAGCCATTGCTCTTTACCCAACACAGCGGGATGGTTATGAGCTAAGTTGGGAGCCAAGAGCTAGAATCTCCAAATTTAGCACTACCCTCAAAAGTCAATCGTCTTTCTTATTAAACAGGCATAAGGTCGATTTTATTGGTGCAGTTGCGATTCCAAATGGCAACGTGTAAATTTGTAAAGGAATAATGCTGGCAATTTATAACGTATTGTATTTTGATTGGTCGTCAGAGGTGGATAGTCAGACGTATGATCCTTCTATGGGAATAGGAAATGGCTATGTCTGAAGGCTTTGCAAGTTTGAATGGTTCAAATGGTTTGCTCCGTTTGCTGTTATTGTTTACGTGCTTTCATCCGTGTATCAACGAAAAATAAATCTGCTTCAGTGAGTTATATGACCCGGGTTTTAACTCGCGTTTATATTGAAGCTGGTTAGGGAGGGGTGATCAATGCACGTAACTAAATAGTTCATATCAAAGAATAAAAAATAAACATATGAAAATCTGTTACTTATCAACTTATCATGACTATGTTCCCAACATATTGTGCTGAAGGAATATAGGTGCGAATACGTTACAAACTTTCTTCAAATGAATTGGAATAAGTACTTTTAACAATAATTCATATATTTGGATGTAATATGGCAAAAAACTATCACAACTAACGGAATTAACTACACTATCACCTTCCATTATCAAGTTCAGAGTTTGTAACATAAATATCTTATTGTATGATATTTAGAAAGTCAAAAAAATATATAGAAAAGTAAAAACAACACTCTTTGTCGCAAAATTTGACTTGTTCATAAATTACCAACATTTTATCAGCATTTTATTAATCCTGCTCTTAATCCGTCTGTCCATAACAACAGAAGACACCCCTCAGCCTACCCAAGTATCATTTTAGATCAAACACATGATAATGGCTGTAAGAGCGCCCCTATTATTCGATACAATAAAAGTGAAGTGCCGACATATTCCACGTTCTATTGCAAATAGTTTCCCTACCCAAAAAGACGCAAGCACTACTAACCTAATATAGAATAATGATGCTTAAATCAATGAAGATAGGGATGAAATTCCATGAGAACAAGACATGGCCAGTGAAATATTTTAGGGAGTAGATAGCGCAGAAAGACCAGTAGGTACGCAGATACGTACTAATGGTGATTGAGAAAAATATAGAGGCACATATCGAACAATAACTCGTGGTTATGTCTTCATGAATATTGAAGATCGGGGTGATAGGTTGATTGTAGGTGTGATGCAGGTCGTAAACAGGAAAACTCGTAAATAAGAATTTTATTTCGATTGAATCGCAAAAGGAAGATTACCAGTTATTTCACTGTGCCAACCAAATGTATTTTTATATAATTAATATTTGATAATAATATAGAATTATCATTGAATTTCGTTTGACTTGTTTGGTTTTAAATTATTTTTGCTTATTTGGTAACAATACTAAGCAAAATCCTTTAATATATTTTATTTTTGTACGTCTTCAAGATCGGATCGTTACTTGTTCTTATGACAAGCAATACGTCTTGGGTCCTCCTTTACTTAGGTATAGAAAGATCCCAGTCAACTGTAAATATGAGACGTGAAGGTGGAATCTCATGTCCCTGTAATTTTACCGGCAACCATACTTTTCAGACAGGAACACATTAACGCAAGCAACAGCAGTACTTTTGAGGATTTATTTTAACATTCTAATTGGTAAACTGTCTACTGTCACAGCTATGAAATAAATTTCTGAATATGTGCAACAGTGAATTCAATTCCATTTACATTTTCTGAAACGAAATTTCTGTTATTAATTACCACATCATTAACGCAGTGCTGACTTCGACGAGATATTCACAATTCTACATACTCAAACATTCTGCTATTGATTTTAAGTCTTATTGCATTTGATTCAGGGGGTAATCTTGAATGGCAATTAAACAGAAAGTATATGAAATTATTCACCCTTTCTTTGGCTAGTTGACTGAATATTAATAGGAAGGGTAATCCTTGACGATTAATGTTTTGTAACATTATACGTGCTGATATATTTTGATTGAACGATTTTGCGGGATTTCTATTCAATATTAGATACTATTTTATAACCGAATATGAGAAAAACAAAACCTATTTTATTTCTATACTATTATTCTTATTTCAATGAGCCTCTTTCTGTTGCTAAAAGGCGAGTGAATAAGGTGAAAAAGGAAAATGAATCATTAGTCAAATGTACACCTATTAACAAAGACTCAAATAATATCAGTGTGGCCTGGTTAGAAACAGACGAATAGCCCAAGACGATACGAAGAAATTTTAACGAAAATACGCGTATAAATTTTTCACCCAAAAACCTATCCCCGTTCCCAATCTAATTCAGAATCCCTCTATTCCAAATTTTAATCAAATAAGAAACATTAGCCACAGCCACTTTGTGCACATATTGACCCAACCCAATATTGTCCAAATTAATCATCTAAAATTGGTTTCATTTTTCAAATTCCCATTTTAGGTGTCCGTGTCTCGTATCTGCTGTGGGTAAACAGTACCAGATGTATGGACGCATGGCATGGGTGATGTGACGAGAGAGAAGGATGTAGGGTGAAACTTGGAATATTATTTTAGTTAAGTTAGTTTTGTACGTTAGTGCAAACAAACTATTGCATCTTAAACACCAACATAAATCTTAAATAGAGTTGACAAGTGACAGAATTCAAGAGATGGTAGAAACTTTTAATCTAACCTTTTGAAATTTACTTATATGACCTTCGTTTTAGTAAAATTATAAGATGATTAAAATATGTTGCAATTCCCCCAAATAACTTACTTGAAAGAAACTTAGTAAACTGAAATACATTAATAATTATATTTTTTTGAACTTTAATGCTTCTCTTTCGCTTAGTTATCTTGCTGTATTTGATAGTTTAATTATGATATCACTTTATACAACTGCTGAGTATAGGCATCTTCTCTATCATGTCATTTCTTCCTTTTTCTGCGTTTAGAAATATTATATTTTTCCCGTCACTTTCACAGTCATCTGCCTGGTGCTCTGTCAATTGATCTAAATATGAGAGCTTAATATTTAATAAGTATATCTCTTAGGATTCTCTTCACATCTAAAATTACATACAACACGAAACAGACAAGGGTGAATAAATTACTACATCCAATTTGAAAATTGACATCCCTAATATCGCGAATACAATCGAGTTAGACCGAAATGGAATCACCGTCCGATTGTTTTGCAACTAGCAATCACTCACGGCTTTGTCCGCTTGGAATGTACATTAGGATAGGATCGTGGGTTATGTCAGGACCGCTTTAAAGTTCATGCAGACTACGAATTTCAGTTGGTCGATCACGGTGATCCTGACTGGAAATAAACGAGAAATGTAACGGCGAAACAGAGATCTTTAAAAGCAATTATCAATATTTCTATCATCTTCGTCATCACCAGGGCTTCATGAGTCCCAAAGCAATATCTCCTATGTATTCGTGTACTAGGATCTGCTTCTTTCATCTAACGTCATATATAAAATAAGTATTTTATGATAACATTTACTGCTTTAAACTTTCATGTGCACTTAGTCGTACGATTTAGAAATCGCGGGTGGCCGCGCAACCATGTTCCTAGTCTTATTCTTATCAATATATCTTATCTTATCAATATTAGTAGATACATACTTTAGAGTTATTATTTACTATAAAAAAGTGTGAATGGCGCCGTAGTTATTACTTGTTCAGAATAATGAAACTGAGCGATTTGATTATACCCAAATTTATGAAAGTAAAGTTGTAAAACATCTAACAAAAAATACACCTATTAAGTGTATACTAGGTAATTAGTAGTGTCCGGACTATTTTTCCATGAACTTTGTGATGGAATGAATAAGCAGATGGCTCACGTACCTAATGTTACTCGACCTTTGCACTCAGGTATTGGAAGGCACGAAATTCTCACTCCGGAACACAGTTTTTGAGTGCATTACTGCTTGCGCTTGGTAATAAATAGATAAATTGATAGTACTTTCCCGGACATAATCGCTAGTTCCACTACTGCCACCTATATCGCGCATTTGGCTTATAAAAAATTTCAAATAAAAACAACATGGAAATCACCACCTTGATGGATAAGTTTATTGTAATTGTGTCCTTAGTTTTAATTGATGGGACGTCACATCATATTAAGCTAAGGGCTGGGGCGCCAGGAATTGTGGTTACTAGTTCACTACAATACATACGTATAGTATACACAAAAACATAACCAGGTTTATGTAGATTGTACCTACTGTTTTGTCCTGGATGTACTTATTATAATTTCCATAAACTTCCTTACATTAATTATTATGGCAACATAAATAAAGCAAAGATATTCTCATTCTTTAATAAACAATAAATGCCTTATTCTCGCGCAGCCGCAGGTAATTCTAAGCAGCTAACTGGTTTCAATATATATCATTTTGCTTGCTTTGATGGCTGGCGCGTGAATGTGTAAAATATTATTACTTTCATCATAGGTTTCATACTATTTATTTATTAATCTGTGCCTATTGTTTTTTAGTAACACGGCGTGCGTCAGGTTTCTATTTTATGGTATAATCCTTAAATAAATCTCAACACTGATTAGTGCGAAGATTTTTCAAAAAAACTTCTAATGTAAAGCGGTATCCACTTTACCCATAACAACATCGTAACGGAGTTCCGTGAGCAAACCTACTCCACAGCGAAAACGCAACGATAGCGCGTGCTAACTTTTCCTGTGGCGACATCTAGATACGAAATTTGCAACTGATGAGCCGTTCAAGCAAAGTGAACATTTATTTTTTTATGCTGTTTAGTGATTATAGTCCGTTGCATCTCAACTATCTTGTTAAAAATATTCAGTGCAATGGGTATATTAGTGTAATAATATATTTTAAAGTTAAATAAATAAAACTAACTTTGAAATTGGCGATGACTCCAGTCCAGAACGCGAATTTTCTTGCCTCAATATTCATCAAGGAAATTGAATGTCTATCCGTCTATTCGAGACTATTCACCACACTGGTTCTCTCGAACCAGTGTGGTGAATGGATTTTAAATGCGCCTCAAAGAGGCTCTTTTCGTGCACTTGACACATGTCTTCGAATTTTCAATTCTCGGACATGTCGGTTTCCTCGCGATGTTTTCCATCACGGTTTCGAGAACGTGGTATTGCGCACATAAATCTTTCAATTGAAAAACTCATAGGTGCACGTTGGGATTTGAACCGGCGACCTCCGGAGTACCACTAGACCAACTCGCTCTCGTTTTTGATTGAACGTCTGAAAAAAAAAATGTGAATGGTGATAGTTCGCTAAGGAATAAGGGATTCCACTGAGGTAGGCTAGTTGTAACATAGGTACGTACTCAAGTACTTAAGTACCACTTATCGAATCAAGATTGACAAATCTAATTAACGCTGCAATAATTATATCAATCTACTGTAACGTAATCTAGCACTAAATTATCTGATTAGAACCTCAGGTACAATTAATAGATAATTGTAGCTAATTTTGGCTAATCTTGTTACTAATAACTAGTTACATGTCCTTATGATTGCCTGAAACTATTGCTAGTAAGTTACTTAGTACTTAGTAAATTAGTATATAAGTAACATTATATTTTATTTTAGGTTAATCATATTATTTATAATAATAGGATTGGTATTGAAAAAATTTTGACTGCGTTGCACCAATCTACAAATTTCGTAAAAGAAGATAGGTACCTAACTCTTAAAAATAAATTATCCCTGAATAGTTGCGCAGGGTCTCAGTATACCTACTCTACAAGTAAAAAAAGTTTCTTAGACATCTTTTTTGTAGTAATAATATATATTCCACATTAACTGAGTTTCCTCAATAGAGGACCATAGCTTAAAAGGGGGTAAACATAACCATAGTAGTAGGTAAGCCTGATAGCAATGACTTTGCATGAAATTCCAAACAAGACTGAAACAGCAAAACAATATTTTGAAATTCGCCGTTAAATAAGTTGATGATATTTACAATGTGGCCTGTAGTTAAAAAATGCTACCCATGTGAAGCCGGGTTCGGTCGCTAGTTATCTCTATAACCTAATTGCTCCCAGCTACGAATTTTAACCGGGAAAATAAGAGCTGCGTAGTCCCCTAAATCGGGTAGTACGCGGATGATCCCGTTAATTAATGGCAACTTAACCCTTTGTCTGTGACGGGGAATAAATTGTTGCCTACTCATTTACGAAGAGTGGATCTAAAAGATTTTGCTATTCTTAAGATTAAGGGAATCAAAATGTTTTATGAAATTTTGTGGGTAATAAGTATCAGAGAATTAAACTTGGTTTAGAAAGTGCTTGTGAATAAAAGGAAGCACTTTTTTGGGGTTTCTTCCTGTCAATATTAGCGATTATTACGTGTAACCTTAATATGTTTTGAAAATTTCAAGTGAATTTGATGTGAAGCTTTGGGCCGCTGATCTGTCGGAGTAAATCCAAACTGAATACATCAATGAAAAGTATATATTTAATAGCTTATCATACGTACTGGTATCATTAGATTATGTCCATCAGCAAAGCTTAATTTTTTGTTAATTTTATCATTAGCCATGCTAACGCCGAATTCATCTTATTAAAAATAAATTGATCATAATTATTACTATTATTTTTGTTAGACACGAAAGTTTGAGAGCCTCATCTCAATCCTTTCACAGCCACTGATTCATCTCAACGTCACCGCGTGATGGATCAAGATATTAATACCAAAAGCGTGGCGAATCTGACCGAATTCTAACCCTTTCTATGCATATTTGATTTCAACGGGCCTGTATGACCGATGGGCGTGAATTTCTTTTCCGTTGCTATTAATCAGTGACGTAATTAGGGGTTTTGAGTGAGAGATGTTGAGAATTTTGTTGGAAATTAATCCTGCTATCAAAAGAGTAAAATAATCTTATGTTGTGCGACATAAATGCCTTAATGCGTTATACAAATACACAATGTTAAATTATTTATATTTATTTATTTATTTATTTATTTATGATCAAATACTGCACTAACAGTTAATAAGTAAAGAAAAAAATAACTAAAGTTAACATATATATATAGTTACTAATATTATAAGTAGTACTTATAATATTAGTAATTTTGTATATATTAATGATTTAATATTGATAATTGAATTTGGGGGGCCCACGTTGCTCGCGTCCGTAGGTGATAACCCATTGAATCCCTACACATGTCCCCCGGGTGGTGCGAAAGGAGCAACCCAAAGTAGCAGTAGAACTTGTGCTAAGTTCGCCCGGAGAAGTACTGCCACCACACCTGGTAATCTGCCGCCAAGCAGTGATGCACTCGTATTGCTGTGTTACGATGGAAGGGAGTGGGTGCCGGTGAAATTGCAGGCGCATGAGACGTAACATCCCCGTCTCGGGGTGACGGACGCAACGCAATGCGACTTGAGTCATCTCGTACTTTGGTGGAGAGGACTTGAGTGGTACTGCTGTTGTCTATGGGCGGCGGTTACTACTTTACATCAGGTGGGCCTTCGATCCGTCACTTAAATTACATTTTTTTATTACTTAAATTAGTTTTTTTCCACAAGATTCAATTCCCTTGCTTGCATCAGTAGCTACAACGCCTGGTCTGCTCGTCAAATATACTTTAATTGTACAAAGAGTGTAAATTTATATGCAGATCATCTAAATTAGCTGAAGTTGATGGATTAGACTCAGAGAAGAGGGTACAATAGGCCCGCATCATTAGTTTTGCTTGCTATTTAGGTGCCACTTAAAGTTTATTAAAAACTTGGCCTTCCGTTTGCATTGTTGGTTTTTACATACGTAGGTAAAGTTCTTAAGTTCTCAGGAACAGCGGCATTAACGTGATCCAGATGTTTATATTTCATATATGCTTTTGGATTTCTTGTAATGAAACAAAATCATTTGTTTGAATGAATATAAGAAATTATTATTGACATAAGTCATAGTAAAACCATAAAAAAATACATATCTGAATTCTACGTCTATTTGTTGACATAAAGCAATTGCACACTGTAGTGTTTATTTCATGAAATTCAATAAATAATAACACAAGCTGGCTAACAAATTCGAGCATACAATTACCAACGTCCATACCACGTTGAAAACACCGGTTCTCGTCCGATCACCGAAGTTAAGCAACGTCGGGCGCGGTCAGTACTTGGATGGGTGACCGCCTGGGAACACCGCGTGAAGTTGGCTTTTTACCTTTTATTTTACTAAAACTTTTTTTATGGCAATTACTCCACTTTTTTTTATTAGTGGTTTACATTTATATCATCTTAAGCTACTATGTATCCGAAGTGACGTCACGCGACCCCTAAATTGGGAACTAGGTCTCAAGTGGGGCTGTCTCATTATAGGTACCGTTAGATGCTTGGTGGCAGATTTTGTAGTTGAGGGTAGCTGGCCAGCAGCCAGCCGGGTACATTCTCTACCAACCTTCTAAAAACAATACTACGCTGTTTTCCATCACCGGACGCTCGGGCTCAGTGTAGTATTCGAACCCACGACTAGATCGTAAGCCAACGTCAAAATTTAACGACTTTAGTTACGAATATCATGAAAGAAAGTAAGAAATATTCAATCAAATATTAAATCTGTGGACTAAATTTAAATACAAAGAAACCAGCATATCTTCACACAATAATCGGAATATGACAGTGGAATCCCTCTAAGAAATCCGACCCACCCACATAGATTAATGACATCCAACATAAAGTTAAGCTGGTTTTTGTAACCCTTTCGATTTAACAGCAATTAAAAAGTTTACGGGTTTATTTCACTTATTTTTAATTGCTCAGATTCGCTCAACGGTCGGATAAATTGCGTCTTCTTTAAACGTATCTTGAAAAGTTGAATGCGTGGTGGCTTAGTGGTACAGACCATACAACCAATTAACAAGTTGGTCAATACTGTGTTGTGCATGAATGTCTAAATCCTCTATTTCCGTGAGCTAAGAGGATATAATATCCAATCTTACTTTTTCTGATATGGCATTTTCAAACTTACCTACTTGTAATAAGTACCCATTTAACTTTTTCAAACCTTTTTTTAAGTGATAAAGTTACGAAACGAGCTGATGGCCTATCTTGTGTCAAGTGGTAAACTCTGCCCATACGGCTTGGGTCCACCCCTACTTAGATTCAAGTATACCCAAGTCGCATCTTATGCGCCCGTAACTCTGAGTGAAGGTGGAAACTCCTGTGCCTGTAATTTCACCGGCAACCGCACCTTTCAAATCGGTACACAGTAACACAAATGCATTACTGCTTGGCAGATAAGGTTAGGTGTCAGTACTTCCCTTAAGTTCTACTGCTATATCACCCATAATTATACCTAAATATAAAGCAAGTTATAAAGACATGAATACTGCCAAATAATTCCAACATGATAACAAAAGAAAGAAAGAACCCGATCCTTTTACAAAAATGAGTACGAGAAAGTTAACTAATAATGGGACTGTGTAATTGAGTCCTTACGCTTCCAAGACTTCAAATCCGTGAACCGCGAAGGGTTGAGAATTCTTTGTAATTTAAATTGAATTTGGATTCTAATTTGATTATTGTGGCAACCCTGAACAAGGAGCTATTTTAATTAGACAGTTAATTGTTTCTAAAAGTTCAGTAATTAGGAAGAAATTATTTACGTAGGTACTAATGCGAAATAGTAAAGTGAATTTTAATTTCTTTGTGGTACATATGCCAAATGTATCTGTGAACCTCGAAGGAAGATCTGTGGACAGAAGGAATCTGGCTCGTAGAACTGACTGGCCTCATAGCTCAGTTGGTAGTAACCCTGCCTTCTGTGTAGGTCGTGGATTCGATTCCCACCCAGGACAAATATTTGTATGACGAAAATAGATGTTTGTTCTGTCTGGGTGTCAATATGTATTATATGTATGTATTTACAAAAAAAGTATATAAGTATTATATCAGTTGTCTGGTTCCCATGATACAAGCTATGCTTAGCTTACTTTGGGGCTAGATGGCGCTGTGTGAAATGTCCACCAATATTTATTTATTTATTAGTTATTCCGAGGCAGAATGCCGGTCGTACCCGCCCCCGCCCGCGCCCGCGCCCTACCGGCCCTACCGGCGACTTCACGCAACACACGACATGGCTAGGTAACTGATATTATATGATACATTTTATTTGTTAATAATATTAAAAAATATATAAATATAAATAATAAAAAAAATCTATTGTATATACATACCTACTAACACTCACACATATCAAATACATCTATGTCATCTTACAAATGTTTGACCTGGGAGTCGAACCCACGACCTACAGCGCAGAAGGCAGAGTTACAACCGCTGTGAGGCCAGTCAAGTAAGGAGACATGACGTAAACAAGATACAAAAGGTAAGATAATCAAGACAACTAAGTTACGGCGATCGTCGACACGGCACTTGGCATATTTCATCGGATGCGAACCACTAAATTATCTTAATGGAGATCACTCCGCAATCAGAACAGGGAATATCCGTCGTACTGAATCACTGGAAGTGAAAAATAAAAAGGCATATTATTATTTTTGTAAAATAAATCCTTATGATGCTGTTTCTGCTGGCTTTGTACGTATATTTATACATAATTGAATGGTCTTACATCTTCTAATAGGTCTCGTAGTTTGCTCTGTGGGTTGTGGGTTCGATCCCCATTTCAAAACATTTGTACCTATAATCATGGCAATTTGTTTCTGTGTCTGTGAGTTATAATTATCTGGGTATAAGACCTAACTAAAATATTTAAAAACATATAAAAAAATAGTTAAACTTAACCTCTTATATCAAATTAATAGATATTAGTGCACATTTCACACTTCGCCATCTAGCCCGAAACAACAAAACTAGTACTATGGAAAGAATTGCAAAAATACGATTTTTACATTATTATATTGTTTTATAAATTCATTCATTCACTAGTAATTATTATGATAGGTACATACTATGAAATAGTTCAAGGTATCTTACAAAAAAATTAATTTTTCCGTTTCAAATCTATTCAATTATAGATTACTACTGATTCTTGATGTATATTTTGTTTTAAAATTAATGATGATGGACATTTTAGTAGCTCTGTAGCTGCTAGAGGCGGAACTAAATAATTATGTATCTTAAAACGAAAGCGCCTACTCGTTTGCGGTTAGCAATGAGACAACACGATTGATTCTACGAATTTAGAATTAAAGAAACCTGAGGCAACTGTTACAAGGAGATCATAAACATAGTAAAAATCTTAACTTGTGTCGCAACTGGTACATAATATTGTAGATAATATTAGCAGATATTCATGTAAATAGAAATCTTTAAAAAGTACCTATTTATCCTGTTGTTTCATGCCTTTACCAAATTAATAATGACGTACAAACTAAAAGTTAGCATATTTTATTATCTGTTCCAGATATTTTACAAGGTGACAGAGTAATAGAACAGATCGTCGCGTCGCGTCGCAGCCGCCGCGTGCAAGATGGCGGCGCGGCGGGCGGAAGCGAGTCGCGCCTCGTTCCGCGGCCGCCGGAAATACCCTCGCAATTTGATAAATAGTTGTTCTTTAACAGTTTTTCTCATGCAAATGAGGGGTCGGGATGACGGATTGCGTTTGTGACGATCCGTAGGTCGGATTTAATTTGAGATTTCGCTGTAATCTAGGGGCGTATTGCTGATTGCGCGAACATGGTTGGCGGGTTCTATGTCGTATTGTTGTGGTGATTTCATTACGTTTATTTTGTTTGGAAGGTATTTTTGTACTGAATTATTCATTAATACTTTAGTACTTCCAATGAAATTTACTGATTATAGGTAGTGAATACCTACTTGTACCTAAATTGTTCGCACTCGGAGGCATTAGCTCTAGTCGCACCAATTTCTGAGTAAACTACCCTATTTTAATGTATGTATATTTAAACATGGCAAATAGAACATTTTGTAAATATTACAAACACCGTTCTCAAAACGCTAAATAACATGAGAAATCGGCATATCCTAGAACCTAAATATCGAGGACAAGCTCCAGTTGTTTAGAAGGAGCCTGCTTGAGGTGCACTGTAATCATTTCATCACATTGGTACGAGAAAGCTGGTGACACGATTAGCAGTAGCACACACCTGATATTTTAAACTATACAAGAAATACCTGAGTATGTATATCTCAATTTTATCACACACTAAAAACGTTTACAGTAGCAGTTAAAAACACAGTTATTCAAATATTAAATAAATCTTAGTCAACTGTTACAGTAGCAGTTAAAAAAACAGTTATTCTATAAAAAAAAATCGTCGGTAAGCATTAAGCACTGCGTCCATTCGAGGCACGTGCCTGAATTCATTAGGTAAGTTATTGCACCCGCATACTTAAGCTAACGGATCTCAGGCAAGGTGTGGTCAATAAGTGTAATGGTTGCAAAAATAAAAGGTCAAAATAGCAGATGTCATACTGTAATGCCAACCGTATCGCACGCGCCACTGAGCTGTTTTTATATTCATACTAGTTGTTGCCTGCGACTTCGTCCGCGTGGAATTCGGTTTTATCACGCACCCTATTTTACCCCTCGGAAAAGTAGCCTAAGTTACTCCTTGTTACATCAGCTATCTGCCAGTGAAAGTCCCGTCAAAATCGGTCCAGCTGTTTCAGAGATTAGCCGGAACAAACAGACAGACAGACAAAAATAAAAAATAAAGTTGTTTTGGTATGTACCGTGTATACATCCATATGCACTTAGTAAAAAGCGGTTGTTTTAATATTACAAACAGACACTCTAATTTTATTTATTTGTATAGATAGTAATGTCATTTCTCGCTGAACTTCCTACTGTGTGTTTTGTAATCAATTTCTACTGTATAGTTATGAAATATTTGTCAAAATTTCAAACCATAACTCTTATGTTGCATAAAGATCACATGCCTTGGAAGCCATCATAAGAAATGTAGGTGACAATTTGTCTTATGCGCAGCCCCAGGATACGAATGTCTTATCGATCTAGCCTAGAAAAATAATATTAAAATAAAAACTTTGGTTACTTGCGTGCTACTTTCTTTATAGAGAATGCGCATGTCCCAGGTGCAAAATTCCGCATAGAAGCTGAGTCAAGCGTGAAAGGTCATTGGCAAGACAGTGTCCACACGTCGACCAGTCTACTGAATGAGTCATGCGCCCTTATTCCGTGGTTTACCAACCGTGAACACACCTGGGCACAACCATATTGAACATTTCCAACCTTATTTTCAAAGGGATAGAGTTCACGATATTACTTGATGATTTTTTACTTTTTTATTATTGAGATAGGGTTGCAAACTATTGAGTATTTATAAGACTTTTTTGATGGACAGGTGTGAATGGAAGAATGTGAATCGTAAGTTGCCATTCATAGCAGAGCTTTTTCGATTTTCGGGAGGAACGTTAATTTCAATGCTTTCAAGATGATGTGTAAGACCCGACAACAGGGATGGCCACTAGCTATAAATATTTTTTTTTACAATATTTGATAAATAAATTAGTAACCATATTTATAATCAACAGAATTGAAAACAAAACAGTTAAAAAACATGTTCCCATACTTATAATCTCTGGTCAGCCAACAATTCACCCTCATAACTCATTGTCCGATCCATTAAAACTAAAACGTGATCTGAATAGGTCTAAACAATCTACCATCTCACTCACACACGGAAGCCATCAATTAAAATCTTGAAAATGAGATCTACATACTTAACAATTCCCACATAAGTCACCCCTATCACGACTGCAGAAGGCTCAAATCATGCGAAAAATCTGTAAATGAAAATAGTCTAAAAACTAAAATCGCATGCAGATACAATATGCTCTATTTTGAGAGCAGCAAAGGCGAAACTTACGTTGCCAAAATACAGGGTGAAGCTGAAGTCCAGTGAATTTAAGGCACGCTAAAGAGTCAATACGTTAATCTGCATAATAAAGGAATATTTTAAAATATGCGAAAGAGAACACGCGTCCCTTTAATTGTGGATGGTGGCGGCTATCAATTGCAAATAGGAAAAAACTGTCCACTCCATTGCGTTGTTCGAGTGACTTTGAGGAATTTTTCATTTCGGAAACTATGGAGACTTCCACGAGACATAATATTTATTATATATGTATGTGGTAATATTTATGTATTAACAATAAAAAGTAAATAAGTATTCTATTAATTAATTGGTCCTCATAGTACAAACTTTGCTTAGTTTGAGGCTAGATGACGCTAAGTGAAATGACCGATCCGAATGAATTGAGTTTTATGAAATGAGGAACGTATGATGAGATCATTTCATTATTATTTTTTTCATTTCTTTATATTTCAATATTTTTGACAAAAGAGTGTATTTCGAAATTACTTAACTTAAGCCCACTCCATGATTCCCGAAACAATCATAAAGCCCGACTCGGCGCGTCCAGCTTTTGTCCGACACAAATGACCCCAAATAGTAATCATGTCTATTCACTCCACTTTCCCATAACGAAGATACGGGCACTGATTTTGAATATGATGATTTTGAACAGTTAATTACCAATCGCCACTGGACGTTTGTACTAAATTAGGGGTATTATTGAGTTAATAAGGGTCGGTTTTAGGTGAATATGCCTGTAGATGATCTTTAATCAAATCTTGATTAATAATGAAGTTAATTATAATTTGAATTTATCAAAGGGTATAAAAAGGGTATATAACTGATATGTGTGTTTGAAACGAACACACAGTTTAACATTATCATATATAGCACACAAATGAAAAAAGTCAGAGTTAAAAAAATATGATTTCCATAAAATTCGTAAAGAAATGTCAATAATTTTTTATGTAATTAACAACGGAACTAGCCCATAGCCCACCTGGTGTCAAGTTGTAACCTCGGCCTATAACAACCAAGACGACTTGGGTCTCCCCTACCTAGGTACGACAAGGCCCAAGTAGCATCGTATGCGCCTGTAACTATGAGACGTGAAAGTGGAATGTCTCATGTGCCCGTAGTTTCAGGTGGAATGTCTCATTTGCCCGTAGTGGCAGGTGGAATGTCTCATTTGCCCGTAGTTTCAGGTGGAATGTCTCATTTGCCCGTAGTTTCACGGGCAACCACACCTATCAAACCGGGACACAGTAACGCGAAAGTATTACTAAAAACACATTATATATATATACTTTTTTAGTTCTGAGTTTAATAAAGTGGCTATAGATAATCAGCGGAAATCCCACGCACACATGCAACCATTAATAAACCAAGGAAGCGATCGTAAACCTTTTACGAGCGCTGCAGTGCGCTGTGCGCTGTGCATTCGTAAAAATTCGGAAACTGCCGAGCGTGACGTCATTATTATCTGGACGTTTATTGGCCGACATGTTTCGCGTTTATAGACGATCATTAACGCTATTAATGTGAACACAAATGGATTTGCTATTTATTAAGGGTTTTCATTTATTTCATTACCATAAATGTCAGAACCTAATCAGAAATATATATTACGTTTATTGTAAGAGTTGTCTCTATAATTAGAACTAAAAATTATAAAAGCTTTTTAAAATAATGTTTTGTCCATCTAAACAATACAATTACGAGTTAGGTATTTTTTTTAAGAATGATTCTAACATTACCGAAAATGTTACAAGATTTACAACAAATATGCATTAAAATACATTAACGCTTTGAAATGTTTGAAGAGTGTGTCTTCCGTTGCTTGTTAATCAGTGAAATGGTCGCTTATAGCTAACCACAAATTGGACAGCTCAAAAACACACAATCCAGCATCAATTACATCCCCCGTCGATTTTTCCATAACGTTTGGAGGATAATAAATGTCGGCGCGTTCGGTATTTACGGCCCGCGTGCCGCATGCCGCATGCCGGACTGTTTATGATTATGTCCCAATGTTGATTGAATGGTCATGGTCACCCTAGCGAGAGTGAATTTTCTTTAGCACTCAAATTTCATATCTACTAGTATTCCAACAGTCATTATTGTCATTGGTTACAATCAATATTTTGAAAAATAAAAAATATTTATGAAACTGAGACCACACTGGTGCCTACTTCGTAAGGGTACTAGGTACTAGGTACTAGGTACTAGGTACTAGGTACTAGGTACTAGGTATTAGGTACTAGGTATTAGGTACTAGGTACTAGGTACTGTCACCATATTTATATTTGGTGCCAAGTAGTAAAGCATTCACATTAATGTGTTCCGGTTTGTAAGGTGTGGTTGCCGGTGAAATTACAGGCACATGAGACATTTCGCCTTCTCGTTTTACAGGGCGCATTATGACGAGATTTACAATAAAAATATTACATTATGTGAAAACTAGACTGGTAAACGTCTAAAACTGAGGACTATTTTAATAGTAATTAATATTAGTAGTAACTAATATTTAATAGTTTAAATAATCATATCCCTATTAGCTAATGAGCTCAAGAAAATCCATATGTATTATTGCAGTGAGAAGGACGCTTTTTCTACTCATAGATCTTCTAGATATATTTTCATTTGTGATTCACATTTCAAAACTCGCACGTTCTCAAAATATAAAGGAAGTTGTTCAAACAGAAACTGGTTCCGTTACATAAACTAGCATGATAAAGTTTATTCTCTAAATATTCCTAAGAGACAGTCTAGCCCGGAGCGAATGTAAAGGTGCAGAAGCTCCTACTATTTGCCACACCTAACTCGAACGAATCGAGATTTAATTGTTGTACTTTTGAGAGGCAAAGATTGGGCAAATACCAATGGATTAAGATTACTATACTATTACGGATTCCAAAAATGTATGCGCTGTTTGACTAAGAATGATTTGAATAGTAGTTTTTTGCTGTCTGTTTTTGGCTAAATGCTCATTAAGCATTATTAACTCGATAGCAAATATTTTTTTATAATTTCTCTTTATTTTATATACTAACTCTAAAGCGTTTCAGATATGAAATTAAATACTTTAAAAAACTGCTCACTTGACATAACAATAACGCATATTTATAATAATAATATGACCATAATAAATTAATCAGTAGCCTTTCCTTTGGAGGCTGTAACTAAGTTGGATAGTACTTGTAGCACTGCCAGCTAAGCAGGTGGTCCAGGAAACATTAAAATTTGAGTTATTAATATATTGCTTACGTGTTTGATGTTTGTCTATCGATCCAGAGATATAGAAAATTCTATTGCGTGTGTGACAAACTGGAAACGTTTATTTATCAAGCTTCTAGTTGCGTCCAAACTAAATCACAAATTAAGATCGAATACTGATCGAGTTTCACTCCCCTAGTAGGGGTAAACAAAGCAACACTATTATCATATGTCCCCGAGCAGAACCAACAAAACGTTTGTCTTTTTAGCACATTTGTTTAAGCGATAGTTGTATTTTCTCTTCGTCGCATACATTACGCTTTCCAAGCAAAAATAGTATAAAAGAATTGGATGTTTCTTTCCGTCATCGCGAGATGTGAGTGATGAAGCTGGGATGGGATTGTGTTCAAGAGTTTTTTATTTTAACTTTTTACCGTTGCGTTAAATTACTATATACCACTATTCCTTTCACTGGCTCTTTCGAGCAGGTGTGGTGAAAGGATTAACGCGCCTCAATAAGGCTCTTTTCTTGCGCTTGTCACCTATGAGTCGATTCATATCTTTTGTTTCAATTTCAACCTGCCATTCGGCTTCAAAACAATCCAGGTTATGGTGCGACTAGTTCTATCCGAAGTACTTCTTATTAGGGAAGATGCGTTTAACCGTTTGGGAAATGTTTTAAAAAAACACCTGCCCTCAAATTCTGATTCTATGTTTTTTTAACAGTCAGCATATGAACATCTCAAGTTAAGTGGTAATAATTGTATTAATAATAATTAAAGTGCGCCTCAGAGAGGCTCCTTTCGCGCACTTGGCATGTCTTCAAATTTTTGTTCAAGGACACGTTGATTTCCCCACGATGTTTTCCTTCACCGTTGTGAATAATCAGGCACAGAAGCCGACGGCCCACCAGATGGTAAGTGGCCTATAGACACCGGCAATACTGAGACATTGCCAGCGCGGTGCCTATCAGGTAATAACCTTTTCGAAAGTGTGACAAAATATATATGTCTAGTCTTCTTCTTCTTCGAGTCACCGGTTCTGTCGAACCAGTGTGGTGAAAGGATTGTAAGTGCGCCTCAAAGAGGCTCCTTTCGTGCACTCGACACATGTCTTCGAATTTTTAAGTTCTAGGACATGTCGGTTTCCTCACGATGTTTTCCTTCACCGTTTTTGAGAACGTGGTATTGCGCACATAAATCTTTCAATCGAAAAACTCATAGGTGCACGTCGGGAATTGAACCGGCGACCTCCGGATTGAAACTCGGGGGTCAGTACCGCTAGACCACCACGCTATATGTCTAGTAATAACACTGCATAGAAACTAATGAAGTAAGCTCACAGCTACTTTTAATTGACAGAAAGGGGTTGTGTAATCTCCAATCGTGCTGGACTTGTAATTATTTTGATAGGGATTCCAGTCCCTGGGGATACCGCGGCGGCGCGGGCGGCGTGGTGGTGCGGTTGATGTGTGTTTTAATTAGTTTTGGATTAGGAGCCATTATTAATTGGTGATTAATAGTAATACATTAGGTTTATTATTGAAATAAACTTTCGTACATATATATGGGCGGTTATTAAGGGTCTACTGTACACCCATTAAACCAAGGTAACAATTAAAAATATACTATATCTATATATACCTATATACTATACTATAATATAGGTCATCGATGAATGGTTTTAACGATATACATCGGAAAAAGCTGCTTGAAATAAAAGACTTTCAGTGCCTCTACTTTAATTCTATTTTGTAGTCAGTTCACCCGGGGAAGTACTCCCACCAACCCTTTGTCTACTAATCTTAAATAATTATTAGTACAGAGCGTGGTGGCCTAGTGATACTGACCCCGAGTTTTAATTCGAAGGTCGCTGGTCCAAATCCCGACGTGCAACTATGAGTCTTTCGCTAGAAAGATTTCTGTGCGCAATACCACGTTCTCAAAACGGCGAAGGAAAATATCGTGACGAAACCGACATAACCTAGAACTAAACATTCGAAGACATGTGTCAAGTGCACGAAAGGAGCCTCTTTGTGGCGTATTTAAAATCATTTCACCACACTGGTTCGAGGGAACCAGTGACTCGAATATAAGTAATAGTACAGAATATCACATGAGTTTTTCTGTATTAATAATGTAAGGGAGATACTACTGAATCTAAGTCACTCCATAACTCTCAGACTTAATGACAGAATATCTCATTGTCTGTCATTTCAACTGTGTGAACTATATTTCCATAATAGAGGACTAAACAACTACATAGAGAAGAGAATAAAACAGAAGGCCCTCAGAGCTGTCACTCTCAATTTACCACCAAAACAATCCGACGCGTTTGTGCATACATTATTGATTCAAAGCTCACCCATGTCGAGTTGTTTGATTCTGACCTTTTCAGTGTCGTGTTTGCGGCAAAGAATATATTGGTACAGATAGGTCATGAAGATTTTTCATTTTAATTGTATATAGCTGCGTCTGGTGCACGAGGTAAGGTAACAGAGAGCAGGATTTGGATCCGTAGTGTCCAAAAGTCAAAGAAGGCTAGCTGTGTTTTAAAAAAAATAGTTCGTTATTAATTTGCAATTGTAAAATGACCCTCTAGATCAATAACGACCCCCTTTTCGACCTTTTATGTTTATTCTCCAGCTGATAATGCTTTGTAAGTAGGTACATAACAAAGTTCATGTTTAATTATTCATAATAATAATTACGGACCATTCCTTCAGTGATTTTTTCTTGAATCATACTCAGTTATATATTACAGCGATTTTTAGTCGAAGATTTACAAATGAGTTTATAAATGTTAAAACTAAACGCAACATTATCACCATTCGAAATAATATGATTGGCAACCAATTTCTTGACTAATGTCATAGTCCATTTTTTTGAAAGAAATGCACAAACTTGACTGGCCTCACAGCTCAGTGGGTAGTAACTCTGCCTTCTGAGCCGTCGTGGGTTCAATTCCCACCCAGGACAGTCTGGGTGTTAATATGTATTTATATGTATGTATTTACAAAAAAAAAGTATTTATGTATTCTATCAGTCATCTGCTTCCCATAGTACACGCTTAGTTCGGGGCTAGAAGGCGATGGGTGAAATCTCCACTAATATTATAAAAAGAAAAAAAAACTAGTCTTTTACTAACGTTATTCTTGTTTTAAGTAGTAATCTTGCAAAACCATTTTAAAATTGCATGCAAATTTACCTTCAACTCTTGGACCATCTGAGCAGTTAACTACTCTGTGATCAAAACGCCCTTTCACACGTCCTTTTGTCCTTATCAGCCATCAGGCGGGTGTTGAAGTCAGAACCAATCTGTGACCAATCTCTAGAGCTCTTTACACTCGTGACGTCACAAGTGCGGTTGCCCATTTTACTGGACAAAGGCGATTTTGTGAACGGAGGCAAATTGAAATGTCGTTCCGTCTACTACAAAGTCAGCAAATATTGTGATATGCTAACTTCGGCTGTGTTTATTTATATGCCTCTAAAATATATAAAGCTTTATGTAGGGAGGTTTATGTTAGTAGGTAGGTGTAGATAATGGATTAGAAAACAGAAGAGCAGTAGAACTCACGCCAAGTTTGTTGCGTTGTATGCGTCCGTAACTCTGAGACGTGTAGGTGGAATGTCGTATGTGCCTGTAATTTCACCGGTAACCACACCTTTCAAACCGGGACACAGTAACGCGAATGCATTACTGCTTGGCGGCAGAAATGGGCACGGTGGCAGTACTTCCCCGGAGGAACGACGCGTGAGTACTACTGCTCTTAAAATCATAGTAAATACAATGATCATCTTAAACCGGTACCCACATCCCAATAAATCACTAACTGTATTGCTCTCAATATCCTCTCAAATTTGAACTGTCCCCCATACGTCTTCGTCTTGAAATTGTATGCAAATTCAATGTGTCCCGCCATGACCCTTGAAGTGTGTTTCAAGTGGCTGTGTTTGATTTAGGTCGCTGTGGGATGGATCTTTTGACTGGTGAATTTATTCGGTTATGGTGTGATGCAGTGGTAATTTTTTTAATGGATTGATATATTCAATTCATCAATTCAATTGAAATAATATTATTTATTAAAATAAATCTGTCTTTTATTGTATTGTAATGTAATTAAATATTATGTTACTAAAAATGTAAAATGTCAAAAATCCTTATAGTATAAAATACGTGTGACATCAACCAATCCGGATGGGACTCCTGTGCAAGATAGAGTTCCATTCGCTCTCGCTAGTCGAGAGACAAAGTCAAAATTTTATATACTCATAAAATTCATAAAGAAATGTATTGGAAAAGTCATTACCCGTGGGTAATATTCGAAATATAAGGCACGCTAAGTGACGCCTGATCAAATCCTAACCGACACTCCATGGGGAAGAACAACAAGAAACCCTTAAGGAATAATTCTTTTCTTTTCACGAACATTATCCTTCTATATAACATATTCAATACAATATAAATTTAGTAATGATATATAATAATAATAGTGCCATACCTAATTTTATTGCATTTGGTAAAATGAATGAAAAACGATTTATAACGGAGTTTTATTCCAACAGAAACAAAAAGCTTTTGATAAGTTAAATCAACTTAACCCCGATACAAGACACTCGATAAAAAAAAATGCAAAATTATACACAACAAAGGGGTACTCAAGCGGAGGAATAGATGGCCCGCATGCGGTACACAAAGCCCACAGAGGACCCCTGAAGAGGCTCGAAGGAGTCACTATGGCCCACGGTAGAGTTTAATGCATTCCATCTTAGACTATGCAAATTTCATCGAGGGTCCTTGATTTTTATTGATGGTTTGAGTAACTCTGGAACACGGGTAGTATACAAAGGATTAACGTATCGACACGATTATTCTACTAATACTATACACGTGAAAGTTTGTTTGGATGTTTGTTACTCAATCACGCTCAAACGGTTGAATGGATTTGGATGAAATTTGGTACCAAGATAGCTTATATCCTGGATTAACACATAGGCTACTTTGATTTCGGAAAAGTGCAGTGTTCCGGTGGGATTACTTATACGGGTAACACCGCGGGGCGAAGCTAGTTGTAAATAATAAGAACTTTTCCAGATTTAGAACGTTCCCACTGTAAAGACAGTGTCCTATTCTTAATGAAAGTGTTTGGGCAGTTATTTATCACCGGCCCAAATCCAGATTATTGAGAAGTGATAGAAATTTCTTTATTTTTTGGACAGTAAAGCTTTTTACCTTTTCAATGATGTGGTGCGTGCATAACTGACATTTCACACCGCGCCATCTAGCCCCAAATTGAGCATGGCTTATGCTATGCGAACTATAATACTTATATACTTTTTGTCAATACATACTTAAGTATATTATCATACACATTAACAATAACACACAATAAACATGTATGTTCGTCTCGCATATCTTTGCCCTGGATGGGATTTGAACCCCTGACGTAGGCGCAGAATGCTGTGTGGCCAGGAGTAGCCAGGACGCAGGAGAAGCCGCTAGTAGAAGTTACATTACAATAAGGCTCCATACACAAAAAACCACTATATTACTTATTTCATAATATTGAGACAAGCTGTCTCATATTCCTATTTATTTTTCCGAATACATATTACGGTTATGTTTACGAATTTTCCTTTCATTTTCCGTGTTTGTTTCTCTAGCATCGAATAAAGTGCTACCATATTTTGACAGCGAATTGGATCCTTACGAGAGGTACTCATGAAAATTGCTTAAACAAAGCTTGTTAGAAGGTAACGAGTAGCTAAGCATTGCCAAGTATTGCGCAAAAATATTGGTAAAACCAATCAGAGATGAAAGGATTTCTTTTGAAATAAGCAAAACTTGAATATTTTTCCAAAAGAGTTGTGGCTAATCAATTTATACAATAATATTTTTTTTACTTTTCTAATGCTTTACATGTTTATCGAAAATTCATTAAAACTTATTTAGTTAAACATATTTAAATGTTATTTCTAACGTATTTGTGTCAAACCGGCACTCAATATTTCCATTGCAAGGATTCACTCTCAGTAAGCGAGAGTGGATTGATATTGATATGAATCTCATGATTCGTTAAAAGATAGAAACTAAAAGAGAGAAAAAATACTCAATATTGTTGATATAAGCAATAATTTTCGTAAATCCACACAATGGACATTTGAAGAGAGTTAAAACGTAAACTAACAAAATAAAGAAGGGTATCGCATTGTGCCGATTCAATTTGTAACATAAAGCTAAGCGTGAAATTTTAAAGGGTTGGCAGAACATACCAAAAGTTTTCATTTATTTTTAACCCTAAAAACGGTACCCTATCGACATATTGTCAATCGCACAAAGGAATCGACATTAATTTGACATACCATTAAAATTATTGCTTTTAAAGTCTACTGGTAAGAATCCACGCGGAAGATATTGCTGCAAATGGCATCTGACGGCCCTAGACGCCTATAAAACTTACGAGTTATGATCGATCGACAACCCTAATGAATTAATTAGAAAATTTGCATAAATAGACGTTTTTTACTGATTGATCGAAATCGTAAAAGTTTATTTCGTTGGAAAAGTTATATGAGGCATTAATGTTGACATATATTTAGCATAACACATTAACGGTAAAGATGACACGCGAATTCATTCAATATTATGCTAATGATTGTAAACATTAATTTGTAACGGTTGATTTGTTAATTTGATATTTTGCATAATCATTTATCCTTTTATCGTCGTATAAAGAAAGAGCTGAGTCGTGCCTTTCATTTTAAAGGGATGACGTTTACTAGTTTTGTGATGTATCGATCGTAAAAATAATAAAGAAATTTTATTCAAAATAGCGACAGGCATTTTTTAGAAGCGTTAATAACATAACATCTGCGGTTCAAAATGTATTTTTTGTAATAATTTTAATCTTTTTTAATGAAAGCGTAATAAAAGATTAGTTTTATGTTTTTATTTCCGTAACAAATAAATAAGTCATTCTTAATTTAAATTCAAAATGAGAGCTTAAAAGTTAAACGCTAAGTATGTCTTTTTATAGGTGTGTGTGGCGGTTATTTTTCGCAAATTTTAATTCCTGCTGCTATTTTAATATTCCAATGATTGTCAGAAAAAATGTTTCCCACGCTAGTAAATGGAAAAAGTCTCAAAGGGTTAATTTAAATGACAGTTTTAAAATCGCGTCAAAATTCGTCGCGGTTGGTCCTTCAATGGTTATTTTGAGTTGCGTCAGTTTTGACGGACCAAGTGAAGTCCGTGAAGAATCGAAACTCGTGCGAAAATTTCACAAATTGACAAACTGAATCAAATCATTGATTATGCTTGGTTGCGAAGTTTGTTTATTTCTTTGTAATGTAACTTATAACTGTGATTAAGGATAACGTAGGACATGTACAGATAAAAAAAAATGATATGGTTTAAACAATATTAATATTTCTTCAATCATAAATTAGTGAAGACAAAATTTATGCAAGCGTAAGTTTTGCCAGTCTCCGTGCTAAGTAGTTGCTTGTAGTTTTATACGAAAAAAGTTTTGTCTAATCAAATTTAAAGTAGTCAAGAAGAAGAAGAAGAATTTACCTCAAACAATTTCTTTAGAAATTACATCAATTAATCTAATTGCGCATCACTCATTTGTTAATCGTTACTCACTTGATAAACTATATATTCGGCCCAGTTTACCACTAGGTCCAGAAAGTGTAGGCAAGTTTCCCCCTAGGGCTATTAATTACGACCTACGATGTAACAGTAACCCAGCAAACAGTAATGAAACTTCATTAAATGCTGCGAAACATTAAGTAAATACGAATTAGAACCAGATGCCACCGCCCGCCGAGATCGTAACTCCTTTTTATTTTGTTTTACTGCGGGTTACTGTGTATCTGGTGTAGTGACTTACTGTTTGTTTGTTCTACTGTGGTGATTCTAGCTTTATAGTTTTCATTAGGGATTTCATTTTGTTCAAACAATGTCAATTTTTGACGCCTACACTGGACTTAGAGAATTGAAAGTAGCAGGGAAACCGTTTTAATACAGTGAGCGATGTAGCTTATGAATAGTTAGTCCGTCATGCTGAAAATAAGAAACAATTTCCAGAAGAACCAATTTCAGCGACAATTTTGTAATAAATAATTAGACTTAAGTTACAAAACGTTGACACTATCAATTTACACGAATATTTCCGCTATTAACAATCCTAATCATAAAATAAAAAACAAAGCGATTTAAAAAGGTGGCATATGGGCTTAATATGGTTGCCTACGTGTCAGCGATTTTCGATTTGTCACGAAATTATCGCCTAATTATAAGTTGTGGCGTGATTTTGAAATTAAGTGGAAAAACCCTCACACTATTATTTCGCCGAATAATTATTTGATTTAGTTATTTGACGTTGAATGTCCGTGTCAATAGTAGAAGGTTTCAATACAACAGGTAATTTTAACGTTTTCGGTAGCGTAGGAACTGTGTAGGTGGTAAGCGAAGTACTGCCAACGCGAAAATTTCTCCGCGTCGGGATTTACAGGCACACGAGATAGGCCTCTACGTCTCACTTGGGTTCTAGTATTGCTTTTATTATCTGTTATTTGCAGATGTAATGGGTAATCAATTGGGCAATCGATTCGTTACGTACCTTATTAATTTTGAAAAACTTAGAAGGAAATTAGTAAATTTGTATATGATGTATTATTTTCAAAAAATATGTTCGCGTAGCTATGCTTGGTTTGAGACTAGATTGCATTTTATTATAATTATTTAAGTATTTTTGAGACAGCTAAACAAAATGTTCCCATGTTATCAACATAATTTTATTATTAACAAGAAATTCGAGTGCGTAATAATAATAACCAGCTCCCTTATATTTTCAGTGCAAGAAAATATTATTTTTCAAATACCCGAGATTCCTCAAATGTACCATTTGGGTCGACAAATTGCCGTAATTATCGTTTCCCTTTCTGATTGGACAGATAATGGTTCCACGCGATTCGAGGGTTCTGTATCTTTCCATCAAATATGGCGGGTCAATGTGTCACTTTTGTATCAAACGCTTTATTAATTATATAATTTTTATCATTTTATTTTATCATTGCGATGTGCATTATTATTTTACAGTAGTGAATCCGTTTGCGACTTTATCTGTGTCGAATTTTTTCACCTCCGAGGATGTGGAATCCCAGAAATACTACATACAAACTTGAAATAAAAATACATTAAATTTACGACATATCAATTAAATTAATAAAAAACTTGCTTACAAGATACATACAGTGGTCTTCATATCGATAAGTCAAAATTGGGCTATGTAAAATAATAGGAGTCCAATATAGAATTTAATTCCTAAAATGTCATTTTTCAAGTGAATGATGATCATTGACAGTTGGTCGAGAAGCTGTGTCAAATATTAGTAACCATCATGCCCTTAATATAAGACGTTGCTACGAATACGTATCACTAAAGAAAAGATAGTTCAATACTAGGTTATCCTTATTTTTCCTTGAATTCTATAAATAATCTTTAATTAATTTTCATCTTGATTTCTCTCTCCCTACTCGAAAGGCAAACAGATACCCGGTAAATTAGAAGAAACAGCTTCCGTAAAAATACTCGTGTCACATTACACAGTTTCATTACGTCGGTATTTGGCTCGGAATCTTTATTGAGGAACGCTAATGTGGAGTTTGTTTACTCTGTACATAACTTTGGTTACATCCTTAGTATCTTTTTTATTAATCTAAATAGGGCTAAATAAAATTTAAATGTCTGTTTGTAATGTCAAAATAACAGCTTTTACTAAATACATATGAAATTAGTATTACTTACTTAAATATAAAAAAAAAAACTTTTTTTATATATATATGTTTTGTCTTTATTTTAATTCCTTATTCTAATCTCCGAAACGGCAGTACCAATTTTGACGGCACTTACAATATAGAAAGCTGACGTTCCAAGGAGTGACTTATACATTTATTTAAGAAAAAACTATTCATGGCTATGTCAACGAAAATTGCGGCCAAAACCGCAGGGCATAGCTAGTTTATAATAAAAAGCTTGAAGAATGGGAGGTGCTCGCACTAGGACAAACATTTGTGTGACGAACATAGAAGTTTGTTCTGTGTCTGGGTGTTAATATGTATTTATTTGTATGTATTTACAAAAGTATATAAGTATTCTATCTGTCATCTGGTTCCCATAGTACAAGCTGTGCTTAGCTTAGTTCGGGGCTAGATGGCGCTGTGTGAAATATACACTAATACTATTATTATTTTTGACACATTTAATGAAAGAGTTATTTGTCATGCCGCAGAAAAAATATAATTAGGTACGTTTTTTACACAAAAGTTTTTTTCTAATATTTAATTAAAATTTGGTTATGTCTGTTTTCGAATTAGTTTGTTTTTCTGCTTAGTAATATTTATGTTAATTGTAATTTTGTATTGTGGAGTCATTAAAAACTTATTCTTCTTTCTTTCTTTATCTATGTTATTTGGTTCTACGTTAGATTGTGCTGTAGGTATATCCCGTTGCAAATACCCATTCTGTGGATATAACCCTTCAAAGACCAGTCAAATAATCCAATTTGCCATCGCCGTGTCGCAAATTGAGAGCCATGTTCTAATGGGTAGAGCCGTCATAGACTAGATGACAGTTTGTATAGATGTAGAAACTATTGTAACAGAGGTATTGTCCGTGGGCAGAATGTGGTGTTATTGAATTAGAGTGCGTTTCTGCCGTGAAATGTATGTGCTTGGTAATATTTCGTGTTCGGTCTGCGGAATATAATCGCAGAGGGCACTTTACGTACATAATATATAAGCGGAAGGCTTACCGGCTTCCATATAAGAACTAACTCTAATTAATAATCATATAATTAGTAAATACATTAATCAAATCACGCCTATTTTACGGAAGGGTTGGTAGAGAACACGGTTTTCTTTCAAATTTACCTCACATGTAATGTACAAGGCACACAACAAGGCATTAAATATAAGTAAGGACTACTTAGCCATTATATTAATTTAATGGATCCACGCGGCCTAAGCCACGCTGACAAAACCTAGTCTTTGATATATCTTAAAAGAAGTACACAATCAATTTGGGGTTTTAAGAATGATTATTTGTATTTGTCTGATCTTTATTAAGTGGGAACTATTACAAAATAAATATCTTTTAATCTGTAAATACAACCTTTTTTGATATCTACGCCAATGTTGTTCGCCAATGTCTCGTACACTGCAAATATTAGAAGAAATACAACTAGATTCCTTCACATGCAACCAATTCAGTATCGCTTGGCATGAGTAGGCCTGCGTCCCATCTGGAACATTAGAATACTGGATAATGATAATTACGTGACAATTGCAACGCAAATTGCCGTCATAAATAGAAAGATACATAAAACTCATATCCATTACGGCCACGCTCCCAAATGTCCACATTGCGACTGAGATGATAATATTTGTGCGTGCACAGTTTCTTTCATGTATGATTTCAGGGATTCGTAGTTATGAGTAATTAGCAATAACTAAGTAGAATTTGTTGGTACTTTACAGCTTTAATTTTTATATGAAAAAGTTACGAAACTAGCAGAAGTGAGCTTAATGTCATTAATAACAAAGTTTCCTCCCCTACTTAGATATGGAAAGACCCATGTCGCATCGTCTGAATCGTATGAAAAAAAGCGTCTGAAACTAACTCTGAGATGCGAAGGTGTAATTATAAAGTGTCTATAATTTCACCGGCAATTGCCGACCAACCCGAAGATAATAGGAACGTAAATTGAAACTTGATATCATTGATTTCTAAATAAGTAATTCTGACACAAGAAATTCGCATTCAAAGGTATAGCGGCAATACGGTACCTGCCATTTAAGACACAGGGAATCATACTATGGGATCGGGAATACATTTCATCATCATTACCAGCAAAATCTACCTCCTACCCTCTCTCATCCTTTGTTTTGGGGCCATACTGACCATCTCCTATGATGCCGAGACTATCTTCTCCAGTCTTCTCTTCATTAACCACTATTCAGTGACCACTCTTTGCCATGGTGTGTTCTATCCTATCAAAGCCCACATTTATGTTTTTTTATGTGATTCGGGTGGCGGATCTGATGGCCCACCTGATGTTAAGTGGTAACCGCCGCCAATAGACAACAGAAATACGACTCAATGTAATGTTAGTCAAATCCTAGATTTTATGGAAATGCTGTCCTAAAATTTATATGAAAAATCGGACTACCCCTGCTCGTTCAAAATGCGTACATCAATTCTCTACCCTGTCACATCAATATTATTGTCATATTATTGTCCACGTCGTATATGACGTCATAAATATGATGCGCCGCGGTCCGAAGGCCGCCCCCACACGTGCGCGCTCCGTTATCGTAAAATTTTACGAGAAGCAAGATCGCCAGTGTAGCTTCCGATTTTATTGTTTGAATTATTATTCACCATTTTGGTTTTGAAGTGGTGGTTTTTGTGGCGAAGTTATTATTTTTATATAAATTTATTCCAGAGTTCCAGATGTATTTAAAAATGTTATGATCATAGTAATCTATACGAATAAATAAAATTGGAGTGTCTATTTGTACACTTACTACATAGTAGATGTCACGTCGCTTCAAAAAAATCATCTTTTAATAATACTTTCAATTACTTAATTAGAACATGTTTAGATTAAAATCACTTTCTCACTTAAAGTATCAAGTATAGTTCAATTCTCACAGGGATCAACAGCGCGCTAAACCGGGTAAAGCGACCGTTGTTCACTCCATCGCAATAATTCAAAGGGTTCTGTCTGATCCACTTTTACGCCTTATTTGATGGGTTCGATGACAAATATCTCCGTAATACTCTTTGAATGGAGATGGACATGATTTGTACTGGCTATTATTGTTTGTTCTATTACTAAAATATCCCCAGATTTTGGGATAACAGCTTTATATGGTAACAATATCAATATTTTATTCAGGTTATTATGTAATATTCTCTTTATATCGTTAGGTATTATTTTATAATTATTTTTTAAAGTACACATCTGAATCAAAATCAAAGTCAAAAACTTTATTTCCATAGAATTCATAAAGAAATGGCTTGGAAACGTCAGTAATATTCAAAATAATCATATCTATTTTTATATTTAGTTTTGATTTGAGTAATGTATTTATCTATCTTAACTATCAAAATGGCACTTTTGTGCCTAATCGATAACAAATTATTGATGATTGATATCTGTCTGTTTAGCTTATGTAACCAATTTCACTGGTTAGTGTTTGTTTGCAGAAGTACTGCTATCTTAACCATTTGTCTAGCAGTCCCATCAAGTGTGGGTGCCGGTGAAATTATAGGGATTTCAATCTTCAAGTCCAGGTCACAGGCAAGCAGGATCTATGTCTTTGTCTATTTGGTTCTTCCATACTCTATCACACAGCGACTCACGTTCTACTAATCTTATGGGCAGAAGATAGCGAGGCCATTGTGATACACACATATATAAAAATTAATTCTTGTATGTCCATATACTAATATAACTTTTATTAAGTACTTTTATTCGTGTCAATAGCTTTCAGTGCAGCGAAACGATTAAAGTGCGCCTCAAAGAGGCTCCTTTCGTCCACTAGACACATGTTGTCATAACGAATGAACAGCAATGATAGGATTTTTGTTTCCATACACCTCAAATTATTTACTCCTAAAAGTTGGTCTGACCAATTTCCAAGATTTCTCTCTGCACTTATGAAGCGGAATCTACTGAAAATAAAAATCAAATTTTATTAGCCGTGTCCCATCCAAGTCCATATTTTTCACAAGAAATATTAAAATAGAATAGAGATTCCCCCATTTTTACCCTCAATTCTCTCGTTCAATTGTGAGTGTTTATTTCATAGATGGCGGCCGTCTCCTAAATAATTCGAGATAGCAGAAGTATCGCTTACAATAACGCTTGTGAACGTACGCGATAAAAGCATAAGGTGGAAATGTCTTGGGTGAATTGCGAAAGAAACTTGTGGATACGACCAGGTTTTGAAACATTACAAAAAAGGGACTTGGGTTTCTACTTATCATCAATACATGGCATGTTAGAAATTAAAGTCCCGCGCCAAATATTTCTGTGGTGAACGTCAGCAGTGTAGTTGCAGTATATTTATTTAGTTCCTATATATAAACATAAGCTTCATACGGTTTTGACTAAAATATACTACATAGACAAGAGATTCATATGGAAGGTATTAACATATCATAATAACTAGTGAAATAGAATAATCAATATATAAGTGTAAATAATGATGATAGACAAAAAAAATGGCCCATTTTTATTGTAATATGCTAGCTTTTTCCTGCAATTTTGTTTCCGTGGTTTCCGCCATATCTACTCAACAGGAAACGTTCCTGCAATTTTCAGGATAAAAATTTGCCTACGTTACTCCCCAGCCCGTACATTTTCTCACAAGCTTATTTCCTCGAATTAATCTAATTTTATTAATAAATTGCAGTCCAAAGGTTATAGATATTTAATTTTATACGAACCTGGAACTGTACTTAGATAAATAAAAAAGTAATAAAAAAAAATGTCATTTCTTAATCCATACTAAGCTAACGTAGCCGACTCACCAAAGGAAACCTTCATCGCACTAAGAAAATATTGGATAGAGATTAGGCAATATACTTTTATTGGTTTTTCACTATATTTATCTAACGTTTTTCGTCGGTAACCGAACCTATCAGCCACTTGAGAATAAATCTTTTTGTTTGTTAACACACTTTTTTGGGGGAAAACCTTTTTAGTTATTGCACAAATAGGTGGAGAGTATATTTATAGATAATGTCGGCTCTATTTATTGACGGGTATTCTTTTTTTGCTTTCTTATGTTCAATAACATACTTGTATTAATATAATATAATATTTGACTGGCCTCATAGCTCAGTTGGTTAGTAACCCTACCTTCTGCGCTGTAGGTCGTGGGTTCGATCCCCACTCAGGACAAACATTTATGTGACATTTGTAACATTGATGTTTGTTCTGTGTCTGGGTGTTAATATGTATGTATTATAGGTATGTATTCACAAAAGAAAAGTATATAAGTATTATATTAGTTGTCTGGTTCCCATGATACAAGCTATGCTTAGCTTACTTTGGGGCTAGATGGTGCTGTGTGAAATGTCCACCATTATTATTATTATTAATAATAATATAATAAGTCGCATTGTATAGCGTCCGTAACAACTATTTAACAAGTAGGAACAAAGTAATGCATATGCGTTACAGAACTCTTCTTCTATTCGAGTCACTGGTTCCCTCGAACCAGTGTGGTGAAAGGATTTTAAGTGCGCCTCAAAGAGGCTCCTTTCGTGCACTTGACACGTGTCTTCGAATTTTTCGTTCTAGGACATGTCATTTTCCTCACGATGTTTTCCTTCACCGTCTCAGAACGTGGTATTGCGCATATAAATCTTTCAATCGAAAAACTCATAGGTACACGTCGGGATTTGAACCGGCGACCTCCAGATTGAAACTCGAGGTCAGACCACCACGCTCTCTAGGCGGCAGAAGTAACATAACGCGGACTGAGTCGCGAGCAAAAGCTTAATATCTAAAACCATTTAATTATCCTGGGAAATATTAACCAAATTGAAGCCGTGACAAAATTGTATTTAGGAAATCCAATAACACAATTTTGTTACACGGAAATTCGTAAATTCCCACGTCAGAGTGACCGGCGCGGCGTGCGGCGGTGACCGGACAGTAATGGGATTACGTGGTGGTCACCATGGTATATCTGTTTAGTGACCATTTTGTGAGAATGTGGATTATTGAATATTCTCAGTATACAAACTATTGAAATTAAATTAAATATTTTATTTGCCAGGAATTCAAATATTCATCTCTATAGCCAATGATTGAATGAAAAGTCATAACAAATAGAATAGAAGAAGAATATAATCTATTGTATAAATAATATTGTATTCAAAAACTTACATATATTCATATTTTTATTATATATTTTATTTTGGATTTTGTTCTGACAGGGTTATAGTTGGTCTACATACTCGTAGCACCCGATGTATGTACGACTATTTAGCAGATGATGGCGCGTAGTAACACTTGGGTTGAACTGGCTCTCTGTTACTAAGCGCTGGTTAATGCTTAACTGAATTTTTTTTACATATTGGGGTAGTTTCCTCTTACGCTAACAATCATAAATTTTGAGGTTGTTAATGAATATACCTCAGGTATGAGCTTACCAAAGAAATCATCATCACGTTATCATCAGCATTGAAATTCAGTAGCCTTTTGTGTTTATTTTATTTTATAGAAAACAAAACTTTCCATAAAATGTTAAAAAGTTTATGAAAGAATAATTCCACAGATTATTGTAAAAACGACCTTTGAGCAGCCTCCGTCCGCCGTTTTCGTTATACTTTTTGTCTTGTTTCTTCCCATTCTGGCTACAGCTCAAGAAAAATTCTTGCTTTTCAGTTCTACGAGTTACGTTCCGTGTAAATTGCCTCTTTAATTTGAACGAAGATCAATCTGAAAAGGAAAATAACAACAAATATATATTTTTTTTTAATAAAAACCTGACAGTACGTTTAATCCCCGTGCGCTCGTAAACGTTTACGACCGCTAGTTGTGGTGCGTCCTTACGACGCGACGCCTAGTGACAACGATGCACAGCCTGGGGTACACTGAGAACTGGGTATAGTCGCGTGTCTAACATTGATTGCTTACCACTATGACGAACATAGCTGTTTGTTCTGTGTCTAAGTGTCAAAATTTATGCGTTTTTGTATGTATTGACAAAAATATAAATAAAAAAATATATATGGTGGACACTTCACACAGCGCCATCTGGCCCCAAAGTAAGCTAAGCATAGCTTGTATTGTTATGTGACATTTGTAACATTGATGTTTGTCTGTGTCTGGGTGTTAATATGTATTATGTGTATGTATTTACAAAAGAAAAGTATATAAGTATTATATCAGTTGTCTAATTGCCATAGTCAACTTATACATACATAGGTTGGTACTAGATGACGCGGCGTTAAATGTTTGTAAATATTATAGTTATTATTAGGTACTTTATCAAGCTCTATAAAAATGTAATTCCTCATTTAGGGGTTTCTTGGTTATTCTTTACAATATACGCCCGAGGTTCTAGAAAGATGCTAAATTTAACAATAAGAATGCATATCTTGTAGAAACAAAGATATTTCGTTATTGAAAATTAACGTGTCATACTGTTTTTGAAGAATTACCTAATGCATTAACACTGCTAGATTACTTAGACACGCGCCTCTTCAAAAGATACAAAGATAAAATTTTGGATGCATCTAAAATACTACTTTGAGCCTTTTCGACCTAAAGTAACAATGTATCTCAGTATACCCCCAACTTTATCTCCTTCAATACAACAGTCTCAATACAGCCACTTATTGTATTTTGTATTATTTACCTACTTTACGACTCCACGACTCATATTTTCGAGTGAGTCCGAACTACTTAAATTTTTATGTCAGTTTTCCACTTCAATAATGTGGAGGATTTTATCGTCGCGTCGGCTGTAAAATATTTTCCTTGTGTTGTTTAATTGTTTGAAGTGAAAAGGTATAGTTTATTTGCATAAAAGCAAAATTGGAAAGTTTTTAGTGTTTGTACCTCGACCTTTTGGGTTGGTAGTTATGGCTAATGATTTTTAGGAATTAGCGCGTGGGTTCGAATTCCATGAGCCTGGAAAACCATAGCTTTAAGTTAGAGCAAATGACCAACTTGACGAGTAGCCACTCTCAAACTGCTAAGTATCGAACGGTCACATGGAAGCCAGCCAGTTCTCAAACAAAACGTTGATGATTATTCCATGAGAAAAGTAATGGTGGGATTTAAAACAGTGTAATCCACAAGGTAAGAGAAAATGTGACTAACTATTAGCAGTCATATTTTACTCTTTTTCTTCGAAGAAGCAAATCAGACTACAATTTATGTATTGTACCTATGAATATTCGAAATGAGTACCGCGTGGTAATATATCCTAACTTACCCACATTTAACCATTTCCTATGTTTAAACATCCCGCTATTGCCATAATAGGGAACTAAAATTCTTAACTATGAGAATCCTCAAATCCTGTCATCACACCATACATCAAGTACAGTCAGCGACAGTTAAACTGCGCATTTAAAGTCATTAACCGATTATATGTTTTGACAGACCATTAAACAGACATTTGATACATTGAGAGTTGGCACTCGGTATTGACTGGTATTGACAGATGTCATTTTACAGTTGATATCCTTCTTACAATTTGGAATGATTTTAAAATTGAGTTTGATTTTCAATTATGAGTAAGTAGACATAATAATAAATACATTGGGAACAGAGAGTAAAGATGATAAATATCAATGTATGTTGTAAACTGTCTTTCTAAAATACGTATTTTCTATTTTATTTAATAGTTTTAAAGACAAGCAAATTTATGTACTCTACTTTTTCGTAGAACTGGATTTTTGAAGAATCTGTTATGCTAATCTATCTATTTAAACAAAAAGCAATTTTTGAATTTGCTTTGCTTTGCTAAGTGCAAAACTCTAGAATGCCTGGACCAATTCGGATATTTTTTTAAGTAACCGTTGAAGATTGATGCAGGTTTTATGAAGTTTTGTCATGCTATGTGACAGATAGTTTGTCAAAAAGTTAATTAGCTAATAGATTGGTAATCTACATTTTCACGAGTAAGACCGCCACTGATGAGTTTTACTTTTCTTAGTTACTTTGAAATGATTATACGACGCAACAATAATCATTAATAACCTGATATATAAACGTAGTTATACTTAATCATAATATTTTTAATTTCCTTTTTTAATCAAGTAGTGGCAATTTACTTAACGATAATAATGATTATAATATTGACTTTAAAACTGATACAAAGATAATACAAATTAAGACCCACATCACGTCAAAATGTCATGTTATGTCACTGAGCTAGAAAATAGATCGAATCTTCAGTTAATTAATTAACGGTAATTACTTTAACCCTTCTGCTACTGCTTTATTAGGGGTTAGGTAGACCGCAATACTGTTTATTACCCTTTAATAGGAAGAAATTCATTGGAGTTGATCGCTGATTTTATTTCAGACGAAATTCTGCCGTTCGTACCATGTTATATGGAAATGATTTAAGTAAAATAAGGTAAATTTAAAATGTGATAAATAATACTGAGTTATACAATTTATAAATATTATGACGTTAAAATTTTGTGATATTATCGTAAATGTCAAATTAGGCCAGTTTTATAAAATCAATACACATAGGTAATTTTCACAAAACAAGTAATTTTTTTTTCAATTACGACTATGTTGAAAATATTTCCCATTTACCCATACAAATTCATTCACATTATGTTTTAAAACAGGCCCCTTAGTTATGATTTCGAAATATGTTTAAATAGTCTTGAAGAATAGCCAATTATCCAACCCCTCAATCTCCGCGTGAAATTCAAATTTGGGATATTGTCCGAATCGGCCAAAACGACCACACGTGGTCAACAGATTTACAGTGTAACGACATCTCACTAAAATGCGTGACGGTGTAAATTATATATACGGTCAAATGTGAGGACAGTTTTGAAACATCTCACTTTATTCCTAAGTTGCTTTTAATTCTTTTCAGAGAGTTATATAGATTTAAGCGGTTGTTTTTTATTTATAAGTATATAATAAATATATTTTTTTATTCGAATTACAAAGATATGCGAGGATATTTCAGAAACTCTTAGATCTTTGAAGTGTTTTGGTTCTAAATATCGGTTCAGCACACACGTAGGCACAAACGTTTTAGGCTTTTTCATATAGTGACTGATTACAGCATAAAGGCGTAAATAAAAATGATCGTATTTTTTGTTTTGCAAAATTTTCATATACTTTTATATCCTGGCCGTGGTGAAATACACAATAAAATACAAAACTCAAATATATATAGTTCTTAGTGATTAAGAATCAAGAAATATCACCATGATTATCGGTTAAGTCGGTGTGACGGATACTGAATGACCCCGAAATTCACGGACAATGTATTTTTAACATTTCATCGAGTTCAAGTGTAAATGTCATAAAATTTGTAACGGTAACCCCGAACAAGGGGTCAAATTTATAAAATATCTACTATTTTGCTTTGGCTACTCAATTTTGATATATTTATTGGAATTTTTTAACGCTTCCTATTGTGGGTGTGTATTCTTTTGTAAGTCATAATTTTATTTATGTGTTACTACGAGTATGTTTCTAAAAATATATATAAGAATGCCAATATTACATGATAATTTATCTAATTCAGTCTAAATAAATGTCCGTGCTAAGCTTGCTTATCTTATAAATATTAATAACTCCTATTGATATCGACTCTAATATAAAATTAATAACATCAAATCGAAGGGGTGTTACCAATTTATCTTTCACCTTCAAAATCCCAACCGAAATCTTACCACAAACAAACGATTAAGAAAAGCAAAATATAATTAATCATATATGTGATAAATGGGTGTTTTGTATCATTATATGTGCATTGAAGGGTTATACTCATATATCGTGAATGACAACTTTTTACGCTCTACCGATTAAAGAAAGGGGGAATGAATTTTTTACGTAAATCTAATTTTCAAAAGAACTCCCGAAATTGGAGTGACCGTAGGGATAAACAAAATTATTGGGTGTGGAAGTGATTATTGGATTACAATAGATGAATGGGTATAGAAAAGTGTTTTGTTGTGTTATTTTCGTGTTTAGGTAAAGGGTGGGAAAGTGGTAATATTTCGGAATTGTAATGGAGTTAGAAAGCGTTAATAAATCTAAATTGACGTTTACCGAATAATGTTCTTACCGAAACTCGAATGAAATGTAGAAAAATGAGTATTGGAAAATCGTAAAGTAAGGAAAAGAGAATCATTATCTCATTCATGATAATTTATTGCTTTTGCTAGAGTTTTATTGAAACAATAATACAGCACATTTACTGGAGTGATTATTTGTCTTGAGAGCTCTTGAATTATATATCCATTTATATTTAATTTTATAAATGACCGTACAATCTGTCTGAGGAACATAGCATGTATCCAGCTGGACAGCAGCCCCAAGGATGAACATAAATCCAAAATATTTTTTCAGTCTCTAATTCTCAAATCTTAGATTTCCATAAGAGCCTACCATTTCAAATCAGAGTGCGTAACAATTCAACGAATTTAAACCTCATAAAGTTAAATGGAGTGTACGGAACCCGAACATGTGTACTTTGCGAGTACCCAACTAATGGATTTAAAATTTATTGCAGTCCCACCCACTTTACACCTAGTTTGAAATCGACTTAAACATAAATACACATGACCTTTATATGTTAGCGCGTAGGGACTAGTTTTATCTGAAAAATTAAAAGTATAGGAAATATGTATAAAAAAACTCGCTCAATTTTGAGGGTGTATGTTTTGGGGGCTAAGGTATATTTTAGGTCATTATATGTATTAAAAAGTTTTTTTTTAAGTGGGGACTTGCGGTATTTTGATGTATATAATTTCTTTGTGTGTGAACACAGGACTTGGTAATAATCGATAATATTGCCTAAAACGGTTGTATGAACAATTTCATTATTTAATTTACTGATATCTATATTTGGCGTGTTGTTTATGGAAATAGGTTTAAAATTAACAGTTTTAAATTAACAACTTAAAAATGTTAGATGTTTGTTTATGTTGGATGAATTTTGCTCACAGTGTTATTTTAGGTAGAATTGTATTGGTGGACATTTCACCCAGCGCCATCTAGCCCCAAACTAAGCATAGCTTGTACTATGGGAACCGGACAACTGATAGAATACTTATGCTTATTGTAAATACACATATACTACATACAAACATCTATACTCGTCATACAAATGTTTATTTTGGGTGTGGTATCGAGCCCACGACCTACAGCGCAGAAGGCAGAGTTACTACCAACTGAGCTGTGAGATTTGTCCTTAATATTCCTACTTTTAAACACAAGTTAGGGGAAAAGCAAGGTGTTCAGACGCTTAATATTCCACCGTGTATACAGCACAACAAACCGTTCTTATTAAAGCCGTTGGCGGTGACGCTTATCCGCTAGATACTAATCCAAGCCTGACATATATGCTAATATTTCAATGATATATAGATCGTAGAAGTGTCCACTTCCTTCCATTTTCTTCATTGAATTTCCTTTCCGTTCCCATCCCACTAATATTTTGAAATGACCTCACCGCTCAGTTGGTGGTAACACTGCCTTCTGCGCTATAGGTAGTAGGTTCAATTCCAAAAACATTATTGTGATCGATTTTTTTTCTGTGTCTATGTTTAAATATGTACGAATATATTTACAAAAAGAGGTATCATTACAAGTATTCTATCATTTATCTGGTTCCAATAGAATAAGCTATGGCGCGAAACGTGAAAAAAAATTATAAAATAAACTGAGCACACAGAAGCCCTTGCTTGGTAACATTGTAATAAGATATGTTATTAGATATCATACCAAATATGAAAAGATTGCAGCAATGACCTAAAGTGCATGACAATTATCCAGTTTAAAGGGACATTAGTGAAGTTTATTAATTGACAAAAAAATATTGCTTCAGGAATCACTGTAATACAAATACATTAAATTTGTTCAACATGATTAGAACAAAAGAGTGTTCTACGATGCATGAAGCAAATTGCTACAATTATAACGTATTCACGTAGATGTGTAGCCTCCTGTAGCTAACTACGGAATGCTACGTGTCGTAGCACTTCCAGTGAAGTATTATCTTCATGTTCATGAGAACAGAGAAGCCGGGCCAGTTTCTGGGAATTTATCTCTAATATCACCGGATTAGCCTCCCGTTTATACATATTGGATGTTAGTTTTGGCTTTGTAATGTGTCTTTCATGTAACAGATTAGCAATGAAAACAGTTTTGCATCGTGAATAATTTTAGTTTAGGTAAATGTACCTACTATTTGTCTTGTCTTTGGTATTAGTTGGTTACATGATAATGTAAATTGAAACCTATGAGGAAACAATAATAGTTCATAGTTTCGAGTTATGAGTTGAAATTAGAAGAAAGTATAATAGAACACTGCTATACATTTGAAAACTATGAGAAAAATATCATGAAAAAAGTCTGTACAAATAAAAATATACAAATAAACAAAACTAAAAACTTAAGCGTTAAACTTGTCATAGTAAAATCACATTCTTTTTTGTCATAGAGGCCATAAAGCATAAAAAAAATACAGGAAAATATTCTATAAATATTTGTAAAACACGGTTTGGTGTGACTAAAATATAAACAAAAACACAGCGCTATTTTTTAACCCTTCGCCACTTCAAAAAAAAATTCACATCAAAATTCAATATTGCCGCATTCCACCCGAATCACCCCTGCAAGGGTGGAACACGTTGTAAAAGTTAACAACGATTGCTTCCGCGTCTGCCCTATTGTGATGTTGATGCAGTTACCTCATATAACGTGGTATGCGGTTCTCAACATTTTCTTCAGAGAGGTTGTGGTCCGGTGACACAGATATGTTTCAACTTAGAGGTCGCTGGAACAAATCCTGACGTGCATTTATCACTTTCGTCTATTGCAAAGTTTATGTGCGCAATGCCTTGACTAATTTCTGTCACCGAGAATGAGTAAATAAATATAAATATTAGTGGTATTTTCACACAGCGCCATCTAGCCCCAAAGTCAGCTAAGCATAGCTTTTATCATGAGAACCAGACAACTGATATAAAAAAATTATACTTTTTTGTAAAAACATACTTACATATAATCACATCAACACCCAGACACAAAAGAAACATCTATAATCGTCACCTATGAACTTAGGACTGAGAAACTTTGGACTAAACCCTTATTGCTGTATTTCAGGTCGATAGATGTTAAAAATGGCTAAACTAAGTAGATTTTTTGTCAAAAAAACTGTAACTTAACACGTTCTTGCTGGGCGCACTTCCCTCATCATTCTCTAATTAGTAAATTGTATTCGTGCGAAACCGGGGCAAGTCACTAGTTAAAGATAAAAAAAATGTTAAAGCTCGATGAAAAGTTTGAGCCACAGTTTTAATAAAACATTTCAAGCTCACATAAGCGACACCGATAAATGAGACTAATGTGGTTTTTAACGAACCCGTGAACGTTACAATGTAGACTGCATTATTCAGTATTCGCGATGCAATCAACACTATACTCCGGTTTTTAATTCAAGACACAGAATGCAAACAGTGCAAAAATCTATTTACCATATTCAGCCAAAAAGCTAGTAATTTTTGTTACTGTGAGTTAGAATGACCACCAAGGTCAAATTTTATTTAAGACTGATTTATTGCATGTTTCGACACAGTCACAATTTCAAATTTCCTTCTAGTCCAACCCATCTACATAATTTAACATAACAAGCTCGCATCATCAAGCACTAAGTCATAAACCAAGGTTCCGTACGAAACCCTTTCGGAAGTCGATCGACGATATCGTAAAACTTTACGAGTGACTTCCTTCAAATTAATGTCGTGCTAGCAGCGTATGCGCTATGCTGGATTTATGTGATCACCGCTTCGAGGCAGAGACTTCAGCCCGTATCTGAGATCCGGAGACAGAAATTCCAGAATATCTTTATTCAGTAGACTTGTGCCAAATTTGTCGGGGAAGTACGCCATCTTACCTTTCCGTCGCCTAGCAGTCACGCATTCGCATTACTGTATTCCGGTTAACGGTGCCATTGCCGGTGAAATTACAAGCGCACGAGACATCGCACGTAGTCTCACAAATTTCAAATAATTCTTATTACTAACTACGGAATAAAAATAATTCAATTATCTATTACCTAATTTTTTCTGAGATTTGTATAACTTTATGGAGTACTAGCTGCACCCCGCGGTATTCCCTGCGGTGAGTAAATCAATCCACGGTAACACTGCACTTTTCCGGGATTAACGTAGCCTATGTGTTAAGCCAGGATATAAGCTATCTTGATACCAAATTTCATCCAAATCCATTCAGCCGTTTGAACGTGAAAGAGTAACAAACATCCATACATACAAATTTTCACGTTTATAATATTAGTAGGATGAAATGATTTACAATTAAGATATTATTGTGTCCTAGAGATAATCTAGTCGATTTGTAAATAACTACTAAACAAGAAGTACTGCGTGTGCGTCATTTAACCCTGCAGTTAACTTTTAAGCATTAGAATATTGAATAATTCGTCCTCACTAATTGAATTTCACAATCGTCAATTGAACATCCATTGTGGGTCGAGGGTGTCCTCAAAGACAATATTTGCTGAGGACGTCTCTACACGATGCCACGCGATCGACGTGGGAACATAAACTACTATACGGCCACTTGAGTTGACGTGTCAAATTTAAAGGAGGTGAATATTTGTTGAACTAATGGGGATTTCATAAAGGCAGACATATATAAATGTATCTACGCTAACAGACAGATGATGCTAAGGAATTCATTGGCATTGTAAATACTATTTACATTATAGAATAATAAGAGCACTAGAACTCGCCAAGTTCGTCCGGGCATGTACTGCCATTTTTGCCGCCAAGCAGTAACGCCTTCGCGTTACTGTGTTCCGGTTTGAAAGGTGTGGTTTCCGGTGAAATTACAGGCACATGAGACATTCCACCTACACGTCTCATAGTTACGGGCGCATACGATGCGACTTGGGTATTGTCGTACCTAGTAGGGGAGGACCCAAGTCGCATCGGTTGTTATGGGCCGAGGTTACCACTTACCACCAGGTGGGCCGTCGGCTCGTTCCGTTACTACCTAACATAAAAAAAAGAAAGAAATGCATAACCAGATTTCAAATGACAGTTTTTAACAATTGGTGAGCTAGCAATTGACAAAGTTCCGCTTCAAGACAATTGTTCATTTTATAATTGAATAAGAAGTGTAAATTCAACTTGTAAATAGTTATTAGACATAAGGAAACTTATGCCGTCACCATATTCATATGACAAGGAGAAATAATCTTCACAGGATAATGGACCCTTTTTGAAAATGTGCAGCATACCTACTATTTTATCTCAGATAATTTTTTTTATAGGCCACAGAGTACTACAGGAAAGTATGAGTGCAGGATTCAATTAGCATTGATTTGGAGACATAACTAAATGTTACCTCTATTACACATGCTGTTTTAGGTCATACGTTTTCTCACAAAGTTTGTTTCGTGATTTTGGGTATTGCACATGACATTTTTCACGAAGATCTCATTGGTTCTTCAGTAAATACTCCACCACCAAACTCTCTTAAAACTTTCATACAAAATAGTAATAACCTACTAAAATGATGTAAGCCTAGTTGTTTCCTTCACAATTTTATTTTACTGATATATCATTATATTGTATTTCACTCAATAACAGTAAATGTTATGCCTATTACACCCTCCATTGAGCTTACAAATAATTTCACCATCATTATCAGAACTCACAAGAGTCTGAAGAGTCTCAGTCGTACGTACGTTATATTAATTGTGTCTCAACCCTCTAACGACGGGGCCGGTCTCTTAGGCCCCTGGACATCAAAACAAACACCGGGTCACGTGACCGCCGGACAAATTGCCGATGATGGTAAGTACGAAATATGTCAATTATAATTAATAGGGAGCAAGATTATTGGGATCGTATTGTCCAGATTTTGGTCTCACGTGAACGAGGGCGTGTAAGTGCGTATTGTTGGCGCATTGATTGATTGGGATTTGTTTGTTTGGCATTTGATGATGACGAGTGGTGCAAAATAATACACAAGTATACTTTGTCTCAATTTAAATCCGATCGGAAATTATTTCATTATGTTATAGTTACTTCTAATATGAATCAAATTCAATTATACACACAACACATTAATTCTTATTAAAAAATTTCAATCGGACATGATTTTTTTTCAGTGATTCAGATACGTGATGAATCTGCTTAGTCGGTAGTAACTCGAGACCCAGATCTCATTCCAGACACCACGTAACGCGACAATCGGCTATATAATAATTGTAGTAGATGAAAAAAAAATGAATTCATAACTTTATACCATAGGGTTTATCTGCTAAAAAAGGTCCGACAAATCACGTAATTTATTCATTATACAATAAAAAAATACAATTAAAATCCAATGATTCCCACGAACCACCCTCTGCAACTAATTCTCAAACTGTGTTACATCAACATAACATTGTTCAACAATTTACAAAACATTTTGTTGTTTGGACGGCCACGCGAGCACCTCGGGCGCCGTCAAAATATGTTGCAATCGTTTTAGAAGTAATGAATAAAATATGGCGATAATTTTATTAGGGAACTCTCTCGGTTAAAATCGATACAATCGATACATAGATATGTTTCCATTCTTTTGATTAAGACAAAACTCCTAGCTGATCAATCTTTTAGCTTTTCTGAAATTTATTTTATTTGCTTATTTTGTATCAAGTTTTTATTTGTATACGTATTTAATTGTTCAAATTTGTATTCTGTTATTCATGGGAGACTTGCTCATGTGGGATGTGACCTGAGGCGATTGGACTATTCTCCCGGAAATAAGAGTAACAATAAAATAATAAGGGCCCTTCCAGACAAGCGAAATGCAAATATAAACATAATCGAGTGTGGTTATGGGGAAACTTACTGGAAGCTTTTGTAGAATATTCATGGGAATTGTATAAAAGAATCATTAATTTAATAAGATTATTTTCAGTTTATTACAATTTAATTCAACTTCTATCAAGAAATATTTATGAAGAAGAGCATTAAACAGCATATGTAGGTACATTCATGTTTTTGTTCTTCAGTAAATAAAAAAAAAAAAAGACGTGTGGCACTCGGAGACTGCCGCGGTAAAGCTATTGCGCGTGATATTTTAAAAAGTCATTAAAAGTTCTGGTATTTATCGATAGATGGAACTAAAAAGTATCACCGCTGTGCCGGTCGGAGTGGGGGTGTTAGGGTTTTTTCGTTACGGAATTTCTGGATTCGGTCTCCACGCTCAAGGCCCGCGATAGAAGCTATGCAATAACTTAAAAAGACGTGTGGCACTCGGAGACTACCGCGGTAAAGCTATTGCGCGTGATATTTCAAAAAGTCATTAAAAGTTCTGGTATTTATCGATAGATGGAACTAAAAAGTATCACCGCTGTGCCGGTCGGAGTGGGGGGTGTTAGGGTTTTTTCGTTACGGAATTTCTGGATTCGGTCTCCACGCTCAAGGCCCGCGATAGAAGCTATGCAATAACTTAAAAAAAATTGGTTTAAATTCTACAATCCGCCATTATTGCTAGGACCAAATATTTGTAGGTACAACTGTGTACTTCCAAATATTCAAAAAACCTTGTGAGAATAATTTAATTAACAAGATGAATTGAAACACACAATACAATTTCTGACTTAATAAAGGAAGATTGGACTTATATTTAACTGGACTTATATTTTTTTATATTACATATTTTTAGCTTCAATTTTTGTACCTCGACTATATTTTATTTTAAAACTACTAAATCTTCAAGTATTTTTTTTATATAAAATAGGTATATATGAAACGTTTCGACAATAAAAACGATTGCATGATATTTTTATGGTGAAACATTAAACATGGTATAGTAACACTATTTGGAGGTTAACTTGCAGATTGGATAAAATTTTACGAGAGCGACAATGGTAAAATTTTAGTGTGAATCCAGGTATTGTAATTCAGGTTTTATCTGACTCCCGTATCGTTATTTTCAGTAGTTACAGAAGATATAACTATGTAAACATACAAATGCGTTTTAAGATAGAAGTTAAATGTAAAAAATAAACCACAAAAGTAAAAAGTAAACGCCTACAATCGTGGTATTAATTCATGGTGGAAAGCGGGGCTCATCAGTAATTTGTTACTAGTGTCTTCTGTCAAAAAAATAATATTCATTAAGAAAAACTTATAGAATAGTTACTTCAATATTATGGTGTTTGGGTTAATTCCTTAGCGTTAGTCACAATATGTCACTGGGTTTATTTTCAAAATTAACCCTAAAACGCACGCTGGGTTGATTAGGCCGGCAGCGTGCGTCTTCGCGGGACGCCCACTGTTGATATTGTACGCTGTAATTACTTGCGCTATGCCCGCCCTAACGCCGTTTTACTTCAAGATAAAAAATGATACAAAAATTGTTTAGATATAGTTATGTAACCATGCCTAAAACTGTTTTATTTTCGAAACAGACGTACATGAAATATTGGAGAGGTGTATTTTCTTTATATGATTTTGTTACGAAAAAGCTAATTCTTACGACTTTCTCTCGATGATTTTTTGATTCCTAATAATCGCTATAGCCATTGTTTTTATAACAAATTCTGATTTTGCATATCAATAATATAAACAAATTTGTTAGATTTATGTTCAAAAGATATATAATTTCAACATAATCCTACTAATATTTTAAACGTGAAAGTTTGTATATATGGATGTTTGTTACTCTTTCACGCTCAAACGGATGAATGGATTTGGATGAAATTTGGTACCAATATAGATTATATCCTGGATTAACACATAGGCTACTTTGATCCCAGAAAAGTGCAGTGTTCCCGTGGGATTCGGGTAACACCGTAAGGCGCAGCTAGTCTTCTATACTTTCGAATGTTTGGATAGTGTTGTAGTTTTGGAAATAAATCTTTTGCTATTTACTAACTTCAATTCTGTGTCTGTACATACCCAAGTGTATGTAGTCTTTAGACCACATCCAAAACCGTCCAAACAGAACAATAGTGTTAAGGGGTGTGCACACGGGGCGCGCACGTGCCGGCCACGCGGCCGCGTGTGATGGCCTCGGAAATTGATGTGCTGGATGAGTTTTCCACAAATGTGTGGAGTAGAAAATATGAGATTATCTAAAAGTTTTATGAACTCACTTGTTTAAAATTAAATAATAAATAATATAAATATTAAATTAAATTAAATATTAAAGCTTTGGAAATTAACTTTCTTCTAGACTATTAAAATAAAAATTATTAAGTCTCCATGAATTTCGATGAAAATAATCGATCGAAACCGAGGTAATAGAATAGAACTTATTGTGTTTTAAATTATTAACTATTTTTTTTTATTCACTGAACCGGTAAACGCTCAGAACATTTATAATAATAATATAATAATATTAGCGGACAATTCACACAGCGCCATCTAGGCCCAAACAAAGCATAGCTTGTACTATGGGAACCAGACATATGATAGAATACATAGATTATAGTCTTCTAGTTTTAAGTTGATTTTTATAAACTACTCTATACATTTCGTATGTCTACACTTTTACATCTTCCATTACGTACGTTTGATTCGATCCTGATTTTGTCAAAGCCGTCGTAAAACAGTGTACGGGTCGCGATTGTTTTTATACAATCGACTCACACATTTATACACTTATACACTCATTTAGACATGGTGTATGTCTATTTTTATTTGCTTTGATTTGCGAATGACAGTTTGTTGTTTTCTTTTTAGATGCAATGTTTTGTTATTGTCTATGTTTTATATTTCGGAGTGTGTCGCAGTTGTGATAGAATGTCAAATTTACATTATAATGATGTTTCGGGATTTTGATGTCGTGAGAATGTTTTTTTTTCTTTGGAGTCATTCAAATCAAATTAAAACATAACATGAAATGTTTGCGTTGTCACTATTTATTCATAATACTTACGAAATGATAATAATTTTATAGGTATATAAAGGTACTAAATAATTATATTTGTAATTAGACATTCAAATAAATTTTCAAATGTAAAAAGAAAAATCACTTTTATTAGGTTTTATATCTTTAGGTTGTAGCTATTTGATTATTCAATTATATTTTAATGGAAGAAAACGTTAGCTGAGTTATTCGTGGGTAATCAATGAGACCATAACTTGTATATATGATATCCACACAAAAGCATAGATTCTCACAGCATGTACACAACATTCTACAATTGTAAACCGAATATTTGTTAACACCTCAATACTCATCATTGTCATGTCATGCTAAATTATCAAAACAATGATTGTGCAAATGATTTCAACTCAAAACTTACACGCGATCTCACCCGATTGTATTCGTCCATCGAACTAAATTCATTAAACCTTACACGCTTGACTGTTTTATTCCCTCCAATTAAGTACGTTCTAACCGATACACCGCCCTAGTATTATTTGAATATGGGTTTATTTCAACTGACTTAACGGGAATTCCGTTTTTTTTCAACACTGCAATGAATTAGGTACCATTTGGTTTTGAGTGCAGAGTCGAAGTTTGAATGATTACGATTTTTATTTTGTTTAGGTGCGAAATAACATTAAATTAAACTTTATTTGTAAACTAATAGAGATGATTTCGGTGTGTGTTTTGATGATATTCAAGGGTACCTATTGTATTGTAAATTAATAAATTTTGTTCTTATAAAACGTAACTTTATTTGTAGTATTGTCACCGCCACTTAAAAGGCCACATGTCGCCTGGAGGGTTATTCATGTTTTTGTTTTAAATTCTGCGATTTTGACTCCCATTTATGACTTTGAGTGTGTTTCTGATGATTGATGGTGCTCAATTGATTTGTTGGACTTTGGAATCAAAGGAAGTTTTAAAAGTCGAAGCTTTAATTGCCGTAATATAAATAGTACAAAAAAGATTGGACAAAAATAATATTGACACTTCAAATTTCGAAATAAACACGTTAGGTACTGTGTGAGTCGAATTCCAATTGGTATATTATTGTGTAAGATATTGCGTACATTGCTGTACTTTGTACTTTCATTTCTAATTCTTTTGCTTTTTTAATAAAGACAATTTATGAATGATAGCAATCAAGGTATGAGAAACAAAAATGTTAAATATTGCATTTAAAACTTGTACCTACTTATCAAACTTATTGTTTTATCTTACACTTTACAAGTCGAAAACGATATTTACAATTAAAATGTCTTACGGCAAAGCAATCTCATCAAATCTAAGGTGTTCTGTCAAATAATCCAGACGATATCGTCACTTTATACAAATGACATTAAAAACCAATAAAAGTTAAATTCCAATTCGGGTAAACTTCGTATTTGCTTAATGGACACCGGGCAAACCGCGAAATGCCCGGACACGGAACAAAACTTTAAATAATTGGTTCGCAATACGGTTCCACGACTGAAACTGGAGTTGCGGGAAATCTTGATACTTTCATATGTCAATATTCAAAGTTTTCCAATGTGAAGCCCAGGTGTAAATAGCGGGATGAGCTAAACTCCTTTTGAAAGGAAAAAAAATAAAAAAAAAATAGCCCAAAACAGGGAAATCTAGTAGGAGGGAAGCGAGGCCTTTGCCCAACAGTGGGAAACTTCAGGGTTTTCAGGATCAATAGATTATTATGAAACGTATTTAATTACAAACCGTTTTTAGTTAATGACAAAAAAGTGTATGCTGTGTATAAAAATATATGTATCAGGGTATTTGAAAATATTAATTTATATTTTTTGTATTAACTATCTAAAGAACGAATAATTACATTTGACTATTAAGCATTTTACTTGGTCTCTTTTGCTATAAGAAAGTGCCGTGAACTTCACAGCACAGCTTGTATCATGGGAACCAGACAACTGATATAATACTAATATACTTTTTTTTTGTAAATACATAGGTATTATACATTTTAAAAGTGAGACAGGTACCGTCCATTTCTTACTAAACTTATTCTTTGGTAATTTTCAGGCAATGTGGCCATCGCGCCCCATCCTGGTAAGGTACCCAAATATTTTGATTATTGTTCAAGTATCAAAACAATTATATCCTTATACAAAAGAGTTATATCGTCATTCGGACGCGTAAGTCATTAACTAATACAAATAAATTAGATTTACGGCAAAAAATGGCGGATCGGACGCTGACGGTAATACCACCCGAGGGACAGTGATGTAGTGACCGATAGATACAGGGTGATGCATTATTATAAGAAAATTATATAGTAGTAGTAGTGGCATAAAAATTAAAAGTATTGATAAAATAAATTTGCTTGTAACAAAATGCGTTTCTTGCTCTTCTTTCTTCTTCTTGCTCTACTCTTCGACACATCAGTAGTTGAAATTGATACACTGTGACAGTTGTAGATAATATTGTATGGCAACCATGCAAATATAGTTACATACGTTCATTTGGCATAAAAATAGGAGTATTTTTTCATATATTAGTTAATGACTTTGAATTAATAATAAATCTATATTAACTTAATTTTTAAATTTTTGACATTCTTTTTATTACTATTTGAAATATTTTTGTAAATTTTATTATTTTGTATTGTTTGTTATTTATATTGTTTATTTTTTATGTGTAGGTTAAGTAGATATACATTTCCGCATACAATTTAATTGCTTCCCTGGAATAAATAAATAAAATATACATATACCCCAGCGTAAAATAATTTCAGTGACATGAAATTTAGATCCACATACTGAATGTTATTACAACGATATTTAAATTTAAGTACATCAGTAAATAAACAAGAATCTTAAACAAAAACAAGCTAAAACAACGAGACGCGTACACTAGTTCTCGCATGTCCAATTTAATGCTAGAAACGCGAAAACTGAACACGAGTGGCGTTTAATTAACCGGTTAAAGTTAGAACGGGCGTAGACAGATTTTCTATTCGTTATTCCGCGTATTTCTACTGTCCGTAGTTTTCCGGGCTGCGTTTAATATATACATTTACAATTACCGATACGATTTTTTACGTGTGAAAAGATGGCATAGATTACACGATTCTGAATTAATCATAATGCAAAACAAGACAATGAAACGTTGATGAAACGTTTCATGTAGCGGTAATTTAACCAGTACCCTTCAAACTGGAACACAGCAATGCTATTTTAATAATGCCTTTAGACAAAGATTTCCTGTCAGTCCTTCTCCTAAAAACACGGTAGTGAAAAAACTAAAATACAAATAATATTTATCAGTTATTTATTTCAGAATAAGGAAAATCCAAAACGAATGAATAAAATAATTCCTTATAATATTTTTATTATTGCATATTATTGCAATGTCGTGTCGGATAAGGTAATGTTGAAGTTAGTTGTTTACACGAGAAAGTTTTTGAAAACATGTGAATGCAAACGGGAGCCTGCATTTAATATTGTATGGCTGTTTATTTTATGGATACGAACCTAATTTATGAACAACTTATGTACTCTGTACATTTCATTAAAAGCCTTGTTTTTAGGTAAACACTAATCAAACAAAAATATACTCATTGACCATTCAAATAAAACGAAAATTTTCAAAATTAAGGTATCTGTGTGGATTATAATCCACACAGATCCTTTAATTTAGAAAATTTTATATATATAGAGGAATTAATTTCTAGAAGATTGTTTTAAATGAGATATTCGTCTACAATAGTGGCGTTGAGGTCACTGCTTGTCACGTCTAATTTCTCATGAAAGAAAACTCATAGGGTAAATTGGGGAACATTTCGGAAAAAACTAGTACTACTGGCGTCTATAGTTAAGAATATATTATTTGTGATTTTTCAAAGTTTTTGAAGGGTTTATCAAAACGATTGTAGTTTGATATACATAACCAATTTATTTTTTTAGTACACGCTGTATACGCTCAGTTTATAACCAGCGCACAATGGCACAGTGCTAACCTTTCCGCAATCTAATTACTTTAAGTGCATTTCACTCTTCTCTTAACTATAAACATTAGCAATGAAGGCTTTGTTGCGAGAAGTAGCGTATTACAACATCATTTATTTAATAATTAAAAAATAAAATAAAATAAAGACAACAAATTTCCCTTAACCATGCAAATTACCAAGTACAATTACCAAATATCTTCATAATTGTAATATTATTTATTATGTAGTCAAAATGTATTAGATTTGCGTATTTTCTATTAAAATTCCATCTCCTTCGTTTAGCTCGATTATAATCCAGCTAGTTTAGGCATTAGAAAATATAAATAATGGTGGACATTTCACACAGCGCCATCTAGCCCCAAAGTAAGCTAAGCATAGCTTGTATCATGGGAACCAGACAACTGATATAATACATATATACTTTTCTTTTGTAAATACATACATATAATACATATTAACACCCAGACACAGAACAAACATCAATGTTACAAATGTCGCATAAATGTTTGTCCTGAGTGGGGATCGAACCCACGACCTACAGCGCAGAAGGTAGGGTTACTAACCAACTGAGCTATAAGGCCAGACAAAAATGACGCCGTTTTGTAGAGTGGAGGACTATAGGTATACATTTTGGCTGTGAGATGAATATGTATAGAAGTTGTAGTATAAAATTATATATAAAAATTAAGTAAAAATAAAGAGTAACGGATAGTAGATATATCAACCACTCAGACACAGAAAAAACATTTATGTTCGTCACAGAAATATTTGGCCTGTGTGGGAATGGATCTCAAGATCTACAGCGCAGAAGGTCTACCAACTGAGCTGTGAGGTCAGTCAAAATAGATTATATATGTATAAAATAATATTTTTAAGCCTCTGTCTTTTGTAACTTGAGACCTATGAATTTTCCCGCTTCTGATACGAGGTCATTAAAATCTGCAACCACTTTAAACTGACCCCGAGCTACCAGTAGCTATTTAAAGAATGCACTTTATTAATAAAATTTTATCTATTTCTCAAAATGATGAAACAAAAACAACGTAATAAGAAGTAGCTTCCAAAGAGCATTTTACAGGCAGTAGAACTTACGAAAATTTCTTCCACAGAAGTACTGCCGCCATACCCATTTCTGTCGCTAAGCAGTAATGTATTCGCGTTATTGTGTTCCTGTTTGAAAGGTGTAGTCGCCGGTCAAATTAAAGGCACATGATTATTTCCACTTTCACACTTCTCAGAGATACGGGCGCATACGATGCGACTTGGGTCTTGTCGTACGTAAGTAGGGGAGAAACAAGGTCATATTGCTTGAAGATTGCATTGGCAGAGAAGTTACCACTTAGCATCATTGTGCTATCTGTTCATTCCGTAAAATTAACACATCAAAAAAAGCATTATTAATAACTAGGTATGCCCACAATATCCCCGTTCCTTTTACCAGGAATGCCTGAGTCGCAGATGGAATGGACAAACGAACACAATCGAAACACTCAAGACACACATCATTTATGCTCATCACAGAAAGTGTTTGCCGGGAATCAAACCTTGATTTTCAGGCACGATTTACCAAATTAGGAGCACACGACATCGAAAGTGAAAGCGTGAAAACACCGAATGAGTATAATTAAATTATTGTGACGTCATATCTTGTCATTATTAGTCAGCAAATAACATACCTAATAGATTGTAAAATATCAATTGTCCGCCGCGCCCATATTAATTACGGATATTCCATACCGTCGCATTACACAGATGCCACGTAATTAAATGGAGAGGATCGCGTGACTTACAATACATAACTTTTCCATATTTGCGACCGAATAATTGTAGACTCCCATTTATGTAAAATAATGGAAGCCAGATTTTGCATGCTGTTTATAATTAAGTTCCTCAGTAAGAACATTTCAGTACTCTTTGGCTACTAATATTATTACTAATCCTGTCACTAACTCTCTCGAACCAGTGTTGAAAAGATTAAAGTGCCTCAAAGAGGCTCCTTATATTTATTATTCCCCAAAACTCCAAAAAGTAGCAATGAACCCAAAATACCTACTATTTAAACTAGCTAAGTAAGAAATGTTCAAATCAAAAAATCTCTTAGCCAACATTGTTTTGATATATAAATCCTACAACTTTCGTGTTATCTAAAAGGAACCTAAAAATGTGGTATATTTTATAACTACCGGATGACCAAAACAGAAACTAGTTTCAAAACGATTATCTAATATACTAATAACCATATTCATCTTGCCCTCGGTTTAGAAAAATAAAAATACCTATTTGGATTCACATTCAGAATAATACCCTACTAACTTACAAATAAGGATGAAAACGAAAAGTGAGTAACCGATACGTCAAATTAAACCAGCATCTGTCATTGTGACAGTTGTCACGTGATCGACTAACTCGACACCATTAGAAAGCATGGAGGTGCAATTACGAAATTAAAAATGAATTTAACCAAAGAGTTTTATGATGGATATTAGATTGTCTATGTTTTGACGATTGCTGTCGTAATTTGTTGTATAATTGTTTTGATTAACGAGATAGTCTATCACTGTTGTCACTAATTTAATAGCAGTTAGTAAATGTTTAGTTATAAACTGATTTGCGTGATTACGAATTTAGGCTTTGTTAAAAAAAAAATAACTACTTTTAGGATTACACATCTCTTCCCTTATCTCTTTTGTTGTTTTATAGATTAAATAGGAAGTTTTTTTTTTAGAGGAAGGCCAAATCCCACGCAGAAAAATAAATTACTCTTTATTTAATAACTCCCCGAACAACCCACTTTAAATAAATATATCATTTTATTACGGCCTTATTTTCGAAACCTTCACTTACCCTAAAAAAATATTATTTAAGCAAACCCTAGTTCCCGTTAGACAAAGATCACGACTGTTTACTGAACAAACAAACCGATAATACGCTGTTCGGCTGTGAGGACACGGCCTAATTGCGTTTGTTCTACGTGTGGATGGAGCTGAAAATTGTGAAGCAAATCTGTAGATATAGATTTTTTCTGAAGTTGTTTTTATATTGGTGCACATTTCACACAGCGCCATCTAGCCCCAAAGTAAGCTAAGCATTGCTTGTATCATGGGAACCAGACAACTGATATAATACATACATTTAATACATATTAAGACCCAGACACAGAACAAACATCTTATGTTCGTCACACAAATGGTTTGTCCTGGGTGGGAGTCGAACCCACGACCTACAGCGCAGAAAGCAGCGTTACTACCAACTGAGCTATGAGGCCAGTCGTTATTCCATTCAACCACTTTAATTAAATTAATGAATAAAAGGGCATTAAATGTTATTTTAGAAAAGGGAAAGTTATATATATGATCATAAATTTAAACAGGGGTGTTATGTATAATTTATTATGGATCCATGCATCTTCGATGTTCCACTGCAAGGTGAAAAGCCTAATATTGAAACACATTAATAATAATAATAATAATAATATTTAGAATTTAAATTATATTTATTAGGCATTGGTTTAAATAAACTATAGGAGCCTTTCTTAGAGGGAGAAGTTGTATGCTTTGGAATTTTTGGTTCCATAACATAAATGTGACTGTTGCCTTTTATATCTTGTCTGGAATTTTAAATTATGAGCCGTTTTTCTTACCATTTATTCCTTCATGTTTTGAGAACATTCTCATTACGGCTATAAATCTTCCAAGCGAAAAACTTATTGGTATACGGGCTCCAGATTAGTTTTAAAGCAGCATTACTGACTGAAGTGTTACGCTACTAAGCCTATCCCCTTGAGTTTTTGACCTAATCTATGTTTTTTTGATAAATATATCACTTAATATAATTACGTAATCGTTTCGGGTATATCATTTGTAACTATAATTAAATCCCCAAAGAAAATTATATTCCAAACAGTTCTAAATAGCCAATTCAACAGATGTTATGACGTATTACAAAAAAAAATATCCAAAACTAAAACTAATCCGAATCACTTGTCACCAGAAACCACTCATGCGCACGTATGGTGATGACAGGAGGTCTAATACAATAAAGCGCTTTCATCGCTTTGCAAAAAATAGTTATAAATAGTTTGTGTATTATAAAGTTGCTCAACTTATATTTCAACGGATATTGCTACAGCTTTTTTAGTGTTGCGAAGTCACTGGCCTACTAGACAAGCAATGTTAAATTTAAATATTAAAAAAAAAATGTGGAAATGTCACACAGCGCCATCTATCCCCAAACTGTGTATACGTTCATTTATTACACATTACTGTAGCTACTTAACATAGACATCTGTTAATTTGTGTTCAATTGAAAATGAACCCTCAGTACGTCGCAAACAAAGTCAAAAATCGAAGTATCACTTACCTCTTCTTATTCATTTCTTAAAGTTTTATAAACAGTTTGCTTACTGTTGATTGGTATTTTCATCGTCAGTGCGATCTACGATATAGTACTTAATGCATGTTAAGAGTAATCGAATTTCTCTCCTCTCAGATGAATCTTCATGAAACACAGACGAAAGCAAAGAATCCAAGGCCTTGCTTTGGCTTACCGCATAATGAAAGCGGAAGTAAATGAGTTCCAAATTGTGTGGAATTTACAATCACATTATGTTTTAGGCTTTGTACGTCTAAAACTAGTGTTGGAACGGCGACGCAGGAATAAGATCATGCAATTTCAACGTAAACTCGACAGAATCTAGCTTTATGTCAAAGTCTCTGTAAAGGATTATCCTGTTCCGAAGATTGCTTCCAAGTGGATTGCTACGATTCAATCGGTGGAATCGAATTGTTTACGCCTGTTTAGGACTCGGACTTGATAATCAAAGATTTGAGACACGGAAAACCGAATATCTAAGACCAAACCTGATGTTGACGAGGGTACACGCGATCTTCTGTTTGACACCGCTGTCTCGTTACAGAGGGTACTGAGTTATCTGTTTTACATATAGGTGTCCAAATTGCTTCTAGGCTTATCCCTACACTTCATTAAAACCTTTTAAAATTCTTCAATAAATGTCATTTACACAATAATATTTCCGTTTTTCTCAAAATAAACATTTCCTTCAGTCCATCAAATTCAATAAATATAATATATTACCGATAATATTAGCTAATATGTGTCTGAAATAGTAATTTCAATTCCTCCGAAAAAGATAATACTCAAATAATTAAATTAAAAACAGTTATTTACTTTATTCATAAAAAAAATTACGACAAATCATTGCTAATCTCTACAAAAGCGCTTTTTCGATGTAATTCAAATAACCCACGAAGTCGCATTGCAATATACTATTTTTTCGCTCCAAAACACAACAATAGAATCAAATTGACACTTAGCGTACTTGTGGCAAGTGTAAAAATCGTCACCGAATTGAAATAGGGTGAAAACCACCCCCAACTTGTCTGCGTGACATCCAATACTTTAACAGTGTAGACTCCGATTGAAGAATTGAATCCATTGATGCGTGTTACGGCTTTTGTTAAGCGTTGTGCGAATTAATGATTGAAATTGAGAGCATATTTGGAGACCATGATATACACCGCTAAGACTTAAGAAATATGTAAGCTGTACGGAACATATTTTACAAGAGAGTAGGAGCAAGTTGGATGCAAGCAGCACGAGATGGAAAACTCTGTAGGGACTTGTGGGAGGGAGGCCTACGCCGAAGAGGCGACTTCTACCATTTAAATTTCAATTTCTTTGTAATATTTTTTAGGTAGTACAATAAAGGCTTTTTTATTTATTTATTTCCAGTTACGGACCGAACCGACTCAGATACTCCCTTCGTGCACTATTGCACAAATATATCACTATCGAATTTATGGTTTTAGTGCTGGTTCCCTCACGATGTTTTCCTTCACCGATTTGAGTCTTATGTTCTATATCATGGTTTTGTTTTAAGATTAAATAATCTTGATCCACCATCACGCTGGGCGGACCACATCGCAAAGTTAACTGGAAACGATTCAGCTCGGGTTATGAGTCAACTGGGCGATATGTGCAGTTAGGAGAACTCACCAAAGATTATGATACAGTGTAGATATGAGACATCATTAAAAATTTTAAGAATACAAACTTCAAGCTTTATGTAAAATGGTAAAATATGTGATCAGTTAAAGAGATTTTAATAATTTGTCTATCTTTTATTACCCAAATGGTAAGCTTTTTACCAATCAGCTCAATGTAATATAAAATGATGTAATAAATAAATTTTGTTACATTTCCCTTCCTCTTGCTTGTAGAACACATGTTATTCTTTTTCAAATACATATTAAAGTTAGTCGATTTCAATATTTACTTTAGAAAATGGAAAAAAATAAAACGGTGTAACCGACATAGGGAAACATTTTCTGATGATTCTTAGAGATCTACGTCAAAACTAAATACGTATCTTGAATTTACACACACTTACAAAATTTAAATAAAATAGAATTATAAATACCTACATTTTCTTAACACAATATAATGAGACGATACAACATAAATAAAATAAAAATCAGCATAAAATTGATTAACAAAAAAATATATAAGAAATTTACAAACGTGAAGCCTGAATTTATGTAAGCATACATCTGTACTTTCATCTTTGCCATCCAAAGGAGCGAACTTATAATTGAATTTCTGTTAACTGCACCCGGAGGACTGTTAAGTCTTGGTCATAACTTGATCATACGTAATCCAGCTCCTTTGTCCAGCAACATTGTATTAACAATATTCAGTCGCACTATACGTGGTTAACACATAACGGGCTTAATCCTCAACATGAATAAACAGAATAAATAAGAAAGTTCTGTCATTTACGACTTCACCATGATGTAGTTTTGTAATAATATTGGTGGACATTTCACACAGCACCATCTGCCACAAAGTAACCTTAACATAGCTTGTATATTTTATAATACTTATATACTTTTTTTGTAAATACTAACACACAAATGTTTGTCCTGGGTGGAATCGAACCCACGACCTACAGCGCAGAAGGCAGCGTTACTACCAACTGAGCTGTGAGACCAGTCTATTGAGTGATGTAATGGTTTTAATAAATGACAGATTTGGGTTTGTAACTTGAATTTCTGCAAGACACTATTGTGTTCTGTAAATATATATCGTCTAGCTCCAATAAGTGACAGTAGAAATAACTATAGCACAAAGTTCTTCTGTGTATTACCACCATATCTATTCCAACTCAGGTTTTATATATACCTATACTTAAGAAAGACGTCAGGGAAGACCTAACAAGGTAGAGGGTACCGCTTTCTTTTTATAAAAAAAAAATGCTAGTTTTACTCGGTATTATGTAAGTATTCTAAAGATACCAGTACATCCAAATATGTGCAGGCATTTAGAAGTTAAGGTGGAATAAAGAAACTCCTGAAAGTATTTGTCTGAACTCCTTTTTTTTTTGGGCAGTCTTGTAATAAAATATTAATGAGCAAGAAAATCTACCACAGCCCCAATATACAAATAAAAATGTTTTTTTTTTAAAAGAATTTTATTTTATTTTTAGTACACTACACTACCATGCAGGGCTCTCGTCTGAACCGTACCTTCGTGAAGAGCAACTAAGCAATTCCACGCACAGCTCTTACCAACATTTTGGGCGAGAGCTTTTCAAAGAATATAAAATATAATAAAAATGCCCAAGAAGAACACCTCTGCCTAAGTAGCCACTAGTATTGGGGTGTATTTCAGGACGTAATAAAATAAAATTATCGACGAAAAAAAAACACATATCCAACCTCCCCCCTTATTGTATTCCAAGAATTACCTCTTTCGTTCTCCCCCCTCTAAAAGCTGCAAGCTAACATCAATTACGTTATCGTTCTGCGCACTGCGCATAAATCATGCAATACTGTTCAACATGTAAATCCCAGTGTGGGGACTTAGACGAGATTGTGGATAGATTGCTACTCCCAGTTTAGGCTGTCGATGGTTCATGTGATTTATATGAATTTATTAGGTTATCCTATGTACGATAATGGGAAATAAAATCTTCTAAATCATGGCTCTATCATGTAATGCTTAATGAGTTCAATTTTAATAAGAATGTAATAAAAATAAACAGATTCGAAATGGTCTTTATATATTTACCAGCAGCTGGCACCCGCAAATTCGTCTGCGTAAAATTAAAACTTCAAATAGCCCATTTGTGTTCAAGAACTTACATCTCCATAAAAAGGTGAGTAAAAATTTAAAAAAAATTCAATCGTCTCCAAATAAACTTAATGGTCCAAAAAAATAAACAGAAATATTTTTTTCTGCCCAAAAATATAATTTAATGAGTTTTACATCCCTTACATAAGAAATTGATTTGATTCCCCTAAAAATTTAATCCCCCATTTCACCCCCTTTATGTTTTGTTTTCGCAATAAAAAGCAGCCTGTATCCTTCTCCAAGGTCGAATCTCTATATCTCTATATTGGTTCAGCGGTTTTTTTTTTTTTTTTTTTTTTTTTTTTTATGTTAAAAACTAGCAGACGAGCTAACGGGCCACCTGATGGAAAGTGGTCACCGTCGCCCATGGACATCTGCAACACCAGAGGCATTGCTAATGCGCTGCCGGCCATTAAGATAGGCATTAACCCGACGCTTAAAGGTCGCCATGTCGAAGCTCCCTGGGATTAGGCGTAAATGTAACAGACAGATAAAGATATTTTCGCATGTATAATATCAAGGTAGATTACTAATGTCAGCTTATAAAAGAACTGCGCGGAAATGCCAGCACTATCATTAAAATACTCACGAAAGTAAAAAAAAACTCCATAATTACGTAAACTGAAACCATAAAGGTTCCAAATAAATAAGTCGTATATCTCTTACCACATAAAATACACAAAACACAAGTTATGGACTAGAGGACCGAAGGTTTCTGATAAGAACGTTTCTTTGTATTATTTCAGAGATAATCCTATTTGATTTATTGCAATCTGTGAGATTTATAGGAAAACTTCTGATTGAAATGTGTTAGGATTTACAATAGGCTTTTTATTTCATATTTCTATTTGTCATTTACGTGATAATACGACCACACACTCGAAAATGTAGGTTGGAAAGCTTCACGGGGAATTAACCCAGTACACAGCTAATAAATAAAATTTGTCTAGGAAACACACAGGACTCTAATACGGGAAAAAAGAGTGTTTGGTATTGATCAACTGAAACCCAAGTTATTAATTTATTATCTTTATATCTATATAAGATTAACATTAATACTTACACTCAACTTGTACCCGAAATTCCAATAGTAAAACATTCAAATGACTACAAAATTTCTCCTCATTACTTCTACTACTACTACTACTACTGCTATTGCCAGTTTCGGGCATCTCCGCCAATTTTCCGCACTTCTAGTAACACTATTTCGAGCCCCAAAGATGTGGCCTACCCTTGCTTTCCCATCACAATCTCCACTAATAAATTGCTACACTAATTATCTACTAGCCATGGCTTTCAAGGACAAGAGCTTTAAACGAATAGTACTTTGCAAACGTATTATTGATACTCTGGTTTGGCGAGAACAGTCAAGTTGTATTACGCCATTGTTTATCACTTGTTCTCCTGCTACCCACCATTCGGTCCGATAGCTTTAATTAAAGGCACGTCTGCCACTTGGGGTAAACGTCTCTAATTGAAATACCAGGTTTCAGTGGATACAACCGACTGACAGTTGTGCATTCTTTCGTGTATCCGTATATCACGTAGGTGAAATAATTAAAGGAATAACTTATGGTGCCACTGACGGTTTTTGAAATCATTCAGCCATCTGACAGTGACATTCGCTAGTCAAAATGACATTAGCATAGTCTATGGCGTTGTGTGACACATTAGATAATGGCGCCATATTCATATCGATGTTTCTCATATTGAATTGTTTATTGTAGACTTAATTTCTTATAAGAAAATTAGATTAGTTAAATTGAAAACGCATTGGGAATCAAAAGAGCTTGTTAATGCAATTGTTAAATATTGGTACGGTCATTAAAAATGAACACCTTAGAAGACGTTCAAAAATGACACACTTTTTTGGTCCTTTCTTTTGGTCAGTCATTAATTACTGACTACGAAAAACATCTTAGTAATGGAATAACACCAAATTTGAACGTTCAGTTCTGTAGTTAAATTGTTGAGAGATTCCAATTTTTTTCAAATAACTAATATCAACCCGACTATAATTTCAAAAATGTTATAAATTATATGAAATTATTAATATTACAAACGGAAGTCACGAAATGTTTTATACAATTTGATTATCCTTAATCAGAATAGCCTGAAATAGCATCTATTGACCTCCTTGATACCAAAGAATATCATCCACTTATGAACGAACTTTTTTGTGGTTAAGATATGAAACAAGCAGATGGCTACCGTGTTTTAAGTGGTAATCTCTGCCCATAACTAGTAATACGACTTGGGTCCTCCCGTAAAGACAAGACCTACGTCGCATCGTATGCGCCTCTAACTCTGAGACTTTAAGACGTGATGTCTCTTGTGCCTGTAATTTTATCGGCAACGACGCTTTTCAAACCATAACACAGTAACGCGAATGAGTTACCTAATGCTTGGCAGGAGAAATGGGTATGGTGGCAGTACTTCAGAACAACTTGGCATGAGTTGCAATTAAGTTCAATCATTTCATCATCTTTCAGAGTAAGTAAACGGATTGGAACATAATAACGGTTTACACGGTTACACACACCGATGTAACCTCAGCACTGTGACTCATCGCTATTCTCTAGAGATGGGATGGTTTTCGTTTATTTAAATTTTCGGATATATCGATTTTTGTGTTTGATTATATTGAAAATGTAATATTTGTAATTTTTTCAATATAGCCATATACATATAAATATATCAACATGCTATTTTTGAAGTAGTTTTAAAAATGTCATTTAGAAAAAAAAAGTATTTTTCCAATAAGTTTATTCGTCTTGTACAAGTATGTTGTATTTATATTTTATTATGTTTATTGTTTATATTATTGTATTATAATATTTTTATTTCTATGTTGCAATACTGTGTACCTGCTTTTGAATTTCATACAGTGTATTTAATTTAATACACAACATTTATTTATTTCTTTATTTTTCTGTTAAGGTGTTATAATTAATTCTAAATAAATAAATAAAAAAAAAACATAATCATGAATAAATTTATGGCATTGATACAAATAATTTCACGGTACCAAAAATTTACTGCGTCACAGGCATCAGGTACAAAAAGTCTCTAAATGACAGACATACAAAGAAAATTTAAACATATTTTTCGTTGTGGTTAAAGATCAACTACCCTTACATATCCATTATTGAGTTTTTCAGCTATTATCCCTGTTAGAACAAAGGTTACAGAATTGTCAGCGAGTGCGTAATTTAGAGCAGAAGTAACTGGCATTTCCATGTTGAAAGCAATTTGTTTGTTGTTGGATAAAAACAAGCAATTACGGTACAATCTGGAGTTAAAATAAGCGGAAGGGTTGAAATAATGAGCACATGTGGAAAAATCTAATACAAAAATTACATGTTTCCCTGTTGTGTTGATGTTAACCTAGACTTATCATTACGTCGGTGTTTAATGGGGGAAATCTAAATTAATTTCATTTTTTTTATTATCCTTATTTTGCTAACGGTATAATTGGTGTTTTCAAGATTGGGAAAACACAGTTGATATTTTACGTCCTTTTTATTAAGTGGCTTACGCAAATACATGCTGGTTTTAACAGTAAAAATATTTTTTATAATATGCTTTTGCAAACGGTGTAATAAAATTTGTATGTATAAAAAAATTAAAGAAGTTGTTAAGATTGAAGAAAATAGTAGCAATTATTACTGATTTACTAATAGTAACAATTATAAAGCTATGGTACATTAAATATTTTTGTGTTTTTATCATAAATAATGGAACAGATAGAGATGGCCACATTATATTATCTAGTTTTTTTCAAAAATGACACTAGTTTATGTTGGTAAATAAAAATGAAGTTCATAAAGATTACGATGAATAATTCATAAATTATCGATACGGAAGTGTTCGGCCGCGCTACGGCGAACGGTAAAGGGTGACCGACATAGTGTCGCCGCGGTAACAGGGGGCGGCACTGGCCCGCTAGGGCTGTCAAAACGCGTTAAATTAATTATTTATATTATTTTGAAACTATTAATTTATAACAATTGCATTTAGGTGTTTATTAGGTATACGTTTTTAATTGTTATCACTGAAATTTACTTTATTATATTTGATAACTAACGAATTTGGCTTATTGTATTTTATTACAGTTTCTCTGCACACACAATACACACACACACATGCATTTGAAATCATAATAATGATCACCATATCCTAATAAATAATTGGCGTTATCCTATTTCAATATACTATTTGAATACTTGTATGAAATGTGATATTTTCAATAAATTTAAGATTTTAGATTGGACTTAGGTACTAATGAGACGAAAACTGCGATATTAGTAGATAACTAGTGCCCATAAAAAAATAGGATACGCGAAATTCACGAAAAATATGATCATACAGACTATTATTCTAATAGACGCGATAAGCTAAATCTAAATATAATAACTAACTTAACAATGGTATTTGCAACGCTCTTATAACGTCTCAACTCTATCGTGTATAATATTATTTTGTAAATAACAAAAAGACTTCACGAATATATTGTGGCAACCCTATTCAAAAAGGGAGAATGGGGAACTCGACCCAGGGAGCGTATTGTCCACCGTACGATACATCAACGTTGAATATCAATGTAAGAGCATCTATCGCTTCGCTCGAAGCCCATCGGACATAATTCAGCAATTTCACTCTTATGACGTGATTATTAAGATGTATGAATCTACGTTCTATGCAGACAGATGAATAAGGCGTCCATTTTTCTTTGGAATGAGAGTAATTTGTTTAGTATAAGTAGGTTACTGCATGTATTTCAACTAATCCTTTTACCGGGGCTGTACTTTCGACAAATATAGAAGTATTTTTTGAGACATTGCATAAGTATCCATTTAAAAAGTTTAGGTTAGAATGTATACTATGGAGGGAAAAACTGCGGTACAAGGAAAGTTCAATATGCTTCGGCATTAGGACTAATGACTTGATAAGAGCAGGCTAGGAGTCACTTATAAGCTTTTGATAATGTTATTTGTATGGAAAAGTTCGGTTTAATTAATTTAATTCTTTAGTTTTGGATTGAAGGTGGAACAAAGTACTGATCACTTTTCAATATAAAATTAACATCTCATCCCCTTACTTACATAAATTTAAGTTCAGCTTAAGTAAACTAAAAAATATAAATAATTATGGTAACCACTTACGAGTAACATTATGTGGACGGGCTGAGTTCTGTTTGCCTAAAATTTTAAACAAGTACAACCAAATTACACTATTCACTGAATTAACTCCAAAAAGTTCGTTAAAAAGCAAACAAACGCAGAACTAACTACAATCAGGACACCTGTGTTTAATCTTCACATATAAATTCAGTAATTTCTGACACTAATTGAAATTATAGATATCTAAGGTCAGCAGGTTATCAGATTAGTCTTGTATGTGTGGATGTCAAAGTTCAAAATGGGGTTGAGTAAAATATTATCTGTAGTTATCTGTAGTCAAGACTGCAGGTTGATTTTTTTAGTAAAATTCATATAAGAGCATTGCAAATAACAGTTTGCAAGAAATATTAACATTATATTTTAGTATATAGTAATCTTTTTTTTTTTTTTTTTTTTTTTTTTTTTTTTTTTTTTTTTTTTTTTTTTTTTAAATATAGTAATCTACACTTTTTCCGAATCAATGGAATCGAACCCACGAGCTACAACTGCAATGCAAAAGTCAGAGTTACTTTCAACTGAGATTTGAGGACACAGATCTTATGTTTCAAGAATGAATACGACCATTTGTAAGGACGTAGGACGGGTTTATTTTGAAGAAAGGTTTTCACTTTCCATAAACAATAATATTAGTTACTTAGTTTTAGACATAATTAAATGTTCTGAGATTATTGTTGCGCTTTCATAATGCAAAATATTTATCGCCTCTGTTGCAATACTGCACATTATAAAGACACTATTGCAAATTATTCCTTTGAACAAATACTTTTACAAGAAAAAACTGGCCTTACCCCTCGCCCTTTGTATGGATTCTAAACATGTGTAATCTAAATTATTTATGGTCAATTATGTCCTGCATATGCGCATTCTTTATTCTCAAGGAATATTTAGTGTCATATCTAGTTAAATGAATGGACATTCGGATTTAGATGTCTTGTCTTTTTGTCTGTTCTAATGGAGTAGCTTATTACTTTTATATTTTGCACCACAGATATTATTTGGTCACCTTTGCTATTTCGAAAATACTATAATACTGTTTTCAAAGGTTAATCTATCTATCTGATAATAAATGGTGTTTCCTCTCTATAACAACCGCATAAAAATGCCGATCCTTTTGTTTTAGATTGGTGAAAAAACTCAAGTGATTTCGCATAACTCCGTCACTTTGAGACTGGGAGACGGAAATTGTCATGTGCCCGCATTTTCACCAGCATCTAAACCCTTCACGTGCGTAGCAATAGCAATGCAAGTGTACTGCTCTGTGTCAGATTTAGAAATACAATGCTTGCTTTTCCCAACATTTTGAACAATCAAATTAGGGCAAACACACTGAACTAGTTTTTGATATATATATATATATTGACTTAAATATGATGTGTTGCTTGTTAAGTACAAAACACGTAAAGTAATTACCTAAAACATATATAAATACACAATACAATACACAACGTGTAGTTAAAAACAGCAACAAAGTTGTCTTCCAAAGTAACTCCACACCTTTTGATTCCCAACCGTGACCAACAACTTACAAAAATTTGTCCCCGTAAATCAGCAACAATGTATCCTATGAAAGGTATCTAAAGAAACCATGTCTCATTTTATAGGACTAGCCATAAATTCAACATTTTATGGTCTAGAATTAATGTAGAAGCTCATTACTGGCTATTCTCAGGGTATTTGTTTATGGGTCAAGGGAAGAGTAACGTGCGAAAGGGGTGAGTTTGAAGGGGATTTCTTTTTTGACTAGCTGGGCCATAATTTTTGAAAGAAGTTTAGGGTGTCTGAAGTTATTACATATACTGAAAAAATTTAATTTAGAAGTCATTGAAACCTTAATTAAAATAATATCGAAAAAAATTGTACTTAAAATTATAAATTTTAAAATACATGTATTTATATAGAATCCTAAAGATTTTGCAAAAGCTTATAGCCGAACAGATAGTAGAGCACTCTTCATAAGTTTATTTTTATCTATTATTGGAGATGAATTAGTAGTACTATGGACGAAAAATATAAAATTAGACCTAACAGCACGCCCTAAACAAGGCTGACACAATGTGCTGTATTACACTGAAAGGTCACCATAAACAGGTTTAGAAATAACGGGACGTGACAGTAGAAAGGAGCATGCTTATTACCTTGTTTAATAAACATTACAACATTGTTGATTATTGTGAAAACCGGTTTCTAAACCATTTATTCGCAACCCTAAATAAGGACGTACGCAAGTGACAAATGCGCAAAAAAGTTCGAGAACTACTTTTTAATACTCTTGTTCTTGAAGCACTCGAATTTTTAATGGTCAATAAAATGATTTTGTTTCATGAGAAAGTTATTAATTTGGACAAATTTTTAATTCATACAATGTAAGTGGTGAGAATTTTCGCAATAACATTTTTAGAGTGTTGCAACTCTAGTTTGATTAAATGTATGAATTGATTTTCATTTGTAAAGTACGTATGAGAATAAATGCAATAAAACGCAAGGTGTTTATCTGTTTTTGTCTGTTAACGTTGGTTTACAACTTACAACATTTAGGCATTATTCACTATCCAGTTTTAAAAATTTTAATAAAACTACTGACAAATATATATTAAGTGTTTGATATGTTTATTGTTAAAGTTAGTTTAGGAATGTCTCAAAAGAAACGAACCGCTTTAATGCCGACTAAACTAGATGACCGACTTATTAAAAAAAAAAAAACAATTTCACTACAACAACATATAAAATTTGACCAAAAAAATATCTAATAATAAAGTCCAACTAAAACGATTATCTTTTTTCCAACATTGAAGATAGATTATGAATAATCCCGGAACTAAATATTATAATGGGGTCACCCAACGACAAAAACGATCCGTTACACCCATTAAGTATCTTATTTCACACCTCTCCAAACGTTTAACGATCTTTTAACATACAAGAACAATGATAACACATCATTAATCCAGAAATGGTCAAATAATGACCATGAATAAATGATACACAGATAAAGGTCTATTGACTACACCCTAGGGGTATCACAAGGAGGTACTGTTGGACCACTATTATATTAATAATATGTGACTGAATTGTATCATAATATGTCAGTAGATTGATGCAGATCTATTGTGATGTGATTGTCACTGAGTTTTGAATGGAATATTTTTTGTGAATGCTTTGATTATGAGTGTGAATATGTCATTGCTATGATGGCAGATGAGCTTGACGTGAGAAATGAAGAAAAATTTGACAAGGCTGTCGATTTGGGGCATGTTAATTTGAAGTACTCGCAAGAGGGTTCAGAGGTGGAAAAAACTGAGCTTGTATAATGAGTTATAAAGACTTGATGACGGACGATGTAGTTTCTAACATCAATTATGGGTACTCTATTTTTGTGTGTTGTACCATACCTATAAATTGTATCATTAACAATTTTATTACCTTTTTTCATAAAACAAAGATAGACTTAAATTTTAAATGAACTGTTTTTAACTAATTAATAATTAAAGATATTATTTAGGTTTTAAATTCGGACATCTGACGCATTTATTTGGATTGTACCAAGTGGCAGATAGCTAAAATAGGGTACAGTTTATTCATTTTGGATTGTTATTATATTATTTGAAAGAGTAGAATAGAAATTATGTATTTTATACTATAAATACTTTAGCAAAATAATTGGCATAGCTAAAATTCTGCTTCTAACATAACATAATTAGTCGTCACATAATGCTGCAAGAGCTTTGTAGCTCTGCCACGCTGGTTTACAGCGACCGCAGTGCGTTGCGACTATGAAACTCTACAGTTAAATAAAATACAATTCTGATAATATAATCTTAAACAATTTCTAATCAATTTAATGTGCCAAAGTATCTTAACCATAAAATAGGTGTGATATTTGATCAAGTAAAATTAAAATCATCAAGCAAACATTTTAACATTCACACGTTCATTAAATGAAACAAAAAAAGTCATGATTTTATCAAATTTAATGATCCACTACTAAATCGTCCACCTTAGATCCATAGTTACAATTTTTTGTCTGATAACCATCGCACACCATAAAATATCCTCGGCACAGAATGTCATTGTCTCATTCCTTTTATTCGAGAGTGCACAATGCATTTTCTGAATATATTATGACCTGTGAACTCGCGTCGTCTGTTACATGTTCAGAGTCTTCGAAGATTAAAGCCGTAGTATAACTAGTAGTTAACTTGTGAGTTATTTCAATTGTAGTAATGGTTAAGTTCAAGAATTTAATATTGTGCTAGTAACCGTATCACCGGCGCTCTCGAACCAGTGGGGTGAAACGATTAAAGTAGTAACATAATTACCATGTAAGTCTTAAAATAAATATTCTTATTCCTAAAAAAAAACTTATTCTTAGGTACACCTCAAATCACTTGACACAATCGGTAGTAACTCTGCCTTCTGCGCTGTAGGTCCTGGGTTCGATTCCCAACCAGGACAAACATTTGTGTGACGAGCATTTATGTTTGTTCTTGTCTAGGTGTTAATATGTATTTAGATATTCAAAAAGTATATATATTTCATTTTAGCATAATGTGTTTCATTAGGTAGTACCTATATATAACCAAAATTCTTAATGTTAATAAAAATCGTGGAAAATACATAGGGTAAATACACATTACAAAAAACAACATTATGTTCACATTCACAAAGAACCACTCATTTTCCTGACCAACAATGCACAGTGGACAATAGTAGCCATCTTACCACATCCACATACTTTATGATTTTCCTTACATACGAAACTATTTGTTTCATCCCTGTAGGACGCGCAATAAGCTCCCTTGAAAAGAATATTATTTATGAGTAAAGCGAAGAGCTGGGGAAATATTTTCGGCAATCTAAAACTGGTGCCGAAAGTTAATAGTGGAATAACAAAAAAAAAAAATTTTCTCCAAAATGGTATGAAGACCCATAGAGCCTCGTTTCACTGTGGTACCCTATTGTGTGAACATAGGTCTAAAAAATAGTCAGCTGCTATTGCTGGCTTAGTTTTTCATGAAAAAGCTTTTTCATATAAACATTTCAAAACATTCCTTCAGTATGTAATTATGTACCACCGAAATGAATTCAAAATACAAACACGTTAAATTCAACAGCTAGGATTGTCTTCAGGGCATGATTTGATGGATGGGTTGTGGAATAACAGTGTGTATTAATAAAATTGAAAAGAACAACTTAAGATAAACAAGTTTTGTTTTTTCTTCTTCAAGAAGTCGATTTCATTTTACGTTACATTAAATTTACCGACTAAGAACAATTGTCCCATCCCTACCGAGACACTATTTCCCGACGACAAGAAAGTAATATTTAGCAGAGAGTAAAAATTTCTACGTGCTTTGGCGGGACGTCCCCATAAATTGTCTCTGGTAAAAAAATTGTAATGGTATCCGCGATTGTGCGGTGCTTTCGATATTTAATGTATAGTTTTGTGAATTGAAAAAGAAAATATGGGAATCTATTGTAATAAATATTATTATATATTTAGCTTACTTTTTTTTTGGCTTTTTTTTTCTTTTGTCTTTGGCCCTCTTAAATATGAATATAAAATCTCATCACATTGCATATGAGATATGAAAAATGGAATTTCTCATCATGTGCTTGTAATTCAACCGGCATTCAAGTTCATTAAATCTAGTACACAACAAAGCAAATGCTGTATGTTTGCAGTACTATTCCTGCTAATATCAATTATAGCTTTTAGTAATGTTTAGTTCTAAAAACCCTCTAAAGGATTTATTATTAATCCTTACTAATAATATCATAAATGTGAGAGTGAGTTTGTTTGTTTGTTACGCTTTCACGCCTAAACCACTGAATCGATTATAATGAATTTTGATACAGAGATAGATCGGACCCCGGAGACGGCTATAGGCTACTTTTCTTCGCATTCACCCACGGTGAATATAATAATGGCAGTTTATTTGCAATTTATTCATAAATTTCATCGCAGGTGAAACCTTAATAATAACAATAAACTGCAAGTGACTAACATTGTAAAGGTGTCAGTGTTGCCAGCAACCAAATTAGCCGAAATGGCGAGCTTTGATTAAAAGCGAGTAGCAATAAAGCCGAACGCGTTAATGCGAAAAGCCACACATTTCGGGACGTCCACAACAATGTCGCACAGCGCTGGCGAAAAATTAAATTAACAATGACACGATGTTAACAGAGAACTGCCGTTTCTGGAACGTGTTTTCAAAAGGAGTTCAGTTTGGTTTTAAACCAAAATAACGGGAACAAAATATGTCACACAAGTGCGAGATAACGGGGAATCATTCTCTTCATTGACGATGAAGACGGTTTTTTAATATGCTGCGCAAACCAATTTTTATTTTATCAGCAGATCAGTATATAAATAAATAAATCCCAAAAATCTTTAAATACTCGTTCACTAGCTCCCTCAAATCAATGCAGTGAAAGAATTAAAAAGCTCCTCAGTGAAACTCCTTTCGCGCACTTGAAGATTCGAATTCTGTATAATTTTAGGTAATACTTAGGTTATGCTGGTAAGTAAATTTATTGAAATTATATCCTAGACCTTTCAAAATATTTTGAACTCGCCTCATATGGATTAGTTGGGAAAAAGTTGGCTGAGTACCAGTTTTTTCCCAAGTATTTCATATGAGACGTAGACACATAGGTGATTCGTCTCTTTAACTGCGGGTAACTATAGTAATAATAACATACGCTAGCAATTTATCTAAAATATAAGTAGAATGGGAGGTGTGAGAGGGGGTTGACAACACCCAAACTCTTTAACGTTAATGAGATTTTTCGTTATATAACATATTTTTTGGTAAAGGCCTTCTTTCCATTAAACCAGTTATAACTCTCATGTTTAAAAAACCAACGCAATGAAAAATTAAACTAAAATATACCTCTTCCATTGATCAATCGTTGTGGTTTCGCAATAAAGTGCACATAGCCCATAAAGTAAGGTTAACAAGTTCGAAGCTCTGTCGTGATGGCATCGACAAATATTTTGTTTCGCTCCCATTAGGTATCATGTCCCGGCAACAATGTAACAGATATAAATAGCAAATAACCAGCCCTGTGATTGCTTTAGTGCTAAGATTATGGCTTATTCTCGACTACGCATCTAAAAGATAGGACAAGAGAAATCATTTCGGATTTATCTCTACAAGATTGTTCCAATTAATAGCGTGCTGTTATATCGTGATATATTTCTTAAGTTGCTATAAACGATTTATAATTTACTATGAAAGTCCGTCATTACGTACTTTTATGGTATTTGATTATTCACCAGCAAAGCAGTGGACCTCAAGAAATACTTCTATTTTTTTTAAATATTTTATCTTGGAGGTAAATTCAAAACTAGAGACGCACAAAAAATTACGAATATGTTAGCAAATAAATCTGGACCAAGTTTAGCAAAAATCTAACAGTCATATAAACGAATCACTTGATTATGTAACAAAGTTTACACAAGCGTTTCTCATACCTATGGTATTAGAGATCTGAAAATCTTGGCATCCTAGTTACTGACCTTCCCCAACTTATCTTTCCCATAACGCAATATACTCAACTTTTAACAGCCGAGCAATAAAATAAGTTGACTTAAGTCGTTAATCCATTGTGCAGTTTAGCAGTAGCCGAAAGACAGACATTGTCTGCAATATAGTCGTATCTTTTTAAAGTGTGGGATGCTACCATTTGCTTGTTGCAAGTATTGGAGTAAAAGATAATGAAATATACAAAGTTCATTAATTACCTGACTTATATTATTTGACAGTATTTCGGTGGACGAACTTGACATAGATTCTACTGCTGCTTTAGTACTTAAGAGCAGTAGAACTCTCGCCAAGTTCGTCCGGGGAAGTACTGCCACCATGCCCTTTTCTGCCGCCAAAGAGTAACGCATTCGCGTTACTGGGTTCCGGTTTGAAAGGTGTGGTTGCCGGTGAAATTACAGGCACATGAGACATTCCACCTTCACGTCTCACATTTACGGGCGCATACGATGCGACTTGGGTCTTGTCATACCTACTTTGGGAGGACCCAAGTCGCATCGGCTGTTATGGGCCGAGGTTACCACTTAACACCAGGTGGGCCGTCGGCTCGTTCCGTAAATGTATTACATAAAAAAAAAGTACTTAGTGAACATAACGCTGCCTAAATTAGACAGTGACACAATAAAAAAAACAAATTTTTCAGGAGAGCGGTTTTGCGTTGAGCGATGGTGAGTAAATCCAACCAATCAGATGACGACATTTAGTGACGTCACTCGCTCATTTGGGCGAATAGGAATATGAATTTTATTTACATTATAGTTCAAAAGATTTCGCGTCGAACTACACTAATAATTCAATTTTGACACATCTGGTTTTGTGCCACTATGGAATTTAGGCAGCGAATATGTCGTTGAGTCATTAGTATTAGCATAGTGAGCTAAGCAAACCGATGGTAGTATCCATATGTTTACAGGACCAGGATTTAATATCCAGCGGTAATAAAGGAGAGATGGAAAATATTTTCATTACACTCACAGGACATGACACCGTAGACATTTAGTGGAACATCCAAGTTTTTATTATTGGCAATGTTACAATGTTGAAGATTTTAGTTTATATAATATTATTTACGTTTATGGCTTATATATATTTAGTGAAAGATTAAAAAGAAATAGATATAGTGACAGGCCTCACAGCTCAGTTGGTAGTAACCCTGCCTTCTGCGCTGTCGTCGTGTGTTTGATTCCCACCCAGGACAAACATTTATGTGACGAAACGAAAAAAATATTCATATATTTTGTAAATATATACAAATAATACATACTAATGTATGTATTTTTTGTATATATTTACAAAATATATGTTTTTTTTTTAAATAGTATTATATCAGTTGTCTGGTTCCCATGATACGAGCTATGCTTAACTTACTTTGGGGCTAGATGGTGTTGTGTGAAATTTCCACCAATATTTATTATTATTATTATAAATAGGATTTACACAACCTTAGAAATAAGTAAGCCTTTATTTTAACTGAACTTAACTAGTCCATAACTTCAGTTCAATTGGATTGGAAAACTATTAGTAGTTGATACCACAAGATAATTTAAGTGTCATAGAGCAGAGTCGCAACAACAAGTCAGCTCGACTTTTGAACCCCCAACGAAAATGAGGGGTGTTAAAGAGTGAGTGAGTGAGTGAGGAGAATTTGTACTACAACAAACTTATAACACCCCTTATATCCTTTTTTGTTCAATAGCTTACTTTTACATCCCCAGGCACTGACCGGTAAATTAGTACCAGCGTTTTAGTCTAGCACTAACCCCCCAATAGTTTATAACGATATTATGATTGATATTTCTGTGAATACGTTTATTCGTACCATGCAAGATTTTAACTTTTAATGGACAGTTTGCTAATACGGGAATGGCGTGGCGGGCGATGGTGCTGTCTGGATACGCCCCGCCCATACCTAGTGATCATCAGTGTTTGTCAAAGTACCTACAAAATCTATACAAATAAATAAAATTGGAGTGTCTGTTTGTAATATTAAAATAACCGCTTTTTACTAAGTGCATATGGATGTATACACGGTACATATACCAATACAAAATTTTTAAAATTTTTGTCTGTCTGTCTGTTTGTTCCGGCTAATCTCTGAAATAGCTGGACCGATTTTGACGGGACTTTCACTGGCAGATAGCTGATGTAACACAAGTAACTTAGGCTACTTTTCCGAGGGATAAAATAGGGGTGCGTGATAAAACCAAATTCCACGCGAACGGAGTCGCGGGCAACAGTTAGTAATAAAAAAAAAATGTACTAGCTTTGCCCGTGCCTTCGCCCGCGTTGTATAATAAAAGAAGCCTAAATTACTCCTATAACATCAGCTAACTCAGCCAGTGAAACTCTCCTCAAAATCGGTCCAGCATTTTTGGAGAACCGTGATCTCTGCCTACCCCTCCGGGAAACAGGTGATTTTACGTATGTATGTAAAATATAATTCCTGAAATGGTCCTTCTAGTTACTACTGTTGCGATAATCATTCATAACACTTTACCTATAGACTGTATGTTATCTACTTCTACTGCCACTCGTGTCATTGACTCTCTTGAAACAGTCTGGTGACAGGATTAAAGTGAGCCTCAATAAGAGTTCCCTTACGACTGACCTTTCTTCACAGTTTTTTGACATGGTATTGCACATATATTTCTCAAGCGTAAATCGCAATTTGGTGCACGTCGGGTTTTGAACCAGTGTCGTCTGGATTGAATCTCAATGTACGCTACCACCATGCTTTCAATGTTATATACTGAGGTAAATAAATAATCTGAACTGAGTTTCCGTTTACTCATCATTAAAGTTTGCCAATCAGAGCATGATGGTCATTGACCAATGATTTCATCAGGTACTACTCCTGCTAGGAATGCCGTGGAGTGAGTCAGCGCCGTGACTCATTTGAAGAGGCCTGTTCCCAGGAGGTGTGGAGACGATATTGTTACATAAAAAAATTGGGATTGACCTTTTTTTTTATCATTGGACTATATTGCTTTTTGCCGCAGATGGCCTTAAGCGTTTACACGGGCTTTTGGTGAGAGCAGACGGCTCTCAACAGGTAAAACTTAAAATTATACCCAACGTCACCAAAAGCACCACTTAGGTTCGGACCTCGACATGGGGCGTTGCAAGTCGGGAGAAAAGCTTTAAATTGTTATTGAACTAAGTTTTCATCATTGTGTTAATATTTATTATGCATTTACTAAGTATATGACTACTCTATCAGTTATCTGGTTCCCATAAGCAATGCTTAGTTTGGGGCTACACGGCGCTGTGATAAAATGTTCACGAATATTTATTTACTATTATTCGTATCCGACAAACTTAAAGTAAACCCATTATACGATAAAGTAATTATGCCCTTTCACTAGAATTCCCTGTAACGCAGGTGGCAACAAACAGTTCACAGTACCTACGCAAGACCCGATAACTAACTTTATGCCACACAAAGTTTGCCCCAGCCAGGGTTTGAACCCGGAAACCTCAGTTTGTACACTACTTACTTAGCCACGCCACCGTTAAAGTTGAAAGCACATTAGACCTTACATATAAAATAGGATGTAATAAGAAGACTTATGAAACCTGATATTATCAAACAGTGCTTCGTTATCGTTTACAACAAAAAGTCTAAATTAACTTTGTACTGTTTTGTCCACAATGATTTTAGATTTTCAAACTCAGTAATAAAAACTTATTAAGCTCTTAGTCCATTTTGAAATTATTTTCTTTCCTAAAGAGAGAAAAACTGAGAAAAAAAAATTACGGAGAAAAAATACTATTAACAAACAGACGGAATCTCCATGATTTTTATGGTCGGAAAAAGCATATCGTTAAAACTTGCTGTACGTGACGTAAAATAGGTCACTGCAATGTAAGCTACATTTCAAACTTAGGCTTCAACCTGTTTTATTGCCATTCCTTGAATATTTTATCTTTTTAGGTTAACCTAAAGGCCCCTTATTTTAAAATGACAGTCTCAAGTTAAAATCTTACCAAAATAATTTATTTATAACAAAACAATCACATTTTTACATTTACAAAATAACTAAATTCGTACAAATTTCAGCTCGCTTCATGGTTGTTTTCTGTAACAAATGAAACTACGGTTATTACTGTGCATATACCTATACCACAAATATTTAGCTACAAATGTTTATCGTGGATTCGAATACCAGATGGAACAAATTATTTTTCGGGTCCGGATTAAGGGTAATTTTTGAATCTATGTCTTCACGACACTTCATTTTCATGCTTGTTCTTAACAATATTTTAGTTAAGTGGGTGTTATTTCAAAATACTGTTAAATGTTTTTTTTTTTGATAAGTATACTAAAAGCAGTAGCAATGTTTTTGATGATCCATCAACCGATGTTGAAACACAGTAAGTATATGTATGCAATAAAAAAAAAATTATTCTGGTGGCGGAACGAGCTGACGGCCCACCTGATGTTAAGTGATAACCGCCGCCCATAGACAACAACAATACGACTCAAGTCCGCTCTATATGAGATGCCTTAACTCACATTGCGTTGCGTCTATCACCCCGAGACGAGAATGTTACGTCGCATGCGCTTGCAATTTCATTTGAATGTATGGCGAGTTAAATAAAATGGATAGCATAAAAACGGTTAATCATGAGAAAACTCTTAGATTTGCCAACATAATCAACATTAATTTCTTATAATATATTGGTAAAATGATGGTAAAAAGAGTTACATATGTATTTTATCTTTCCATTACACTCATTTTGTCCTTCCCTGAAGCGTTGGACGCAAATTTATAATTGACAAAACAACAATCAATTTATCAAAGCGTGCGTTTCAAACGGTCAATACAATAGTAACGCCGGAGGACATATTGTCTACCAATCCGCTCCGAATGACCATTCGCAAACAGACAAATGTACCTGACGCAGGTTTAGGACAAAAAGAAGATCAGAACTTGGAAGGCACGAGTCGATCTGATAGATGCGGGTTCCGTGAAATTACTGTTTTCAGAGAGATCAAACACAGATACACGAACACTCCAAGGTGTGAGAATAAACTATACCCTCACCACCCAGTGCACCCTGGCCGGGACCGAACCCGGGACCTCACTCCACAGGCAGGCGCTACCAACTTAATATAAACCCGACGATCGCTCAATAGTGTCACTGACTGATAGGTAACGGTAAGCTAAGAGTTTACTTCCGATGACTGGACAATAACAATTTAGTCGTTTCGCAATTTATATTATTTGTCGCTCCAAATATTGCCGGCTTTTAAATACAAACTTTTCACACACAAAGAACCCAAAAAACCCATAGAAATGCAATCGGCGACCACAAAGCCTTCGCTCACATGACTCACAAACGATTGAAACGTTAAAAATAAAAACCTCCAATGTGCCGCTATTTCAACAAACAACTTTTCTGTTGTGTGTATAAAGATTGAAATCGATTGTACAATGAATTTCTATTACTCCATAGGTGGCAATGGACACGGGCGGATTGCTTGCAAACAGATAATTTTACCAACTATTAAAGAAAGGAAGGCGGTGTCAAATCCCGTACAAACAGCGTAAATAGTGTAACTGACCTTTTGATAGAAATAGATAGAATGGTAAAAGGAAGCGTCCTGCTGTGAAGAAGTCGACACCGTTGACCATGATGGTTTAATATATTCCACATCTTTAGGGTTGTAAGATAAATATTTGAAGTCCAATATACATTAATGTGACAAATGTAATTTTCCTGTAATAAGCACCGATCATTTTTCATTACATTTGAAGTATTTTGAAGAGTAGGCAGAGCAGAATTTAATAGGTGCCCTCCACGAATCACACAAGCATTTGTGTGACGAACATAGATGTTTGTTCTGTGTCTGGGTGTTAATATGTATGATATGTATGTATTTACAACAAAAATATATAAGTATTATAACAATTGTCTGGTTTCCATGATACAAGCTATGCCTAGCTTGTTGGGGCTAGATGGCTTTGTGTGAAATGTCCACCAATATAATTATTATTTGTATCTGGGCGTAAGTTATTAAGTATGTATTATACTTAATTATGTCTTTAGAATTGATGGTTGGTATACAAGAGAGCACATTAAAGTTTTGGCTCCATTTGTCAACCTCATTTGCTAGCGATGTGTCGTGCAGTAAGCATCTTAAGTAGTATAAAACACTACGGCATTTTTGAGGTCTGTGACAACCCTAACTTTAAAACATGATCAACACTTTACACACAATGTTTCTCTTTTTGGACAATGCTCACAATGCGAGCTACCCATTTTACAATCTCAAACGACCATTTTCAAAATCAAAATGGCCATTTTAGTGACCCTTTGAACAATTTCTCGCCGTAATTAGTTCCTCTCTTTTGTGTGTTTGTCGTCAGTTTTTTTAATGACTATAATAGATTTATGTCTTGAAAGAGGTTACCGATGGTACAAATAATGTATTCCGTTTGTGTTGTTATTGTATGGTAGTTGGCAAAATAAATTCATTATACAAAGTTGACTTTGATAAAAAATATCACTAAAAAGGTGCAAAAGAAAATAAAGGTAAAATGAAATAGTAGCACAACTCTTGTGTGGCCTTCTTGTTTAAGATTCGTTTCGCACTGTTGGGGAATGAACCTACCACAGTTTAAAGTTTACCTAGCCCACGCATACAATTTAAGCTTTTGTTAATTAAAAAAAAACATCTTAGAAATGTATCTGTTTAACTAAGCCGCGTTAGTTTTGCTTGATACTAGGAGAACAGTTTAAGTGTTGCAAATTTACCATTTTTTTCTTAGTTTTCCACACGATTATAAAATGTATTTTTAAAGTTAAGATTCTTCTTGAAAAAGTTAACTTCAATTACTACTTGAAGTTGTATTACTTCTTGAGTTGCCTGGCTCTACATCTCTTAACTTAGATCAAGAGCCTGCACTTGCTCTTATGGTGTCCAACCCTGCTGCTTGAGTTTTGACAGTCAGAATAAGTTAAAGCATCCACTACCATGGTTTATCGATTTCATTATTCCAACAAATGTACAAAACCACATTTTTTCTTTTAGTATCGATATGTGAATTAGGCGATATTTAAAAAAAACTTATAATTTTTGCGAATTATTTTGCAAAGTCTCAAACGAATACTAACTTTATAATGCATATCTTAGGGTCCATCGACAGTAGATAGTTGTTTAGGCTCTTTTCGCAGTTTGTGTACGCCATGCCGAAGCCCAGCCCTCCACCGATGAACATGGGCCACCGTTTGAATCCACGAAGGAAGAAACTGCCCACCATACTGCCGATAAGCAGACCCGTAGCTGCAACCAAAAAATGGGATCTCTGCAGTTTTTATTTCAATTACTGAGTATCTAAGGTGTTTTTTCACATGGACACAGTACGGGGTGCTGCTGCTACGAATATTTATTATCACCAACAAAGTAAACACCGATAAACAATATTTCAATTAATACAAAAACTTTCTTAAAGATACTTTAATTACAGGCGATAGACTGCATGCAAAAATAATGCATAATATAGTATAACAGTTGAGCGAGTCATACATCATAAAAGTACATAAAAAAATATAATACACAAATAAAAAAAAATAAAAAAAAAAAATTTTTTTTTTAGCACATATTCGCTGATAGATATTCGCTAGATTTGCTCAGAAAACCGCGGCAGGCAACACAAATATACATAAATCAAATTTATGAAATGTTATTTTAATGAATTCGTGTATCTGGTCCAAAGCTTTGAAGTGAATAGTAGTAGTTAAATATATCCATATTAATGCATAAACCAAATAAATTAAAAAATATGATAAATATTTTGTAAATTTCTTAAATCACTTATTTATCTTACCTATACGTTGAACGAAGAATGTATTGTCAGGTTTACTAAGAAATACATTGATACCTATTGGGAACTCTATACTTGGGAATAAGCTCAGAAGTAACCAGTATCTAATAAAATAAGTGCTAGCCAATAATCCATTATTATAGTTTGTTCGATTATTTTACCTGTTTTCAGTCCAAAATCAACGAAGCAAGCCGAATATCTCTCTTCGAAATCCCGTTTGTCGACTTTACTCATTTCTCAATTAACGTAAGGTAAAAAAAATATTTGACTAAAATACATTGCAGCGTCTAAAAATCTTATTTTTTCGATTTTGGTCTTTTTCACAAAATCACTAAACAAGCAATTTTTAATAATTTTGACGTTGACAGAGAGTGACACTAATTTTTTCTATTTTTCTGTTGTGAAAAAGGTCAAATTATATAATTAGTATTGGCATAGAGTCCAAATCATTAGTGTAAGAATGATAATATTATGGCTTCCAAGTATATCTACTTTCATAATCTTTAATTAATTTGTCAAAATATTGTTTTAAAAGAATTAACTAAAGTCTTTAACTGTTGTGTTATTAATGCGTTTTCAGATACATATTACAGTTACAACTGAGCATATATATATATATTAGCTTGAGCATAGTCAGTGATGTATGTTGATATATTAGCCACAAGGAGCTTTTGAGCTTAGCTCACGCGTAAAGCTTGAGTTCAGATGGCCTGCATTCAAAGATCCTGTCAGAGGCTAAATTTCAGTGTGGCTTCCGGAACCCTCCTATTATTTCAGGATATAGGCCTCAAAAGCTAAGCCCTATTTGCGACCTATGCAGCCCCTATACTACCTGAATACCCAATTAAGAACCAAGCCACACATAAGCCACGGTAGTCTAGAAGTCAGAGATGTTTTCTCTTTCTCATATGATGGGTGGATTTGTTTTTGCATTATTTGTTGTGTTGATTCTCTGACTAGTATAAAATGCTGTAAAAGATAATTAATTTGAGCAGCAAAACGAAACAACCGACTTCATATTTTTTTTAAATAACGAGAATAATTCCGTGTTACTTGGATGACATATTTTTTCCAGTTATTTTGATTTAAAAACCAAAATACTGAACCGATATTGATTGCATTTCTATGTGTTGACAAATATACAATCGAATTCAGAACCTTCTCCTTTTTCTGAAGTCGGTTTTAAATGTGTAATAACCTGGCGCAAAAGGCAGGGTTACTACCAAGTGAGCTATGAGGCCCGACAATCTGTTTGGACATCAAATTCCATTAGGAACAGGAAGAATAAAAGTTTCGTAACAAAATAGCCACCATCACCTTGACTACATACCCTCAAGAGGATTAACCTGGCTCCAGTTAATCCACGTAGACAATTAATATGCCCAATTATGTTTTCAATCACAACAGCAATGCTGATTTGATTTGCTTGATTAAGTGGTATAATTATCTGAAAGTTGGTATTAATTAATGAACACCATGATACCTTTACGGCTTACATATTATGCGTAATTATCTAACGATGCACCGCCAGCAGCATTTTGGGCAAGATTCATCCGGAAATTATGGAATTATAATAATACTGTATAGTAACTGAATGGCCTCATATTACTATTACATAGTTCAGTTGGTAGAACGCTGCCTTCTACGCTGTAGGTCGTGGGTTCGACTTCCACCCAGGACAAACATTTGTGTGACGTGTTTTCTTGTTTGTTTTGTGTATGGGTATATATATACATAAAAGTATACTGGTATTATATACTGATATAATGTCTGGTGGAATATAGTGTCTGGTTCCCATGATACAAGCTATGCTTAGCTTACTTTTCTAGATGGCACTGTGTGAAATGTCCACCAATATTATTAGTATTACTGTATAATAATATCAGTGAAGATTTCACAATAAGACATATAAATTACAACTCAACAGCACAATTCTAGAATAATACATGAGGAGTTACGCTACTAATCTGAAGATCCACTCGTAACAAAATGGAATTAGCCTGAAGTCACTTATAATATCTGATTTCCTTAATATCATAATTTTACCTGTTGTTTTAAATTCGATTAGAACTATCTGTAGAACTGAGTAAAATGTTTATGTTCATCAAATCAAGTTCTGCCGCCATGTTTTACGAGAAGTATAGCTGCTGTTATAGATAATGCTTAAATTAATAATTCCTCGGGAATGTATTGCTCGAACGAGTTTCGACATCATATAGTGATTATTGCTCTTCGTTTCTCGTAGGCGCATACGCATACCAGTTCTGACGCGTTTGAGTGTACATTTATTTATTTGTAAAATTACATAATGAGCTTACAAATGTCATCCAAAGCGCCCAAACGTTAGGTTGACAAAGTAAATTATACATAAAAAATTAATTAATTCACAAACAATTATAGCAAATAAAATTAATATAAAGACATTATTTACATTACATACGTAAATCACGCTTGATGCCCGGAGGGATAGGCAGAGATCACTGGGTTTTTCACCTACTTACCTCTTTTGGTTCATTCACTCTAAATCTTTTCATGCATGCTTGTGATTTCATAAATATATGAATTAAAGATTGATTGAAATGAGACGCAACAGTTCAATTTCCACCTGAGACAAAATAGAGTTAAAAAAAATGGTTGTCTGTAAAGTCGGTTTACTGACGATAGTTGAACGTGACAACGTCTTACAATTGACACCACATTCACTTTTCACTGCACTTGATACTCGATCAAAACATGTAAATGTAAGTATTAGCAGCTGTCCACGCAGATGCATCGCTCACTCAAGTAGGAGAGAGACGGATGTCGAACGCTGCCGAACGCAAAGGCCGATTGTGCTTCTTTGTCGCTCGTTCCACGCTCTCGCTTGCACTTGCACAAGCCTTACATGGAACGCCTCAGAGCGAGGTAACGCCGCATGAGTCATGTTTTTTCGTGCGTGCAGCCGGCTCTATCGAATTATAAGACGTTGACACGTCAAAAATGGTTGTCTGTAAAGTCGGTTTACTGACGATAGTTGAACGTGACAACGTCTTAAGAAAATACTGATGGAAATACTCGATCAAAACATGTAAATGTAAGTATTAGCAGCTGTCCACGCAGACGCATCGCTCACTCAAGTAGGAGAGAGACGGATGTCGAACGCTGCCGAACGCAAAGGCCGATTGTGCTTCTTTGTCGCTCGTTCCGCGCTCTCGCTTGCACTTGCACAAGCCTTACATGGAACGCCTCAGAGCGAGGTAACGCCGCATGAGTCATGTTTTTTCGTGCGTGCAGCCGGCTCTATCGAATTATAAGACGTTGTCACGTCAATAAATAAAGAAATAATAATAAGCAGAATAAGTGTGGTGGCAGTAGATCCTGGAAAAATAATGCACATTCATTAGGTTTTACTGCTGCAAGTCTCTTTTTGCTATAATTGTTGGCAATTAATTCAGTTAAATAATGAGGATAAACTTTTGCCTCAGTACCAACTACGAAGCAACTTTGAAAACCTCGTCTTCGTTAGCCAGAACACTAATGAAATGCAGACCGCCTAATTTCGCCAGCACACTTCTAAACAGAGCACGTAGAGCAAATCACACATAATTGATCCGGTATAAACTGGACTAAGCCGGTACTGTCCGGTAATAGACAAAGGATTTAACGCTAAACAAGCTGCAAGCCTGCAAGCCTAATCATTTACACAGCTTAGTTAATACAGCTATGTCATGTAATCAATCTGTTTCTTACTATTTAACTTAGTCAATTCTAAATTCAAGCTTCGTTATTTGCGAAACATAGGTAACATGAGATGATATATAATTAATGAAGTACATAACATAAATAAACATGCTTTGACTTTGACTTTAGTACTTTTCGGTCACGCAAAGTCCGTGGCTGGTGGTAGAGAACTGACCGCTATTGTCTGTACAACACTGCGTACAGCAATAAGGTTGGTGGTCCGAAGACAGGACGCAGACTCAACGAATTGCCGTACCAAGTGTTGCAGCGTACTTCCGCTTTGCTGATGAACTTGATGACACTTCCGTCAAGCGTGACTCACGACCGCGATCAACGTCAGTGTAATACTATTTGCAGCTTAAATTTCAATGGATAAAAATAACGATAAAGATAAAGATATCTTATTTGCTTGAACACAATGTAGATTAGCACAACATTAGCAAATAGAACACCATCTATTACCTTTGTAAGCTGTGCCACCAATCTTCCTTACTAGGGTTGCCACCGTCCATAATAGTATTTGCATGTCTTATCAAAACGGTTTCCGCGTAATTGACGAAATTGACAACCCTGATTGGAGCTGAAGACAGGAAGACAGTCTCACAATTACGATTGGTTGACTTTGAGGAGTTGAAGCGTGGATACGCTATGAAACTGATCGAATATAAACAATTTAAAATAAATGGGAATGTAACATTTGTTTCCTTATATTTTGGATTAGCCAGCCATTGGCAGAGGACACCATAAACATCGGGTGATGTATTCATAATTGTGATATTTATATGTCTTTATATCGCAGTGAAATAATGAAAATAGAGTTTTTTAAAGAAGATTTGATTAAGAGATCGGCTATGAAATCGGCGAAGAACTCTAAATAATTATTAATTATGCAGAACTATTTGACATCTCATTTTCACTATAACATTTACCTAAGGGACTTGATCAAATCACTTGTTTTATCTAGGGAAATCAACCCATTGAGTTATAATTGTAACATCTTCCGTGAAATGATCATCAACCGTAGGGACTTTAACATTTCTTTTTTCAGCTGATTAATTTTGTTTAATAAACATTACCATTTATTTTAGAGTTAGCTTATTTAGTAAGCTTACTTTAAAATAAAACTGTATAAGGCATGTGTACTGTATAAAGGTAGTTATGTGTTTAATATCGCATTGTATTGATCACGTTCCACCTATGCTGTATAAATGAAACCTAAACATTCTAATTCAACCCGCACCCTCTATGTGGTGTCCGGGAATTTTTAATTTGTGAGTCCAAGTTTATTAACTATAAACAATGGTCCCTTTCATCCATTTGGTTTCATCATTTAAGGTATTGTGAAGATTTTCATTATTGGGTGTCTACTATTTTAATCAGGATATGTTAGTGACATGTCTTTTGGTATTCAAATTTCTGACATGTTCAAACATAAGATACTCCATGACACTATTCAGAATTCAAAATTTTGTTGCATCATACATTTTTTTAAGTAGATTTTTATATAGAATAGAATAGAATTAATGTTATTTGACACACTCAGTTTTTTTATAAAATTAACAAAAACAAAAAGAAACAAGACGACAATGTATATTAGATATATTTTATGTATATTTATATTAATTATAACCGCTCATATTGACAATTTACCTAGATTTCACTAAATAATTAAGGTACCAAGGATGTTTAGCAAAACAACTGCAATGTACTTTTAAAATAAAAATATCAGTTTTAAAACAACACCCATTTAATTGGGGTGTGATTTTCATCCCCTAGTGAAAATATTGTCAGAGCGAATTATGCAAATAATCGTTTGACTTGAAAGTATAATTCTCTAATTGCTCAAATTGCTTCAGGCTGTTTGCGATATCCTTAAATGTATTAAACGACATTAAACGAAATTTTGACGGTATTATGCATTATGAGATAAATATTTAGGGGATTGGAGATGCCTAATGCATTGGCCTTAGGCCTTTGTCATCAAAGTCTATTAAGAAACGTTTCAACTCAGTTTAAATTAAGTTAACCAGCTCAAAATTGTGTGTATAAGTTGAGTTATTTAGAATCTAGAAGAGCTCAGTGGCCCAGTGGTTCCCATTGCAATCTGGATGTTACTGGTTTATGTTTAGGCTTACACAAATTTGCTTCCGCTTGGAAAATATAGATAAATTTGCACAATATGCAACGTACTCAAAATAGCGAAGGCAATAGCGGAGGCATAACATAGAACCAAGGAATTCAAATGTGTCAATTGCACAAAAGGAGTTATTTTGAGGTGCATTTTTATCTTTTTAACACACTGATTCGAGAGGGACGAACAATAATAGTTGTTGTCTGTTCAATATACATTAAGTATTTATTAAATACAGATTATAAATACTAAATAAATAATAAATATTGGTGGACATTTCACACAGCGCCATCCAGCTCCAAAGTAAGCTAAGCATAGCTTGTGTCATGGGAACCAGACAACTGATATAATACATGTACTTTACTTTATTTTGTAAATTCATTCATATATATATTATACATAATAAAGTCAAAGTCAAAAACTTTATTTCCATCGAATTCATTAAGAAATAACTTGGAAATATACACCCAGACACAAAACAAACATCTATATTCGTCATACAAATATTTGTCCTGGCTGGGAATGGAACCACGACCTACAGCATGGAAGGCAGGGTAACTAACAAGTGAGCTGTGAGGCCAGTCAAAAAATATTATTAAGTGACTTAACTAAAACTTACTTAAACTGGGCATCCATTTGAACTTAGCCTTATAATCATTAAGGTATACCAAAGTAATACTTGAATCTGTAATACTAATTAATCCCAAATTAAAATACTTTACAATGAAATAATTAGATCTTCACGTGTAAATAATAAACAGCGACATTTACTTGCACGCTGCTGAACTCAACAAAGGTGTCTAAATTAAGAAATATTGTGATGGCTGAGATTGATGAAGTCGTGGGTTGTGTGCTAAATGCGATTACGACGCAGTATCCCTTTTTCGGAACGCGGTAGGCTAAAGATAAATCTGTAAGTAAAGAAATATTGATGAAATTGTTGAGGCGGAGGCATATATATATATATATTACCAACGGGAAAAAATCTTTAATATATTAGCCATGTGTTTTCGAAAGATTAAAGGCAGTTACGGCTGTCCAAATAATGTACATTGCCTTAAGTTATGTGTACCCAATAGACAAACACTTAATTTCCGATAAAATGTTATTTTGAAAAAAAAAAATTTGTAAAAGAATTAACTATGAAAAGATTCCGTCTTGGCACAGGTTTTTGTGTGGTTAAGTTACGGAGTGAGCAGATGGCCCAACTGATGTTAAGTGCTGAGTTCTGCCCATAACAGTCAATACGCGGGTCCTCCCCTGCCTAGGTACGACTAGACCCAGCTCGCATCGTTTGCGCCGTAGTTCCGAGACTTGAAGATGGAATATCTCATGTGCCTGAACTCGGTATGGGTAACAGAAATGGGTATGGTGGCAGTATTTACACGTGCAAACTTGGTATAAGTTCTACTAGTACTTAATGTACAAACTCATACTCATGTTCATACATACAAATGTATTGTAGTTAACCCTCGAAATGAAGTCAACATATTGTTACATTAATTGCAAATCTCCGTCTAACTTTTTATCAATAAACCCAATCTCCCAATCAAGCACCCAATCAGCAAGCTAATCAGGGCTCGTAAAATCACGTCAACTATAAAACCGTGGCTCAAATCTGGCGGAATCCATCGGAAGCCATCGTAAACTAGATGAGAACATTTGTAAGCTGATGCAGAATCTTGCAAATTCCACGTAATTTTGCGTGAACGCCTTCGTCATAAAGATTTGAAGGATTTGCGTCACTTCTCCATAGTTACTCTTGTTGTTTATCCACGGTAACGTCAATTAACGGATGTTTCGTCATAATTTTATGCATTACATTGCATGATTTACATTTGATGTAGTGCTTAACTGTAGGTTCATTATGAGGCATATTATTGCAAAATTTAATTCCGCTACATATAACAGTTAAAATATCAAGACCTGTAATGATGGGAAAGACATCACAAAATAGACTTTGAAAAGGCTTCTTAAAATCATTATTTAAAACATAATACATCTGTTGGACTCCCAGTAATATACCGTATACCGTAATATACCGTATATTATATTATATACATGCAAAAGAAATCCATGTACCTATAGCAAGTGGCATAAATACGCATAGACACGCAACACATCCAGTAAAATAAAGAAAAGAGGACCAAATCTGCGACCTAGGGTTCACTGCGAATATAACTAAAGAGCTTTCATAAGTAAAATATTATTATTATAATGAGGTAAAAGTAAAGTGTAAAATTAAATTAGCAAACAGATTCTAGTTCATTACTCTTGACCCGAGGGCATATCGGAAAAATCGGGCATATCGCTCATGTGCCTTAATTTTCCTAATAACTACAAAGCCTAATTTTAACGTTACAAAAAGAATCATATCTATCAATACTCAAACACATAAATACATGACGTCAATAAAGCCGATTTGGAATGACGTCATAAAGCCTCCCTTGATGAATTCTATGCAAATGAGCCGATGTAAAATCTCTAGTGGGTATTGTGTCCCTGATGAGTCGTTAGTGTATGCAGTTCTGGTTTCATTCCGTTGGTTAAGTGGTGGCTCGTAATTTAGGAATGGCTTTTTGGCTGATGACTTTTGATATATTGGCGAACGACGTGGGACAATGCAGGGTAAATTTTATGTTTTTTAGTACAGCTCAATCTGTAGTCGCTTAGAGTGTTAGGTATTCAAAAACATGACTTCAAATAATTAATTAATGGCTTCACATATGAAAACCAACGTGACTTTAAGGTTCCGTTATTCCGTTCCGTTATAGTCAGAATGACTGTCAGTGAATCGCAAAGGGAACACTTGGAGGGCCATCCGGGGTAGGCGTAACTCTTCGAATGTAGAAGAAACATAGATAGATAAGATGGTCGGTTGCATCCTTAGGAATAAGTGAAAAAACTGAAAACAGGAATTTAAAGTTGTTTTTATATATCGCTTTATTATACACACACACAAAACAGAACGGAAAATATGTTTATGGCCATAACACATTTGTTTTAATTTTTTTAATTTAAAAGTGTTACCTATATAAGTATTCTACACTCAAAAATCCCTATTAGGTTTGTCCTGAGTGCCTGACTGCACAAATGTTTGGCTGGCCAGGCAGTAATCGAACCCAGGAACTCTCACTAGCAGAGAGATCTACTACGATCTTAGCTTTTTTATTCTTTTTACCGTTGGCAGCTTGCACTTTATCATATCAGAGTGGAATAAAATGTTAAAGACATCAAAACTATCCAGAAACATGTTGAAGCCGGTACATATCACGGAACAGACAACTGCTACTTCTATTTTCGGTTCAAATGGACGTCCATCTGAACTTGCCTTAGTAATGAAACAGAGAAGTATTGATGATATGAGGTCGCGGTATCTACAGCGCGCCAAACACACGGATTATAGGAGCAAAATGCAACGGTAGTAAACTTTACGACTATGTAAATACAACGGGGGATGTACGGTGAGCCCTCGATATGTAGGCGGCTAGGCGCGTCGATTGCTAAATTAAACAATTTGATGTTTAGGAGCTATGGGGATATACAATTTGTTATTTATAGGGTGTTAAAATAAAATACAGACATTTATTTTTTAATAAAATTTGGCATCTCATCTAAATTCTCGGTATAGATATCTATATAAGTTTAAAGAAACATTTGTAAGATGGCTCGAAAATCTTCAAAATGAAAAAATTGACAGTAACTTATAGATAAGTTCATTTATTAACAGCACGTTTTTTTTTTTAAATAAAATTAATATTATGTTGTCCGAAATAAAGATATCATTATTAAATTAATAAGCAATACTGTGTTCGTGTTTGAAAAGTTTGGTTGCCGGTGAAATTGCAGACACGTGAGATATTCCATCGCGTTTCCAAGTTACAGGCGCAATACAATGCTACGCGATCTTCCCATAACTTAGTGGAGGACTTCAAGACGCTTTATTTTTGTTATGGATAGAGGTTATCGCTTAACATCAGATAGACTATCGTGTTCAATCTGAAACTTATTCACAAAAGGTTTTTACTTGTTTTTTCATCACTTCACAAAGAAATTCATAATATTTGAGTCATTCTTAATACGTATACATACTTCTTTAAATATATAACAAATTATTCACAAACTTAACCCCGCACTAAAACTGAGAGTACACGTTTACAATACAGGATTAAAAATCGTAAGCCGGGGTGGGGTTAGTGAGAGGGTAGCCAATAGCCGCGTCTCGGCGCGGCGTCTGGCGTGACAGTTTCTTGGGATTATGGGGATGTTTATTGGCTGTTCTGTTTATTAGCGGGAGGCTTGTTCACAGTTTTGATGATAAACTTGTGAGAATGAATAATTGTGTAAATAAAATTATTATTGCAAAAGCAGTAGAACTTATGCCAAGTTCGTCCGGGAAAGTATCGCCACCATACCCATTTCTGCCACCAAGCAGTAATGCATTCGCTTTACTGAATTCCGGTTTGAAAGTTGTGGCTGCCGGTGAAATTACAGGCACATGAGACATTCCACCTTCATGTCAGGTACGGGCGTATACGATGTGATGGGTCTTCTCTCCCTAGGTAAGGCATTACGGGGAAAGATAGATAGATAGATAGCAAAGGCTACCACTTAACACCAAATGGGCCATCTGCTCGCTCCTATTTTTGTAACATTGATCACACTATTTCGTAACATAAAAAAGTTATATTTCTTCGAATGTGTGGTCCTAGGACATATTTCTTAGGATTTTAGGATTTTCCTTTCGAACGTTTTCCTCTAAGAACATACAATAACTTCACGATTCTAGTTGTAAAGAACTTTTTTATGTTATGATGTAGTAAAGCTATCCTTGCGCCATTTTTATCACTACGTATATAAATAGGTGCGTGCGTTAATTATCAGTAATACAGGTAATTTGTTTTAATTATATTATTGGTTCCCATTGTTCACAGTTGGTGGTAAGAATTCACCTGATTTTAATTATATGAATTACTGTCAGTGATTTCTCTATTTTATTTAAAATCTAACCCCTTATTACTACCGAGTATTATATCAATATCACAGCGTAAAATTATAGACAGTAGGTATCACTGTGTGCCCTGGAATTGAGGACACAAAAAGAAGGTCAAAGTTGGCACCTATATTACCAATTTTGCCGTCAATCACAATAAAATTACCCAATAGTTAACTCTGTCAAAAAGGGAGCCAACTGTAACATGCAATTTCATTTGACAAACATCGTCTCGACCCATTAAGTTCCTATTGAATGTCGCAAATACAAATTTAAAATCGGACAATAGCATCAGAGGGGTAATTATAAAATTACTATTTTTTAAAAGTTGTTGACCATTCAAACATCGAAACGTGTCATTAGTTTTTAAAACTCACGAACAAAATGATTGACAAACTGACAACGCCTAATTAAAAATCAAAACTATATTCGTTTTTTTGCAGAATCAATCTAAATTAGGACTTATTTAACTGTATACAAAAGTTAAAATGCGATTTTACCTGTCAAATTTAAAACATTCTACTTCATAAAACTATTTTCAGTTTTAACGCCACTGTTTCGAATACATCGCTTAGTAGATTTTAGTTTACGAAGTGTAAAAATAAAATTGTTTACCACACAATATGAATGTAAACGCTCAGGTGCGTAACAAACTAATTAATTCGAATGCCCGCATTTGATTACACAAATCAAATGGTGTATTGTTGAGGGTGAAATGAGAAATCGCTAAGAAATTTGGTTCGTCATGTTTGCTCGTTTCCGGTTGTTTTTTGTAGATGCCTCATTAATATTGTTCAGAACTGAAGTATTATACGAGGATATTGTAAAGTAATACAACTTATAGAACTGATAGTATTTTTATAAACAGTTAAAGTTACTGCTTTTTTTATTACTTACCCTTTTAGGAATTTGTTCACTAAACCACTGCTTTACAATACGTAAGAAAAATCATTTGATGACACTATTGTACTTAAATAACAAAACAAATAATTAAAAAATGCATCGAACTCGTACACCTCGTAAACTCCTTAGCAAAAATCTGGCCTTCCTTCTATCTGTACTTGCATTCACGTGTTTTTTTTTCATAACACAATATCAAGGAGAATCTAAATACAAAAACTATTTAAAAAAGTTTGGTGTAATTAACAGGTACTAATTTATAATTACTACTAAAATATAGCCTGTAGGTACTAAATTATAAGGAGGAACCTAAAGAAACTTCATAATAGGCATTTTGCGGACGAAAAATATTTTTATCAGACTGTCCTGTCTATTCACAGATAAGCTCTATATAAAAGCTTCGGCACCCTCACGGCACAGGTGTCGTACTTTCACACGAACTGACGCCATTTTTATGATAACTCGTTTGTTATTTTGTCCGGTAATTACTGGATGCTCGCCCACTAGGCGACAAACCCGTGACCGAGTGTCTACGGTTAACTAGGCACTTCTAATAAAGGGAACCACTGAATATGTGGTTAATGGTTTCCGAGTGGAACTTCACGACAGTAGACGGCTGACTTTAAATAAATAAGTATATATATTGATGGACATCTCACACAGCGCCATTTAGCCCCAAAGTAAGCTTAGTATAGTATAATAGCTTGTATCATGGAGACCACACAAAAGATTTAATATATATAATTTTTTTTTTGTAAATACATACATTATAGTACATAATATCAACACCCAGACATAACAAATACACATTGTTCCACACACCAATGTTTGTTCTGGATGGAAATCAAACCCACGAACTACATGGCAGCGATTTTCAACTGAAAATCGCGGGCGCTATAGTATATATATATACCTATATTTAAGTAATGAAAATATTAAAACCACTTATTCGATATTTATTAATATTTCATTTCATTTTGTTCGATGACCTTTCTTCATTTTTCGTGTCCATCTCAATTATATCGTAATTTTGATAACCGCAAACCGTTTTTCACCCCAAAAAAGTGTTTTCCCACGAATGTAACATTTATGAGGATGATTCATTCTTAGATATTCATTAAATAACGTCAGGCATTAAACGATCGGGCTCTTACAGAGATTATTCTCATTTTTTAATCTATGCTAGCCACATGGCATATTCGTCGATCTATTTCGTTTCGTCTTCAAGTTGGTCGATGATGATCCATTTACACCTGCTTAATAAACCTCAAGAGTTATGACTCTTCAGAAGAAAATAAAGATTACGTCAAATTAGATTTATAAGAGTAGGTAGTAGGTAGTAGAGTAGAGTTAAGAGTAGCGATAGAAATCAATGAACACCTACAACATCGAATATCAGCTGATCTGATTGGGCTACATGTGGCAAAGTTACGAAACGAGCTGATGGCCCACCTGGTGTTAAGTAGTAACCTCTGCCCAACCAATCTGTCTTGGGTCCTCTCCTACCTAGGTACGACAAGACCATAACATAACAAGCACATATTACAACTGCGTTTTTATAAAACACATTTCATTAATTCTTCCGTCGCCATTACAATTATAATTTCCCGAATTTATCATTGTCCATTCACATTCTTTTTCCTTGTCCTCTTTCCGGCACATTACGTTTACAAAAGCAACCTGTTCCTAAAATAATAAATGATTACATCAGAAACAGTGGAGAAATCACCCCAACGACATTACTAATTAAATTAATTGAACGAGTCGCGATATAAATGACGAGCTATGAAATTGATGGAAAAAAAGTAGATTTACAGAGATAAAAGCAATAATAAAACACTTTCCGGTTGGATAGCGGCTTACTTAAGACGAACAAGCAGCAAACGATTTTTTTTTTATTAATTTAGTTTAGTGGATATTTCACGTTCATCTAGCCCCAAATTAAGCATAACTTAGCTTACCATAGAATATTATAAATGTGAAAGTTTGGATGGATGTATGTCACTCAATCACGACAGAATAGCTGAACAGATCTGGAATAAATTTGGGATAGAAATAAATTGGTCTAGAATAGCACATAAGCTTCCCCGGCTATCTAGGAAAATGTACGGTTCCCGTGGGATGACTCATTCACCGCGGGTAACACCGCGGGGCGCAGATAGTACTTACAAACTTTTGAAAATATTTAAATAAAAACAAAAAACACAGACAGAACAATATGTTCTCTGTCTGTGTTGTTATCTATGTTACTATACTATGTATGAATCTATTTTTCAAGTTTTATCTTGAGACGGAATCAAACCCGCGATCTACATTGCAGAAAGCAAGTTAGTAGCGACTGAGCTGTTTGTAACTCCAGGCTGTGTTTAGTCTAGTGTATGTATGGATAACATAAATTAGTCTAAGCCGGGTTGATTTTCAGCGTCCGGGAATCGAACGGGTACCTAGTCCTGGTACCGGGTAGTTTTATTGAATGCGGCGATAAATTCGTCGCAGGAGTCCCGCAACGGGCAACGAGCCCGCATGATCCGCAAGATCATGCGATACACCGGACATTACGGGGATGATATTAATCACAGTTTATTATTACTTCGCCGTTAGCGGGGTTTGTTAGTTTTGTACACTTATCACGGCATTATTAATTAACTTTATTTCTATTTCTTTTTTGTGTGAATAAGTGAACGAGCAATACTGGCCACCGGATTCTGCACGTAACGCTCGCTTCTTATGTCCAGCACGTAGGTGTGTATAGGAATACTAAAGCCGCATTGTATTGCACACGTTACTATGAGTCGCAGCTTACTAAACAAATTAGTCCGATTTGTGATGCTACTTACATAATTAAGATAGTAGTATTAATAATGATAATTCGTGGATATTTCACACAGCGCCATCTAGCCCCAAAGTAAGTTCATCATATTTTGTATCATGCGAACCAGACAACTGATATAATATTTTTTTTCGTAAATACATACATATAATATACATATTAACACCCAGATGGTTCCTGTTTTTTGGGGTGTAACGTCTTATGTGCCTGCAGTTTCACCGGCACCCTTCTACCGGAACACAGTAACACGAGTGCATCACTGCTTGGCGGCAGATTACTTTGGTGGCAGTACTTCTCCGGGCGAACTTAGTACAATTTCTACTACTACTTCGGATGACTCCTTTCGCACCACCCGGGGGACACGTGTAGGGATTCAGAGGGTTATCACCTCCGGACGCGAGCAACATGGGCCCCCGAAAAAATTCCTTGTGATGTTATAACTATTGCCTAAATTAGCTGTACACAATAAATGTTAATAGTTTCCGTATAATAAATATTTGAATGGACTAAAAAGACACTATATACAAACATCGTTTATGAAAATATCACCAAAATTTTCCAAAGCTTGGAAAACAAAACATTATAAGGCGATTACACAAGACACCCCTATAAATATTTATACAAAACGTATTACGTGTATGCTCGACCTAAGTAATCTAATCACCTGTTAGTTTAATCACCGCAAGAAAAAAAAACATGTGAATAAGAAATAGAAACTGATTTTAGTTAACTTCGTTTTAAATTTGTCAAAGTTACATAAATAATAACTAATCATTAATTAATAAATAGGTATAACAGTTAATACATATATGTCGTAGTAGTAAATCGTGATGTGATCTTTTTATGCTTTGGTGAATCTGACCAAGCCTATATGGATAAAGAGAGCCTCATAAAAAACGAAAAAACAGAGTCCTACCCAAAACCTAAACATAATCGCCACACACTTGGCCAGATCAGATGCATGCGGCCAAAAACAACCCAGCCAGATATAAAAAAGTTGAACACAAAATGTCTACTCATTATACGCCAGTATCTTTCATTTCAATGTTATCAACTATATCGTTGCGTGTTATTCAAAAGCTTTGAGTCTGTTATTTTAGCAATTTGTTTAATCTACATCCCAATTTGGTCTCAAAACAATCGCTAAACATTAAAGAAAGCGTGCGTACGCCCCTTAAATAAATACTTTCTTGTGTCAATACTGACATGTCACCAAAAGTAACCTTTTACAAAAATAACTTGATCACATTTTCAAAATAATTTTGAACTCTATCTCGTAAATGAACAAGTTAAATTTCGAACACACTCTGAAGTAATAAAGGCACATTTCGTTTTGCCACTGCAATAATGTCACAAAAGAAAATTATTGTTAACTTAATCTTTGAAAACCCCCAATCACAATAATGTAAGGTTGAATTTTCCACAATTTGGTTAGAAATCAGTGTAACATTAAGTTGGTAAGTATTTCGTGCAAGACGAGGTGTCATTTGCATCAATCCACGTCGAATTAGGGGATTCTTGTGTTAAAATAATTGGTTAGCTGAGATACTTGACATTACTTATGTTCGTTTCAATATCAGAGTTAATGTACATACATTTTTATTTACATAACAAATATTTACAAAGACGTTTGTATAATATTTATAAAATACAATATAACCAAATATTGTGCTATAGAGCCGTCTTAACATACAATTCATTGTAAAAAAATACTGTGTTTAATTTACAGATCCAGCAGATGGCCCATCTGTTGTTAGTGGTAACCTCTGCCCCCCCCCTCCCCACCCCTTCTTAGATAGAACAATACCCAAGTCGTATCATACGCACCAATAACAGACGGTGGAATGCCTCATGTGCCTGTAATTTCACCAGCAGGTCTTAATAAAAATCATTTTACCGACACACTAATCTATCTTACAATAAGTGCCATCATTATAAAAAAAATGATTTAGATGTTAATTTGTTTTGCCGAAAAATAACAATTCAGATTCTTAAGGCCACAACAAAATAAACCAGACTTTTTGATATATTTTATCTATCTACCCACTTTATGCAACAAGATGGTCCCTTTTGGCGTTTTTCCTTGATGATTCCGTGAATGTGTAACTATTCTGGGAAACAATTACAAATAAAATTACCCGTGCATACATAATATCACGCATCGCAAAGCATCAAGGGCATTCCAACAAAGCTAATCATTACGGATATTTCAATGATGACTATACCTAAATGCAGGACTTTGATCTTGTTACTAAAAGGTGTAATTACTACATGATCTAAGAAATATACTAATAACATAATTTAGTTATTTTCGTCCTGACAGAATTTATCCAATTCTAACCCCAAAATATTGACACCCATTAAAACTAATGGTGCCACCATTTCGACACAAGAAAGACATTTCTTAACGACATAACAAATGATTGCCGTCAACAGAATGTATGTAAACGTTCTTGTAGATGCTGTAGACATTTTGAGATAATTTTTGATGAATACAGGCACATTTTGCATTGTGTCAACGTAACGCCACGTGGTGGCCCTAAAGCTTCACAGTTACGGCTAAATGATTGATAATAGTTAAGTGTTCTTAAAATAGACTGAATCGTATTCATTATAACATATCCCGTTTGGAAGAATGCTATTTAGTATGAAGTACCTAATGATGAGTCTTGGAGTATATACATTAAACGAATGACAGTCGACAGGATCCAAGATGACGGTAGCGAGGCGATTGATGGTGAGGAAAAGAGGTTTCAGTAATTATATAAAGTGAGAAAAACTTGAAAATAGTGATAATGACGTCATCATGTGGCGTCATATATACACTTTAAGACTCATGTATATTAATTTGGAATATGTGTTGTGCGCCTTATGTTTTCCAGGTTGCAATATTCTTCCAAACACCATTTTGATATTACTATTACTTGCATAACCTGGGCTTGTTCTGCCATGTGCTATATATACTTACCTCTACATTACATATTATCAGTACAGTCTACGTCTATGTAATACTCAAGGTGAAAAGTGGCCCACTGGTAGGCTCTGCCTACCCCTTCGGGGATAAAGGCATGAATCTACATATGTATGGATTAGTTACATCTAGCGCATTTGACGTATTTCAGTAAAGCACCACTATCTACTACAAATTCAATAAGTAATTAAATAATACAGCATAAAAAAAAATATAGAAATATCTGGTATAAGTAATACCTACCACAATGTGGTTTACACATAATGTGGTCGACCATACTTGTTAAATAAAACACATTTTGGTTTTTTTTAGACATAAATGATTTTAGTTTTTTTTTTAATTTTTTTATACACTGGTTTAGTGGTTATTTCTTTCTTTCTTGAGAAGTCTAATGACACTCAGAAAGTTAAACAGTTGCAAAATATTTAAAATGTTACTTTTAAAGTTATTACAACGATAAGTTTCGTTAAAAAGAACTTAAAAGCTCCACTAATTGATCGGTGTAAGCTGTAACACCTGATTTTATTACCCAAATAAAATAAATTGACCGTAAAATGTTCACTGATGTATCCATATATCAAAAACGACGTAACATTTGTTTGTCCGTATGCTACAAGTGGACGCTGATCGACTGATACATAATTTAAGTTTTATTTGAATATTGTGTATAGTTAGTTTTTCGGTTCTAGTTAAAATAATTTTAATTTTACGAATCTTTTACAAATGAGAAAAATTGGCCGCTTTTTTTGTATACAGATGTACTCACGATCTTCAACGTAGGTTTTTGTATTATATTATGAACATTTAAATTATATACTGATTGTTACCCTGAGATTTTAATTGCTTATTTTTTTATTCCAAGAATAAACATAATTGATTCTAAGTTACGGAATTTATTCTAAAAATCAACAGATATCTTTATTACTACCAAATCATCAAACTAATCAAGAAGACCTCCAGAATGTAAAAGATTATTCACATTACCTATCTAATGACGTTTTCTATAATGAAAATTTAATTTATAAACGACTAGCTGCGCCCCGCGGTATTCCCCGCGGTGAGTAAGTCAACCCAAAGGAACACTACTTTTCCGGGATCAAAGTAACCTATGTGTTAAGCCAGTATATAAGCTATCTTAATACCAAATTTCATCCAAATCCATTCGGCCGTTTGAGGGTGAAGGAGTAACAAACATCCATGCAAACTTTCACGTTTAGTAGGATTATTTGTCAAATAAAAATCCTTTACCTACATATCTAAAAATGTGTTCGTCCAAAACCAAATTGTCCTGTGACCGAACATCTGTTGCAGATAGTGTTTCGAAACGCGATATGGTAATGTTGCGTTTTTATGCTAATTTAAAACTCGACGCAAGTGTCAATGTTTCCACAGTACATTTAAATTGTAACCATGACAGTTTTGGGCATATTGTTTTGTGGTAAATGTTGTATGATTAAATGTAAATCGTAGAAGTTTGGGTTGCGAAACAAGTAACTGGAAAGGTCTTTAACACCTATATATGAACTAAGTATATTTTTACACAAATTTCGTATATTATTTAATGGTCATCATTCCGCTGCATCATTATTGCTTAATATATTTTTCTTATTATTTTTTTATATAGCATAATATATGGTCAAAAAATCTCTTTATAACATTTCTTACATACATATTTATGAAAAACAGAAAGTGAACAATAGGAGTCAGTAGTAAATCGAGTATAATTTTGTGTTATGAATTATTATAATAAGAATACATTTAGATTGGAATTGTGAATTTTTCACAATTCCACTTAACAGGTGGGCCGTCAGCTCGTTCCATAACCTAAGCCATTTTTATTTCTTTCCAATAAAATATCAAAAATATAGTTCCGCAAAACTAAATAAAGTGATCATAAACAGAACAGTCATGGGCTTCCTGTCTTCAATCTTTGCGGCATTTCGTCTTTCACGTACGCCCGACACAACATTGTAAGCTTGTCCAGTCAAAAGATATTTACTATACCATTCCGAATCCTGTCAATATTTTTCGACTTTATTGGTCAATCTTTGTCAATCCCTTTGCCTCAAGGTATGACTTGTTTTCATAAACGGCTGCGTCTGTGTGGTCTGAGCCCCGTGACTAATAAGGGTATTTTATTTATTGTTGCTTTGTTTGGCGTTTGGTAAAGAAATTACGGTTATAATAGTTTTTTGCCTGTTGGTTGGTGCTATTGACTGGTAGCTGTGTTGGCAAGCTTCAATCAAAGTAGCAGCGTCAATTGTCGCTGCATCGACACATAGATAGATAGAGATAAAATTATTTATTGCACACAAAAAAGTACATAGGCCAACTTTATGCTAATTGGTATTTTCTTCCAGCTAACTTTTAAGTAATTTGGAGCGGATTGGTAGAGCATTTATGTCAAAATAATTTTCATTCGTATACAAACATACTGTACTTAAATAAACAAAATAATTGAACAATATTTTTTTTTTTTTTTTATGTTATGTAGTTACGGAACGAGCCGACGGCCCACTTGGTGGTAAGTGGTAACCTCGGCCCATAACAACCGATGCGACTTGGGTCCTTCCCTTCTAGGTACGACAATACCCAAGTCACATCGCCCGTGACTATGAGACGTGTAGGTGGAATATCTCATGTGCCTGTAATTTCACCGGCAACCACACCTTTCAAACCGGAACACAGTAAAGCGAACGCGTTACTGCTTGGCGGCAGAAATGGGCATGGTGGCAGTACTTCCCCGGACGAACTTGGCGAGTTCTACTGCTCTTAAAATAATTATACATAAACCCATAATTATTATATATACAGGGTGTGGCGTAATGAGTGGATAATAGGGTACCTGCGGGTAGGGGCCATTGTGGCGGTTCAGAAAAATATTTGTTATGCTCAGTAAAAGTGCCTCGGTTTTCGAGATATTCGACATTTTCGAAATTTAAGAAATATTTCACCCTTCGTCACTATTTTTGGCGCCCAGACTGCAAATGAAATTTTTTTTTCTATCTGTTTTTTGGATAGTATTCTTGGATAGATGTGCTATCGAATGGAAACTATTATTTTTATAACACAAGCACAGTTATGTTTTTAAAATAAGATTTCACTAAAATTTTACTTGCTTTCGTTTGTTTTCCTGACCTTTACCCTTCTGTGGTGTAAAAAAAATGTATGGTCACTTGAATGCCAACGTTTAAAAAAATTAGCCTTTTTCATCGAGATTCCGAAATGGTATATTACATGGTATTTCCACAAGTTGATTCAAAATTAAAATGGCTGCAGCACGATGGTTGCCCCGCTCATTACGCCCGAAATGTTCGACAATACCTCGATGAAACATATCGTCGACGATGGATCGGTCGTTTGGGGACAATTTTGTGGCCACCTCCTTCACCAGACCTCAACCCATTGGACTTTTTTTACTGGGGATGTCTTAAAGAAAAGGTTTATAAAGACCCAATTAATACAGTGGACCAGCTACGGGAGCGTGTGCGATTAGCTGCTCAGAAAATCACAGAGCAAAGATTTGCGAACAGGATTAAAAGATCTTTTATCAAAAGGTGCAGAGCATGCATCAGAGCACGTGGTGGACTTTTCGAACACCTTTTGTGATAGTAAATTTAATAAATGAAATGCATTTAAAATTTATTGTTTCGTTTTATTTCATTACCGAATTTTAAACTAATGTTTTTAGGTGATTTTAAGTAATGAAGTAAATTTTAGTACTATTTGTAATTTTATAATAATTAGCTCTACCCATTTTAATAGGAATTAATTTTGAATCAACTTGTGGAAATACCATGTAATATACCATTTCGGAATCTCGATGAAAAAGGCTAATTTTTTTAAACGTTGGCATTCAAGTGACCATACATTTTTTTTACACCACAGAAGGGTAAAGGTCAGGAAAACAAACGAAAGCAAGTAAAATTTTAGTGAAATCTTATTTTAAAAACATAACTGTGCTTGTGTTATAAAAATAATAGTTTCCATTCGATAGCACATCTATCCAAGAATACTATCCAAAAAACAGATAGAAAAAAAAATTTCATTTGCAGTCTGGGCGCCAAAAATAGTGACGAAGGGTGAAATATTTCTTAAATTTCGAAAATGTCGAATATCTCGAAAACCGAGGCACTTTTACTGAGCATAACAAATATTTTTCTGAACCGCCACAATGGCCCCTACCCGCAGGTACCCTATTATCCACTCATTACGCCACACCCTGTATAATATTTTGGTTCTGGTGGACAATTCACACAGCATCATCTTGCCCCTAAGTAATCTAAGCATAGCTTGTAAGTATCATGAGAAGCAGACAACTGATATAATACTTATATTTTTTATACAATTACATTTTTATGTATATATTATATAGTAACATTCAGACAAAACAAACAGCTATGTTCGTCACACAAATGTTTGTCCTTGGTGGGAATCGAACCCACGACCTACAGCGTAGAAAACAGGGTTACTACCAACTGAGATGTGAGGCCAGTAAAACAAAAGTAATTAACAATTTAAAACTAAAATCTCGAAACAAGCCTTAAAAAAAATATGTTATCCGATAATTCTTCTTATCAATGGTCGGTTGCCCATTTCAGTCAATCCGATTAAATTCGTTCACTAAAAACTACTAAAAAGCCAACATGTGCTCTATTTAACCGACCACTTAACTGTAAGTCACCCCTAACGGAATAAAAAGAATTTTTAAATCTGCAAATAGTTCCCCTCATATTTCACCCTTCACCAAATCTGAGCGATGAGTTAAAATGTTTGAGCTTCTAAAGTTGGCTGTAAAACGGCCTGTAATAGAGGTGTGAGGTACACCAAGAACTCATGTTTTTTTTTATCAAGCGGCTTAGAGGTTTACTTCCTCGTTCATGTCGTAAATGTTCTACCGATTAAGGACTAAGCCATGCACGTAAAATTTTCTTTTTGAATATTTTCTTAGGAATTGGTAATGAATACTTCTCATATCGATTATATAATTATATTTTGTTTAATGTTTCTAAGTTAAATGGACGATGAATTAATTAATTAAAATGTTTTTTTCTGTTTTTTTTCTTTCGAAAATATACTAAATATATACTATGTTTTATATATTTTGTTGCTTCGTAACAACATATGTCTTCTAAATATCTTTTCCGATTTCAGGAATTTTTCAACGACAATTTTTCTCTTAATGTCGTTAAAGAACATTTTATTTCTGTATATTATAAATCCTCTGAGTGTGCCCTCAACCCAACTCTCTTGCCTTAATACCGATGGATAGATACCAAATGTTATAGTTCGAGTCATCATGACTATCATCTAGTAGAGATGTATCTCTACAGGGGAGGGAGAGAGCAAGATGAATGTGTGGAATATTGATCATCACCGTAGGAAGTCACGATGGATTATGGGAGTGAGTCACATAACTATGCTCCTCTATAATACAATACATAAAGTACAACGATAAAATGTCTACAAGGGTTTATTCAACCTGCAATCTTTTACCGTAGAAACTTTCAGACTTTGGAATGAATTCCCTGTCTCTATAAGACATGCCAAATCCCTTCCTATTCCTTCATACTCAAAAACATGGTCTTCCAACATTATTTATCATCGCTATGTATGTCATAATATTATGTATTCTGTGTATGTTTATATGTATTATGTATTAGGTATAGTGTGTATGTAATTTATAAAGATTGAGATGTATAAATATATTTTGTTGTACGCCACCGTTAGCAGTTGTCCGCATATATCCTGTCCATCCAAATATTGCCTGGATGAGATTGCTTTTAGCGATAAGGCCGCCCATTGTACTACTTTTATATCTACAGCAGTATTTTTATTTTGTTTGTTTTTACTTATGGTGTACAAGTAAAGATATATTCTATTCTATGTTTATTTAGGTCAAAATTAGCAACTGAATTTTGGATTAGTTACCAAAGCTCGAATGAATTATAAAGCTGCTGAAATCTGGTATTCATGCAAACCTGATGATGTTGCAATATTATGGTGAGCTGGTGCTGATTCCGCTGCCAGCGCCACCTGTAGACCACACAATAGCTCGTCAAAAGTACATCAACAGCGCTCAGCAACCACAATGTGTTAAGGCTCGTTAGATTTGGCTTGATACTTTTGTAAAAAGAAAAATCAAACAGAAACTTTTTAAAGAAAAAACTTTTAATTTTATTTTTTCATTAGTTTTTAGTTATCTTAACGATTTGACCATCAATACTCAATACTCAATATATTTATTGCTGTATTGAGTATTTCCATAGTTGGGACAAATAACTGAAATATCGCAAAAATGGTATCTGGTTGGGTAATTCTTCGATTTATCAGACATTGTAAAGCATTTTTAAGAAATTCATCCATTGTACTTATATTTATCTCTTTAATACTAAGTGGTTTATTTATAATAAATATACTCGACCGTTCATTTCGCTTCATCACTCCCCACTGTTGAATTAGCCCTTGGCTTATGAACAACTAATTCGGTAAAAGTGAATTTTTTTCGAGCCCTTCTTAAGGCCTACAGGAAACTGCTAGTAATCTCTATAAGGTCCTTGAATATTGTTAATCTCACTTATTTCAGTCATAAGAATGTAACGTGCACTTAAACGTCATGGCGTGTCCTGGTTCCAGCCAGATAAACATATTTTGTTACAAAGATAAGTACAATTTTATGTATCCTCCCGAAAATTTTGTTATTAGTTCTGAAGAGCATTAGTTCTAACTCACATTATCAGAATGATAAGTATCTTAAAAATGGTATCCTACTAATATTATAAACGTGAAAGTTTGTATGGGTGTTTGTTACTCTTTCACGATCAAACGGCTGAATGGATTTGGATGAAATTTAGTAACAAGATAGCTTATATCCTGGATTAGGCTAATTTGAACGCGGAAAAGTGCAGTGTTCCCGAGGGTTGTAATGTATAATATTATATATATTTTTTTTGTATTCAGTGACTCCAATAATAGCAAATAACAATAATATAAAAGCCAAATTTTAACAATAATCAATGGTCAAAATATTTTGTAGTTATATTCATGTGCCTATATAAAATTTCTAGCCAATTTTTGGGTCCCCAAATAAATGGCAGAAGAAAAATGGTCCATACACTGACGCAGCAGTAAGTTAATGCTTTTCTTTGATCAAATCAGGGAATTAAGGCATCGGAAAATATGAAGTTTGATTAATTAGAGGCATGAGAGTTATTTTTGATTTATCTTTGTTAGTGTTATAACAATTGAAGAAGTTAATGCTAAAATTGTTTTATGTGATAATGTTTTGGAACGAGCAGATGACCCACCTGTTGGCCCTGCCCATAAGAAGCAATACGACTTGGGTCCTCCCCTTCATACGACATGACCCAAGTTCGTATGCTCCCGTGACTTTGAAACGTAAAGGTGGAATGTCTCATGTGCCTGTAATTTCATGCAGTTCTTCAATAGGAAATATTTTACTAACTCTTTCTGTATAGATGACACATAGTTTAACACCACTTATATGAATGTATTTATTTACAAAAAATAAATAAGCATTTCAGTTATCTGGTTCGCTTACTACAAGCTATGCTTAATTTGTGTCTAGATAGCACTGTGTGAAAAAGTCCATCAATATTTTTTATTTTTTTATTTACATCTTATCTAAAAACTCATTACAGCTTCTCAACTCCCGATGACGTCAAAAACGAAGGACTGCTAGACAAAGACACCCATGTCTGTCTACCAATCTCTATAAATTCGTAGCTCTTTAGTATATAGTAGTTTTTCGAATTTGGTGTGAGCATTTTATAGATAACCTAATCCGTTGAAAAATAAACACATGTGAATAATAACACTCCATCATAATTGCTTTCAAAACCTTCACCTCACAGTTAAGCCCATTTATTTTATACAATTTGCACAGAATTTAAAGAACAAAAGATAATAATCCCTTTGCACAACAGATGGCGCTGATTGCAAATTACCGTAAGTAATCTATAATGAGCTCACCTGTACGACACTGAGTAATATGAGGGGTGAGGGGTGGGGGGGTTAGTTTGTTCATGATTTATGATGGATACGGTTTGACGTATGACTTGGAATGGTAATTATTGTTCACAGATGGCGTCGTCGGAGCTGAACGAAAGTTATGTGTGCAGTGTCTAGTCATGCATGCATTGTTGTGTTGCAAGTGGGCATTGTTTACCAAAATAATAAACGTAGTGTTGTTGTTAACAATCATTAAGTGTCATTTTTACTTCTTATAGTATCTTAGACTACTCACAATATATCAACTAATTGCATATCGTGAATGATTTTTGTAAATATGTAACCACTTTGCATATTATTTAACAGTTTTTTTTAATACACATATTTGGTATTTTATGCAAGCATAAAAATATACTTAACAATATTTTAATGAAAATGTACAATATATGTCAAAACTGAAGATTAAATAAATACTACAAATATACTTTTATACGTATTTTACTTTATACATACACAAGATCTAACAACTCAATTTTCTTTTCTTTATCATCAGAAAATAAATATTTAAAGAGATGAAAGGTTAAACTCACAAGTGCTGAATATTGAAGGTGAAACTTGTGAATCACATTCAGAAAATACCTGTATTATATAAAAGCTCATTATGAAAAATCATTTCGTATAATTTGACGAACAGCTGCTGTTTCGTGTAAAATCACATTCAGTAATCACGAACAAACACGAAATTACAAACCATTTGACATCTGACACCGCGAATATTCAAATTAATGCATTACCGATAGAGGTGCCTGAATGGGGTGGATTTTATTATATACCTGTCATAAGGTCCTCCTATTCAAGATATGGTGGATTTAGGAACAACAATGGTAAAGATACGCTCGGTACGAATGGTAAAGTTTCGACTGGAATTATTCGAATATTATTTTATTATTCGATTATTATTCGAATGACAATTATTTTAAATTATAGTAACAGGTTTAAATGTATTAGAAATTCATTAGCACCATGACGAAAGTTTGCCTAAAAACTGATTAGTTCCTCTCCATCAGACAGAGTCAATATAACAGCTCCTTAGTATTTTTCTAGGTATTAGTGCTGTTGGTATAATGATAATAAAAGTAAAATATATATTATTACTGAGTTTAAACAGTCTAAGTTCAAGTGAATTATGCATTATGGTAATAATTAAATTTCCGATGCAACTTGTAAAGTATGTAAGTATGTAATACGTGCCTGAGAAGTTTATTAATAAGTTGCCTGAAATAACTGACAAAAACCATTAATAATGCAGCCACATTTTTTAAGCAGTGTAACTAAATACTAAATAAGTAATAAAATAATTTAAAATAATATCAACAAAATAAAAAAGTGCTTACTCCATGCCTTCCTAGGGGAGGTCGGGCAAAGTGCGCTCAGGTTATGACACGTAATTTGCGCGTAAATCAAATTTGACCGGTGGGCGGGCGGTTGTCTAGTCCATATGGGCAAGTTTCTCGCTAAGCGTTATTCGTTTATTCAAAGTGCTTTTGCGTGTATATCGACTGTTCGTGATGAATGAGCGTAAAAAGATTGACAGATGGGAATGTGTTTGGCGCTTTCATGGAATATACTACACGAAAGTTGTTTTTATATACCCGGTAAGAGTCCATCTTCTTTAAATATTCCAATCGCATAATCAACTTCATATTATTTAAATAATTATTTATAAATATCTAAATATTCTAGACGTATATCACGATGCTAATAAATAAAATTATAACAACAATTAAATATTGGTTGACATTTCACACAGCTCCATCTAGCCCCATAGTAAGCTAAGCATATCTTGTATCGTGGGAACCAGACAACTGATATATTACTTATATACTTTTTTTTATAAATACATACATTATAATACATATGATATCTTCTTAGATCCTGCTCTCTGCTAATTTTTTATGAATGACAGGATTGTACCAGGTGGAAAACGTGCCTTATGCCTACCTCTCCGGAAAACAGGCGTGATATTTTGCATGTATGTATCTTTAGCAAATAATTTGCTTACTTTGATAGGTCCAATCATCCAAATACAGTTTGCCTACAGACGTCGATTCCTAAGCAATAACGTTAAAGACTCATATATTTCAAGTTTGGCATCTGTTTATTGCCCGACCCTTCAATTACTTACATATTTTCATAGTCGATACGTAATCTTTCATCGTATTCATAAAATTGTCGAACAATCGCCAGTTTATGGACAGTAGGTACGAGAGATCAGAGAGATATGACCAGACAGGGGTGAAATTGCTCAATATTGCCCCGTTAATTATTTTGCATGATCTAATTCACATGTTAATTTTATTCAAAAACCTTATGTTACTGTTTTTTCTTTGTGATTATTAGAATGCTCGCATATTTGGTTGTCTGGTATCTGTAATATATTAATAACTAGCTGAATTGTGTGGAAAAAAGTTTCAGGTTTATACATTGATACCGGGACTTAATTTGTGTGATGAGCATGAAAGTTTCCCTTGTAGATAATTGTGTTGTGTATCTGTGTGTCCATGCCATTTAAAACACGTACTCTATTATTACATTTAACTTTTATATCTACCATAATTTAATATTATATAAATTGCGTTACGTTACGTAAATACGTTAACCTTATTTAATTTTAAGATGAAAGCATAAAAAAGCTACCATTACGCCACAAATAAAGTCGAAATTTAAACAAAAATCAGTTGAAAATATCATAATCAGCTTAGACAAAATCATACTAAACCAAATAAATGTGATGTTGCGTTATCCAGCTAAATAACCACTTATTAGGTCGGCTACACTGTCGGCCACAAAAAATAAGCCACCCTCGGCTTAGTCAGTGAACACCTGCACTTTCCCATCTGATTTAGACTGTATGCAATGAAACAAGTGAGTTATGGTATCAATACTCTTAACACATGTGCAAATGTAAAGCTACAATCATATTTCATTTTAAAATTGTTTAAAACAAGCGACTCGCCTTGACTTTGCTAGAATGCAATTCCTCGTTTATCGTTAATTTTATTCGTGAAATCTGTATCAAACTGCGTTGCGTGGTTTAGAAGAAATAAGCGGAGAAACAGTCAAAGTCAATGTCGGCGAAACAAAGTGTTCTGGGACCCGCCGTATTACAAGACAAAGACTGAGAAAAAAACAAATATTGATTATTACAATATATTTTTGTACTGCCGGAATGAAACCTGCAATGCTGGTTCCAGCCATTAAAATGTAAGTAATACAAATTTCAAAAGTATTTGTTTATTAAATATTTTAATTGACGCGTTAAAGTTTGAGTAAATCTTGAGAAATAAAAAAAATGTTACGTAGTAAGTCGAAAAAATTATAGAAATTTACGTTTTTGTGACTAAAGTTGTACCTCATTCAAACGTGTGATCCCCAAACACCCCACACGGTATCGGTAAATGAGGAATTATTGTTTTCGACGTCACACTTCACTGTTTTGTGTAAGGATTTCCTAACTATAAGTCTCCTCGGTCTTTGAATAAACACGTTTGCACTTGTGGCTGTTTTTGTTGGTGCTATTATTGTAGCAGCAAGTGTAGTCAGTTCAATAAGGTTTAAAAATCCCAGTTTTTTTTACTTTTAGATCCCTTCAAAGATCACTGGGTCGTGATAATTGGGGGCGACAAGTTAGACAAACCTCACATGTGGTCAAAAGGGCATAACCTATTGTTTTGTGTGAAAATATTTTGGACGAAAATCACGTAGGGATGAAAAAAAATTGCGCGATGATTTACACGTTACTCGGAATTAGTCTGCCATTGGTTAATAGCTATATTCATGAACCCGGTGGTAATCATTGTTTGACTCAACTATTAGTAGTAAATGAAAAAAATTAACGAATCAAAATATCTGACTAACCAGCATTATCAAATAAAAGTAATTTTGTATCATAATATTTAACACTAACATCTTCATTTTATTTTTTTGAATGTTCCGGAAAAAATCCCTTGCAGCAAAATATAGAAAATATATATTATATGAGATGTGTGAGAGCTCCAAGCATTATATCACATGACTTGGGAATCTGTGCCCCTCGCCGAGTGTTCTCTGCCAAATAAATCATCACTAATACGATTTCCTTTTAACATATTCCATAACTACTTTATTTTCTGGATCCTGTTTAGTATTTATTCATATAATTTTTGTTATAGACAATAATTCCTTTCGATGTCAAACAATATTGAAAAAGAACCTTTAGCTTTCTTTGTCCCTTTAGGATACCTATCCCCCTAAAATATACAACAGGACTTTCATTGAAAATTAAAATATATAATTTACTTCATAGTAAGCAAGTGGGATTATTTAATATATATCCAATTTTTTTGTAATTTTTTTGTGTGGTAATGACAAAAAATCGCTGTAATATAATTTCTTTCGATTTTGTATATCAGAAGACAATAATAAAGAGTCCAAGCTTTAGAATCCTAATTGCAATCTCCAATAATCCTGCAGACGAAAACACTAGATCATGTTCACTGTTGTTTACAGAGCCTACGGCTAGATGGCGTGCATTAGCTGAGTAAACACTGGTGCGAGTCTGGGCCTTAATCCGGTCGCCAGCGCCCTCTATGATGTAAGCAAACATTGTGCATGATGATTGCAAATATTACTGAGCTGGTGTTTGTGTATATATTATATCGGAAAAGAGGCTTCTTATGTGGAAGATATTATTATTCACTTACATATTATTTTTAGCTTTATGCTTATGTTTAAACTAGAGATACCTTTAATTGTCTGTAAATACTTTTAATTAGTTTTATTTTTAAATCATATATTTGTACTGTTGGTACCTTAATAAACAAATAAATGAATAAATAAATATTAATTTTATAAAAAAAATTATTCTTTTTTTTACGATAGGCTCTCACATTTTATGCAATCTCACCTATGTTAAGTGAAGATGTGGTCTACGATGCAGCATGCGTACCTAGTAAATATCTATTCGCTCTCCTCTTGAAGACCTCCAGATTATAGTTCTCGGGAAATACAGACGCAGCGATGCCAGCTTTTTAATGTTCCCCTTAGTTTTTCGTTATAGGATATCCGTTTTTCGACAAAACTTGATAAGAAATGATTAACTTTCAAATCTTAGCTCTCACAAATAATGTAACTCCTAATTGTTTAATAATATTCCCAATAAAAAATAAAATAAAACTGTGTAGTATTTTAATAACAAATCAATGACAGTATGAAGTGTAAGTAGTTGCCCCCGCACTAGGGCAAATAAAGAAGTAAAAAGTTTGGAGTTTGTTAAATGTAAGAATTACGACGTATTAGCCAATTCTGGCAACACAGATACATATTAAGCTCTCACATAAATATGTTCCAAAACATTCATCGTGCAGCTTCAATCGACCGTACCAGCTTCTACATTGGTAACACCCGGTGGCAAATATCGTAATTATAAAAAAAAAATGTAGTTTTCGTCTTCCACAATCAGTTCTCTTGTAACCTGGCGAATTTGAACTTTTTATTTCTTAAAAATTAATTTTGACACCGTTTAGACGCGAATTTCCATTTATTATTCACTAACTCTAACTCTTTACTGTAGTAAATGTTTTTAATTAATGATTATACGATTTTAAAATACAGGTTCAGTTAAAACTATTTCACTTCGAGTCTGCCACATTACATTTATATAACTTTACGAAAATTCCCAATATCAAATTTTCTCCCCGACATTCCATGAGTCAGCTCAACATCCGTTTGCTCACTAAGATATTTGAGCTACGGCTCATACCGGTATTTGCCCCGGAATTACCGGTATACCGGTATTTGCCCCGGTATCAAGTGCAGTCGAAGGGTTAATTATAGGAACTGCACTAAGCTGATTAGGGGGTCAATTTACGGTATTTGTCTTACGCATTGTTAGTTCCTGATGATGTTATCTGACTGGCATCACACCTGAGTTGGTAGTAGCCGTACCTTAAATGTAGCTCGTGGGTTCAATTCCCAGCCCGGAAAAACATTTGTATGACGAATATAAATGTTTGTTCTATGTCTGGGTGTCAATATGTATTATATGTATTCAGAAAAAAAGGGTATAAGTATTATATCAGTTGCCTGGTTCCCATGATACAAGCTATGCTAAGTTTACTTTCGGGCGTGCTGGCGCTGTGTGAAATGTTCACCATTATTTATTTATGTAATGACAGTCACGTATACAAGTTGAACTTCGTTTAGTAGCCTTAGAACTCGTGTGGAGTTTACCCCGGGAAGTACTGCCCTCATATCTATTCTGCGGTTAAGAAAACTTCCGTTGTTTTGTCTGTGTTTGAAAGGTGTCGGTAGTTTTTAGTCACGGAAGCAATATGACTTTGGCCCTCACTTATGTACGACGAGACCCAAGTAGAATCTATGCACCTGTAACTCTAAGACGTGATAGTGAAATGTCTCATGAGTCTGTAATTTCACCGGCAACACTTTACAAACCGGATCAAAGTTTTTTTTTTATTGGTCATATTACTTGGCGGCAGAATAGGTAAGGTGGCATTACTCCCCCCGAATTACTCTTCCTCTGCCTTTCTAGCAGTGGAAATATTACAGTCAATATGAAAGAAGTAGGTATTACCAGGGGGAAATTTCCAGAGTAATAATGAAGGGGGTAAAAACAATTGACAGGGCAAACCCCAACCAATTAACCACTGTAACGTCTAACTACTCTATATATCGAATAATAACGTTCTATATAATATTTGCGCGAGGAAACGATAATGAATATAATTATAATATTCCGTATATCCCTCATATCAAAACCAGAAATAAACCGGTGAAGGTATAATAATTTTCTGGTGACAACGAAATAAGACATAAATATTTTATTTGACGTTTTGAGGGAAAGTTACCATGTGGTTAAAATGGCTAACAGTAAACAAACAATTTATTGCACCTACATTCTACATACTTAGATTTTTAATGTGTGTAATAAATTTCAGTTTTAAATTTGAAAAACATATTAAGGTGAAAAAACGGTGTCAGAAAAGCAGTAGAACAAGCGTAGGAAAAAATTTCATCTTATTATTTCTGCTTATTATAAAGTATTTGCTAGGTTTGGGTCAGTGAAATTACAAACACGTGAGTCGTTCCATCTTTTTTCTTTCCATAATAAAGACGTAATCTGGAATGGAAAGAACGGGCTACAAACTACCAAGGGAGTATATAACCGCATTGTTTCATTCTCTAGGACGTGGTTTTTTCTATAGTTCTTTAAACACAAAACTTAATCTCACTCTGTACAAACAAGAATTGAAATAGTTACCTTCAAATTGAGTGTCAGATGATCATACCACTGATCTAATATCGCAGCTTCCAAGCAAGACTCACCCGGAAATCGCACCCGCTACCCAATAACGCCAATCAGGGCACAATTTCCTTTAATCGCGCACATCAAAACATCATTATGACAGTTCGCTGACCCCGCTACTGTACTATAGTAATAGTAACGTAGTATAATATAGGTGTAATGGTTTTGTATAATCTGTTCAGTGAGCGTACGCATAAGCTGTGGGCTGGACGCGAAGTCACGCGTATTTTGTTCACAGGGTGTTGGTAGATGAGATATGGGCACATATTTTCTTTTCGGAAAGGGAAAAAGATCATCTTTATACTTCTCGTCTCTATCTTTCTAGTAAAACAATATATTTTTTAAATTTATAATTATTAATGGAAAATGTACGTAGAGCATTTTGTTTTTATTTTTATTTATTATTATATATTTCTATTTATTTTCATCTTTTTTAAAAATGTGAACTATAGACGTATAGACTGTAGACGTCATCGTCTACGCCAGTGACCACTATAGTTTCAAGATATTAATTTCGTTGTAGCATTCTGTCTGATCATGTTTTGTGATTAGTTAATTTATTATGACGTCACTAATTTGTTATTTAATACTTGTGACGACTAAATTTTTTGACAAACGGTTTCTCATACATTAAACATTTGGTTTTTTATGCAAGCGTTTTGATTCAATAACATTTAATCCAAAAAAAAGACGTGTGGCACTCGGAGACTGCCGCGGTAAAGCTATTGCGCGTGATATTTCAAAAAGTCATTAAAAGTTCTGGTATTTATCGATAGATGGAAAAACTAAAAAGTATCACCGCTGTGCCGGTCGGAGTGGGGGGGTGTTAGGTTTTTTTCGTTACGGAATTTCTGGATTCGGTCTCCACGCTCAAGGCCAGCGATAAAAGCTATGCAATAGCTTAAAAAAATATTGGTGTCAATATAAGTTTACAAAAATTGACTATATATGTTTACTACACATTTAACCGTAACTTTAATCAAAGTGTTAGAAGCTCTACTACCGTTTTCGTACCGCAAAACCAAAGATTTTCCCATTATTCATTACGAAAACAACACCCTGTACATGTAGGAGTTAAGTAATGAGCGCAGGACCGTCATTTATCATCAAGCATATTACCATTAACTGCGATTCACTTGTTCCACTGCAACTACTTCCCTGTTTTATCAGTGCGTTACTCACATATTAGGGTTAATATTTACTAATATTGACATTGCAGACGCAAGAGACGTAACATCTCCGTCTCGGGGTGTTGGACGCAACGCAATGCGACTTGAGTCATCTCGCACTTTGGTGGAGGGGAATTGAGTCGTATTGCTGTTGTATATGGGCGGCGGTTAACACTTAACATCAGGTGGGCCGTCAGCTCGTTCTATCACCCACATCACAAAAAAATTAATAGGACTGTACAATATAAATAAATAATTAAATATAAATACATAAACACAAACAGCGCCATCTAGCCCCAAAGTAAGCTAAGCATAGCTTGCATCATGGGAACTATACAACTGCTATAATACTTATATACTTTTTTGTAAATACATACAAATAAATACATATTAACACCCAGACACAGAACAAATATCTGTATTCGTCACACAAATGTTTGTCCTGGATGGGAATCGAACCCACGACCTACATCATAGAAGGCAGGGCTACTAACAACTGAGCTGTGAGGCCAGTCAATACATATTATATAATATTCTATCGGTCTAGTTCCGTTGTACAAGCTATGCTTATTTTGGGTCTAGATGTGGGAAATATCTGCCATTATTTATTTATTTATTTAATTGTGAGTGACAATTAATTATTAGTTGTATTAGTAGCAGTTGTGTTAGTCAATTAGTCATAGGCAAATAACATCTACACACATGTATCCAGTTACTATAAGATAGATAGGTAAGGTACTAGTATGTCCATTACAATGACATTCCGCCCGAGGCAATATCTGCGAATTGCATTGCGTTTGACACAACGAGACGTCACTCGTGAGATACCCTCGAGCTGTCTACGGCGTGATGTATTCACTTTATACATCCTGTGTCTTGTCATTTTAGGTTGGTTTTGACGAGATTATTGCATTGATTAAAGAAAAGAGGTAGAAAATAAAGAAGCTTTAATAGCAGTAGAACTTATGCCAAGTTTGTCCAGGGAAGTAACATTTCAGATGCCATGCATGTAAAAGTACAGGTAGATAAGACATTCCTTCCAATTCACGTTTTAGATTTACGCTTGCATATGATGGCACTGGACTATGATGGTCTTGTTGTAGTACGCAATTAGAACATGAAATAGGTTCTGTCAAACCAGGTGGGCCATCTGCTCGTTCCGTAACTTTGATTAATTTATATTCGTTACTTATTTAATAAGGTATTAACTATTAAATAATCACCTAGTATATTCCAGATTAGTAGTATATTATTATTGCGACAAGTCTAGATATTTTGTTACTTTAGTTACGCCCTGAATTACAATTTTCGTTATATTGTTTGGTTTTTTTCGTGTCTGTAAAATGACTGATGTCTCACCATGTAATTAGGTCGCTGAATTCTGTTGTCACTTTGCAGTGTGCATGTCATGTCCGTGAATAATTACAGTTGTATCGTTCATCAGCAAACAGTGCCCATTAATGTTTAACAGCATTTTGCAGGCCAATTGAATTTATTAATTCACTTCCATGATATTTATGTACACCATATTTTCTTCAACACTTTTTTGTCTCATGTCCTTTTGGAGATTGATCTGTTATTACCGAGTTGTTATTTAATACAACTACTGACGTCTCTTCCCACCTTCGCACAGTGGTACCGAACTCAACTTTTAAATCATACGTACAAATCTTCCTTGTGAATTTGTTTTTCATTTAGTGATAGCCTTTTCGAAATACCTACATGAAATCTGAGATTAGTCTAAACAGGCATAAGGTAAAAACGCAGCGAAGTTTTTTTTATGTAACGAATATGTAATGTCTAATTTATTTAGCCTGATTTCCCTTATAATCAAACATGTGTCACATAAAAAAATAAACATTTTTTTTTAATAATTTTAAATGGATCTTCTGTGTCTTAAAATAAATACTATAGAGCACGGTCTTTGAACTTATCAATCGGTCACCTCACGCCTATCCAAGTAATACTTGATAGGTATTTTACTATTCTATTTATAAAAAGTTGACCCTACTAGTTAGGAAGTCGAAAAAAACCGCCCTTACAATAAAATTTTGCGGTTCTGAATTCCCCCAAACAGATATTTTTTGCCACGTTCTTTTCTGGGTTTGAACGCGTAAATATAGTTTTTTTTCTACGTCTAATGAATAGGTGTTCGTCATTAAAATGTCAAAGTATTTTATTTTTTTATTGATTGCAATGATAACTGTGGGGTTTCGTGGGAAAGCGCTTTTTATCAATAATTTTTAATAAAAGCGTGGTAATGATGACATGACTTTTTTGTTTTTTGTCTATTATTATAAATATTCACGTTACCTTTTGAATCCAGATCTGAAATTAAATTTTCATCTAACATATAAAATTCTCGTTTCACAGTGTTTGAAACTAAACTCCTCCGAAACGGCTTCACCGATTTTTATGTTTTTTTTTTGTGTATATTCGGTAGTGAGTATAGGACGAAGCTATTTTTCATACCCCTAAGTGATAAGGGTGATCCATCCCAATAACTTAAATCATATTCATGGAGAACATTTTTCATTAAAAAAAATATGAGCAAAAAAATACATGCAACTCAATTTTCTTTTTTTTTTACCTCAATTTTCACCATTCTACCACCAACCCTTATTTTTTTATCGCGATACTAGAAATATTATTTATAGCAGAACAACGTTTGCCGGGACAGCTGGTAATAGATATAATTTTGTATGTCCAAACAGTTCCATTCCCATTGAAACCTCGGTATTGGAAATTAATTGTTTCATCTAATACACAATCACAGCACAAATGCCAAACAAACAAACCATACACAGAGAACAATACTAGTAATGGCAGCGTACGACAACTCATTCAACCAGCAATTACTGGTAATAGAATAAATAGGGTAATCAAGGCACTTCAGACGGATCGGCAAGTATAGGCTCGCACGGTGGGTAACGTTGCTCTATTTGCTTTTTAGTGGGTTTTAGTTTTTTTTATGTCATGTAGTGTTAGAACAAGCTGACGGCCCACCTATATTATATATTCGAGTCACTGGTTCTCTCGAACTAGTGTGGTGAAAGGATTTTAAGTGCGCCTCAAAGAGGCTCTTTTCGTGCACTTGACACATGTCTTCGATTTTTTAGTTCTAGGACATGTCGGTTTCGTCACGATGAAAAGATTTTGAAAATTAAGAGATAAGAGAATTTTGATTTTTGAAGATTTATGTGCACAATACCATGTCCGTTTTGAGAACGTGGTATTGTGTACATAAATCTTTCAATCGAAAAACTTACAGGTTCACGTCGGGATTTGAACCGGCGACCTCCGGATTGATAGTCGGGGTCAGTACCACTAGACGACCACGCATCATGCAGAGGCAGAAACCCCTAGACGTGCGCGAATGTTTTTTTTTTCATGGAAAAATATACTATGTTCTCAAACGGTGAAGGGAAACGAAACATCCTAGGAACAAAAATATTTAATAGGTATCTGCCAATCTCGATTGATCAACTGTGAATTTGAACCGGTGACCTCCAGATTGTGCACAACATATTTGTATTATCTTGTCGCACCCTTATTCGTCTAGAAAATGTTTAACCCATCCAACCCCGCTACCTTTTGTTACCTCCATTTGGATGGTAATGTGGTAATTTTCAGTTTTGCATTCAAATTAACGCGAATACAAAGTTATGAATATTGTAATTCAGGTTTAAATGTCAATTGATTAATGCTTGTCCTGAGTGCGGATGACAGTGTGTAGTAATGAGGTAATTTACTTCCAATTATTGGACGGATATTGAGTAGTTATTATTTTATGTGTATGTGAGAGCTTAAATCACTTTTAACTTAATTTTGGAGCTGGTTCAAACGATGTGAACCAATGAGTTTTTCCGCTTAAATAATGTATAATAATTTATGGGTAATACCGATGACCACGTTCTCAAAACGGTGAAGGAAAACATCGCGTGGAAACTGACACGTCCTAGTAACAAAAAATCGAAGACATGTAAAGCGCACGAAAGGAGCCTCTATCAGGTGCACTTGAGTCCTTTGACCACAGGGGTTCGAGAGAACTACTGACTCGAATAATGTAAGGTACTTAATTATTTCTTATTTTTTCTAAATTATGTCGGTCAGTGATTAAGTAATTTTATTCTAAAACTATAAAATTATTACCGTTCCTCACCGACCGGAAAGCCACTAGCTTATTATTTAACTAGCTTTTACCTATGACTTTCCCTTAATGGGCTTTGCCGTAGTCTTTTAATGTAAATTGAATTAGTTTTACCGTTGTCTTCTTTCATTTCATATGACGTGAAAAACATTACAAGATTTCAAGCAACTACAAGTTTGTTTGTTTTCAGTTTTGTAATAGCAGAAACAAGTAATCGATCTCAATATTAAATATGTGTATCTTGTGGAATCAAAGAAATTTGGGTGTCCTAATCCTTATATTAGCTTTCACTGATTTATTAAGTCATGCTGTATTTGAAGCTTTTTTATTTATATGTGCTGGAGTTCTTATTTACATAATAAATGACATGCAATATATTCGATTATATATTCCAATAACTTATTTATGTATAAATATTTCTAATATGTAAAGTTTTATATGGGATTCCTTTTGCATTTTATTCAAAAGATTTAATTTAAAAATCGAAATTAATTTAAAAAATAAAATTATCAAAATAAATGGACGAAATCTCTATTGATACGAAAAGGGTCACAGAGTGGCAATCAGTAACAATATAAGTCAAAATAATGTCAGTGTAACATTTTCTTGCAATTTGTCACACATCATTTGATCTGATCTCAATTATGACCTACTTCATCTTATCGAAAAGTAAAAAAACCGCTATCACTAATTCTCGCCGTCAAGTTCAAATGTCGAAGCAATAAGGTTTAATTTTGAACTAAAAAAAATAATAACGGTAACAATATTGCATATTTTTGTACGTCGCCGTTTAAGGGTTAACCGTGTCAAAAGCGTCAAGGGCGGCTAAAATAGGAAAAGGGGGCAAGTTCAAATACAGAATGACAAACCTTTTACACCCCATCCGTCTCGGTAAATAAAAGAAATTAAATAACGTCAACAAAGAAAGGTTTACAAATTTTTATGATCAAATCTGAAACTTTATTATTTAATAAACTTTGGAAATGTTCCTTTAAAGGGGAAGTTTAAAAAGCGATATTCATTAGTGACGATAAAAAAGTAATGTCCCATTGTAATCGATCGATGAATTTTTAAGATGATTTTGCGATTTTTTTATCGATGTATCGATTTTACGACGCACTTTTGCGTTGATGCGATTTCGTGAGAAAATACACCAGGTGTCAGTTTAGTCATATATTAATGAGATGACTCATAAAAATATTTGGTAACAAAGACTGTGCGGTGTAAATACGCATCGATATGACGAGTTGAAATATGCGTGATCTTTTCGACTATTCACAGAATGCCAGAGAAGACTAAGAAAGAAAGAAAAGAAAAATAAAAATATTTTTATTAATCTTTGGAACATATTCGAACACATTAAATTGGACTATAATTATTAATGCTAAGTGATTTATATTTTGTGCATAGCAGATCACAAGGCAATCTTGGATTCCGTTCAGCATTTTGCTGAATAAACACTGATGTGTGCACCCAGTGCTAGTTTTCAGCGGAAACCATAATCATTGTTTTGACTGGCCTCATAGCTCAGTTGTTAGTAACCCTGCCTTCTGCGCTGTAGGTCGTGGGTTCGATTCCCACCCAGGACAAACATTTATGTGATATTTGTAACATTGATGTTTGTTCTGTGTCTGGGTGTTAATATGTATTATATGTATGTATTTACAAAAGAAAAAGTATATAAGTATTATATCAGTTTTCTGGTTCCCATGATACAAGCTATGCTTAGCTTACTTTGGGGCTACATGGCACTGCGTGAAATAGCCCCAAAATAAATTATTATTATTATGTTACATCTAAATGTCTGATATATTTAGTTTTATTTATATTTATTTACATGTTTATTTTGCTGTTTTTTAGTCCTTTTTACTAGATAATATTTTACATGACATAATTACTTTTTTGCTTAATAGAAAAAATTGGGGTCCCTTACCAACTATGACCATGTTTTATTTGTAACGCTAACTTAACATCTATTTGAAGCATCCATGCATATGATATAACCCGCAGCTCATCTAAAACAATTTAACTGTCGTTTAACAGAATAATAACAGTCTATTTAGTAAATCCGACATTATAACTGCACATTAAGTATTAAGTTTATCATGACCCGATTTGTTTTTTAACTAATTTATTGTGTTCAGGCACGAAATATCACGCCCATGTTGGGTTGCAACACGGATTCATTTGTTCTGGATATACCATTATCAATTTATTTGTTTTTATAGTAAAACTTTTATGATTTAAATAAAAATGATAATTATTTAATCATTTGTGACTAAACTCAAAATCCTTTTACAGATAAAGTTCGTAACATATGTATTGGTATAAAAAAAAATGTTAACAAAAATAATATAAAAATGTAGTAAAAAATTAAAGAAAAAAAAGATGCTACCCAAATATCTAGTATTCGACCACATAGAGGTAGTTATTGCCTCTTCATTTTAGTTTATATCATTGTAAAACAACGAAGGTCATCCTCCATGGAGTTCCGCCTAGGGCTACAGATGAGCTTTTAACTACGGGTATAACATGTAAATTAATTAATAACTGAATAGAAATTGTGTTTAACTGTAAGTTATCGTGTTATAGAGGGTAATAAGTACCTTTTACTGTCATAGATAAACAAGATAAAATCTAATCTATTATTAGCCTCTTTGGTCTTCCCTCTTCTGTGGTTACTACGTAATTTTTTTGAGGAACATAGTCGCGAAGTTTGATGAAAGAGGACGCTGAAGGTTTTATATGGAAAAGAAAATATTAACCGGGAGTCCTAAAAGTCCCTTCTGAAACTAACTCTGTGTATAAATAAGCTCGTCTTCTCACCAGACGCATAGAGGTGCTATGGTAAATATTTGTGAGAGCGTATATCTACTCATGGTATACAGCGAATTGTGAAATATATCAGAAGAAGATAGTTCATGTTTTTCCTTTCCGTGTTTTCTTATTACCAGAGTAAAAAATCCAGTAATAAAAAATCCTATGGTACCTCTTTTCCAATTTTGATGTGAATCCCGAAATTTTATACAAAATGCTGCAAACATTAAAAATAAAACTGACTAGCAAAGAATACATAATACAAATATTGTTTATTTAAGAACTGATGAGACGAAAAATTAAAGTAATAAACACTCGAAAGAAAAAAAACGACTCTTTCCAAAAAAAAAAACGGTCTGTTTGACACTAACTTTTTCAATCAGTAAATTAATATATTTTCACAATGTGGGCTTCACTATAGTAGGAACGTAGATCTGATAAGTGGTAAGCTCAAAGTTGACCTCCTTTTCCCATAAAAAAATCGTGGACAATTCACACAGCGCCATCTAGCCCCCAACTAAGCATAGCTTGTACTATGGGAACCAGACAACTGATAGAATACTTTTTTGATACATACATATAATTCAGCAAATGGTTTCTTCCAGTAATTGTTGTTATAGTTAATAAGAAATCTAACAGTGGAAGCATTAATCTATTTGGAATTTCGTTATGTATCTGTGCCGGATACCAAAATCTCTGAGGAGACAACACGGAATGGACATAACTTTCACAAAATCCCAGACCCGTTTTTGTCACTTGTTATAAAACAGTGGTGTAAAATGAAACATATTAAGCAAATATAAGCGGAAATACGCGATAATACCCGTAACTACTCAGACTTTATGGTTTAATTTCCTTGAAAGCTCAGTTACTTGCGCATACGTGATAGCTTTTATGGGGTTATACACCATAAACGTAATTCAATTCGTGTGTCTAATATGTTAAGTTACGATTAAATTATGGTTGTTTCGGAATAAATGTTTCTGCTAATGTGATGAGGTGGAAAGTTAAAATGAATTGTATGTCCGCGGAGGTAGCGCCGCGCCGTACCCATTTTTTGCGCAAAGCAGTGCACTAGCATTTTGAAGTGACGTTGTAATTGCAGGCAAATATTTATAGCAGAGTTACAACTTCAAGTCTCAGAGTGAAGTTCATTGTGAGTTCCCTTATTAAAGTTAGGGGGTCGTTAAGTCCTCCTTTAGGGGTTTCTTGCTTTTCTTTTCATTTCATTTCATTTATTTATTCCTTTTTGATACATTTATAGTACACTCGGAAACGTCACTAACAATATCACAATTTATATACATATAGATTTAAGCAATTTTCTTCCATCACATAACTACACTAAATTCGTCAGCAAGTGCTTCGTCAATATTATAATAAGACTTAAACAGTAATAATTTTCTGACCTTAAGACTAAATTCCCTAAAATTAAGATTTGTAATGTCACTAGGCAATTTATTATATAGTTTGATGCTTATGCATAAAAAACTTTTACCTACTTTGGTAAGTCTGTGTTTTGGGAGAACAAGTTTGGATTTATTTCTCGTATTGTAATTATGTATATCACTATTAGCTTTAAGATTATTAATATTTAATTTCGCATACAAGAGGTTTTGATATATATATTCTCCAGTGAATGTCATTATACCTAATTCCCTGAACCTTTGCCTACAAGACTCCATTTGACTAATTTTCAAAATAAACCGGACTGCCCGCTTCTGCAGTATAAACACCCTTTTGGATTGCGCTGCATTTCCCCACGCCAGTATACCGTATGTCATCAGTGAATGAAAGTAGGCATGGTATACTGCTTTGGATGTTTGTATGTCACTCAACTGTCTTATTGTTTTTACTGCATAAGCGGCTGATCCGAGTTTCTTAACAAGCGATTCTATATGATTGTTCCAACTAAGCTTATTATCTATCTTAATGCCTAAAAATTTAACATCATTAGTTTTGGTAATTGAATGTCTCTCAACAGTGGTCATAAGTGGATCAACATCACTATTGTTCCCTAAAAAGAATCTGACAATGTTAGTCTTCTGTACATTAAGAAGCAAATTGTTGGCTTCAAACCATTTGATAATATTAGTCACCAGATAATCAATTTTAATAATAACATTGTCTTTCATTTTGTCGCTTACAATAATAGTGGTATCGTCAGCAAATAAAACAATATCCTTTTCTTGTTCCACACATGCCACTAGATCGTTAATATAAATTATGAACAACAAAGGGCCTAAAATTGATCCTTGTGGCACACCCATTATAATATCATTTGAGGTTGATCTTGACCCATTACATTCAGTTATCTGTTTCCTGTTTTTAAGATAAGACATTATTATTAAAAGTTCGTTGTTTCGTATACCATAATGTTTAAGCTTTGCTATGAGGATTTTGTGGCAAACACAGTCGAATGCCTTAGACAGATCACAAAATAAGCCATAGGTACTCTTGGAGGAGTCTAAATCCCACAATATCTTCTCCAAAAGGCTTGTTATAGCAAGAGAAGTATTTTTCTTTCTTTGGAAGCCGAACTGCCTACTATTAATAATTTCGTTACATTCTACATATTTGTACAGGAGTTTTTTGTTTTGTTTTTCCCATGGAGGTCGGATAGGGTTTGAACAGGCATCAAACTTAGCGATAAGTACGCGTGACCTTATGCTCTGAATATTATTGATGTTTCCAAGCCATTTCTTTCGGAATTCTATTTCATAAAGTTTTTGACTTTGACTTATTACTTTTTAGCACCTCTAAGTCGACTTACTGTATTGTGTCACTAAATTACATCATAAAATGAAAGTCTCAGCTAAATATTATATTCAATAATAACTGATAGACAATATAAATTTAACAGACCAACACATATTCCAAACCGAAACATAATATATTTGCAAATCTCAGCTAGAATTAAAATGCGCATCTCACTCCGTCAAATGCGGACATTATGTGGAAATGGCCGCGAATCCTCTTATCTTAATCCTGCCACGGAAATGATGTGGGGCCACGAAATCTAAGAACTATATAAAAACAACGAATTGATGCCCGCGGTTTCGCCCGAGTGGTATCAAGATCACAAGTTCTTCACTACTCCTGCTATTTTAAGTCATTATCAACCTACGATCATAATTTCAGCCGAATTGTTTCGGTAGTTATGTCGGGAAGGAGTAACAAAAAACAGTCGTTCGAATTTATAATATCAGAGGGATTTATAAAGAACTTTCTTAATGATAATGTTTAATTGATCCTGAAGGGATACAAAACCGACACTTGAAAGGTATTTAGTATGAATTTAGTAAGAATGGCACAGCTCAAAGAATTCTATACTACAACTAATTTTAACGCGCTTTGACTGCGCCTCAACCGCGCCTTGACTTTGCAGTGCGCTATGGATCTTGCAAAACGCTTAAAAATACACAAATAACAAGCGCTAGGATTACCTATAATGCAAGTGTCATATAAACATACATATGCACAATACAAACATGTAAGACATAAGTTTTTTTTAAGCTCAGCAATTAAATGCTCGCCCTAGTCTGGGATCAAGCCCGGTACCCCTATAGGTTAACTATCCACTCAGCCATAGAACCACAAAGCTGTGCATCTTCTTGTGTGCACGCTATCTGCGACACAGTAATGCGCTATTCAATTATTTTGATTTTCTTTGCACACACGAAGCGCAACAGATGATAATTAATGCATTTCTTATGGAATGCTCTCGTTTTATGGCCACAAGCAAAGTCTTCTACATTATAAATACGTGCTTTTAATGTGTGAGCAAATTAATGAAGGCGCAAAGTTAACAAAGTTGTCTAATGCAGACTATGTTTAATGAAATGGAAAAATAATGTATGCAAAGCTTAACCAGTAAGCAGTGGCTACCTCAGTGGCTAAGTGGTCTGAACTGTAGACTGAAAAAGTGTCTTAGTAAATCTCTGGTTCAATTCTGGCACCGGATAAAACTGAAGATTTTTATATGTATTATACTGAACACTGAATATTCCTAAAAAAATCTTGGATCTCGGCTACCTACTACTACTATTTGAGTCACTGGTTCTTTCGAATCAGTGTGGTGCAAGGTTTTAAGTGCGTCTCAAATAGGCTCCTTTTGTGCACTTCACACATGTCTTTGAAGTATTAATTCTAAGACATGTCGGTTTTCTCATGATGTTTCCCTTCACCGTTTTGAGGAGTGGTATTGCGCCCATAAATAACCCATAAATATTTCACGAGAAAAATTCATTGGTACATAAGTATTTGAACCAGCCACCTCAGGATTGAAACAAGGGTCAAGCCACTGGGCTACCACGCTGTACATCGGATCTTGGATGACAGTGATACATAGAATCCGCTTAGCATATTTAACAACATTATTTTCTTGAGACTTTAGTTGTGTTAAAAAAGTGACACCCGATTAAATATTTAATTGCATTTTGTAATAATAAACCAAATAAAGGGTGCCCATAAAACACTGAAATATGGCTTCTGTTATTTTATGATGCAACAAAATTATCGAATAAAATTAAGATTTTATGTTAAATTTTCATTTTACTGTCTCAACACCGTAGGGACTTTTGGATTTTACGACAAATTTTGTTTTGCGTTTGCCGAATGAACTTTGTAAAGTTGTCTCTTGAAATTTTAACAGTAAAGGATGAAAATATAACTTTGTAAATGTGCCTATCCTATGAATCCAATTTAAAATCCATAAAATAGAAGGCTCGTTTCTAGAAGGTAGATTACTTTAGTTTTTATTACTTCCGATTGGCTGGTAGATAATAAAAAAGAGGATGGCAGATTTTTGTATTTGAAAGCTGATAGTAACAAACATATTTAATTTTTATGGCATTTATTTCTGTCTATTTAGATAAATATATAATTTCACGGGTTAAGTTTTTGACCGCTTTCTATTTAAGTAATATTCTGATTAACATAAAGGGTGATTGCTGATTCAGAAACAGTGAACAAGGTTCCTTGCAAATTCCTTAAATGGAATAAAACCGATAGGATGAAATCTTTCATACATTTGACTTAGCAAACAAACGTCAGTAATCAGGACAGGGCCTATCAAAGGGGAGTTGGCACTCATCAACTAAGGGATAAGGGACAACGGCCGCGGATGTCCCTTGGACAAAAACTCCGTCTTAAAGTTTTAAGTAGCAGTAGAACTTGTGCTAAGTTCGCCCGGAGAAGTACTGCCACCACACCTGGTAATCTGCCGCCAAGCAGTGATGCACTCGCTGTTACGGTGGAAGGGTGAAATTGGCCGGTGAAATTGCAGGCACATTAGACGTAACATCCCCATCTCGGAGTGATGGATGGCAACGCAATGCGACTTGAGTCATCTCTTACTTTGGTGTGGAGGACTTGAGTCGTATTGCTGTTATCTATTGGCGGCGATTACTACGTCAGCCCGTCAGCTCATTCCGTCACTTAAATTACATTAAAAAAACCCTTTTTATGTATTGTATTATGGTTTCCGCTGAAAACCAGCGCTGGGTGCACACACCAGTGTGTGTCCAGCACAATGCTGAGTTAAAGCCATATTTGCCTTGAGCCCTGCTGCGTACAAAAATTTAAATCAAGTAGCTTTAAATTCAATTTATTCTGTAGTAGTTCGTAAGGTTAATAAAAATACTTTCTTTCTTTCTTTCTTTCTTTTTAACAGTTTATCACAGACTTATGCTCTTCGCCCAAGTGACAGTAGACATAATGATTGAAAAATAAGTGTACGCTTATTAACATGAGCGTAATGAAAAATGCATTGGATGAGTAAACAAATGCACTGCAGTACCGTTGACCGCGCAACTGTAGCGGCAAAAAACGCAGTCTGCGGTGTATGACTCACCATGGCTACCAGCCACAAATGAAGTATATTAGATATTTTAAAATAAAATAAAATAAAAAAATATTAAATATTAGGTTCTTTATTTTTATAACACGTATTTAATTTATAAGAACGGTGAAAGAATTGACTCACAGCTCAGTTGGTAGATACCCTGTCTTCTGCTCTTTCGTGGGTCGTGGGTTCGATTCCAACCCAAACAAATATTTATGCGATGAACATAGATATTCGTTCTTTATTCTTTACTGTACGCAGAAAACATAATACAAAGAATTCATATATAATATATGTACAAAGGCGAGCTTAACCCTAAAAAGAGTTCTCTTCTAGCAAACCTATTCGTTCCGTGTCTGAATGTTGATATATGATATGATATTTGCGAAACAAGTATTATATCAGTTATCTGGTTCCCATGATACAAGGTATGCTTAGCTTACTTTGGGTCTAGATGGCGCTGAGTGAAACGTCCAACAATATTAAAAAAAAAAACATATGAGGATACTGCCTTGACGTAGTAGAACCGAAAAATCAAAGACATAATTGTATCAGGTTTATGGACTCTTTGAAGCACTAACTTAAGTGACTGGACACGATAATACTTATAGCCTATTTGCTAATGTAGTAGAACTTACATGCTTTTTAAGCTATTGCATAGCTTCTATCGCGGGCCTTGAGTGTGGAGACCGAATCCAGAAATTCCGTAACGAAAAAAACCTAACACCCCCCACTCCGACCGGCACAGCGGTGATACTTTTTAGTTTTTCCATCTATCGATAAATACCAGAACTTTTAATGACTTTTTGAAATATCACGCGCAATAGCTTTACCGCGGCAGTCTCCGAGTGCCACACGTCTTTTTTTAATCTAGAATATACTGCTACACGATGTTTTTCTTCACTGATTTAAGAGTTTTAAGAATCCTTAGATTTCCATTCATCATCTACATCTTCGGATTGAAAGTGAAGTGTCGTACCAATAAACTACCTCGGTGTCAGCTTCTTAAAACTACCTACCAATATATGAGGTAATTTCTATACTTTTAACCATTATGTCCAAATGTAAAAACTACAATAATACCTTAAAAAAATATTAGCAATACTAATAAACAAAAACCTAATTCAAATACGACTTGAAATACAAAATGCAAACACTTTTGCTACAACAGTTCAAGTCATTTGCTCCTGCAACGTCAGAACTCACGAACTTAAACAATATTTCCCGAGTTGAAATAACAAATTAATAGTTTGAATTCACCTGAGCGTTCCAGGTGTTATTGCAGCCGTCTGAAGGTGATGGAAATGGTAGCTCTCTTAAGAATTGTTAGTAAGTGTAAGTTCAGAAATAAATTATATTGAAATTTCTAAAATTCTAGTCTTTGGTGAAATGAATTTGGGACATTCTCCCAAAAAAAAACCAGCAAAGAAATACGTCCTGGGTCATCCACTAGTTAGATATGGAAAACTGCGTCACACTGTATTGATTGAAAGGCTGTTCTTGCATCTCGGTTGCGAAGTCATCGATTGGATAACGAATTATGCATCACAACGACGAAAGCCTTTATGGATACACTCACTGAGAATGTGATATAGCTCGTTAATACTAATAAATTTCCTTTCGTAGATTGAATCCAAAATAGAGACATAAAGACAAGACCTCTCCCATTAGACAGACAAAGACAAAGGTGTTAATATCAGCCGAGAAACGCGAATAAACTTCAATTAGATGGAGCCACTATTGCACTTAGTGCAAATAGTGCTGCTAAAAAAAGGACTGGTATCACGAAAGTCTTGTTAAAAATATTTAGAATCACATTATCTAATATTTTCTTTGTGTAATATTTTCCTATAACAAAAGCTTTAAAATTCAGCTCTCACTTATGTTTGGGAAAACATGACTGAAATGAAATGAAACTGAAATTTAATTTATTCTCGACAAAACATTACTAATTATACATACAAAACATAACAAATACATCTTATATTATTAGCAATTTTTTTTATAATTAATGTTTTACCTATAACTCTGTGAAGGTCAAGGAAAAGGTGCAATGTCGCTTTTTTTCTATCATTCCACCGGCAACTATAAGTTCTGACACTAATACTACTGCTAAAACAGTGTGGATACAATTCTGAGTCAAAGTCTGCCTGTGTCCGTTCTGAAAACACTGTAATGAATTCAATTATTTTTCATTATTAGTTCAACATTTTTATCATTACCGCGTAATCGGATTTCAAAAATGCAATGTATTTTAGTCATGTTTTCATTTCGCATAAGTCTTGGTCTTGAATGAAATAACAAGACTGACGTGTCCCATCACTAGAGAGACTCGCAGACGCCCCGGGACGTAATTGTTTATGTTTATTGGGTGCTTATTGTTTGGCTTTCCGTAAACAAGTTTGTTTCTTCACTTTGCACTGTATAATTTGCCATAAACAAAGTAATAAGATGTATAATACTGGTAACTGTTATTTTATATCGCAATAAAAATCAATTTGCAATTATTTTAGATGTTATTGTGTTACATAACGTTTTAATTAATTACTGATTATTTTTAATCAGTTAAGACTGTATCAAATCACGTTATATGATGGCTAAGACTATAATAACTCGGTGCTAGCATGCATAGATTTGAACCAGCGATCTCTAGATCGTATTACTGGATCTCCATGCTCTCTCAAGCCATCCTGCCGAAATGCGTACAAAATTGTGACTTCTATTTATTTAGTTATTAACAGTGTCACCATTTTAATGATTCAATCATTATGTTATAAATGGTTGGATCAGTTATAAATACTTTTTTGATTGTATTCAAAGTGAACTGTACAATTTTATTCATTATTCTCGATTCCGAGAAATTGCCTCACAAATTGATTTTCCGTAAACCACACAAGTGGCACCGGATTACGAAAACAATGGATTGCAAATTTGAGCTTTAAAGTATTTAGAAATAAAAGCCTTAATTGTAGCGATATTATATTTCAGAGTGTGTTGAAGGCTGTACTGTAAGGTAAGCGATCGGTATGACGAATACGTCCACCCAGACGTTATTATTTTCAAATTAAGGTCGACTTGTCCGTCCGTAATAAATTGGTAAAAACCAAGTAATAACTGTTTTTGAAAGATAATACATATTATTATGTATATTATGTTAGTTAATCTTAATATATTATATAGTTCTTCTGTACGTGTCAGAGAGCCACTACGCTCTACATACTTACATAAAATACACTATTTAATTATATCTATGTAGTACTAGCTGTTGCCCGCGACTTCGTCCGCGTGGAATTCGGTTTTATCACGCACCCCTATTTTACCCCTCGGAAAAGTAGATTAAGTTACTCCTTGTTACATCGGCTATCTGCCAGTGAAAATCTCATCAAAAGCGGTCCAGCCATTTCAGAGATTAGCCGGAACAATAAGACAGACAGACAACAAATTTAAAAAATGTTGTTTTCTTATATGTACCGTGTATACATCCATCCATATGCACTTAGTAAAAAGCGGTTATTTTAATATTACAAACAGACACTCCAATTTTATTTATTTGTATAGATGTATAGATTATTTGTATAGATTGCCTTAAATTATAAGCAGAAAATGACAGTTCACAATGCATGTACTATATGTACTATCCGGCATTAGACAAATTATGTTAATAAGTTACGAATTAATAGCGTAGGTAATATTAGAAATCATCTGTGTAACGAAATAATTACCACCCTTTATTGAAATGGTGTAATGGAAGCTAGTATCGATGGTAAAGGGCATTGTACACAATTGATTGATGTTGATGACTATCAAAAACTATCGGACGCGAGCCAAGTTTTGCTTTTTACCTTTTTGGAGTTCCGCATCAGTAAAAACGATCGTTAATCATGCCCTGGAAGTTAACCATTGTTGATGATTCATTTGTTTTATGCCATAACTGGCTGAAATATTATGAAAAAGGTATTAATAAAAATTTTATATAATAATAGTTAATATTTTAAGAATGGGAGAAAAAGTAACATTAGGTTACCATATTTTGAGGAACTTTATCATATCAAGCAGCACCGTATTTCCTTTATTATTGGTAAAGACAAAACGTTTAAAAGTCTTCGTTAGCCATTTTATTTAATTTATTTATCAATAAATTTATTTTTGGTATAATAAAATATCTTGGAAAAAGTGTTAACGCAATACATATATTTTCAAAAATGAAAGCAAATAAATCTTAAAATAATAATCAATAGTTAGACTATGAACAATGAACATAAACAAAAATAAACATAAAAAACATAAACAAAGGCAAAAAAAATATTAGTGACAGCAAAGCCAACGATCGTCTACTATCAGTACCGTTTACCTGACATTAATTTTATTTACATTCAGAGGGATGTGCCCATTAAAAAAACATACGGAACCCTATCCTCAATCGTGAATAATCCCCTTTGTGTTTTTTTTTTCACAAATCGCTATACACCGCCGAGACGGCGTTCGAACCTAAACCTTTGTTCCGAGGACACCTGCACCATCGAGCTTTGGGTGCTCTTTACAAACACCCAGACATTACAACAGCCTATTCGCCATAAAAATGAAACGAGATTCTCGACTCTATTGAAGAGAGCTTAAGACTGATTTTGAAAAATTAAAAATACACGAAGTATCATCATGTGGTTACGCAAATTTTTATACAAAACAATTAGGAGGTCAAGATGAGTTGTTATGAGTCATCAGGCACGTAATATTGTGAGAGGAAATTTTAGAGTTTTTTTTTTAATGTAAATATCCCTATTTTAAATAAAAAATAATAATTTTATATTAGAGTTACTAACTATAATATTAATATTTTGCTCTTAAGTAGTTGGTATATGAAGGATCATGGGATTTCGTAATTAAATAAAGCATAAGTAATTTTAAATTAATTATTTCTTCCTTAGATATTATAAAGATTTTGACCAATAAATGATTGATCCTGTGATGTTTTTTGTGAAAGAGTTCGTGTACCACAGATGAGAAAAATCTCAACGACTACAAATTACGCTCTACATAATATATCGCAATAAAAAGATTCTGAAATTTATTTATGTTGGTAAGCAAATCAATTTAAAAAACCGATATGGTCAAAATATTAGACTTTCCCATAATTTATTCCCCAAAACGAATAAAACCATAATATGCGGCTATCTGTTCTTTGGGTCTCACAAAAAACCAAAACATTATTGACCCTGAGAAGAGGTACAATTTCAGCACAAAACAGGTTTGCCAAAAAAGGAGATGCGAGAAAAGTCACAAGTTTAGGTGTATTCCACGTCGCACTTACACTTAAAGTACCTTTAAGCATTTAACCAGCAAGACAAACCTGAATTACAATGTTTGACCTAAAATATATATGCTAAAAGGTATTTGTTATTTATTGTACATAAATAAATTATCTTATATAAGACATGTACGAAAGCAAGCCCTCACCTTTAAAAGAGTTTTCTTCCAGCGAACCTTTGAGACCTTTGAGACTAGAAAACGGTTGTACCTAAATTTGGGTATGATGTGTACACTTACTAGTCTGGAAGTATTTTGTAATTATACTTCAAACATATTTTTTCAATTCAAAAACGTTATGGTATTTTATATAAACTGCTTTAGAAACGCTAATAACTGCTTTAACCTTTTTTTACGCTTTTCAGGTATCCCTTGCCCCTTAAGTGCGTCTCAGGAAGTTTGCCCACAAAACAGTCAAATCGGCTTTTTTTTTAAATCAAGGATGACCGAATGCACTTTGGATTGGATTGTCGATCTCAAAAGTCTTTGAGATCGAGAACTTAAACTATCTATACGGTTATAACCCTTCGATAAATGAGAAAAAATACTTGCATCATTGGCAACAGAAGTTGAGTCACAGTAATGGGATTCAATCGGAACACACCAAATCATCCATTCGCTGAGAATGTGAGGTGCTTCCGGTCTGTCTGCGCTGCGATTGACTTTTTGCATCGTGTTCTCCGTCTGGCTTTTCTTATTGTGCTCCTATAATATTTTTATTTTGTTCTCGTAAAAGAGTGAAATAACCGCCAAATAAGTCATTAAGTTCTATGTGATGGAGTTTAGTTGCTCATTTCTGTAGGTACAGTGCTTTGTAAATACTCTTTCACTATTTAAAATTCTCTATCTATTTTTGAATAAATTTTTGAATATCAGCTCAAGTAAAGCTGGGCAGGACACGTCATTCGTATGCAAAAAACTGTCGGTGAATATCAACACGAATGGGTCCCAATAAACAGATTGCAAATTTTCAATACAAGAAATCATAGAGGGAAGAGAGGCCTTTGCAGCCTTAGAATAATAATAAGAAATATATAATAATAAATATTCTATATCACATACATTTCATGATAAATCTGTATTCCTCATAGGTGACTGGATTCGCAATTTATTATAGTATTCAAGCAGTTCGATATTCTAGGGCAATAGATTTGAATTTTGACGCCTTGAGCTAGATAGCTGATTTCCATTATGTATATTTCAGTAGGTCAGTAGTAGGCACGGTTCCGACCTATATTAGTATATTTCCGATGTCAAGATGTTTATGAAAAATCAATGGCGTGCTATCAAAGGCCAAGCCATATACAGAATAACTTAAACCTACGAGCATGCATGAAGAATGTTATGAGAGTGAACTGTGAAGTTAATGAGGATGTCAAGATCGTAGCAGGTGGAAACGCGTGATCTCTGCCTACCCCTCCGGGAAGTAGGCGTGATTTAATAATAATAGGAAATACTTCGTTTGCTTGAAGGAAAAATAAAACAATAACCATAAAATCCAAAGAAAATCTGATTGCCTGCATAAGGAGATGAATACTGATGTTTATTGAAATATACTTAACCATCCCAAATTTTTCTTATTAAGATAGTTCTCAACTTCTCTTTTACCATTCTTTACATACTTCATTTAAAAAAAAATGGATTTATTACATATTTTTCTATTATTGTTATCCCTAAAACGATCACATAATTTATCTGTGTTGACAATTACCTAGGATTTTAATTTGCATATACAAAATATTCCTGTAACCCTTCTGTCAATTGATTTGAATTAAATGTCAATTGACTTAACTGTCAGCCCTTTGTGTGGTTACTTATGAAATTGACCATTTTAGACATTCAAATGATTTAGAAAACGTTTATATTTGGTTAAGGATTGTGTGAACATTCGCACTTGTAGTTTCTCGTAGTTTGCGTAGGGATTATTGGTTTTGATGAATTGATAAATTATTGTGATGAAAGTGAAAATGTACGGTACCTAAAATAAGAAGTTTATCTGTTTGTGTTTATTTTTGACAACTGTGGAAGTAATTTAAAATCTTCAACTCTCATTACGTTTGCTACCGATCCTTCCCAAGTATTGTGAAGCATAACTTTTATTTGCCTCGGAGTCATAACCCTATAAGGATTAGCATATTTTGATTTTATAGTCATATGAGCAGAAAGTATTTCTGTTTGACTAAAGAAAAGAGAGATGCATACATTACAAAATAAATTCATTCTGCATCCAAAATCTCAGCTGAAAATTCAAGCTCCACCTTTGCGAAAAATCTCAAGACACAAGAAATCCTGCCGCTTGCATTTTCGTATAAATTCTCCATTTAGCTTCTCATTGAGCTTCTGATCAAGTCTGATTGCTGCAACATTCGCAAATTTGCATACTTCCCTCAAAATCCTGCTTGCAATTTAAATAATTTGCAACTGACAAATGTTTTCAAATTAGAATAATGCAATTTTTTATCCGTGAACACACATCTAATTGACCGTGTGAGAGATTTTTGCAGTTTGAAACTATGGAGTTTCGCAAGGTGTAACTTTTGGACACATTATGTAAATTGTTTATTATTGACGTATTCAAATTGTGGATTATCATAGGAAGTCTACAAGTGTGCGAATTTTGTTTGTATTGTATTCCCAGAGATACAGGTTTTGACGAAATATTTAAATTAGGTACAGGTCCATTTATTTAGTAACGGATATTTTCTTAAAATCCCTACTAATATGAATATTATTAAAGTATTTATTTATATTTTTGTGTATACAGTGTTGATGATAATTCACGTGAAGGATTCTAGAGATTATTGCTATTTTAATCAACTTTACAAACATTACTGCATTAATGAAATTGATGCAACTCATTTATTTTTATATCAGCAACATTTTCTCTTTACATTCAAAAGGCGTATACATTAAATTAAACTTTTCAGCAACGTTTATTTTCAGATAGTTTTTCATTCGACACAATAGTCTGCGCAGTAATTACGGTGGCTTCATAGACGTTATTAATCATTGGCCGACAGGGGTGGGCTAAAGCAAGGATGAGATTTGTAGACATTATTAAACGTCTTCTTTTACAAATATTGCGTCAGTTTCTCGTTATTATTGGACATAAAATTAGATAATTTATATAAAGTACAAACAAAAGTCGTTGGTAATAATCGTTGAGTAGTGCCAACGAAATGAAAATATACTTTAAGAAATAAGAATTAGGATTACTAAGACGTGAAGCATAGTGTAATGAGTGTGACCGTTATATATGAGAAAAAATACATCCCATAATAGGTTTTAGTTCTAGATTGAATGTCCCATGTGCCTGTAAATTACCAACAGATGTACTTTTTACGTGACAGGATATATCTGGGAACCTAATGGTAAGAATTGTTTTAGCATACAATTTCAATGGAATAAATATGATAAAATTCTAAAATGAATCATCTTACGTTGTGATCTTGACATGGTTTATTGCATAAATAAATAAATTCACATGCAAGAGACATGTTCCTAGCTGTTGCGGAAAAACGTGACTAATGTCGAGAAATCTTCAGTTATACTGTTTTGTGTGTTTGTAACCACAGTATGAATGGTTCCTTGCAATAGTTATTTAGTTTTATGTTTAGGATTTATTTCTTCATCATCTCAGCCTGTACGCTCCAAAAAGAACATGTCTTCTTATAGTTATGTCAAATATCATGATCCTGCGATGTCCTTATCCATTGCTTTCGGCCATACTGTGTTATTGTTTTGGTATGTCTTCTCTTATATTTCAGTTATAGATGTATAGCACGAAGGGTAGGCTAATACGTAGACTGGTAAATATTTTATTAACTTCTACTAGTCTCTGTTTCCTAACAGTAGGTGGTTTTCGAATGCTTGGTACTATTCTATATTATAAATTTATATACATTTTTTAAATTTTGAGACCGTCACATGGTTTTTCTTTTAATTTTTTGCATCAGATTTTATTAACATAAGAAAATAGAAATGTACTTACTTACTTACTTACTGGTGTGGCGCAGCGACCCAAAGTGGATCTTGGCCTCCGACACCAGAGTCCGCCAGGTTTCCCGGTCCATCGCCGCGTTCATCCAGTCGAAAAAAAAAAAAAAAAAAAAAAAAAAAATTAAAAAAATAATAATAAATTAAATAGAAATGTGGAAAGAATTAAATCTTTATACGAGTATATCTCAGTCAGTCAATCTTTTGAGCTGTTTAGGCTACAATAGAATGTGTGTACAGTGAAGTACTCCCATAGAAACACACAAACATACATATGATATACATACCCGAAAAACGTAACCATCCAAAACACTGTCATAATAACAATTTCAGTCTTAGACTAGACTCATTAAAATGTATAAAATACCTAAGCAGGAGGGTACTAAAATAACTTTTATAATAATTAAAGTAATGTGTCTGATTATCAATAATGGGGTAATTTTGTCCATGTCATAATATTTCAACATCAATCTACTGAATTAACAATTCATTACAATAAAAAAGGTAATTTTGGGAAACAATCAACCCTACTGAAACCGAAATATAATGCACACCTCGGTACAATGGCGTGCATCAGTGTTGGCGCGAATTAATAGCGGCGAGTAAAGCCGTGCTTAATGAATATTGCGCAAATGCAGGCTGACTGATGCGATGCGATGCGCTGTTAGTTATATTGACTTCAGTTCTGAACGTACTGGCGCCAAGATAAATTGAACAATACATTTTTTTTTCTAACACCTGTACATAGAGTACGATCGAATGTGATTTGGGAAAGGTTTTGCTTAGTTATAAAATCCAATACATACCTATAAATGTAATTAAAAATACATTAATTTCAAATGTTTACCTCCTGTAGCGTATGTGGTTTTAATGCTCAGTTACATTATAGAGAGTGATTTAAGATAGGTTTTGCCTAGTTGTATAATACCTAATAAATAAAAGTTCAATTAGAATAGACGAACTAAATTTGAAATCTTTATTTTCTAAATATTTAATCTGGATAAACACTAATCTAATTATTCCGTCTTCAATATGTATTAATGCAATTTTTTTAAATATTTTATCCAAAGTATAACAATGCTGGGCTGTCAGCTGCAAAGTATGCGTTTGTTTACTAGCCAAGTCATAATGATCGGAATAAACTATATACAGTGTTGAATATTTTGGTTTAAAATCTTTCATTACTTGAGCTCTCTACGTTACTACCACTGTGACGCCAAAATCTTTAACTAAACAGCAAAGGAATAGCATATAATATCAAACATTACTACTAGATCAAAAGTGCCAACATAAAACACTTTTCAAAGTGTTTTAATTTCAATGAAAAAGTCAATCTTGAGTAGTTCAAAGAAACTAATATATTTTCTTGGCAACTGTACCCAGACCATTGTTTAGTGCGCCCGCTATTGTTTGTGGCATTTACATGTTAGTACTAACGTCTGCGACTTCTAGAGAAATATGATAGCTTACCTACCCCACCAGGAGGTGCAAAACAGACATTTACATTGTTAGGGACTATTATTAGTCATATATTTACTGAATTAAATTTTGCGTCATATGTTTACATCTTTACTTCTTCCTTAAGTTATTTTTCATTTCAGTTACAAATATAAAAAAATATTATATTAAATTGGAATATCCATAGTACCTCCTCTCTATACGCTTTATAGGAAGCATGGTGGCCCAGTGATATACGCCCTAAGTTTCAATCTGGATATCGCTGGTTCAAATCTTGACGTGCAATGAGTAAAAAATGTATATGCGCAATATCAAGTTCTCAAAACGATAAAGGAAAACATCATAGGTAGGACATGGCCTAGAACCATAAATTACTTCTAATTTAGGTTTCTAGGCCATGTCCGCTTGACAGTGTCTACTAAAGGAGCCTCTTTAAGACGCATTTTAGTCGTTCACGTATTGATTCAGTAGAGCTAGTGATACTCATTACAAGATATTGAATTTATTTCGCAGGTCGATCTTCATGGGAGCTTTTGTTTATAATAATTGATACCGCAAATTAAACAAGCGCAAATAATCAAGAGTAATTTGAATCAGCAAATGTTATAACCAGAAGTTAGAGGCGCTATTTATACTTACTTAACATCCAGATTTCAAAAATGCAATCCCTAACAATATTATTCAAACAAGCCAATTCTGACGACAATAACACAATGGGACGCAACACGTACGATCCTGGACAAAAACACAACTCATTCGAACACCTGCGATTTTCACTAAATCATTGATCGATTAACCGTGACTGATTGCTCCTACCCGAGAATCAACTCTGATGCATTCGTGTTACAGTATATTTTGGTCTGTATCGGTTTTGCAGGAATAAATTAACATTGGTTTTATGTGTCAATCAGTATGGATGCATCCAAAGGGGTGAAATCTGAATACAGAAGTTGATGGTTTTCTATTTTGAAAGTGACTGATTGTTATTTTTGTGTGTATTAATAACTTTTGGGAGATTTGGAATATCATTGATCAGTAACCGGTTGACTTGATTCCACAATGATTTTGAATTCTCTCTTTATGACAGATAGATAGATAAAACATTAATTTGTTTCTTTAATCACACACGTACATTTAATTGACCTAAAGAAAGATACATAGTATACCTAACTTATACATATAACATAAAAAGAAAACCATTAATATACTTGCCTCCAAGAACATAAAGTGCATGGTACCGGTTTTGGGGCGCCACGTTGCGCGTCAGTATGTGATAACCCTTTGAATCCATACACGTGTCCCCCGGGTGGTGCAAAAGGAGCAACCTAAAGTAGCAGTAGAACTTGTGCCAAGTTCGCCCGGAGAAGTACTGCCACCACACTTGGTAATCTGCCACCAAGCAGTGATACACTCGTATTGCTGTGTGCCGGAGGAAGGGAGTGGGTGACGGCGAAATTGCAGGCGCATGAGACGTAACGTCCCCGTCTCGGGGTGATGGACGCAACGCAATGTGACTTGAGTCATCTCGTACTTTGGTGGAAAGGACTTGAGTGGTATTGCTGTTGTCCATGGGCGGCGGTTACCACTTAACATCAGGTGGACCGTCAGCTCGTTCATTTACCTTAATGACAAAAAACTTTTTGAATAAAGAAACTGCAATGATGTAAACTTATTTGTCACAACTTTGTAATCACGGAACTAAAGATAGTGAACAGTGTATGAATTTTACATAATTTCCTCCTTTTCTACCCGCATCAACGTAGCGACTCGTATTACAATAACGACCTTGCCGCAATGACACAAATATGGTACATCTACGGTTTACGCATCACTCGACCTCGCACCACTGTGCACTTTGTATTATATCCATTGTGCATTGCAATGTACTTTGACTGACCTCACATTTCAGTTGGTAGCAGCCCTGCCTTCTGCGCCGTAAGTCGTGAGTTCGATATCCACCCAGGACAAAGGTTTGTGGAATGAATATAGGTATTTGTCCGTTGCCGGTGAAATTACAGGCACATGAGACATTCCACCTACACGTCTCAGAGTTACGGGAGCATACGATGCGACTTGGATCTTGTCGTACCTAGTAGGGGAGGAGTCACATCGGTTGTTATGGGCGGTGGTTACCACTTAACACCAGGTGGGCCGTCGGCTCGTTCCGCAACTGTATAACATAAAAAAATATCATATTTCCAAAACAGTACTCTATCAGTTATCTAGTACCCATAGTAGAAGATTACGCTCAGTTTGGGTCTAGATGGCGCTGTGTTAATTGTCAACGAATATAATTGGTTTATTTATTATTTAATTAAAATGAAATTATGGGAAAATTTCAATTAAATTAGTATGTTTTTTCGTTTTTTCCGATTTTATTTAAGCCCTCAAATGCCCTTTAGCTATGTCGAAGAATGAGTCAGCTGAGTTATTTGTGACGGCTATCCTAGCAGAGAAGACAAAAGGCTCTAGCCCCGAATACCTCAAAACTCCAGAAATATCCCGAGTACAGCAGAACCACTAGGATTTAGATCATTACAACGAGCAAGCAAGCACTGGATGGTCGGGTACTGATATAACTATACAAACAGCTAGTTAAATATAAGAACGTCTTGGATGGTAAAGTCTGACCTCGCAACTTGACTACGACAGTCCGATTTCAAGGAACCCTACTGACCTTGCCTTCAACATTTTCCCTACAGGAACTAGTCTGACCAGTCGTTCACACCCATCCCGTGACATTTTATGTGGACCAGGTATTTATCTGCATACTTAATAAAAAGAAATGGAGAGATTAATTAAACTTATTGGTATCATCAATTTATCAGAACTGTACAGATACCTATTATGTTCATGTTGCCAGAAATTGGCCCAGTTAATTGCTCTGATAGAAGATCCAAAAACTAAGTACAGTTTTTACTGGATTCTGTTGCTGGTTTTCACATCGGCCTCAAAATTAACGGACACAACGGACCACTTTCCTATTTTCAGTATGAAAATGGTCCAAATTGTTTCTGTATAAAGATGTTTATAAACTATCCACTAATTATATAATTTAAAAAAAGTACCATTTAAATTCTTTTTCAATGATAAACACATCTTAATAATAAAGGCGTCAGATATAAGAATAGCACTGTCAGAGACATCATCTATCTTCTACATTTTTACGTTCATAAATTATGTTTAAAATGTCCGCATAATTTTGCTATATCTTCAAAGACCCATAATTAGGTGGGGCCATTTGAACCGCACCTAACATAAACTTCACTAATTATTATCTAACATTGATAATGCTAATGGAATATAATAGCGGTCATTAAATCTGTTTTGCTTATAGTTATGTAAATTTAGAAGCTAGACGAGCAATAATGTTTCAAGATTTTTATGGAACAATAGCTACGTTTTGAAAAAAAAAATGAGAAAGTCAAATAATCATAATCGAAGAGAGAAATTACTCTATGAAACTTGGGTAAAAAACCAGTAGGGAAATTATATCCTCTGTTTAAGAATTACTTAAAATTGTATAACTATTAAGTAGGATTTAGAACATAATCAGTATTCTCTGATTATTTGACTGGCCTTACAGCTCAGCTGGTAGCTTCTGCCTTCTGCGCTGTAGATCGTGGGTTCGATTCCCACCCAGGACAACTATTTGTGTAAAGAACATACATATATGTTTATTCTGTGGGTGGGTATTGATGTTTATTACATTTATGTATTTACAAAAAATTAATAAGTATTATATCAGTTGTCTGATTTCCATTATACAAGCTATACTTATTTTGAGGCTAGATGGCGCTGTGTCTATCCATCAATATTTATTTATTTGGATAAGATACCCGACGAACAGATTACAATCTGATCATAACAAAGCAATACGTTCCTTCAGCAAGTCCTCCCCCGCCTAGGTATGGGAAGACCGAATTCACATCGCATTGTGCCCTTAACTTTGAAACGTGGAAGCTGAATGTCTCATACCCTGTAATTTAATCGGAGCTCATAATAAAATCCACGTTACTTATCCTCCTAACCACTTCTAAATTATCCGATTCCAATCAGTGTGTACTGAAGATAAAAATCTATGTCACTGCGCGATAATTTATACCGTTTCATTTATAATAAAAAAAGTATCAGGTTGACTGATAAAGCTTACAAATTCAAAATAAAGCATAGTAAAGTTCATTGCTCATGATTCATGTGTCAATAAACTTGAACAAAGAATCTGGCTTATCGGTTGTTCCACAATTAACGAGTGCTTTATGGCAACAGGTTGTATTGAATGGTTCAATATTATCATTTCTATAAGTTTGCATATTTATTTATTTATTTGAGACAGTAACCTATGAATATTATTATAAGTTTAATTAATAAGATGATATAATGTTGAAGTAAAATACTGTGTTGAAAGCATCGGCGCATCGAAATACGTGCTCGCGAAAAAAAGGGTACCTTCCTTTAGGGGTTGCTGTCCGTTCTTCCCATGGAGGGTCGGATAGGATTTGAACAGGCGTCTTAGCGATAAGTACGCGTGATCTTATGTTCTGAATATTATAGACGTTTCCAAGCTTTATGAATTCTAGGGAAATAAAGTTTTTGACTTTGACTAACTTTGACATTTTCAATAGGTACATTGTTTTAAAAGGAAAATAGCATTTTAGTGATATAAACTTGAATAATGCGTGTTTTTGTACTTTTTAATAAAATAGATAATGTTTTAGACGTTTTTTAGTTTTTCTTTCTTGACTTTATAATAACTAACAATATATTTTATACTTCAATTGTATATGTTGTTACTAAATTGATATTTTGTTGTTTATGTTGATGCTATTAATGTTATATAGTTGATTTAATAAAAAAAATAACATGACATGTTTGTAATATGATATATTTTGTTCTAAATGGAACCGTTCCGAAATTAACTTTATTACTATACATACCCTGGACATAAAATAAATCAATCACTCGTTCAAAAAAAAATATATATAAAATATATGTAAAATATACATATACTTTTAATAAACTTTCGTGTGTAAACATGTACATAAAGAATTATTATCATATAATACACGTGAAATACATAACGCTATCCTTGTTATTTCTTTCTTACCTCTTTATACTTAAGGCAATCCACTATCCCGAGCTTCCGTTATCTAAAACAAACAATATAATGTTTTCCAACTCATTTGAGAGCGATAACTCGAACTCGATTACATCATCTCGACTCGTACACTCGTCTGTTCATGGCATGTGGTAGTAATAACGACTTTCTTTTTTATGTGATACAGTTACGGAACGAGCAGATGGCCAACCTGGTGTTAAGTGGTAACCTCTGCCCATTACACGCAATGCAACTTGGTACTTCCCTTACAAGAAGATGCAAGTCGCATCGATATTGCCCTTAATACTGAGACGGGAAGGTGGAATGTCTCATGTGCCAGTAATTACACCGGCAAATACACTTTTCAGACCAGAACACAGTAACGTGACTGTATAACTGCTTGGCGGCAGATATGGGTATAGGGGCACGGGCAATACTTCCCCAAACGAACTTGGCATAAGTTCTACTGCTACTAGGGTGTTGCTGGGTTCGATTCCCAGCCTGGGAAAACATCTGTTTGTTCTTGGTTATTGGGTGTTTGTGTAGTGTTTCTTCGTGTGCATGCCACCTACGACACAGGAAATCCTATTGCAGGGGTATGTCTAGCTGTTATTAATTTTTATTCTATGAAAATTAAGAATATGTGTATAAGTACTTTGGTACGTTATCTTTATAACAAAATTGCAATTGAAAATGAATTTTGAAATTGTATCCTTTAAAATGTATAATTGTGGCTCAGTTTAAAATAGGCTGAAGAACGCTGACAAACATTAGATGGCCTGAGTGGTAAGCACTAAGTAATGAAACAAAACCCACTGTTAACCACTTGGTTACTTTTTTAAATAATTATCACTAGAATTCATTTTATTTATTATCTTATTTATTTATGTCAGGCAACACAGTAGTAATAATATAAATGCAGTATATAAACCATAGAGATATAAACCTTAAAAGTAAAATAAATTCTACACTACTTATTTATTAGGCGAGGCAAAATATTCATGGCACAAATAATAATAATAACTAATAATGGAAAGTCCCAGTGATATGGTTTGTTAATAAAAAAAAAAACATATTTGGAAGTTACTTTTTTTTCAAAAATCGAATCATGTCTGTTCTGATCTGTAATACTTGTAGTTTCCATAAATAGCTATTGATATATCATTGAAACTGGTATATTTTTAAGGCCATGAAAAAAATAATTGTAATTTTTATTACTATAAACGTTCATTCGTTAGACAAGCAGTGATCCACAATGTATTTTACGATAACGTCAAAGATATAATAGATCATACAATGTTTTTTTTAAATAACGGTAGTAACGAAACGTGACAGATGGTTTATTGCCATATTTAACGATTTAAAACACAATCAAACAATAGTGTTGCCAGTTTAGTGCGATTGTAAATCAGTGGCCACATAAATTCAGTTTTACTTATTTCTTTTTATGTTGAGAAAACGTTTGAGATTATGGTTTTATTTGTTACAGTGTGCTAGAAAGGATACAGCTTTAGAAACTTCAATATTTTAAAATTGTGTACAGATTGAATTGACACAAAAGTATGAGAAAATCTAATGTCATTTGTATCATCATAAATATCTAAAATGATATTTAAATCATACTTGTTTAGCTTTCGAATTATTAAAGAGTAATTTTCATGATACAAATAAACAAAATAATAATAATATTGGTGGACATTTCATACAGCGCCATCTAGCCCCAAAGTAAGCTTACATAGCTTGTGTCATGGGAACCAGACAACTGATATAATACTTATATACTTTTTTGTAAATACATACATATAATACATATTGACACCCAGACACGGAACAAACATCTATACTCGACATACAAATGTTTGTTCTGGGTGGGAATCGAACCCATGACCTACAGTAGAGGCAGGGTTACTACCAACTGAGCTGTGAGGCCAGACCTAATACAGTATTTTTTCAAGATTCTACTCATAATTAAGAGTTATTAATATAAGATATTTATATATTCTCAATGCTGTCAAACATTTATCACGTTCAAACAAATTGTCCGTCAATTTGAACGTTTTGAACTGTTTTATAATCTCTATTCTTTTGTCGTGAGAGTGTGTTTGACGATCGCGCATGAGTCACCTGCGCCGGCGCACGCATTATACAGACTGATCTAATATTTTCAACAGACTTCGAAAAGAGGTTATCAATTCCGTTGTATAATTTATATGTTTGTTACCTCATATCTGCTTTATTAATAAACCAATTCCAAAAATATTTTTTTATTTGAAAGTTCCTAAAGTTCCCTAAGAAATTTCATCAAAATCAGTTCAGTAATTTGGTTCTAAAATCCATTTCCAAAGCTGAGAAGAACATATCTAAATTATACGCAGATATCGTCACGGGCGGGTCCACGAGACTTCAATCAGCTTTCATGGAGTCATTCACCATTTACGACGTGTGTCCAAACACAATATTGTAAAGTTGACACAGACTGGACGTGTGTGCAGTCTGTGTCGAACCGAGAATGGCAACATTAAACCAATATTGTACTTGTTAGATTGACGTGATACATCAATTTTTTAAAGTCCTACGTATTTTACCTAGCAAGTTTAGGAAGTATTCCAATGAATCAAATCATTCAATCAAATGGTGGCTCGGTGTAAGCATGGCATTCCATACTCTCAGACATTCTCTCATTCTCAGAGTGTATGGACAGATTATTTATGATCTACTTGCTTATTAAAAACTAGCTGTCCCGGCGAACTTCGTGCCGCCATATTTTTTGCCATCAATACTGTCTAAAGTTTAAGTTTTTTATTTTAAATGTTTGCTATTATTTTTCATACAAACCTTCTATTGACAATAACGAATACATAAAGAAAGATTTATGCAATTTGGTGCAGTTGTGTGGAAGTTATGCCCGTACAAACATTTCGGTGTTTCATTTTTATTTATATAGATAAAATATAAACTTCTCTATATTGTGCTCACACTGTTTCCCAACAACATTCATAATATTTGAGTGAAAATGAGACAGTTTCTAAAACGACATCTCAAAAGCGCACACCCTGTACCATTATCTGATGGAACAGATAAGGAGCGTACACACTGGCCGTTTTTTCATCGGTGCCTCCCCGTACCGTTCTACTGCCGTGACTCATACTGCTGTGAGTGCCGACTAAAAACTGTGGAGATACCTTACGAATGAGAATTAACAAAAACATATTCACACCTATCTTACAAACAGGATATGCGGAAGAAATATTTAATATTTTTACTAATTAATGTACAAATAAGATTAATATTTCGCGGAATAAAATAATTAATATAATTACTTATCAGACCATCTTGTACATGAGTCCTGTCTGACTGAAGGGTTGGTGAAATTTTTTGTCATTTCTATGATTGAAACCCTCCTATTTTCTTAAGATTATTTATAAAGCTATTACATTAATAAATAAAGCTAATAACTTTTACAAATGGTCCAGAAATGTTCTACTCAGTAGTTCTCTTGTTCTTCCGCTCTGTTGACCAAACTCGAGGCGACGTCTTCAAATGTTTTTTAAAAATTTGACGCCGAAAATATTTAACTCCTAAACGATTCAAATTATAATTAGGACCTTTTCAATCGTGAAAAGCGACCACTATATTTATGCTATCTTTTGGTCTACTAATTAGGGGAAATACCTCTGTATTTCTTAAATTTTAAGGGTTACTAGTATTTTTGTCAACTTTTGTCAATTTGGCTGTTGAAAGTCGCTTTGGTTGAGCAGACAAACCCAATAATCAGACTGTACTAACTGAACGGAGCCCAAGAAACGAATCTAGTCGAGATTTTGTCAATCAACAAAAGAAAAGATACTGCGTTCGTTCGAACACTAGTTTTGTTTCGGGATGAAATTAATAACATTCGTTCGTTTTCGTTCATTTGGTTTTTGGTTCAATCGGTGATCATCATATGACCAATATTAATCATAGTGTTTCGTCTATTGTTGTTCTATGAATTACTGGTTGAATTTTTGATTTTATTATTACTATTGAATTATGATGATGATTTTTAAACGCGTGTGGTATGCAGCGACAGTTACTGAGTACCATTAATAACATTATGGTGAATAGAAAAGATGGAGTCATATTTGTTTCGCCATATGATTAAATGAGTCTTATAGTGCACGATAGGATCCATTTTGAGATACGTCTGTTTTATTGGACTTGTTTTAAGGGAGATAGCGCGGATTCTACCAGTACTATAGGAATGATTAAGCAGGTTATAAATTCTAATGTGTTAGAGAACTGTAGACACCGGAAATGAGTCAGTGTTTACATTTTTTTGAGAGTGATTTGTAGTTGGATTGTGGCACCGGTTTCGCGAGTGTCTCGGTGCGTCACCAACTTGTTATGAAATGTTGGTCGACAGAAAATATTGGAGAGTGTTGCATCATATTCTGTTGCTGTGTTACTAACCGTGAGTCGCGTAGACTGTGACCAATACACATGTACAACATATACTGCAACATGTTTCATAAATTTTACGTTCGCTCTCCAAGAAAGTGGGCAATTCTTTGACATATTTCAAGATTTGTTGAGGCTGCGTTAGCACTGACAAAAACTTATACATTGTGAACAAGTCTATTGACTTTTCACGGGTCACATTTGCCACTTTGTTGGCGTGGACTAATTAAGCAAATGCAGTTATAAGCTTGACATTACATTTTTCGATACAATTATTGCGACAGCTCAGCTAGCAGTAGCAGTAGCTTGTTTGCGATTCCATTCTATTTTGTTGTCAAAACATTCTTGCATTGGACTGATAAACTGATATGCTCCTAACTGTTTACAAAATACAGTTTATTTTAACAGTTTAGAGCAACTTTGGTCCCAAAGAAGTAGAATTAAAACTTAAACCTTTACTTTAAAGTTATTTTGCAATTGCCTTTTGCACAAGTTATAAAATAGTTCCTACAAAACCCATCTCTCATATCGAGCTATTCGATGGAGCCAAATTTCAGCGGCCATTAGTGCATTGAAACTGCAAATATAATCAGCCGAAACTTCAAGTTGGAGTGAGCAGTACTATACGGTACAATACCAAACTCGTTGATTAGTTCTGGTTAGTTTAACCGTCGGCTATCCAGTTCCACATCGGGAAGTGTCTCCGTTGGAATTAGTTGATCGTGTTAGTTCGAGATGGGTTTAAGTGTAATTGTGAATTTTGTATATGTTGTTTTATTCTAAATATTAATTGCAAATAAAAAAAACTTTCATAATGCGGACAGCTCAAGAGTGGAACTCCTTACCTGCGTCCGTATTTCCTGAAATCTGTTATCTGGAAGTCTTCAAGAGGAGAGTGAATAGGTTCCTTCTAGGCAAGCATGCTTCATCGTAGACCACATCGTCACTTAACATCAGGTGAGATTGCGAACAAATTCAACAACGCGAATGCTTTACTGCTTGGCGGCAGAAATGAGCATGGTGGCAGTACTTCCCCGGACGAACTTTGCATAAATTTTACTTAAAATTATATTTTAAATTGAGTATAAACCAAAATGAAAACAAATCAAATTAATATAAATTGCCTTGTAATAAGGATTCGGACAAAGCATAATGAAAATATTTCTGACAATTATTTTCAAACGAAACCCGGAAAACAATTAAAACTTCATCCCTTGCCTTTTTGTCGCAATTTTGTGGTCGACATAAAGGCACATTCCTAAGTGCTCTGTATTATAAAAAGGGTTTTGTATTTCTGTAAGGTATAATCAACCGAGATGCTAGTACAATGCGAGACGAAGATTGCATAATTTACAAATGTTTGGCCACGCATTGTGTGTTACTCCGATATGGGTATTTATATCTATAATACTGGAAATTTTTGCATGGAACGGGTATCATCTGGGTATCTACGTGCATTTTTTTGTAATTCCATTTATTGTTTTTCGGTTTCATCCCTCCAGACTTCTTGTAAAGTAGCCAGAGTAGTTGCTCCAATTTAGCAGTATTATTTTATCTTATAATATATAATATATTACTTAAATTATATATTAATTACCTCATATTTTGCATGAAAACAGAATCAACACATTAATACCTTTTGCTTTCTGGAATGAAGAATAATTTATGTCAATTTTATAACAAAAGAGTACGAGTTTAATTTTGAAAATACAATTTAACCAAAGGCATAAATGCAATAATTAAAATATTTGAACCGGAACACTTGGTAATAAACTTTTCAAACAGTGAACGGATTCGTTCTGGACAATATGTCCGGTAGCTAGTGCTAATGAAAGGACCTTATGACCACTTTGGTTCAAATTAGGCTTCTCTTTGACAAAAAGGTGTACCCAATTAGTATGTTGATTAAATACTTTTTAATACATTAATGTATATTAAAATATTATGTATTTAGTTTTTTATTTTGATACAATTACCAAAACATAATGTATTCACAAATTGAGATATCTAAAGACTGTTTCCAACATCCTTGTGGGTAGCTCAACTGTTTTAATTTCCTAACAAATGGAATTGTGGTCGGGACACTGGCTGTATTGTCTCGCTGGAAGGCAATGCTCAATTTCTTAGCCAGAAAGTGCCAGGTTTCTGGTCATGGTAATATGATGAGCAATGGCTGATTGAAAACATACTCAGACAGTGCTGCCAACAGCCAGGTGGGCCATCTGCTTGTAACGTAACTGTATGACATAAGAAACCTTCAGTCTCAGTCCTTATAACTTTAAACTATGCTGGTTGGTGGTTATGTGCACTGTCCCAAATGACAAACAAAATATTCCAATACCTATTTAGATTAGAACTTATGACATGCTCGCCCCGGGAAATACTGCCACCATACCCATTTCAGCAGCCAAGAAGGAATGTATTTGCATGACTATATTCCGGTGTGAAAGGTGAGGTGGAATTACGATAAGACATTCCACCTTCACGTCTCAGAGTTACGACCGCATACGATGCGCATTGAGCCCTCTTGTACCTAAGTAGAGAAGTATCCAATTCGTATTGCTTGTATGGGCAGAGGTTACCATTTAGAACCAGGTGAGGCGTCTGCTCATTTTTATAAATTAAAATAAAATATATATCAAGATATATAAATGAGAACTACTTACTAATTAATGACTAAGGGTGCTATACAAAATGGAACAAAAACTAATTATACAATGAAATGGATATTGTAACTGATACAAATGAACATGTGTGCCTCATACCACAGTGTAATGGTCAAACAAGACCCCAATCAGTCAATCCTAATCCATGAAAAATAGTCATTTACACGTACTGTAGAGTAAAATTTAAATGGTTGTAAGCTATCTATTATGATACCCATTGAAACCTATGTGCACAAAACAGATCTTCAACTTTGGTTTTACTTGAAAATATAATAACTACTAACTACTACAACTAACTAATAACTTAAGAGCAGTAGAACTCACGCCAAGTTCGTCCGGGAAACTACTGCCCATTTCTGCCGCCAAGCAGTGGCGCATTTGATTTACTGTGTTCCTGTTTAAAAGATGTGGTTGCCGGTGAAGTTACGGGCACATGCACAAATTACATTCCACCTACACGTCTCAGAGTTACGGGCGCATACGATCCGATTTGGGTCTTGTCGTACCTAGCAGGGGCGGACAGTCGCATCGGTTGTTATGGGCAGAGGTTACCACTTACAACCAGGTGGGTCTTCGGCTATTTCCCTAACTGTATCACATTAGAAAAAACAACTTCTTTTCTGGAAGCGTGACTGTGAGAGTAACCCAGAGTTTTAGTTCTAGGTAGATCTCTCTAGGTTTTTATGCTAAACCTAATTTAGAAATCAGGGGTTCATCTTACTATTATGCCATAGCCTATCCCTTACATCTCGATGTCATCATTTTCGATATGTTTAACTTTCTAAGCTTTTTGACAATAAATCTCCTATTATTATTATTATTACTAGCTGTTGCCCGCGCCTTCGTCCGCGTGGAATTCGGTTTTATCACGCACCCCTATTTTATTAGCCGGAACAAACAGCCAGAAAAAAATTAAAAAAAATTGTTTTGGTATATGTACCGTGTATACATCGATATGCACTTAGTAAAAAGCGGTTATTTAATATTACAAGCAGACTTTTCAATTTTATTTATTTGTATAGATTACCTCTGCGGTTTACGCAATAACCAAATACCTATTTACCTAAACAGTGCTAGCCGCGCCCATCGCCTTGAGCTGTCCACATCCAGATGATTCACCGGACCAATAATTGGATTTCGTTTCATCAGCCACACAGTTTGACGGTGAAGGTGAATGAAGAATGTGTGAGTCACGGAACCACACTGCTTTGTCGCTGTATGTTATACATGACTATTTTGCATTTCATGTTTGTGAAAATAAATTATGGTAATTAAAAGTAACATTTTTTTTATGTTGGACATATTTCACACATTGCTATCTAGCACCAAAGGAAGCTAAGCATTGTTTGTATCATGGGAACTAGATAACTGATATAATACTTATATAATTTTTTTGTCAGTACATACTAACATCAGACACAGAACAAACATCTATATTCGTCACACAAATGTTTGTCCTAGGTGGGAATTGAACACACGATCTACAGCGCAGAAGGCAGGGTTACTACCAACTGAGCTATGAGGCCAGTCAAATTATATAGTATTTAAACTACCTGATAGATTAGTTGTGGTTTGACTACCTAAGCTCAGTTCTGTGTAGGTCGTGGGTTCGAATTCCACCCAGGACAGACGTTTGTGTGACGAAGATAGAAAATTGTTTTGTGTCTGGTTCATAATATGAATTAATGTATTAACTCAAAATATATTAAACATTTAAGAATTCTATTAGATTACAAGCTATACTTAGTCTGGGCCTAGAGTGTGCTGTGTGAAATGTGTAATATTTATTATAAGGTATTTATTAATGAGTTGAATTGCAAATTAAAGCCCTCTGCCTTGTTTTCTTGTGTGTCTGTCTGTTTAGGTTTATCTTAGGAAATACTGTTTAGATTTTAATAAAGTTTTCATTAATAGATAATTCGATTCACGAGGATGGTTTGTGCATATTTATGTTGTATGAAATCGTCTAGCTGTAGAATTTAACGCTACCTGTGCGAAGCCGGGATAGGTGGCTAGATAATGCAATAAAACAGTCTGAAACAGGCATCTTATTACGACAGAAACAAATCAATTCTTGAAAGAAGGCTTTCACGCTTCAAGCACGTTTGCTCATTACTTATTTTAAGGCGCTTCTTGAGATATTTACTCAAGTCTCACTACATATTTACATAAGCAGTAATATGTAATCGCTAAACGATACAAAATAGTAATCTTTGAAGGCTTGAGAATAACATGGCTTGAGATTTTTAGCAGATTCCAATGCAAATTAGTAGTCAATTTATTCGCATCACCTATTTTAAATCGTTAATTTTCTAGATTCCCTCGTTTTCATTTCGTACGAAATGATCTTCGTATGATTAAAATAACTTTAAATTACCCATTTTATTTAATACGATTTACTTCATCCTTTCTGAGCACGAAGTAAAATTCACACATATTTACACATTGTAGATCTACGCCTATTTAATAGTTTCTGCATTACCCGTACATAACTTGCCATTATTAATATTTTAATTCATATAATACTTTCAACCTTAAGGGGTAGAATCGGGTGTATAATTAATTGTTCTTCAGCTGCCCTGAATCGATAACCGCGTAACTGTCAGGACAAGAGCCGTCTAGCAAAAAGTATCAAAAGCACTTGTTTTCCAAGGTCTAATGGAAAATTACATAATATCTTATGGAAATAATCTACCTGATGAGATTAAATATTAGTTTAATACGTCTCCATCACGACTATATAGGATAATACTAGCTGCTATATCTAATACCTAGTATTAAAACTTTATTGCGCACGCGCTCGCTTTACAACTAATATTACTATAAACATTGCTGTGTTGCGGTCACACTGTGAAACTGTTAATATCATCCTACTAATATTATAAACGTGACAGTTTGTATGGATGTTTGTTACTCTTTCACGCTCAAACGGCTGAATGGATTTGGATGAAATTTGGTACCAAGATAGCTTATATCCTAGATAAACATATATAGGCTACTATGATCCAGGAAAAGTGCATTGTTACCGTGGGATAACTTATTCACCGCGGGGCGCAGCTAGTATATTATAAAGAAATATAAATATGTAGAAAGTCAATTCTTACAAGTTCGATGGTACGTAACGAAACACAATACTAATGCAATAAATAGGATTTGCATAAATTAGTTTTAACTTTTTTTATTGTTTGTTCTTGACCATCTCCTCCAGTTCATTGAGAAAACTTAAAGAAATATCCACAGAGCTGAGATGGGGTTAGTTTGTGGAAAGGCCAAAATTGAAAACTCATAGTCAAAGATATAATTTCCATAGAAATTATAAAGAAATTGCTTTGAGACCACTTTTTAGATAATTATGAATATAAAAGGTCGTGCTTACTTATTAGGGTGTTATTAGGTCCTCCTTTTCTTAGGTATGGGAGGAATCAAGTCGCATTGTATGGCGCTAACTCTAAGACGCGAAGATGGAACTCATGTGCATGTAATTGCATCAGCAACCATACCGTAATGCGAATGCGTTATGATGTATGGTGGCATTTCCCGAAAGAACTTAGCACAAATTTTACAGCCTGAAAGCCTACTGGGTGCCTTTTATGTCTTTGGAGATGTGTAGGGAAAGCATCCCATTAATGTCAAATTTCATACTTTTTTATATTGGTGGACATAGCACACAGCGCCATCTAGCCCCAAAGTAAGCTAAACATAGCATTGTATCATGGGAACCAGACAAATGATATAATACTTATATACTTTTTTCTTAAATACATATAAACACCCAGACACAGAAAAAAACATCTATGTTCGTAACACAAATGTTTGTCCTGAGTGGGAATCGAACCCACGACCTACAGCCAGAAGGCAAAGTTACTACCAACTGAGCTATAAGGCCAGTCAAACACTTGTGGGCAAAGATCGAATCATGGGGTTATTTCCTTCTGCCCCCACCATGAAACACAGTGGGGGACAACCTGGGTAAAATGACATAATTCGAACTTGTACTGCGACATTTTATAAATGCATTTAAATGACTTCACACAAAGAGACATTGTGCTTTATCTATGCAACCCGATACCACGCTTCCAAGGTCTTTTTGATAAAACCCAGCTACAATATTATTATGATTGTTTAAACGGATCCAATGGTGTGCAAAGTGTTACTGCTTTATAGTGATATACAAAATATTTAGAATTACAAAATATTTATGAAGAATGACCATTTGTTTTTACATAACTGAGGCCTGAGTATTAAATTTTTAGTCAAGTTTAATAATCCTATATATTATTGTATATTGTACCTATTCGTAAAATTGAATTTATCTCGCAATTATGTATGTATGACATCAATTAATCAGTATAATTGCTGTATATAATCTTTAATATATAAATTAATTAATTTTGATTTCTGAAATGGTGAATTCTAAACATGGATCACAGGAAAGGCGTTTTGTTAGAGCTTGCTTTGCTTGGTTAATCTAAAGGTTTAAGCATTTCATTATTGAAAATTAAATATTGGTAATATTGAACTGGAATTTTGAATAAGAATCAGGGACAGATATTACATAAAAATCAAAAGAAACTACGAATCAATTAGTTTAATCCGAGGATGAAGGGCAAAATCTTGGCAATATAGAGAGTCCTTTATTATGAAACTTTCTTAATAAAAACTGTATCTGACGTATTTTTTAGACTGGCCACACAGCTCAGTTGGTAGTGAATCTGTCTTCTGCGCTGTAGGTCGTGGGTTTGATTCTCACCCCGGACAAATATTTGTTTGACAAACGCAGATTTTGTTCTTTATCTGGGTGTGATATGTATCAATACTCTACGTGTTTACAAAAATAAGTATATTAGAATTCTATCAGTTGTCTGGTTCTTATAGTACAAGTTATGTTTTATTTGGGGCATAGTGTGAAATTTCCACCAATATTTATTATAAATATTTAATGAAGACTCTAAGATATGGAATAAACTGTAATTCGTATATTTTCCTAACGCGTGAACCTAAAACAGTGCGCTTCGGCCGCCGAACCGCTACGCCATCAAAGCAGCCATAAAACCTTTTATAATCCCTAAACGAAATCTCAAATTACTCTCAACAATATTATTGCCCAATTTACATGAAAGGGAACAATGGTGTCCAATTTAAATCCGATAAAAACCTCCCATATCCTAATTACACTTATTCGCGATCAGCAAGCGTGAAGCCTAAATTTCAAATGTCAAAAAATGCATTAATGACCGCAATGATTTTCTTGGAAACCAACTTTTCACCACGAACACAGCCGCTCTACACCAACCTTATTGGTTTATAATTAAAGTTGAAAATGGCAAGGAAATCTCAGAAGTCGTAGTAGCAAAAAATATTTCAAGCCAGAATTGACTCGCTAATCGCATATCGCGAATGATAATCTGTTCTTTGAATTCTTATTTTTGTCGAAGGATGTAGGTATTCTGCAAATAAAATAATGAATGTGGTTTCAGTTCCAGTGTTGTGTTATTTTAGTACCTCTAATTAGTTTTTTTAAGGATTATCGAAAGTTTTACCTAGAATCTAGTAATTGGGAAATGTAACCGCATCACATAAGGTGGGTCACCTGTTCCAACCATTTTGCGTGCAATTATTTCCTTCTAGGAAAAGTATAAAATGTGTGTTTTTTCTGCATAATTATCCTGTCGTTTGTCCATAGAATAATGACAAACAAGGGATTAATATAAACAAATAAAAAAAACCCACAATACATTTTGTTAACTTCATTTTGAATGTATGAAACACTAGCGTAAAAACTTATTTCATATATAATAATTTCATTCTCTTTAAAATGTTGCTAACAAAAAGCCTCACTCAACACGGGGCAATCATATTATGCGTATTAGGTCGTGGATTCGATTCCACCCAAAACAATAATTATTTGTGTGACGAATTTAGATGTTTTGTTCTGTGTTAGCATGCATTTATAAGTATGTAATCGCAAAAAGTAAGTTAGCATTCGATCTGTTATGTGATTCCCGTAGTATAAGACATGACTTTGGGGCTAGATAGTGCTTTGGGAAATGTCAACCAATATATATATTATGGTGAATCCCATAATCCCGGGATTATTGTAAATGAAACGATAGAACTAATCAACGATTGGGAGTTTAGATTCAAGTAGTTCAAGTTAAAACCAACACATGACGTATATGAGGATGATGTAAAATATGTTTAACTAACTGAAAATTTTGGGGCTGATGGAAACGGTTACTTACGACTATATCCAAAAAGGTCCTGGTATTTTAAATTTACGTTAACGTAATTTAAATTTTAGGAAAACTGCTATGCTATTTTTGTTGTTTCATTTGATTTGAAATGGTATAGAGTACTGATAAAGTATTATCGATATAACAGTTTTCCAACCATGGCTCCGTTTTTGCAAACTAACAGCGACTTGATGCAGGATTAAAAGTGCCAACGAACCAACAAATTAACAGATAAATATGCATCTGATTATCAAATGAAAAAGATTTAAACCTAACTGCCGTAAAGGGGAATTTGTAAGAAAAAAATTGCTATCCACATGATGTTTAGGTAAATATGCTATTATGTAACGATCACTAATAACCCTCATAGTATATAGTTTGGACTATGGCGAATATTTTAAAACAGATTGTGTCTCTAAAGTGGTCACCACTGATCCCAACCTAATAAAGAAGTCAGTTTTTTGGTTATTGTAAGATACACCATCATTGCACCTTATTGTAAACAACTAGATACAGAAGATTGGGAGGAAAAGAGCAATAACTTGGGTAAATATATTAGCCTCAAATTATTTAGGTCAGTTTTCACTGAGTGGGTTTTAATATGTTGCCATAAAACATATACCAAACATCAGAATAATTCCACTTAGGTGATCTCACCGAGTTGCATGCATTAATTGTTTTATTGTTCTGACCCTGTTCGCTTATATGCATTTGAAAAGAGAAAGTGGGTGATACACGAATCACAATGTTTTGCGACGCAGTAATTCATTTCATGACTGTGTTTTAAACTTATGATGAAGGTCAATGTTAAATCAGAATCTTTAAACTATGACTCGTAAAACAACATCTTTTTAAATCTTTGCAGTTGTTATTCTTTCACCCCGCTGTTTATTGTGATAGTGATCTTACTAATAAACAAGGTTAATAAGTTTAAAAGCTCAGCATTTATCAGTATCGTTGACTGAATTTTATTACTTTTCCTTATTAATACCAACTGACCGAATTTAAAAATCAAGTAACGAATACATTTAAAATCTTATTTTCATCCGACGATCAATTTAACACTCATTTGTCCATTCATATCAGTGAGTTCAATTTCAACATTTCTGTATCAAATCAAACGCTTGGATCAATAATAGTCTTTACAACATGGCTTCTTACACGGCTTATAGCTTCCGTCAGTACACAGATAAGACCTTATTTTCTTAGCTAATGGACAGTCCAGTCTACCACAAGGACCATGTACATCTCTCTTGTTCACAAATTGTCCGTGTTGGTACTTTCCTTTTATGGTCTCTCCGTGTATAAACTGATGTTGGGATCCTCTGTAGTCCATTCGCTTCGGGCAGTTTGTACCACCACATGGACCCTTCGGGAAACCCATGGAAAGGATAGCTAGTTCACTTTCAGTAAACGGAGCCACAAAGTCTTCGTAAACCGTCGGTTCTTCCACTGGTCTTATTGGCTCTCTAGTTATATCTGGTGCTCCAAAGAAGTAAGCTACAGGTGGCACTGAATCTATAGTGGTACCTTCCCAATGTCTTACCACTTCGACATCTTTAAGCTTCAGGTCGTCTGTGAGGTACTTCCGTCCAGGAAGACGTTCCATTTCTGGCAGAGCGACAAAATAGCTGATGATTCTGTTACCCAAACAAGTAAGTCTCAGAAAGAATTCAATTTCACCGGACGCTTTCAAATCTTCTTCGCACTGCAAAGGTCTTGTTAGCTCAACAGTGTTGGAAACCATTTCTTGTTTCCTTGTGTCTCTAAATTCAGCTTGATCCATATTAACTGGATTGAAATCTCCTGCTTTTTGAAGACTTTCAAAAAAGGTTTCGTGCCATTCTACTACACAGAATCCGATGCAATTCATATCTTGGTCTCTATTCCAGACTGTGATATAAATTGGTGTTCTTCGAAGTACTTCCTCAAGTTTCGAAGGACGTGAGAGAAACATTACAGAATTACCGACGCCGAAATACGGTGGTTGTGGTAGAGGTTCCGATGGCAGAATGATTTTCACTGGAGCTGCTTTGCCTTTCTTGCCTTTTTTTGGTTTTGGGGGTTTCTTCCCTTTCTTTCCAGGGGGTAGTGGTGGCGGAGGAGCTATAAAGTTATCATGAGCAACATAAAAGTCAAAAAGTGGTAGACAATTCATTTGCAAGGTACACGTTTGCATAAATTTCATTTCTTCTTCTGAAGGCATGGGAGGTTCTTTTCCTTTCTTTCCTTTCTTAGGCTTGGCGTCTTTTCCCTTTTTACCTTTTTTGTTAGCTTCTGCTAGTGCTAATGCTTCTGCCTCTTTTTTCCTAGCTTCTGCTTCCATTTTGAGTTCGTATTCATCTTTGACCGGTGGTTCTATTTTGAGTACAATCTTTTTAACAAATACCTCGATCATAAAAATTTGCTCCATTTTGGCTACCTGCAAAAACATTCAATATTTACTAAGAGTACATCACGCACATACAGACAGTTATATTCAAATTACAAAGGATCATTTAAAAAGTTGTTGAACATTGTGTACAAAGTTCACCGATGCAAGATTATTTCCACTGAATATAATTACAAAACTGCCCACAAGTATTATCCGTTAGCTAACGGAAACCAAAGATTTATGAAGATACAACAGGATAAAGTACCCTTCCTCACCTCTCAACCTGGGATCATTGACCTCATTCTACCTCATAGCCTAAAGTCATTGACCTACCTCTTTACCTGTCTTTGCCAAATTTAATCCTTGACAAAATTGCGTCACACATAAACATAATTTTGGAACTTTAAAGCTGTCTACGAATAATTTATTTGCATAATTATGAAGCACGAAAAAATCAAAATAAACTCGAAAATTTTGACATTTCAATCCATAGGACCTGCTTTTGTTGAAATGCGTCATTGTCATTATCAATAAGATGACAGGCAATATACGTATAGTAAGTTCAAGCAAAAAGTTTATAAGTTATAGACAGTTAATTTTATTATTTCCCAAAACAAAATTATAAAAAAAATTATGAATTACTTTTACAAAGTTCAAGGAAATCATTTGAACTATCTTAAGACCGTTTCCACCAATTTACTTATATATAATTAATAATAATAATAAATAAATAAATATTGGTGGAATTTCCACACATCTTATAACTTTATAACTTATTGCCTACGCTCGCTAGAGAGACAACATAAACGAACATATTTAAATAAAATTTACGTTATTATTGCTTACATCTTAAATTATACATAGTCCTGAACTCACATAGAATCCCTATAACTAATTTCCAATCCCATCTCGTACTACGAACACGACACAAACCCACCATGCAAAGCAGTGAGAATATAATAATAGCAATACCACATTCTCAAAACGGTGAAGGAAACCGACATGTCCTAGAACTAAAAATGCGAAGACATATGTCAAAAGCACGAAAGTAACCTCTTTGAGGCGCACTTAAAATCCTTTCACCACACAGCACCGGTTCGAGAGAACCGGTGACTCGAATAGAATACAACCATGCAAACATTATTTAAACGTCATGAAAATATGTTACGGAAATCGAACTCACGATCGCGTCTCTAAATCAAAACTAAGTCAAAACAAACAACCGATCCTTGTATCATTGCACAATATCATTTCCACAGCTTCTAAATTCAAAATCATTATTTTGATACTATCATCAACCATTAAAACCTGCATGGTGACTCCGAGGCTAAACATACGCTACCTTTTCTAAATAACCTCATTTACAATAATGATCTCGAACGGGATCGGACAAGATGAGAAAAAAAGAAAAAAACAATACGGAGAGTTCATCCGTGGGGTCACATTTACGCACGCATAGTGGGGAGCGCCTGCGCAGGACAAGTTTGTTTACCAAAGATATATGTATACTGGAATGGAACATTTAAAAGAATAGTATTTTTTATTTAAGTCACAATATAAACAGAACATAAAATAAATTGTCAAAACACTTAACTGGGCCTCAAACTCTGACTTCTGCGCTGTAGTTCGAAGGTTCTATTCCCACCCAGGACAAACATTTGTATGACGAAAATACATGTTTATTCTGCATCTGGGTTTAATATGTATTATATGGAAAAAAGTATAAACTCAACAAATATGTATTGGCTCATCCAGTGTCTCGTAGGTCGACAAGCGCACGGGTATATTTGTTGTCTCACTCGCACATCGATATTTAAATATAGAACCGTGCTTGTACATTCGCAATGTGCACGTCTCGACGCGCACACATGTATTATTCAACCCATACAACTTCCATACAAAATTTGGGCTTCTTAGTATTAAGTGTTTTATTCATGGCGAGTAATTGTTAGATAGATTTTCTTTTCAAAAAAGTCGGTATAGTAAAAAAATATTTTTTTGTGCAGTCAAAATTTTCTATTATGAAATAAAGGCATAGATTTCAATTTTTTAGGCATGGACGAAATTTTATACCACGTGATAAATTACTACTTTTTTCATGAAATCGATGTATCAATTAATTTTACCATTACAATGCCATTATCGATGGATATTCGATAATAGATTCCCCGATTAATATTCTTAAAGTTTGAGGAAATTTATTTTTTTATTCCCCTATACACTGTATGCACTAACTCGGCGAAATCACGTGAATGTATATAATACAATACATAAGTATTAATACAAATACTAGAAAATACAATAGAATTCGGATTAATTAATCTACTTTAATGTCAATTTGCGAGTGGTCCCAGTGCCCGGTTTTTTTATTAATCAGTCTACGAGACCTCGGTTCTGGATCCGAAGCGTTCTCTATAGAAAACCTTTTAAAAATACCTCAGCTACAACTACAATTTTCCGTCCAGTTAATGTATTAAATTTCTAGAATTCAATAAATCGTAAAGAATTTATTTCTAAGAACTTTATAGAGTGTGATTTATATATATTTTTAGTAAAGTTCCGGTTGATAAGAATACCAACATAAATAAAAAAACACGTCATTGTAATCCCTATAAATACAAACTTAGTTACATGATACAAGAGTTCGTTCAAAAATCATATTAATCTTTTTTTTATCTGGTATCACCAACAAAACCAAAAACTCCAAAAAGAAGAACTACGAAATCATCATAACTTATTTTTTTCTGGTATCACCAAAAAAAACAAAATCACATCTAGAAAAAAAGAACCACTCATAAAAAAGGGCTATAAAATTTTCCGTTTTGCCCTGCGCGGGATCGATGGGAGGGGGAGGGAGGGTCGTTAGCCCACAGAACCGGTAGCGAGTGCGCATCGGGCAGCTGCGCCGGCGACGTAAAGCCGCGACACAACACTTTAAACATACAAAGCTTTTATTTTGAATTTAGAACAATATTGTTTTTTATTCCTGAATCGGTGTTACCTATTCACCGAAAAATTAGGCGGGCAATGTTATAAATGGCGCGTAATCACTGTAGTCCTACAGTTTTCCCATGTTTTAACTAAAAATAATTGCGCTGTATGGATATGAATGGCTGGTGTTGCCGGAACACTAATTCAGGTCACATATTACTCGAAAATCATTGCCCGCTACGGTGGTACATAACGGAATAAGATGGCGGAATCCTCTATCCTAAATAGCAATACAATTGACATAAAAATATTGAAGGCCCAACTCGCACGACACTGTTTAAGAGCAGTAGAACTCTCGCCAAGTTCGTCCGGGGAAGTACTGCCACCATGCCCTTTTCTGCCGCCAAGCAGTAACGCATTCGCGTTACTGTGTTTCGGTTTGAAAGGTGTGGTTGCCGGTGAAATTACAGGCACATGAGACATTCCACCTTCACGTCTCACATTTACGGGCGCATACGATGCGACTTGGGTCTTGTCGTACCTAGTATGGGAGGACCCAAGTCACATCGGCTGTTATGGGCCGAGGTTACCACTTAACACCAGGTGGGCCGTCGGGTCGTTCCGTAAATGTATTACATAAAAAAAAAAAAAACTGTACCCGTCAATCTATTCAATTTAGCTGAAATGTTGTGAGTAGAAGATGACAATACAACGCGAGTCCAGCCGCGTGCAGAAACTAACTGAATGTTTTAAGTGATGGTTTTTAGTTTTCTGCACAATGTAATTATTAATAATGTCTGTGTAACCGGGTAAATTCGGTCGTTAATTTAGTAGTAAAGTAGGTTTACTTGCCCGACCCAAAGGGAAAAGTAGGGGTTTAATAAGTGGTCTAAGCAGGGATTTTCTTAATTTGCAGTGTTTTTAATTATAGTTAATGGGAACATTTAAGTGATAAGTCTGTAGACATATTCATAAGTCAAATAATAATTTGGAAGTCAGTACATTTACCTTGGCAATGCATGTTCCTACAAAACAGCATGATTCAGGCGTTTCAAGTAAAGCTGTGTGTCATAGTGTTATATGAATATTTAATATGTCTAGGGAACTTACTAATGTAGATCGATTGCAGGTAAATTAATAATGAGGACATTTCGTTTTGGTCATAAGTGATGGAATTAAAGGAAATTGTAGTCGAATTTATATTGTGACAAACTATTAACAAAGACTGTAGAAGATAATTTTCGGTAGTTGAGTTGTCTTTGGATTTACATTGATCACTTAACTAAGTAGGTAATAAAAACTTTAAAGTGTTGATGCAGTCAGGTTTTATTATTTAAATACTTTACAAATTAACATACCTTAAGATTACAATAATATACAATAAGATTATCAATTTATTAAATGATTTTCATAATCCCACGTAGAAATCTTTCACTTGAGGTATCATGAACATCAATAATAATTTATTAGTAATTTTTTTTTTAATCAGGTCACCGATCAGGTACCCATATTAAAAAATCGCAAGTTTGCTTACATTTATATATATTATGGCTGGCCTCATAGCCCAGTTGGTAGTAACCCTGCCTTCTGCGCTGTAGTTCGTGGGTTCTATTCCACCCACGACAAACATTTGTGTGATGAACTTATGTTTTTTCTGTGTATTTGTGTTAATATGTATCATATGTATGTATTTACAAAAAGTATATAAGTATTATATCAGTTCTCTGGTTCCCATGATACAACCTATTCTTAACTTACTTTAGGGCTAGATGGCGCTGTGTGAAATGTCCACCAATATAATAATTATAATAACTTATAAGCTTTTTACCCAAGCCGTAGAAGCTAACGGTAATATAATAGTCCGCATGACCTTTACAAATAAAACCAATGTAAACCCGCCCTTACATATCATCTCACTACAAGTAGTATGTATAGGCAACAGCGTACGTGCAACTTACACTATACCAACAACAGACTGTAATTATGTTATACATACATATATACGCTTGTATGTATGTGTGTGTGTCAACGTGGTGACTGCGCCGTCATCTGTGGCGGTTACTTAGTAAGCGAACTATTGTTGTAAGTACTGCTGTGATGTAGTAAGTATATTTATAGTAGTCTTTAATACTTCTACTACTCGTGTTACTGGCTCTCTCAAGGGAAGTGAGCTTCAAATAGGCTCCTTTCTTCCGACTGCGCTGGATTCCCCAGAGGAACTTGTTGTAGGTTCTTACTGCCTGTAAAGATTAGTACAAATACATCGTAAGTATATTGAGTTTGAAGGCATATGAAGTAAATCAGCCAATATTCGGCTCCCGTAGCGAATAAGCTCATCCACTCTTGCTTGTCGAGAATGGCTGTGTGTATCCCTGTGGGAACATTAGCCTGAATGAAGAAGAACTTCCTTTTTAAATTGTTTGGTCGAAAGTCCTCATTAGAGCAAAGCACCTGTCAATTTGGTACAAAGTTTAAAGTGAAAATAATGTCTCCCGAGGGTGTCAGTGTGTGAAGCACCTTACTGATCAAATATGACTGATCGACTATTAAAAACTTCTAAACTTAATTTGTTTTTCAGAGTTTTCGAAGAAAATGAACCATCGCTTTTGAGTTCATATCAATTACAGGTTGGTAAAATATACGTAAAATTTCGGGAATTAGAAAGTTATTTCAAATTGTTTTAAATAATTTTAATAGCTAGTTATCAATCGGTAAGTGTCATATGACGTTTACTTTGCCTCAGTTGTCCGAATCTCTTAAGATTTGGTTATTGAGATTTCGTCCAACTGAAGGCAAGAGAGAAGAGAATACTTTTTCCTTGTAGTATAATAAAAAGATAAAATAAGACCGTGAAGGTGGAAGAGATTGAAGAAGCCTGGAAGAGATTTTCTTTAAGCAATAAGGCCGCCCATTGTATTCACGTGTATTGTTATTTCTTTTTATCATGTTTATTTGTATGAACATATTTGTGAGGTACACAATAAAGAGTTTTTCTATATATTTCATATCAGTGACGAGTTTGCGTAAAATTTGAACTTAAACTTTCAACTCAGCAACTCACTATCCTGGTGAAGTCAACATCAACTGAACTGTCTTTGCTTCAATCTTACAAAACATTATCGTTATAAGAATATATTAGTCCACGTCTGGACATAATAACACCAGGTGAGCCATCTGCTCGTTCCGTCATTTTAACACATAATAAAACTCCCCGTGAAGCCACTGAGCCTGGATTTCTTCGCAGAAGACTCTCAAGTCTACTCGCAAGATATCTCTGTCTTGTCTTCTGTATTATGTCTTCTGTCTACTGTCTTATTTACGCAACATTGTAGTCCATATTTATGAAAAGTAAAACAAGATATTCGTAGAGTTGAATCATAAAGCACCAAAGCTTAGCTTACAAAAACGCTCTCTACAAATCAGTGAGGTATTTCAAATGTCCATATTTCAGATAACACTAACATCATTGGCCATCAGCATGCATCAACATAATGCATAAATGCACATAAAAGTCACTAGTGAACAATATTTTCCATCGTAGCCTATAAATTTAGAGTGTAATCCTAAAGTGTGGTCTAAGTTAAAACATTTTGCGGACAAATTTATTGTAGAACCATGTGCAACACTAATAATAATAATAATATTGGTGAACAATTCACACATCACCATCTAGCCCCAAACTAAGCATAGCTTGTACTATGGGAAGCAGACAACTGATAGAATAGATATATACATACATATAATACATGTTAACACAGAACAAACATCTATAATCGTCACACAAATGTTTGTCCTGGGTGGGAATCGAACCCTCGACCTACAACGTAGGCAGAGTTACTACCACTTTACTACTGAGCTGTGAGGCCTGTATTGATGTTGAACATGTCCTAGAACTAAAAATTCGAAGACATGTGTCAAGCGCACGAAAGGGAGCCTCTTTGAGGCGCACTTAAAACCCTTTCTCCACACTAGTTCGAGAGAACCAGTGATTCGAATAGAATCAGATAACATCACAACCAGGGTGGTTCTCGCGAACCAGTGAATCGAATAGAATAGAATAATCAGATGATGTCACCGCCACAAATCGCCATCATCAACCACCCAAACCATCAGCAAACCGCTTTCTCCCACAACTTGCACCACCAAGTCGTTAACTTAAAACCATCTGACGCGATGTAAATGAGCCAACTGTTTATTGTTGGTAGTTTTAATTGGAGCTCAAACAAGCTGACTTGGAAAAACAGTGACACCTGTGCGGCGCTTTCATTACTGTTTACAAATTGACTTACTGTTTCTGCGGCTCATTGCTGCTGGAGAGCTCAAAACAGGAATAAACCCCAAAAAAAAAAACACAAAAATATCGCTATCAAAATTTATTTTCTCTCATAAGAAGGTATACAAAGAAAGCACATCTAAAAAGTAGTTAACCTGTTTTGTGAAAGGCTGGTGCCTGAAATAGGTTTATGTAAACCTGTGACACAGTTCACAGATAATGAAGTACATGAGATTTGCCTCTCTTCAAATTTAAAGTCAAAAAATATAATGAAAATTGGTGGAAATTTCACGCAGCGCCATCAAGCCCCAAAGTAGCAGTAAGCGTAGTATCAAGGGAATCAGAAAACTGACATAATGCATATCAACACCCAGACAGAACAAATATTTATGTTCGTCACACAAATGTTTGTCCTGGGTGGGAATCGAATCCATGACCTACAGTGCAGAAGGCAGGGTTACTACCAACTGTTTTTGGTGTGTACCCATTGTGAAACTGAGCAGTAGAACATCTAGTGTGCCCCATTTTACAAGGCCTCACAGAAACTCAGCAACTTCACTACATTACTGCTTTGTGGTAGAAATGAGTATGGTGGCATTATTTTTGGTTGAATGCAGCGATGGAGCGGGAATCCTGGCGAACTCTGGTGTCGGAGGCCAAAATCCACTTTGGGTTGCTGCGCCATAGCAGTAAGTAAGCAGCATCACTTCCCCGGACATACACGGTACATCAGTTCACGTCTTTGGAACGTACACGAAACTCCCCAACGCCTGTATCAACATATTCAAAGGATCCCAATGTGTGATATTTATAAAGGCAACACAGGACTCCAAAGGCTTCAACCCTTGTTAATTGACAATCCTAAGCTTATTGTCCAATAGTTTGGCGATTTATATAAACACTGTTAACTAAACAGTGGCCGGTGGCAGTTTCTGTGCAGGTACAGACAGAAAAACAGTACAGCCTAGTCTTTATTTTTGTTTTAAATATCAATGAGCTTACTAATATGGCTAATACATTATCTTAGTTCTTAGAAGATATTACATTTCGACCAATTCTGATTTGCGAACATGTAGTTCAGTTCCTTAGACTAGGGTTTAGTGTGAAATTATTTTAGGGCACAAAAGCAGGAGATTTCAAGGTTTTATTTATTATACGAAGAAAGCTATTTATACCCGTAATCAAAACTGTCGAATTAATAGTTAAACTATGATATATGCTTTGCGATTCTCTCTACTTTTTTATCTTAGTAAGCGTTTGCAAATTTCGTTGCTGACGCTACAATTGGTCCTCAGCTTAATCAATTGCAAAAACACTCAGCTATACCCTTTTGCATATGCAAACAATATGTCACTTCCATAGCCTCTGAAAACTAATATACATACTGAATGATTCGCTATATTACACTTTATTTTGATGTATAATAGAGTACATTTTCCTTCAATCTTTAAAATTTTCTTGATTATTAGTATGAGACGCTTGAGTTTGTATGTCTTCTTTACTTAACAGGAAACTCAAAATTCACAATATTTAATTTTAATATTACTTAATTATTTATTGGTCGGCAAATGAATGAACTTTTTTTTTTTCAAAAATTTGGCTATTATTTTTTAGGCAATTAAATAAATATTTCTTCGCACATAACCAATAAGCTTTAAGGTAACCCGCTGGACTACCGATTACCGATAATAGTGTGTCATATAAAATTTTCGAGTATGTAGATAATCAACTTTGCAAAATTAATTTCAACCCTCCCCATTTTAGTTTGCGCTAAATTAGTTATGCAAGATTGAAGTGGTCATCCAAGTCTTCCGCAGGGTGGAGATCTCCGCAAACAGATAACAGAACTGGTAATTGGGCTTCTCACTTGTGACGTCACAGTAAGAAAACTTTACATAAATACACTGGCTTACGGTTATCACAGCAAATGAATAAAAAAAAATGTATAATTATTTATTAGTGACGTCACGTTTTATTTTATTTTATATGAAAGCTATTATTATATTTTTATTATATTATATTTTATATGCTAGCGTAATTTTTCTCATCCTTGTTTATATTTTTTACTACTTAATTTTTAACGCCTCTTTGAGGCGCACTTACAATCCTTTCACCACACTGATTCGACAGAACCGGTGACTCGAAGAAGAAGAAGACTACTTAAATTTGTTAGTTTTTCTTATCCTATTTGATGTCGATATAAATGAAAAAATTAGGAATATTCAAAACAAATAAATGGCTTGGTACTCTTAGAAAATATATATAGAGAATACATACAGAAAACATACAAAAAACATAAGTATCATTGTAAACATGATAGATTTTCAGAAAAAAACACTATCTATATAGTTTAGCTAAATTTGTTACATGTTTAAGCACTGATTTTATTTCACTGTGGTGACATAGTGAGTGCATTTTCGACTTTGTTCGGACAAGTGCACTAGTCTCGGATGAAGTCTAATGAAGTATGAAGTAGGTAATGTTGTCTGAGAGAATGCCATTTTTTATTATGATGTAAAACTTAGTATAAAAGTATTGTTTTACAAAATTGCTCTCAGTGCATCTGAATGCTTAAGCTATGGAGTACATCATTATTAGTTATTTAGCACACAAACTTCATATATATTACACAATTAAACAATAATAGAATAATAAAAAGACCGTTCTGATATATATGACAATAATATGTGTACATAACGTTTACTATAACACTCATGGAAAATTAAAAAGGAAATAAGTAATTATAACTAAGAAAGTTAAAATGAATCAAGTAAGACATAGATAAGAAAAGACACACAAATTAAATTAAGCAAAAGAGCCATAGTGATTCAGTAGTAACTTTTTTAACATTTGTATTTTATTAGAAAAAATTAAAAAAAAAAAGTTTTTATATTATTTTTTATTTTTATTTTTTTAGTTTTTTTTATAATCAATCAATACAACATGATAGAAACACATCGTCACAAGTCAATTCAGTCGCCATGTCATCGACGTACATTTTTTTCGACTTTTTATTAAAAATCCCGTTGAGTTATAAAAATAAATGAGGCTTCGCAAACATTGGGGCGAGGACAATAGTTAGGTCATTATATTCGGTCATTTGGAGCCACGGTTTTGATTTGAGGGGTATTTTTGAGGGTGGACGGGGGTGGGTGGGAATAAATAACCTGTAAGAGGGTTGTCATGGTTTTTAAACAGGTTTTTTCCTTGATTTTGGTTTTGCTTTTACAATTCGAATAGTTTTGTTTATTGAAATCGAATACATGTTATTGTGAGATATTTTTGCGGCAAATGTATTAAATTAATTTGATTTATTTATTGTAAGTTACCAATGTAATTTTACTATCTTCAGATCCCTTACTTATGATCGGTATTCACCGCCAAACTACCTGTGTATTTTACATTTTAATGCTAACATGTCATTTTTAATTACAAAAATAGTAAATTGTCTTACGGAATACTTGAAGATTGCGTAGATAGCATACATTTTCAACCAAATAAAATAATCACAATAACTATGATAATGAACTATGATATTTTATAAAGTTTCCTTAAATATAAAATTGGTTAAACGTATTGAAAATACGAAAAATTGGAAATACTTTCACCCTTATCTATAAAAATTCATTATAACGTAATGGGTAGCAGCAATTTATTTGGAATTTGCAAAACGAATATAAATTCGAAACGTTCCCGCCAAAATTGCGCCATTCCTGTATCGTCACATTAATTTTAACGATTAAACTCGTATTCTTTGGCACTTGTAAAAACGCCTATTCAACGAGGGTAGACGTAAAAAGGCCTATTCAGAATGTGGTTGTCGTAAAACTTAGTGATGTGTCTGGCCTACCCGTTTCGATGTTGGTAAGTACGGATACGGAAATGGTAAGCAATAAGGAATACTCGTATTATAGTAAGGTACATTAGTGTCTTCTGACCCCAGACTGGAGACAAGCCTCTGATGCAAGTAAAAAATCTATAAGTAAGAGAACCGTATGGTCTAAAACTATCATGCTATTAGGCTCAAGCACTTACACTTTTTTTATATTGGTGGACATTTCACACAGCGCTATCTAGTCCCAAAGTAAGCTAAGCATAGCTTGTATCATGCGAACCAGACAACTGATATAAGACTTATATACATATTTTTGTAAATACATACATATAATACATATTGATTGACACCCAGGCACAGAACAAAGATTTATATTCGTCATACAAATATTTGTCCTGGATGGGAATCGAACCCACGACTTACAGCGCAGCAGACAGGGTATTACTACCAACTGAGCTGTGTGTGATCAAAAATAATAAATTTTTTTGAGTGAAATATACTGATTCTCTTTTCTTTTTTTTGTAGGCGTTAATTGGCTGCTATATCCTTATATTTGGTTTGTCTTTAACTTGATATATCAGATTAATTAATTTAATAATATAATATTTTGTTAAAATCACGGCAAACTGAGATATGTTGAAGACCTTAAAATTTAGATTTCCGCTATCACACCTTAATCTATTCAGAATACGTACTGCAATCTTACCACATCACTATAGCAATAATAAGCGATTTTTTTTATTTCACCATAACAGGAAAACTGCAATTCTTTCGCTTGAATTGTAATTTTGCTTACAATTTAACGTTTAGATGGCTTCTGAAAATTATACGCGGCAATATGCTAGGGTTTAAGGATTTCTGGAGAATGAGAGCCTGAATGGATTTTTGTTATGTTTTTCCTGTTTTGATTTAGAATCATATTAGTTATATATCTTATATTTTCACTCGACACTGTTTGAATTTGGTTCTAGAACATACTGGTTTAGAATTTTCGTTCACTGTTTTGAGAAAGATATAAATAAACAAAGTTTTCGATCCAAAAATTTTCGGCGCATTTCTGAGTTTGAACCATTGACTTCAGATTACAACTCAGGTCTGTACCACTGGCGTACCACAGTCTCAATGTATAAGCTAGTTAGTAGCCAACCCTGTTGTGGGTTTAGAACAAGCTGAATGCATCCGTCATGGTTTATGTTTGCAATATATGGAACACAGGAGCATGAGCTATCGTTTTTTTTCCATCGAAGTAATGTTTTCTTATTTACTTAAATACAAAGTGTAGAAAGAATAGATTTGAGATATGATTACATTATTTCAAGAGATTTTTAAAATCATGACTAGAAAGTTAGCATTCTAGTTACTTTTTTCCCCGACAATTTATACAGTTTAAAATACAACTATTTACAAAAAAACACACGACACATAAACCACAGCGCAGTGAAGCCGGCCTAATTATTTTGAAATTTACAGCAAATATTTTGAACTCTAAGACTAAGCTGATAGAGGCTATAAATGCGATGATGATTAAGAATCATGTTTTTATTAGGCATTGAAATGAGTCGCTCGAGACAATGATCGTGGGAAAAATACCTGGATAACTGTACCGGGGAAAGCAAGAAACATTGTCGATTGTATTCTTACGTGGCTAAAAGTGGTAAAATATCATATCTCAACATTAAGGAAATATTACTTAAAATATTTTTTTATCAATAACAGTAAATATCTTTGAGTTTATTGTATTAGAAATTTCAGAGCATTGTGGCCAAAAATGATTAATTTCTTAAAGAAGAGAGCGCTGAGTTTCTAACAGATCCTGAGTTTCAAACCGGAGGTCGCTGGTACGAATCCTGACGTGCAAAAACAAGTTTTTGCGATGGAACATTTCGGTGTGAAATACGTATCACGTTCTCATAACGGTGAAGGAAAACATTGAGGAACCTAACGTAGATTAGAGTAATAGAAAGAATATTTCGACATGGGTCAAGTGTCAAGTCAAAAGAGCCTCTTTGAGGCGCAATTTAATCTTTCCACCACACTGACTGACAGGTTAAGCGTAGTACTAGTATTAGAGTTTTTGATGATTTTAGCCGTCCTAAAACGACGGGTTTGAGACCCCTTGTTAGTATTATTTAACCCATACGACTCCACGTAGATTGAATAAACGTGGCTCAAAGTAAAGGTTGCCTGGAAGAAATCGCTATTAGTGATAAGGCCGCTCATTGTATTACCTTAGCTTAAATTCTAGTCTTTACGAAATTTTCATGTATGATGGTCAATTAAGTATTATCTATCTTATATGTCTTGATTTTGTTTGGGCACAAGTCATCAAAACAAAAACTTATTTTTCTGTCTTACACCCTTTTCCGTAAAGAATCCGTCGCGTGCGCAACAACAGCTTTATAATTTGCGAAATTATAATTGTACGTTAATTTATTTTCGCTCTTACAACCCTGTATTAAGACAGGAAATAGCTCAACTGCTTTTTCTTCATGACTACCAGGTGTTGCTAATTGGTCGAGTTTTTATGAAAACTGTAGTTTCTGAGTCAAGTTCATACTTGCTGTTAATTCAAGCGTTAGCCTAGGTCATAGCTTTAACTGTACAAAATTAAATAATGATGTGTGTTGGGTGGTGGAACGAGCTGACGGCCCACCTGATGTTAAGTGGTAACCGCTACCCATAGACAACAACATACGACTCATATCCTCTCCACCAAAGTATGAGATGACCTAAGTCGCATTGCGTGCGGCCATCACCCCCAGACGGGGATGTTACGTCTCATGCGCCTGCAATTTCGCCGGCACCCACTCCCTTCTACCGGAACACAGTAACACGAATGCATCACTGCTTCGCGGCAGATTATCAAGTGTGGTGGCAGTACTTCTCTGGGCGAACTTAGCACAAGTTCTACTGCTACTTTGGGTGGCTCAGAGACGGATATGTTACGTCTTATGTGCCTGCAATTTCATATTATATATTTTTTTAATCTTAATTAATATTAAAACACGTACCTGAGATGAGACTTACTCCTAGATGGTTAAGGGTGACACACACGCAATGCGAACAGGACTAGTCCTATACCTAGGTATGGGACCCGTATTACTCATACATTATGCGGGTTACTTTTGAATTGAACCCATCCAATCTTGAGCGACACAGATCACCGAAGAGTTACATAACTCAACACAAAATAATGAAGACTGGAGTCGCAGCTGTTAGTAGTAACGCTGTTTGCTGCGCTGTCGGACGTGGGTTCGATTCCCGCCCAGGACAAACATTTGTGTGACGAATATAGATGTTTGTTCTGTGTCTGGGTGTTAATATGTATTATACGTATCTATGCATTTACTTAAAATTATATATATCAGTTGTCTGGTTCCCAATGACACAAGCTGTGCTTAGCTTTGGGGCTAGATGGCGCTGTTTGAAATGTCCACCAATATTTATTTATTTAAATTAAATTAAAACAGTCAAATGAGTGTTACAAACCATTGAAAGATTCATTGCATTATTTACGCAACTTGACTCGTATAAAAAATATAATCTAATCTAGCCGTTCTCTTCGTGATCCTAACATAATTCACATTAAGTAGATACAGTCATAATGGCTCATAATTGCACTGTCAAGGTTTCTGTTTATAGCCTATTGTCTTTGTTAGGCTTAATTCGAAGTCTAGATGCTGAATCAGGTTTTTTTGTAACCTTATACGATGATTTGTTGGAAATACTGAGATATTGAGCTTTACTGAGTAGAATGGAACGTGTTTTTCGCTTTTAAAGTTTAAGTGCGCAATACAACATTCTCACAATGATTAATGAAGGAATAACCTGGAATTTATATCCGAAGAAGTGTGACATCTACCTTTCAGGATCAGTCATCCGTGGTAGATTATATAGCGTAGCAGCTGTAGAACTTATGTCAAATTCGACCGGGGAAGGACTGCCGTTATATATTATATGTATGTATTTAGACAAAACTATTTTGTCTAGATGGCGCTGTGAAATGTCCCCAATATTTATTTATGTATTTGAGCGTTTAGTCATAATGATGGAGTGTATATTGTTTCAAGTATATTATATACCATAAGTGTGTTTTTACTGCTCTATCGTTAACCTCTACCGAAACTGACGTTAAATTCATCAGGGAGCACTATGATATTTAACTGACCAATAACTGGGTACGTTTGTCTGTCTGTATCTCACTTTGATTGATTTTAGAGTCGCTGGAATTTACAATCGGCGTTGTTCAACAAAGGAATTCTAATAGTATTTACGAGGGAATTTCAATGATTTAAATGATGATTTTTACAAATTATTTGACTACGAATCGTGTCATTGGCCTCTAGAACCAGTGTATGCCAAATTATTGTGCGCCTCAAAGAGGCTCCTTCCTTTCGTACACTCGGTACACGTCTTCGAATTTTAAGTTATTTTTATAGTTGCATCGTTTTTAGAACTTGGTATTCCGCACCAAACTCTTCAAGTAAAACCTCATTCTTGCTCGTACGGTTCTGAACCGACGACCTCCGGATTGAAACTCGGAGTCTATACCACTGGGTTATTTGACTTATTTGACTTTACTGTACATTTCGAAGAGTCCTTTTTCTATAAATAAACTTTAAGACAAAACAAAGTCTGCTGTGCCCCTAATGATTTCACCTATTATCCTAATCTTAGGATTGCATAATAAAGTCTTAAGTACCGATAAAATATTTTATACCTTCAAGAAACAGGAGTCTCTAGATCGATGACACTAAAGTTTTTTCAGACCTATCTGACCAAAATATCGTGACCCGTGTCATCCCTTACAATATCGTCTACAGCAAACACTTTTGTTAGGGCCGCTGTGTCACTGAGGGTCAGCAAGGTTGGTGGTAAATAGGGACGTTTTTATGAGACTATTTTAAATATGGCTTCTAAGACGCTCGGCTCAAAATTTATGGTAAACGTAATTTTCCCGCCTCAAGACAATGCTTTAATTATGTTTGGTGATAACTGCTGTAATAAAGTATTTTAGTGTCAGCTTTGCAGGTTATTTAAACGGCATGATTTAAAATTGCGGCATAAAAGCTTGATTAAAATTCTGAAACGACACAACATTGTGATAGAATGATTTGATTTTGGTAGTAGCTACAATGATAGTTACATTTTTGTAATTGTTGATATCTATTTTCGTCACATAAAAGTTTGTCCTGAATGGGAATCGATCCACTACTTACAGCGCCGAAGGTAGAGTTAACATTTCTCTATTGGGCCAGGGTAGAAGAACTTTCTCAGAATAACTCTGAACGTAGAGTTATTTCAAACGACATAGACTATATAAAAGTGTAGTCAAATATACATGTTTTTTTTATTATGAACAAGGAGAGAGAAGGATGTATTTGAATAGTGTTACCATCATAATAACGGAACTCACCAGAACTCATTCTATATAATCCATCAAAGATAAACGTAATAAAGCACGCTAAAGAAGCACCATGTATAATTGTCGTTTTAAGCCGTAATGGCTGGCTGTGAGTTATTTGAGTGCTGTGTCTTAAGTTATTTGAGTACCTACAGTGTTTTATTAGTGTCAATAAAAAGTAGTGTAATTGTTTGTTAAGATTAGGGCGTAGCTGAGGGATGGAAGCATGGGGAATGATGTTTTTCGGGTACCGATTGGGTTCCTAAATAGAAATGGAACATCAACCGGACATTTGCGAGTCGGAATCTCACACCGAGGGTTCCGTAAAACACTCAAAAAATTATGTTAATATAAAAAAAACTTAAGTTGTTCGGGAAACTTGACGCTATTTTGAGTTACATTTGATCGGTTTTAATTATTTGTACTAATCGCAACAAGTTTTAACTCATGTTGCCAATACTGCGATGGAGTTGCAAAACATGTTGGAATACGTTCGAAAGATTCGGTTTATAGGTATTCGTATACGAAAGAATACATAAACATAATATTCTTTGCTTTAAGTAAATACAGGATATGACTAACCATCCAACTAATGATGCCATTAGCATAACAAAAAGAATCAAACCGCTTTCGTTCAATATATCCGGTGATTATAATTAGGCCTAATGAACCTGTTACAATGATTGCTGATTTGCGCAACTAGTCTTTAGTTTTTGGGGTAAAAACCTATGATGAACGGAGCCACATTTATAAATAGTCCAAAATCATATACAGAAGATAATACAGAAGAAAGAAAGAAACAAAAAAAAAGAAAGAAATACATTTGACAGTTTCTCTTGAGCTTCATTAAGATTAGTTGATGATGAAGATCTAAGTCGTTTGCTTTTCTTATGTAGGTACAGAAGAGGTAACTTACTTTCAGATGTGCTAAGTAATATTTCACTTAACACAAAAACTTTGAAAAAAAATAAAATAAATGAAACATAAAACAGCAAATGTTCTTCTTACGAGAAAATATATTTTTCGAATATTTTCACAAAATGAACGTAATGTCTAGATGCGCTGTAAGTCTTGTTCAATGCTGAAAACAAGAGCAGTAGAACTCATGCCAAGCTCGTCAGGGGAAGAACTGCTTCCATGCCCATTTCTGCCGCCAAGCAGTAACGCTTTTGCGTCACTATGTTCTGGTGTGGTTGCCAGTGAAATTACAGACACAAGAGACATTCCACCTACACGACTCAGAGTTAAGGGCGTATACGATACTACTCGGGTCTTATCGTACCTAGTAGGGAAGGTTAGGTTTTATGGGCAAGGTTACCACTTAACACCAGGTGAGCCATCGGTTTGTCCCGTAATTGATTCCAAAAAAAGTACTACTTTAGTACTCTTAGATGACAAAGTGAGCGAAGAGTATTTGAGCTTTTTTTTAAAGTTTAATCTGGATTTTCCTAATTCCTACAAACGGTAGATATCCGTTGCCAAAGCTGCCCTTACTTACTTAAGTGTCGAATAACCCATGTCACATCGAGAAAAATACGTCTTTAGTTCCTGTAATTACACAGATATTACTCAAAATTTCAAACCTGCGGTAGTAATTCACCGGACGAACTCTGCAGATATTTATTCTTACTGCTACACAAAAATTGACCAAATCCGATCATATTTTTTTTTTCCCCCTAATTAGGAGCAGTTTTCCAATGCCCACATATCTACTAATAATGATATCGCATGGGACATTCTATTACGCTGAAATCGTTAATCTAATGATCCTTGCTGTATGTCTATAGATTTCCCATGCAGGTAGTTTTTGGGATAATGGTTTCTATTGCTAGTGGCCGATTATTTTTATTGTCTGTGACAGTTCACCCTAATTCGTCAGTTGTGGTCATGGGAAGTAACAGTCTGTGACTGGCCGCACAGCTCAGATGGTAGTATCTGCCTTCTGCGCAGGTCGTGGGTTTGATTCCCGCCTAGAACAAACAGTTGTGTGGCAAACAATGATATTTTTTCTGTCTTTATTTGAAAAAAAAAATACATATGACAGGGTCGAACTATTAATAATATTCATAGCTAGTAGCTTCTATCCTGGCTTCTTTCGCGTGACACCGGAATGAAAAACAGCCTAAGTGTATTTTTATTATTGTTTATGTCTTATTTTTTATTTTAAACATATTAACACCCAGACACAGATGTTCGTCACACAAATATTTGTCTTGGGTGTGGAATCGAACCCGCGACCTACAGCGCAGAAAGTAGGGTTACTATTTACTACCAACTGAGCTGTGAGGCCAGTCATAAGTCAAAGTCAAAAACTTTATTTCCATAGAATTCATAAAGAAATGGCTTGGAAACGTCAATATTCAAAACATAAGGTCACGCGTACTTATCGATAAGTTTGACGCCTGTTCAAACCCTATCCGACCCTCCATGGGGAAGAACAAACAAGAAACCCCTAATGGAGGGATTCCTTTTTTTTCGCGAGCACGATCCTTGTAACAATTGAGTACTTAGGTCTATGTTACATTTATGACTACATAATATACTATTACAGGATGTTTTGTGTGTCGTTGAGCAGAGCGACATCAGACCATGGGGATTTATCATTTATATAATCATTTACAGTGTAATAAGCTTTACTTACCAGACCCTTCTTTATGTATGACTTGAATTTTTGGGTCGGAAGCTTCGTTGCTTGTTCAGGAAGTTTATTATAAAAGTGTACACAATTTCCCATAAAAGATCCGTTGACTTTTTGCAATCGGAATCTTGGAATGTTTAATTTATTTTTATTTCTAGAGTTCTTGGTATGAACATCACTTTTTTTCTCAAAACTAGATATGTTTTTATGAACATATAATAAATTTTCATATATATACTGTGATGACACTGTAAGGACATTTATTTCTTTGAATTTTTCTTTCAGAGAGTCCCTTGATTTCATTTTATAAATTGAACGTATAGCTCTCTTTTGTAAAACAAATATGGCATGGATATCTGCTGCTTTCCCCCAAAGCAGGATACCGTATGTCATAACACTATGAAAGTAACTAAAATAAACTAACCTAGCAGTAACTTCATCCGTTAGCTGTCTTATTCTACGTACCGCGAATGCGGCTGAACTAAGTCTGGAGGCAAGTGCTGCGATTTGATCACCCCACTGTAGCTTTGCATCTATAGTTAAACCCAAAAACACAGTGGAACCAACAAGATTATAAAATTATTGATTCCAAGTCATCCCAAATACCCAAGTACAACATTTCAGCCAAATAATTAGTTAGTTATGCCGTGAAAGATAAACAAATATCCATCCATACAAAAAGACATGGTATGTTTGCAAACGCCGTATAAAAGTTTAAAAAACAGAGGCGTTCATCAAGTTTTGATTGATATCACTTCCACCAAAATAAATGTTAGCTTTGGGCAAATCAATAAACGTTAACTAAACATTAGTTATTTTGGCACGGGCCTATCACTCGGCACACGCGATCTTCTCATTAGAGTAAGCACTGCGCCGCGGTAGATGATTTGTTTCAGTGTTTTCCGTCATCACTTTTATTATTAGCGTTGAATCTTACTTGCTAGAACATTGCTTGTGAATTCATTTCTAAAATATGTGATATCTATGGAAATGCTTTTATTACTTTGAAAATAATTGGTACTTCATGTATCTCTGCTCAATTTCCTTTCGAGTGGTAACTAAATGCTCAATTATCTAATGTTTACTATATATACTGGTTGACAATTCACACAGCGCCATCTAACTAAGTATAGGTTGTACTATGGAAACCAGACAACTGATGGAATACAATTTATTGTAAATACATACATGTAATACATATTCACACCCAGACACAGAACAAACAGCTTCACACAAATGTTTGTCCTGGGTGGGAAACGAACCCACGCCCTACAGCACAGAAGGCAGAGTTACTATCAACTGATTTGTGAGGCCTGTCAATTTTTCCTTTCTGTTTTAATACTATTACATAAATATTGCATTTTAAAATTATAATATATTAGGTACTCTGGCTATTTATTCAAATAAAAATAGAATATTATAGTTACCTTATTACTTCCTAAGAACCTATCTCCTAATCTTTCCTCCTGACCCCTCGTCGTTTAAAATTAAAATATGCTAATTGAACTTCCAATTTATCTATGTTTACATTGTAGGTCATTTTGAATGTTTGTACACTGATTGAAAAGATAGTTATTGAAAAGGGAATGAGTCAGTGAAATTAAAATATGATCAGCATATTGGCTTATGAAATACCAACTTCTATTTGAGTCACTGGTTATCTCGAAACCGCGAGGTGAAAGGATTTTAAGTGCACCTCAAAGAGGCTGCTTTTGTGCACTTGACTTGTCTTCGATTGTGTATAATACCAACTAAGATAGAAAACTCTTTATTTTGTTCACTACACAAACATAAAAAGAATATCTTAACCTATAGACTAGTGACTAGACTGACTAACTTCGATAAAAAATAAAGTAAAAAAAAATGTAAACTACAAGTTACACATTCAAAACGTAAACATTTTAAACCTGATATGGCTTAGCACCACACCATCATCTCACCATGACCTTACGCTACCCTTCTTTACGTAACAGGTAGGCATTGCTAACCAACTATAGCATCTCTTTTCAAGCTAATTTCAGCCTTCTGTACCTCACAATAAAGGCTCCTTATATTTCACTTTTAATGGTTTCAAGTTTTTGCTCCACTTTTGCAGCAGGTTTCGAGCAAAAAACGCTTTTGTGTTGGATGCACGTGTTTAGTTTAGTGTTAGTTTTTGCAAGTGTATCGCGCATTTTGTATTGAAAATTGCTTTTTTTACACACATACATAATTGGCCACCTGATGAGGACATACAGCGTAGTGAGTGTGTAATCTTGAGATAAAATTGACACAGATTTAGGATTTTTTGCAGGTGATGCCCTGTTTCGACAGATTTAACATTTAATAAATTTTTGGAACGAAGTTCCTCATCGCGCGTTGTGAAAAAATTCTTACGAAAAGTTGTCACGACACTTTTTTCCTTGTTTCCTACTTCAGTTACCACAAGCCAATTATTACGAAAATTGAGCCTACTGATTAAGTTCATATTACATTATATTTGTTAATAATAAAAAAAAATATATATTATCACTTTAAAAAAAATAATTACAATTCCTTCACTAATTAATCGAAAGGAACTTCGTTCCATCCGGGTGTCCCTTGACACCTCTCAAGTTTTTTTTGGTTGATTGATTTCCAAGATGTATTCGAAAAATAAATTACTAGTATTTAAATAGTTATTTGCAGTTCATTCGAACGTTATTGGAAATACTGCAGGATGCTTATAAAATATTATCATCCCAACACCACTCAGCGAAATTGTTGGAAATCAATTATCTTTGCCATGTTTTCCCATACCTAAGTGTGGCACTATTGGCTAATCTCAGTAACTATAGGCACTAGGATTATGATATTTTATTCACTAATAGATAAACTGATTCATGAGGATTCATACCATTTCCAGGAATGTAAATCTCTGTGACCTACTTTAAGTCCTTTTTAAACTTAATGTCTTTTAGACTTAATGTCTTTATATCATATGCTTTATTTATAAACATGTAATTCTTGCAAATCGTTCAGAATCGACCATTTAAAAAACAACTTTTATATTATTATAGTAATGACCATTAATTTAGAACAATAAAACATGTCAGAAATTAAGTGTTGTATGGAACACTTCCAATTTTTTTTCTGATTCTGGAGGTTAATTTTTTACGATCTCAGTCATTCAGTCAGAACCTCGCATTTATTTTAACAGATAATACGTTGAGGTTAAACTAATCCACAATATAACGAAAATTAACCGCAGTGCAACAATAAAAAGTAATTAAATAATTTCGTTCAAAGTGATTTCCAAAAGAGCCTACAATATATTATTACCAATGGTCTTACAATATGTAAATTCACCCACTCCCACGCAGCCTAAAAACTGCTAATCCCCACACAATGAGACCAGCTGAACAAACATTGTAAACCGAGTGTCAAAGAAATGTTGAACCCATTTTGAGATAAAACAGGATGGTTGTAGCCAGGCCCAATATATCACTAAAATAAAAATAAAAATAGATATATTTTACTTAAAGATTCGACTAGTCGAAGTCCTTAATAATTTGTATAATAAAGACTATTGGAAATTAATCATGAATCCAAATTCAACAAAAAAAACCGAAATCTCTAAAATAAATTTCATATAAAATTATATGTAGCGTGGATATAGCCTTTTGTAGTTTCACCATCAATATAAAAATAGGCCACTAACTAAGAACACTAAATTTATTCCTTTTAAGTTGGATTGTTTCTATCATTTTACCGCAATACATTTACTATTATTATCACAGTCTCTCTCGAACCAATGTCGTATTAAATACAAATCTACAAATAATTATTTCACTTTTCAGAACATCAGATAAATTCAGTCTTCGTAAATTGTAGAATATTGACAAAAAAATTGGCAAAATGTGTAATGAAAGAAAATCATCTCAACAAACAAACAAAAGTTATTTATTTAGACTACAATGTTCAAAAACTCTTCTGTTAATTTTAAAGAAACCTGTATTAGAAGAGACTCCTTCATTTCTGTGATCTACCTATACATGGTCATATTTGTAGATTTTATAATATGTAAGTTATATTGTTGGAAAATAGTTTTTAATTAATTACACAAGCAGGAAAAACAATATAGCATGGGTGCAAGTTTAAATTATTCTCAACTTGTTATATGAAAATAAGACTGACTTAATTTTATGTTTAAAATCCGGATAAAATTCGGATACAAACACCTCTTTCGGTCGAAAACGGCGCCAGTTATTCAGAATGTAACCGATCGACATTCATTATATCAAGAATAATAGAATTAGTTCACTTGTTACGGGAATTACATTTCGTTCCTTGTTTATTATTTTTCCAGAAATATTCAGGCAAAATGAAGTTAAATCTGATTACCTATTTCTACTTCAATTTCAGACTTGATTTATACCATTGTAAGTCCAAAGATAACTGGTCTGTACTCGATGTTGCGAAACAAAGGAATCTAAGGAGATTGAACGACAGTTAAAGTTTTATCCTGAGATCTAGGTCTCGGAGAGTAGAGGTATAGATCTAGAATCAGCTGAGGTACTACGGACTAGAGCTGCTTTGCTTCTTAAAGTCCCGTGAGTCGAATGTGAAGAGGGACATTATTTTACAACAATTTACGAAAACTTATGTACATAATATTTACAAAATACAATAACTTAACAAAAAATAGATTTCCATAGATTTCATAAATCATTACTACATTCTTACTGTTTCGGAATAATTACCATTAAAATTTCAACCTGAGCTCCTATGTTGTATGACACTATCACTAGCGGTCATTGGCAGACTGGTAGGCTCAAATAGCCTCTGTATCCATCAACTAAGAAGAAGAAGAAGAAGAAGAAGAAGAAGAATTAATAAAGAAGTGATTTGGAAACAGACTTATCAACTGGTGAAACTAAGTTGAGTTATATGCTCTGTTTCCGTGATAGTTATTCGCTCACGTTATCTAAACGTAATGTGATTACTGCTTTGTCACTATATCTGTACTGGGTTAGGTTTTGTTTACGTTCCTGCTTTATGATCTGATTTTACGTCTGAGAATTAGATTTCATATGTTTAGTTTGCGAATTAGGTTACAAATGTTTAAGAGTTAAATTTAGTTGTATGCAGATGTTACATGCTTAGATGCACCTACGGTGAGCCATAGCCCATATTATGTTGTTTTATCTGTTTTCTGAAGTTATTTACGTTTTATAGAGTTGTTAAAGCAATACTTAACAAATTTTAAGTCATTACATACCGCGTAGCTAGGTGGTGACTTAGCACAAGTTACTATTGATATAAACACATAATGTTTATTGCATAAGTTTTTAATAGCAGTAATATAAATATAAACTGAAAAAATATAAAATAAATTATGAATATGTGTAAAAAAAAAACTACAAACAATTCAGACTTACTTATTATACTTACTTATTATATTTACTAATAATATGTACTAAACGAATACTTTCATGTACTACACTATTTTCAGATCTCATTATTTATCTAAACAGTATTTAAAATCGCCCAGGGCTTCAAATTAACAGCAAAAACCTTATGCCTCTATAAAAAAAATTGAGCATGGTCCATGGGCAATAGGCCATGCTCAATTTTTTAAGGTCTATACCCTGAGTTCCAATCCCGAGGTCGCTGGATCAAATCCATATATACTTACATCAATGAGTTTTATCCAAAACGGTGAAGAAAACATCGTATGGAAACTGGCATGTCTTTGAAACAAAAAATCTGTTGTATCTAGCGTATGTAACGAGCCTCTTTGAGGCGTACTTTCTCCACACTGGTTAGGGAGAAATAGTGATACGATTATCTCAATTAGTACCTATTAAAAACCGTCTTTGGGCTATCAAATTACGAAAAAATACTAAGTTGTACTAAATCTTAACTGACACTTCATTATCGTATTACTTTATCTAATGGTCCCTTATCTGGTTTCACAAGTTGCAAACTAGTGATTTTTTTACTACCGGCCGACTCAGGAGTTGGGTTCTTTCCGGTGTATTCGAAGATGCAGGCTAAACTAACCTATGTGACAGCGATTTTTTCTAGTCACTATTGAGTTTCTGAATTTTCCATTAATCGTAGCAACCCATAACTTTGTTTAAACATAATTATATTAAAAAAACAGCAAATGTATTCAGAAAACCAAAGTTTTTTTTTTTTTTTGTTTTATTTATTTAATGTAATGTACAGGTAAGGTAAGGTTTTGAATTGTCAAAAGATTTGAGCTCACGAAAATAAAGATTTATTAGGGTTTTATTTATTCTTCACCGTGAAGGTTGGATAGACTTTCAGCACCAAATTGATTATAAGTGCGTAATTTTTTATTTGATTCTTAACGTATATCTTTATGAATTATATTGTAATAAAAGAATGTTTATGTCATTAACGTAAATATAAATTATGGACAAATTTAGTTAAAATATTTAATTCGGCTAATTACGGTTAATCTCAAAAAACATCTTATTTTGCTAATTAGTACATTGACTTAATAATTTGTAAACCTATTTTATTACAATTTGCTATAATATACAGCTCAATTTAAAATACAGCCAATATATTTTCATTCTGCTATTATTTTCAAAGCGCGTTACTTAGCTTTGTACCCTACAAACCTTATCGCGTTCAGTCCACGACTTGTCCAGACCTGAGTCAAGAAAAAAATGGTTTGTTTATGTTTTTTATGGTCCAGCTGGGTTGCGGACACTTGTTTATCTTTTCAGATAGTAAAAGCCATTATGCACTTCTCTACCTACGAAAGTAGGTAGAGAAGCTTCTACTTAAAATTTGGTTAAGTTATCTATTGCCGGAGTCAAGTTGTGATAAGTATTGACAAGCATTGACTTGTAGATGGTAGATTTTTTACCTGATTCGTAAAGTAACCACTGCAACTCTTAGACTGTTGACGATACAAGGGATATATTTAATTAGAAAACTTATAATGTTAAATATTCGATTATGTATGATCTAAGTCATTTGCAACAACGTAAAAATATTTTGGCCTCAATCTTAGAATTGAAACAAAATAGCTTATGCCCGCGGCTTTGCCCGCTTCTATCGGGAAACTGAAATAACCTGTTATTTCAGGTCATCTTTTTTTTATGTGATAAAGTTACTGAACGAGAAAACTGCCCAACTGATGTTAAGTGGTAACCTCTGCCTGTAATAAGAAATAACGACTTGGGTCCTCTCTTACCTAGGTACGGCAAGACCCAAGTCGTAGTAGGTATCTTATGCGCCCGTAACTCAGAGGAGTGAAGGTGGAATGTCTTACGTGCCTGTAATTTCACCGGCAACCACACATTTAAAACCAGAACACAGTAACGCGAATTCATCTAAGCTTGCATGACTGCTTAACGGCAGAAATATGTATGGTGCCAATACTTCCCCGGACAAAATTGGAATTGGTTTTACTATTACTGAAACCAATCTATGTCAAAAGATAATTCGATTCAGTGGTGGAAATCCATCCAAAGATCAATGTACCTAAGCGTCCAAATAAGGAAACAAACTTTCCCGTTTACAATTTTACTGTGATTTGATCTTGGCCTATTGAGGTTAAGTATTATCCCTTATTCATACACAACTTATGTCTTTTATGTCCTTTCCGTAGGTACTAAAAGAGAAAGCTGCATTGCATTGGATACATTCCGTTGCCTTGGCAACGTATCCAATGTATCACCAATCATTAATAAAATCATAAGAAAAAAATCATCAATAAAATTTTACCATCATGTCTCAAGAGATCTGATGGTATAACATCATGTGCCTGTTATTTCACCGGCACCCCAAAACCTTTTAAACAAAACAATATAGTTAAATTCGATTGCACTGCAACTTGACCGGAAGAAATAGGTATAGTGGCAATACTTCCCGGCACAAACACTGAAATTGTTGGTTCTTTCTGCTGGTAAAACGAGATTTTTATTCTACCTCGTCTGTCTTCAGTCGACGAACTCTATGGGTTCACCTATTCCCAGGCTTTCTCTGTCAAGCTCACCCTACTGTGACCAGTAATGATCAGTTACTTAAGCACTGAGAAGGTAATGATGGAAACGGTTTGGTAAATAACATAGATTTGCAGAACAGGTGCGGTGGATGCAATCTGCGTCGTAAAGCTGAAACGTGTCGGATTATGAGTTGTGACGAGAGCTTGTTTTGAGTGTGATTCGTGATCACTTTGGTGTGTCTTTGATAAATATGCTGCGACTGTGAAGTGAGTTTTTTGGTCTGAGACTTGAAATCCAGTATATAAACTGTACTACTTAATATGCGAAATTGAGCCCTGACGAGATAACGGCCGCCTATCCGGAGTTATTCCTATCGTCAGCCCCCCACAGAGAAAACACTCAACCTTCGCACCGACCCCGCCGGCGGGGTCGAAGTATCTCCGTAAATGCCCGCGCGGGGCGCATTTTCTCCAATTCCTCCCGACTCGCAACGCCCCAAGCCGAGGTCCGAACCTAAGTGGTGCCCTTGGTGACGTTGTGTATAATATTAAGTTTTACCGGTTGAGAGCCGTCTGTTCTCACCAAAAGCCCGTGTAAACGCTGTCAAGGCCATCTGCGGCCAACAGCATAATGTCCATTCATAAAAAAAAAAAAAGCGAAATTGAGTGTATATGGCAATATATTATGGTATAATCTGGCTAGATCCATTGAATGATAAGTTTTACAGATATAATAATAATAAATATATTGGTGGACAATGGACATTTCACACATTGCCATCTAGCCCCAAATTAAGCATAGCTTGTACTATAGGAAACCAGATGACTGATATAATACTTATATGCTTTTTTGTAAATACATACATATTAACATCCAGACACAGAACAAACATCTACGTTCGTCACACAAATATTTGTCCTGGGTGTCCACTACCAACTGAGCTATGAGGCCAGTCAAAAATAATTGTTTTATCAGCTCCACACACATTCGTGCGATGAACTCGCGAGCGCTAATCTCTGCACATCAGCCCTATTGCTATTTATTAAGGTGGGCATGTGTCGCACGCGACAACATACACAGTTTTACACGGTTTTTCCGGTTTCATCCGGATCCAGTGTGGATACTATTAGCACAGCAGGATTTCACGTAAATTTGGGAAACAAACAAATTTACGTTAAAATTTATACATACATATAATCACGCCTGTTTCCCGGAGGGGTAGGCAGAGATCATGGTTCCACCTGCTACGATCCTGACATACCTCCTTAGCTTTATCCACTCTCATCACATTCTTCATGCATGCTCGTCGGTTTAAGGTACTCCGTACTCCTGACATACCCTTTTTCCAAAATTTTACAAATTATAAATGGACGTATTATTTACAACATGAAGAATGTGGTGGTTCAGTGCATGGTACAGACGAGTTTCTATCCGGAAGTCGCTGGTTCAAATCCCGGGGTGCACTAATGAGTTTTACTCTTGAAAAGTTTAAGAAAACATTGAAACCGAAATGTTTTTAAACCTAAAACTCGAAGACATAGGTCAAATTCGCAAAAAAAAGTTTGAAACCCTTCAATTCGGACAACACACTAGTTCAAGAAAGCTGTAACGTATAGTAGAATCTAGTATTTATAAAACAATCGAATTATCTGTCTCATGTGAAATTACAGGCACATGAGACATTCCACCTACACGTCTCAGAGTTAGGACGCATACGATGCGACTTGGGTCTTGTCGTACCTAGTAGGGGAGGACCCAAGTCGCATTGGTTGTTATGGGGCGAAATTACCACTTAACACCAGGTGGGCCGTCGGCTCGATCCGTAACTGAATCACATAAAAAAAAGAGCCTTATGGAAAAGGAGAATCTATGTATGTCTTTTACATTTACACGAGTATATAGATGCCACTGCAATACCCAAATTTGATGTTTGCACATGTTTTTATTAAAAACTATTTCACGTCAGCATTATTGGTCGCTCTCACACAGATTGCCACCCCCTCGGAATAGTAAAAACATTCAGTAGTCTAACTGCAGTAATGTACAGTGTTTGATTTATACCCATACCTACCACGTTCTCAAACCGGTGAAGGAAAACATCGTGAGGAAACCGATATTTCCTAGACCAAAAACTTCGAAGACATGTGTCAAGTGCAAGAAAAGAGCCTCTTTGAGGCGCACTTAAAACCTTTCACCACGCCATAACGGAAATATTGGCCATATTAATCTGTAAAATGTATAAATATAGATTAGTAATTAAGCTCCATTGTTTTAATTAGAAACATAAAATGTACTCTATCCTAGGAGATGGGCGTTAGTGACTGCGCGGAGTTTTTTTATAACTATTGCAGTTACCATCTTTTTACTATAATTAAACGGTTTTATTTAGCTCGACCCGTACGGAATTTATTTGGGTCAAAATTAGAAATTGAAATTTAAGCACCTTCCCGTTGTCAGATTGATCTGAAATTTGGAACACACATTTAATTTAGATGACAATACAATATAATAAAATCAATAACATTATAAATCTAAGATGGCCGCCGATACAAAATGGCGGATTACATATTTTTCCTTAACCCCCTCAATATGGGTATCAAATCAAAGGGCTACACTAGTAAAACACGATGATTATGTCAAAATTTAAAATTCAAGATGGACGCCGTTCCAATATGGCGGAGTAGGTACATATTTTTCCACAACCACCAAAATATGGGTATCAAATCAAAGGGCTACACTAGTAAAACACGATGATTATGTCAAAATTTAAAATTCAAGATGGACGCCGTTCCAATATGGCGGACTAGGTACATATTTTTCCACAACCACCACAATATGGGTATCAAATCAAAGGGCTACACTAGTAAAACACGATGATTATGTCAAAATTTAAAATTCAAGATGGACGCCGTTCCAATATGGCGGAGTAGGTACATATTTTTCCACAACCACCAAAATATGGGTATCAAATCAAAGGGCTACACTAGTAAAACACGATGATTATGTCAAAATTTAAAATTCAAGATGGACGCCGTTCCAATATGGCGGACTAGGTACATATTTTTCCACAACCACCACAATATGGGTATCAAATCAAAGGGCTACACTAGTAAAACACGATGATTATGTCAAAATTTAAAATTCAAGATGGACGCCGTTCCTATATGGCGGACTAGGTACATATTTTTCCACAACCACCACAATATGGGTATCAAATCAAAGGGCTACACTAGTAAAACACGATGATTATGTCAAAATTTAAAATTCAAGATGGACGCCGTTCCAATATGGCGGACTAGGTACATATTTTTCCACAACCACCACAATATGGGTATCAAATAATAGGACTACACTGCAGAATACTGTCATTATGTCAAAATTTCAAACTCAAGATGGACGCTGTTGCAAAATGGCGTATTAGGTGGGGGCATGATTAGTCGTGTCGAGAACAGTTGCGTCCAAGATTGTGTGACGTTAGAGGGGCAGATAAAAAAAAAAACGTAATTAGATACCTCGTTAGTAAGCGGTAGCTATACCACCCAAGTTAAGGTAATAGGTTAAAACGTGCCGAGGACTGTATGGCATTAGGGTGGATAAAAATGTAATGTCGTAAGCGCTTCCCCCTCAAGATTGGGCGCATCTTATTGTATATTAAGCCTTGTCCCTTTACTGGACCTCTGGGGAGGGGGGGGGGGTCGACCGTCAAAATGCCCCTTAATCGTGGGAACAACATGGTAACAATAAATAAAAAAGCAAACAAAAATAAAAATGAAACTGCTACACAACGAAAAAGAAGGCTCGAAAAGGCAAAAGAAAAGTATAGAACGAAAAGTGCAAAGGAAAGTGAAAATGAAACCCATAGTCGACTACAGAAACGAAGAGAACGGAAAGAAGAAAAAAAAGAAATACCTGAGCAACATGATACCAGGTTAATAGCACAACGTGAGAGACAAAGGCAGCTGGTAGAGTCAGAAACACCTGAGCGTCATGAGTGCAGGCTCGCATCACAACGTGACAGACGAAGAGAGCTAATAGCGTCAGAAACACCTGAGCGTCATGAGTCCAGGCTAGCATCACAACGTGACAGACAAAGAGAGTTGTTAGCATCAGAAACATCTGAGCGTCATGAGTCTAGGCTAACATCACAACGTGACAGACGAAGAGAGCTAATAGCGTCAGAAACACCTGAGCGTCATGAGTCCAGGCTAGCATCACAACGTGACAGACAAAGAGAGTTGTTAGCATCAGAAACATCTGAGCGTCATGAGTCTAGGCTAACATCACAACGTGACAGACGAAGAGAGCTAATAGCGTCAGAAACACTTGAGCGTCATGAGTCCAGGCTAAGATTACAACGTAATAGACAAAGAGAGCTATTAGCGTCAGAAACACCTGAGAAACATGAGGCCAGGTTAACAGGACGGCGTGAGAGACGAAAGGAGTTAGAAGCTTCAGAAACACCTGAGCAACGCCACGACAGGTTAAATAACCAACGTGAGCGTGCACAGCAACGCAGAGCTGAAAATCATGTACAAGCGTTTGAAAATGCTATTAACACATCGTGTATACACGTTTGTGACATTTGCACGAAGCATTGTTATCCTAACCAAATTCATACTGTACGTTACAACACAGCTGCATTAGGATATCTACCTGCAGAACTGTCTTCAAAAACAACATTACTTTTATGTTCGCGCTGCCAAACACATGTGACCAGTAATAAAACAATAGCACCATCAAAGGCGTACTGGAATAATCTGGATCCAGGTTCAATACCAGATGAGATTCAAGCGCTGACGCAAGCAGAGCAGCGATTGCTGTGTAGAATCATCCCATTTGTTAAAATCGTAAAATTTACTGGGCTATACGGGCAGTACCTACGGTTTCCGCGGACAAGCAGTGTTGTTTGCCCAAGATATCTTTGAGGTCAGTGAAAGATTACCTAATATGCTTCCAAGATCTTCCAGCCATGTAATAATGATGCACTGAATGAATTAAATAGAATGAGGAATATTCAGTAGACAATTTCACTAAATACTAAAAACAAGAAAATAAAAATCGGTAAAAAAACTTTTAAGTTAAACAGTTTTATTTTATGTGCACTGAAAACTACAAAATAAATAAATAGTTACTTACCTATCAACCTACGTTGGTGATCTCGGTCATTAATATCTCTGATGGTAGTGGTTGTCATAACATGAACCATGTCAGCGGCCGAAAGGCAGTTCATGAAAGAACACTAACACCAGGGTTTGCTTGGTAGGTTAACTAAGCAGCCCACACTATAACAAGTAGGTATTTTGACCTTCTAGTTCAGAAATATTTTAGTACTAGGCAGAATAGCTTTTAGGCATATTAGACTAAAATAAAAACGTGGGGCCCCTCTGAAATCATACCTATGGCAGAGCATATCTTATACTTTGGTAGATCATGAGCTCGGCGCGGCGTTCGCTGGTGAAGCCGTAACGGCTGGTTATTGATGGTCAAAACCTCCAGTTACGATTATAGTAGTTTTTAGATTATAGTTAGTCGATTCAGCGGACCCTGGACTCCGGAGCTATGAGGTTTCGGATGCGACCGGGATAAACCGCTAGGATGATGATGATGACGATTATAATAAGTCGATGCAATCCACATTTAGTATAGTAGAAAGTAATATAGAAATAGTTAATGGGCCCCACGTTTTTATTTTAGTCTAATATGCCTAAAAGCTATTCTGCCTAGTACTAAAATATTTCTGAACTAGAAGGTCAAAATACCTACTTGTTATAGTGTGGGCTGCTTAGTTTACCTACCAAGCAAACCCTGGTGTTAGTGTTCTTTCATGAACTGCCTTTCGGCCGCTGACATGGTTCATGTTATGACAACCACTACCATCAGAGATATTAATGGCCGAGATCACCAACGTAGGTTGATAGGTAAGTAACTATTTATTTATTTTGTAGTTTTCAGTGCACATAAAATAAAACTGTTTAACTTAAAAGTTTTTTTACCGATTTTTATTTTAACGTGTTTTTTCATTGTTTCCAAAAATTTGTATAATTGTTATATATTATTTACAATTCCTCGCATCAGAAGATGTGTTACTGCTGCACCATGTATAATGTCCCTTCAATTTCAGTTACACGCACCAGTTAATCCCGGCCTGTTTTTTAATAGTTTTTAAGCTGAACCTTCATCCCTGCGTTTAAAATGATTTGCTTCGACGTGACTCTAGATTACAGTCATCAGTGACCAGTAGGGGCTTCCGAGGTCCGATGAACTTGCTATGTAATCATCGTTTTTAGCATCATATTTCTGACGTATTTAGTTGATAGTACAACAAGTCATATGACTAAGATTAAACTTTACTTACGTAGAAATTATTCCATGCTCGTCAGGGGAAGTACTGCCACGATATCCATTTCTGCCGCCAAAAAATGCATTCGCGTTACTGTGTATTACTCTGAGACGTGAAGGTGGAACTCATGTGCCTGTAATTTCACCGGAAACCACTCCTTTCAAACCGCTCAGTAACGCGAATGCATTAATGCTTGGCGGCAGAAATGGGTTTGTTACGTTCTGGAGTTTATTAAGCATATTCTAAGCTATACCAAAATTGCCAAATCGAAAAGTATACAGCGCACGATAAGCTAATTAAAGCACTATAATTTACGTTAATAAGCCTTTTCGACGCGTCCGGCCGCATTAATATTAATGGGTGTCTGTATGTCCGCGTGTAATTCACTCAGACACCACCTGATGCCGATTGACAGCCAGTAGGCTTGTGGGTGGTATTGTCAAACCATATAATGTACTCACACATACAAACTTACGCTTGTACAGCTCAAAAGTTTTTATGAAATACCCTGAATATTACCTTAATTTTTTGATATTGTTTTATTTGATACAGTTATGGAACGAGCCGACGGCCCACCTGGTGTTAAGTGGTAACCTCTGCCATCAAAAACTTTTCGGGATCCACGTTGCTCGCGTCCGTAGGTGATAACCCACTGAATCCCTACACGTGTCCCCCGTGTGGTGCGAAAGGACCCAAAGTAGCAGTAGAACACATGCTAAGTTCGCCCGGAGAAGTACTGCCACCACACCTGGTAATCTGCCGCCAAGCAGTGATGCACTCGTATTGCTGTGTTCCGGTGGAAGGGAGTGGGTGCCGGTGAAATTGCAGGCGCATGAGACGTAACATCCCCCTCTCGGGGTGATAGATGCAACGCAATGCGACTTGAGTCATCTCATACTTTGGTGGAGAGGACTTGAGTCGTATTGCTGTTGTCTATGGGCGGCGGTTACCACTTAACATCAGGTTGGCCGCCGTCAGCTCGTTCTATATATACCCTACGTTACATAAAAAAAAAGATTTCTAGGAAATTTTATGTCAACCAGTTCTAGCCAGTTTGGACAATTTAAATTGAAGCATTTCCTATGAATGCTAATGAAGACTATTTAAATATTCCCTGTTATGTCACATAAATGTAATATTAAATAATTAAAACATTAAAATTTATAACACTACATAATGGAACAGTAGTGTAAATCCGTGCGATTGGATCGCGGTTCGAAAACCTCGTAACTCCAAATTTTATTGTAAATTATTTCGTGATCATTGTATTTAAATGTATCAAGTCGCTTTTGAAATACAATCCACTATTTTGTGAAGTTTCAATGTAATTAAGCTCTGAAATCATGATATATACTTATTTTTAAATCGTGTTTAATAACAGTAGTAGAGCTCACGCCAAGTTCGTCCGGGGAAGTATTGCCCCCATGCCCATTTCTGCCGCCAAGCAGTAACGCATTCGCGTAACTATGTTACGGTTTGAAAGGTGTGGTTGCAGGTGAAATTATAGGAGCATGAGACATTCCACCAACACTTATCACATAAAAAATATTGGATAAGGATCACTCGTAATTCTGTACTAAAAGTTAATCCAAATAAGCTAGAAAGAGCTGAGTGTGTCCAAACTGTGAAATCAGCCGGTTGCCATCGCGATGAATTAAATTAGTCGGAGTGAAAAGACGGATTTTGAGTTATGGTACTTATGCCTTTTTTTGTGACTGTTACTTTAATGTTGTAATAAAGTAAAAAACAATTATAATTGTCACTTATAACTTTGAAGTTCTCTTCAAAGTTATAATATAAGTTCTTGTATGACTTATTAGTCAGTTTTCTTTTATTATTCTTAACGCTTTACAATCTTTTGAATTTTGTCAAAGCGGTTGTATAATTTTGTAGGAAAGCTTCTTAGGCATTTCTAATTGTCTCATAAAATGAGTATCATATTATGAAAGCCCCTATAATTACTAAACATAATGCAAAATTAACTTAATTATCAAACATAGAAAGTATAAAATTTCAAAAAATAAAATGCGCAATAACGAAATCGACATGTAGCCCCATCTATTGGCGGTTGTAACGCAACTAATCCTTTTCTTTTCTTAATGATGCATTACTGCATTATTCGTTTAAATTAGTTCTTCTCTCTCTTCTTTTTATTAATTTTATAAACATGTAAGTTCATTATTTATTTTTTATTGCAGTGATCACAACGAAACAGCCAGTCATGTATATCGTACGATGTTCCACTTTCGACAGCTTGTTCCGACTTGCATTTTATGTTATTGGTATCTTAAAAACCTTGTAGTTGTAAAAATAAACAAATGTTTGATATTAAGGTTTGAAATACAGAAACTTTTGTTTTTAATTATAATAGAAACATTTGAAAAATAATTTTGTCATACTTTGGTGTCTCTTCACTTAGGAGTTTTTTGCAGTTTAAGTTTCACACTTCGTATTTAGTTTCTAAAGAACTGTTTGAATGCAGTTTAGGGTTTGGACCAAAGTAGACTTCATTTTCATTTCTCTCACACTTCACGTACAACTTTCAAAAACAATTAGAACAAATCAAAAGAAAAAAAAAACACCTCTTTATCTATAGACAAATTTATTGAGAAGTACGTAAGTAAGAGTAAATATACATCAAATATCAGTAGTTAATGTTTGAAGACTATGTTTATTTTATACGTTTTCTAGATATCTTTTGTTTGTACTTATTTTAAAAATTAGTGAGTCAGAACCTTGGGAACATGACTAATCTCACGGCAAAACATTTTAGATGTGATCTGATGATTTTTAGTGAAGTGTTGTCTTTTTGAGAGGACAGTGGTGTGGGTTGGACACCTATTTGTGGCGGGATGTAAGGTAAGACTTATTTGATTTTAATTATTTTAGTAGTCATTTGTAATGAATATAACTTAATCTGTTCGAATAAATCAAGCTTACTACAGTAATTTAATAATTAGAAGGTATACTGACCGGATGATATTCCCTAAACCGGTTTTAAATTTCACATAGGTAACTTTGGTTCTGAGAAAATAGATACAGAAATCTTACACTGCATTATCTTCAACTACTCCCTAGGAAGAAATTATAAGAATAGGTAGTTCTTTTTTTTACTTATGTCCTTGAACTTCGCAGAAATGTGCAATCTGATTTTTCTCTTCTAGTAAGTTCAGTTTCAGTTCAGTTCAGTAATCTTTTTTATGTAATTTAAGTTGTCATACTTACCTTTCTTATATGTATTTATGTTGTTGTATATCAGCTGAAAAACATGAAATAAATGTCGTTGTGCATACCTATATACCAGGCTCTTTATTTGTGGTATGAAATTAAATCAATGTATTCAATATTGACTATTCACACCGGTTTATCTAATTTATTTACATGATAAGTTTTTATCAATATATATAATAAAAAAAACGTAACTTGTGTTTTAGTGCCGTTTAGATTAGTTTAGAACGAAATTTTAGTACGAATGAAACACTCAATGCCATTAAATTTGTAAATATTTGACCAGAGTATCTTGAAAACCAAATTAGTTTATTTTAGGGAGTTGTCACTTTTTTAAATTCTTAGGTATAAAAAGAGATATAAAATTGATGTAAGTGGAATATGATGAATAAATTTCACTTATTTTTCATATTTTGAACATTATACCAAATACGTGGTAAAAAAACACTTTTAGAATTAATTATTTCACGATAGTTAAAAAACGAATCAATTTTCAAACTACTACATTTTGGTGTAATCACAAATGACTACATTTACCAAACACTGGACAATAGCGCAAAGTACGTCACAAAATTTTCGAAACATCACAGTGTTTGGGTTTTTTATTATCCGATCATTATCAATTTTATTACCCGTATTTAAACAATGGTTTCCACTCTAAACGCCAATAAACCCAAAAACACCTTCGGTTGCACAAAACCAAACGCCTATGTCTAAACCGCGATCGTTAAAACGTACAAACATTAGAGTATTGCCTCAAACAAACCACACTCTAACTCCTGTCACAAAACTGGATACCGAATCTAAACCTGGGCTAAACGAGCTTTACGAACCTCAGAACAAAGAGCCGTTAAAACGCGAGAATTGCACGAAACGTATTTTAGCATGACTGTCCGTGATCAAGTGAACGCTCTCCGAGTATCAACCCCGCGGTCTCGAGCCCTCCATTGTTACGTCACCTCACCCCATACTAATAACGCGACGCGATTGGCTCATTCGCTTTGGCGCGCTTTCTAGCTCCCAAACACAAATCACCGATCCTCCCTTCCAGTCTAACGCACGAGAACGACCGCTATATCGGAAAGAGAGAACTGCACTTCCTCGATAGCTGTCGTAACATGATGTAACCAGATCTGAACGAGAGGCGCATACGACACAACAATGGGTACGAGAGGGACGGGGCGGCGTGTCGACGTTGATTGTAGTGGTCGAGTGCGAAGGGAACGTGCTACCGTGCGTTCTACTATTTATAATCAAATGGATTGTGTCTGTACGCGTGTGTGCTTACATTATGCACCGCACTCACACACAGCGGCGCGGTGTCGAGGCAATGATGTGCACGTTGTATTATCCCTTATTACACGATTCGGTACGAAGCCGGCCGCACGTTCAGTAGTTTTCCGACGAGCGACCTCTTTTGTCGTACGGCGAGCGGAGTGAAGTTTGTTTACATCGAAAATCAGCGATGCACAGTGTCAGCGCGATCGTGTCACCGACCGCGAGCCGGTCGCCGCCAAATTACCAGTGAATTGCGAACGCGTAGTTCCGCAGATAACTTTTTTTGTGAACTTTGCGGCAAGACCCGATTGTGATCTCAGCAACGCCAAAACTTTTTAAGTCACGCACTTGTGCCATTTTGGAGTGTCAAAAGTGAACTTTAAGAAGTGATTTTACAGTGAAATAAAAATCTGATAAACTTTTTTGATTCGAAGAAATTTTATACTCTACAAATTACATAAAAAACTGAGTTAAAATTATCTGACTGAAAAGATAATTGTAAGCGGTGGTGAAAACGCGAGATAAGCCAAACGGGCACAAATTATCAAAGTATTGATGCATACAAAACAAAGTGTATGGCCACGTTTGTTCCGTAGGAAAAGACGTGAACAAAGATGGCTATAGCGTTCAACTTGCCGAGTGAGCGAGAGGCGACAGAGGAGAACTTTTCGAGATTGAACCGGCTTTTGGCCGAGTTGTATGAGGTTTTGTGCCATATCTTGGTGTCCCGGCAGCCTGGGGAGGTCCAGGACACGCGCCGAGGTGAGTGCCCCGAGCCCATCACGCCACCACACAACTTAAGATGCAATTCGACATACATCGTCAACTTAGTGATGGTCGTCGCGATCATAAAAGTGTCCCTGTCGTCCGCCCTCTTCAACGCCATCAGATAGAAGCCGTTTAACAGTGAACTGCAAAGCAGATCAGGACTGTTGTTAAGTAATTTGTAAGTTGTGCATATTGTTTTGTGGTAGAGATGTTGTGTCCGACTGCACTTAAATTGCTTGGTGGTTCACGGGATGAGTCGTTCGTCGCGGCTCATTTCACTACTTTATTATTATCGTCCGATGAATTTTGCTTTTCGTTTATGAAATTTGAGTGAAGTTCGACAAAACGCCTCGTTTTCTCTTGTAAATTTTTTACTGTGACTTTTGTAAACTCCTTGGATTATAGTGAAGTCCTAAGTGCTTTTGCAATTATCTGCTCCGATAAAACTGTAGTTTAACCAGTGGTTAGGTTAATGTAACAATTCGTAAATATATTTTTAGTGTTGTTAAGTTTTTAATTACAGTTTCCATTTGATCTCTTATTTTGTTTATCAGTTTTTTTCTTAGTTTAAATTATTACAATTATTTAAATGAAATGCATCGTATTTCATTTTGTTTTTTTTTATAAGTTTCCATGTGGATCTCAAATTTTATTTTAGTTCCAAATAATATCGATAGGTAGTAATTAATATTTTGTTTGTCGCTTTTATTTCATTGATTTCAATTAGACACCAAATATTAGATGAATAATATTCAAAAATATTTAAATCAATGATATTGAAATTTTCGGATGAAAATACATAATGAAACTCTCTCTATTCAAAATTATGTGTAGCAAAAAATCCTAATTATAGTACATTTGTAAAATATGATTTAGTTTTGATACTTTTGTAAGTATAATTTGTTATTTTCATTTAATTTGTTTCTATGTTCTGTTTAGATAAAAATGATGTAAAAATAATCAAAAATACGTTTTCTACATGTATAATAAATGAAATTCTATGATATATGAATTATAATGTAGTTTTTGATTTCTCATACGAAATACTGTAAATATTGCATTTAAATGTTTGTGATTTTAAGCATTTTTGATTAATTTACACGTTTACCTATTCCTAGTTAAGAACAACATGTAATCATTACCTAGGTATATACTTTATACTTATCACATAACTGGATTATGTTTATTAAAAATAGTTTTCTCCAGCATTTATAATGGGAAATGAAAATAAACATTTTTGTAAAAAATTTATGAAGGTTTTTGATTTTTATAAAGAACCCTATTTATATAAAATATATAAAAATAATAAATAAAATAATAACCTATAAATACCTAATATATAAAATTCAAAACGAGTAATAGAAATCTAAACTTTATTTACAAAAGCCGAAAGTTAAAAGTTATAAACTTCGCAACAGTACCTAGGTATATCTCTATAGTAAAAAGATCTAAAATCTGAAAATGACACAAATAAAAAGGTCTATTCTGAACTGAAATAAGCGAACGCAGGCAAGGCAAGTCATAAACAGTGTATGCTCGTCAATCAGGCCAGAAATATCCTTGTTTACGTTCATTTGTGGACGCAGGCCAGCCCGCGAGAAACTCCTCAGAGATTATTAATAAAAGTTTAATTTATATTCATAATTATTATTTAAGGTATATAGAAACGCAAATACAAAAAACGATCAAGTTAAAATTATAAACTTGAAACTAAAATTACTAAAATTTAACCAAAATGTCAGTTAAATAGTTTTCAAGTTAACGAATATTAAATTCTAAGTGATATTTTACTATTATCATCTAAAATCTATCTAAAAAATGCAAATCAGTCGCTAATGCGATAAATTAAAAAAGAGAATATTAATGAAATATATAATACATAAATAAACCTTATAATGGAAACTAAGATTCTTAATGTGAAATAAAAATAAAAATAAAGACAAACTATATAAGAACAAATTAAAAGCGAAACAGAAGTTAACTATGAAGTCGTACATTATAAAGACCAGAAACTTGAACTAGTTCTAGATACTAGTTCAGATAATAGTCACAAAGTACCAACGTAAACTTGGCACGCTCTATATCTCAGTTCAAGTCACGACCCTACAACTACAACTTATAAGATAGAAGCGATTTAACATAACGTATTACATCACTTATAATACCATGTTCTCAAAACGGTGAAGGAAAACATCGTGAGGCAACCGACATGTCCTAGAATTAAAAATTCTATGTGTTAAGTGCACGGAAGGAGCCTCTTTGAGGCGCACTTAAAATCTCCAAAAAATATGTAGAACTTTGTTTTTTTTTATTGAAAATTGAGATATTGAATAGAGGAAGGTTTTTAAGAATCTTCGTGAAGATAATAAACACTAAAATATTAGTAATAAGTAAAAATATAACCATAAATATGAAACATGAAATATTGGTAAAAAAATATATATACTCAAGAGGAGGTATGGTACTATGGCTAAATTATAATTGCTTTAAATTATTTAAGACATTAATTAATCAGGAAAGTCAATTCGCTAATATATTATATATAATATAATATAATATACAAGTATCGAGTCGCATTACTATTAAATTGTACCAAATAAGGACATTAGCAATGGACTCAATTCTTGCAACAGGCTAATTGAAAGCGAAAATTGCTTGAGTCGATGGAAATCGAGACTGATACAAATATAAACAGATAAAAAATAAATGCAGTGATATCGACTGGCCTCAGCTCAGTTGGTAGTAACTGCCTGGAGGTCGTGGGTTCGATTCCCACCCAGGGCAAACATTTGTGTGACGAACATAGGTGTTTGTTCTGTATATGGGTGTTGATATGTATTATATGTATAAATTTACAAAAAAAAAAGGAAGTACATCAGTTGTCTGGTTCCCATGATACAAGCTATGCTTAGCTTACTTTGCGGCTAGATGGCGCTGTGTGAAATGTCCACCAATATTTGTTATTATATATATTTACTATTGCAAATATTGATGATACGTGTTTAATAATCGAAATAACTGGACCTAGTTACTTTAGCTCTTTCATAATCAAAAGGCAAAATTCATAGATTTATTTCTAGAATGTAAGGTTCCCTTTGAGATTCTTATAAGACCGTTACCATTCGTTTAAATATCTACTTCTGCGGCGGAGAAATGGAATTTTTCTAAGTGTAAGTATCAGTATTTTTTACTTAATCAATATCCATTATAATATTATGTTGCTTATTGCTTATTCATATAAAAATATTGGTCGTTTATATTTCAAACCATTGAACTACCTAAAGAAAATAATTTGCAACTGAAAATGTTTCACTTAAGTAGGGAGGACCTAAGTCAAATTGCATGGCAGAGGTTGCCATTTAAACTAGGTAGGCCATCAGCTCTTCCGTAACTTCATCCGTATCTTTATGTGCACCTCCAGTAATGCAGAGCTGGACAAGTTAACACAAAACTTTTCACACCAATATATATATTTTTTTGTTATAATAAAAATACAAAAAATACGCGAAGTTTGTATGTTTGTTACTCCTTCACGCTCCAACGGTTGAACGGATACTAATATTAGTCGAGTCACTGGTTCTATCAACAAAAGGATTGTAAGTGCGCCTCAAAGAGGCTCCTTTCGTGCACTTGACACATGTCTTCGAATTTTTGGTTCTAGGACATGTCGGTTTCCTCACGATATTTTCCTTCCACGTTTTGAGAGTGCTGAAATTTGGTAACAGGATAGCTTATATCCTGGATAAACATTCGCGTTACTTTGTTCCGGTTTGAAATGTGTGGTTGCCGGTGTAATTACAGGCACATGAGACATTCCACCTACATGTCTCAGAGTTAAGGGCGCATACGATGCGACTTGGGTCTTGTACTGGTAGAGCCAGGTCGCATCAGGGGGCAGAGGTTACCACTTAACACCAGGTGGGCCGTCGGCTCGAACTGTAACTGTATAACATAAAAAAAAATACGCTACTTTAAATCCGGAAAAAGATGCAGTGACGCCATGGGTGATCAAATGTTTTTTAATGTGTACATAAATATTCACCGCAAGTAACACCGCGGGGCGCAGCTAGCTTTAAACAAGTGCAAAAGTAACATGAATCATTTAATTAACGCTCAAAGTCAATCTACTTTGCTTCATCAACACTTTGAAAGCTACATTTCGTATGAACATTTCTCTTTGTCCTAATCACAGGACTTTGGTGGTCTTCAAATTCAAAACAAGTCACGCTTTCAACCGATTTTGGAATCGTCACAATTGAAGTGGGAAGGGACGCTTCATCGCTCACAGAAGTCATAATGTTTTTGTCAAAGGGCCGATGTAGTTGTTGGTCATTGTCTACAGAGGGGCCATCCACTAGCGTTCTTTTTTCAACCACTTAAAACCACTAGTCGCGGGGCATTCGCGAAGATAAGGATGGGTGCTTTGCTCCACAACACCCAAAATATGCTGTAGATAATATCTTGAGTGGTGTAATGTTGTAGAAATCGAAATCTAACATACAATGTTGGCGAAATGAAATGAAGAGGTTTCTTGCCTGTTCATTCATTCATGGGAAAGATTGGTTTTCGTTGGGTCGTATTTTTTGAATATTACCTACTAATTAACGTTTCCAATGCATTTCTTTATTAATTCTAAGGAAATAACAGTATGAGACTGATGAATCTTAAAACATCATTTCTTCTTGCAGTAGCTAAACAACTGAAGGTATTTTCAGCATTCAGCCCTCAGCTATTGGAGAGTCTGGCAGGAAATAACATTAGTAGATGGTCCCCTAATCTTAATTGCTTTTACTTGGCTATGTTTTTTCAAGACCGTCAGTATTTAAAAGAAAACATTAAGTAAAAATAAATGACAGATTTTTCTAAATCCCGACTTTATATCATAATAAATGGGTGCTGAGAATTTAAAGGCAGTCCGAGATGTCTCAGTAAGATTTGTATCTTTAATGTAAATGACTGAAGTAAACAAAATATTAAAGGATTCATACGTATTTACACAAACCAAGTCCCAAGAACAAGTTTCAAAATCACCACACAAAGTCAGTCCTGGCCGGGAATCGAATACAGGACCCCTAACATTAAAGGCATACGAAGCCGTTAATATTACACATAAATTATACACTTGTAAAATAACTCAGATATCAGATATATAAATATTGGTGGACATTTCACACAGCGCCATCTAGCCCCAAAGTAAGCTAAGCATAGCTTGTATCATGGGAACCAGACAACTGATATAATAATTATATACTTTTCTTTTGTAAATACATACATATAATACATAACACCCAGACACAGAACAAACATCAATGTTACAAATGTCACATAAATGTTTGTACTGGGTGGGAATCAAACCCACGACCTACGCAGAACTGCCAACTGAGCTATGAGGCCAGATATAATTAAACAAACTCAACATGGGGCTCTTACGTTAGTGTGACCACAATAAAACAATTGTACCCGCAGTGACCGCAGATTCAACATTCACACCAGAATTCCCGGAATTCATAACGAGGACTCTACGATTATTTTCCGCGCAATAGAACACGGACTTTAAGTTACATTTTCTAAGTTTAAGTTATGCCGTTATGTTAATTCCAGTTATTTATGCGAGGAATTAGAAGTTTGCCGGCGGCCATAACTAAGATGTGTTGGTCGTTTGAATAATCTGGGGGCATATAATAAGAAACTGAACTTTACTTGGATACATGGAAGGATAGATGGAATAATATCGTAATAATAACAATATGTTTTGTAATATCTTTCACACGCTTTTTTAATGTAAGTGACGGAAGGGAAAATAGCTCAAGCTCACTGTAGATTTCATTACAACATTAGCTACCATTAGATTTTCCCGTAATTAAGTATTTAACAAAGTCAAAGTCAAAGTCAAAAACGTTATTTCCATAGAATTCATAAAGAAATGGCTTGGAAACGTCAATATTCAAAACATAAGGTCACCCGTATTTATCGATAAGTTTGATGCCTGTTCAAACCCTATCCGACCCTCCAAGAAGAACAGACAAGAAACCCCCAATGGAGGGATTCCTTTTTTAACGACCCAAGCGTTAAACGTAGCGTCCATCACCCTGATTTAGATGCTGAAGGTGCTGAGAAGATGCAAGAAGAGAAGAAGATGCTGGTAGGCCTTTTGTCTTGTACGTCCTGGAAATACTGCCACTATATCCATTTATAGTACTGCTAATTCCATATCCTTCTTAGCGGAACACAACAATGCTTGGAACAGCATCTGTGTGATGGCTTAGGTTATAGTATCTTGTATTTTTATAACTAACCATTATGAAATTATTATTTTAGTTGACTTTCGCTAGAAATTGGATTTGTACAAGTTAAATGCTTCAAATGTAATTGTAATTCTAATGCCTTCCCAGCATAATAATAGTAGGAAATAAGCAACGTAATTTTAGTCTGATATATTAGACAGATTTAATAGAATAGTACAAATGAGAATTTAGAACTATTATCCAATGATAATATAAATCTGTGGCAATTCAGTCTCGGTCTTTATGTCTGCGTTTGTTACTATGAATATATTCTAATTAGCATGAATTTCATTTAACCCAATATTGTGATATTTTATTTTTAAGATGACCTTTTCACACTTCGCCATATAGCCCCAAACTAAGCATAGCTTGTACTGTGGGAACCAAATGACTGATAGAATACGATATACTTTTTTGTAAATACATTCATATAAACATAACACCCAGACCCAAAACAAACATCAATGCTCGTCACACAAATGTTTGAACTGGGTGGGAATCGAACCCACGACCTACAGCTCAGAGGGCAGAGTTACTAACCAACTGAGCTGCGAGGCCAGTCAAGATCATTACGTGTTTTAGTTATTTTTATGTGAAATAGTTACAGAATGAGAGGATGGCCTATCTGAAGGGAAACTATAACCTCTACCTAAATATGTACGGGAAGAACAAAGTCGCATCGTATTACTCCGTAATTTGGACTGTCTCATGTGCACGTAATTACACCGGCACTACCTTCCAAACTGGAACACAGTAACAGAAAATAATACTCGTGTGGCAGAAATAGATTACGGTGTCACCTACTGCCACCATGCCCATTTCTGCCGCAAAGCAGTAACGCATTCGCGTTACTGTGTTCCGGTTTAAAAGGTATAGTTTCCGGTGAAATTACAGGCACACGAGTCATTCCGCCTACACGTCTCAGAGTTACGGGCGCATACGATGCGATTTGGGTCTTGTCTTACCTGGTAGGAGGACCCAAGTCGCGTCGGTTGTTACAGGCCGAGGTTACCACTTAACAACAGGTGGGCCGTCAGCTCGTTCTGTAACTGTATTACATAAAAAAAAATCTAGACTAAAAGTACTAAGAGTCGATACTATGCATTGAATAAGTGATATTTATATTCCGGTTGTACGACAGGTGCCGAGACAAGTTCAGACAAGTTCATATAAGTTTCTCTATAAAAATTCGCTGCGATGCCCCATTTGCCTTTTATTGTCTTATTTTGTTTTTAAATTCATCGGGCCCAATGATAATTTATCGCATCGGTATTTTAATTTAAGGTTTGGATGTTGGACATTTAGGGGGTTTCGAGTTGAATTCCTATAAATTATATTGCTTGATGGAATAAGAACATTATACAAAAAAATTGGCGTTTAAAATGGTTATCTGGATATTATTACGCCCAACTTATACTCTTTATTGATCTTTAAAAAAATATGTCATATATAAATATTTCTTTTGTTAAAAGATACATTTTTCTAAACAAGTTTTTTAAATTCGGACTCTGGACATCTCCATCATGAGACAATCTCCCTAATATGTTATAGCATTGTCATCGAAGCTAGTGTTCCTAACTTCAGCTCAGTCAGTTGGAGAGAAGGGGTCTAAAACTCAGTTGCAAATTTTGACCTAACAAACATACAAACATTGCAAGATAAATAAAATCTTGCGAAAATACAAAACTGCGGATTACTTACCAACACAAAAATGCATAATTCCAACCGCATTCGTTCCCCTAACGGAATTAAAATTCTGTTGTAAGATTTGACTCTCATATTACTTAACGTGTGAATTTAAATAACTTGAAAGCAATTAAATACAGCACTTGTTAAAAATAACTAACCATCTCAACAAAAAAAAAATTCGCTCCATGAATTACTTTATGGAGAGACAAAAATGTACCCTATTAATAGGCACTGTGTATTAAAAGCATTTTTTATGAAGCAACCTGTTTCAAAACTAGTGTTTCTTTTATGTATGTCATTTTTACATTCAAGAACATTACATGGTCCATAAATTTTATCTCTCAATTGTGGTAAAATTATATTTTCAACAGTGCTCCAATCATGTACTATTTACGCTGACCTGTTTATTTTATAATTAGAGTCAAATACTTACTCGTAGAAATCTATAAAAATAAATAAAATTGGAGTGTCTGTTTGTATTAAAATAACCGCATTTTACTAATTGCATATGGATGTATACAAGGTACATATACCAAAACAACATTTTTTTCAATTTTTCTTCGTCTGTTTGTTCCGGCTAATCCCTGAAATAGCTGGGGACTATCACTGGCAGATAGCTGGTGTAACAAGGAGTAACTTAGGCTATTTTCCGAGGGGTAAAATAGGGGTGCGTGATAAAACCGAATTCCACGCAGATGAAGTCGCGTGCAACAGCTAGTTACATATAAATAACTTCTTCACATAAAAAAAAACTTCAGTTATGGAGAGAAACATATTGAATATTCTGTTACAACAAATCAAGCAAATAATAAAAACTGCACTTTTAATTAATTTTCCCCAAATCGATACTAGATGGCGCTGCTAGCAACTTTCAGTTTCTAGATCGCGCTATCGTTGCGTTTTGCCGAAACGATGATGTCGGAACAGTACCGTAGTGACTTCGTGCCTCAATCTATTGAGTAAGGAAATTATTGGGCCTTGGTAATACCTTGGCAATTGTCCGTATAGGGCGAATTAGTTTTTGAAGGGTTCAGGTCGTCCCATTGAGCTGGCACCTACTTTGTGCTTCAGCTCGGGTGAAGCGATCTGCCTTTATAATAGAACGGTATTGTAGGAATCTGGGAACGAGATAGCTATAAGTTTCTGATTTAAAAAGTAATTATAATTGTTCGGTGATGATATTAATTAATTAGTAGTTCTAATTCTTAATACTTAGTAATTAATTATCGGTTTACTCATTTAAAAATAGCTTTAAGTGATTATTTTTGGGACTATACACGACTGTTCTAGTTTCTAACGTTGTTTGATAACTACAATATGTATCCTAGGTTTTAGTATTAGGATTATTGTGCAAGAACTGTTATTTATACAAATGAATAAAATTGGAGTGTCTGTTTGTAATATTAAAATAACGGCTTTTTACGAAGTGCACTTGGATGTATACACGGTACATATTCTAAACAACATTTTTTTTAATTTTTGTCTCTCTGTCTGTTTGTTCCGGCTAATCTCTGAAATGGCTGGACCGATTTTGACGGGACTTTCACTGGCAGATAGCTGATGTAACAAGGAGTAATTTAGGCTACTTTTCCGAGGGGTTAAATAGGGGTGCGTGATAAAACAGAATTCCACGCGGTTGAAGTCGCGGGCAATAGCTAGTGTTTGTATAAAAATCAAAATAATAGATCCTCACTAAATTGCAGCAATACAATATAAAAAAGACGAAACATTCCATATTCCCTCATACATTGCCGAGGCCTATATTTTTCACCAACAAGTTATCATGATCACGCCACTCGGTCACCATACGCTCAGCAGCCGGGTAATTATTATAATAATTACATGATTGAACAGTTGCAACGAGACCCAGCCGTATCACTTGAGCTTACCATCGCCACGTGGGACCAATTATACGAGACAAAGGCCCATTGTGCGACGACAGAGTAATGAAATTATAGATAGTGCTGCTTTATATAATACTAGCTGTTGCCCGCGACTACGTCCGCGTGGAATTCGGTTTTATCACGCACCCCTTTTTACCCCTCGGAAAAGTAGCCTAAGTTACATCAGCTATCTGCCTGTGAAAGTCTCGTCAAAATTGGCCCAGCCGTTTCAGAGATTAGCCAGAACAAACAGACAGACAAAAAAATTTTTTTTTGGTGTATGTGCCGTGTATACATCCATATGCACTTAGTCAAAAGCGGTTATTTTAATATTACAAACAGACACTCTAATTTTATTTATTTGTATAGTTAAGGAATGATTGACTTAAAATGCGTTGGCTGAGTTATTCGTGAGAAATTAACGAAGGCAAAGAGCTCAGCACATCTTAACCTATAATATCGTAACTTACAAACTAAAGTGTGGTTTATACTCTGCCTAAATGTTTGGGGATAAAGGGGTTAATTTGTGTATCTATGTATGATAAATATAAAATAAATATTGGTGGTTAAATACATATTGACGACTATTCATTGGCAGACATTTCGCACTGTGCCATTTAGCCCCAAACTGAGCGTAGCTTGTACTTTGGGAACCAGACAACTGATAGAATGCATGTATATTTACATATTAACACGCAGACACAAAATAAGCGTCTGTATTCTTCACACAAATTCTTGTTCTGGGTGGGAATCGAATCCATGACCCACAGCGCAGAAGGTGGTTACGACCAACTGAGCTGTGAGGCCATTCAAAAACTAGTTACTACTGCAATGTTATAGTATAGCTTAGTAATAAGTAGTGAAGTTCTAAATAATGTGAAACTTTCGTATTTCGATTACTCTACGCATTTAATCATGTAAATCCTAAGTTCATGAGCATTGTCATTAAGCAGTTGCTGTATCAGACTTTATTATATATAACACTATTATAAATGTAATGATATTATAAAGTTTTTATAATCGTGAGAATATACGCATCATTGCTTGCGAACGAAACGTTTAGGAAATGTTGTTTACATGTTACTACATGGCTTTGTTACTGACTATTAGTGCTGTAGATAACAAAGTTAAATGCATTTTTATATGATTTTATCATGTTAAATGGGATGAACTAAGGTTATAAGTAATATAAATAATGATGTTCCGAGAAGTTATAGTTCGTATGTTGAAGTAGAAGTTTGTGGAAATAATTTTATTGAATTTAAGGTAACTCTAATTAGAATTCTGCCACCCACCTAACACTTTTTACCTTTGACTGGCCTCACAGCTCAATTGGTAGTAACCCTGCCTTCTGCGGTGTTCGGTGGGTTCGATTCCCACCCAGGACAAACATTTGTGTGACGAACATAGGTGTTTGTTCTGTGTCTGGGTGTTTGTATGTATTTACAAAAAGTATTTAAGTATTATATTAGTTGTCTGATTCCCATGATACAAGTTATTTACTTAGCTTACTTTGGGGCTAGGTGGCGCTGTGTGAAATGTCTATTCTATAAATATATTTAATTGGAAAGTTAAGGGATCGTGTACATTATAATTACTGAGTATAAAAAAATATTTTGTTTTCGAGGATGTTACAGCAAATTAACTCGACCTATTTTTGAAACACCGATCCCATGTGATTCATACATCGTGACAGCGCCATCAAGATTTTGAAGACGCTACAGAATCTAAATGACTGTGTTTTATCACAGTTTAACCTGAGTTCGGACAATCAAGAACCAGTTCGAATCCGAGACTTGAATTAAGTTGATATGTCTTGGGATTTTAGTAGATGAGTATCGTTAAATCAGTGATTTGATACTGATGTCGATTACATTATGTGCAGTGCTCTGAATAAAAGCATTGCACATTTTAGGGGTTCTAAGGAGCCTATTTGAGGCGCATTAAATCCTTTCCTCACACTATTTCGAAAGAGCCAGTAACAGAGTAGTAGAAGGTTCGGAGTTCGGATAGATAGGTTGTGGATTTCGTAATAAAAAATAAAGGGATCTTCCCCTATCGTCTATGTATTATCCGGTTTGAAAGGTGTGGTTGCCGGTGAAATTACAGGCACATGAGACATTCCACCTACACGTCTCATAGTTACGGGCGTATACGATGCGACTTGGGTCTTGTCGTATTTAGTAGGGGACGACCCAAGTCGCATCGGTTGTTATGGGCCGAGGTTACCACTTGCCACCGGGTGGGCCGTCGGCTCGTTCCTTAACTGCATCACAGAAAAAATGTCAGATATGTGTTATTGACCCGTGCATTTGTCCTACCACCACGAAATTGTTTCCTTATTATGTTCTCTTCAAGGGAAGCATGAGCTTGATCTAAGATTCGAATCCACGACTTACAGATCTAAAGCCGACAGTGCGACCAACTAAGCCGACATTTATTCAAAATCTGTGTTTCTAGTTTAAGCAAGTGTATTTAGAAATAAATAAAAATGGCCAAGTGTGAGTCACTCTAAATGGTTCAAATTCAATTATAATTGAATTATTTTTGAAATATTGATATGAAATATATTTTTTTACACTATTGGGATTCGTACTAGGGCCGGGTTATTAATTTTATTACAAGCACTATAGGATGTTGATTCTCGCAAGTCCTGAATAGATTTACTGGTAAACGCAATATTTTCGTCGAAATCATTATACAATTTTCATAGTTAATTATGTTTACAATGCGCCCTACTTAACAAGCAAAGCTATAGTAAAGTTAACCTTTGTTCTCAAAACTTTTGTCCTAAAACCCACATGATAAGAAAACTGGTTACAGTACCTGAGTTTGCGGTTTTACAAATTCTGGAAGACCTTTTATCGGGGTAACGAGTCGACCAAATTAGTTCTCAGAATTGAACAATGAAGTAATCATTTTCCTGTAGGCATTGCGGAGTGAATCGTTATAAATTGGTGCGGCTCGGCTGTACTTTGTGGTTTATATTGGTTGTGTTAACGGACCTCCATTATGTTATATCAATCGTGCTATGTTTAACTAACTTACGCCAGCGACTTTGGCCGTGTCCGTACTTTAACAGTTTCAGCCACTGCATATAGTAGACTCCAGAAATTTAAACATTATTTACACTAATATTCTGTTTTAAATCTAAATTATATTATCTATGAAAGATTAAGTAGCAGTAGAACTTACGCCAAGCTACTCCGGGTAAGTACTGCCACCATGCCCATTTCTGTTCCGGTTTAAAATGTGTGGTTGCCGGTGAAGTTACAGGAACATGAGGCATTCCACCTTCACGTCTCATAGTTACAGTCCCATGCGATGACTTGGGTCTTGTCGCACCTGAGTAGGGGAAGACCAAGTCGCATTGCTTGTTAGGGGCAGATGTTACCACTGAACACCAGGTGGGCCATCTGCTCGTTTCATAACTGTGTCAAAAATAAAAAGATTTTTCTTTCGAAAGTTTCTGTTTGAGCTTGGAATCGTTAATACTCTTAGAATCAAGTTAAGGCTGCATTGTCAATACTTTTTACGTGTTTTGTTTAGTACGAAAGTTCGTTTTTGGACCTCTTAGGGGTTGAATATCAAAAATTCCGTACTTGTTGTGTGCTTACACCCTCAAATTTCAATTCTCTAGGATCAGCACTTTATCTATCTATCCGCTTTTAACAGTCAGTCAGGAACTTTTAAAATATTGTTATATAGGTAATATGCACCATATGTTAGTACTTTCATACCAATTCCAAACTAAAATTATACATACTAGCGCAAAATGATAATACACATTAAAACTGTACCAGGAAGCATCCGGGCCACGACGAATTCTTGTATTATGCAGTTTTGTTCACAATGCATTTTTAATGCAATTTAATGCTGTCTTAATAAATTGTATAAATAAATTTAACGTTAAAATTATCGCTCAACTTGTTAACTCTTAGATCATGTCACACCACAGGAGTGGATTCAGTTTAATGGTCGACATAAGCGTGGTATTATCAGTAAATATAATATAAATCATTATGATACATTGATCGATTGGCCTCACAGCTCAGTTGGTCTGCTGAGCTGTAGGTCGTGGGTTCGATTCCCACCCAGGAATAATATTTGTATGACGAACATAGATGTTTTTTGTGTCCGGGTGTTAATATGTATTATATGTATGTATTCACAAATAAATGTATAAGTATTATATCAGTTGTCCGAATACAAGCTATGCTAAGCTTACTTTGAGGCTAGATGGCGCTGTGTGAAATTTTCACGAGTATTTATTTATTTATTCATTCGTGTTATTTATTTGATTTCCATATAATTCCATATATTGTTATTATTTCCAAATGGTGGGCACGTTAATTGTCTGTTATAATGACCAGATAAACATTATCCAAGTAACCTACCAAAGTAACCTACCATCAATAAATCACTTTGCATATTCATAAAAGGTTATATTTCACTGCTAGTTGTAACATTTAAGTGGGTCAGCATATAAATACATTACATTGTAAAGATAATTTATTTTGTTTCTAAATACCTACACTTCAAGGGCTTAGAATTTTTATAACAAACGAATTTACCATAATTTGCCACGGGACCATCCACTAATAGACTATTCTAACGGCCAACATCGGCCTGGCAGCACACGCTAGGGTCGCCAGTTCAGTTCCCCAATCTGATTATCGAATCAGGACAGGAGGTGCCAATTCCGCATTCAAAATGTTAGTGTTACATAAAAACATAAATAAAAACCATAAAATCATAAATATGTGTTCTTTGTGTGAATTGTCCACCAATTCTATTTATTTATTTATAATCCTTCGACTACTACGACACCTGCGACACAGAAAATCATAGTGCGGTGGCATGAGTGGGTTAATGCTTTTAATAATTTTGTATTTATTTGTGTTTTTCTTGTTTCAGGTAAGTTTAATGATGACGCGAATGATACGTGAGTTGTTTCAAATGGTAAGTAAATTAAAAAAAGTAAAATTGTTCTGAAAACATTTTTTGAAGCCAAAATAATATGATTCAATTAGAAGTCTATCATAAATATTATAGTAACTACTTTTAGGAGATTATTGTATGTCCGAGAGGACAAACTGTTGATACTTTATATTAAAATATGATCTTTTTATACACAATTTCATAATAAATATTTCTTATTCTTATTCCTTGCCATCTAAGTAAAAATTGAGAATCTTTGTTTACAAATGAAAACATACGGTTAAGATGGAGTGGAGGCGCCTGGAGTCTGGAGGCGTGTCCTGGAACCGGAAATTCGGTGACATGTGCTAAGTGCATGAAAAGAACCTATTTGACGCGCATTGCACCACACTAGTCCGATAGAATTACTTTTAATTGTAGGTAATAAAATTTTCGTTTAGTACTGAAGTCTAATGATTACCAAACAAAAATAATTCTCAGTGCAAAATCATTTAACCAATACAAGCCGAGGACAAATATTGAAACCTGTTCAATGGTCCATTCAATAATGTATGTCATATATCAAGTACATCTGATGAACATTACCATTTTATAATCATCGGCCATTGGTTTATAATTGGCTGTCAGTGTGACGATGCGCAGGCGCCGTGTTTATTGACATAAAGCATCTTTAAAGTTTAGTGATCCTGTAGTTTTAGCAGTTCAGCAAACTAGTTATTTATTTAATATTATAAACGTGAAAGTTTGTATGGATGTTTGTTACTCTTTCACGCTCAAACGGCAGAATGGATTTGGATGAAAATAGGTACCAAGATTGCTTATATCCTGGATTAACACATGGGCTACTTTGGTCCCGGAAAAGTGCAGTGTACCCGTGGGATTACTTATTCACCGCGGGTAACACCTCGGGGCGCAGCTAGTGTTTAATATATTATTATATACATATCAACATCAAATAATTAATACAAAATTAAATGTCTTAAAAACTTTGTACATTGAAATAAATAATTTAATTTCTTTTATTTCCATTACACAGTCAACACACAATGAACAATTATCCGCTCTCATCACGTTCTGTGGCAATCAAAACGTCAAGCCTAAAACCAAGTAGCATCATCATCAGGTCAATATCAAAAGACATCGGTGACAAATCGTGACTATTTGTAAATGTGCCATCCATTACCCGCGCGTAATAAGTGCCCTGCCGAGATAAGCAATGGAACAAAGCGGTGGATGACCGCAATTTATGACACGTGATATTCCACTTAAAGTTATGGATGTGGTAAAAAAACATACTTTGGGCAACATACGTATTAGTAATGTACTAAACGATAAAAGATAATAGTACTGTAGTTAAATGTGAAAAACAAAGAATGGATGGATAGAATGATTCACGGAGTAGCAAAGCGACCAACATAGAAGATATATCACGAAGTAACAACAGACAGCCATACCAACAGAAAATATTCCGTGAATAAACTGTCTTCAGGTTTTTCTCTTTCATTTCGCCATACAAACATTTTATACAAGTACGTACAAGTAAATGATTTTGCAACTCATTTAGATGCGCGTAAGATTAATGTTTTGCGCGCATTCTTTACCTCAACGTAATCTCATAGTCCTTGATAATAGACTCGACACGCTCCACATAACGTCATCACCCACGAGTGCCATATTGCCATTTTCTACGTACTATTAAAAAACTGAATACACATTACGTGAGATGAATTCGATATACTTTAGCTAAATGAAGCGCAACGCCCATAACCCTTTGTATAGAACTTGACTTTGCTGTGGTTCGCAGACTTGAACATTATCTTCAAAGGATAAAACTCCTTATGGCTCTAGACGTAAAGGTCAAAATCAATCTTTTTTAAGGCAAATGTAACTTGGCAATACAAAAGTATCTGATTGTCTATTGAAGTTTGCAAAGTGTTGGTTGTAAATGATTAATGTTTTCGTTCCGGTCTTGTTGTGACTTGCTATAACTTAACTGCTTTAAGTTTTGTATTAAAGTTATCAAAACCAGTACCAGCATTTTCGTCATTAGTTTTCTTTAAATGCTTACAATTATCAACAAAAGCGAATTATTTTAAAAGAAACCATTGTGGATTTGGAGACAAGATCCTCAAATTTACCAAAATAGAGTGCAGTGTGCAATCTATTTTGGGAGCAAAGAAACTAGTCTTTGACTGTTGAAGATGTCTAGTAAACTTAGCGAAGATATTTTGAAATAGCAAGTTGTTTTCAGGATAAATCTTATGATATAAGTGATCCAAGCCAAGAATTCATTGTCTGATTTACAGCCTAACACGTTTTAATGAACTGTGAATACACTTTTTTATGTTTTTACATAATGTTAATCTATTTCTTTAGATCTTTGAGTATTCATTCTATAGACATGACGGGGTCGTGTCACATTACGCCTCCTATTTCAATTCGAAAGTTAATCCGACGTTTTATAAACCATATATGATCGATAGTCCCTTCAATACCAAAGATCTTGGCTAGAGCTTCTCTCATTTAATTACATTTACGAGGATAATAATCGTTATTATTATCGTCGTAAGGTTCAAACTTGGTTAGACTGAGCTAAATTTCTATCACAGTTTTTTGTGCTAAGGTCACAGTGTTAGAAGTGATTCAACTTTATGGTTGACTTAATTTCAACTCGAACTAAGGCTTTTGTCGTGTGGTTCTAATGACTGTTGATGAACGGCCTGCCACCAGATTGACATTGGATAGATTTGATGGCTCTCGTACCTTTTTACTTTGTGAATACTTTATGTTTTAGCTGCTTAGTGATGGGCCACCTCGTGTAAAGCGGTAACCTATGCCCATATTTATACTCCTTGAACTAATTGGGTCTCCCCAAGTATGCGCCCGTAACTCTGAGAAGTGAAGGTATAATGTCTCATGTGGCAGTAATTTCACCAGCAACCACACCTTTCAAACAGAAACACGCGAAAGCATCACTGCTTGGCGGCAGAAATGGGTATGGTGGCAGCGCTTCCCCGGACCATCTTGACCTTAGTTATACTGCTATCAAAACGCTTAAAATCTGAAAATATACTGGTTTGTAAGATATATTGGAACAGTGTCCATTCTAGTAAAACTAAACGGGAAGGGCTATTCAGATTATGTATTCCGTAGTGGTAAATTGAATTCTCGCGTGTTGAGAATATTCCCAAGCGAGTTTGAATTATTGGATATTTAGATTTTATTTATGATATAAGTCTTAACTATCTTCTTCATGTTCGCAAGTTATTCTAGCCCAGAACAAAGCAAAACCCAGGGTCCATTTTAATATTAGAAACCTAATTGTATAAATTATAATAGCCAAAAAACACAACATGAACTGTGCTTCATTTTACTACATAAAGGTCGTTAAAAGGTAGCGAGTGAGCTTAGCACAAAGATGTGCGACCGCATGTCACACCGTGCTGTAATATACTTTATAATTTTGTAGAACACTGAATATTCGTTTGTAAAGTGCAATAGTTAAAGGATGCATTTAATATATAAGTTTGTAGATTGATAGACATTGCTATATGTTTAAGAAATCCGCAAGAAACACATTCATATTCAAGGGAGTGGTTTACGATGATATCTGTGAGAATGACTATTTTAGTGGCATTAAAAAAGGAGCGTTGCTTATACCGTGGCTTACACGGTAAATTTGGAGTATTCACGTATTTTCATTCAAGTATTCAAGTCGACAAACGCTTTGGGCATGCTCAAATTCTGCAATTCCTTTATTTCTACAGACTTCTCATACGACCTACCTCTTCACGCATATAACTATTCAACCGAGCTAGTTAGATGAATTTTTTTATATATTTCATTACTAAGTCATTTGGACTGGCCTCACAGCTCAGTTGGTATTAACCCTGCCTTCTGCGCTGTAGGTCGTGGGTTCGAACCCATCCAGCAAAAATATTTGCGTGACTAACATAGATGTCTGTTCTGTAGGTGTTAAAGATGGTGGCACTGTGTGGAATGTCAGTCAATATTTATTGATAAATTTAATTCTTGCTGCAAACTATACACTAAATATGATTCTAAAGATTTGAGAATGTTTAGTTATACATGTTATTTATTAACTAAAATATCATCAACGACACATCAGTCCACATACATTTTGTTACAGGGATTTTAAAAGAATTCAACATTCTTCTGCTGCATTTCCCTGCTCGTTTCGGTGTGACATTCAGCTGCACTTAGTGGCCGCATACCTCATGCGGTAACAACGTATAACCGAGCGTTTAACGTTTGATTTATTAGCAGAACGGTACTCGTGATAATGGACACAGATTGTGCAACAAACGGACGGGGTTAGAGGTAGCCCGGGATACACTACACTTTGTCATTTATATAGAAGAATTTTTATGATTTGTATCAGTATAAACACTTAGGACTTTGACTTCAAGTTCAATACTTGAGATATAAATAATAATAATAATAATAAACATTTATTTCAGACCAGTAATCCATATTTTGTTAGTAGAAATTAATAATTTACTTATAAAAATATTGTTAGTAAATATAAACTAAATTACTAAAATATCCTATACAAACTATTGGGTCACTAGACACGATATAATATTGGTAGACAATTCACACAGCGCCATCTAGTCCCAAACTAAGCATAGCTTGTACTATGGGAACCAGACACTTATTTAAAAAAAAAATATATATATATATATATATACTCCCACACACAGAACAAACATCTATTTTCCGCACACAAATGTTTGTCCTCGGTGGGAATCAAACCCGAGACCTACAGCGCAGAAGGCAGAGTTACTATCAACTGAGCTGTGAGGCCTGTCATATATGGATTTTTCATTTGAAGCTCTCGCAGCCAAGTATTTGATGTTATCAATTAACTTTTTAGCAAGTTCTACCGGAAAAGTACTGCCACTATACCTTGCTAGTGCCAAAAAATTTTACGTTAGGTCTTGCGCAATAATACATTCTTACGCTTAAGCCCTAAAAAATCGTTACTACCGACATTCTGGGGCTGAAAGAAGAAATATGAAACGAAAAACCTTTTTTTTTGTTTTCAGTTCTCTTTATTATGTTTACGTCGTACCTTTATTAAATTGTCTCTCTATGGCCTCAAAGGTTTGCTGGAAGATAAATCTTCTTAGTTAAGCTCGCCACGTATTACTTTGTCAGTGTTTTATATATTGCTATCTGCGTAAAATAAATAATATAGAAACGGAATAACTGTTGGAAAAACAAACCATCGTCCAACTGTCTCTATCGTAGGTACAGACAGACGCAATGAAAACCCTCATATAACATTACAACTTGAATTTCAAGTCTGGCGCGTGCGCTGATCACATCTACCATCGGTTTTAATGCATCTTCATGTGTAGTGATGGGAACTATCGATGCTGTGATATCGATATTATATAATGCCGATGGATATCCATAACGAATTCGTCAACTTAGCTTGATTCATTCCTCACTTTTATGGGCACCAGAGGGAAATTAGGTTGTTAACTTTGCATTTGGAAGAAAGATTCTCTGGAAATAGATTGTTTTTAAGTTAATAGAGAGTTATCATTAAAAAAATATATATATTCCAGGTCCACGCTTAAAAAATGTATGCAATTACACGTTTTATGTAAAAAGGTCAGGTGAAAAAATTAAAGGGACAAAGTATGTCCAAAAACTCGAAGACATTGCGTCAAATGAACGAAGGATTTTCTTTGTGGCTCAGTTTAATTTGTTTGGGTCAAGAGAGCCAGCGACGATGAATATTGTAATTACAATATAAATACTGCTATGTGTATCTTTCGTTTGAAAACTATCGATATAAAATTTATCGTGGCTTACCCAAGCGTACGATACTAGTTTGTCCTATCGAGCAAACGGTTTTGCGGTATACAGAAAATATAATATTATGCGGTTAGCATTAGTACTGGTAATCGGACCTTGCTGTTGAAAGTTAATCTAATATTGAAATAGTATTACTTTTTATTTGGGTTCCGTGTAACAAATCCTACTCGGACCACCGCGATAGGTTTGTATTATGACAGATACTTTGTCTTTTAGAATCGTCTCAACAGGGTTTGATTCCCTTACAAGAAAATTTGTGTGACAAAATATTCCTTCCGTGTTAGGACGTAACGAAAAATATTCTATTACTTATCTTGTTCCCTTCGTACAAGCTATGTCTAGTTTGGTTCCAGTTGGCACTGATATAACTAAATAGAATAACTAAATATTGTTTAACATTTCATAAATGTTAAACAATATTTAGTTATTGTAAAAAGATTACCAAAACATGTCAACCAGGCTCAACTTATTTAATTTAGTTTCACATTACTAAAATTCTGCCTGTATAGGTCTCTTTTCACTCAGAGGAGAGATAAAAATGTGAGACCTTGTATAGTTTGTTGTGAACAGAGCCTAAATATTGTATACAGAACTCCCAGTCAAAAACAGACTCAATCTTGATTGATTTTCCATCATCTCTAAACCCATAATTTGAGTGTGGTGTACAGTAGCAACGCAATTCAGCGCGATTGAGTGTAGTTTTGATTTTGTAAGTGGCTTATAGTGTGTGGGTGGGCCACAAATTGTGTCATTTAGTGTTAATAATAATAATAATAAATATTGATGGACATTTCACACAGCGCCATCTAGCCCCAAACTAAGCATAGCTTGTATTATGGGAACAAGAAAACTGACAGAATAAACGTCTATGTACGTCACACAAATGTTTGTCGTGGGTGGGAATAAACCCACGACCTACAGCGCAGAAGGCAGGGTTACCAATTGAGCTGTGAGGCCAGTCAACATGGTTGGTTACCACTTATTATTATCAATGGTTGATAATAATCAAAGGTAATCACTTACCAATGAACGCTTTTTGAAAACCAGAACACATTCAAATGACAGCGCGTGGACTCTTAGTGGGACTGATAGATCACACTTTGAAGGTCGCTGTTCAAATCCAGACGAAAGAGCTTATTGATAAAATTTTCAAACGTCACATCATTGGATCATGCCTGGATTTTAACCTGTGACCTTCGGATCGAAAGTCGTGGTCCGCACCACTATGTCATTAAGCTCTCGTAAACATACACGTATAATGTGACAAACTACAATATTTATATATATTTATGTTATGTCGATTGTGTTATCTGTCGCCTCTGTTTAATTTCCTCTGATAACGCGTGTTTCAATTTACATTCTGTTTGTATTCTATTTCAGTTAAGGGGAAGACGGTCCGATATTTCATTATTTATTTAATAAAGCAATAGATTTATATTATTGAGTAGGACCGAAATCCTTTATTTAGCCTTAATGTAACATGGCTTTTGGACCTGTGTTTAAATATTTAGCAAGAACATCTGTTTTCCATTTTTTCGACCTGAAAACCAAGTAATTTATGCAATTGAGACCAAAATATCTTTATTTGCGAATGATTTGTGTGCATTTTTATTTCTAGTCTTCAATTTCATACAAACTTCCTATGAAAATATAGACCATGTACCTTTAATATCAAATTGAAAGAGACTGAAACACAACAAAACTTTGACTGTAAAAACGAATTGGGAAGTAAGTAGTAATGAATTATTTCAGAATATTATATCATATATATATATATAGAATATTATATATATCAGAATATTATATATATATTAATATATAATATTATTATTATATATAATATATATATATGTCTTGGCCTCACGAGACTGACAAAGACAATGCAAACAAAATGATTAGTAAATCCCTCCATAACTGTATTAAATGTTATGTCTTTCGACTAGAATACTCAAATTATAGGCATTATATAATAATAATTATTTATTTTGAGCTCAAATTAGCTTCTGAAATAGTTCCGAACTACATTTTTGAGACAAATAATTTAGAAGATTAATCACAAAGTCATATATCAATTGCTTTTCAACAAAATAAGAAATAGATTCAAATAGTAATAATAATGTATTCCGACAAACATAGCTGGGCCTCGTTTTCAGAACTTTAATTCCAGGCCAGGCTAAGACTAAGCCGATAATCTCAGACATACCATAACAAAATATAACCAAGGTTGGGTCGTGTGTGTGTATTTTTGTATGATTCACTTGCCCTTAACTAGGAATATAACGCAATAGTACGCTTATCTGTGCATGCGTAGTAGTATATAGTATTATATTTGTATACGTAAGTAAGTAAAGTTATGCACATGCATCGTTATGCAATTAGCAATGTTTTACTAACGTCATAATACCTACCGGTTTTCTGCATCTGTAGTTAGACGGAAATCTCGAGAAACCAAAGTTAAAACCATAGTCTTTGCTTAAATAAACAAAGCATTTTTTTTATCGGAACAGACTACAGACTAATGCCAAGTTCGTCCGGGGAAGTACTGCTACCACGCCCATTTCTGCCGCCGAGCAGTTTCTCGCGTTTCTGTTCCATTATGAAAGGTGTGATTGCCGGTGAAATTACAGGCACACGAGACTGAAATGTCTTCCTTCACATCTCAAAGTAACAGGCGAAAGCCGTGCAACTTGGATCGTGTATACCTAAGTGCGGCAGGACCCAAGTCGTATTGCTTATGGGCAGAGTTTACAACTTAACACCAGGTGGGCCATCTGCTCAATAGCTGCTACTAAAATATCTTTCATCGGAGGAATTGTTCAATAAGTTTGTAATATCCAGCCATAGTACGCACTTACATGTTTTACCAAGCTAACTAGTGGTAAAACAAAATAAAATACTTTATTTTGTAAACAAGTCAATATTAATATGTACAAAACCACAACTACGTATCAAGTACATTTAATTCAAGAAGCAGCTGTAAATGCGATGTTCCTGTATTAATTAATTACGTCTAGAACATTTAATATGCACTGTAAATAAATAATAAATAAATAAATATTGGTGGACATTTCACACAGCGCCATCTAGCCCCAAAGTAAGCTACGCATAGCTTGTATCATGGGAACCTGACGACTGATATAATACTGATATAGGTACTTTTCTAATATACTAAATATATACATATAATACATATACCCAGACACAGAACAAATCAATGTTACAAATGTCACATAAACGTTTGTCCTGGGTGAGAATCGAACCCACAACCTACAGCGCAGAAGGCAGGGTTACTACCAACTGAGCTGTGAGGCCGGTCAACTATAATGTTTATTGTTTTCCTCGTCGATTGAGAATGTTGTTAATCAAATATCATAAGTATGAGATGACCTAAGTTGCATTGCGTTGCGTCCATCACCCCGAGACGGGGATGTTACGTCTCATGCGCCTGCAATTTCTTCTTATTTAGTAAAACAATATTAATCAAAAATTTAAAAATATGATTTCATCAGAATATCAAACCATAGCAGCCAATACCATAAAAAATAACTAATACTCTAATTACCATGCCCATTTCTGCCGCCAAGCAGTAACGCGTTCGCATTACTGTGTTCCGGTTTGAAAGGTGTGGTTGACGGTGAAATTACAGGCACATGAGATTCCACCTACACGTCTCATAGTTACGGGCGCATACATTGCGACTTGGGTCTTGTCGTACCTAGTAGGTGAGGACCCAAGTCGCATCGGTTGTTATGGGCCGAGGATACCACTTACCACCAGGTGGGCCGTTGGCTCGTTCAATTACTATATCAAATAAAAAAAATGAATATGTTTTGATTTATTGAACAAACATCACTTTTCAATGTAAAGATAGCCGCTTTGATTTCCCACAGTGAACCATATTGATTCAGTAGATATTGCATGTTATAAGTGGTTTATAAACACACTTGACATAAATCCCTTTATCAAATAAATGGTCGAGTTGCAATAAATCTGTAAAATAAAAATTGCAGTCATGGTGGTATTTTATTCAAATAAAGTGCAGAAGGATTTCATATTATTTTAAAGTTTTAAGTTAGTATGGTCACCGACAAAACAGAATAACGGAATTTTTACAATTAGCCGATTCTAATAGCTCTCGAACGAAGTGTGATCAAAGGATCAAATCGCGCCTCATTTTGGTCCTTCGTTCACTAAATACATTATTATTAATAATAATATTGGTGTACAATTCACACAGCGCCATCTAGCTTCAAACTAAGCATAGCTTGTAGCTATGGGAACCAGACAACTGATAGAATACATGTATACTTTTTTAATACATACATATAATACATATTAACACCCAGACACAGAACAAACATCTATATTTGTCACACAAATGTTTGTTCTGGGTTGGAATCGAACCCACGACCTACAGCGCAGAAGGCAGAGTTACTACCAACTGAGCTGTGAGACCAATCAATTTCACATTACTTCGAATTCATAGTTCTAGGACACGCTGGTTTCCTCACGAGTCTTTTGTTCACTGTTTTGAGAACAAAGTCAATTCTGTTGGTGAAAAAGTTATTGATGCACCCGAGATTTGAACCAACAACCTCTGGATTGTACTCGGATTTTATACCACCGGGCAGCCACGCACTCCCACTGAGCTGCATTTTGAGAACTCGTTAGAGAGAAGTTTAGTGGAGGTGTACTGAGTAAATATAACCTCCATTTCCAGAACAACCAACTAAATTTATATCAACACTATAATAAAGTTATGTCTTTGACTAGGAACATTATGAGGCTAAGAAATATGAATTGGTATAATACGCGCTACCCTCAAATCTTGAACTAAATGCCTCCTGGAGTAAACAAATAAACTCTAGGTTGTAAGGACGAAGGCAATAGCCGGTTTAAAGGTAACAGCTACTGTCCAAGTTGATGTTCCATTTCATGAGTCTGTAGCGGTTCAAAATATCTACTCTATCTTCAAAGTGAAAAAAACAACTTATCGTGCACTCTAAAAAAATTGCTTCATTACAAAATAATTTCATATAAAGGTTTCTTTAATATTCTCTACAATCATTGTCAGATTCAATAATTATATTTATCTTTAATCAGCAATACTGGAAGCATTACTGATGCGTTGCCTACCCTGTAGATCGTTTTCCATATTTCTCATGAAGCCGCCCACATGATATTTTTCTGGAAATACATTTGGAGGTAGCTCATTTTAGATTTTATTGTAAATTCAGAACTGAAGTATCGCCGATGTATCTATCTTATGGACGCTATCATGTTTCTTCCCGTTAAATCTTCGTTAAATATAACAAAATAAATCCATCATAAAATTTGAGTTAGATATTAGTATAGGCTTGTTTGAGTAAATTATTTCTGTGCCATCCTTATGTTTACTTAAATAATCGTAAGTAAAAACAATGACGCTACGACATAACCGATATATCCGAGCTTTTGCGACTTTGGTTAGTACAAAATGGTAAGGCAGCTTACACCTTAGCCCACTACTATAGCACTATGCATTACATTATCCAACACGCATGAACTTTGCAGCTACTCAGCTAGGCCGGTGGAACCGGTTCTCAGCACAGAGGCAGAGTGGACTATCTGTTCACGTTATAGCACAATAAATATGCTTGTAATGAGTTGTACTCAATATTTATTGTGTGTAGAAGTGCGGGCTTCGCTGTAGATTGTTTTAATAATTTTAAAGGGTTGAGATCGCAAGCGAGCAGTTGCTAGTTATAGGACTGCATTTGCGCGACAAAACAGAGAGAATCAAGTAAACAGAATGTTTGTTTGTTTGTCATATATTGTTCCTTTGAGGTGCCTCCTGGTATGATGAGCGAAACTTGGTTATCCACGGCTTTATTATTTAGAGTTAACTGAAATAAGTGGAAAACCGTAATCTCTGCCTGCCCCTCCGGGAAACAGGCGTAATTTCATGTATGTTTGTACGTAAAACTGAATAAAACACCTTTATATGATAATCGTTGGTGTTAGTAGACCATGGATATAATTCCAACAAGTATAGATAATTGAAACGGACTTTCAAAATGGATGTCAAACTCACTGCATCTCATTTTCAGCACCAATCTGAACTGACCAAACAGACTGGCCTTATAGCTCAGTTGGTTAGTAACCCTACCTTCTGCGCTGTAGGTCGTGGGTTCGATCCCCACTCAGGACAAACATTTATGTGACATTTGTAAAATTGATGTTTGTTCTGTGTCTGGGTGTTAATATGTATTATATGTATGTATTTACAAAAGAAAAGTATTATATCTGTTATCTTTTTCCCATGATACAAGCTATGCTTAGCTTACTTTGGGGCTAGATGGCGCTGTGTGAAAATGTCCACGAATATTATTAATATTATTATTATAATCAATTAAGTGCTTATTCGATTTTCCGACGAACCCACTATACTAAAACATTTACTCATGTACTATCGAATATTTTATACTTTTAAGGATCGAACTAAAATCAACAAAGGATGATAAGGATTGAACTATATAAATGTCGGAAGTTCCTACAAAATAACTTAAATCACCGTCAACTCAATATATTTCTTGTCCTAAGGCCACGTTTTGTATGAGGCGTCTTTATTACTCCGAGCCCTTAGATTCTATCGACGGTACAGCAATCACTTACTATAAGTTTGTTGTGAATATTCCCTTTCCTGGTTTTATTATGCATTGTTACATGTATTTACTGGTTTCACTCAAACTTATCATTTTGTCTCCAACAGGATACGGTTACAGGTACGGTATCTTTTATGGGAAACAAAATCTTCTCGTTTTGAAAAGTTTGAAGATTGAATTTAGAACTCATTGTTCTCAAATCATTCCAGATGTTTGTAACAGCATCCTAACTGCAATGTTAAGATGAATTTTCATTGTTTTCCGTGCTTTAAATATTGACTGCACGTGTTTTTATGATAGACATAAAACACACTTCCAACCATGTATCCCTCAGTGGTTTTATTTTATGCATAATATTTTGTTTTTTCTTTCAACTTGTATTCATCGTAAACCCCAATGTAAACAAACTAAAAACCAGTAAGTACACTAAAAACCGCAAGCTTTCGTCACTTATAAACATTATAATTCTAATCTCCTATACATAAATTATAGGGCAGTCGTTAAATATCAGTTTTGAAGCGATTGCAGTGACATAAAGCTGCTTTGCATCTGCAACTTTATCTAGATCTTCCTCTTCTTCAATAATGAACTCTAGCATATTGGATTAAGGTTTATTATCTTATTCATGTTCAGCATAAACTAGTTTTACAATTACAACTTTAGATTTACAGCTATCTGCATTAAATTTAGACTTTATGTATTTGGGTTGTAGATATATTTTCGTATCTATGTTGTTGTTCATAAGTTTGTGGAGTGAGTCTTTGGTTTGCGCAATGTCAGCACGATCCTTGTTGAGGCACTGTCTTATATTTGTCTCTTTTACAATTGAAGTTGTATTTTATAAATATTTAATAGTAATTGCTTTGTTGTGTTATCCGTTATTCAAGTCTATTTCATTTGTATTTGTTATTGATACAAATTAGTTCAGATTTTACGGCATAAATAAGGCAACAAAAGTACGGTCTACGTTTCTCTCTGATTTAAATTTATATTTTATTGCGTGAGCCGATATGAAGGAATAGTTAATTATTATGGTTCTTCTGTCATATGTAAGCTCTTTGCATACAAGAAAAATTTTATTTTTAATAAGATGCATAGCATCTTAAAATCTAATATCACATTGATTCATATTAACCTTTTACAGTGTGATATTTTGTAAAACTTAATAATTTGAATGCCTGAATTATTAAGTTGTAATGTTTTTAGTACTATCGTTTAGTAATTGTATAATTTAATTTTAATTAATTAAAATTAATTTAATTGTTTTAGTACTGTTTATTCCTAACGAACCAACTATAAAATATTTCCAGTTTTTTTTAGGAATCATCCCGCAATCTTGATAGCTATACAAAATGCTCTAACATGGATTATCTCGCAGATTATATTGATATTTCTGAATCAAGTCGTTTTGAAAGCCTGCCTCTGATCTAAATAATTATACTTGTAACACGTTATCATCTATCAAACTCGACCTAGTTTAAATGATTTTGAAATGAAGCAGTTTAGTATCTAATTATGTTTTTGTTAGTTTATCTATATAATAGGATAGATTTACGTATTAAAAGGAATACGCGAATGAAGATTCATTATTTACTTTTTTAGTCAGAAGTCTCTATTTTGTCTAAAGTGTGGCAAAAATATAAATATTTAAATCATCTTTTAAAATTTAACTAATGTCCAAACCAGCCGGCTTTGAACTGTCATTGGTCCAACTACTTTTAGTTTCTTCAAAATCTGACTATACCTGATTGGGACCCTTAACATCAGATGGATCATCTTGCTCCTCGGTAAATTATTCACTTGAATACACCCTATTTCTGTTTCTTTTCATTCGAAATGGACCTATTGCACCTATGCACCTATGCACCTATGCACCTATTTGAAACTCGGGTTCTATACCACTGGGCTCAATATAATAAAATGAAAAACAATATAAATATTGGTGGGTATTTCACACAGCGCCATCTAGCCCCAAATTAAGCATAGCTTGTACTATGGGTACCAGACAACTGATACAACTGAATTATAAACTTTGTAAACACAAATGAACACCCAGACACAACAAACATCTATGTTCGTCCCACAAATGTTTGTCCTGGGTGAGAATCGAACTCACGATCTACAGCGCAATAGGCAGAGTTACTACCAACTGAGCTCTGAGGCCAGTCTATATAACTGAAGCTAGTAAATAAAAAAACTCCCGATCTTCACGCATAGTTTACTAAAGTGAACCATAAACATTATCTCTGACATTATTACAAGTGGTTAATTTCACAATCCGTCCACCAACTCAGTTAGGAAAGTGTCACTTTAGGACATTTATGCGCAAAATATAGATAATTTCGTCGTAAATCGCTCCTAGGCTTGTTAGGCGTCGTTTTGATATATTTGCTAGCTGTGACTAGAGTTAAGAGCTGCTCGCTTGATAGTCATTTCACACAGCGCCATCTATTCCCGAACACGTTGTACTGTGATAATTTTTCAGATATAAAACAAAAATAGTAGTAGTAATAATAATAATAATACATTTATGATAAAAAAATGGAAAATCTATTTTCGTCTAACAAATAAATAAATAAATGAATATGGGCGTACATTTCACACAGCGCCATCTAGCCCCAAAGTAAGCTAAGCATAGCTTGTGTTATGGAAACCAGACAACTGATATAATACTTTTATTTTGTAAATACATACATATAATACATATTGACACCCAGACACAGAACAAACATCTATATTCATCATACAAATATTTGTCTTGGGTGGGAATCGAACCCACGTCCTACAACGCAGAAGGTAGGGTTGCTACCGAGCTGTGAGGCCAGTCGAAGATAAGACTAATATCAGGTTGTCGAAACACGGTAACAATTCACAACTTGTAGAAACCTGTACGCCTACTATGAGTGGGTGGCACACCTTACCTTACTTATCCTTGGGACAAGTACAATCCTCCATCACTGTATGACTTGGGTAAAAAAACTAACAATTTCTTTACCCAGTTTTTCACTGACTGACCCAGATGTCTATTTACAAGCTTTTATTTAACTTGAATTGTATGTTTGTTATTGTAAAATGTTGCAAGTGAGTTTTAAAGCAGTTATTCTTAACCGATTGAGCTGAAATTTGGAACATGTGTGTAACTTAGATAATAATAAAAATAATATTGGTGGACAATTCACACAGCGCCATCTAGCAGCCCCAAACTTCTATCAACTATCTGGTTCATGGGAACCAGATAGTTGATAGAATAAATCTACACTTTATTTTTGTAAACACATATATATAATAACTATTTACACCCAGACACAGAACAAACATCTATATTCGTTACACAAATGTTTGTGCTGGGTGGGAATCGAACCCACAACCTACAGCGCAGAAGGCAGGTTTACTACCAACTGAGCTATGAGGCAATAATATGTTCTCATGATGGAGTCGGTCGGTGGCCGTAGGATCTCCTCAAGATAACTCCGTTGCGTTTGGGCTCGTTGAGTGGCCTTTGTCAAATGAACTAAGCCCTCAGTGGTCTGATTGTAAAAACTTGTTATGTACGTATTTTTCAAAAAAAAATGAATATTATGTGAATAAGCTAAGAAGCAAATGGCCCACCTGACGCTAAGCGATAAGCTTTGCCCATAATAAAATTTATACGACATGGACCTTTTTTTGGATATGAGAAACCCCAAGTCTCATTTTATTGCGCCCGTGCTTTGAGACGTGAAGGTGAAATATAGAGCGAGGTGGTCTAGTGGTACTGACCCCCGAGTTTCAGTCCGGAGGTTGCCGGTTCAAATCCCGACGTGCACCTATGAGTTTTTCGATTGAAAGATTTATGTGCGCAATACCACGTTCTCATAACGGTGAAGGAAAACATCGTGAGGAAACCGACATGTCCTAGAACTTAAAATTCGAAGACATGTGTCGAGTGCAAGAAAGGAGCCTCTTTGAGGCGCACTTACAATCCTTTCACCACACTGGTTCGACAGAACCGGTGACTCGAAGAAGAAGTTAGGTAGCAGTGCTTTCCCGGGCGAACACTGCAAAAACACTTGTTTCTACTGCTACATTCTAATAACTATTATTAGGACATGGACACAGTGTTTCACAACTGCCATAAACCTGTACTCACGCCTTCGATGAGTGTGGGTGGGACCCTTGCTTATCCTCGGGATGACGGACATGCCACATGACAGCACTGTAGTAAAGACCACTGTCAATGATAATAAATAATGTTTTGCGTTGGTATTACTAACCGTCTAATTCGTATCATAAAATGTAGATTTTTTTTTCAACTATATGATTAATTATATCTGGAGCTTTAGATAACAGGACTTTCATGATGTCTTTCTTTTTTTTTTCTTTTTTATTTATCAGCCCTTTAGTTTGTAACTAAGTATCATCAAAATTTTACAAACGTAATTACATTATAAGTTAAAATGGGAAAAAACTGTTGACTGACTTGTTGCAGAAATTAGACTTTATTATACTCACTCATTTAAAATGTCTCTTTTTAAGTGCTTAATATAATAAATTTCCATTTTGAAATTATTTTTGCCATAATTCTTTAGTAATGATTCTTTTTTAGTAAGAAATCGTTTGTAAGTAAGTTACGGAGCGAGCAAGACCTGATTACCTGATGTAAGCGGTAACTGCTGCCCAAATCAAAAGCGACATAAATTGATCTTCCCCTAATTAGTTACGGGAGACCTAATAAAAGTGTATCAAGGTCATCTATACCTTTCAGATTCGACCAAATAGTCTGATCACTCGTCTGTGCTGAGTAAAATCACTTTAATAGGTAAACTCAAAGATCTTTGATAGTGTGAGTATTTCAATAAAGCCCGTGTTTTATAGATCCGACTCGATTCCTATTGAGCTGTAAATATATTTTGTAATCAATGCTGAGTAGGTTAAATTCTTGGTTAATAATACTGTTGTTTTATATGGATTTGAACTGGATTTCATTCGGAATCGCTCCATTTATACGATGCCATTTTGTTAGACGTAGTAAAGCGATAATCGCCATAATATCCCTTCCACAATCATAAGCAAATATGATGAACAAAGCTGTTATTGAACGAAATACTTGGCAAACACTAATTGAAAGTATCTTTTGTTTACACCAAGATAAGATATTTTAAGGAGATAGTTTTTTCTTTCAAGTTCAGACTTGTCTACACACAGACTCGTATGTGCTTTTCGGCTTGTCTAGAGCGCGAGCCTTGAGTATCCATAGAGCGTGATGGCCCAGTGGTACGACCCCGAGTTTCAATCTGGAGGTCGTTGGTTCAAATCCCTGGACGAATGAGTTTTTTGCACTTGTATTATTTATGTGCGCAATACCACGTTCTCAAAACGGTGAAGGGAATCATCTTGAGGAAACTGACATGTCCTAGAACTAAAAAAAACGAATACATGTGCATTAAAGGAGTCTCTTTGAGGCGCACTTAAAATGTTTTAACATTTCACCACACTGGTTCGACAGAACCAGTGACTCGAATAGTAGTAGGCTTGTCTACACACAACCTTTAATGTGATTCTACTGTTTTGCATTCAAGTGATCAACTTCTTTGAATAATGATTTAACATAAAAGTCAATTCTGATGTATACAAGAATTTCAAATGATACTATTGACGTGGTTTTCAATAGTAAGTTGCATGTAGGAATAATGTTTCGTTAGACGATTGAAATTATTACCAACTTGTTTTTACTTCAAACCGGAACACAGTTACGCTAATAACATTACTGCTTGGCGGCAGAAATTTGTGTGGCAGTACTTCCCCGGACGAAATTAGCGTTAGTTCCTCAATGATATGTATAATGTGGGTTTCATACCTAAGATCAATATTCATTTTGTCAAAATTTACTGCATCAACAAATTATGAGATCGATGGATCATAAGATCAACAGATTATTGTATCAATATTAACTACATAATCAATGAACTACTGCAAAATTTTACTTTTGGCTTTTTTTGGATGTTCTTAAACAGAGCCTAACTTAATAAGTGATAATAAACACAAAATTATACTTAAATCACTCTTTGTTTATATTTCTCGCTAACACCAAAAAATATAGGTATTTACTAAAAATAATATTCTTTTAAACTAAAAAAATATAACTATGTATATTTTGACAAAATTAATATTGATCTTAGGTATGAAACCCGTTTAATGTAAAATTAGCAATACTAAATTCCATGACATTGAGTGGCATCGTTTGACTGCTAATTTTCAATTTCAATTCAGGCCATCAATATCACCGGAGAACGACATTCGTGACACAATCGCGTATTCAGCGGGCCTAGGCTAGGGCGCGCTCCTATTATCTAGGTCTTGATTGAATAACCGTTAGCTCGTGACTATAGTGTCGTGTTTTTGAGAGGTGATGGGAATATTTTCATATTAAATAGTGATTACAATTGAATCGACGATTCACAAATGTATTTTATATTGTTGGATCGTTACTGTCGTTCCTTTTTTTTAGACTGGCCTAATAGCTCAGTTGGTTAGTAACCCTACCTTCTGCGCTGTAGATCGTCGATTTGATCCCCACTCAGGACAAACATTTATGTGACATTTGTAACATTGATGTTTGTTCTGTGTCTGGGTGTTAATATGTAATATATGTATGTATTTACAAAAGAAAAGTAAATAAGTATTATACCAGTTGTCTGGTTCCCATGATACAAGCTATGCTTAGCTTACTTTGGGGCTAGATGGCGCTGTGTGAAATGTCCACCTTTATTTATTTATTTATTTATTTTTTGATTTCCATTTGACTGCAAGCTGGAGCTGAGAGTTAAGTTTTTCTGCCATTAAATTGGTCTTTATCAGGATTAGAGGGCATTATAATTAAAAAAAAACTGGTCGATATTTCACACAGCCCCATCTAACCCCAAAGTAAGCTAAGCATAGCATTTGCCTGGGAACCAGCCAACTGATATAATACTTATGTGCTTTTTTGGAATACATATAAAATATATTAACACCAGATACAGAACAAACATCTATGTTCATCACACAAATGTTTGTCCTGGGTGGGGATCGAACCCACGCTACAGCGCAGAAGGCAGGGCTACTACCAACTGAGCTATGAGGCCAGTCAATTTAACTGTATATGCAGAATTTGCTCGGTTAAGCTAGATAGCGCTGTGTGAAATTTCCACCAATATTATTTTATATTATATTAATGCCACAAATTATGCACATAAACCAGGAAATTGTAGCATCTGCTAAACCCAGTAGTTCCTTCATCGTGCGCTCACAACGTAAACACTGAAAACTGTGTCAAGTACAAACCGATTAATGAATCATTTTTCTGCACTCGTACTGCAAGGGAGTAGATTCTACTTTGTGTTTCAAACTACTTTACATAGATTATTTCTTACAAAAAAAGCATTTTTATCAATTTTATTTGATCTATACTAACATTTAATAGCAGTCTCAGTGTCGATGCGGTATACGATGTAGGATGCAAACATTTGTGTGACGAACATAGTTGTTTGTTCAGTGTCTGGGTAATATAAATAATATGTATGTATTTAAAAAAAAAAAAAGTATTCTGTCAGTCATCTGGTTCCCATGATACAAGCTATGCTTAGCTTACTTTGGGGCTAGATGGCGATGTGTGAATAGTCCACCAGTATAAAAAAGCAATGAATCGGTACAGGAAAATATCGCGAAGAAACTGAGTATTGAAAATTTCTAAGATTTACGATTCCGGATTCATCTACCGTCCGTCATCCTCCCATGTCGCCAGTGAGCCAATACCCATGGATTGAGAAGTTAAAAATGCTGGAACGATTTGTTCCCACCATTTCACTTTATAGAACAATAGCTACGTTCGACCATCTGTTGGTTATTCACTGGTGATCGTTTCAATCAAATTAACTTTTCAAATCGAATAATGACCTAAGCTGGTTACAAGAGGCAATTTGATTGTCAAAAGCAATATCTGCTTTAAGCCATAGGCAATTTGAGCTTTGGTCCTAGTGATGTTCCCAAATGGACGGTCTTGTTTTAATTTTAGACCTCTTTGTCCTAATTTTGTTATAACTTTAGAAAATATATAATATCTTTAATTGCGTGTGTAGTAAACCATATCGGTTGGGTAGTGAAATAACTTGTGGGGGCGGAAATTGGGCGCAGAATTTCGAATATTGTGCTCAATGGCGCTTACTCAGAAATATCTAAATCCAGCAATGGACTAGATATGCTGATTATGATATAAACCTAAGTCGTTTTGTATTGTTATGTACAGAGGCGACCTCTTACTTCAAGTTAGATTATGTAATAATTCCTAACATATCAAAATTCTTTCAATAAAATACCTGACTGAATATGTATCATAGTGATATCAAGTCAAAGAAATAGTAACTTTACCTAGTATTTGCAACTTAGGTGAACATTTATATTATCGTATATTTATTTATATTTCCATTTTCATTATTTTTTTTTAGAAATGTGCGAAAAAAAAAATAGTCTTATCAAGTGAAAAAGTCTTATTGTAGAAAACAACAGCATAATTCTTGTAACTAGCAAATTAGAAATATACTTTCAAATCCCTTGACGTCGAAATCTGAATAAAATGGGACTTATACTGCGCACCCACACAAGACTCAAGACTAACACTGAATCAAGACTGAATGATCACCTCACTGATTGTACAAAACTGCTACTAATTGAAGTCATTATCGTCAGTGCAGTACGGTCGAGGCGCGCAACATATCATTACAACAAATTGATTTATAATTGTGATGATTTTTTACATCAATTGTACAGTATCTAGTATTCCTAGTTGTACAATTGGAAAAGCTCGTCAAAACGAACCTTTACTGGTGTTGGGACATCGCTACTTTCCCCATGCTAGCGAATATTTCACGCATTAAATCTAGTGTATAGTTATTTGGGAATAATACTGCTACCTATATATCTAGCGAAAAGCAGTAACGCGTTCTTAGTAATCTGTTTTGGTTGTAAAATGTAGTTTCCGGTGACATTTCATGAGACAAGGAACCCCTAAAGGAGGGCTCTACCTTTTCTTCGCGAGCACGATCCTTGTAACAATCTGAGTACTAGATCTATTTTACATTTAGACTTCATAAATCTGTATTAGATAATGCAGAACATTACAGCGTCATTCGGTGTACGGTATAGTTTGTAATGACCTGATTCTATACCCATCTGTGCCCACTCGCCGCCTGCTCGTCTGAAACTGGTTACTAGACTATAATGTCAAAGTCAGTCGCTCCGTCTCGCTACCGTTCGAGTCACGATCGCAGCTATCGATACCCGCTCACTAATAGCTACCGATTCCAGATACTGCTATCTGTGGTAGAGATCTGCCTTAAATTATACGTCTGACAAGTAGAGAATTGATATCTACGGGTCTAATTATATGGACCTAGTTTTCAAATATTTTATCTGTACGTTTTAGAAATTTTCTATATATCTGGATATCTCTGCGCTATATTGTTTTGTAAACTGAAATAAATAAATAAAAATTGGGGACATTTCACACAGCGCGGGATAGCCCCAAAGTAAGCTAAGCGTAGCTTGTATCATGGGAACCAGATAACTGATATACTTTTGAAAATACATATATATATACAATACACATATATTACAATATCAACGCAGAAGAAACATCTATGTTCGTCACACAAATGTTTGTCCCGGGTGGGATCGAACCCACGACCTACAGCGCACAAAGCAGGGTTACTACCAACTGAGCTGTGAGGCCAGTCGTAAAATCTTTCTGATCCGTGAAATTCAAATAAAACGTTGAATATATCAAGTAAAAGCATTTGATATCATGTTACAGACGATCTGACAGACAGACCTGCGTTTCTTAGATAACCAACCGCTTAATTGAAAGTTTATACTTCATGCTTTTAGTAGTAAAAGATGTTTGGTCTAATTCAAGGGCACATCGAATTTTGGCTCAAAAAATTCTGATTCAAAATTTGAATTCTGGTTTTCTTTCTTTCTTTCTTTCTTTCTTTCTTTCTTTCTTTCTTTCTTTCTTTTGGTGAGCCGAGACTTTACGGCTTCTACCCACATTTTCAACCCTCGAATATTATCTCTGATTTCCATCCACAGTTCTCCATCCAACACGCAACAATTGAGTCCGAATCCGAATTCATCCGACTCAGCTCGACCTCATCCAATCGGCCTCACAGCTCAGTTGGTAGTAATAGGGTTACTACTGAGCTGTGAGGCGCTGTAGGTCGTTGATTCGATTCCCACCCAGGACAAACATTTATGTTGAACATTGCTGTTTGTTCTGTGTTTGGGTGTTAATATGTATATTCATATAATACATATCAACACCCAGACACAGTACAAACATCTATGTTCGTCACACAGATGTTTGTCCTGGGTGGGAATCGAACCCACGACCTACATTGCAGAATTGTAGTGTATTTAGAAAAAAGAACCTTATTTTTACTTCAAATAATACAATTTATATTATGATCAAATATCATTCAAAAAATATATTTCCAACAAACTCTTGTTATGTACACCAATCAACATTGTTGGTTAAACAGACGCTCCTTTTTGATCCTGGTAACTCAACACCGATAAAACTGGGCGTTGCTCCGAACACTACACTACTCATTATTATATTTAACTTAGATAAGAAAGTGTACACTTACATACAATTAGCGCGCTAACTATGCGTTTCTCCACAGAAAATCGAATAGTGTAGGCGAGTAATAGGCTGAAGACAACCTAATTTGGACATTAGTTTAAAATTTGTTGTGCCCCTATGTACTGGCATTATTGTTGCAGTTATATATTTATTTTTGCATTTGGAGAGTGATTGCCAGTGAAATTACCAAAAGCAAAGTAAAAGTATTTATGCATTTGGTACAACAGTTTTTAACAATATTCCTTTTTACATATCACATATTTTTCATAAGACTAAGTTATGAAAATATAAAACTTAAACAAAGTTAAATATAAGTACATATACAATAACTGTACTTTTTATTATTATTATTTACTTATTATTCGCTAAGACTTTTTTCAGTCTTCCCGTTATCATGGTGTATGCAATGAATCGTAATATCAGGTAGTAATCCTACTCACAATCACGAAAGATATCTCTGTAAAGTCTATCCGATCATTTTCACTTACCGTTTTTAATATCAGTTACTTGTAAAAAAGCTGTTATAGAATTTTTCTTTACATTTTCTAGTCTTAGCTTTGGTAAATTTACACGGCATTTGATGGCAAATGTCGAAGTCATGGATGTCATCATACGAATCTTCCTTATACGTCGTGCTCGTGATATGTCAGCTTTCCCAACACTAAAACTAACATTTCAATTCCAATAAATATGAAGCACATACAAATTATCCACTATAATTAGACGGAGGAATTGTTTCGGAAAACTACACCGTGCTATTTCACGATTGTCCTGATGATTTGGCTTCAGTTTTCTCAGATCTGGCATATTTTATTATAATAATATTGGTGGACAATTCACACAGCGCCATCTAGCCCCAAACTGAGCATAGCTTGTGCTGTGGGAACCACATAACTGATGGAATACATTTTTATTTTATTTGTAAATACATACATATAATACATATTAACAGCCAGACACAGAACAAACATATATATTCGTCACACAAATGTTTGTCCTCTGTGGGAATCGAACGTCCTACAGCGCATTCGACTCGTGACTCGAATAGAGTAGAACCTACGAAAGTAGCCTCTTTGAGGCTCACTTTAACCAGAGTAACAAGAGTAGCAGTAGAGTAGCCTCGTCTAGGTAAAACATAGCCAAATATAGTACAAGTAAACAAACCCAATAACATTATCGTACGCAGGTGTTCAGCAATTATAAGCTAAGTACTAAACCTAGAATGGTGTCAAGGCTACACATAGAGGACAAGTGCTAAAGCTTGGAAATTGCTTTGCACGGAATATTGTTTACGTCTATTTCGCGTAATTTTATATTAAGTTGTATAATGATTGTATTAAAGGCAATTTGTGTCATTGGTTGGTTTCGTGCATTTGTGGGGTAGTCTATATTATTATTTAATATTGAATTATATATTTTTATTTAGATTTTCCAAAGTAAACGTTACATAATGCAAATTTAAAAATACACTTACAAAAAGTACAAGATGTACGCCGTTCTAGAGGGAAAAAGATGACACATATTATGAAAAATGTATGAACTTTTTGTGTTACTTTTGTTAATATTTTTTGTGCTTTTCAAAAATTTTTGCTCTCCTTCATATCAGTCTCCATCGCAACCTGCCACAAGGCAGACTATAGATGTATATGGTAAATGCACTGTGTGCACTGTAGTTTGTGTAGGAATGCATTTTGTCTTCGTATGTGTCGGTGAGAGATGAACCTTGTATAATTTTCAATAAACAAATAAGTAACTTCAAACGGGAACCCCCACACCGTGATGTTTTGGGAAAAAACTCCCTGAATTTCAAACTGAGGGTCGGTTTGGTTCAGTATACAATTTTAATAACGATCTTACGTTACTGGTTGTTGTTAATCACTGGGCCCTTCCACGGTTAGGACCTATTTAACCCTAGGAATTTTAACCTGAATACCTTGATGTCCTATTAGCTACGTAAAGAATTTGACAGATAGTTTAAAAAAAACAAGATAGATAGTTTTTTCACCTTCCACACCGCTAGAGTCGGTTGAATGAGGTAACTGGTAGGATGTAGCTACCGTGGAAATGAAATGCACAAAACACCAGGTCACCAAAGAAGGCTTATGTTACCCCCCAAAAAGAAAAATAATAAGAATTATTATGAATAAAGATATATATGAAAAAAGAAGAACGAGCTGTAAAAATAATGTTCAGTGATCAGTTATGACTTAGATAAAGGCCTTTCAAAAACTTTATTTCCATAGAATTCATAAAGAAATGACTTGGAAACGTCAATAATATTCAAAACATAAGGTCACGCGTACTTATCGCGAAGTTGACGCCTGTTCAAACCCTATCCGACCCTCCACGAGAAGAACAGTCAAGAAACCTCTGAAGGAGGGCTTCCTTTTTACACAACTCTAAAATCACCGTAAGAGTGTTTACACGGAGCGCAAGTCAACTCTAACGTTATGTTTATTTACATACACAAATAACGTGTAGGCACGTGATCTAAATATAAATGTGTCATAAAATTTTGGAATTTGTTCCCATCTGGTGTGGTTACTACACTAAAGTTTGGGATTGCATAAAAATACGATAAAAACGTGCCTTCATCAATTTTATGATCGTTTAAACCTGTTTAAGATAATTACTAATTATTATAAAGAGTTACACTCCCTTGTAATAAGCGACGGATTAAGTGTGCATTTGTAAGTGAGTTTATAAGTTCAGATATATTGAATATTTATTTTTAAAATATTTTTTACATTGAATGAAAACCGAAATTACAGGAACATGAGACATTCCTACACGTCTCAGACTTACGGATGCATAAGATGCGACTTGAGTCTTGGTTACCTCTGCCCATAACGAGCAATGCGACTTGGGTCTTCCCCTACTCAGGTAAGACAAGACCCAAGTCATATCGCATGCGCCCGTTATACTGAGACGTAAAGGTGGAATGTCCCATGTGCCTTTAATCAGACCACCGGAATCCGGAACACAGCAACGCGAATGAATTACTGCTTGGCGGCAGAAATGAGAATGGTAGCAGTACTTCCCGAAAGAACTTGGCGTAAGTTCTACTGCTAATAGATTAAAAAAGTTATATACATCATGGCGGAAAAGTGTTCGTCTACGGCTGTGCTATCATTATGTTCCATAGACTAGTTTGCTCCTCATCATAATTTGCTAAACCTCTGAACAATTTTGCAATTGCAAAAAACAGTATTATCGTTTCCTTCATTCTCTTAGTATTTACTAGCCATACGAACTCGGCGGCTCGACTTAATTCGCCATTTTTATCCTTGCTAACTAAACGGCGATATGTTACTTTATGTTAATGGAATAAAGTTCAATTTTGTATAACTCGTTTCGTGTGTGGCTTACAGTTTTGCTGTGTACCATAATTGCACAAATTGGTCCTTATTTTCATTAGACGAAGATTAGTTTGTGTTCTTGAATAACTTATTGGGGTTTTAAAATGATCGTATAGCAAATCGTATTATGTCTAATATGAAGATAATGTTAGTTTTTAAGATAATGTCATATAAATGCTATACATAATAGTATGAGTTAGAGAATGGGTAAAGAAGCTTTGAAGATTCTGCCAAATAATTGAAGGAAAACATCACTTAACACCATCATCATCGAGAAATAAAACATTAAACGCATAGTATACCAGCTAAGGCCGTTGTATATTATAACGTATGTTAGTACTTGTAGTATATATTAGTACTTTTAGTATATTAATACTTGCAAAAAAAACTGCATTCACACGGCAGTTATTCGTAAGAATTCACAGTTTTCATTAAATAGAGAGGAGCCTCTTTAAGGCGCACTCTGTTCTTTCTTTTACCACTCACTTAAAGGGAGCCAGCTACGTAAAAAATACCAATATATTGATTGAACTAACGGTAAATCAACAGACATCACAAAATTAAAATCATTAATTGTAAATCTATGGTTATATACTCGTAGTTAAAATTTACTATTACAACTTTAATTAACAGTTATGATATAAATATCTTAACTAACCACCAAGTTGATGTGAAGTTTGTATTAATAATGCAAGCTAAGCCCGAGTCAGCTCACAATTTCTAATCAGCAAGTATTTCAACTATTTGGACAATTATCAGTAGACTTAGGGCGAGTCGTTGTAATTTGTGACTCAAATAATTAATTAGAGTAACGATTAAAAGAAAATAGTGGAGTAATTAAAATATCCATCTACAACAGAAAAATAGAAATATAATACAAAAAAGTATATTATCAAATGAAAATCAAAGCCACAAAAATAGATTTAAAAGTTACAGTTCTGTAGTTAATATCTAATTGTTAAAATCATTTACATATTTAATTGTTCATCAACTTAACAAGTTTGTAAATAACACTGTCTTCAAAAAATTCTTAATACCTTGTTTGAAATGTTTAATATTGTGAACATTTTTAATTTCTGTGGTCAAATGCTGTTTTAGTTCTTCTTTAACTAAAACTTCAAAAATGTCATAAGAATTTTGAAATAAGATTGTCAATTTCTGTCAATAAATATTTTTCTATGACACTAGCAGAACCCGACAGACGTTGTTCTGCCCTGGGTGAATTGGATAGCAAAAAACTTCCTCCAGAAAAAACACTTAGATTTGCTAATTTTCACTGCGGATTTCGACCTTTAAATAACGATATAAAAATAAATTTATACCCACCATCATCACCTCTGGAGTAGCAGATGTGTATTGGCGACGGTGGTCACTTACCATCAGGAAGCAACGAGCTTGTCCGATAGTCATCACATCACAGATTAGTCTTTTTTTTATTTTATTATTTTATTTTTAGATTAGTAAAAAAAAGGAGACAGATTATGAAAATGATATCAATACAACACTAGCAGAAATAATGGAATGGTTAAATATTAATAATCTACGTGCCAATCTAAGTAAAACAAAAATAATGCATTTTAATCAAAGAATTCGAAAACCTGCTATTATAAATGTCAGTTATAAAAATGAAAAAATTACTGAAACTATGGTAACTAAATTTCTAGGATTAAACATCGATAAAGGGTTGACATGGAAAATGCATACAGAAAACTTAATTAATAAAATAAATAGTTTAGCATATGCCCTATATCATCTGTCGAAGGTTGCCAGTAAAGAAACTGCACTGACAGCCTATCATGGTTCAGTATCACCGATACTGAGGTATGGTGTGATATTTTGGGGCAATAGCACAAATAGGCAGGACGTTTTTATTTCACAGAAAAAGTGTTTAAGAGCAATATTTAAACTTAAAAATACTGACAGCTGTGTGCCTTACTTTAAAAATAATAACATTTTGACATTGCCAGGTTTATATATATATGAAGTAGCAATTTTCGTAAGGAATGACATGATGAAATTTAATAAATTCTCTGACATTAATAAGCACATTAATTTACGTAATAAAAACAAATTTTGTACTGTCCAATCAAGCACGTCACTTAAGTATAACAGTATTTTTTGTATGGCTCCCAGAATTTACAACAGAGTACCAGAGAGCATAAAATATGGCAACATTGCAAGTTTCAAGAGTAGACTAAGGGCATTTCTCATAGATAAATGTTACTACTCCATTACAGAGTTCCTCGAAGAAAAACCTGACGCGTCTTAAATAATATTAATAGTTACTGAATTTTAAATTTAATATGTTTTGCTTAGTAAGGATTTGCATGCTTTAGTGGTAAGAATGTACATGGAACTAATATTAACAAATAGACCTATAATTATGTACCTGCAAATAAATATTATTGTATTGTATTGTATTGTATTGTCTTCTAGCACTTGAGTTTTAACTATGAATACCATATTTTAGAACTTTGGCTTACAGTTATTATCTGCGGTCGGCGCTAGACGTCGAGGCGAATGCTAATGATACACTGGTAGGTCCCAAGTACGTACTAGTATTGTAGGTACACTAGCAGATAGTAAGCCTGGAACTAGATGCAGTAATTATTCATTTCTCGTTAGTTGTGATGGGAAAAATACTGTGACATCGATATCGATAACATCTAATTTCTTGTGGCAAAATATCGCTTAAAAAATAAAAATAAATTTAACGACATTTTCTGGCAAAATATAAGAAAAGTTTGATATTTGTTTCCTTTCTACTTACCGGGGTGACCTTGGTACATGTGCTGCCTAAAGCACTAGTTCATACATATTAAAAAAGATAATAATTAAATAATATTGGTGACATTTTACACAGCGCAATCTAGTGCTAAACTAAGCGTAGCTTGTACTATGGGAACCAGACAACTGATAGAATGCATATATACTTTTTTTGTTAACACATACATATAATACATATTAATACCCAGACATACCCAAACATCTATATTCGTCACACAAATGTTAGTGCTGGGTGGGAATCGAACCCACGACCTACAGCATAGAAGGCAGAGTTACTACCCAACAGAGCTGTGAGGCCTGTTGAAAGTAAAGCTTCTAAGCACTAAAATATGGTGAAAGTATGTTTAATTTATCATTTTTATCGATACTAACTTCGTTCTCATCACTCAAACTTGTCTCAGCGTCTGAAACAGAAAACTTATAGATAAACACAGTACGGACACACGGACCAATTACCTGATACCAGTGGAATTACTGCTCACTCTACCTCGTTGCCTCCCTTTCTAACTTGTAGGTGAGAAAAAGAAAGCAACAAGCGATTTACAAAATTATAGGGTCATCTGTAGATGTGCATGTTTTTATTCAGATTTATGTGGTTTTCTGAGACGGGATTGAAAATATTTATAATTTGTGTATGAGTGACATTAAAGTAGAGCGTAGTGACAGTGACCCTGACTTTCAATTCAGAGATTGCTTGTTCAAATCCCAAACGCACTAAAGAAACTTTCGCTTGACATAATTATGTTTTTGCGTAATACCACGTCCTGGTGAAGGAATTATGGTGAGAAATCCGTCATGTCCTAGAACCAAAAATTCGAAGACATTTGTTAAGTGCACAAAGGGAGTTTCTTTAAGACACTTTGATCTTTTCACGATATTGGCCCGAGAGAACCAAAGAGATGATTATTAGTCCAATCGAATGTACTAGTAGCTGGTACATAAATTAATCTTGTAGCTCAGTTGGTAGAAACTCTGCGTTCCGCGGGGTTCGATTCCCATTCAAGACAAATATTTGGGTGACGAATATAGATATTTGTTCTGTCTGAATGTTGGTATGTATAATGTACGTATGTATTTACAATAAAGTGTATTAAGTATTGTATAATTTGTCTGGTTCCCACAGAACAAGCTATGTTTTTTGTGGCTAGATGGCGCTGTGTGAAATGTTCACCAATATTTATTTATTTTGGATCCAGTATCAAATCTACTCTCAGACACCAAAATATTCCCACAGGTTAAAAATAAATCCAATTACAATAATTACCAACTTAATACCAAGCGTAGCCGTAAGTACTTTTGTTACATACTTGAGTTCTAACAGTCAAGACGTTACTATTAGAGTACTTGTACATACTTAGAAATTCAAGTGTTTTTTTCCCATGTTGCCCAAAATAGAACAATATTATACTTGATCAAAATCAATATGGTTTTAATAATGACTTTTTTGAACAATATCTTGCCGTTTCTTTCTAAAGTTACACCGGTTACATTAAAGTGGGAATAGCGACGCGAAAAGTAGTATGTCTAACCGCTTTGAATAAATCAGCAGAAAAATCCAAATTCTATATAAGTCAAGGGTACGAGGAAAAATATTAATACAACAAATAATATATACTTTAATAAGTATATTTCTTTTCCCGCTATGGCTTATTATAAATCTTGTCGAATATGAGAAAAGAGACTCTAGTCTCGTTTCTCTTATTCTTTATTAATTTGAATTTTCACTCACACCACACATTCCTCTAAAATATTCGGTATAATACAAAATATATTTTACGGAATAACTGTTTTGTTAATCCGCTATTCGAAGTATCGTTTTGTTTAAATATCTTCTTGTTTAAAACGATTTTGTTTCTTCACATTTTAGACAGCCAGTGAAACTTCTCCGTTTTCAAAAATAACGTTTCACACAAACATTAATTATTCACCTCATTATAAAGTGGCTGCGAGGATTTAAAAGTAAAGCCACTACACATTTCAAACGAAGCACCCTGTAAAACATAATGACGGGTTTTTGTGATCGGGAGATTATGTAGGGTGACCAAAATGGCGTTATAATGTTTCAAGAGTGTAAAACTGGCTTTAAATTATTTGAAAAGTTCTTACAAAGGTGCATAGATGTGTTCTAATTAGCATTTAGTTATTATTATGGTTTCCGCTGAAAACCAGCGCTGGGTGCACACATCAGTGTGTATCCAGCACAATGCTGAGCGGAACCCATGTTTGCCTTAGGCTCCGCTACGCACAATTTTTTTAAATCACTCACGTGTAGGTATATTTGTATATGTATCATATGCAGTTTTATTTATTGTGTAGTAGTTATTAAGGTAAATAAAAATATTTTCTTTCTTTCTTTCATTTAAGGAGTTAATTACACAACTGCCAAAAGGAGTATAATGTTTTTAGGGATCATGTATGTATAAGTTTTTTGTATTCCATCTTAACTGATATACCTGAACATATTTGGTGTATGGGTATCGTTAGAATCCTTACATCATCTCGAATGACACTAACTAAATATTTTAAAATAAAACTTGATATCGCTTTTATTTTGGCGGGGTAGTCGTATGTCCTTTTTAAACAGGAGTTTTCTTAAATAATAATTTAAAGCGTCTGTGATTTCTTGTTTTAGTCATTTAGACTTAGTAGGTAATGAACATTGCAACAAAAAAACCTATGTTCTTTCACCTATATCCTATATTCCAAAAAAAGTATGTCCTTGCACACACAATTACTAAAGACAAACATTTTTAACTCTGAATAAACGTGACGAGAGGGAATTAACTGTATTTTTCCGAATTCCTATGAGACTTCTAGCTCTCTCGAACCAGTGTGATGAAAGGCTTAAAATGCGTTTCAACTTGGCTCCTTTCGTGCACGGGAGTATCGAATAAAAGCTATTTACATATTACCTATATATTGATTTCAAAATAAAAAACTTTATTTCCATGGAATTCATAAAGAAACGGCTTTGAAACGTCAATAATATTCAATAACGATGCCATCCAAAATACAATTAATGAATTTCCTTGTTTCACAGTACTAATGACTGTAAATTTATTTAACTCTGCCTATTAAATTTCCCAAGCGAAACTTCCAAAGATTGTACGCGACATAATCTCACCAAGCAGCCATAAGGAGCTCTCAAGGTTTGAGTCTACGGTACTAACACTATCGCAGTCTGCTTTGAGCACTAAATAATACCGTTTACGATCCGTGTTGACCGTAAAGATATTAATAAATACACCAGCTTTAGCTCGCCATACTCCATTTCTTCTAAAGTACTTTGGATAAACAAAGTAAGCTTCATATTGGCCGATGTTGAGAATGGCTAGGATGTCTCGGGTTACCTTTGAGAGTTTTAATTTGTGAAAAAATGATTGACATTGAAGTTAAAGTCATTAGTGTGTCATTCTTGCTTCCAACTTACGACTTATATAGTTTCAAATTCATTTTTTCTAGCTTAGAATTTAATCTTAATAATAACAGCCCAGCCCAGCCCAGTTGTTTTGCCGTAGTTAAAATGTATAGAAAAAAACCTTCTCAGCGAAAAAACAATAAGATAATTTTCACGGTGATCGGTCAACCGGTTTTTGAGTTTATCAATTTCATTTATAAAATTTTCTTAAAATTGGTTTGACTACCGCATGTATGCCATAATATTTGATAAAACACTCTTTAATAGAGTTCCGTCGATTACTTCATAAGTAGCAATTATTTGGAAATTCAAGTGGCGTCTGCACCCGGCTTTACTCGTTCAATTTTATGTTACGACAACCATTGAGCAAAATCACGTACTTAGTCAAGAAGTTCTAATATTGCCCAGTTAGTATAAACGATCTCAGAACTTCCAATAAGCGGTGTTTAATAAAGGATCCAGAGATTATGGTGAATTATGGACACTCAAGTTTTCGCAGTTTACTTTAAAAACAATGTGAGAATTCTCTTGCAAATTTAAAGGATATAATTTACAGTTTTTATTTTCATTTGACGAATGTTCCACCTGATGTTAAGTGGTATGATGGAGAAGTACGGTTTTGGGTCCTCCTATTGAGTATGGGAGGACCTAACCCGAATCACATAGGTACAGGAACATATAATAGTAGTCTGTACATCGCTACTATAGTTTTTCACGAATAGCTCTGGTATTTTTAATACTTTAAAATATTCTACTTTCATTTTCCCCCAGCAACATGAAATTTTAGACGTGTAATGTGTTACTAAACAGCTTACAACTTTAGCAAAGTCTCGTTCTATTTCGAGAAGTAAGATGGTTCAATTTCCTCATACAAGTAATTTAAAAGCATCTGTCTGTCTGACAAATTCCTATCATTCCATTCTGACACGTCACCGATTCCCATTTTCACCAAAAATAGTCCGACGACTGTTAACCTGAAATTAAAATGTCGAAAATCAATGCCCCTGTCAGTGTGTCAGGGGAAAGATGTTAATCATGTCAGGGGAATACATTCTTTTAAACTATGTAGTTGTTACATTAAGTAAATTTACAAGTTAAGTGATGTATTTATTAACTAGCTGTTGCCCGCAACTTCGTCCGCGTGGAATTGGATTTTATCACGCACCCCTATTTTACCCCTCGGAAAAGTAGCCTAAGTTACTCCTTGTTACATCAGCTATTTGCCAGTGAAAGTCCTGTCAAAATCGGTCCAGCCATTTCAGAGATTAGCCGGAACAAAAAGACAGACAGACAAAAATTGTTAAAAAAAAATGTTTTGGTATATGTACCGTGTATACATCCATATGCACTTAACAAAAAGCGGTTATTTTAATATTACAAACAGACACTCCAATTTTACTTATTTGTATAGATTTATTAACTGGAGGAATCACTGGACGATGCCAGACCAGAATATAATTAAAGTATACGTTATTTCTCAAACTCTGATTTGTATGAAAATAGCGTTTTCCTGTGGCTTTTCCCGCGTTTGAAATAAAGTTTAACTAGATTGTAGTACTTTTTGAGATTCCAGATAATTACACAAAAAAATTAACTACACATTGTGGCTGCAGCATTTAATTTGCTAAACATCATTGTCATTTTGTTTAGTAATGAATACTATTTCATTAATAATCAAATTTTTAACCGTACGAGTTTTCTTTCTTCAGTCTTTAAGATCACCTATTTGTATCACTAAATCTCCGGTCCCATTATAATGTACAAGAAACCAATTTACAACTACCGCTACTTATTTTTTCAGCAATAAATCTGCCATCATCTCCGATTGCCTTTCAACAAAACGCCTTAACTATAATTACGCTGGATTTATTGTCTGTCCCAATACTAAATACGGCTGTCTTTGTAAAAAAAAAGCTTAAAAAGTCACATCTGTCAAAATGTCTAGGCGACGATTTGGAAAAACTTTGTCCCCTGACATTCGGAATTCCGTCCCCTGATTTCGTCCACCAAATTAGGGTGTGTCTTTGTTAAAAATGTTTTAATATTCATTTAGTTTGAGATTGTTAGTTAAGATTTCTCTATTGTACTATTTTTGGGGCTTATATAGTAACATTTGTCATATTGTTTTGCCGAGTGTGTTTTGATGTGAATTATTGTGGGTATTTTAATTGTCGTTGAATTATTGGGTAAATTAATCAATTAATATTTCTTTCTCCAAAATAATAGTTAATATTTTCTGGCTTGTTAATTTAGAATATGTCATATAACTTAGTGATATTATTTAGATTCTTAAATGTGTTGAAATATTTAAGGTATTTGGCAAACTATAATTGATTGTTATCAAACAAAATTGAAATACATTTAGACAATTTTACACTGTTTCTTTTATCACATTAATAAAATACTAAATATGAAAAGTATGCCTGTGTTAATGGCATGAGCGCATTTTTAAAACTCTTTTGCGCCAAAATTGACGTAATAATAATATTTTTTGTACTTTATATAACGTTGACCTGGAATTACAGCACCAGGTTGTTGTAGGTGTTATTACACTATTCTTTATCTAGATAAAGACTTACTTGAGATGTCTCTATAAAAGTTACCAAATTAGGTGAAAAAATTACGAATATAGAATATAGCTTACGATACCATTAAACTCTAATTAGCAATATCCCAAGGTAAAACCAGTTCATTCAAATACTACAACCACGAAATCTGAATATTATCTTGCATAATAAATTGAAATCCTAATTGCCTACCGCCTTGTAAATTCCGCCCACCACAGTAGAGCAGGTATTTTCAACAAATAACTGATGAACTCATTCACAATTTCTGTTCATATCAAAATACTTTTATTGACATCTTCAGGCAAATTAATGATTAATGATTTCTTATTTTCATAATGAGCCCATCCTATAAAAACTATAGTCAAATGATATTTAAAAGTCCCAATATAATGCCTCTCTAGCTACTAATGATAAGTTAGGTATCAATGTCAATGTACTATTACAGTTAGTGGCTGGACCGAACACAACTGAAGAGAAAAAAGACAACGAATTTTTTTTTTAAGCTATTGCATAGCTTCTTTCGCTGGCCTTGAGCGTGGAGACCGAATCCAGAAATTCCGTAACGAAAAAAACCTAACACCCCCTCTCCGACCGGCACAGCGGTGATACTTTTTAGTTCCATCTATCGATAAATACCAGAACTTTTAATGACTTTTTGAAATATCACGCGCAATCTCTTTACCGCGGCAGTCTCCGAGTGCCACACGTCTTTTTTTGTATGTTATACATTTACGGAACGAGCCGACGGCCCACCTGTTAACCTCGGTAAGTGGTAACCTCGGCTCATAACGGCCGATGCGACTTGGGTCCTTCCATACTAGGTATGACAAGACCCAAGTCGCATCGTATGCGCCCGTAAATGTGAGACGTGAACGTGGAATGTCTCATGTGCCTGTAATTTCACCGGCAACCACACCTTTCAAACCGGAACACAGTAACGCGAGAGTTACTGCTTTGCGGTAGAAAAGGGCATGGTGGCAGTACTTCCCCGGACGAACTTGGCGAGAGTTCTACTGCTCTTAAGACGTGCAAAATTCACAAAGATTATGTATGTTATAAATTAACTGATTATGTAAACGTAACACCTTGTTATGCCTTTTTAGATGAATATCCCCAAAAGGCAGTCGAATAGTATTGAGAGTAATCATGGCAGCTCAGCTGCGCGAGAACTGATGTGTCACCCGACAGGAATAACTGAACGAGGCAATAGAATGTGCGATTGCTAATCAAAATATTCTACATATTTAATTAAATAATTTATTATATATTTTTTCGTCATTTATCTCCAAAGCAAGTTAAGCATAGCTTGTATTCTGGGAACCAGACAACTGATATACATACTTATATACTTTTTTGTATACATACATATTATCACCCAAACACAAAACAAACATCTATGTTCGTCACACAAATGTTTGTCCTGGGTGGGAATCGAACCCACAACCTACAGCGCAGAAGGCAACGGAACTACCAACTTAGCTATGAGGCCAGTCAATTGTCAGTTATATATGTAATTCCAACTGATTCAGGGCATTATTTATAATGCCGTGATTCTCAAAATGCCTTGGAATTATGCTTAATATCCAATCACTTGGGCCATAATATATACATTAATAGAGTACCATAATACATGTCTGTTATACTTACCTAAGTACGTATACCAAATGCTACAGAAATGTGTGTTGGTAAATTTCCCTTGAAATGTTAGCTTATTTGTTCCTTGCTCCTTTAATCTGGATCCGTTATACAAAGCACGTGGCAGACGGCCTGGCGACTCGCTTTGTTTGGCTCCTTTCTGATGCATTGTTTAACTCCACGCACTTATTCCTATGCTATGGTTCACTACATATAGGGAATCGGTTACGTGCTGAGATTATGTATTCTGGGCGGATGTGATAGAGTTGACAGTCGAATGGTTATTGGTTTTGTTCCTTGATTATTCAGAAAAGCTTGCTTTGTATGGTTAGAAGCGTGTTTAAGTAGATTTCTTCTGTTAGGAAAAAGATCCATTTATGAGGTATTAAAATGGGTTGTGTCAAATTTAAAATAGTACTTAAATAATAGTACAAAGTTTGTACAAAACATCTGCAAATAGCGAAATAACAAACATTATTTGTAAATTATTGATTACCCATATTGAAATATGTGAAACTTGTATCTAAAAAAATTCACATCGATATAAAATTTATGAAATGATGCATAGCGAAGGTCATCTTATTATAGTGAAATGTACCTACCACAATATATAACCATATAACTCACTCCCCTTCTGCGGAGTGACAGTGTTGCAGAGTAGAGAGAGATGAGGGAAGAGTTACCACCGGTAGCTGTCACAGACACGTTCTTGTCACAATGAAAGACAGGACTGAGTTATTCGTTTACCAAATAATAATAACAATGTTTCTACATCTTTATATAACAAATAAATAATCCAAATTGTAAATGTTTATTCCACTTCCAACTATAAAATTACCACAATACAGTGAAACCAATTGAGATATCTAGAAACCTTTTCCACTGGTCTAAAGATAGCTCAACCAATTCAATTCATTACCAAGTGGATTTTTTCATAAAACAATGGCGACATTGCCTTCCTGGATGGCAATGCTGAGTCTCTAAGCCAGGAAGATCCCAGCTTTCGGGTCATGTGTTGCTTCGAACAGGCGCTTTGGAAGAATTTTGATAACGCGATGGGCTCCTTTCTTTGGACCAAGAGTCTCGACTCTAAAAAGCTCAAACATGTGATCTCAGGTTCACATATTGAACTCTTAACCAAATACCTATCTTGTACTTGTATCTTACGCATAACATGTATCTCCAACTCACGCCAAGGGCACATAAGTGCAATTTTCTAGTTTCCATTTTCAGTAAAAACATGTTTCGGTATGTTCGAGTCTCACATATGAATCGCCTCAGTCCAAACGTCACAACTGCCTCGCACACCAAAGAAGACTGAACCTTTGTGCGGGGTCAGAAAGTTTATATTCCCACGGCCGGAGATGTGATTTGTAATATTGATGAAGAGTAGTTCGTAGGGCTAATAGTAATCAAGGTCTTCGAGTCTGCAAGTTGAATGTCAACGTTTTGTTTACATTTTCTTTGCATATTCAATACTTTTGTATTGTTGAATGTTTTTATGGCGTCTGTATCATTGTTTACAGCGGATCTACCACCTCTATTGCTTATTGTTTTAGTGACGTTTGCTGTAATATTTATACGTTTTATAGTTTTCGTTTTGTTTGCCAATATTCCTACCACATAAATGACCCGTTTTAGTGTTTGTGATAAAGTTGAATTTGCAATTATGCTTAAGTTCGTTTACTATCCAACCTCTTCCTTATTAGTGTGTTTATTGTCCATAGTATTACCTTATTACTTAGGTCTTCTTTACTTCATGGTTCTTGGCTCCAATAGACTTTGGTTTAAAGTTAGGCTCTACACATATACAGAGGGTTGCGTGTCGTAATATAAAGTTCAGGTGTTTGTTATCATTTGTCTATTATTACTTATTGGAATGGTTTAATCATTATTAATTTGTCTGTTTTTATTTTCTCTTGATTGTTTCATTATATTTTGTTAATTTATTATATTTTAGGGTGTATTTTTTACGATTCGGGTTGTATTAACGTTCTAACATATTATGTAGATCTAAAGTAGCTTTATCTAACGTGCCAACATCATAATAACTCTTCGTTAAGTAGCTATGAGAAATTATTAATCTATTTACCATCAAAGTTTTACGAAAGCAATTTAATTTGCTCAGCAAATTTGCAAATAGGATATTGCATACCTCACTTGAATAAAGGATTGCTTTTTTATCCTGATCAAAAACAATATAAAGTTGTTGACACCATAACTGTTCAATGGCTCCATTTAAGGCAAATCGAGACGATCGAATTCGGCGACCCGACTTGCATCGTAATGTAGAGGGACTGTTGAATTAACGGGACGCACAACCTGGCCCTACACCAACATCGGATTAAGATATAAACCTCAAGATACTTGTTATTATATTAACACCAACGAGGAAAATTTTAAGCGATAATTGATCCTGTGACATTAATTACAAAACATTATTCTGTTTTTATATGGAATACATGCTTTGCGTAAATCTGATTTACAAAATATGGCCATGAATTGATTATTTCGAGAAGTTTTATAGAATATACTTGATATAAATAATGACAGAAAAACAACTGTGAATATAAGACTAATGCAATTGTTATGGGTAGACGTAAAAATACAACAAACATACTGTTGAAGTGAATAATAAATTCATAAACAATTTTAATGGAAAAAAATTTATATATTTTAAGGAAATAGAAGAAAAAAGAACAATAGTTGCGATGACAAATAACTTCTAATGAAAACTTCATCTAAGAGACACAGATTACAATATGTTGCTTGTTTTCAAGTACATTCAGCTCACTCAGGAGACCTAAGCATAGTTCTAACTGAATTAGAATGAATGAATGACCCACACAGTATCAGACACCACGTGATTTAGAATGAACGAATGACCCACACAGTATCAGGCACCATGTGATTTAGAATGAACGAATGACCCACACAGTATCAGGCACACGTCAATTAGAATGAACGAACAACTACCAGTATCAGGTTTGTCTTGCGTCGCATGTTAAAACAACCAAAATCCAATTGAAGGCTCCATTCCCTCGCAGGGAAATGACTTGACGTAAGTTGGTCACCGCTTTTGCTTACAAATTGCACAGTGTCGCAAACAGGTCTCGATGTTTGCGTCGTATGTTTGTTTACGTTTTATTTTTAGCATTATTTTGCACAACTCAGACGATGTTGATTGTTCACTATAAAGTTTATCGGCTTTATTGCGGTACGTTGCAAATGTTGTCAAACCATGTTTAGCATACTCGAAGTTATAATAAAGGATTCAATTCCGCGTTATATTTTCGGGTTTAGATTAGTAGAATTTTCTTGCTTTTAGTCTAGTTATAAATACTTTAAGTACACTAAGCATATGCTTAGTGGAATAGAATTGTCTATATAGACCATTACAATTGAACATTATATCTAAGTTATTGCAAGTATCTCCAGATAAATTCATACATTTTCTCACCACACTACGCAGTTTTTGAACAGTTCAGATCATGTTACTGAAGTACGTAAGTTACCTGTCACCCAAAGTGCATATTATTATGAACGCAATATGTTCATATCAGAATAATACTATTTTGCGCTTCCATCATATGTATCCCATACACATGCATGGTCACGTACTAGATTTACACAAGTTTTATTTTGATCTTTATTGCACAAAACATAAGGTTCAAAGTCGGATGGCTAACGTCCAGAACCCATATACGGTCGAGGCGAATGAACGATTGTATCAGGACGTGCATAAAATAATTTAAAATGACCAGCATAATAAAGACTCTAATTTTAATTAAGAAGTTAGAGCACACAGGTCAAGATATATCAGACGGTTGGTTACAATGTCAGCACCAATTTGGTTTTAAATGAGTTTCGTTGTTTACAATAATTGACACAATGATTGTAGCGACGCGAAATGAGATTTTTATTTAACTCATCTTATCTTGTTTTAATTTTGATGTCACCTTATAATTGATTTTATAGTAATAAATGAGTTTCTTAGCCGTTTTTGTTAAATAATTTAATTGCAATAAAGTTTCGTCTGTTTACTTACACATTAGGAGGATTTTCTTTTCACATTCATTTCTTATTTTCTTATAGTTACCAAAAAGCGATATATTTACATCTTTGACACTTGCCTTTGAAATATTAGCAATTTCTTCCCAAGAGTTGAATAACAAATTTAATTTACGCGGCAAAGTGCAGACTAAAGAAAACAATAACACGACTTGTTCTGAAGTTGGAAGAAAACATTGAAAGTCAAACGAATTAGTTAGAATTAAATAAAAAAAGTTAAGTTAGTTTCTTAGTTATTAACCGACTTCAAAAAGGAGGTTCTGTTTTCGTCTGTATGAATTAATTATTTTTATGTTCACTGTTTTTTTTTATTTGATACAGTTACGGAAAGAGCTGAAGGCCCACCTGGTGTTAAGTGGTAACCTCGGCCCATAACAACCGATGCGGCTTGGGTCCTCCCCTACTAGGGACGACAGAACCCAAGTCGCATCGTATGCGCCCGTAACTCTGAGACTATAGGTGGAATATCACATGTAATTTATTTCCGACATTCGTGAAACAATTTTAAAAAATATTTTTGAATTTAGTTCGGTTTAGCTCCAAAACGCTGGCCAAGGCCGAGACAAAGGCGAGCTATCATACCAGTTTTACGTTTCGCCTTTGCTGCTCCCCCTACAACTTCACAAATTTAAAGGTAAGCTCAGACTACCTCGACGCTATAAACAAAACAAACCTTGTTTACTACAAAGTTATTTCCAGCGAGAAATGTCTTATTATTTGTTTACTTGCATAGTTGGCGTAGGTCGCCATCTGGCCGACAACTCTGTACTGTGTCTTGCATTGTCATAAAGTTTTAAATAGTCGTCTATTTCTGAGGAAGTAAATAGATTACCCCTATACTGTGACCACCTGGTGGAAACTGTTTTTTATTTATATATAAATGTAAATGTGGAATTGTACTGAGCTGCGGCTACGAAATCTTTCAAGACATTGGATAAATATTTCAAATTTATAATTTATAAATACCAGAAGTTGCGAGCTTAAGCTAGTGAAGATATAAATACGGAATAAAGAGATTGCTGCCTTGATGCCAGTCAAATATTAAATCTTTCTATATTCTGTATAATCTTTCAGGCCAATAAACTTTGATTGTAATTTACGATTAGATTAATTACTGCGAATGAAAGTAATGTGGAAAAAAGACACATTTAACTGAAAACAGAATTAAACCCTTAGTTTGATCCTTAAACTTTATTCTGTTCTTCTTTTAAATGAGTATTTTAAACTGTTTTTTTTTTCTGTATGTTATGAAACAAAACTTTCAATCCAATAAATTTATTTGAAATTTTATAACGGAATATTTTACTTACGTTCATCTTGAAAGCCTCTAAAAACCTTAAAATATTATATCTGATAATGAGTAAGTACGTGCGAAGGTTTGTTTCTTTATTTTATTACTCCAATCATCAAATAAAGGCTATGTCCGTGTAGTTAATTTATTTATTCCAGTTATAAAAAAATCAGGCTAAACCTCATCGCAGTGGCCTCGTATTCTTTTTCTGAACAACATGATATGGCAAAACTTGTTTCACAATGTAGGTCAACCTTTTTCGAAGCAATTTTGGTTCCTTTCTTCAAAAAATTTATAACTTGCGATAAGCTGAGGTCTCGAAACGATTACTGAGACCTAAAAATTAATGATAATGACCTTTGTGGATCATTCATTTTTACACTGAGATAAATGTTTAAAAAAGGATTTTACACGTGATTAAAATACGGAACGAGCTGATGGCCTACCTAAGTGGTAACCTCTGCTCATAACAAGCAATAGGATATACTTCAGGCGGCAGAAATGGTCATGGTGGCAGTACTTCCGCGGAGGAACTCGGCGTGAATTTACGCCGAACTTACTTACTGCTCTTACATTATATAAATCTAAGTAGTTTTATTAGCAGACGATATTACATAATGTGAGAGCGTGATAACTCAGTGGTAGGTTCCCGAATTTCAGCCCGGGTTCACTGGTTTTGAAAAAGACTTGCAATAAATGAGACTCGCCTGTAAATATGATGAGAAACCATGTTTTCGAAACGGTTAAGGAAAAAGTGATTAAAACGGTCTCCCAGGATCAAAAGTTCGAAGATAAGAAAGGGAGCCTCTTTGAGGCGCACTTTATCGTTTACCACACTGGTTCGAGAATGCCTGTGACACTAGTAGCAGCATCGGGTTATCGAACTCCGCCCGGTAGCCTCTAAGTTTTATTACAAAATAAATAATACGCTATAATGGTTGTAACATCTTTCGTTTTGTTAATTGGTTAGATGTTATCTTTGATTACAGTAAGAACAATATCAAATGTTTTACTGTGTAATATTTCTCAATTGAAATATTATTGGCAATATTTTATTTGTTAAGTGAATTTAGTGTCAAATCTGTAGTTTAGGGGAAAATGCCAAAAGAGAGACAGAGAGCTAGAGATAATTTTGGAAAATTATATTTTATAGGATTTTGTTTCAATTGTTGATTCTATTAACCGCAGACGTAAAAATGGCACATCGATTTCTGTTATGAATAAAATCTTTAATTATTTAATCCAGTAATAATAATAAATCTTTATTCATTGTCTTCGTGATTACCATAGTGAGTTAGTATCTAATAAAAGGTAATAATTACACTATGCCTGAACCAGGAAATATTTGTCATAGAAACAACAGCACTTGGAGAAAAATTACAATTGAAAACGTAATGCCAATTACAGTTACAAATCCTGTGTCCTATAGTTTTTTATATCTAGAGATAACTAAATTAGTATAGACATATATATTGGTTACCCATGTTCCGTCACTAATATCACATAAAAAAGTATATAAAAAGAATGATTCGGTGCTTTTTTTTCCCACCAATTTTTTTTATTAGTTCTAGCCTTTTGTCGTAATAAAAGAAACGAAAGTTTACACCTTACGAATTATCATTATAAATTGATTTCTGGTTCAAATGAACTATTCAAATCATGTAACCGATATCGCCATCCATAAAAAACTAGTCTTTTTATAATCTAATCAATTAGACTTAACACTTTGCATGTCAACAACAGCTTCTTATTGAAAAACCATCATCTATCATTCACACTGTAATCATAATATCATGTTAGTAATATATTCGGTGACGGTAAAAAATGTATTCAGTTGATATTATTATATTAAAAGTTATTTTGTATTCGGTAGCCGAAGGGTTAGGTTTTATGTAAATTAAAATTTCCATATTTTCAATTTATTGAGTAACCAGTTTTTGTTACTTTAGCAAAATTATAGATTAAATGATGTTTTCTCATAATTTGTTTACCGTAAAAATTGTTATGTTAGATATTACAAACTGGGTAAATATTGCGGTTTAGTAAAATAGCTGTTTATTTAATTTTAATTTTTACTCACATGCATAAATCAGAATTTATTCCTACATAATATAGTACATAGAAATATTGATTTAAATTGCTTCATAATATGTTACGCGTCTCTATACCAATAAAACAACTTCTTCTGACTCCCGAAATTAATTTTATCATTCTGCAAAATAAGTGACCGAATAAAATTTGTCAGATTAATATCAAGGGACACTCGTTAGCATATCAAGTAAGTCTTATTTTTTTCTTTCATTTATTTATTAAGGATCAGTCAGTATGTCTTATATGTTCTAATTAAATTATAAGTTATTGTTGTAGCATTAAAAAACTATATTTGAAATGGTTTTAGAAATTTGGAATTTAATAATAATTTGATGTTTTATTGCGAATGTTAAATCACTTAGTTAATTTGTTATTTAATTGTATTGTATTGTATTTTATTTTTAATTGTATTGTATTATATAATTGAAAACCACACATCCTATTCCTCACCATCCAATTAGGTACTAATTATGCATGCCTTTTTCAGGCATTGCAAATTTATATGGGCGCTCTATTTGTCTAACACTAAAACTAGATCACATTAAAAATCATACAGTAAATAACTAAAATATCTATCAATTACTAAAATATCTAACAATTACTAAAATATCTATCAATTACTAAAATATCTATCAATTACCAGTTATAAGTTGAACATTTGGTCTAATATGAAGTTTTTTTTTATGTACCCCTAACCCAGTAGGCTTTCTAAAGTATTTTTTGCACCAAAAAAAATGATTTACCTCTCTGACGATTTTCAACAATAGGATTAGGGAGGAACAGGTGTTCAAATTTCATTATTATTACGATACATTAGTTTACGCATTAAAGTAAAAAAAGGAGAAAAAAAAATAACATCAGCTTGCCACGAATCAAATCCGTATACGACAATCATTGCTTCGCTTCGAAAAATAAAACATCTGTAATTATTATGCGTGTCATCCAAAAAGTACCGTTAGCAAATACGATAAAGCACAAAATTGAACTTTCATGCTTTTCCTCATATGACGTTCTGTTACTCGTCGCGCGAGAGGTCGTTGGTACTCAGGGGAAACTAAAGCACAGGTGTCCAGCGTTCGGTCTGTTAGACAGAGACTGGGATATCAAATCGGCTGAGGCGTGAAAGGGATGCAACCAAAATAAACGTTGAACTTGTGTAGTGTTTTTTCTTTTTGCTCTCCCTCGCCTATGTTCGTGACGGATCTTTTTTATTTTGTTTTGTTGCTCTTGCGGCCTTTTTGGATTATTTTGTTTCTTTTAGCTATATTTTAGACTATCTCACCAATTAAAGGCATTGGGTTAGTTATTTTTATGTTTCGTGGTTTAGTTGCATCGTCACACGCCGTTTTGAACCCATTTCGAGTCACTAGGACACTATACTATAACGAATTTTAATATTTAATTCAATAAATTTGCTAAACAATATTTAAATTCAAACGGAACATGCACATAGTAATATTGGAAATATATTAATAAAATTTTCAAAATATAACATTTACAGCCCAATAATATCATGGTAGATGGCGTTGGTAGATATAATGAGCTGAGTATTATCATCTATTATTCGAGGATAAAATGTTATTATGGCACCCCAATACAATAATCACTGGGCATAAAATCGTGTTACTCAAGATTATTCCTTTTGTTTGTCATGAAGCGTGATATTATGTAGAAAGATATAATTTTATTTTATTATAATTGTATATGTAGTTATTGGATTAATTTCAACTAAGAATTTTTAATTCATTTGTCATAAAAGGGCGTAGACGCACTTGTTATTCTTATGAAAAGTTAATTTTGGGTTGCTAATATAACACTTAAATACTTTTTTTATTTAATCCTTAATTCATGTTTTTCTTTATTTGACACATTATAAATAAAGAACACAGTAAGGACTTTATCCAAGCCATTTCTTTATGAATTCAATTAATATAAATAAATAAATATTTAAAACGGTGGCTTTTGTCAAAAGATCTTAACAAATTTTTAGTAAGTACTCCGTACACTTATATTGACCGCCAAGCAGAAATTAATCCCCGGTAACGGAACAGGCCAAGTTACAGGAACCATGGCAGTTGGCCCATATTGCGTCTCAAGATGAACTTGATTGCAACTTTAGTGTCGCTCTAAGTAATTTATATTATTGACAGCCTAATTAACGCGGTTTCATCAGGTACCAGTTTTTGATTACTTATGCTAATAATAGTTTAGCTTAGAATACTTTTTGTAATTAATAAGTTATCAGCTACTATTATACCTAGAACAATAAGTACCTACTACCTAGACACAATTATCCAATAACACTAATGCAAAAAACCATCTCATCACCTATGTATTTTTCTATCGCCTTGACTGTAACTTAGTTTTACACTTTTTCACTCACCTAACAATAAAAGCTAAAATATAAAATGAGACTAATTTTAACTTAAGATAAAATACCGACTTTTTCGCCATCATGGATGCCATTTAGATAAAACACCGTCAGCTAATCTCACCACGGCTGGACTGCTATCTGGCGAGCGCGGCCGCGGGCTAACATCTAGTCTTTAATAACAAAATAACACACCGTCAATACTTTACAGAACGGGTTTAACTCACACAGACGCAGGAAGGCTGCGCGTGCGCTTGCGCCTGCACCCACACGGCCGCGCCGCGTAATGCCGGTAGTAGCCAGTTAATACGTAACCGAACGGTGATAATGTTGATATTGTGTACGGATTACAGAAAAACATAAGTGGCCCTTATCTTGAAGCCCTTACCTGGAATAATATTAACGGTGACATATGAAAAAAATCTTGCATTTCTTGCAATTTTGCATAGTTATCGGCAGTTTTTAAAATTCGGCATCAACTGGATTGAAGACACATTTGTCATGAATTTATCACGACCACTGTAGGTTGGAAGATGAAATAATATAGCATTCATTTCAAAAGCAGTATAATTCGCCAAGTTCGTCCCGGGAAGTACTGCCACCATGCCATTCCGCAAAGCAGTAACGCATTCGCGTTTCGTGTTCCGGTTTGAAAGGTGCGGTTGCCGGTGAAATTACAGGCGCACGAGACATTTCACCGACACTGAGACGTGTCGGTGAAATTACGGGGTTATTAAGTTACGGGCGCATCGAGGCGACTTGGGTCTTGTACCTAGTAGGGGAGGACCCAAGTCGCATCGGTTGTTATGGGCAAAGCTTAAAGTGGGCCGTTAGCTCGTTCCGGAACTACACCACATAAAAAAACTTACCGATTACAGAGCATAAGTAAAATATGCACTATTATTCCCATATTAATTGTAATAAAACCTTCGGTTAGCATTACTTTGTATTACCTCCTGGATGAAGCAGTAATGAATAACAAAAAGTACGTTTTCAAAATAAAATTCAAGATTTATCTTCGAAATAGCAATGTTGAAGCGTAGCGTAGACATAAAAACAAAGAGAAATAAACTGGTTTTGCTGACCGTATTCCGACGAGCCTCCATACCGAGTACTTGAACCCAACACGTGGTGCAAGAAAGAAAAAAATAAACCCTTTAATTTATACCACGATAGTGCTTGTACCTTGAAAATAAAATATATTTTTTTAACTTTTTTGGGTCACTGGCCTTAGTGCTGCGCAGTTATCGATATCTTTCCTCACAGCGTGTAGTTACTTTTCAATCCAATTTGTCGTCAATTCAATCCAATTTGTCGTCAGTTCAATCCAATTTGTCTTCAGTTCAATCCAATTTTTTGTCCAATTCAATCAATTTGACAGTGGTTTTTTTTCACATATACTGGAGCAGAAGAAAAATTTATAGAAGAAGAACTTAAGCAAAGTTTGTCCGGAGAAGTACTGCCGCCATACCCATGTCTGTCGACAAGCAGTAATCGATTCGCGTTTCTGTGTTCCGGTTTTAAAAGTGAAGTGGCCGGTAAAATTACATTCATTTGAAACATTCCACCTTCGCGTCTCAGGGTAACGGCACATGCGACTTGGATCTTGTTCTGAGTAGGGGAAGACCCAAGTCGTATCGCTAGTACCAAAATACATCACTAGCTCGCACAGTAGCCAGACAAACACCTACGCAGACCATACAATAAATATAGTGCTTATTCGAGACATCACAAATCACAGAACAACTCTCGCTTTTTGAGTTTTATGTCCGTCGTAAAATCGATATACACGCAACCATCGATATAAATTGATTTTACACGCTTCGATAACACGATAAAGCGAATTTTTCTATTTTGATATTTTGGAGAGCCAAAACGAAGCTTTACATATTTTTTGGTTAATTGTTTAACTCGTTACTCGAAGCTTCTGATAATCACGTTTAAGATTACTACTGAGTCGTGACTGGCCTCACAGCTCTGCACTGTAGGTCGTGGGTTCGATTCCCACCCAGAACAAATATTTGATGATGAATATAGATGTTTTTTCTGTGTCTGGGTGTTAATATATATGTATTTACGAAAAGTATACAGGGTTACAGGAAAAGTCGTGCTAGATCCGTTAAGGGCGTGGAGTACCCATCATTTCTGACTTATTTCACTATGAAACACCCTACCCTAAACTTAACCCTTTTCGAGATATTCGACTTTTAATTTTTTATTGAATAATGCCGATTTTTAGGCTACGAAATTTATTTTTGTTTATTTTGTGTATCTTATTATTATTATTATTGCATTTTTACATGTGTAATAAGATGCTTTAGGACATCAATCATTAAAATAGTGCATAAGTTAATTGAATAGACCGTAGTAGACAAGTGAAAGTAAAAAAATAAAAAATATATTAGCAAGCTTATTTTTCTCTAAGGGATATCTAAAAAAAATATTATGACACTTGTTCGGCAGATATTTTTTAAAATATCTACGTTTCATCAGCTATCTAACGAGGTATAATAATCTAGGGTTTTATTCAAATGCATTGGAAAAAAATTAGTTTCATAGGCGACAGTGGAGAAGAAAATTTATACTTAGCCCTAAAAAGTAAAATAAAACATTAGGTATGCATGAAATGTCATTTATTAAAGGTTTTCACACAACTTTTTCTTATTCTACAGTTCATGTTCAACATGGCCGCCTCTATTTCTGAAACATTGTCGCATCCTTCTACGGAGACCAGTCTTCACTACTCCAGTGGTCAACGTGGTCCTCATTTTATTTGCTGCATCCACAATCCTTTCTCTTAAGTCTTCCACAGACAAAACTGGATTCGGCTCGCTGTACACAAGACTTTTCATGCACCCCCATACATGAAAATCCATGGGAGTTAGGTCCGGACTTCTTGCTGGCCATGGCAACGGCCCACCTCGTCCTATCCATTTGTTTGGATAATTTGTGTCCAGCCAGTCTCTGACACTTCTCCTGAAATGGGCAGGGCAGCCATCGTGTTGGAACCACATGTCCCTGATCAGGTTGAGTGGCAGATCATCCAGCAAATCACTCAAGTCTGCTCTCAGGAAATTTTCGTAGCTTTCCCCATTTAGATTATCCGGGAGAAAGTAAGGTCCAATCAAATGATTAGAGATAATGCCCATCCACACATTCACGCTGAATCTTCGTTGGGACCCTTTCACTCTTTTCTTATTGGGATTCCTTAGTTCTTTTGGGGCCCAGTAATGGACGTTGTGATAGTTGGTTATGCCATCTTTATCAAATTTGGACTCATCCGTCCACAAGATATTTCTTAGAAAATCTGGGTCTTTCTCTACTTTTTTCCACGAAATGTAATACAAACCCTAGATTGTTAGACCTCGTTAGATAGCTGATGAAACGTAGATATTTTAAAAAATATCTGCCGAACAAGTGTCATAATATTTTTTTTAGATATCCCTTAGAGAAAAATAAGCTTGCTAATATATTTTTTATTTTTTTACTTTCACTTGTCTACTACGGTCTATTCAATTAACTTATGCACTATTTTAATGATTGATGTCCTAAAGCATCTTATTACACATGTAAAAATGCAATAATAATAATAATAAGATACACAAAATAAACAAAAATAAATTTCGTAGCCTAAAAATCGGCATTATTCAATAAAAAATTAAAAGTCGAATATCTCGAAAAGGGTTAAGTTTAGGGTAGGGTGTTTCATAGTGAAATAAGTCAGAAATGATGGGTACTCCACGCCCTTAACGGATCTAGCACGACTTTTCCTGTAACCCTGTATAAGTATTATATCAGTTGTCTGATTCCCATGATACAAGCAGTGTTAGCTTACTTTGAGGCTAGATGGCGCTGTGTGTCAAATGTACAACAATAAAAAAAATGTCCTAGAATAACTCGATGAACTTAAGATCATGTTAAACGACTTAACTGAACTTATAAGCATGACCATACCGAAAAAATCGATATATTTATTATGACAGATTGGTACAGCAGTATTGCAACCGCAGCTTCCTCATTCGACAGAATACGGGCAAAATATTGAGGTTACCTTAAATTGTGGGTTACCGAAATTTTTCCAATAAATTTGGCCAGGCTTCAATGAATTATGATTGCACCGTAGCTACCTGTGTTTACCGAATACGGGTGGAGTCAAAGTAATACTAATAATAATAAAATGGCTTCAATAATTTGTCAAGAGCCTATACAGTCAGTGTTCGACTTATTATTATTTATTCTTTATCTTTTATTAAGAATTTTTTAAGAAAATCTGCAATTAATCGATATGTCAGGCAATTAACTCTTACATTTACTACACATCTATACAAATAAATAAAATTGGACTGTCTGTTTGTAATATTAAAATAACTGCTTTTTACTAAATGCATATGGATGTATACACGGTACATATACCAAAACAACCTTTTTTACAATTTTTGTCTGTCTGTCTGTTTGTTCTGGCTAATCTCTGAAATGGCTGGACCGATTTTGACGGGACTTTCACTGGCAGATAGCTGATGTAACAAGGAGTAACTTAGGTTACTTTTCTGAGGGGTAAAATAGGGGTGCGTGATAAAACCAAATTCCACGCGGACGAAGTCGCGGGCAACAGCTACTCACTTATGAATACGATACAGTGACAAAATCTTAATTAACCACGAGTAATACCATTCCTACCTATTCAGTGTAAAACCACAGGGCCATTAAATAAATTAAAACTCATTGACCCTAAAACCCTAAAAGTAACGACTAGCATTTTTCACCAAAAGCTACCAGTATCCAGGTGTCGACCGAATTTCCATAGTGACACTTAAAACCTAAATTTTAAAATCAATAAGTCAACTATAGTCCCGTGTTTCGCATCCATCACGCAACAATGGTTCGAAGACTTTGAAGATCATTACCATATGAAAGACTGCGTAGTTCGGTAGGGAGCTTTGTAGAAAAAGCAGAAAATGCATACTGGCAACTAATTCAGAGATGTCACATGAGATTAGTCACAGAATTCCGTCTGGACCGGGCTGGCTTCTGATATTTCCTCTGCAAAGGTTTACTCCTGCAGCTTGCGAGAATACATGGGCTGCATATATATGCACACTACAAAAGTCCAAATTATTTGTCACAACGTAACAATTTACTTAGTACAAAAAATAAAACAAATAAATAGGTATATCTGTATTGGCGGACGTTTCACACAGCATTCGCCACCTAGCTACAAACTAAGCAAAAGCAAAGCTATATAATAACAGATAAGAACCAATAACTAAAAAAAATAGTAATAATTGATTTCCGATAAAATCCATAATTAAAAACATTAAACTAAACAAAGTTTCTAAAAGTTACGGAATACAAAATTTATAAAATACAACAACATTAACAGGGAATAAAACACTCGTTTTTGTAATACATAGAGTACCTATAATGCATTAATATATATTTTATTGTATATATTATACATACTTAACCTGCCTTAAAAACAGTTTTCACTTATTTTTGTTACATCATAAACTTATTTCTGGTTACCATATAAATAACATTTGATAAAAACATTTATTGAAACATTACCACACACATATTCCACATCTTGTATTATATCTTTAATCTCTAATAATTAAATACATTAATTTATATATCTATTTGGATTTGTAAAATCTAGCATTTTATTATTTAAAACTATAAGTACGAGAGAGATAAGTAAGAGAGCTCTACCCATCGCCCAAATATAGGTAAAAAATCGCCGCTACAAAAATTGCTTCTCTACAGAGGCAACATATCGTATATTTAAAAATTGTTGCCCGTCTGCCACGCAGCCGCCCAGCACTAGAGAACTAATTACGATTCAGGACCACTCTTTACGGAGATAATTAATAAGTTTGAAGAGAACATTTGAATACAATGCATCGTCTGGACGCGAATACTCAGCGACATAAACTTGCATCTCTTTCTGTCTTATTTACATAAAATAATGTGTCGTATTATGTCTCATCTTTTTTTTATGTGAATAAGTTATTAAACGAGTAGATGGCCCACCTGACGTTAGGCGGGAAATGTCTGTTTACAACAAAAGCATTGGGGGAATTGGGGAGGGCCCCACTTAGATACTTAGGTGCGAAAAGGCTCAAGTAATCCTAAGACTTGGAAGTGAAATGTGTAACGCCTGTAATTTCACCGGGAAAATCCTTTATAATCGGGTATACGGGTACCGTACTGCTTGGCGGTGGGATAATAATATAAATAATAGCATGCTGGTAACACTTCCCTAGAACTTTGCAAATGTTCTACCCACCCATTTAATTGAATAGTAAAAAAAATAAGAAACAAATAAATAAATAACCATTTTGCAATAATGGAGGAGTTACATATGATTTTAAGGTCAAGGAGAGATCAGGAGATGGCTGTTGCCTGAGACTTGTAACAATTGCGTAGCTAGAATACTTACTTATCTCGTGATATTTTTCTCTGTAAAGGCTTTACACTCATCAATACTAACCACGAGTTAACAGCTGGCGGTCAAAGCAACGTTAGGGCGCGGAAACCGACTGAACATTTAAACCCCATAGCGATAATTACTTCAAATCCTTACCCGCAACATTTAGACATTTATTTCTAATGTCGAATGATTATTTCGACCATCAATGTCTATGGTTAAACGATGATTTCGACCGGCCATCCTCTATCATATTACGGTTTCGATCGCTTTGTCTATGATTTACTATATCTCGTGTAATTAGCAGTAATGGCGGATAATTGGACTTGACGGTGTAACGCCCCCGGGTACGAGACTTTTGTTTCTATTAATAGCGTTCTCTTCTTCGTTCCGTTGATACGATTGCCGTGTTGAGTTACAAAGGATTTATCAATTTATTTGAAAGGAACTGAAATAAAAATAAAAATGAAACATTTTCTGGAGTTAAAAATAATAAATAAATATTGGTGGACATTTCACACAGCGCCATCTATACCCCAAAGTAATCTAAGCGTAGCTTGTATCATGGGAACCAGACAACTGATAAAATACATATATATTTTTTGTAAATCTATACAAATAAATAAAATTGGAGTGTCTGTTTGTAATATTAAAATAACCGCTTTTTACTAACTGCATATGGATGTATACACAGTATATATATATATACGGTGTATATATAGGTACCGTAACAACATTTGGTGTGTGTTCGAGGAGTCACTGCAACCGTACCCATTCTGTCCATAACACGCATGAATGTGTGTGTGTTCCTTGTGGAGGATTTATTTTTCGTTATTTATTTATTGAAATCAAGCAACACAGATGTCATAATATACATAAAGACTCACCTTAGAAATGTACGCTTAATTAACGCGAGTTGAAAAAATCTTAATGTGTATTAAAACATCGTCAGTTATATTATCGTCTGGCAGTTATATTAATTGATGATTTAATCCAGCTTCACTTACAAATCAAATCACTTTAAGTGCGCACTTGCCTGATGTGCAATCATTAATTATATTCACTTAATCCCCGAGAGCGTGGTGGGTGGCTTAGTGGTACCTACTGACCCCGAGTTTCAATCTAGTGGTCACCGGTTCAAATCCCGACGTGCACCTATGAGTTTTTCGATTGAAAGATTTACATGCGCAATCCACGTTCTCAAAACGGTGAAGGAAAACATCGTGAGGATACCGACATGTCCTAGAATAAAAAATTCAAAGACACGTGTCAAGTGCACGAAAGGAGCCTCTTTGAGGCGCACTTACAATCCTTTCACCACACTGGTTTGAAGGAACCAGTGACTCGAATAGAATATAACTTAATCCCTCCCAACGGGTTACAGAACCAGTTGAAATTGCTCCGACTCACACTTGACCGGTTCACCCCGACTGCAGCGGACAATTGTGTGTCGCATCATTCATACCAGTGATTTTGTGAGAAAATGTTGACAGAATGTAATCTCTATCAGGGGGTTTGTAATCGACCTCTTCTTAACGGTTAGCGGGGTCCAAATTCCGTACGGAGGTGAGATTGGTTCACTGTTTGCGAGAATTGAGACCCAGATATCATTTTTTTTAACGTGTATAAGTTATGTTTGACTAGCCTCGCCGCTCAGGTGGTAGTAACCATGTCTTCTAGGTCGTGGTTTCGATTCCAACCCAGGACAAACTTTCGTGTGACGAACATAGATGTTTTTTCTGTGTATTATATGTATGTATTTACAAAAAAAAGTATATATGTATTATATCAGTTGTCTGATAAGTAAGTAAGAGTAAGTAACCTTACTATATTAATCATATTAATATATGTACACTCTATTATGAAATTGTAACTTACTGGAATAAAACGGTCCAACTCAATTCGTCGTTATATTAAAAAAAAACTTTTGTCATGATCCCGAAAGCGGCATGATCATCTACAATCGATTAATCATGCAATGATTATCCGTTTCTGACTGACCTTTTGAAATCACTTGAAAAATCATCCCGTTGTAACTAATCCAGTGGTCAGTGGTGTGTGGTCAAAACATGCTTTTGTGGGAAAACGACCGTTCTATTGTTATGGGAATCATCTTTGGGACAGAACTAAGAAACCAAATAATCGTCGATGACTCTTCAAATGGTTTAATATGTGGCGACTCATTTTTAATTTACTAGCTGCGCCCCGCGGTGTTACCCGCGGTGAATAAGTAATCCCCATGGACCACTGCACTTTTCCGGGATCACAGTAGGCTGTGTGTTAATCCAGGATATAAGCTATCTTGATACCAAATTTCATCCAAATCCATTTAGCCGTTTGAGCGTGAAAGAGTAACAAACATCCATACAAACTTTCACGTTTATAATATTAGCAGGATTAGTTCGTTTTTATCGTCATTTAAATGTATATTTTATTTTATTTATTTCTACACATAAAAAACATATAAAATAACTGTAAAAAATATGAGTCGCAAATACGTATTTTGCTAAATGGTTGAAAAACTACCGGATTTTCGTTGTACTTCTCTGCCCATAACAACTTAAGTCACATGCTTTTGCTTAACTTTGTTGGAATCTTCCATGTGCCTGTAATTTCACTAGCCCTCTTCAGAGTTACAATGGTAACCGCGAGTGCAAGAGACAGGAATATGTACGGGACAGTACTTCCCCAGACAAATACAGCACAAATGCTACTGAAAAAAAGTATTCAGTTATAAATCTCACCAAATAAGGTGACATTTATGTCCAGTTATGTTATATTGTTATAGTATAATTATACATTTTAAATTTCAGAACAAAATCAATTAATTCCAATCATATCTTTTGTCTGAGCTGCTGTGTGAGCGTATATGTTATTCACATAAAAAAACATACAATTTTACATAACAAATGAGAATTACTTATTAGGTAATTAATTTAATATCAACATGCCTATTTCGGTCTATTGCACAAGTGAAATATTTACACCAGACCTGATTAAAATTCCTGCTTCGTACCACCCAGCCACCAATTCTCGCCGCTTCCTTGTATTTAAAATCGAAGAATAATGGAACCTTACTATAATTATATGGCGTATTGCCAAAGTTCACAATAAATTTTTATTCCAGTCGGGTGTAAGCGCCCCCGGTATACTTACTGTGTTCATGTAAATGAAGAGACGTGAGTATAATGCTAAAGAGCCTAGTGGTTACCTGACACTCGACCCAAAGTACCGGGATTCGCATTCAATCTAGCGCCAGAAGTAGCTATATAATACTATTATATCAGTTTTCTAGTTCCCATGATACAAGCTATGCTTATCTACTTCTATTATATCCAGATTTAGGGGCTAGATGGCGCTGTGTGAGTCACCACTATTTATTTATTTAATAAACTAAAAAATAGCTTAATTACAAAAAAGTAAATAACTTTTGTAAATGCAAACGTTTATATATTGACCCCAGACACAAAGCAAACGTCTATATTCGTCATACAAATGTTTGTCCTGGGGAATCAAACCAACGACCTACAGCATTGAAGGCAAGGTTATTACCAACTGAACTGTGAGGCCGGTCAACTGCAAAAACCAATTTTTTTTGTAGTAATTTAACTTTTATGGTTATTAGTTTAATTTGTAGTTTTTGACCGTGTTAGGCGTAATATCCCTTTTAAAGTTACATTTACTTTTTGTCATAAAGTGTCCTTTGAAGCAATTATTGCATCGCTTCCTAACAGACACGAAAACATTCCTTCAGAACTGGCGCGCTAAATACGTCTCTATGTCTCTCAAGATAAAGACGTATTTTGTGCGTGCGACGTCTAGTGCGCATCAAGAAATTAGCGGCCACGCGCGCCAAATATAACAATTTGCGGAGGATACATAAAGTAATGAATCACTTTGTTTATTTTTAAAATAAGTACATTTAATTTTAGAACATCTCTGCTCTCAAGGACCCCACGTGACTATGGAGGGTCAAGGTGGGTATTATTTTACTTTTCAATTTGTGGTGCCCATAATAAGAATAAGATTCATAAGTAATAAAAAAGGCTATATATAATATTTTTCATATTTTAGGCTAAAATATAATGAGTGGAGGATTTTTAAATGGCAATTTTTTCCTTAATTTGGAAAAGGTAACCTACTGGCCGTTAATTTCTATGTAAATATCTGACTCTATCAGTTGTCTGGTTCACATTGTACAAGGTTGCTTAGTTTTGTGCTAGATGGCGTTGTGTGAATTGTGATAAAAAACCTGTAGTGTTTCATTTGGGGATTGTCCGGTCTATTCGATTGTATAGTATTGAACTCCTAGAAGAGTATCAGGAAGCTATAATAGTAATAATGATTTGTTTATAATTTTTTGTGATGAAATTATCAATAAAGTAAATAAATAAATATTGGCAGACATTTCACACAGCGCCATCTAGCCCCAAAGAATAGCTAAGCATAGCTTGTATCATGGGAACCAGACAACTAATATAATACTTAAATACTTTTTTGTAATCGAATCATTTAGTTTTAGGACGCATTCCCTCGGTTTCCTTTGCCATTTTTAAAATCTGGTAATGCGCAGAGAAATTTCAAGCAGCAATCTAGTTCGTACACTCTCGGAAAACATTTCTGTTAAGTTTAAAGTTGACGTCTACTTTGTGCAAGATAGGTAACTTTGAAATCACTTAAACCGCTTCGCTGCCGCGCCGGTTTGATCGTCGATACTTTTGATTTACGTCAGTCGTAAAACTGACCGTTTATGAGCTGACGAGTGCCTGATGCCACGTCTCATACCTATGTATTCTTTGGAACAATGTTGAACTATTCTCACTTAAGAATACATTTCGAACATAAGGTACAAATTTCGAAGAATTGAATAAGTTACGGAACAGATAGCCAATCTGACGTTAAGCGGTAACCTCTGTCAAAAAAGGCAATACGACTTGGGTCCTAACTTGAATGAGAAGATCCAAGTCGCAATTTTTGCCAGAATCATTTCCGGACGAAATTATCGAAACTTGACCTTTCTTGAGATAGGAAAAATATTTGCTGACAGATGTCAAAGTCAGAGACAAATTTTATATCCATAGAATTCATAAAGAAATGGCTTGGAAACGTCAATAATATTCAAAACATAAGGTCACGCGTACTTATCGCTAAGTTTGACGCCTGTTCAAACCCTATCCGACCCTCCATGGGAGAACAGGCAAGAAACCCCTAATTTGAGCACTTTGGATTATATTTGATGAATTCTATTATTATCTGTGTCTTAGAGAATGATGAATGAAGGGACATGACAATGACAATGACATTTCTTAACTGTAATGTTTTCTAATTTCATTTACCTTTTACATTATGTATTAAGAGTGATTATTCATTAGGTATACCGTATTAACTTAGGCAATTGGTTGAATGTCATTGGTTAATCCATATTAATTGAATTAAAATAAAATAAAATAAAACCTAAATAAATGACTTCGAACTGCGCAAATACTTTCAAGCGAAATACTGATGCATGTCGGGATTCAAACCAGCGAACACCGAATTAAAACTCAAGGTATTACCACTGGGCCATTACCTACGATACTAATAATCTCAGCCAGCATTCACTTGTATAAGAGACAGGTCGCAGATTCGAAACCGCACGCAACGCCACCGAGACCAACATTATCTGTTTCTTGCAAACGCGACAATCTGTCATTACGCACTAAATTATATATGAATTAGAAAATTATGGTACAGATGCTGGTAGGGTTGCCAGGTCATAAAACTGAAAAGCCGGACAAACTCGCTAGTTCAGCCGGTCATTTTGGTAAAAATGTCGGACACCTCTAACTTTTTAATCATAGTATAACGCGACAGTTTTTTTCTAAATTAAAACTTGACTTTTTCGTCAATATCAAACCACAATCAATTGAATTTTTCATCTTTTTAAATACTAATGAAAAAACAATAAAATTGAAAGAATAAGCCTTCTTTATATCAACATATGAGAAATGTAAAGAACCTGGCCTAATTTAAAAAGCCTAACAAAAGCCTAAAACCAACTAATTTGGCCGGACACGCAACCAAAAATCCTGAGTGTATCCGGCTTTATCCGGACACCTGGCAACACTAGATGCTGGTGATGAAACGGGAATGGTGCACGTTGCTAGAACTTGCAATGAACGTTGATTAATTGGCGAAGTCTTGAGTGTAAATAGTTGCAACGAAATGGGTCAGTGCGGTGTAAAAATGTTGATGGCCTCACAGCTCAGTTGGTAGTAACTCTGCCTTCTGCTCTGTAGGTCGTGGGATCCAATCCCACCCAAGACAAACATTTTTTGTGACGAATATAGATGTTTGTTCTGTGTCTGTTGATATATGTATCATATGTATTTATTAACAAGAAAAAATTTGTATCCTATCATTTGTCTGGTTCCCATGATACAAGCTCTTTACTTAGCTTACTTTGTAGCTAGATGGCTAGAGCTGTGAGACCATTCAAACCTTCAAACCATACAATATCTCATTAAGTTTCTTTGTTACCAATATAGTTTTTATTTATTAGGAACTAGCTGTGCCCCGCGGTGTTACTCGCGGTGAATAAGGCAGATAATCATCTTACGGCAGCACCACTTTTCCGGGATACAAACTTCATAAAAATATTGCCAGGTCTTAAAAAAAAAATCGAATTAGTTCAGCCGTTCTCAAGTTTTGCGCTTAGGTACAGGGCCCTTCGTTTTTATGTAGGTATACAAATTATTCATTTATGGAGTGGCTGAAAATATTAAATGGTTTTAGATACCACCCATCACACCCAGGGTGGGTACCCACACTAAAAAGTAATTTAGGCTCTGCGTACAAGCATAAGCCAAAACACCTGTGTTACGCGTCCGCACTGAAAAAAGTTGCTCGTATATCTGTCCAGGGAAAGAATAGCGTGGATTTTGTTTACGTTTTTTTATTGAGTACGTTAAGTACCAATAGATACTTAATGATTTATAATAAGTATGATGGATAGATTAACTCTTTATTGTGCAAGAAAAACCCTATTATACATAAAAAAGATATTATCAAATTAGGGAGATACACTATATATATAGCCACATGTTGAAACTTAACTACGAGTATAAAAGAACTTAGTTCAAAAATCATGTTTAATTTATTCCACATTGTTTTCAGTATATTTTATTGTTATTAGTCCGTTAGGTACTCTCTAGTATTCGGCATATTATTATAACATAAGACTAAATATTCATTAAGAAATTATATGTGCGTGAAGGTTGTAGGTTGAAAGCAAAAATGTTATGGATAGATTCGTTGAACCATTACATATTTACTTATATATTATTATGAGAATTCTCTCCGTTCCTTTGCAACCATCATTTATCTCATTAATATATTTACATACCTGTTTAAAGGCAGTAGAAATTATGCAAAATTCGTCCGGGAGGTACTGCCACCATACCTATTTCTGCCACCAAGCAGCAATGTATTCTCGTTACTGTGTTCCAGTTTGAATGGTGTGGTGATCGGTAGGAGCCGGTAAACCTTCACGTCTCGATTTACGGGCCCATACGATGCGACTTGGATCTTATTCTTAAGTAGTACTAGTACTCTAGGGGTCGCCTAGGGTAGGTCTAGAAGTAGGGCGAGTACTCTGTCCTATTGATTGTTATGAGCAGAGGTTACTACTTAGTACTAGGTGGGCCATCGTTCCTTAGCTTTATTACATAAAAAAGTATAGTAGCTTATTTATTTATTTGTTAAATTACATAATGAGCTTACAGATGTCATCCAAAGCGCCCAAACATTAGGCTGTAAATTATACTTAAAAAATAATTAAGTCACAATCAGCAAGAACAATGTCAGATATAAAAGTATAGTTAAGGTATAGTAAAAGTATAGTTAAAGTACTTTATAGTTTTTACTTGGTCTAAGGACTAAGCAGTCGCGATAGTAATATAATTTCCAAGTCATATCCACACTATGTACATCGAGATTGCACTTGAGAGCGGGACGGCACTGTCGGTCGTCTCTGTCGGGCGGTCGCTGCACGTGTGTCATGGAAACGGGTTTCAACGGCCAAGATTTTATTAATTTGTGTTTGTACTCACAGAGGGTGTTTTGTTTTATCTGTTTTTAAATGTACGGTATTATTTTACAATCACCTCCATCCATATGGTATTCTAAATGCATGTTCAAAGTATGTTCTCGGGAACTCTGTGGATAGTCTTAAAACTATTCTCGCCCGTACCCATTTCGAAGTTATACTAACCCTTTTTTTTTAAATTTTAAAAACGTTCCCAAACAACATTTTATAGTGGTGACGGCAATCAAATACAAGTGCAAAATATTAAATTCATAAAATTTGACAAAAAAATTGAAGACTATATATTTGGTTCGTATTAAACTGAAAACAAACACACAGTATCAGTTCAATTTAAATCGTAACCATGTCAAAATTAAAATTATTTATTGAATGAATTGAATTCTTATGTAGACTAATTCTGTCCACTGGTGGGCAAATGCTCTCAGAAAGCAGCTTACTCTTCGCGTCCACTTTCTACCAGCCACAGTAAACAAGTGAATAAAACCCTCAAGAAACAAACAAATGAAAAAATATCAACACAATCGCTTAACTAATCGCCCAACTAATCGCCCAACTAATCGTCCAACTAATTGCCCAACTAATCGCCCAACTAATCGCCCAACTAATCGCCCAACTAATTGCCCAACTAGTCGCTACTAATCTCCAAGTTCCAAACACCCGCTATAAGTGTAAAATATAGCCTTTAGCCCATAGGGCCGGACTTCTGTTCAACTCCGCCATCGATATTGTCGATAACAAATTGCTTTTCTTTGTTCTGTCTGTGAGTTAAGTTTTTTTTGTAATTTGTCATGATTTTACTTGAATAGAGCTTCTGGGTTAAGTTTAGGGTTCCGCGAGTTACATTTCATTAGTAATTATTTTGCGCAGCAAAATGAAAACTTCATCGCCAATGAACGAGAATGATTCCTGGTTATCTCGCTCTTGGACGACTGCGCTGTAGGACGTTGGTTCGATTCCCACCCAGGACAAACGTTTGTGTGATGAACATAGATGTTTGTTCTGTGTCTGGGTGTTAATATGTTGTATGTACAAAATAGTATATAATTATTCTATCAATTGTCTAGTTTCCATGATACAAGCTATGCTTAGCTTACTTTGGGACTAGATGGCGATGTGTGAAATGTCCACCAATACTATATTTATCGGTTTGAATAAATAAATAAGTTATTTTCAGCTTTAACCCACGTGAACTTATTTCTTCGAAAATCGAGGTTATTTTCAATTGACGTTTCAGATCGGCCGTACTCTGAGTCGGATGCTGTCCGGCCCTCACCGCCGGTCCAGCAGTGCCGGATCTCAGCTACCACCCCCCCGCTGCCGCTGTTCCACGACCAAGACCTGGAGGATGAAGTATTCATCAACCCCAGAAACGGCAACGATCTATTCTCCACCAGAAACTTGGAGATCATTGGGTCAGTGTGATACTACTGCTACTTTTTGTTATTTGCCTCTGTATGTATCTAAATTGATGAATTGTATTGTCCTGTTAATTTATGCACTTTATTTCTGGTCACATTTTTTTTATTGTTGATGTGAAACATTTATAGCCGCACGTAAAACAGTTTTTTGGCTTGGCGACGCGTCGCCACGGCATGAGCGCTGATTGGTCCGTTCAAGGTTAGGTACGACAAATCATAAACATTATTAGTGATGGGGTACTTAGTTTCTTACAAAATAATGTCGATGTTTCACATCTGCCAGGCGTCCCGTGACGGCTCACATTTTTTTTAATATGTTTTTATTTTATCTTTGTGTTCTGTGTCAATATCCTTAGTTCTGTTGGCGTCTCGTAATATACCATAAATATTTCAAAACTTAATCTAGTGACGGCACTGACTAGCCGCTAACCATCAGGTGAGACATCAGCTCGTGTACATCGATCACATTAAAAAGAAAGACCAATCGATTCCCCTAACGCTTCTGTGTGGCCTTTTTTCATGTAAAAACATTAAAGAATTAGCAGATGGCTCACCTTTTAAGTTGTAATTTTTGCAAAGCAGCTACTTAAGTCCTCTCTACTTAGGTACAACTCGAGCCTATTGCACTTAACTCTGAGACCTGGCGTAGTCCCATGTGCCTGTAATTTCACCAGCAACCACACCGTTCAAAGTGGAACTCGAATGCATAACTGCTTGGCGGCAGAAATAGGTGTAGTTCCAGTACTTCCCGCGATGAAGGAGGCTCTAGTTGTACTGCCTGAGAGGCCTGAGATTTAGTGTCATATCCATCCGCGTTCCAGATACAATACGCCTAGGAGTCCGGCGGGGGTGCTGCTCAGTCCGCGGAGGGAGAGGGCTTTCAACTTCAGCCTGACAAGTGAGAAGCACTGGAGGGACAAGGGGGGGACAGATGTGGCCGATGGAGTCACTGATGCTGATGAGGTAACGTTATTTCCAATAGTTTTTTTAATCTTGTTTCTTATTTTCTTTACTTCTGACAGCGCTGCGTTTAAATACTTATCACTTGATGTTAAGCGACTATAGTCGATGTTGGCGCCAAGCTACGCCTTGATTACGAACTGACTCAACTTAGGCTACCGGAAAACAACGGCGGTAACTACCTGGCGCATTTGCCCTACCATCACGCTATGATTTAAGTCTTTCTTCACCGGAAGCTCAAGCTCATTGATTCAAGCTTTCGTGGTTTGCCCGGGGAAGCACTGCTGCCATATCTGTTTGTGTTGCCAAACAATACATTCGTATCGCCGTGTTGCGGGTAGGGATTACAGTTAGAGGCCATGAAATGTACCATTACTGTGACTCAGTGTAAATAAATCGCAATGAAATCATCATCAATAATATTATTTTCGTTCTATGGGCTTATGTTATATACACGGGTACTTTTAATATCTCAAACAATTAATTCCCTGAAATAGTAACGCTCATTTAACGCGTTAAAATTAAAACAAACGTCGCTAAAGGAACCTGATTGTTGCGAAACTTTACACATAACAATAGACACTCGGAACTATAAAACATGTTGTATAAAATGATTAAGAATGTTCGATATTCAGAATAGGTACTGCGGTAACATGTTTAGTTATAAGACTACGAACTAGATGTCGCTACTACAGAAATATGCATCCTGCATCGCGATGACGAAAACTCACGCGGTTGCCTCAGTGTAAAAGACAATTTCATTAAATTTGACTTCCGACCAGAATACGTTTTTTAATGGGCTCCGGTTCGGTCAAGTTGTGCTACTTTTGTACACATGTTTTACGATATTTTCCGAATGCACGTATGTCTTTGTTTTCTATGATTCATGTGCCGATGAACCGAAGACTTATTATTACACAAATAAACATACACTTACTTAAATAGGAATACTTCAGGTGTAAACTTGAACAAAATAACATTATTATGGATGATATCCAATCTCGTGTGAGAATTGGCTTAAGTGACAATTGCGTTATATCATGTTTCACTTCCTTTTATTAAATGAGTTAATTTTTGTTGTCCTTACTATAAGTCCATGAAATAAAACACAAAGGACATATACTGTAGCAAATGCCTGTTAAAAAAATAAGAGCAATGCTCTTACGGCAGATTGCTATCTAAAATCACCCAGGCGCTTTTACATTCTTTCAACACATTGGGGTGGCGAGTTCCTTTCCAGGATAACCGAATGAATAACAAGGTAGGCCAACATCGAGTCAATACACAAAATATCAGGAAAAATAGTTTTTCAGTCTTAACTTTATTTAAATTTTCTAAAAGACAGTTCTAGGTAAAAAAAACTGATATGTATGCGTTAAAAATGGCGAATCTTGTTTGTTCGTAAATAAGATAATAATAAATAAATATTTTATCGCTTTTTTATTTTACTGAACAAGTCTTCAAGTAATTTCAACTTAAAGTAACGTAGTTTTTTTTTTTTTTTTTTTTTTATGTAATTGTACGCAAACAAGCAGACGGCCCACCTGATGTTAAGTGGTTACCGTCGCCTATAGACATTTGCGTCCCCGGGGATGCCAATGCTTTGCCTACCCTGTAGATACCTCTTTACATTTTTTTTGAATTTGCCCATATTGTACCTCGGCGGAAAAACCTCAGGAGGAAGCTCATTCCAAAGTTGACAAGTGTTGGGCAGGCGCGGTGCGGCTATATCGAGTTGTACGGCAGGCCCACTTGTCAACAATGTGTGGATGAGCTTTTATTCTGTGTCGAGATGTGTGGTGGTAAAATCTCGATGCAGGAATTAGATCGAAAAGCTCCTCAGAGCATTCCCCGTTATAGATCCGATAGAACACACTGAGTGAGCCAACGTCTCTCCGCTGACTCAGTGACTCCAAAGGATCGGTAAGTTTGGGATCGTTGACGATTCTAACGGCTCTTCGCTGTAAGGAGTCAAAGCGAAGCAGCTGGTATTTGGGTGCACCGTTCCAAAGATGTGAGCAGTATTCCATGTGCGGCCGGACTTGTGCTTTATAAAGCAATAGCAATAGCCACATATTAAATGCCCTATTTTGTCATTACGTTATTCGTTCAGTTGGTATAGTCTCGTACAGTATGCAGTAACAATTATTTTGTTAATGTTTCCAATAAAATAAAAAGTGCTGACTGAAACGGAATTAAATCTCTTCGATAGATCAATTTACGTTGGAAATAAAATGTTGTATGAGTGTTTTTCTTTATTTGGAGTTTTATGGTGCGGAGGTTTTCGTTCTTTCTATGATTTTATTTACTTTGTTATCCCAATTTTCCAAATCAAAGTGCTTCGATAGCCTACTCTTGTGTTTTAACTACTATTGTAATATATGAAGCTCAGCAATAGCATTGTTTATTACACGAATAAACTAAGATTTTTTTACCGTAATTGTAAGTTTTAGTAATCCGTTACCAAAAACTTGCATCCAAAACATAAAAACTTATTCTAAAAATAACGACGACAAAACCTCAATAGTGGTAGATGATAATAAATACTTAAAAAGCCTAAAGTACCTACATTTTTCTAAAGCGTGACTTATAGCCTAAAATCATTAAAAAAATTACTGGTTAAATTGCTTAAGGACTCGTTTACTATTTGTATGGATTATTTTATGCAGTGATGGATTGCAAAATAAACAAAAAATAACGCAAGACAAGAAGTTATGTCAAACCAACATGATTAACGAGGCTTAAACAAATGTTCCCATCAAACCTAAAATTCAAATAACAGTGTTGCAATGTCCAAATAAATTTAATATTATGTAGTACGAGCTATTTATTGCTGAAAATGTTTATCTTCTATGCACTCAACTGTATTGAAATAAATATTATTTCATCTGAATTTTGCAATGCTCGTAAATATATCGACTAGCTGCTGAAATGTATTGCGCACATTATTTTGTCTTTAAGTAGGTCAGGATACAATCTACTTACTTATTTTAAACTGTCGCGGTTCGTTAATTTACGGTTAAGTAACGTATTTAGCTGTTCCCCAGTTCCGGAGGTCGCAGGTTCAAATCAACAATGTGTTTTTTCACTTGAAAAATTCATTTGCAATACAGAGTTCTCAATCTCGCTGAAGTAAAACATAGTGAGGAAACCAATATGTCGTAGAAACAGAAATTGGAAGACCAAGTGCACGAAAGGAGCCAGTTTGAGGCGCACTTTAATCCTCTCACCACAAAGTTTCGAGAGAGTCAAAGAGAGTTGAGTGAGAGTTGTTGAGAGTGTTTAATGTCATTAAAACAATTTTTTACAAGCTGTAGAACTTAAACTTAAGTGTGGTAAGAAGTACTGCTACCACACCTATTTGTGTTGTAATGCTTTGATCTCTGAATCTGCGTGTATTGTAGCAGTTTTACGTTTGACGTAATTTCAGTATTTAGTGCTAAATTAATGTATCCACACAAAATTGCGAGGGTCGATTTTACACCAGATTGGATCATTCGTAATATTGTAGAGCATTTGAGTGATGACTCAAGTTATGCGCCTGTAAAAGATTATTGTGGTAATGAATTGAAATGAGGGAGGTAAATATTGTTTTTGGGCATTATTTCAGCGAGAAACAGTAGCTGAATTTTGAGCGTAGATATATTTTGTTGTTGTTCTTAAAATTGGGATGTATGCGTGTATTAGGTCTGTACCACTAAGCTACCGCTCTCAGCTGCAGTGTTGCTTCAAATTTCATATTTCTACTTCTTATATCACTGACTCTCTCGAAACTTTGTGGTGAGAGGATTAAAGTGCGCCTCAAACTGGCTCCTTTCGTGCACTTGGGACTATGTCTTCGAATTTCTAAGACATATAGGTTTCCTCACTACGTTTTACTTCAGCGTTTTAAGAACGCGGTATTGCACATCAATTTTTTTAAACTCATTGTTGCTCGGTCGGATTTGAACCTGCGACCTCCGGATTGAAGTCGGGGACTGTACCACTGGGCCACAACGCTGTCTGAAATATAATAAAGCTGTAATCAAACAATCATACGTTACTTTATTGTTGACGATATATCGCTAAAGGGTACAAGGCTAATGCGTATTTAAAGTTAACGCATATATACTTGTATATACATACATATCGTTATTTGTTCCTCTCCCGCTGTGAATCGGACGAGAATAGCCACAATACAAGATACTCTGTAGTGGATTTGCGGAGAAATGGTCAACGTATTAAATCACTCACATAATACCACGTTCTCAAAACGGTGAAGGAAAACATCGTGAGGAAACCGACATGTCCTAGAACAAAAAATTCGAAGACATGTGTCAAGTGCACGAAAGCAGCCTCTTTGAGGCGCACTTAAAATCCTTTCACTGGTTCGAGAGAACTAGTGACTCTAATAGAATAGAATAGACTCGCATATTACATATGGGAAACTATTTCTGTTGTAATGGATAAATTTCTAAAAGGTTTTTTTATGTGATAGTTAACGTAACGAGCCGACGGCCCACCTGGTGTTAAGTGGTAACCTCGGCCCATAACAACCGATGCGACTTGGGTCCTCCCCTACTAGGTACTACAAGACCCAATCGTATGCGCCCGTAACTCTGAGACGTGTAGGTTGAATGTCTCGTGTGCCTGTAATCTCACCGGTAACTACACCTTTCAAATCGGAACACAGTAACGTTACTGCTTGTCGGCAGAAATGGGCATGGCGGCAGTACTTCCCCGGACGAACTTGGCGTGAGTTCTACTGCTGTTTGATTGGATTATTACTCATTCTCGATGAAACTGCTTAACAGTACTGTAACAGGCTGTAATTTTAAATACGATTTACTAGCGACCCGCCCTTTCTTTGTACGGGTGCAATAATCTAATAAAGAAAATGAGAATGATAAGCGCTTACCAAGAAGTTATTTCTGATAGTATCTGGCGGTAGAAGTGTGTATGGTGGCAGTGCTTCCCCGGAAATACTTGGTATCAGTTCTACTGCATAGCACACACCAATTCGTTGCAATCTCATGGTGTGATGACAGATAATCCTAAGAATACTGCGTTCTGGACATTAAAATCTGTAATGATGTTATTGCAGTTGGGCGCTGCAGTTTATGACTACTGACTTAGTGTGTGTGTGTGTGTGTGTGTGTGTGTGTGTGTGTGTGTGTGTGTGTTTGTGTGTGTGTGTGTGTGTGTTTGTGTGTGTGTGTGTGTGTGTTTGTGTTTGTGTGACGGGTGATGAAAGAGGTCAGAGTTTAATGAATCCACCTGACAAAGAACCTATTTACACCAAGCGAAGTTTTTGTAAGCTTATGAAATGCTATTTTTTTATTAAGTAATACTTTTTTATATTAAATGAATTCGTTAATTTTCTTATTTATTTTAGAACAATTTACAAATAAATACACAATATTTACATAATACAATGAAATAAATTGATGACCTTTTAGAACTACGAGAACTACTACTTTAGAACTACTACTACTACTTATTACTTTTAGAACTGGTACATATAAGTAAATATTGGTGGACATTTGACACAGCACTATCTAGCCCCAAAGTAAGCTAAGCATAGCTTGTATCATGGGAACCGGTTACCAAAAAGTTTATGAGTAGATACTAGGTATATAGTTGTCTAGATTAATTTAGGTCTAGACGGCGCTGTGTGAAAAGTCATAAAAAAATATATTTAAATAATGTACCACTTTATAGATAAACATAAGTACAGATTCATCCTTTTAAGCAAAAGAAACGTCGCCGTCTCGTTAAATAAATTAAAAGCGAAAAAATCATTTATGAAAATGTAATCTGACGCTCTTCAACAAAGTCTCAAAACCAATCTCGATGATATCTTTAGGGAATGAAACTGAGCCACAAACTCTCTCCATAAATATAAAACGCCGTCTAACAAACAAAAAGTGCCAGCCAAATATATATTTCGTATCACAAAAGAACACCGAATTCCAAAACCTATCTCAAGATTATCTCGGCAATTTACTTATGAATATTAATGCCGGTGAAGCGAAGAAACGGGAGTAAATAAAAAAATAATAAGACGGTCAAGTGCGAGTAAGCCCCCGTGTGCTGAGGGTCCCGGATAATCTTTGAGTTCTGTCGATAATTGTGGTAAAAATTCAAATTAACGTCGTATATTGCGTGTTTTATGTTTCTTAAAACTCTGATCTGACTTGAAGTGGTTGGATCCGCAAATTGGGGATTTGATTCCCGTGCGGGTTGCATTATATAATAATAATTGTAAATGTTCTTTATTTTTCTCAAAATGTTTTCACAAAAGTAACATACATCAACAATTAGCAACTTAAGGATTGAAAAATATTTAAGTAGTCTACAGGTATATAATATCCGTTGAAATATAACTCAATATATCTGTAATAAATGCTTTAAGTTGGTTTCGATTACACTGAACTCACTGAATTCTTAGTGATCGTTGGTAAACATATTTAAGTAGAAAAAAGACGAATTACATATATCTTATGTTTTATTTGAGCAGTAACTTGTTTTTATTATAGTATAAGGTAAAGCTAGCAGTCGAGCTGATGAGCTGATGAAAAAAATCGTATCTTTTCCCTCAATCTTGTACCCAAGGTGCGGAACTCTAAAAGGAAATAAAAAATATCAGGGTTCCGGACACGGATAACAAAGACGCACTCGACGGAACCCTCTCTAGTGATCCTTGAGAAATACATTTGACGGATGGCAAAATATAAAAGGTAGGAGTCATTTTCTGCGCATTACATTTCTCGATGTTTACGGTTATTTTAAGGTGACATTTTTTAATATTCAATAGAAGAACAGTTTTGAATTGCGATGCCTGTAATAGGCGACTAAGTCTCAAGACTTTTAATAGTACCTAGGATATAAGACCATTATACCTAGGCTAAGTACTTTTAAAGAACAAACCTTTTGTCTTGTCTTCAAACCATAGAAACGTTTTACGGTTAGAGTCATCATCTATCATAATTTCTCAAAACGGTGAAGGAAAACATCGTGAGAAAAGCGACATGTCCTAGAACAAAAAATTCGAAGACATGTGTCAAGTGCACGAAAGGAGCCTCTTTGAGGCGCACTTAAAATCCTTTCACAACACTGGTTGGAGATAACCAGTTACTCGAATCATTACAGAGAGTGGTGGACCAGTGGTGTAGACTTCGAGCTAAATCCGAGGGTCGCTAGTTCTTATCCAGACTTGATGATTTTTTTCTCGAAAAATTAATGTATAACATTCAGTGAAGAATCATTTGTTCTGGGGAAACCGGAATTTCTTTGAAAATTTCCTACCGGGGCCTTAAGTGAAATATATTCTTAAGGAGAAAACTCCTATAATATATTCATACCTAGTATTGATAGCACCCGCAATCATACTTGTAACATATCCATTTAAATATTCCATCCCCCTAAAGGGGATCAAGATAAGGGATTAAAAAGGATCCATCCCATTGTGCAAACCACTTGTATGAAGCAATCATTTGAGACGCGACAGAGTACAGAAAAAGGCAAAGAAATATGTTACAGGATGTTTAAAGATATAAACCTCGAAAATAGGAGGTTGAATAGTAATTTTTTAATAGTGAATTGTTTAATTCTATTTTTTGAAGCTGTTCAAAATATGTGTATGTATTTGAGGCTGGAATTACCTGTCCAGGTGATACGAACATTTTGCATGTAAGTACATTGCAACTAAAAAACCTGCTATATAAGTAGTAGTAGTAGTACAATATAAGTAAATCTTTAATTATTTCGAATTTTACTTCAGTGCCGCTCCGCACTGCATTCGATATTTTTAATTCATTTTTTATTTTTATTTTTAGGGTAACAAATGTGTGCTACATATGTTACCCTAAAACTAAAAAATAAAAACTCACATTTACGATGAAATTAAAAAGGAATTTAAATGTCACCTTTTATTAAACCTCTTTCCAAGATTTTCCATCTGGAATCATCCTGTAGATTGTAAGGGTACTGTAAAAAGGTGAAGAAAAAGATGTAGGGAGGAAGTATTTGAAAGGAAGATAGGAGATATGGATAAAAGGACAAGTTGTGAAATTGTTGCAGGATGCGCAGGATGTAATGGATGCCTGAAAGCGCGGGTATTACGGATAATTTAGAGACGGTCTGAGAAAAGAGAGTTTTTTGTTGCCAAATTGTAAAGTGAGACAAACAATACATATAATATATGAAATATGTGTAGACAGGGTTATTTTATTTATTAAGCTAAAATAAATAAGTAAATAAATATTGTCGGACATTTCACACAGTGTCAAGTGACAACACAGTACAAGTGACTTTTTATGGTAAATACACGCCACACAAATGTTTGTCCTAGATGGGAATCGGACCCACGACCAACGTAAAAAACCAAAATAGCTATTCGTTACGAAAAATCTCAAATATTAGTTGTTATTGTTTCAATATCTTGAAAGCATTTTCTTGTATTTTGTAACTATAATTAACCAAAATTATTACGAGGAAACTTGTCAAAACGTGATTTTGCTGAAACTAGTCGGTTTTTTATCAAAAATATTTATTACTATCAAGTACCGCGGTTCTTAACTAGGTCTCATATTTCTAACAAAACCTTTTATTGTTTTTACTATTTCATCAAGATACATTAAAAATAAATAAAAATCGTGATTAAATTCTTGGTTTTCTCGTAAACAAACTTGAGTGAAACACTTCGTGAAAAATTTCCAGCTCATCCATTCTCGTTAATTACAATCCGCGTCATCAGCGAATATTGTGTCGTCAAAGAGTATGACACTCAGCGAATAAATAAAAAAAAGGATTATCGCTAAAAAGTCTAAAAAAGATCCACTCTGAGTTAATGATACGGTATGGTGGTGGCGAGAAACAAAGGTTAGGCCGCCGCTTACACTGTACTGTAATGCCTTTGCAACAAGCTACCGACATGATTTCATATATCCCTCATGATCCGCGAGCATCCCTGTTTCATATTATTTATTATAATGTATATTTACTTTGCCCTCATAGCTCAGTTGGTAGTAACCCTGCCTTCTGCGCTGTAGCTCATGGCTTCGATTCCCACCCAGGCCAACATTTGTGGGACGAATATAGATGTTTGTTCTGTGTCTGGGTGTTGATTTTTATTATTAATGTATGCATTTATAAAAAAAGTATTTAAGTATTATATCAGTTCTCTGGTTCCCATGATACAAGCTATGCTTAGCTTACTTTGGGTCTAGATAGCACTGTGTGAAATGTCCACCAATATTTATTACTTATTGTATTGTTACTGTTCCAAATAAATAAACTTATTATCATTAAATTCTAGAAATCAAGGATAAATCAAATAAATATAAAAAGTAGCTATCCCATTTAACTACAATTTGTAATTTGACCAAAGAACTTGTTCAAGTGTCAATTGAAAACAAGAGAATAATAATAAATTCATTTAAAAATGTTTATCAGGTTTTCCGTAGCTAGGTATTATATATTTTTTTTATTTTCTGAGGTTGGTTTTTAATAATATTTTGTTACAAATGCGAAGCTGGAAATTTTGGATATCACTTAAAACTTAGATAAATAAATAAACATATCTTAGGCAATTAGTAGGCTTGAAAAACTGCGAAAAAATTACAGAGACGCTATAATGTAATTCTGTATGTAAAATTATTGTATATTTTCATTTATATTTTGAAATAAATGTATATTATTATAGTAATAATACTATTAAAATCAAAATTCAAAAACATTTTACGCAGCGCTTAAATACATGTGGTTGCGTGTGGTGTGTGGTGGTGACGGGTAACAATGTTACAGTTCGGTGTGACCTCCAAGATCCGAGGCTTGAGACCCGGTGGAGATGTCTCGATTTTTTTCTACTTTATTTTCGATCCGTTTTCGCGAGGTTTTAGAGAACGTCTGGTTCAGCTGCCTTACCCGGGGCACTTCAAGGCGTAAAGTCGGGGATCTGCGACTTGACAGGGTTTATTTTTATTGTTTTACGTGAAGCTTTGTTTATGTCACGGTTTTATAGAACGTAGGAGAATGCTGTTCAAGTTTTCTATTTTTTAAACAATTTTTTCTACACAAGTTCGGAAAAGAACAGATGCAAGATGCAGTGCGCAAAAACTGTTGTGATTAATTATAGTAATATGAACTCTTTGATTGTTGACTTTTGAAAGATTTTTTTTATAATTGGACTATTCACACATCGCCATCTAGCCCCAAACTAAGCACAGCTTGTACTATGGGAACCAGACAACTGATAGAATACATAATACATACAATATTACATATTTTAATATATAATAATACAATACATATTTATATAATACATATTTACTTTTTTTTCTCAATATAATACATATTAATTTGTTAAAAGCTTTTGATAAGCAAAGAGTAGTGACAAATATATTGATAATTAAATATATTTTCCAATTATAAACTGTATCTAACCAAAATCTAGACGAATAATTCCTGAAAATAACCTAAAGATATAATTAATTATTATTATAATATTATTGTATTCACAAACAGTTAACCCTAAAGTAGTGATAGGAATACATTTAACCCTTCGAGCACCTGTTGTGGTGTCATGGGAATGAACCCGTACAAAGGCGCAAGACGATCCCAGCGGATTGTTTTCAACCGCAGTGCACTTGCAAACGTTGTCAATTTCATAATACTTTTAATTACAATTATTGTTAATTAAAAAAGAAAAACAAAACGCAGAAATAACTATTCATATTTTACTATTATATTATTATTTTTTACTTTAGATAGCTTTTTATTTTTATTACACTTGATAGACACGCACAATGTTCTCAATGTGATCGTCTGGTAAATAGTTATTTATTTTGTATCATCGTAAACAAACACAATTAAAAAAGGTAAAAAAAACATGACATACGAAAAATTTTATCTTTTGAGCCAATAAAAAAGAAACATTATATTTTTACGCGAATTTTATAACAAGCTTTTTAAAATTCGAACTGCTAAAACAAAGATGGCGGGACGCAAGATAATGTTTATTTTTAGAGCAACAATAAAAATTATACCATTTATTCCGTTAAGGGGAAGCTTTTGTATAAGAGATTTAATTTTTACAACAAATCTTTTATTTCCCTCTTTATGTTAGCTTCGCTGTTGAGGGCCTGTTGCGAATAAAAAGTGTACATAAAAATAAAATGGGTTACGTTCGATTGTGAGTGCGTTTCTGATAAGGATATAGAGATTAGGTACGAGTAGGTAAAACCAGTAAAACAAATTTCTATTACTTTTTTCTTTTTAACTTTTATTAATAGATAAAAAAATTGAATCTGTTATTAACTGTATGATTAATTTTAAGAGTTCACTTATATTTTTATAACAAGAGCTGTAGATTCTGTGTGAAAACTAGAATTTAAATTAAATTAACTTAATTAAATAAAAATAAACAAAATAAAATAACTCGTTAGAAACTTATGCATCAAATGTTGCTGAGCAGTTCTGGCCACATGATAGGATTTTCATTCGTATTGGTCATTATGTGATCGGCGACTTTTGTAGCATAAAGTTAGTCCAAGTTATGTTACATTGTTTTTATTCATCGACATTCGTCGTTGACTGTACCAGCCTATTTTATTCTTCACATATTACCTTATTATTTTCTAAACTTTGCCAAATAACTTGTTTTGACTATTTATTTTTGATAAAATAAGGAACGTTTCGTTGACCTAATTTGCAAATGAAACTTGTTGATATGGTACATGTTTCTCAAAACAAGTTTCAGTATTAGGTTATCTTGATTATTTGAGGAGTTCTTATTGTGACAAGAGTGACCACAGGGTGAAAAACAGGCCCACTGAAATTCTGCCGACCCCTTTAGGGATGAGGTGTGAATCGATATAATTAAATTTATGTATGTTTGTATGTAAAAACTACTGTACTGATGTGTTTTCATATAGGTAGATGATAGTGGTACAATTCCCAGGCTTCCTTCAATCTTGGTACCACGCGGGTGAAGCCACAGGCTGAAGCGGGTATTAAATAAAAACATCCCCATTTTTATTCACCACACGTGGCGTCCAAATCCATCGTTTATTTTAACAACTGATATGAAACTGGCTTTCCATCTTCCGTTATAAAAAGTAAAAGTTCTAAATTTAATATCGTTTTTATTGTGCCGATCGCAGTGATGCTGGGGTGAGATTTCTTTTGTTGCTGTTTTGAAGTTATAAGACGGAGAGAGAGAGAGAGAGATTCTTTTATAAAATACAATTAAGACATATAGACGTATCTTTTAATTAAGACTAGTTTTTTTTAGGTTAAAGTATATAACGTAAAAGAAAACTAGTGTTTTTAGGGAATATTTAACACAAGATTTACCTGCGGTTTCTTCGTCGTGGTCCGTTTCAAATGACTGGCCTCACGGTTTAGTAGTATAACCCTGCCTGCATTGCTGTAGGTCGTGGATTCAATTCCCACTCAAGAAAAAAAAGTGTCACGTACATAGACGTTTGTTCTGTGTATGGATGTTAAGTTGTGCTATATGTATGTACCTATTTACAAAAAAGTATGTATGTATATCAGTTGCCTGGTTCCCATGATACAAGCTATGTTTAGCTTACTTTGGAACTAGATGGCGCTGTGTGACATGAACACTAATATTAAAAAGGAAATGTATCATAGGATGCAGGATTTTTTCTGCAACCCATATACTAATGCTACTACTAGTATGGCTCACCCATACACCCATGCAAAAAATCTCGCCGAACCATTTCCTCCGCAAAAGAAGGACAAACGAACACACATTGCCATCCATAACATTAGTAGACACAGTTCGGTGCTAAAAAACCTTAACTGTGGAGATCGCAGATTATGCGAAATCATAAAACCGTACGTCAAATGTGTTGATACGATAAAATGCCGTGTGCGATTTATTGTTAATAATAACATTTTACGCAAAACACATTTGTTATGATAATATTTTACTTGCTCCGTTCGCGGCCTTAACAGTTTTATATACACGTTATATGTAGATGCATCTCTTGACTATGTGTAACTTTAGTAATGATCTTTTTATTGCGACTTGGGTGGTACGTGAAGGCTTCTTTTTAGTTTATTTATTAACGAATTACAGGAAAGCGTTATCTTAGTAATTTGTGGAAAGTCTGTGGCGAAGTGAGCTCATTGCATGTCAAGTCTACGGATAAGTGTTAAACGGTTAAAAGTGGCTAAAAGTAGACTTCGAAATACAATTTTTAATTAATTCGGGAGGCAAGGGCTTCTAAATAATTTATGGTATTTTAATGTAAAATACAAAAAAGATTACTATTATTATTATTGTTATTATTACTTACCCTAAGCTCAAATTTTTACATACTTATTTTTTTTTAATGTTATACAGTTACAGAACGAGCTGACGGCCTACCTGGTGTTAAGTGGTAACCTCAGCCCATAACAAGCGATGCGGCTTGGGTCCTCCCCTACTAGGTACGACAAGACCCAAGTCGCAACGTATGCGCCCGTAACTCTGAGACGTGTAGGTGGAATGTCTCGTGTGCCTGTAATTTCACCGGCAACCACACCTTTCAAACCGGAACACAGTAACGCGAAAGCGTTACTGCTTGGCGGCAGAAATGGGCATGGTGGCAGTATTTTACACTAATTAATTTATATTCTCTTACGCAACAAAGTTAAGAGATATATTAAATTTCCCACAGCGAAATAACCTGTCAGTTATTTAAGATGATATTCTACCGAGTATCTTGCAAAATATAATTTGAATAATAATTTAATCCAACCGAATACGAAACTCGTAATACTACCTACTACATTATCTACCTTCTTTATCTGATGTGAAAGCGCTAAGTTATAAAAACACAACGCGCGGGGGAAATCTCATGGCGTCTTATCTCTTACACTTTTTGCATCCCGAATTGTGAAAAGTCCGGGCATAAGAATGTGACAGAGGCGGCAGTGATAAAATGCATAATAACATTATATGAAAAATATAAAAAAATTCCCACCTGCAGAAATTGAAGCGGGAAAAACATATAATAATAAATACATATTGTTGGACATTTCACACAGCGCCATCTAGCCCAAAGTAGGCTAAGTAAATAGTTTGTATCGTGGAAACCAGACAACTGATATAATACGTAAATACTTTTTTGTAAATACATACATAATAATACATATTAACACAGAAGAAACACCTACGTTCGTCACACAAGTGTTTGTCTTGGGTAGGAATCGAACTCACGACCTATACAGTGCAGAAGGCAGGGTTACTACCAACTGAGTTATAAGGCCAGACAAATCACGTGGCTGTTTGCGAATTGTTTGCCGAAACTGCTTTTAAAACTAAATAAGCTTTGTCAAAAATCGCAATTAATAAAATGTTCACATTTTGAGGCCAATGTAAAGCGACGGTTATACTAAAGTCTTGTAAAATGTAGAGTATATCAAGGTAATGAGTTCTATATCTTTGTTACTCTATGGTTCCTGAACGCATCTCACTCATGCCTATTCGAAGTTGGAATTTCCGGTAATAAGTTTTCTTTTTGTGAAGGTGAGCTTCGTTAAGGCGATGATATTTTGTTTTTTTTTTGCCATTTTCAAATTGTCCGTGGATTTAGTAAAATCTCATGAAATATTAGAAATAAAACATGAAGACGGACTATTTTATTTTGTTTGAGAAATCACGTTTGGATTTTAAGTTTGTTCAAAGTTACATACTCTCAAAAAATGACAAGCTCAGAAGTGAAAAATATTTTTCAGCTAATATTTCACATTATTTCATATAAATGTCTCCCTTATATATATTTAAAGATATTATTAAGACATATATTTACACCCACCTTACTTATTAATATTAATGTTAATACACAATATAAATTAATAAGTTTTGTTCATATATTTCATTATTGTTTCGAACTTAGAATATTATAAATTATAATACATTTAGTCTGTGTGAAGTGAAGACTTGCACTTAATATTTTCCTCTCGATTTCATTACGATATCACCAAAGAATGTCCTGATTTATTTTTTCCCTTTTGTATTCATATTTGCCGTCTCCAATATTTATTATGCCAAATATGATTACATCTGCTCAATCGAGAATACTTTCTTTTGAGAATTTATTAAAATTTATTACAATTTGCTTTGATCTGGGGAACTTAGGATTTTGTGGAAAATTAGAAATCTATTTATGAATAATATAACTAGGAATATATAATAGATATCTAATGTAAATAAGTAAGAAATGAAGCGAGAATTAACTATTAATATAAGGGGGTTATTATTATTATTAAGGGAGTTATCTAACTTTTCTGTAACAATCAATTAACTGATCTAGTCCCTAACAATTTTTAAGTCTAGTTAAAGAATTTAACTTTAGACTATAATATGATATACACATTTCAGGTTACTTACTAAAATGATTTATTTTTTCGTTTGCTTTAATCTCATCCCTTTAGCTTTGATCTCATGTAAATGTTTGAATGATATTAAATAATTTTCAAGACAGTTATCGAAGATTAATATAAAAAAAACAGTACACATAAAGTTAAAACACTGTTCAATATATTTATGTATATAATATATTATGATCATGTATACACATAAAATTATAATGTCATTATTTTGTAATGTAATTTTACCTTGTTATCTCAATAAGCAACAATACTATTTAACGCTGTCATAAAACACAGGCAATTAACACTAAATAGTCGATAAATGTTCGGAACACGCTTTATCAGTAATGCAAGGCGATCGTTAAATTGTTACAGCCTGTATAAAGATTCCTGGTACGTGCGCACGCGTCGATCCCATTAAAAGTCATAATAAAATATGCAATAAGTTTTGTCATAATTTGCTAAGGGAACCATAAAAAAATGAGAAATGAATTCACTAATTTAATTTTGATCGTTAAATAGTGTCAACAATTTAGTAGTTTCAATAACATTAGAAATCACGCCAAGTTCGTTCAGGGAAGCGCTGCCACCATACCCATTTCTTCCGCCAAGCAGTAAAGCATTCGCGTTGTTGTGTTCCGGTTCGAAAGGTGTGGTTGCCAGTTAAATTACAGCCACATGAGACTCTCCACCTTCTTGTCTCAGAGTTATGGACGCAAACGATGCGACTTGGATTTTAATTAACTTAAGTAGGAGAGGACCCAAGTATAGTAGTCGTATTGCTTGTTATGGGCATATGTTACCACTTTACACCAGGTGGGCCATCAGCTCGTTCCGTAACTATATGTTACCTAATGTAAAGCGACTCTGTAGGCGACTATGGCGACTGCACCTCCTCAGAACTGGGTATCAAAGGAAGGTACGGAACCCACGTTTAGGGGCAGTTGCTATCTTGTCTGTTCCACCCCATTGCTCTAAATAAATATAACATTGTGATGACGTAAGTAATTTTTACGTCGATGTCTCAAAATGACTGCATTATAAATATTTTTATATTCATCTATAAATAGTTAACGACACTCGTAAGTTCACTGAAAGATATAACTATGTTTATAACGTATAGGCGATTAGCCAAAATCCTTACGACTTGACCGTAAATAATGTGTATAAAAATATAGCCAAAAAAGAATAACTCAACTTTTTATTGTGTTGCGTTTATGCGGATAAAAATTTTAGTTTTAGGGTTCCGTGTGTGTTAAAAGTGTGTTGATTAATTTTTAGGTACTGGTGCACAATTCATTTGTTGGAGAATAATATTCATATATTACACCATTTTCATAAAATAATACAATATCTTATTAAAAAACTTGTGTTACAATAATATGTAATTGCAAAAGTATAATTAAAAATTTAAGTATTATTGGTTTCATCCGAGGAAGTAATTTCATCTGTTTCTTCCACATCCATTTGTGCCGTGGACCAGTAAAGCACAATACAATAACGTGTTCTAATTTGAAATTGTAGTTTCCGATAAAAATATCTACATCTAACCTCTATTGATCAACCAGTGTCATAGTTTTCTTTGTGTCAGAATCGATTAAATAGGAAAAATCCTGTGAATAATTAAAATAAATGAATACTATTATGTAAATAACGTCTTCATAATAATAATTCATGTATTAGCGTTATATGTTTCTACTTTTCAGGGTGCAAATTTCATAAGCTTATTATTATAGCTAAGCATATGATTTGTCGATAAAATTATAAATTTAATGGCAAAAATAAGAGTTTATTCGTAAAAAATCTTTTAAGCTTGTTTAATAATTTAAATTACGTTTTATACGGAACCACATAAACATTTGCAAGACTCGTGGATGTAGTGATGTGACACACGCCGATACGGTTTGATATTTTTACGATGGTATTTAATTTATCTTTGTCGTCATAAATGTCGCAGTCATTCGACATTATTATTTGTTGGACGCGCGGTTTTTAACGACCCTTTTACAAGATTGCATGATGAGATTTCAAAAAAAAAATTCTGAATACTCTTTTAGGTCATGTTTAAGAACATAAATTAGTATAAAGAAAGGTTAAAGAAATCCAACAGGCTTCAAATCTGGGCAGTGAAAATATAAAAAATGGTGTATATTTCACACATCTAGCCTCAAAGTAAGCTAAGCATAGCTTGTATCATGGGAACCAGACAACTGATATAATACTTATATACTTTTTGTTGTAAATACATGCTAACAACCAGACACAGAAAAACACCAATGTTCGTAACACAAATGTTTGTCCTGGGTGGAAATCGAATCCACGACTTACACCGCAACTGAGCTGTGAGATAGTCAATTAAGAAAGTTCATACCAAGTATTTCCTATTGGAGACACTTATATATCAAGAATAAGTTTATCTTTATGACGTAGTGTTCGCGCATTTCTCTTCATAAGGGCAAACAGAATTCACGATAGCAATAAAATTTTCAATGATATGAGATAAAATCGCGTCACATACGACTTCACTTTTATTGTCTATCTAAACGTCAATGTTGTTCAGATATAGGTGACAGATAAATTTCCTAAAGGTCCTTGAATATGGTAGCGATTTATGGAAATTTCGCTTGAATACCTTGGTTTACAAGTATATCTAAATAGATACATAGATAGATAAATAGATAATACTTTATTGACCACCATACATGAAAATTTCGTAAAGATTAATAAGCTAAGGTAATACAATGGGCGGCCTTATCGCTAACAGTGACTTCTTCCAGGCAGCCATTCCTACAAGGCTGGTGTTATTTTATGGACTATGTATTATAAGTCTTTAAAGCCGCTGTGGCTACGATGTTTATTTTCTGTTTGCTTGTTGAAATGAAATGGTGAACGAGTTTTCTTTGTTGGAATTCTATTCTATTCAAGTCACTGGTACTCTCGAACTGGTGTGATGAACCTGCGACCTCCGGGTCAGTACCACTAGACCACCACTCTCTTATTGGAATGAAATATTTAGTTGTGATGACGAGTAAAATAAAAGCTAACTAAAACATCCTATTCGCATTCACATTCTTTAGGAGCGAATGTCACTATCTGAGCTGCAAACCCAGCCATGCTGTCTTACTTGAGAGAAATAATGCTACGTAACACGATGAATGAAACAAAATTTTTTGCTTTGTTCCATGAGTTATCTATTGTTATGTAAAAGTTATTTTATTTCCTAATCTAGGACCTTTTGGGATTAGTTCGGAAGATTTATCACTAAACAGTTCACAGATAGAAACTTTGTAGTTTAAGTGGGTGCTGTAGCATCTTTGTTTAAGGTTAATATTTTTCATGCTTTATTAAACATTTCATTGTAAACTGAGCAATAGAACGAGTACGTCTGTACAATGTTGTACAAAATCTAAAGCCAGATTACTAAGTGGACAACCCAAAAATTTCTAGACTTTAAAAAAAGATCAATATGAGAGTGAAAATCAAAAACTTTATTGCCATAGAATTCATATAGAAATTATGGCTTGGAAACGTCAATAAGGAATATTCAGAACAAGGTCACGCGTAATTAAAACTGAGTTTGAGCCTGTTCAAACTGTTTTGACCCTCCGTCGGAAGAATAGCCAAGAAACCCCTAAAGCACGGGTTCTTTATTTTTACAAATTAAGTACTTTTTTAATATATGTTACATTAATTTATTACTACATAAAATTGAAATTCTTAAGATATTACAAGATATTTTTTGTGTAGTTGCATATATTATGTTATGTGCATATATTAACAAATGTAAATAACAAGGAAGAAAATAACCTAATTGAATACCCTGCAGAAGTAATTTCGCTTTATTTATATAAAAAACTCTAGCACAACAAACAAACCTGGCACATTGTTAACATAATGTATCAGAAAGTGGACCGTATTTCACTAGATACCAGTTTTACTTGAGCAGACTTTTAAGTTACAAAAAAAACAAAACATCTCTTATAAATAAGGTCTTAAGAGTGAATTTTCCATTGTATTAGGTTTTCTAAGTGGCTGGATCGGTGAAAATTATGCTCCGATGTCGTGTTCGAATCCGTTTGAACCGATTTGTATAAAATCTCATTGCGGGTACTTCAAAGGACTTCTTTTTACTTTTAACTCGCAGTTTATTACGCTTCGGCGAAGTGCCATTGTTATTTTTTATTTTGTAGGATAATAATTGAAAACATTGTGGAAATGTTTTATAGATCCGAAAACACAAGATTATCGGGAACGGAAAACATTCTTTATTCTTTATAAAAGACATGGTACAAAGGAGAGCTTAACCCTAAAAAGAGTTTTCTTCCAGCAAACCTTTTAGGCTAGAAAACAGTTGTCAACGATATAACGTGTATATGATATGTACACTCAGGCATTCAGCAGACTTGGCAACCTGTATATTCCTGGCCATTATAAAAAATAGGGAAGAATAGATGATGAACTTAATCAATTATTTAAATATATATTATAACATATTAATGTTTAGTCAGGTACCTACTTGTTTTTTTTATTTGTTTTGTGTAAGCTTAGTTCCACAAATAAAATATTTTTCTTTCTTTCTTTTCTATGAGTTTATAATCAATAATTAACATTTAATCTTTATTTTATTCACTCCGGTGCGCTCTTTGAAGTCACGAGAAAAGAACAAAATTATTTTTATTTACCTACCCGCATAGTATGCAAAACGATTCCGCGATTGATGCTTTGTGAGATTATCAGCATTTCCTTCTTTTCTTTCTTCTTTCCTGAGATATTTTACATCTCTTTCTTACACAGAATGCGTTTTATATCTCTTTCCTTTTAATAATGCAAGCAATTTGTTGGTCTCATTCAATTTGGAAACGAGAAATTAGGTAATAAAATTATACAGATTTACGTTAGCGTATAAAAAGTAGCGTAAGAGGATTGCTTTTTGTAATTTTATTTGCGAGGGCGCCATTGTACCTGCGGTTTGTAATCTTTAAATTAGGGTGAGGTATATAGGTGGGCCATCTGTCATTGTTGCTCTGTAAGTACTTATACGGGGTGACTGTGCTGAGGTGATTTTATTCCAGTTTTTTTATGTGATACAGTTACGGAACGAGCCGACGGCCCACCTGATGCGACTACTAGGTACCCTACTAGGTACGACAAGACCTAAGTCGCATCATATGCGCCCGTAACTATGAGACCTGTAGGTGGAATGTCTCATGTGCCTGTAATTTCACCGGCAACCACACCTTCAAACCGGAACACAGTAACGCGAACGAATTGCTGCTTGTCGGCAGAAATGGGCATGGTGGCAGTACTTCCCCGGACGAATTTGGCGAGAGTTCTACTGCTCTTCTTAACTGATTAGCTGACTTTTAAATTAATTACGTTAAATTATTCTGCTGTCACCTTTTAAAAGAACTGATGTCTAGAATGTAGTTTGAGTATATCGCCGCTTAAAGGATAGTCTGTACCTTGCTATTATATAATAAAAACAAATCAAAACACGATTGCTGAACAGTTACAGTAGTAAAATTAATTAAAATAGTAATTATACATTTTACCACAGCCATTAACAATAAAGTGTCCATTTTATAATGAAAATTGCAGTCAATAGAAATTGCTGAGCTTAGATCTTGGTATTTTTATAGACTGCTGTATTACCGTCTAAGTTATTCGCGTAGCACTAAAAGCTTCAATGATCACACAAATAACCCAAAAATTTATATAAGTATTCTATCAATTGTCTGGTTCCTGTTTTGAAAGCTATGCTTAGTTCGGAACTAGATGGCGCTGTGTCAATTGTCCACCAATGTTATTATTATAATAAAATCTAAGTCTATTATTTCTCATTTCCAGACCGACTCGCCGGCAGAAGAATCAATGGAATCGAGGTCCATCTTCTCGTCTATGATACCGGACAAGATATCTGGCTCCATCTGCACGGCGGTGCTCGTAGTTCTGGGGTGGAAATTGTTCTCAAAACGGTGAACTAAATGTATGTGGATACAGGCATTGAATTGAATGGCTCACGCGTAGAACAACCCGAAGAAATTAATTTGAGACCTTAGGCATTTATAGGATCTAAAGTGATAAGCGATCCGGAATTACTTGGCAAATTTGGTTGCACAGCGCTCACCGCGGTCGTTACTAGGATGGGTGACCGATTTTTTCATTACATTGTCGGTTCATTGTTGATAATATCACAAGTCTGAATTATGAAAGGAAATCTAGCCACTAGCTTTTTTTAGACTAGCTTAGGACTGCACTCGGACTGAGTGGTCTAGGAAGCTTGTTAAGGACTTGTACTGTAAACTGTTCCCATTTGTAAGTTTCACAGTACACTTCGCATGATTTGTCTCTTCGATCCGGTTTCCCTGTGACGCTCAAACATGATTCAGGCGCCCTGTAGCATCGCTCGTGCATTCTGATCTGACATAAAACTGTCAACAATATGAAAAGACTCGAGGACTGTAGTGTTTTAATTCATGAAATTAGTTCTTTCAGGTGCCCTGACTCGATACTGTATTGGGAACCTAACCTAAAAATCCAACGTGCCAGGCGAGGCAACCCCAAATTCATATAAGATTGTTTCGTAACTACAAATACAACATTTATTTGCCAACTACTCTCAACTTAACTTATAATTATTTTTTATGAACTTTATTAACTCTTAACTTATTTACTCTCTCTCTCTATTTGGAAGAAAACTGGAAACTAAATGGCTTCACCGTCGAATGTGCTTGAACAACGCCATTGAATGGTGTAGATAAATTCACGATTGCACGCCACTACCATTTAGTTAAGCGGAAAGTTTATAAGGTTTACGCGTTAGGTATGCGCGCTGTAGAGGTGTTTATGCGTGTGTGATGATTATCTTTACGTTATTTGGAATTTTCAAATGTAATTATGTGATTCTTAAGTAACTGACTAAAGGTAACGCACCATTTCATTGCAAATGATGTTAACAGACTTGATAGAAACGCCATTTTGTTTGCAGTTTCACTCCACGTTCGCTCATATATTTTTGCAATATTTTCAAACTGTTTTCTCAATAAGTTTTGGATTCGATTTGAAATGATTCGTTTCATAAAATTCTTTTTAGGTTCTTGTCAAAGTCTCAAGTTAATTATTCCGGGTTGTAAAAAGTACTGGTAGGATAAAAGCGTGCGATAAATAAAGTAGATTTTATTTATACCGTTACGCTTCAAATGTATATTTTTGCATATATTATATTATCAGCGGAAATTAAATTATGATAGTGTAAATATTGTTGTTAAAAATATAATGGATTTTTTACTGACTTATATAAAACTTAATGAAATTTTTTATATTTCAAAGCACAAATGAACAAAAATGTTGATAATCAAATTATATGAATATACTCATGGTTATATTGCATTCTAAATTGCTGAAGGTAATATATTAAAAATAATATTGCTGATGCCAGTTTTACATTCCGCTTTTGATGTTAAATTCGTACATAATAATATTGTAGAAACGTAAGCGAGTCGATTGTAAGAGAATATGGAAGAGGAAGAGGGTATGGACCAGTAATGTACTTTTTTTATGAAATAAAATATAAAAATTATTATATCTTAACAAAGTCCATATTTCCACAAATTGTTCCAAAGAGAGCAGCCTAAAATTTATCATCGATTGATCTCATTTTTATTTTTCTATTTTGAATAAAAATGTTTATTTTAGGTCATAAAAATAATATTATATTTTATAATAAGGGTTCGTGCCAAGTTGTGAAATGGAGAATTTATATGAGATGGTTTATATTCAATGAATTTGTAGTTTCATTAAGTTCGTTATTATGACTGATTGATTGGCTTACAAGTGGTTAACTTTTATTTTTATTTTCAATGTTTTATTTGCAAAGTTAAATGAATTATTGGTTTTTGCATTGATTGGGTAACGTTTATTACTTTATTTGAAATTTAGTGCTTAATTTATCAGGAACTAAAATGATAGGTTTGAAATTTCCTGTCGAATTGTGAGGAAAATCACTTTTAAGTTAAATGCTATACGTCTTTGATAAGAAAAAATGTTTATTATAGCCCTAATTATATATATTTTTGTAAATACAATCTGTTTCTGTAGAAGAAACTGGAATATTATACTCACAATAATAATGTCAAACAAAATAATGAGGCTTTGCTGTTTCTAAAAGACAAACACGAACGGGAGCAAATTATTTTGGGATCAAAGTATTTTAGTTAAAATGTTGTTCAGCTTAGCAAATTAATAGTAGGTACATACTTACTAATATTACATTATCTTTAGTTATAATACTTTATAATTAATTATACTGAAAAATGTGTTCAAATGTGATAGTGTATTTATATAAGAACACAATTTTAAAAGAAGTTTTCCTAATGATCTCTCGAAAACTCTTATTTGCTTAGTGGAACAAGATTTTGCTAATGAATAAATGCGATTATTTTCAAATAATCATCAAACGCTATTATTCGTTCGCAAAGTCAAACAGTTATAATTAATCGATTTAATAATGCATTTAAGAGTTCTGTAAATAAAATAAAAATTGGTAACTATATTGTGTAATCACGTACCTATATTATATATTAACCTGTAGCAAAAATAACTAAATTTTTATAACCGCTCTGAAAGATAGTTAAATACTAAATTTGGGGGTGACATTGAAATTACACCAGTTAATATAAATTAAAGCGTGTTTTCTACAAGCTTTCGAATAATAATTGAAATGCTGCAATATCATATTCATATTTTTTAGTCATATTTCATTCATTTTCATTCATTTTCATTTGTCATTTTTAGATACCGAATCAGTCATATTAAATCAGTTGTCTGATTTCAACGCCACCCTGCATATAATCTAATCATATTATATGAGAAGACGTTTCTAGAAATTTGACATCACCTAAAAACTATGTTTTTTTTCCATTATTTTATATAATAATGTATTCTAACGAAATTGCTTACTGCGTAATTTAACTCTAAAGTTAACCCTAATTATTCATGTAAAATTAAACGAAAAGAAAAGCAATATAATTATTGTTAAGCATTTTTATTCAGCTGTTAACTGAACTTAATTTTACTATATATATCTTAACTTTAACTTTATTTTATTGAAATTTTGTTTTGCTTTAATCTCATATTTTCACATTTTTCTTTACATTTATTAACAAACGTGTGATTTATCGTGTAAATTTAGTAAATGGCCTGTATATTTTAGGTAAAATTAGTCTTAGACATTTATTTAGCTTTGTATTAAAATATTGTGTTGCACAATTTTAAAGATTTTTAAAGTTTGTCACAATATTTTCGATTTACTGCCAATTAATTTTATCTGTTTTGTATTCTTTATTTTGAAAACATAATAAAAAAATGAAAATATCCTTTGTTTATTTATTTATTTCTAAACAATATTTTAGCCAAACCCTTATTTCATATTTAATCAAGCTTCAGGAGTTAATTAAATATGTGCGAATATTTCAAACTATATTATTTGGGCTTTAATCTAAAATAAATTATTTAGGTCCTTTGTAAACAAATAAACTTAGTCGTAAGACTACGTGCACTCAAAATCCTTCCATCAAAACTTTCCTTTATATTTTTAAAGTTACTGTAAACTATTACGAAGTCTGAGCGCTATCCATCTAAGTTTCGTGAAGTATCATCCGAGAAAATTGCGGTTAAGTTGCAGATAAGTTGCGGTTAAGTTAGTTTAACGTGGTCAGTTAAAGTTGATGTATTTCACTTAGATGTGACTTGGATGGGTTTATTTGAGTTGAAATTTTCAGTAGTACAATAGAAACTTTCAAATTCCTCAGTCGTTAACTGAACTTTACTGAAGTTTACTCTAAAGAACTATATAATACTTAAATATATACTTTTACATACGGTATCAACTCGAGAGCTTGGCAACCCCTACGGTACAACAATAAATAAATAATTATAAGCGGACGTTTCATACAATGCCATCTAGTTACAAAGATAAGCATAGCCTTTATCATGGGGACCAGACAACTGATATAATAACTATATACTTTTATGTAAATACATACACACTAAACACCCAGACACAGAAAAAGATATGGGTTTCTCTCATACATGTTTGTCCTGGGTGGGAACTGAACCCACGATCTACAGGCAGACTTCCAACTGTGCTGTGAGGCTATTCAGTAGTATATAAGTACTGTATCACTCTGTTACACTTTGATTTGAGAAGAAAACGGTGAACCTTATCAACCAGCGAACTTTCCACTAAGAATTTCTCTTTCGAAGGCATGTCGGCTGCCTCTCGATGTTTTCTTCACTGTTTAGAAAACATGGTTACACAAGCAATTTTTCAAGCAAAACTGCTATTATTTTGTTCTGCTTGGCGGCAGAAATAGGTATTGATAAAGTAATTTCCAGGACGAACTTGATACATAATATACTGCCTGAAAAGTTGTTCATTCCTGCAAGTTTCCCTAGTAACCTTTCAATTATAATTATAAAGACAATACGTTAATTAGTACTACTGGGACGTAATTTACATGTTTCGACTCATTCCTTACATTCCGACCGGCTGCTGTTTCGAACTAATAAATTAAGAATTCTTGGTGCAATTAGTTGAGATTTGTGGTATGTCTGTATTTAAATTGGTCTGCTATTTTGAGTTATTTTGTGGAAAATTCATTGTCTGTAAGTGATGAATTGGAAGATCTATTAGTTTTTATTATGTAGCTTTTGAATTAATAGTTCAGAGCACGTATAATCAAAATCAAAAACTTTTTTTCTATAGAATTCATAAAGAAATGGCTTGGAAACGTCAATAATATTCAAAACATAAAGTCACGCGTAGTTATCGCTAAGTTTGACGCCTGTTCAAACCCTATCCGACCCTCCATGAGCAGACAAGAAATAATCCCCCCTAATGGAGGGTTTCCTTCTTTTTTCGCGAGCACTATAATTACTGGGTGTCATTCAGCAAATCAGCCTCGATAAAAAGTGTAGGTGAATAATTACTTGTTACTTGCAGCGCGGGTTGATATCCGCAACTAGGCCGCCAGTGGCTCTTTTTTGCGTTACTAGTGGAGGCTGCTCCATATATCCAGCCACCCGATGTCCTCCAGAAAGGACACCAGCCTGGGTGTCCTCGGTGTCCCGGAGATAGGTTGTTCTTAGAGACGCCACACTATCGCACTTCAACGCCGCCTCTGCCCTGAGTCAGCCTCTTCATACGACTCCCTTAACAGTTGTTTGTTGGGGAGTGACCTGTGACGGAATTTACGGGAGTATTTCGGAAGTCTGGAAATTCCTCCTTCGCCTGCCTGCAATCCTGGGTACGTGTTTTTTGGTTACATTTTGGTAATAACGCCAATAATGTCATTAATATTATTGGCAATAAAGTTTTTATTAATATTATTATTAATATTTGCTCAGCGCTGTTTTTTTTATCTTAACAATAATTAAAACTTGAGCATAGTGAAGGTGAAGAAAGCTGGAATGTCCTAAAACCTAAAATTTCGAAGTGCTCACTTTTTAATCCATTTATCACACTCGTTCAAGATTGGCATAAATATGAATGACGAATAAAAAAATATTTCCCATAAGTTGTGGGAAAATATTTATAAACAGCAGGTATCTCTAATAGATTCTAAAACGTGTCGATCATTTTTGATTTGCAGATTGAGCACACCCCTGCCCTCACCTAAATTACGTGATACTTCAATATAGGGGTGCATCCATTATTGTCTGATAAAACTATTAAATACTATTAAAATAAATAATATACTATACATCCACCACATTATAATTATAATAATTTTGGTTGTAATTCACACAGCGCCATCTAGACCCAAACTAAGCTTAGCTTGTACTATGGGAACTGATATAATACTTATATACTTTTTGTAAATACATACATATTAACACTCAGACACAGAAAAAACATCTATATTCCTCACACAAATGTGTGTCCTGGGTGGGAATTCGAACCCACGACCTTACAGCAGACTATTATCTCAGTGTAGCATCACACTGGTGACTATGTTGATAAAGAGTATTGAATATTAACTTTACATACTCTTAAAAATATATTTAAATTAAGATCTAAATTACTTCACACACACTCGCTCCCCATATTTTGAAGGCATCTACCGACCATACAAAGGAGCCTTCAACATACGATAATCTGTAATCAAATATTCGTGTGAAAATATACTTACACCTCTATTATGTAGAGATCATTGATTCAATCTGTATAAAACTAGCTGTTCCCGGGAAATATCACGTACTGAAATACTCTTTATATTGGAGAATTATACAACCGTTCCTTCATAACATAATGTCTTTATTCAATTCAATTCAATTTCGTTTATTTCAGACAACAATAAATTATGATACAAAAATAATTAAAGTATCCATATTTGAGTGTACATACATAATAAAAAATTAAAATGAAACACAAAATTAATAATAAAATCAAAATAACAATTAGAATAAAACATAAAATAACAAAAACACAAAAAATAAATAAACAAAAACAAAATTATTATATCATTTCTTACATTCCGTTGTTTTCTCATGTCGTAGCCCGGTCCTTTAGAAGGCGTTAGTAGAACCGAAGCGAACACTATGAGGTCAGTTTTATATTTTCTACAAAAATTGGGTAACATTAACAAATCTATAGCTTGATATTCTTTGTTCCTAGACAGTTATATTTTAAAATTATAAAATACCAAATCAACACCTTTCATAGAATTAAATCTTTAAGTTAAGATAATACACCTAAATCTTAAATAATGCTGATTGATTATCCAACCAATTTTCATTACAATACAAAATTACACATTCCAAATCCGGCAAGTCAAATCGGTTTCTCATTTCATCAACAAAGCTATTGCCTTGATTGACATCCATCAAAAATCCAATAATTCCCACATCGGGTGCCAACCGACGAAAAATCACAACTCAGCAATTGCCATTTTTGCATACAATAAAAACTAAATTTTGTATTCGCACTATTAGGCTCCGTATCGAAAAAATAAACAAATAATTTCGATTTTTGTATTCAAATTTGTGGCAGCCGCAAACTATGGGATTTGCATATAGACAAGGTGACTATCATCGATCACCGATCATTTTAATATGTTGGGGGATGTTAAGTTCACAGTAAGGGTTCATTTTACATATTTTTTTATGAATTTAAGTATGAGAAAAAATTGATGCAAAGAGGTGTAAATTTGCATTGGATAAAAAAAAGAACATTTATTTGATTAAAAATACATAAATTTATTTGAAAACTTTGCTTTTCACGGATTCTCTCAGAGTTCTTGCTGCCCAAAAAAATCTTCGCTAATATAATATTGAAATAAGATATAACATAGAAGGTGTTTTGTGTGTCGTTGAGCAGAGCGACATGATACCTTATCAGCAAGTAATAGATTGATGCCATCACAGTAATGGGTCCATAACTCGTCAAATCAATAAGCTCTCTGACTAGCGACAGTCGCTAATCAGTTTCCAATTACAACAGCAGCAGATGCGCCCTCCAATATCTGACGCAATTTGCCCCCATTAGTGATAATGCGTTCGATAATCAACACATAACTATAGTTGGGTCATTAATTTATTCAAATCGTCAGGATCTCCTGATGTTTTAGAAGCAGTAGAACTCACGCCGAGTACGACCGGGGAAGTACCGATTTCTGTCGCATAGCAGTAACGCATTCGCGTTACTGTCTACCAGTTTGAAGGTGTGGTTGCCGGTGAAATTACAGGCACATGAGGCATTCCACTTACAAGTCTCAGAGTTACCGGCTGTGACTTGGGTCTTGTCGTACCTAAGTAGGGGAGGAGACGTCGAATTGCTTGTTATGGGCGGACCGGACGACCTTGCCATGAGTTCTACTGCTGTTATATTGTGTATTCAGGTGAATTTGGAGTGGAAACTTCATGAGGAACTGCATTGCTACCAGGATTGCGTTAGGATCCAAATTGTATTTATTTTGTGCATAGGATAGTGCTTGCTATAAAAGAATAACCTCACATACTGGCCTCACAGCTCAGTAGTTAGTAACTATGCCTTCTGCGTTGTATTTCGTGGGTTTGTTTCCCACCCAGAACAAACATTTGTGTGACAAACATAGATGTTTGTTGTGTGTGGGTCTTGATATGTATTATCGACCATTTACAAAAAAAAACTCAATCTTGTTAAATGAATGTAGTTTTTATGACATTAATGAATTTATAAATTTTATTCCATATTCATAAGTAAATAATTGCATGAATTTAATTAAATATTTATTATTAAAAATAATAAATATTATATTATATTTAATATTTTTTATTATTTTTATTTTATTTAATTTTTAATTTAATTGAATAGTTAAACGTGAGCTCATAAATAATCTTAATAACCTTGTATACCATGTTTACGCAATAAATAATGTCATTTATCATTTATCATTTATCATTCATCATTTATTTATATGTAAACTGTGTTATGTATTATATATTTTATATATGTACTGTATCAATTTTCTGGCTCCCATAGTACAAGATAGTCTAGTTTGGGGCTAGATGGTGCTGTGTGAAATGTCCACCAATTTGTATTATGTTTATTACTTAATATAAATAGCCCCTTAATACCCATTGTCTGTCAAAGGCTAGTCTCTTCTTTTTCATATCATCGTTTTTGCTCTAGTGGCATCAAATCTTATATTGTATGTGATCATAAAGGTATTCAGTTCAGTGACGAAATATGTAATCACACAGCAAATAAAAAGCCAGACGAATAATATTTTCAATAACAGAAGAATAAGGTCGTAAAGCTTGTATAACAGTCGTGTGCGATATAATGAGGTAACATGGTGGTGTACAACCCCTTTGTTGCGATAAATAGGAGCTATTCTGAGGTCTTCCCAGACGACATCTTTTATAATTCTCTGATATTGTATGAGATAAATATAAATATAGCAGCATTATTATTGATTATTTTTTCTTTTATAAATTGATAACCCATAAGCTTTTGAATTTGTTATCAGCATTTTGTTTCGACAGTGGCAACGCAGCCTATAAGTGGTCATATGGTGGTGATTCCTTATTTATTATTATTATTATCTGTACCCAACAGCCTAATTTTCAAGTGATCAAAATCCAAAGAAGGTTTCAATACGAATATGTAACTCCACTCCAACTACCAATATTTACTCAGAAAAAGTATAACATTAAGCCTAAGTTATCGATTATTTTTTTCTGCAATTATTTTGTTTCGACACAACACTTCACTACACTACACTACACTATTATATTCTGAGACAAGGTTAAAAATTATTCCCTAATTTACAGATCAAACATGTAAACAGATGTAAAAGAACCAATAAGATTTTTTCGGGGATATATTTGTCACAACTTCTGAACATGTTTTTTGTAATATTTTTATTTTATTTTTTTATTAGCGATAGGCAAACATTTGACCACAATCTCACCTGATGTTAAGTGACGATGTGGTCTACGATGAAACATGCTTGCCTAGAAAAAATATAAATCCTGTGTATAGATTTTGATGTATTATTTTATAGTATTCACAAATTATAAACGATTGAAATATTATTTTATTATTTATTTTTATATTTACAAACAAACATCACTTTTGATAATAATATGCTTTGAAAGTGCTCATTAGGAGTTATCCTGCCTGAGTCACATGTTGTCCCACATAAGAATAGCACCCCACAGCTCAATCCGAAACAACACTGCGAATCAAAAAAGCAATATGTATCAAATTTGCTATTCAATTTCGCACCAATTTTGCATACAGAACCCGTCACCGCACAACACGACCAAATAAAACATCGTGATGTGGTTTTACGATACGAAAATATTTTCCTTGTTCTTTATTTGGATTTTTACAACACTTTTATTCGAAAGGTGGGAATGAAAGAGGTTTTCGGCTGGCCGAGGTTGCAGAAAAACCAGGACGGGCGGCGGGGTGATATTTTTTTGGGTTTTCTCACTTGATATCGTCGCGTTGATGAGTATGGAATTAGTGGTTTTTCTTTTTAATTACTGTTTTAGGAAATATTTGTTATATTATTGTTATTTATATTATATTATTTGTCTAAATTCTACTCTATTTGTTGTTTAAGTTAAGTAGCTGTTTTAATAAATGTACAAATAAATTATAAATCATGATTATTATACCCATTTTTAATATAGCGGTAATATTGTTATTATTATTCTTTGTTTTGTGTGTACAATAAAGAGTTTATCTATCTATCTATCTATCTATTATTATTATTTATATATGATTCAGGAGACCAAAACTAAATGATCGATTTTTTTCTAACTTTTTTAATTAGTGGCCTTAGCTGGATTGAACTCTAGTAGGTTGGAGCTAGATGGCGATGTGTGAAATATTTATATATTTATTTAGTATTCAAAATATAAAGTCTTGTACAATTCTTGTGACTTAGGACATAAAAACTGTATAATTAATTAGAACGCATGGCGAGTAGAAAACAAATGACTCTGTAGGTACATTAGTAATTTCATACGTAAACCCAAATAAGTGAGGCCTCCCCCAGTCCAGACATTTGCATTGATATTGAATGTCCAGCTACAGCGCTCACAATCAAGGGATGATTTTACATGTCATAGAGTAGTCAGCGACGACAGATATAATAACATCGAACATATCAATTAGCATAACAGAATATTACCTAATTTTCACACAAAGTAGGGTCCCAACCACCAAACAATCACGGCCTTTGAGAACGTGGTGGTCTAGTCGTACTTACCCCCGAGTTTAAATCCGGAGGTCGCCGGTTCAAATCCCACAGTGCACCTATGAGTTTTTCGATTAAAAGATATGTGCGCAATACCACGTTCTCAAAACGTGAAGGAAAACATCGTGAGGAAACCGACATTTCCTAGAACTAAAAATTCGAAGACATGTGTCAAGGCACGAAAGGAGCCTCTTTGAGGCGCACTTAAAATCCTTTCATTATACCGGTTCGAGAGAACCAGTGACTCGAATAGTAGACCTCAGTTTAGCTTGAAAAAATCCGTAATATCATGTCCCAAAATGCTGAAGGAAGACTCCGTGAGATCTAAAATCTTAAAACTTAGGCATGTGTCAAGTGCACGAAAGGAGCCTATTTGAAGCCAATTAACGGCTGTACAACTAATTTACTGAATTAACTTTTTTTATAATATAATGCCCTAGTGCCCTTTAAATTAAAATATTTTGATGAAATTTACTTAGTTATTTTCATTTTCTCAAACGAAGCGAGAGCTGGTACTCCATCGGCTCTCGAGGCTACTGAGACAGTAAACAACCCTGCACTGATCCTTCGAGAAGTTACAAATAAATAAATATTGGTGGACATTTCACACAGCGCCATCTAGCCCCAAAGTAATCTAAGTAAATAGCTTGTATCATAGGAACCAGACAACTGGTATAATACATAAATATTTTTTCTTTAAGTATATAGGTACATATATCACATATCAACACCCAGACACAAAACAAACACCTATATTCGTCCACAAATGTTTGTCATGGGTGGGAATCAAACCCACGACCTACAGCGCAGAAGGCAGGGTTACTGCACTGAGCTATGAGGCCAGTCAAAGTTAGCTACAGATTGTGACGTCAGTGCAGGGCAGATCCAACCCTGTCACAAATTACAGTTAGAATTTAGAACAGTGTAGATCTACTCTTTGTCCTGGCAGGAATATGAAGGCTTCCCATTTGCGCGGCTCGCAGCGTGTTTAAGTGATATTAGACGTGAATACGTACGTCATGATTGATTCCGGCAATTCTGATACGACGACCACAGCTCATTGACCTCATAGCTAGACAATTCTGTATCTATATAATATCTAGCTGTACTCGTGGCTTCGCCCGCGTTGAATTCAGTATGAGATTAAAAGAGTAGCTACGTGGTTTAGTCATCTATGACTGGCCTATCTTTGTCTATCTTTGACTGGCCTTATAGCTCAGTTGGTTAGTAATCCAACCACTACTCAGGACAAACATTTATGTGACATTTGTAACATTGATGTTTGTTCTGTATCTGGGTGTTAATTATGTATTATATGTATGTATTTACAAAAGAAAAGTATATAAGTATTATAGCAGTTGTCTGGTTCCCATGATACAAGCTATGCTTAGCTTACTTTGGGGCTAGATGGCGCTGTGTGAAATGCCCACCATTATTTATTTATTTATTTATTTATCTATATAAATTTGTGAATTAAGCTTGGTGACAGTAGCCTAAGTTATAACATAAGCTATCATAAGCTAGCCAGTGAAGTGCCGTCAAAATCTCTCAAGCCGTTTTGAAGATAAGCCGGAACAAACAGAGAAACAGACATACAAACAAAAATGTTTATTAGTGCAATTGTAGAATATTAAATACATATGCACAGAGTAAAAAGCTGTAATTTTGACATTACAAACAGACACTTCAATTCTATTTGTTTGTATGTATAGATTACATAGCTTTAATTGTCTGTCTGATACCAAGCGGTATCTTTTGTAATAAAAGCAGTACATAATTATCTCGCGGCGTGCTACAGAAACTCAATTGTTCAATTCGAACTTACAACCTAAAGATAGCAAGCCGTCATTAATCCCAAGTGACCTATAACTATACTCCGTTCAAAAACCAATTTGTTTTTCTAATTTATGTTTATTTTTATTTTTTAAATCTACAGAAGTTGTATAGCTGATCCTACAGAGCTGTGTCGAACTGAATTAGCGTTTAGGTAATGTATTTGGTGTCTAGCGAGTGAAGTGTGGCTTTGTGCTTTATGTATTGAGAATTTAGTAATTAATATATATATAGTGTATATAAAAATAACCTCAGGTATTGGTTATTTATAATGCCCATCTTAATTATACGTTTTGAGATCCTAGATGCCTTTATATAAAAATTTTAGGTATCTGAAATAATGCTAATCAAAAAATATTTTTTTCAAGCGGTCACCCTTTTGTGGCTATCGTAAACCCACCCTAAAAGAACATAATAATCTGATCAAAATTTAATTTAAATCATAAATTAATCATTTTATATCCATAACGCTCAATATCCGAGAGTAAAGGTGCGCACAGACCGGCCATTGTTTGGCAAACCATAAAAAGGGGCTAATTTTTAGACACGTGTCGGAAACTGTAATATGTTTCTACTTAGTCATTGGTGTGGGAAGTGTTCGGTGAGGTTTCACACGAAGGGTTGTTTCAACTTACATTCGATTCCCATACATAAATGACCACAATTATAATTTGAAAGATACCTGAATACAATTATTAATTTACTGTACTTATATACCCGAATAAGACTCACAGGCCTCACAGCTCAGTCGGTAGTAACTCCTAGTCCTAGTAAAGCCTTCTGTAGTTCGTGAGTTCGGTTCCCACCCCCCACCCAGGACAAACATCTGCGTGACGAGAATTGAGTGTTTGTTCTGTGTCTGGGTGTTAATATGTATGTATTTTAGCATTATTGCCTTACTTACGTGTTATTTCCCTACCATGGTATTTTCACAATGTCTTTCTTCGAGGCACTTAAACTCAAGTTTACCGTAGGACTTACAGTCTAGACCTATAGTAATGACATGTCATGGTGGTCAAATATCAGTAACATATGACCTGTCATTACCATTTTAGACCAGATTATGATAAATAAAAAACTAAAAACATTCTCATTACAGCATAGTTGAGGGTATCACACCCCTATCTATTACAAATCCTATTTAACCAAACAACAGAACAGAAATTATGAAGACTCTAATGACGGCATTTAAGTTGTTATTCCGTACCGACGCTTGCTTTTCTTACGTGTCACGTGACCAACACGTGGCTGTTTGATCGACGCCATTCTGAAAATATAGTCCACTTTTATTTGATCCATTTTTTGGGAACGTTTTCATCGGTGTGTAGGCTCCTTTATAGTGGTCGAAATGACGGTCATTATTTCACTCATTCAAATTCGAATTTCTTGCGTAGAATTAACATTTTGACAAATGATTTCGTGTATGATTTTGTATCTTATTAGCAAGGTATTAGAGTTTATAGTATGTTAACGCAAACCTTCAAGCAATTTGATTCGAAAGCGATCAGTTTATTCAAACAGAGAATGATTTCGGTGGTTGTTAATGAATGCTTTGAATGATGATAGCCGTGTTGTGGAGTTGCGGACGTGTGCCGTTATTTGTATAGGAAGTGTTAATAACAGATAATTTAGTTTTGTGTTGTTTTGCGGTGTTGACAATGACAGAATTGGTACCGAGGAATCTTCGATGAAATTAAGCGAATAGCATCTGAAGAATAATATATGCAAAAAAAATAAAAATTATTGTTTGTTAAAATAAAGGTAGTAATATTTGGTCCCTGCTATGAAGCACAAGTCATGGGAGCTAAAATATTAAAAAAGTCGAGCAAAGTCAACACATACTTACCCCCCATACCCTTGTATACTATTTACATATATAGAGGTATAAACGATTGTCTAAAGTTCTAAGGTTTACTATAATATGCGCCTAAGATCTATTAGATTTTTATGTAACATACTCTGCGTATGTAACTCTGGTAGGTACTGTTTGGCAGCAATTTTTTAGAAGTTGCTCTTTATCATATTTTTTATCATTTTACCAGTTCTATATCCTTTGAGAGAATGAGAGAAATGTCACTTACATATATTATTTATTGAAATAAATGTATTTGTTGTTTTTACCTTTATCAACATATGCTAAAATACAAAAAAGTTTACGTTACTGGGATATTTATCATTTGATTTATTCTTAACCAGCGTCAACTCTTATGTTGAATGTAAATTACATATCCAAAAGCAATTTTTCCAACATTAGCGACAACGTGTCATACATCAATAGGATTCATCCCTCAATAATTTCCCCGTCCACAAAAACCATAATCAGTGTAACAGCAACCAGACATATCAAAAAATAAAAATAGTCAATAGCGGGTTGGGGACAGCTACCGCCAACCAACACTGACCTCTAACAACCCTTAATTTTACACCCAAATCTCCTCAAGTCTGAGGTAACGTCGGGAGGCAGGAGGTCTTATAAAAGTGGCCGTGAAATATTAATGGTTTGAACCTCGAATGCGACGCGCGAAATTTAATCTTTAGCGCAAAAAGTATTCAATAGAACGGGACAAAAAGTTTGTGATAAATGGATCTCCTGGAGGATCATGCTTGCTGGTACTTCTGGTTAGAGACGTTTTCCAGATTGGCTAGAGTCATTAGTTTGGGATGACTAGACAGGACACCTAGTTCAAGTGAAAAGTCTTGGTCTACCAAGAAAAGCTTGGTCTAGCGGTAAAGCGCTTAGTCCTTAGACAGAGTAAGCGCTTTTCCGCTAGTGGATAGTCGGGCATGGAAGAAACCGGTTTTAATTTGAATTACTGATAAAAGTAACAGTTCAAAGAAAAAAACGCTCTCTACACTTTGATACTCTGTACACAAAGCACACAGCAAGTTATGGGGTCTAAACTATTCAACTTGGGTCTTCCCATATCTAAGGGAAGACTCAAGTCATATCGTTTTTGAGAACGGTAAAGTTTACTGAATAATATCAGGAGAGTCATCTGCTCAATCCGCCACTTACAAAAACCTACTCCGTCTTTCCTTCACGCATATTTTCCTTACGTGTAATTTCTGATTTTGATCTAGCTAACTCCGGTTTCAAGTCTGGGCGTGCACCACTGGGCCGCCGCACACTCACGTATGATCGGACTAATGGAACTGCAGTGTTGCATTGACGCGATATTAATGATGCACCCGTCAATTCCGTCTCATGTTTTTGAGAACCGCCAGAGTGGAAACCAGATAAGAAAATTTCTAGACCGAATTATGGTTAAAGTGCGCCTCAAAGAGGCTCTTTTCATGCATTTGTCTTATAGCATCCAGGAGAAAGAAACACCGATATTTAGGCTTTAACAGCTAGCTAGCTAATAAGGTCGAAAACTTAGAATGGTACATTACCCACAACCATTTGTAGCAGGGGTAGAATTTTCGAGTGCTTAAAAGCCGTGATATAATATATGCAGTGATATAATAATAATAATAATAATATTAGTGGACAATTAACACAGAGCCATCTAGCCCCAAACTAAGCATAGTTTGTACTAAGGAACCAGACAAATGATAGACAATACATAATATATACTTTTTTTTGTAAATGCATACTGAACTACATACAGAATAAATATTTTATTTTATTATATAAATAGATATATAGATAATATAAATAGTTGGTAAGACATTTGTAGTTCGTAAGACATTAGCCGCTGGATATTGGTTAAATAAGGTTACTTCAAGGCTTCAAGGAAAGGCAGGCTTACAACAAACTGAGCCGTGGAGTAGTCTGTTAAAATATGATTAGTTTCCATAACAATGATCGATCAATGAACATATAATTGTGTATCTCAAACAATGGCCACGTGACCGTGTAACTCACCCCTTCGTGGGCACGGCGTGATTATACGGTGGCTGTGATGGATGCCACCACGCCTTCCGGTTTTGTTGTTTACAAGCTAATAACCAACTTATAACCCGTTTAGATAGCTTGGTGGCCAAGTGGTGCAAACACCGACCTAGTAGTTTCAGGTCGCTGATTCGACCATCTACCGAACAGTAGCACAGTAGGAGGTGAAATTAACTAAGAGAGTAATAATTAGTTTGCGCAGCATAACGAGTAAAACCGACTTAACAGACTAACCGATTTTCGTGACTAATGTTAGTGCGCGCTGATACAAACCAGACCTCATTGTACGAAATCCACTAGCTACACCAACGCTCTGTCAGTGTCATCAACTGAACAAGACTGTTTTTAATGTGATACAGTTACGAAACGAGCAGATGGCCCACCTGGTGCTAAGTGGTAACCTCTGCCTATATCAGGCAATACGAATTGGGTATGGTACTTAGGTGCGACGGTAGGCGGTGATTTTTATTATAATTTGTGTCTGAAACGACAAACCTAAACTATCTGCAATATTTTAAGTTTTGGTTTCCGCTGAAAATCAGCGCTGGGCGCACACATCGGCGTGTATCCGGCAAAATGATGGGCAATAGCCATGTCTGCTTGAGCTCTGCTACGGACAAAAATTTAAATCACGCAGTATTAACCATTATAGTTCAATTTATTGTGTTAGTAATGTAACTAAAATATTTTTCTGTCTTTCTTTCTTAAGAGTATAATGTAATAGCATTCGCACCCAGTAGCGTTATAATTAGCGGCAGTCGCTACATTTTTCTCCCTTCTATAAGACAGCTTCTGTGGGTAATCCTGTGATTAACAACGAAGGGTGTTTAGATGTTCCGAGTGTGACAAGGTATTATGGAGCTTATTTTGATGGTGTTAGGTTCCGGCGAAGTTATTAATTTTGCCACTCAAATGAAAAGAGAATTTTTAGTGGCAAGGAGCCCTTGTGAGTCTGTTGAAGGACTAAAGGATCAAAAAATAATTGGTTTACCAAAAAAGTTTACTACTTCAAGATTACTTTCAAGAATCCAAAATATATGCCTTAACTAGGCAAATACAACATACAAAATACTAATCGCTTACAGAATGCGCATCTTAATTTTTAAAGCGAAAAATAATTATTTTTGTTTCTGGTTTCGATATTAGGCACCGCACTCTAAAAAGAACAAAAATGACAATATTATTTGTAGATACACCTATTTTCATGGCAATAATAGGCTAAAAAGCTGATCAACGTAACCAGACGTATACTATAGGCCATTTTAATTACATCCACCGTAATCCCGACACCCTGCCGATAATGTGACATCAAAGCAAATTCGAATTTGCCACCCTACTCTATTCTACCATAAAAATATGATGAACCTTATAACCCTAAAAATAAGGTTCAAAATAGTACGATTTATACCGAATGTTGTCACATGAGTACATTTCACACAGAGAACAAACTTAACAGATGAGAGCCTTCAAAAAGCACATGGCAGTTTACTCTATCTGATCATTCGTATTATAATAAATAATAAATAATCTCAGAACACTAGAATTATCTGTGTCGCAGGTGGCATAGAAAAACGTAGAAAAAATGAAATAAACAATACGCCCTTCACTGTATAATTTAGAGATGAAATGTCTCATGTTTCATTATTATTTTTGTACATCACATGCAAATCGTAATCCTGACAGGCCTCACAGCTCAGTTAGTACTAACTCTGCCTTCTGCGCTGTAGGTCGTGGGTTCGATTCCCACCCAGAACAAATATCTTTGCGACGAATATAGACGTTTGTTCTGTGTCTTGGTATTGATATGTATTATGTGTACGTATATACAATATATATATATATATATATACATATATATGTCAGTTGTCTGGTTTTCATAGTACAAGCTATGCTTAGTTTGGGGCTAAATGGCGTTGTCTGAATTGTACACCAATATTATTATTCTTATTATTATTAAAGCTACAACAGCTTACTCGGTAAGAAGCTGGTTTACTGTTAATGATTTACTAATGTGGTTTGGTATTGGCATGAATTAATATCTACCAGCTTTTAGTTTCTATATGGCGATTATTATGAGCATTTGACACTAGAAGTGTGCGATATGAATTGTTGAAGAACCTTTGAGGGATTATGAGCATGGGAATGGAGTTATTAGAGAATAATGAGGCACCAATTCATATTTTGATTGTCGACATCTTCAGTCTACATAGCTTTTAATTAAAAGTTTTAGTAGCAGTACAACCAACGGCATGCCTCCAAAGAATAATGAGTCATATTTCTGTTACGTTTAAATTAAAAGTACTCGCGAATTTCTTTTATTTGAGTGTGCATATCAATTTATTTATTATCATTCTTTTATTATCACTTTTGTCTTCATTTTTTCTATTCCTAATAACGGCAGATATTGAAACAACACAACATCCATTTGTTCTTTAATAGCAGATAATTTCACGCATCACAGGACAGATTTCTGTCAGGCATCCTAACATATATTGAACTGAATTCACAATAAGTGTACTTTTAATCCTCTAAACTATTGTCATCTTCTTCCACAACATCCCAGAGGTATCGATTATTGAAATCGTTATTTTTATCATCGATTGTATCAATCGGTTCCGCCACCGATTCGAGGTCATCATCGAGTAGTGACGTCACCGAGAGAAGGGTCGAGTCTGTGAAGTTGACAGTTTCACCGGCGTCGCCACTTTCTGGTTGACTTCGAGTTGTTCCCATTGTCTGTGAAGTTAGAAGTCAAAGTCAAAAACTTTAGTTTCATAGAATTTATAAAGGAATGGCTTCGAAACGTCAATAATATTCGAAGCATAAGGTCACGCAAGCTTATCGCTAAGTTTGACGCCTGTTCAAACCCCTATCCGACAAATCCGAAAAAAAATAAGAATGAAAAGAAAGAATAAAATAAGAATAAGAATTAAGAATTTAGGGTAATGATTCTAAGAAACCCTGGTAAGTGCCATAAAGTAATCCCAATCATGATCACTTTTATTCACTGATTGCTTTTATGGTAAGCGCTGTTGACTTTCTAGACTTAGCGCAAACACTTGTACAAAAGTTGAGGTTTAACACTGTCAGCCGATAGCTGTCGGGTCGTAAATCTGTAATGGTCTAAAGGCCTGAAGATAGTTTGGAATCCCAAAACGGGATAATTGTTATCATCATAATCACATAGAATTGAAGATAGAGATGGCTGAGCGTTTTTTAGAAATTGAGATGGCTTCACACCGGAGCAGCGTCTAAATTTGCAAGCAAAATTTTTTGACTAATTCGCCCACCTGATGGATGGCTTTGCTAACTGTCATGTAGTGGCCTTGGATTCTTTGGCCTAAGAGCTAAAAGTCAGTTTAGAAGAAAAACATTAATATTTGCACTTACGTCTATGATAGCCATGTGCAAGATAGGCACCTCAATTTTGAACGGCGTGATCTCCTGAGGCTCTTCATCCAAGTAAGAGTATTCGGTGGGCACCTGCCAATTTATCTAAAAGTTATAAATAATGTTTAAAATAAACAAGTAAGTTCTAATTATGGGAGGACTCGCTTGTGAGTGGTTTGAAAATTCAAACCACTCACAAATCTTCATCGTAGTTTAGATAATTTTATTAATAATTTGCGTCAATATTATGCTAAGAATATCATATTTTGACCATTGTAAGTAAGATTCATTCACACACATTCACTCAGTTTACAAATTCAATAGGAAAAGTTAACTGTATACATAATATATGTTATATGTATTTAGCGATAATTATATACTTAACTCGAGTTGCAAGTGAACCTGAAAGTGAGTAATATGCGGTTCAGTTTGAAGCGATGGTGGCTTAGTTGGTTGTTACGTCGGCTTATGAAGGTCATGGGTTCAAATTCTACAATTAGCCCGAGCTTCCGGCGGAGAACATGGTTAGTTAACTACATCAGGGTAGTAGAGTAAATGCCCAACTGGCTAACTACCCCGACAAGCACCTCAGTGTGTCCCAGTAGCAGTGTTCAGTTAAGCGCTAGTTCCCAATACAGGCGTAGCGTGGAGCACAATACATAGTCACGGATTAATTACAGGCACTAGACATTAGACATTCCACCTTTTTTTATGTAATACAGTTACGGAACGAGCCGACGGCCCACCTGGTGTTCAGTGGTAACCTCGCCCCATAGCAACCGATGCGACTTGGGTCCTCCCCTACTAGGTCCCACAAGTCGCATCGTATGTGCCCGTAACTCTGAGACGTGTAGGTGGAACGTCTCATGTGCCTGTAATTTCACCGGCAACCACAATTTTGAAACCGGAACACAGTAATGCGAATGCGTTACTGCTTGCCAGCAGAAATGGGCATGGTGGCAGTACTTCCCCGGATGAACTTGGCGAGAGTTCTACTGCTCTTTACCTTCACGTCTCAATGTTACGGGTCTTTTTGTACCTAAATAGGGAAGGACCAAATTCGTATTGCTTTGTTATTGGCAAGGGGTTACCACTTAAACCAGGTGGTCCATCTGCTCGTTCCGTAACATCATCATTTAAAACCTTGTCAACCGCAACCCGGTTATTAGTAAAATAAAATATCTAAGGTACTTACTTTTCTAAGACGCCATTTCTCTAGAAATTCGTTAGTTTGCCTTAATGCATCTTTGCTTTCTTGAAGTAACTCATCTATTCGGTCTTTTCCTCGAAAATTTTTGTATTTATTGAGAATCTAAAATAAATTAGACGTCAAATTTTACTCTTACTGACTTTTAACGGTCAAATTCTACAAAAATATATTCGCCGGCCGAGCATCGAATGAAACTGGGACCTTTCACCTTTCAACCCATACTAGCATACATACTAGCTACTATACAGTAGCTAGTTGATAAGCTTGTCTTGACGTCAGTACTTTTACATGGGTTCGGAGAGCAATCCGGCGTCGCTGATTCAAATCCCGAGTGACACGATTAGCAGTAGATAGTAGAATGAGTTCAGATCGAGCACCCGTTCAAAAGCCTATATACTCTTGCTAAAGAGGCTAACCTCAGCCCTGAAGTTGATCTCAGAAAATTTCTTGGTGATCTAAAAAATACAAAAGGGAACCAAAACTCACTGCTATAGTTAAAGACAGCACCAAAACCTCCGTGAACAAAACCGGCACATTGATTGGGTTTTCCCTCCCCGCCATCTGAACCAACTTAGCTTCCTCCCTAATGGTCCTTTTGACGAAACAGTTTATTTTACAAAACATCTTCTGAAACATGTCAACGAAGCCATTGCCCAAGACGTAGTCTATGAGGAATAGGCTCAGGAATATGGAACCGTAAATGAATCCGTTGATGGCTTGCACGAGCATTTTGAATTGTGGACACGGTGGATTTGGGACCGGTGAAGTAATTTACATCGTTGGGATATTATCACATGGAAAATTGTGTGTGTTAGATGACGTCGAAGTGATAGTGTTCGACAGGTATCAAATAGATATTCTATCCAAAAAGTATACAATAAATGTATTAGTAGACATTTAACACAGCGTATTTTTTTAGATTGGTGGACAATTCACACAGCGACATCTAGCCCCAAACTAAAGCATAGCTTGTACTATGAGAAACAAACAATTGATAGAATACATAAATATACTTTTTAAATACATACATATAAACATATTTAACCCGAAACTAAGGATAGCTTGTGAGTAACTGGGCAACTGATAGAATATTTAGATATTTTGTTTCTTGTAAATAAATATATCAAGGAATTTTTATTGAACTTTTCATAAAAACTTTTTATTTTGTATAAATATACAAAGTATAGAATACAACAGTTTTTCTTCTCCCTTTCTTCAAAACAATTGTCGTTTATATAGTAGTATAATAAGTTCAAGTGTTGATAATATAAAATTTGATTTAATTATTAGACTGTGGGTATGCCATAATTACCTCTTCACATTTTATAAGCCTAGTCGTAAATTTTATAATCTGTGGATGTCTCTAACATTTATGTTCAGTTGCCATGACAACCACCTTTCAGTTTAATGTTGTTGACAACGCTGTCACTTGTGCACACAGTGCCTTCCAGTGTCTTTATTTTCGAGTATTTACAAAATTATTTCATTTTAACGAATAAGCTGTGTTAAAAAATCACCTTACTTTTGAAAGGAGACATACAACTGTAACAAAATGGTAAGCTTTGATGCAGCACTGCACAAAATTATCAAAGTTTTTGTCAGAGTTCTATCAACTTATTTTGTTATCACACAGTGCGGTATTACATTATTTCGAATAACAGGGTGCTAGTACAATTACAAATGATTATATAATATTTTGAAATAATACGAAACATTATTTAATTGGGGTTCTTTGCATAGGTATCTCTTAACATGTACCTACTTAATTTGTAAGTTTAGTATATAAATATTGGTGAATATTTCACACAGCGCCACCTAGGCCCAAATTACTTAATACTTTATGGGTGTTTTTTTTTTCTAAATACACTCATTAATTTTAACTTATATCACTGCACTAGTATTCCCTGTGCCACAGGTGGTTTGAACCTGCATAGATAATAAAATCTTAAACCGATAAATAACTTCATGTTCAATACAGTTTTTAAGCCAGGAATCGAACCCGTGAGACATTGTTTTGAAGGAAATTTTCCAACCAACTTACGTATGAAGCAGTCATCTTATGTGTCGCGTAATATTAGGAAAGCCATAATGCCATAAAGCCATTCTTGGTCTTGGTGGTGGATAACATCACAGCAAGATTAAAAATAGTATATTGATGGTGCCCCTAGTTTTATTATTTCACTTCTACTATCGCATGTTGAGAGTAGCCCCATATGCATGCAGTGGGAACATCGAGGCTAAGTGCACGCCCTATGAAAGTTCTTATCTATTGCTCAAGCTTAATTTAGAAGCTTGCTGATATGTGGCAGATATCCTATCTATTAATTATACCTACTTTTGATCTGCGTCACATGCTCTTGAAACATTTTAATTAATTTACCGGCAACACGGAGCTATAATGAGTTTTTTCATTTGATTAAAAATATGTTACGACGTTGACGATATAAAATAATATATTAGTCCAGATTTATATAGATAACTGCTAACATAAATTAATTTTCTAGCCGCCCAAAGGAGGAAAAGGAGGAGCAAAGAAAGCGCCAGGTATTTATTTAATCTCATTTTGCAAAGACAGAAAATATCTGAACATCTATCTATACTAGATTTTATTAATGGAAGGATTGTAGATAAAATAAATTACTTTCATTTAACGTAGATATTATTGTTTATGTACAATTTGGGTATAACGACTACCTACGTTATGAATTTTGTATTTCAGCTATCATCATTGATGGCGTGGATACCTCCGAGATGAGTCGAGAAAAACTCGAACAATTCACACTCAAAGTGAAAGAAGAACTCGACAAAGAAAGAGAAGAACGTAATTATTTTCAGCTAGAAAGAGACAAAATCCGCACCTTCTGGGAGATCACACGTCAACAGCTTGAAGAAGCAAAAGCTGAATTACGAAACAGAGAAAGAGCCACAGAAGAAGCTCAGGAGGAAAATGAAGCACTCCTCGAAACTGAAAAACAAAAAATAAAGCATTTGAAATATGAGCAGCAAGCTGCTGCAGCGGCTTTGAGAGCTGAAAATCTTGTTGCCCTCAAAGCTGCTAAAGAAGAGCATGCAGAACAAGAGCTGGAGTTGCTTAATGACAAAAGATCTCTTAGACAGGAGATGAGAGAGAAAATGATGGCAGCTCAAGATGAGTTACGGCGAGCTAAGTTGGTGCACGCAGAAGAGTTATCAAAAGCTAGAGATCAGTTTGAAGAAAGAGCTAGACAGATAGAAGATAAGGCGGAGAAGAAGCTTCATGAGACAAAGATTGAGTTGACAGTAAAGCATAGAACAGAAATAGCTGAAGTCGAGGAAAGAAAAAATAAGCAACTGTCAGAGTTGATAGCTCATCATGAGAGAGCTTTCTCCGATTTGAAAAACTATTACAACGACATAACGCTGAATAATTTAGGTAAATATTTGTGTACTAAATATAAAAACAATATTAAAAGGCAATAACTGATATATGTATTGTTTTAAAATTTAGGCAACCGATAATTCGGTCATAGTTTGCTGAATGTGTTTAGCATTAAAAATAACCGGGAAACTTAGAAATCATATTTGGATTCACAAATGAAAAAATGATATTATAAGGAATTTATATGTGAATTCAACATTTCAGGTCTTATAAGCAGTTTGAAGCAGCAAATGGAGGACATGCAGAAAGTGAAAGAACGGGCAGAGAAGATAGCAAAGGATGCCGTCGCAGAGTCGAAAAGTCTAAGGGAACCGTTGGAAGCGGCGATTATCGATAACAAGGAGTTAAAGAGGCAGATGTCTAACTACGACAGGGATAAGGCCGCACTAGCTGTAAGTTTTTTAGTATACTTTTTTTTTGAAGTTATTCAGTAATTGTTTTACATAGTCAATTACAGTATAGCGTGGTGTACGGTATAGCGGTCGCTGGTTCGAAACCTGAACTGCACCAATGAGTTGTTACAAGAAAATTTACAAATAAACTCCTTTTCGTTTTCTAAACGTGAAGGAAAACATGGTGATAAAAAAAGAATTTCAACACAAAAAAAATTGGAATAATTCGTCAAGAAACATATCGTTTTTTTGCTTACATTTTAATAACTACGTTATACGCAGATATTGTTCGTAAACATTGTTTCTCCAAAGAACTGTTCTTTGGCATTTCACTATCTTCCAAATCAGAGCCAAATGTGTCAAGTTTATAAAACGTAGCCGTGAAAAGTCTTAATTACAAATATTTTCAACCTGTAGTTTCTTTGAATGTAATTTTCATCTCTTTGATAGTACAGTAATCACTGTTGTAATCGTGGGGAAACAATGGTGACGATGAGTTCACATCTTGCCTCACGCCTATCCATTTTTTTAATTGTTATTTGATTCACAGCTTTAAACTTACGTGTTACCTATATATAGTTGGTACAAAAACCAACATTTAATTATGTAATTCATAGGGTGAACGTAAGTGGCCTACCCTGTGGATTGCTCTATAATTTCAGAAAGTGCAGACTACAGACACCCTTATCAAGTTGATAATGTTTCTATGGGTCCTTGTCACATACAAAATGTGTAGGACCCAATTTGTATATTCTGTTATGGTCACAGGTAACCGTTTAACATCAGTAACATAGCCTCATTTCTTAACACTTCTCATAAAAAAAACGTTATTTTCAGGCCAAGACCAAACAGCTAGCGTCTCTCGAGAAGCAGTTCGAGGTCCTCAAATGGGAGTATGAGGTCCTCCAGGTGAGGTTCGACAGGATCCAAGCGGAGCGGGACGAACTGAAGTCTCGCTTCACCAGGGCTGTGCTGGAAGTGCAGCAGAGAGCCTCGCTGAAGACGGCACTCTTGGAAGCAAAGTTGAAGAACATGGAGGGACGCGATATGGGACCGAGGGAGTTGCATGTATGGTTTCATTTATTTAACAATTCAGAAAGTAGGTATCTGATTTGAGCTCTGACTAGAATAGTTTATGACCGTACCAGTTAATAACTTATCAGTTATTTAAATGTTCAACGTCTCCGTTTAAGTAATTTGTGTTGAAAGAAGGTATTATGAATAACATCAATATTATATAGTATAAATATAGTAGTTTGCTGGGTTTAGTTAGTTACATCATAAATTTTTTGTAGTAGGTACCTACGTCGTACGTATTTTTTGTAAACGGAATATTTATATTAAAATCTTCCTTATTCCCTTCATTCTAGGAACTCCTTAAACTGAAAGACACACAAGTTGAAGACCTACGTTACGAAGCTGCTCGTCTGCGAAAAGCTCATGACGATCTTCTCGCTACGTACGAAGCAAAGCTTGCAAAACTTGGAGTTCCGCTGGAAGAGCTTGGATTTAAGTAAGCTTTAGTTTAACGCCACCTATGCGGAATGTCTGGAAGCTTATTGGACATCTTTGTGTAGCGACATCTAGCGGAGAGGGGTTAAACTAACTAGTTTAGTAGGTTCCCAGATGGTACACAGGCGCTGCGTCAAGCGTACACTTTATGCTTTAGTGGTTCAACAATTTAAACAGAGATGGCGTTTTTGGTATAAAATTTGCAACTAGGATAAGTAATTAATTTTGGCTAACTTTTTAGGGGATTTACCTTTACTTTAATTCTTTTCTCTTTTCTACAGACCATTGAAAGCTGTGGATGTGGCGGGTCTAGCGCCGGTTATTGGACAAGGACCTGCAGGTTTTGTGGCCAAAGATCAGTAGGTCAATTTTTGTTAAATATTCTAGTATGCCAAAAATTATTTTTGTAATATTAAAATAATAAATCATAATTTTCTACAAAGAAATAGTTTTATTTTCAAATTAATATTAGTATATGGGTATTTTTATCGTACCAAGCTTGGTTTAAATGACCCAAAGGGCCCAAGGGTGACTAGTACTGCGGTCCTAGCCTCAGTTAATTTTTCGAACGTTTCTTTTAAATTACATTGGAGTATTTTAAAACTTCAACTATTTTTTTAGATGACCTGAAGACGTTACAGAACTAATTATGCCCGATACAAAGCTAGTTTGTTCCTCGTTCAGGCCAAACGGTGTGGTTTGCATGAGGTTTGTTCTAGATATTTGGAAGTTCGTGCTGTTGATTGCTGTTTCCTGGTTTGAAGGGCATATCAGCCGGTGAAAATTACAGGTAAATGAGACGTACTGTCTTCATATATCAGGGTAACGGGTGCAAGCTACGCTTAGTAGTTCCTTCTATACAGAAAGCGGGACCAGATATTTGTGTTGTATTCAGAAGGATCACAACATCAGATGCGTTCCCTGATTTTTTTCACTTAAACTTAATAACTATGCAATAACACTAAAGGACTATAAATGAAACAAATTTTGAAGCCAATAAGTGTGTAATACTACTAACTCTTCATATGTACAAAACGGTCATAAGGCAACAGTCAAAATTAACAAAAGGCGTTTATCTCGAGGAATGGAAAAAGCACATTTTGGAACTAGCGAGTATTTGCGCCACATTTGGGGGCAGGGTTTTCTGAACATGAGCGACAATTAATTTTAAATTTATATTTGTATTACATAATAACATTTGGTAAAGGTTAATAATCAGTCGTCAATGTTTAATTCTCTTTTAGGAAAAAATTTATGAACGGTTGAATTACTAACTAAATCTGTTGTATTAATTTGAGATATGACATACATTTAGTTCTTTTTTGTGAGTAGATAGTATATTTTTCTATCTAAGTAGGAAACATTAAAAATGTTTTTATTTTCTCAATTTATCTCTTTATACTCCAGTGCCCCACTGGACTAAGGTCATGGCTCGATATGAGAAGTAAATATTGAATCAATTTTTCGTCAAATAAGAACAAAAACACAGCCAACCATGAAAAAAAAAACTGTTTATTTTTAATAGACGAAATCGTTTAGTTTTTGTAAATGTTACGAGTAAAAGCAAAGCAGGTCATGCAATATTTATAATATTATTCAATTATACAATACTGCAGTCTGCAATGGAATCGATTCATTAGAGAAGTATTCGGAACAATGGAAACCACCCAACAATATTTGGATGATAGCCAGTACTGTTATGCACACCGTTATATAACCCCTAAGTTTACGTAGGTATTTCGATACCATACCAATATTAAAGGGAACTATAATATTTACTTCCAATGTAAAGAGATAAGTTAAATAAATATAATAACATTAATATTGGTGGACATTTCACACAACGCCATCTAGCCCCAAAGCTAAGCATAGCTTGTGTCATGGGAACCAGACAACTGATATAATACTTATATATTTTTTTGTTGTAAATACATACATATTGTACATGGTAACACCCAGACAGAACAAACATCAATGTTCGTCACACAAATGTTTGTGGGTGGGAATCGAACCCACGACCTACAACGCACAAGGCTGTGAGGCCAGTCATATTGGTTCATTTATTTGAAATCTTTGAGTTTAACATGATTTGTTGATGACATGATAGGTACTGAGTATTGCATATTGAGGCTTGAGTTTTGAAAGTTAATTATTGAAAATAGTTATATAATTTGTTAATATCCAATAAATTATTTGGAATAGTTTATAATTTAAAATCAATTGTCAATCATGTGGCAAACCCTAAATTTAAGTTGCTGTTGAATTTTGCACGTTTTTATTTAATTCCTAACTTATGGCTGAAATATCACTTGCTTAAAATCTCACTTGGGTTCTACAAACAAATCCATGATGTGAATACTTTTTACTTGGACAAAGTAATAATGAGTTTTGTCTCGGGCAAAACATAACATTAATTACGCATAACGGAAAATGATATTCACTTAATTACTTTACTTACTTGATAATGCTTAAATGAAAAAAGTTCGACAACAGTGATATTAAGTTTAAATTATTATAATAGAAACACTGAGTTATTGAAATTGGAAGTAAGAAGTTAGATATAATGAATTAAATCGAAATAGCATACATCTACCGTATTTTAACGGATTTCGACTTCAGTTATTACTAACACATGTAACCAACAGGTAAATTAATTAAAAATTATTAATCATGTATATTATTTATAATACACAACCGAATTTGTCAACATGAAAGGTAAAAAAAATATAAATTAATTTGACATTAAGTTACTTAGTGATATTTTTAAATTGCTTTTCATCTCACTTTTGCGTAAAGCCATTATAAAATGAGCTTAAATTTAAATGTTTTGACCATAACAATATATTTCTGTTGATCTATATGTTTTAATTTTATTTCATATATATATTTTATTCAATATAATTTATTAAACATTTAACATTCTTATTAAATAAGACCACTTCACTCGGTTATATATAATATAATGTGCGTAAATATTATAGCGATAATCTAACTTGATTTTTCCAGTCTAAGTGAATAATAATTTGACTAAATAACATGTAGTACATAAACAATGAATGATCTTGAGTTTTTGTAACATAAGTTACATATAAGTGTGGATATGTTACAAAAATCAGACTATTTGTCTTAAACTGCCGCTCGCCACCTACGTATTAGATCCAATATTTATCGACCTGATTTTATTATTGCAAAATAATATTTAGCACAGTTTTGCTCATATCTCATTTAAATAAAAAAAAAACTTAATTAACTAAACTTGATCTAGTAAACAAATTATTACAAAAAAGAATTCGAATATTAAATCTTAGCTAGCTTCACGCATTATTCACAAGCCTTTGTAAACACTATATTATTTTACATAATAAAATAAACACATAGGATTTTATAATACATAAATTCACATAAATGGTTTCACTGTTTAAAATTGTTATTCAGTATCTTGGGTAATAGAATTTAGATAAGTTACTATTATCAAGTTATAGTGACCGAATGGTTTAGACCTTTGAATGATAAAAGCTTGACACCTCTGATAGCTGCTAGGTGGTTTCTTAAGTTGATAATAATAATAAATATTGGTTATTGTTTATTTATATGTATATATATTATTTGAAAAATATGTAACGTAATTGAAGTGTATTTTGATGAAATAAAATTGGTTATCCAATGACAACTAATTTTATTTAAACAAAATACATTTGTTGTCATTACAACAAATGTGACAAAAGTGCCATTATAAATGATTACTATATTCTCGATAACAAATTGTCGAAGTTGGTCACTTAAGCTGCTTAATTATATTTTTTTATAATTAAAAGTGTTTATTTTTCAGAAAACTACCACAGGCATCAAGCTATATGTTTATGAAGGTTATGTATTACTATGGATGATTTCAGTCATACTTAGCGATTTATAGCTACGTTAATATCCTTCAGAAAAGTCCATACATGTTTCAACATAATATTTAACTGTCCATGTTTTCAATAACGAATGGAACGAACCGTTCATGTATTGGGACCGAGCAAAGGTGAGCTATCAAGATTTTGGAACTATGATATCGATTACATTCTATTCCGGTAAGGTAACGGACGTTGGTTTGGACAGCGTGTACGATACATTTTTAAATAGCTAAAGCCTAGGACGGACGAATCGATACCAATACAAAGGTATGGGAAGGACTTGTTCAATTGCAATATGTTATTCAATCAACTTGCCACATATTGTTGAGTCTTGCATCGACACACTCTCGGAAACTTACCAACTTAATGTAGTTTTTGCAACACATCCAAGAAAAATTATTAACATATATATCGGTCTATCTATCTATTCGAGTCACTGGTTCTCTCGTATCGAACCAGTGTGGTGATTGTAAGTGCGCCTCAAACAGGGTCCTTTCGTGCACTTGACACATGTCTTCGAATTTTTAATTCTAGGACATGTCGGTTTCCTCACGATGTTTTCCTTCACCGTTATATTTGCGGTGTTTACGTTGGTATAATATTTGTCCTGAATTTCTGATTACTATGGAATGGTATTTATGTGTTAGTCGCCAAGATCACAACAAGTCCAATCTTTTATTCATAATCAAAGATGATAAATTAAGAGTGCCACCGGTATTCAGTATTACTAATCCATGCACACTGATAAGCATTTGTATATAACAAAGCTTTGTCGATGCCTTATTTAAAATCAGTGTCAATATCAATTCTCTATCAACATTCCTGTGTATGTGCACCTTGGGAACTGTTTACACGAAACAAATGTTTGATTCTTCGATATGAATGTTAAGAATCAAAGATAATCCCACTTAATATTCTAGATAGTACTAGTATCTGCCAGCAAAGTTAAAAGAAGTTTGATCATATCGTTGGGGAAACTTCACGTAAAATTTCACGAATATACTCTCAACGATTTTCAAAATGCGGCCTTTATGTTACACACGCAAGGAAGGCGGCCTTTTTTGCACCATTTTCCAATTCGGACCAGCTATTTTCGGACTGACTTTCGAAGTTTGTGTATCAATAACTGAGGACATCCCATCTATAATACGAGTATTTATACACTTTCAGAGATAATATCGATGCAAGAAACCTCTTTAAATGCCACAAGCCCTTATACATCATAAACTTACTCCATTCATTCCCAGATATTGTTTCCCAATCAATCTTAATAATCTTCAGTTCGATGGCAATATATTAAGCTAGGTCTTAATCATGTTCCTCAACTACGAAACAGCAAAGCATATTAATAAACAATAAATATTTTATTGCATGAATCTATGCGATTTCTAATCAAGCTAAAGGCACTAATTTAGCTATATTTTTTGGGCTGTACATTTTGATTTTAATATAAAACTTTGACCGGAACATATTCATTTGTTCAAAAATTATATAATAATATTAATTTTTAATTTTACTATTATACTTTACTAAAAATCACCGCTGATAACTGTTAATTGTTTCTATTAACGTTATTTTATCTTAAGTCATTTAACTGCTAATTTACAATATTATTTCATTGTAGACATAGGTACTGATATATTTTTTATTTAATATCCAAATCTATTATGAGGTTCACTATATTTTTCACAAATCAACAATGAATAAAATTTCATTCTTAACACAACATGTTTTATATTATATAATGAAAATTTAATTAAAATTAGAAATAATGACATATATAATTTTGTTAATATTAGCACGCGTGCATTTTGACACCTTTAGCATACGAGCGTAATAAAATCTTAACAATAATGCATTAATATCTAGAGAAGATAAAATCTTTTAAATCTATATTGTTTTATAATTATAATTTTGTGACAGTATTTTGAGTTTTATTTCTGGACTTATTTGATTGAGCAACACATTTATATACGGAAAAGTTATGATAAACATGTCAAAAATAATATTTGTCAATAAATATGTTTGCAAATATACAGGATTATGATTTTTCCTTATAGTATAACTAATAATTTGAGTTTGAGTTATATTATGTTTTTAAATTTGCTTTATTACCGATATGATACTAAAATAACATAAAAATCAAAAATATTGTCACAAAATGAAGCACTTTCATTCCTTAATTTCACAACGCTTGATTAAAAAAATTCTTTCGCCATTTTACGACCATGCCCGTGCCCGGTCTCTGCGGCCTATCCTACGTCTCACTTTTTACTCTTACTTTAGAAAGAGATTAATAGCTTCTGAAAAGCGTGTTTTGAAAATCACAATATCGAGCACAATATTACGAAATTGTTTTTCATATGTGTTCACCTCATTTCGTGGTGCACTCTGTAGCCGAATCCTTTTCAGGATTCCTGTCATCTGAAAAACAAATTAAACATTGATTATATTTATATATTTTTCATCATCAATTATATATATTGTCTGTCGTTCATGTTTTACAGAAGAATGGACGTCTAAATTCTGCACCCATATTTTTATGTAAAAAGATGTTATAAAGTCTCTCTCGGATATTTGTTCTGTGGCAACACGTTCACACAGCAGTTCTGGAGCAAGTTTTATTTAATACTAGCTGCGCCCTGCGGTGTTACCTGCGGTGATAATTTGTACCAACACATTTGATCATCTCACAACTCTTTTCCGGGACCAAAAGTGGATTGTGTAAATCCAGGCTATAAAACCTGACACCAAATTTCATCCAAATCCATTTCAGCCGTTTCAGCGTGAAGGAGTAAAAAACATACATACTTTGTAATTTTAATGTGATATCGGACAGATTTGTAGGTGTCATTCGAGTGCATGGTGATAGATCATCGAGGGTAGTTTACTAGTCAAGCAAGTATTTTAAAATGCACGGGTCATGTGCGTTTTTTTCTTCACTGGAAGCCAACGTTATACAATTATAATCATCGACAGATTGCAGTAGGATTACCAATTAAAAAGGGTGAATTCTTCCTTATAAAAGTATATAGGCTACAGCAAAAGACACTATTTAGTTGAGAATTTCAAACTTTATCTGTAAGACCTAAAGTGGATCAAAAGCAACTATATCTAACGCAAAAGGTGAGAGAAAGACTTTTTTACTCTAAGGTTTTCTCAACTGCCTCCCCAAACTAGTACCAACATCTTCACGAATATTCGCGTTATCCGACTGCTATGCTTTAACCTAGCTTTCTAAGTGATCCAATAAACCAAGCAGTATAATATCTGATTTGATCCTCAGATTAGGTTCCCCGATCGATTGAGAAAAACACATGATTCGGTCGACCCAACGCATCACACGTACGTTGTTTTGTGTGATATTGTCACCTCCACTGCCCTGGTTCGATAACTGCATCGGATAATGGGAAAACCTTAACTATAGTGCAGTTAAAAACTAACAAATATGAAAATAGAAATGTAAGTATAAGAGCAGTAGAACCAACGCCGAGTTCGTCCGGGGAAGTACTGCCACCATGCCCATTTCTGCCGCCAAGCAGTAACACATTCGCGATACTATGTTCCAGTTTCAAAGGCGTTGTTGCCGGTGAAATTACAGTCATGAGACTCCACCTACACGTCTCAGAGTTACGGGCGGATACGATGCGACTTGGATCTTGTACCTAGTAGGGGAGGACCAAAGTCCCATCGGTTGTTATGGGACAAGGTTACCACTTAAGACCAGGTGGGCCGTCGGCTTGTTCCGTGACTGTACCTACCACATAAAAAAAGTATAAAATTTAAGATTCATACATTGAGCCTGTAATTACGCCCAATCTTTAAAAGGTTTCCGTATAACTGAAAATTCAAGTGATGAAATTTCGAATCGCCGCTTTAGTTCTAACCGTACCTAAATGCGGTTGGCAAGCTTCCAAATGGACCAACTAATTAATAGGTGTATGGTTATGGTCAGAAGTTTTCAGTTGCGTTAAATACTGGCACTTATGAATTGAATGATATATGAATATATTGCATGGAGAATTCAATTTTTTCCTTATGTTCTACTGTTATACAAAGTATTGACTGTAGTTTTTTTTTATGTTATGTAGTTACGGAACGAGTCGACGGCCCACCTGGTGGTAAGTGGTAATCTCGGCCCATAACAGCCGCTGCGACTTGGGTCCTCCCCTACTAGGTACGACAATACCCAAGTCGCATCGTATGCGCCCGTAACTATGAGACGTGTAGGTGGAATGGCTCATGTGCCTGTAATTTCAGTTATATTTGTATAACTATTATTATTATTATTATATTTATTTTTGTTATATTTTGTAGTTATCTCAGGCGTAACTTTAACTTTTAAATAACTGGTTTATACATTTACATTTTCTATCATATGTGCCACATATTGTTATGTTAATGTAAGTGCAAAGCTAAGCGATTTTCTTAAATATGATATTAGTATTAAAGGGACTAATTTGGAAAGATTGGTAAACGCTTTGCATATACGGGGAAAATGTGTAAATGAATGCATAAAGGTTATTAAAAATGTATCATTTGGCATGAAAATTCAGACAGGAAGCACTAGAGGCTGAATAATGCAATTTGGAGCGTGTTTTTTTATATTTTTGGGCTTAAGCGTGTTTTAGGGTAAAGCTTAAGCTTCATTGGACGTACCTCAATCTAAAAATGATGTATTTCATTCATGTTAGGCGTTCACGAACGATGACTTGGTCCTGCAGAGTGGAAATAATATTGTGTCATTTTTTTAATCATTTGTTTTCGTGGTTGGTATTAACTTAGAGTCACTTAGTTAAGGCATTTTGTAGAATTATTTTAATACTAAGTGTGTAACTGCAAATTGCACAGTCAGAATTTGTCTATTACTAAAGCGAGCGGAAATCCGCCGTAAAACCTTCAAATTCGTCAGACTAGTACGAGAAATTCTGACTCTGTCAATCAACTTACCCAGACAGTGAAGCGGAATTGGAAATAGCTGGACTATTGGACTCGAACTCCTCCTTCGGCTTCTCATTGGCTAGCTGCATCTTCAACTGGTGGCCGAAGCACGCGAGGTCCTCTCTGAACGTGTCTGAGCCGGGAGTCGTGGGTTTCTCATCATCACCCGTCGCCATAGCCTCCGCGTCGCTCTTTAACGGAGCCTGCTCGGACTCATCCTCCTGGTTGTATATCTTAAAATACGCAAACGTCAGATATATCACCGATATTATAAACGAGGGTATCGGTATAGCCATGGCGTACACCAAGTTCAGGGTGTTCTGCCACATGTCCAGCTCGGTTATAACGAGGCCGGGGTCCACCCTGCTGTAGTAGCAGGTGTAGTTGTTGCCGATCGGCTTGTATTTGCCGTGGAAGATGGTGCAATTCAAAATGGGCGGGTAACCGCAGCCTTTCACGTTGGGGAACAGGCGGGCGCCAGTGAAGTACCATTCCGAGTCGTTCCCCTGCAGCCCCGTCGGCATCGCCTCCGGGAGATCCTCTTCGATCATGTCTGGATAGGATTTGTCAGCGGACGCCTCGTAGTAGTCGTAATCTTTCCGCAGGGCTCTCTCCACCCTGACCAGCTCTTCGACCTCACTCTCTGTGATGTTGCTCGAGTTGCCGAGTTTGTAGTTGACTCTGATCTGGGTGCATTCGAAGAGGTCCTTCGTGCAGCCCTCGCGGCACGACGCCCAGCTGCAGTTGCTCGCGCCGACGAGATGCTTCACTTGTGTCGTGACGCAGAGCGCCGGCGTCGTGTCGAACTGCATAAATATTGTCGTGAACGCGGGCTCTATCACGAACGGCACTAAGAAGAGAAACGCGAAGAGGCTGAAGATGGCGCAGAGGACGAAAGACGCTGTTGTGTAGAATAGAAGTTTCTCGAGAAACGTCGGTGGGATTTTTTCTTCGTCGGCCATTTTGGCGAGAATGCGCTAGTAGCGACCATATCGCTTGTTTCAGCTCGGCCGGGTCATCTCATTCGAATACTTCGGCGGCGGCGGCGGCGGCGGTCGTTTATTTGGTTTTAGTTTGGTTCACGTCACTTCGGTTGTTGGTGTTTTGTTTATTTACATTTTAGTTTTTTCATTGCTGTGGAGATATTGGCTGGTTTAATTTCAATGTTTTATCTCGAACGAAATGAAATGATTTATTTGACTTATGGAATGATAAATAAATAAATACACATGAATAAAACATAAAATATTGATAATAAGAAGTATTGTCAGTTTCTACTTCTTACAAGATGCCTTACAAATAATTAATTAATCATGTCTAAATACGGTTAGTATTTTTGTATGTTTATGAGCGATTGATGTATTTTCAAGTTTCCTATCATTTATCAATTCCTAGTTTTCAAAATAGCTGTGGATGCTGAAACCGGTAAATGCAGTACTTTATACACAAGTTCTTTCAGAAGTCTGAAAGAATAAACTGATATTAAAGCATTATGGTAACCAATATAATCAAATAGTGTTCTAATTAATGTACATTTTCCTATTTTCCGGTAGCACAAAGGCGGCCTGCGTGTCCACACAACTCTATTGTGCACAACGAGTCAAAGTTAACCCACTGAGTAACGTAGCGTCGGCGTCGGCGTCGGGAGTTTTGATTTGATGCATATAATAACATCTTTTATTACCTCGCAGTTAAGGTTACTATAATAAATTAGTACTTTTTAACGACGCGCACGCTCAGAGTATACTTATTTTTGTATTATACAATATAATCATAATGATAATAATTAGTATTGATAGTATTGACGTGTTTGGAGCAGTAGAACTCTCGCCAAGTTCGTCCGGGGAAGTACTGCCACCATGCCCTTTTCTGCCGCCAAGCAGTAACGCATTCGCGTTACTGTGTTCCGGTTTGAAAGGTGTGGTTGCCGGTGAAATTACAGGCACATGAGACACTCCACCTTCACGTCTCACATTTACGGGCGCATACGTTGCGACTTGGGTCTTGTCATACCTAGTATGGGAGGACCCAAGTCGCATCGGCTGTTATGGGCCGAGGTTACCACTTAACACCAGGTGGGCCGTCAGCTCGTTCCGTAAATGTAATACATAAAAAAAATAAAAATAAAAAATACAGTAATTTATCTGAAACTGACGTATTAAAATTAAAAAAACTAAAAGGAAATTTTGCCTTACAATTGTGGTCGCGATTTCCTGGAATGAAATTTGCATTTATCTTATTCTAAAATGAATTGAAATTACGGGGAAATAGTGTACAGTCGAACAGTTTACAAAGGTGTATACATAATACTTCAATTTATAATTGTTCCTTCATGAATTTAGATGAAAAATAACAGCTGATTGTATCAATTGAGACGAACCTGGATAAGAATAATAGACCTTAGTTAAATTTAAATAAAAAAATATATATATATATATTAAAAGAATCGATATGAATGAAAAAAAGGCGGTATATGGTGTGTTCAGTGTAGCGGTGCATTAAGATACCCATCTTAAGTATGGATACTTAAGTGTGGAGAGACTGGACAAAATTAAGAATGATTGTGTGAAACACATTTTCATTGATAAAGAATACGAAGAAAGAAGAAAATAAAATATTTATAAGAATATATAAGAGATAATCAATCAGAATGAAATTAAATAAAATATTGATATAGTGGATGATTTTTATTTCTTATCGTGTCACAAATAATACCCATTTTCGCAAAATGATGCACTTCAATATTTTCTAGATCCAACATACAATTCACTGAAAATTGTCGACTCAATTAACTAAATTTTTAATTAATTCACTCTAAGACAATGATTTTGTTCCACTTTAATAATAAGAATAGAATCTTTACCTATTGGGAACAAAGAAGTAACACGTAGAAACTTTATACCTAAACTATCTATCGATTCCATAATTCAATTAATTATTCATAATGTTCTGATTTTTCCTTTTAAATTGATGTGTGAAAAGAAATGAAATTGACTTACTCTTAATTATTGTTATTTGGTCTTGTTTCTTCAGCTGCCCTATAATTAATTTTTAAGGTTTTGCAAGCCTGTAACTTGTACAGGTGCCTGTACTAGTGCCTGTAACTTCCATAGGAAGTTGGAATAAGACCCTATGGAATAAGTCAAAGTCAAAAACTTTATTTCCATAGAATTCATAAAGAAATGGCTTGGAAACGTCAATAATATTCAAAACATAAGGTCACGCGTACTTATCGCTTAGTTTGACGCCTGTTCAAACCCTATCCGACCCTCCATGAGGAAGAACAGACAGAAACCCTTAAAGTAAGGCTTTTCTTTTCTCGCGAGCAAGTAAGATTTCTTACACGATTGGCGTTATATAAATAGACAATATGACAACGCGTCTCTGGCAAATAACCAGCATGAAGCAATAACAATGCAGTGTTCCTACATTCACTCCATAAATCTAGATTCGGTCTAGATTCCTGACGCCGTTCCGTCTGGCCAACAATCCAGAGTGGTATCGATTCTGCCCGAATTAGCTTTGTGGGATTTGGGCCATCTATTTCCGAATCGTCGCACGAAGTTAATGCATACCTGAGATAATGACAGACCTCACAGCTCAGTTGGTAGTAACTCAGCCTTCTGCGCTGTAGGTCGTGGGTTCGATTCCCAGGCAAACATTTGTGTGACGAATGTAGATGCTTGTTCTGTGTCTAGGATTGTTGTTAAAGGTTTTATGTTGATCAGTTATGCAACGAGTAGAGGGGCCGGCTGATGTTTAGCGATAGCTTCTGCCTATAAAAGCAATATGACTTGGGTCCTCCCCCAAATTATCGGAAACAACCCGGTCACATCATACTGCACCCGTAATTTACATATAGAAGTAAAATTTCTGTCATTTCACTGTCAACCACACGTTTCAAACCGGAATAATGTGGTTGGCGGCACAAAACGGTGTGATGGCAGCACTTCCCAGGAAGAAAACATAAATTAATCTACGTGGTAAATTGATAAAAGTATAATGGATATTGTATATATATATAGGTATATCTCTGCCGTCCTTTAACTAGAAAGCCGTTCCCCCCAAAGTTCAATTTTGACTTTGTAATAGGAAGCGATACAGTTCAAAATTCTCTGTCTTTCTATCTAAGAAACGTTTGTAAATAATAATTAGTTTCCGAAGTATAAAAATTGTAGGCCGTTAAATGACGGATTTAAAAGGAAATAAAAAGAGTTCTCTGAACATATCTCAAAAACAACAATTTGGGCTTAACGGCCTTTTAGTTAAAGGACGGCAGATTTGCATAGGCTACTATAAACCATTTAAGAGCAACGTTGCGGTAAACGACATAGTGTGAACACGCTGTATAACACTATAATATCTCTTCTATCAACCAAATCAGTAACGAGTGTAACCGTGTGATCTGATTGTTAGGATTGTTGAAACAACAAAATACCATGACTCAACCCGTGTATTCCCTCGAGTCAGCCCGGCCGACCGACAGGCTGGAAAATAAAATTGATGTGGACGCACTGATACTAGATTAAAAGAATCACATTTAATTCTGGCCTCACAGCTCAGTTGGTAGTAACCTCTGCGCTGTAGGTCGTGGGTTGGATTCCCACCCAGGACAAATATTTGAAAAAAGGTCTTTTTTTATGTGATTCAGTTACGGATCGAGCAAACGGGGTCCACCTGGTGTTTAGTGGTAACTTAATTATTTATTTATTTATTTATTTATAACTTCTGCTCATAACAACCGATACGACTTGGGTCCTCCCCTACTAGGCACGACAAGACCCAAGTCGCATCGCAAGCGCCCGCCCGTAACTCTGAGATGTGTAGGTGGAATGTCTCATGTGCCTGTAATTTCACCGGCAACCACACCTTTAAAACCGGAACACAGTAACGCGAATGCGTTACTGCACGGCGGCAGAAATGGCCATGGTGGCAGTACTTCCCCGGACGAACTTGGCGTGAGGTCTACTGCTCTTAAGTATTATCTCAGTTGTCTGGTTCCCATGATACAAGCTATGCTTAGCTTACTTTGGGTCTAGATGGCGCTGTGTGAAACGTCCACCAATATTTATTGGTAAAATTAATTATTATTACTACATTCACATGTCATGTTATATGTAGTTACGCCTAAACACATCGATTTTATAATCATTAGTTCTCATTACAGCATCAGTATTCTGCGTAAGCCCTTGAAAACCTTTAGAATGTGGTTTGTATGGTTTCCAGCCCGCTACCCTCAAAATCAGCTGATATATAATGCGTCAATATACATATTTATGTTCATGAAACCAATGGTCTATTCGAGTCACTGGTTCTCCCGAACCAGTGCGGTGAAAGGATTTTAAATGCGCCTCAGAGAGGCTCCTTTCGTGCACTAATGGACATTCAATTGAGACTTCTTTTTAAGTAATATTAACGTAAATAAGTATAGATTCTACGCAAAGTATATATCTAAGCTAAGTCCAATCACCTGCAAAAAAGGTGATTTGAATTGCAACGCATTAGTAATAATATACATACAAGATCTATACAAATATATACCTTGAAACCTTAATACATGCAATATACAAAAACTTAAATATCGCGCATTATATACTCGCACATCGACCCCATACTATGTAAAGCTTTTTTATCTAATTCGTGTAGTGGAACGAGCTGACGGCCCACCTGATGTTAAGTGGTAACCGCTATCCATGGACAAGAACAACACGACTCAAGCCGTCTCCACCAGAGTACGAGATGACTCAAATCGCATTGCGTTGCGTCCATCACCTCGAGACGGGGATGTTACGTCTCATGCGGATGCAATTATTTCTTCACTGGCCAGCTCTAGTGTTGAAGCACCCTTCGAGATTATCTATTCAAGGGCTAAGCAACAGCTTTCCACAACTTATCATCCTATCATCTATATCACCATTTATGAAGTTCCTATAGTACAAGTTATGCTTAGTTTGAGGCTAAGTAGCGCTGTGTGACAATACTCATACACTTTTTTTTTATTTTATTTTTATTTTTATACACACATGTGCTTAAAATAGGATAAAAACACACATAATTACACTCTTCTATACCTACAAACATATATACTTCCGAATTTTGTTATGAGTGTGGTTATACTGTGCAGTCTAATAATTGTATTTTAGAACTTTTGGAGATTATGTACCTACAATCAGCAAATTATAAGTAATATATGTTTTTGTAAACTATATTTAATTAACTGTGGTAATAAATTTTTATTTAATTTATTTTCATAACATTTAAAATATTTAGTTTTTGTATAACGCCCGCTTACACTTTTTCTATTTTAACTTCTATAGGAATATAAAGAATATATGATAAAGAATTCCTTAGGAAAATTTAATAATTATCTTTCAGTATATATGCGAAATAACAAAAAAAAGTGTTTGAAAGGAACCACTTTATATCGTGCGAGCCCATTCCCTTAGATTCCCTAGAACTCTACTTTATCAGATCAAAAAAAAACCTTCTACAGCAGTCGGGGACCATGTAGCTTCCTAAATTTTCAGAATCGGAACACTTATTTCGTTTATTACTTATTCCAAACTTACTAACTTTATGCAGCACTTTTTTAGTATTATTGTAGAAATGGAAACGGGGACCACAAACAATCCAAAGGTCACTGATTAGGACCTGGAGATCTATTCATGATTCAATCAAATACCGGCGTGCTGTTGAGCGTGGTGGTCTAGTGGTACTAACCCCGAGTTTCTATCCGGAGGTCGCCGGTTCAAATTCCGACGTGCACCTATCAGTATTTTCGATGGAAAGATTTATGTGCGCTATACCAAGTTGTCAAAACGGTGAAGGAAAACATCGTGAGGAAACCAACATAAAACTAAAAAATCGAAGACATGTGTCAAGTGCACGAAAGGAGTCTGTTTCAGGCGCATTTAAAATCATTTCACCACACTGGTGCGAGAGTACAAGTGACTCGAATAGAATAGGATAGAAAAAAGCTGTTGGTGAACTTTTCTTTCCCCACTTGGCCCAAAAGGTTTTAAGCTATACCCTGTGCTGATTCAATAGCGGGACGACTTATATACTTCCTAGGTAAGGCAAGAACCAAGTCTCAACATTCTGCACCCACTTCTGCATTATGGTCAGTTTTTAACGGAAGTCTTTTTTTATTTTATGTGATACAGTTACGAAACAAGCCGACGGCCCACCTGGTTTTAAGTGGTAACCCCTGCCCATAACAACCGATGCGACTTGGGTCCTCCCCTACTAGGTACAAAACCCAAGTCATATCGTATGCGCCCGTAACACTGAGACGTGTAAGAGAAAATGTGCCTGTAATTTCACCGGTAACCACAACTTTCAAACCGGAACACAGTAACGCGAATGCGGAAGAATGGGGAAGAATAGCCAAGAAACCCCTAGTGGAGAGGCTTCCTTTATATTTTACACGTGCACGATCCTTTTAACAGTGACTTGAACACCTGACATATTTCACGGCACTAATTAGATTCTAAGACATGCCGGCTTCCAAAAGATGTTTTTCTTCACCGTTTCGAGAACGGGGTATTGCGTATACGATAAGACGTGGGAGACGAGGCAGTGCGACAAGTTCTATGTGTTTCTCTTGTGTGAGGGTAACATCAGGTCATTACATACAGCATTAGTTCAAATTGGAAAGGCCTCACAGCCAGGTCGGTAGTAACTCTGCCTTATGCGTTGTAGGTCGTGGGTTCGGTTCCCACCCAGGGCAAACATTTGTGTGACGAATATAGATGTTTGTTCTGTGCCTGGGTGTCAAAATGTATTTACAAAAAGTATATATGTATTCTATCAGTTGTCTGGTTCCCATAGTACAAGGTATGCTTAGTTTGGGGCTAGAAGGCGCTTAGTTAATTGTCCACCAATATTATTATTATTATTAATTAGCTGACCTAGATATCATAAAACCTAACTATTTTCTTAAAACACGCTCAAGTATTTTTTTATCATTATTTTATGTAAAATGTTTCGTACAGCAACGGTTTACTTTTGAGACTACTTATACACGTATCGCTTATTTTTAAGGTTTGTTTAACATATTATGACAATCTATATGGTTCGATTCCTATCAATGTAATCCATTAGGCACACCCCCTTGAAGATGTTTACGGGTCGAATCGAAAAGAGTTACGATTCAATCTACCACGCTAGCACTAACCCTGTCCATAAAATTTAAACACTATGCATAACCTAGGTCTTTCTCTAGTACTTGTTCTATTACATAACCTAACCTCAATGTAAAAGAAAATGTTCTAATGTCACGAATCGTTTATAAGGCAGATTGTGTAAAATATATGAGTTTTTATATCTGAAACAATAATTCACGTCTCAATGACGTAGAATTAGAAATAACAATTACTCATCAGCTAAATGTTTTGTTAATATTTGCAAATAACTGATTATTTTAATAAATTGCGATTTAATTTATATAAAATTAGAATGAATTTGAATCGATCAGTCGTTCAAAAAGCAGGTTGAACGATGAAAACACCTTGTCATAATGCAGTATTGGTATTATTTCAGTATTACGTTTTGAAATGTCAAAACTATTGAATAAACACGAAATGTAAAGTCGACATGTTGGTGAAATGTGGTGCAATCTAAAAATAGTGATCCAGATAATAGAAAACCAGCCTTATCCAATATTGTGTTTCACAGCCGACTTTGTACAAATATATGAACACCAAAACACTTGAAACGGAAAAACATCAAGAATTCCAAAGTAACGCGACGTTTTTTTGTCAAACTATATCATTATATTTAATAATAATAAGCGTATTTTTTTTTATCTATATGTGTTTGACGTCTACCGTAAGACGTCGGCGCGAAAGCACGACGCGGCTACTACTGGGCGCAGGTCGCTTCGTTTTGCTAGTATCGGCAATGGCAACGTAAAACACGATTATTCTACATTCATTGTATTCCAAATTTGAAATAATCTAATCAAATATACACCTAATTAAACAACGTTCGAAACTGACGTAACAAAACTATTTGGTAATCAAAGACGTTGGAAACGCAGCCGATTACAATAAAAAAAAATAGAGTGACATTATTCTAAATTCGAAATTTAAAATTGTTTCGTTCAATAATCGAATTTTGAAAGAATTTATTTTAAATTTGGTACCAGTGATGTGAGAGTGTGTTCGGAGAGTGCGCGCGTCGCTAGCCCGCGGTCGATACAGCTATAGCATGTGCTGGGAACGAACGGCGTCAGACTGTCTTGTTTTACAGTACGATTTCAACATTATAGAGATTGTTTTCCTTTACAACCGTATGCTCCACGCTATACAAAATTTATGGAATCTGTGTATTTGTTTCAAGCGAAATTGGGCGCAGTTGTATCGCAGTGGGAATAAGTAATTTAGAACGTAGATTCTTTGCCGATTGCTGGTGTCTGATGAATGGTGCTTTTAAGCTTTATGGGTTAATGAGAGTTTAAGTTGTTGGGGTTTCATATAAGGAGTTGTCCACGTGATGCTAAGCGAATGTGTTGTCGGTAGCGCCACAAAACGCCTGAATTGATAACTTAAGTAAGGCGGTAGTTTTTCAATTTGAAGGTGATCTAAACAGCCGGGCACTTGCGCTACCAACATTTATGTTTCCTCGGGATGTTTTCCTTCACCGGATGCTCTAGCTTATTATGGGATTCGATCCCACGACCTGCAGGTCGGAAGCCAACCTTTCTAAACTGAGTCGTGATAACCTCGAAACGAAAAAATATTATGGCATAATAATAATTCAAATTCTAATTGGAAGTCTTTATTTGCGGACAAATCCATTTTGATACTAAAATAAACTAAAATTTACAAATAATTGTTAATACATAATTAATTACTAGTAATGACATGTTTTTTTACATTATTTAATTAGCTGGAATATTTATTTTATTTACACCTGTCACGAAACTGAATAAAAAATGTATTTATGATTATTACAATATTTCTAATGCAACATTTAATCAACGAAACAATTCCATTTGGTAATTAAACTGAACAAAAAAGATGGTTATATGTTTTCTGAATATAATTAGCATAAAACTTAACGTAAGTCGGTGTAATAAATCAACTAGGTATTAGCTAATATTAAAGCCCTGAATACCGCAAATTATAAAAGTTGTGCCCTATTTCTTGGGTTACTAAACGCCAAGAACATGTTTAAATGCCTTTGAGTAAAGGCTTGCTTTTATACTTGCATTAGGATTCCTTCAGACACGGTATAGACATATAGACACGCAAACACCCAATACATAAAAAACACTTATTTAACATAATTTCGATTGGATTATAAATAAAAGTTTGGCGAGAATGTCGAACCAACCTAGTTCGCAGTTAAGGTCGGCATCCAATGATACGCTAGCAAGAATGAGAGGGCGATTACTTGTAAAGAAAATTGCGCGTGTAGCACCTTATATGGATAAAAGTGAAACATCTTAAAAACTACAACAATATAGATAATATATAATAGTCTTATTCTATCGCTTTGTATAATGTATGCATAACTCTTTTTTGCTCCACTTCAGTGGCTTATATAGCTCTCTTTCTATTTCTCTATACGTCGTATCTTTCTTCTCTCTCATGTAACGATAAGTGCCTAAACGCGACGCGTCGTTCAAGTATACTCTCAAGTCTCGTTCACCTATCGATTATCGAATCGCGGTTTAAGAAGTTTCACTTTGAAAACGCCTCTGCGTTGTTCTTACCCTACCCGTTCCTACTCGCACTCCAATTGAAAACAATATCGGTAAAATTAGCAAAAGCTTCTTTCTTAAAAATATTGATGTCTAGTTTGCGTAGACAACAGAAAAATGCGAGGATGATCGAAAAAATAGTTTATCAAGTTACTCTCGCTACCTACTACTACTACTGTCACTGGCTTACTGGAACCAGTTTGGTGAAAGGATTCATGTGTGCCTCAAAGAGACTCCTTTCGTGGCACTAGCTACTTTAATTTATTTCCATTCGAGAAAGGTAGACTAGTACTAATAATAAATCTAACCGTGATAATCCAGTCTGAAGCTCGTACCTGTCTCTTACAAAAAAGAGGAAGACAGAAGACCCAAATAACTGATTCTTTGCACATTTGAACGATTAGACATAATTATTAACTAAAACATTATATTTTTTTCACATTTAGTATCACCAGCTGACAACATAGAAACTGTATGTTTCGGCGATACGGGTAGTCGTTAAAATGTGGGCAAATAAGGATGACCTTCAGATTTGTGCTATGCTTGCGTAGTAATGGTACTGAACCCTAACATGCAACTTAGCTAAAGCTCCGTCAAAGAATGTTGTAGCGTGAAAATTTTGGTGAAAGTTTTAAAATGTTAATATCCTGCCTGTGTGAAGTTTATTTAAGAACTTCCAATGTCTATACTTATGAACATCATTTTAACGTCAGTACTTTACCTCTCGGCGCAGTGGTACATATGCCGAGTTTCAGGTCAATCTTGAGGTCGCTGGTTCAAATCCAGACCTCAGGCGTTGAGTTTCTACGCTTGATAAATTTATGTGCTCAAAAACACTTTCTCAAACGGTAGCGGAGAATTGGAGAAAATAGGCACAGTGGGAACTAAAAGTCCGAAGACATTTGTCAAACGCAGAGGATTATCTCTAAGACGCATTTTATTCCTTTCACCACATTAGTTCTGATAAGTATATAGTAGAACACAGTGTATTTCTGTAGTTATGGGCAGTAGGTCAATTCAATTCAACACCAAGTGGGCCATCTGCACAGTTTGTTAAAAAAGTAACTTAAGATGACAGCTCTATAAAGTTGCTCTCAATACTGGAACACTTGAGAATTGCATAATCTATTTTCATGTACTACTACATAATAATTAGTTTTTACACAAATAAAAAAAAAGGAGCAGGTTCTAAATTCCATTTTTAAGTATTTTCCTCATAACTTAAAATCAAAATCAGTTCAGTATTGTTTTTAAATCATTATAACTGGAAAAATATATGTCGTACGTACGAGATAATAAGGAACCTATCTCGTTTATTGGCGATAAAGTCGAAGTTTTTTCAGTTTTTCTGCGTTATTTAATAGTTATTTTAATAGTAATGTTCGCCCCAGCTAAGTGATCGAAATTTGACCATAGTCATTGATAAAAATTAAAGGAAAACATTCATAAACTGAAAAGAAAATTGTACTTATTTATTTTGACTCTGCAATGAAAACTTTTTTTTTTAAACTTAAACCTCTTCGATGCTACTAAGCAAAAATAAATAAATGATTCACAAACAGAGAAGAGAATGGTATCTACTTAACTATTTTGTCTTTGTTTTTTTACTTTTTTAATTTACAAGTATACTTAAAATATCTTTTCTTTCGGTAATTCATGGATCTCATTCAGATTTAGTTAGGACAAATTTTAGATCAAAAGTTATAAGTTAGATTCGTCTTTTTCTCTATTAAACGACAAAGGGTTTAATTAGGTCTATAGTGTATACGGCAATGCAGTGGAACGCAAGTTGCCCCAGGTTAGGTCGTTCAACCCTTTTAAAATACTCGCAATTCCTTATGACATACAGAAATATCGCACGAGCGGAGCGACAAGTTAAAACTACTGATTTAAAATTACTAGGTCTTCTTCTTCTTCTTCTTCGAGTCACCGGTTCTGTCAAACCAGTGTGGTGAAAGGATTGTAAGTGCGCCTCAAAGAGGCTCCTTTCGTGCACTCGACACATGTCTTTGAATTTTTAGTTCTAGGACATGTCGGTTTCCTCACGATGTTTTTCCTTCACCGTTTTGAGAACGTGGTATTGCGCACATAAATCTTTCAGTCGAAAAACTCATAGGTGCACGTCGGGATTTGAACCAGCGACCTCCGGATTGAAACTCGGGGGTTAGTACCGCTAGACCACCACGCTCTCCTCGGGGTTTTAAATTACTAGGTACTATGTAGGTACGGAACCAGCCGACCGACGGCCCACCTGGTGTTAAGTGGTAACTGCCCATAACAACCGTTGCTACTTGGGTCCTCCTCTACTAGGTACGCCAAGACCCAAGTCGCATCGTATGCGCCCGTAACTCTGTGACGTGTAGGTGGAATGTCTCACGTTCCTGTAATTTCGGGGGGCGATTTTGTAAAGGTAGGACGTGTATAAAGATAAATTAAAAGTTTTTTTTTGGTTGGAAATATGTTATCAGTTATATTTTTATCCAATCTTAGATGAACCACAAAGCCCCATATAAAGTACGTAGTCTGTAAGAGATCGCTTTATAGCGATAAGACCGCCCATTGTTTCACTTTTTTTTTACTTTGTATCTGATTGTTGTTATTTTGATTTTGTGAGCAATAAAGTGTCATCTATCTATCTATCTATCTATCTACCGCTCCGCTCGAGCCGCGGCCTAGCGTGCTAAATTATTACTTTTTATTGATCCATGGAAACGATAGTTGGAGGTAATGTGACCACTAATTGGTGGACGGATTACTGGCAACTACCTACTGAACAAGTACATTATTAGTACATTCGTATAATCAAGCTTTTTCCCTTAAGGTGTGGGCAGAGTTTCATTTGGACACGTCTCACTTTGTGGGTTACAAATGTTGGAAGATTTTGAGTACATCACCACCTTTTTCCACGAATAACTCAGCTAAGTAAACAAACAAGTTCGAGTCTTGGCCGAAGCAAATTTTGCACAGGAGTGTGAAGATTTTTCTCCAGTCTTGGATGTTCGTGTGGTTTATATGCGTTTGTCCATGCCACCTACTACACAGTAAAACCCTTGGGTAGAAGTATGTTTATAAACATAACCCAATTATCTCTCAAGTAAATCAATCTTATACGAATGGACGAATTTTATCGAAAAAGTATTTATATAAGTTTTAGGTTTGAAGCAACCAAAAATCTACCATCAACTATTTCTGCCGCCGAGCAGTAATGCACCTCTGCATTACTGCGTTTCGGAAATAAGTCACTGAGATAAGAGGCACAAGGCACATTCCATCCAACCCTAAGACTTAAGATTAGGGACAACTTGGGCCTTACCATACCTATGTGTATAGAGTAACTAAGTCGTATTGTTGTTTTGGGTATTATTTCCGGGTTGTGGTACTTTTGGACCGGATGGACGTTCATGGATGCTTGGATGCGTCATTTTAGTTATTAGGGGTTTTTGTCTGTTCTTCCCCATGGAGGGTCGGATAGGGTTTGAACAGGCATCAAACTTATCAATAAGTACGCGTGACCTTATGTTTTGAATATTGACGTTTCCAATCCATTTCTTTATGAATTCTATGGAAATAAAGTTTTTGACTTTGACTTTGACTTTGAGTGACAAGCAAGCGTCATCTTATATTTTTACAAGCTTTTTATTCAACTTACACTTTTTGTAATTGTTTAGATCAGTGTTGCCAGGGCCATCTACAGACCATCCAACTCCTCAATAGTTTAGATAGATTATATTTCTTTGTACACCATTAAAAAAAGCAATGCAGACACATTTAATAAGAAAATGGTTCAATGGGCGGCCTTATCGCCAAGAGCGACCTATTCCAGGAAACCTTTGGATGGTCAAGATCCGTATGGACAAGTAAGGATGTATTTAACAAAAGAAAACAAATAAAAATATCGTGTTTAGACTCATTAGATTTGTCTCGACAAGTATTATCCCTCGGTAGTATCCAGGGACTAATGTAAAAGCTTATTTAAAAAAAAAAAACAATAATAATAGAATTATTAATTGTCGTTTCCAAACCATTTGCCAGCTTTATTAATTTTACTGATAAATAATATATGAATAAATAAATATTGGTGGACATTTCACACAGCGCTATGTAGCCCCAAAGTAAGCTAAGCATAGCTTGTGTCATGGGAACCAGACAACTGATATAATACTTAAATACTTTTGACACCCATACACAGAACAAACATCTATATTCATCATACAAATGTTTGTCCTGGGTGGGAATCGAACCCACGACCTACAGCGCAGAAAACAGAGCACCAACTGAGCTATGAGGCTCAATTGAGGTTATTTAAGTAAAAAACAAAACAACGAAATCAAAGCTTTATTTGTGTTATAACTTTGTGTCCACATGCTCATTGATAGGCTAGCCTATATAATGCGAGCGAATAGTTCATTCAAACCAGATGGACAATACTGCAGCATTGACATGATCTGCCGCCAAGCAGTGATGCACTCGTGTTGCTGTGTTCCGGTGGAAGGGAGTGGGTGCCGGTGAAATTGCAGCCGCATGAGACGTAACATCCCCGTCTCGGGGTGATGGACGCAACGCAATGCGACTTGAGTTATCTCGTACTGTGGTGTAGAGGACTTGAGTCGTATTGCTGTTGTCAATGGGCGGTTACCACTTAACATCAGGTGGGCCGTCAGCTCGTTCAATCACCAAAATGACATAAAAAATATACTCATAACTGTTTATTTACGTGATAATTACGGAAAGAGCCAACTGAAAGAAAGAAAGAAAGAAAAATATTTTATTTGCGGCACTTAGCTTACAAAGACCAAAAAACATAAGACACAAGTACGTAACTCAATATTATTCTTTAATATAATATATTAAATAGAATTTAAAATGCCTACTCGCCGCATAAAAGTCTCTAGCTCAGCATATACTTAACTGGTTCCTAGAGCAGAAGGAGCGTCTCCAGACGCTTCTTTCAATCTGCAAGCGCAAGGGCATCACTGTCCTTAGCGCATCTAACCACTCGGACACTATCCGTCTGATAGTGCCCACTCCGGATGACCACCGTCGTCTTACTAAGACGATGGAGTCTCCCCCGGAGGGCTATCATCCATTCCCCCACTGCACGAACAATCGGTTCGATGAGAAACCCCTTGCCGTGGTCATCCGAGGCCTGCCCAAGGAGCTCGGCGAGGAGGCCATTAAGGCCGACCTCATTTCACAAAACTTCCCCGTCCGAGAGGTCCACCGTATGCGTAGTGCAAACGGTCAGGTCCTCTACGACATGGTGAGGGTTCACCTCGACCGGACTCCGGGTGGCAAGGCCATCTTCAAGAAATTGGAGGTGGTCCTCGGTCTCTCGGGTTTGCGCGTCGAGCCCCCTCACCCAAGTCCCTATCCCGCCCAATGCCACCGATGTCAGCGGTACGGCCATTCGGCACGTAAGTGCCTGATGACCCCCCGCTGCGTGAAGTGCATGGGCGTCCACGGCACCGCAGAGTGCAAGCGGACTCCCGACTCCCCTGGCCCCCCGGCTTGCGTGCTCTGCGGGACCGAGGGTCACCCCGCGAACTATCGCGGGTGCCCCAGAGCCCCAAAGGCAAACAAGGCGGTGGTCCGGAGGAACCAGGAGCGAGCTGCTCCTCTGGCCCCCTCCCAACACCCGAAAGCTACCTCCAAGGTAGTCGTCCCGCCCCACAGCGAATCACCTCGCCTAGCCCCTACCCTGATCCCCTCGGCGTGGACTAAGCCCCTAGTCCACAGGACTGAGGCCCCGAAAGCCCCAGCTGCGGTCCGCATGACCGCAGTCCCCCCACCGACCCGCCGCGCCCCTGCCTCACACTGCCCCGCGCCGTCCAATCAGCCCTCTAAGGAGGATGATTTCTGGACGATAATGTGTGCCGCATACTCGACCTCCGCCGAAGCTGCCGAGCTTGCCCGGCTAATACGCGTAGCCCCCACCCAAGCCGAGAAGCAGAAATTGTGCCAGAACAATGCCCTGCTGATCGGAGTCCTCAAGCGCACTATGCCCATCCCCCTTACGGTACAAATATGTTAGGACACCCGAAAGAAAGACTTAGGCCCCGATCCCTATCGTTGGCGTTCTTCAACGCTGACGGTCTCCTCAAACAGCGTGGCCGCGTCCACGACTTTCTGACCCGCCATCAAATAGATATCATGCTAATGCAAGAAACCTTCTTGAAGCCGAACAAGGCCACCCCCAGGATGGCCAATTACCAAGCAGTTCGCAATGATAGAGCCCACGGACGGGGAGGTGGTACCATCATCTATCACAAGAGGTCCTTGCATTGCATCCCCATAGACGCACCCCCCCTCACTAACTTAGAAGCCTCCGTGTGTAGGTTAGGGATGACCGGTCATCCGTCCATTACAATAGCCTCTTGCTATCTTGCCCCCGACAAAAACTTGCTCAGAAGGGATATAGAAGCCCTTCTTAACTTGGGAAGCTCAGTCATTCTGGCTGGAGACTTCAACAGCAAGCATGTCCTCTGGAATTGCGTAGCAACGAACTCCAGAGGACGCGTACTTGACAATCTCATCCAGGAATTAAATTTTGATCTCATCTCCCCCTTAGCTCCGACCCATTATCCTTGTAATGTCAATCATCGCCCAGACGTCTTGGACATAGCGTTGCTAAAGAACGTAACCCTACAGTTGCGTTCGATAGAAACGCTGTACGAACTCGACTCCGACCATAGACCCGTTCTTCTTCAACTAGGCCCCCCCCCAGACTCGTCTCCTCCCACCAAGACCGTGGTGCAGTGGCATAAGCTTGGGATTGCTCTCAAGTCTATCCACTCACCCGACTTGGATAGGATCCCAGACGACATCTTGACTAAGGACGACATTACTGTCGCAGTCGACTCGTTGACCAGCCATGTCACTACCGCCATTGGCGGATCGTCGAAACAGGTCCCGGTGGTGCCCGATCATCGCTGGGTCCTGCCAGACGATGTGAGACGGTTGATCACCGAGTCGAACGCCGCAAACCGACGTTACAGCTCTTGCCCCTCTGAATTTAACCGCGTTACAATGCGTTCCCTCCACCGTCAGGTGAGAAAACGAATTAAAGACCTCCGCAACAGTCGATGGGATGACCTGCTTTCTGAGATCGAGCCGAGCCACCAAGCATATTGGAACTTGGCAAGGTCTATGAAGTCAGACCAACTGTCGACTATGCCCCCTCTTAACCGCCCCAACCATCAAACCCCCGCATTCGACGACGAGGAAAAAGCCGACACGTTGGCTGCCAGCCTCGAAGCCCAATGCGCCCCCAGTCTTAATTATGTCGACCCTATTCACCTTAATACGGTGAACAGTGAAGTTGATATACTAAGCTCGCGAGTCCCCTCTTCTCCCCCTCTGCCCATTATTAGAGCTTCCGAAGTGGAGCACGTCATCAAGGATCTCCATCCGAGGAAATCCCCCGGTTCCGATGGCATAAGCAACAGAGTGCTCAAGCACTTTTCTGTTGCTCTCATTTATCTCCTCGTAAGCATCTTCAATGCGGCAATGGCCAATTGCACTTTCCCCGACGCCTGGAAGGAAGCCAATGTCATTGGCATCCCCAAACCAGGCAAGAAGGCCACGGAGCCTTCTAGTTACCGTCCCATCAGTCTCCTCAAGACCATGGGGAAGCTCTACGAGCGTCTCCTCCTTAATCGTCTCTGGCCCATCGTCAATGAACTCAAACTCCTCCCGGACGAACAGTTTGGCTTCCGAGCCAGACACTCGTGCCCCCAGCAGGTCCTCCGCTTCACGGAACACGTCCTTTCAAACTCTCAAGGCATTTGGCCTAAAGATACCGGAGCCGTCTTCCTAGACGTGGCAAAGGCGTTCGACAAGGTCTGGCACAACGGCTTGGTCTACAAGCTTTCTCAACTTGGTGTGCCAGACAGACTCGTGCTCATCATACGAGACTTCCTGACCAATCGTAGCTTCCGCTATCGAGTGGAAGGGAAGCTGTCCGAACCCAAGCCCATCCGAGCCGGAGTCCCTCAGGGCTCCGTACTAGCCCCCCTCTTATTCACGCTGTACACCAGCGATGTCCCCCACTCGTTCCAAACAGAGCTCGCCCTGTTTGCGGACGACACAGCATTATACGCATCTGATCGGAATGCCGATAGGGTGCGTATAAAGCTGCAAGCCGCACTCAATGCACTCGGTGCATGGTTTACGAAGTGGCGCATTGAGGTGAACCCGACGAAAAGTACCGCGGTGTACTTTTCCCGGCGACGCCCAACGCTCAAGCCCCTCACTCTCTATGACGAACCCATTCCATGGGCGAAGTCTGCCCGCTACTTAGGCGTCGTCCTTGACAAACGTCTTAACTTCAACGAACACATTAGAACTGTTCGTAACAGGGCGGCCTTTATACTGGGTCGCCTCAATAACCTCGTATGCAAGAAGAGTAAAATGTCCCTTGGCAACAAGGTGAGACTTTACAAAGCTTGCATACGCCCCATCATGACATACGCCTCCGTGGCTTTCGCTCATGCTCAAACCCGCCCCCTACAGCTTATTCAAAATCGTTTCCTACGGAAAGCCACGGGCGTTCCCTGGTACGTACGCAATCGCTCCCTCCACCGAGACGCGCGTCTCGAGTCTATTGCCCGCTTCATGAAACTCGCCTCACAGCGATATTATGATTCGGTCGAGTCCCACCCGAACCACCTGGTTCGCACCATACCCGACTACTCGGTTGTCCCCCCTGCTAGGCGCTCTCTCCGTAGACCAAGACACGTACTTGGTGACCCCCCTGACGAGATAACGGCCGCCTATCCGGAGTTATTCCTATCGTCAGCCCCCCACAGAGAAAACACTCAACCTTCGCACCGACCCCGCCGGCGGGGTCGAAGTATCTCCGTAAATGCCCGCGCGGGGCGCATTTTCTCCAATTCCTCCCGACTCGCAACGCCCCAAGCCGAGGTCCGAACCTAAGTGGTGCCCTTGGTGACGTTGTGTATAATTTTAAGTTTTTACCGGTTGAGAGCCGTCTGCTCTCACCAAAAGCCCGTGTAAACGCTGTCAAGGCCATCTGCGGCCAACAGCTTAATGTCCATTCAAAAAAAAAAAAAAAAAAAAAAAAAAAAAATACTTAACTGGTGTTAATGGTAACCACTAACCATAAAAAGCAATACGGCTTGGGTGTTCCCCTACTTAGGTAGACTCATATGCGCCCGTTACTCTTGAGACTGAAGGTGGAAACTCTCTATGTCTCTATGTCTCTCTATGTCTGTAATTTCAACGGCATCTACACCTTCCAAACCAGAACACAGTATGCGTTGCTTGGCGGCAGAAATGGTTCTGTTGGCAGTACTTTCCCGGACGAACTTTGAAATATGTGGAGCGCGTCTGGATAAGTCTACATCCAAAATACCAACTGTTTCTGCCGCCGAGCAGAAGTGTACAAAAGGGTACGTAAGGCGCTCTTATTCACGTACCAAGGTAACGGGCGCAATTCGATGTGACTTGGGTCTTCCCATACTTATGTTATATTAAGTAAATCATAAAATAATTAAGGTGCGAATTTCTACCTTATATACAATAAACAAATTTAAGATAACCATCTCGTATTTCTTTTGTATTTTATTTTTATTAGTAGAAATGGGATGTGGTATATTTGGGAAGGCTCATATTGCTGGAGATATATGGCATATATATAGTTATATTATGGCAGAGGATTTCTCGGTTCAGGAAGGCAAAGGAAACTGAATAAGGCGTTAAAAACAATCATATTAATTAAGAAATTCTGGTATTTGATGCCTGGCGTAGTCCTGATAGAACGCAAATTCCGGTGACTTTTGTTCGTACGAAATCGCGAATGAAATAGCATGGATATTGATTTGCGGCTAATTTCTACGGTCGCGTTATTACTTTCTGTTGGGACGACACCTTACATGCTTAAAGTAATTTCTTGTTCAACGGTTTATAAAGCTGTTAAATTTGTGAAAAAATGACTCAATAAAATGAAAATGCATTTTTTATTAAATTAAAACATCTTCAGTGTTAAGCGTCAATAATTACAAATTACACAGCAGTGTGCATAATTGTCCATCTAGCATAATTTTTTCCCTGAATACCTAGAAATATACACTGTTTCGTTTTAACAATGATTTAATAAATAAAATTTGAAATAAATAACTGTATATATTTTTACATAAATATGTAAGAGCCTATATAGTATCAGGTCAAACCTGACAAAAAAAAATTACCTAATAAATGTTTTGTCATATTAATTATAAGGATTATTTTAATACAAAGCTAAGGTCTACAGAAATAAGTGTTAGTTAAGTATGTTGGGTATCTAATAAAGAAACTTAAGCACATTTCCTAAAATAACTTGAATATACTGGTCAATAAAACATACTCAAACATAATAGCGTTTAAGCAACGGATGGCAATGGAAGCGACTTAAGCATAGCTATACTTTGTGCCATAATATTAATTAAGTTCAAGGAATGAGATCATTATTATTAATTAAGTAATACCTGTGTACAATATTTTATATTCCAATTAATTCGAGATTTCTCTAGTTACATATTATCCACATTATAGAATGCATAATCAATTTCAATTTAATTTAATATCACATAATGAATGGCAGATTACTGTACAGTACAATTTTATATTATTTAAAAACATAAACACGCTTATATTTTGATTGTTAAAAATAACTTACATGTAAAACTTTGAACAGGCTTATGTTAAAATTCACTCTCGAATAATTTTTATAGTTAAATTTATTTTAACATAAGTGTTATTTAAAATTAACACACATTTAAGCTGAATATCGGAAAACAAGCGTTTATATCGCGTAAACCCATGAAATTATTATACACCTTGACTTAACTGGTTACTAACTACTAAAGAAATTATGTGGTAAAAAGATTAACGTGTTTGCATAACATCGAAATTATTTACATAACTTATTTTACATATGCAATCTTTATATAAATCTACAATGGTAGGTGTATTTTTTTCAACGATGGTACATACGGATAAAAATATAACGCATTTACAATGGATATAGCAAAATAATTCTATGAAAAAGTACTATGAACATGACGATTTGCTGATATAATTTATTCCTACTTATAAATATCTTACGTACTAGAACAAAAGAAATCACGCGTTTCCAGAAGCAAAAATGGAAATACATACAATATAATAAGAAAATCCGGCATAGCTCGTATAATAAAGAGACGTTTTATAATTAATTTATATTAAATTTATTATTTCAAGCAAAAAGCCTTGTCGCCCGCCGTATTAGTTGAAATATATTAATACTGAATTATTTAAGTTACTACATCTCCTCGCCCCTTAAATTGTATTTTTTTTATAGATTTGTAACTTTAATTGCTTAGGAAAAATGTTAAGGTATATTGATAAATCGATTTGGTAAAAGATTACTATATTATTCGTCAAATGTAATATTAAAATGAAAATGTTTTACATCAAGTTAATTGTCACTTAAAGGCCATTTTGTTTCAGTTATATAATACTTCATCATTATACTTCACAACCATTTCACAAAATAATGAGAATAGTAACGGTTAATTATTTCCCAATTAAACTTTTTCGAATATATCAAAGATTACAAAGTTCGCAGCAATTTCGCCCAAACTCGAAGCATAATTTGAGTGGATCATAAATAATTAACTTACTGTTTAGGATAATATTGATGTTTATAACAGACTTCGAAAAGCGGACCGTAAATTTAGGTTAGGTACATGAGCAAATTTTAATAACGAATTAAAATTTATTAAGTAAATTAGATGTTTTTTATATCATTGTAACAATATTTTGTGAGTGGGTGATAGCAACACTTTTCGTTATTTTCGTATAGTCACAAGTCACTAGCATTGTCACAAGGTAGACTGCATTTATTGAATGCGCAAAATGCATAACCCCAGATTCTAAACCTGATACCCTGGATAAAACTCAGTATGTAAAAGTTCTCTCATATTATTTAAAACCAGTTTCAGATAATCTTTTACCAATATAATAATAGTGCAGTGCACTTAAACTGGTCTGCAGTAAAGTCCATAAGCTTAGCGAGAGATTTGGCTCTGTTTTCTATGAAAAACTCATCAAGTCAAACTTAAGCTTTTGCCTTTAGCGCAGACGTGTATCATGCAGCGCTGGCTATGTTTGGTAAGTCATAAGTTATTTGCGTGGGGCCAAAATAAGTCTCCTGTCTCCTTCAATGTCTCACAATGGGACGAGACTAAAGCTTTTGCGGCCAACTTAAGTTACCAACATGTCGCCAGAATTTTATCATCCACTTATTGCCATTGTCTGGTCGTATATCCGGTTAACCGGAACGCCGTTAAAATATTTTACCCATGGTAACCGGACAAATATTTTGTCAGTGGTCCGGCTTACACCAGGTTATGACAGTACCAGTATGATAGTATGACAGTATGACAGTATTACAACTGCGTGTATCCATGGGCGAGGGGGGAGGTGCGGCGGCGGGCGGCGGAAGCTCGGCGTCAGAAGACGTCGTCGCTTGGATCCTCATCTAACTCGCAGAGAAGCTTGCTACTGGAATGACATAAATGAACAATCAGTTTTCTTATTTAACTAGCTGCGCCCCGCGGTGTTACAATAAGTAATCCCACGGGAGCACAGCACTTTTCCGGGATCAAAGTAGCCTATGTCTTAATCCAGAATATAAGCTATCTTGGTACCAAATTTCATCCAAATCCATTTAGCCGTTTGAGCGTGAAAGAGTAATAAATATCCTTACAAACTTTCACGTTTATAATATTAGTAGGATATATGTAGAGTCCGTTCCACGAAAGAAGTCTCCTGGCTGTAGCGCTAGTAACTACGCAAAAGCGAAATTTCAGTTCAGCTTTACGTTAGTTCCTTTAATTGCCGCAGGACTTATTTCGTAGAACGGGCTACACAAGGAGTTTTCGCAACAGCAGTCACGTTAGACGACTTAGCTGCGCTGCATTTTTGACATTTAACTAGTTATGACATTTAGTGAGACCAATTTACTTTTTACTGCGTAGCTCTAACTCATAATAGCGGACAGTTTCATGTTTTATTTATTCATTGTTCTTCAATAAGTCTTAACTGTCGTATTCGAATATCGAGTTTTGTTTAAAAGAAGGAAAACAAGTATTACATAAAAAAAAGATAGAAGGGAATCGAAGTGGTCTAAAACAGTGAACATAGTGTATCAAAACACACCACCACCCGTGATCAAATTGCTAAACCTGTGCTCACAGATTGTAAACTAGAGAAAGACAATTTTCTTGCCTTCAACTGAGTTTTTATATAACACATTAATTTATCTGAGAATTTTGTAAAAATTCAATAAAAAGCGTGAGTATAATTTTGAATTTAAATTACCTTTACTAGAAATTCAGTGCAAAACTAAAGTGAACTGAAACGTACTTGTTACACTATCCACAATAACTATGACATTCCTTCGCCAAACTTGAAAGCGTACCTGAACCAATAAATAAATAGATGTATCATGAATTATGTTATATCCGTACGAAAAAATTAAATAAATTAAAAAGACACAAAATCATAAAATTGGCTAACTGTATAAAAATGTGATACCTGAGTCACTCTTAAATTGTAAAAACATCGATTCATCTATATTTTCAACTCCAATACTTCACTTGAGATTTTATACTTTTACATCACTTAAAAGCAGAACAATACAAAGTTTTCAGGCTTTTTGTGTACTTGGGCCTCAACAAGACAACGAAAGAACATTCACAGTGACTCGAGTATAAAGTTAAATTCTACTGAAAATACAAATGGAAATATGCTTACTCCTCTTTACTGGCGTAAGATTCTGCGTGCACTCGCCTATTGCAAGCTCTGTTGCAGCATCGGCAGTGCCAGTAGGCGAGCACACTCAGGCTGAAGACGAAGACAGTCGTCGGCAGCACCAGCGCCAAGATCAGTCCCCGGACCGTGCTGTCCCACGAGTACCTCGCCACGACCAAATCTGGCCGCGTCATACTGTAGTAACATGGAAATACCCTCGGAGCGTTTGGTCCCGCGTAATCCTTCGCAAAAACCGAACAGTTCACCCTAGGCGGATACCCACAACCTTCAGGGTTTATCAAAAAGCGTAAGTCAGTCGCGTCCCATTCCTTCGGGACGGGCGCTCCTTCTTCGAACGGTCTTCTGGCGAGGTTCACTCGAATTTTGTGGCATTTTGTATGCGCTGTAGTACAGCCTTCTCTGCACGATGCCCACGTGCAGTTTGTCAGTGTTTCTGCGTGGACATGTTCAGAAACAGCGCATATGCCAGCTTCCGGGACGAATTCGGCCAAGATCGTCTGAACCGCAGGTTCGATTACGAACGGTATGAGAAAGAGGAAAGCAAATAATGACAGTATAGCAGCGGTGCCGAGACTAATCGATGTGTATAATTTAAATCTCTCGAAAAACTGGTTCAAAAGCTCTTCCCTCGTCGGTTCCAAAGGTTGGAGGTCTTCCGGGGTCTCCGGTTCCGCCGACACGCCCATCGGTAGCGTGGATCTTTCAGATGCAGCCGGAGAGAGGCTCGTCCGTGATCTGCTCATAGACGACATGGTCCGAGGGAATTTCAGCCAGTAAAAAGCATAGCAAGCGTTTAATCGTCTCTTAGTGAACTAGCCGGACCCTCGCAAAGGAGGGGAACGCCTGGAACAGAACAAAACAAACAACATGTTACCAGATTCTACGGTTTCAAATAAGCATATTAATATACCAGTAACAATTTGTCACTCTTAAAGACATTATATGCGGGAAAATTTATGTTAACCTTCAAATGTCCTTGGCATTTCTAGCCAATGAAATATTAAGTGGGCAATAGTTAAATTGGAAACATTTGACGTAAGTCCACGTTACCATTTCGAAGCCTAAAAATAAAATATTCATCAGGCTGAAATACGAATCCAGTCACGGTAGAAACGTGTCAAGGTCGTTTTGGTGCCATCATTATTATACCAAATTTACTAGTGACACTTTATGGGCTATTTCAGTTTTATTTAGTAGTTCTTTATTATTCAAAAATTTATGTTACCGGATTTATTTGGATGTTGTTATTTTAAAATATGCAGCACAAAGCAATATCAATAATTTTACACACACACTGTTCAGGTAAAGGTCTGTAAACACTGCTTAAACAAATTTTAATATACTACGCTTGCTGAAGAGAGAACAGTATCACTTAATGTAAATACGTTATAAAATGTAATATAATATTATAAATATCCTCACGTGACTGATCTCAGAGTGGTGAAACAGGATCGTTCGGATCCATAGGCAAATCGTTTTTATCGGTGACGCATTTGAATCTCATCTTGGCGTCATCACCGACCACCACAGTTCTCTGACATATCATCAGAGTTATACAAGATACCACCACAAGAACCGTAGGCAACACCAAAGCAACCACAAACTGGCTATAAGTAGCCTCTAAATCAAATCGAGCGACAACTGTGTCAGGGCTGTTCTCCATATAAAAACATGGGAATCTAGCTTTCGCGTTGTGATCTGCTCCATCACGACCAAAATCCTTAAGGAAGTCCTTGCACTCATCAGCCAGAGTATTCACGCAGCCTTCCAAGTTGATCATCAAGCGACTGTCGTTGGCCAATGTTAATTCCACTTCGGATGGAGCGATGATCCGGTTGGGAGTTGCTTTGGTCTGGTACAGGTACTGCAGGTAAGTGAAGTTTGTCAGATCTGATATATCGGTGCGAGGGAGTAAAGCTGCGTTGATGCAGTCGACTGCTACGACACCAGACGTGCCATTATGTACTGCGTGGCACGAAAGCATAAGCACTTCTTCACCGGAATCGTTCCAAAGCACTGTCCCATTTTCTTCGGAGCCTACTTTAGCACATCTGGCAAGAAAAACCCTGTCACCACTCAAAACAATGACATTTTTGTTCCTGGTTGGAATATCGACGCATCTTCTATCGCAATTGTAGGGTGTTCTAATTTTCCTACAAGTCCCTCTGTTACACGATTGTAGTCCGTGAACGTCTATGCACGTTATTTTTCCACGTCTCCCGGAACACTTTAACGGTGGATCGGTTTCACTAAAAGCACATTCGAAGGCGTCGGTGATATTGATGCATTTCCCCTCGGTGCAGTTGAAGGTTCCGGTCAGATTTCGGCACTCATCTCTGATGCAGTGGTACTTCTTAGCGTTTTCCTGGTCGATACCGAAACAGGTCTTGTTGGCGGCGCTTCCACATTCAGACAAGAGTAAGGACGTCCCGTTTTTTCTAACGTTGACGTAAATCTGGATGCAGGCTCCGGACGTCTTGCTGAGGCACCATTCGCCGCAGGAGCCCCAGTCGCAGTTGTCCTTGTTGACAGTTCTTGTTGTGGTGCACATAATCGGTGTGGGGTCGATACCGGACGCGTTGGCTCGCGTGTAAGGCATGTAGATGGCGACGGTCAGGTACACTATGGCGACCGCACTGAGCACTGCTGTCATTTGACATACACATATCGTCCCACATATTTTGGTATCTTGCGGTGGTATAACCAGATCTTCCTCTGGTGTCGGTTTCGGCATGTCGCAGACTCGCGATGGTTCCTGCCCGTTCGCGTGTGTGTGACGAGCGCGGGGTGCGCATGCGCGGTGGGCCGATCGATCGCTGCACTGCGGGCAACCCCGTGTTCTATATTTTTTTTAATAAATCATTGATGTCAATGTCCGAATGAACAATACTGCCGCCGACACGCAAATGCGATAGCCGATTGTTTGTGGAGGTTTCATGTTATTTATATGACATCATAGATGGTGGCCGATTTGATATTTTTTTATTTGTAATAACGTAATACGTTGTTTACACACCACGTTTTGTTCGTAGAGTTGATTGGTAACAAAAATTCGCGATTAAATTATATGCGTGAAAAAATATTTTTAGTTTGGAATATGAAGACAGTTGCAAAGGAAAGAAAAGACTAAAGAAAAGATGGATGGAACGTGTGCTATTATTCTAAAAATAAACGGATGATATGAAAGAAAAGAGAGTGAATGATTGAATAGCGGCTGATTGCCCAAATAAATTGGGAAAAGGGTGAAATGATAATCAATAGGAAGATAGTTTAAGCTAAATTATACAATATTATTACTGACTAAATACTTAATATTAAACTTGATTTAGCCGAAGTTACCCGCGAGTGCCTTTACTTACGAGTGTTTATCATAATTACCTATATTTGTTTAATTAATTAGTTATGAATTAGGACTTATAAAACAATAATAAGTTTACAAATTATAACCTTTAAATACCTACTTATTATTTAATCTGATATTCAGTAATTAACGTTAAATAATCAATTCAAATATAATATCTCATTATTATGCTTATTACAAGTAATGGATATCATATTATTCTAAAAATAGAAACAAAATCAATTTACTAATGAAAACTGTGTGAAAACTCTGTGATACTAGATTTGAGGTTATATTTATATACTTTTAACTAGTCACATGAAATAAACGCCCTTATTACTATTAAAAACTATTTTTGATCATATTTTTTACATATTTAATTATGTTATGTTCGCTAAAATCAACTATATTGAGAAGTTACTCACGGTTAAATGTTTGCAGTCTTATCCGATTTACACTTAAAACTAAATCCTTACAACCTATGCAGCGATGCATAGAATTTATTTATATTATATTATTGTTACATTGGTATTTTTAATGTTTTTCTGTGTAATGTTTCTGAAATGCTAGTCTATTGGACTGTAGTGACGTTCGGCGCGGTACAACTGCGCAATGCGGAATTTTTGTATCACTCTGAAGTTTGGCGCACTGCATTACTAATAGTATAAAAAGTGGTATAAAACTATTAACATTAAAAGAAAACTGGCTGGTCATATTTTTTTTAATATGTATACTGTTTTTGAAAATTTATTTTCATTTTTATGTTACGTAAAGTATCTAACGCATTTATATATATGCCCTTAAGTGTGTTATTATTTTAAAGTTCGTATTACCTGAAAGATATTTTATTAAATTAAATAATCAAAATATGATAATAAAATTCATGCTTCTTTACAATTTGTAACAATCTGTGTGTAATTTATAATTGTTCAGTTTCAAAGAAAATAGATTTCTTAAAAAAATATAAGCCGACTTACCGGTAATCAAGTGTTGTCCATATTTCAATGTTATAAAATTCAAACAAATAATTACTCATCAAGACATTTGAAGATAAAATTCACAACCTCATGATCAACATTCGTTATATTTTTGTTTACATTACAGGAGCTAGTTTCAGTGTTAGCCTCCAGGCTAGATTTACGCAAAGTTTACGTCCTAGCGGAGGGCGACGCATGCGCTGTACTTTGCCAAATTTAAAGAAACTGTAATTGCAACGTTTTCATCGACTTTCTCAACGTCTCAGCTGTTTTATTTCAATGAATTTCTATGTTGATTGAGGTGAGATGGTGGAATTACAGGGACATAAGACGTTTAGTCATTATGAAGGGTTGGTGTGACAGCGCAATATCATGCAAGTTGGGTCTTCCCAAATGATATCGAAAGGTCGTATTATGTCACAAGCTCTCTTGAAACCAGTGTGTTGAAAGAATTAGAATGCACCTCAAAGAGGCTCTATTCGTGTACTATATACAATCAATGCAATCAAACTTTGGCTCTAAGACATATCATTTTTTTTTATTTTAGGTAGTTACGGAACGAGCCGACGGCCCACCTGGTGGTAAGTGGTAACCTCGGCCCATAACAACCGATGCGACTTGGGTCTTGTGTTGTCATTGCACTGTAGGGTTTGAACCAGTGACCTCCGGATTAAATTTTCAATACAGAGCTGGATGCCAAAGCGATCCATTTGCCTATCCTCATTACGTACATAATATGTCAATTCCTTTTCAAATACTAGTTATTCCAGTTCAACAAAGGATACTGCTCCAGTATTATTCTGATGTGAACCGGTCTAGGGCCTTGAGATGAATATCTTACCCAACATCTTAGTAACTATTAGTTTCCTGTGCGTAGGAGTTTTATAGGAACATTACTTTTATAGCAATAATCATTTATTATGTTCCTTTGCAAACGAGTTGCTAATGTATTTTTTTATTTGAGCATAGTAACGTACTGCCCCAACCTATTTGACTGGTCTCGCAGCTCAGTTAATAACTCTTCCTTCTGATCTGTAGGCCGTGGGTTCGATTCCCACCCAGGACAACATTTCTGTGACTAGCATTGATTTCTGTGTCTGGGTGTTAATATGTATTTATATCGTATGTATTTACATGTATTCTATCAGTCATCTGGTTCCCATAGTTCAACCTATGCTTAGTTTGGGGCTAGATAGCGATGTGTGAAAAGCCAAAACAATAAAACACATTAAAAAAATGAGTCCCTACGCGCCCTGTGCTGAAAAAGGGGATGCCTCAGCATGTGCTGAGAATACAAAGCGCTGATTTTCAGCCAAAAATCGTTACAGTTGACGACACGGACAAGATCCGGTCGCTTAATACATAACATAAAAACTAATCGTATAAAATATAATAGAAAAGAGTACTTGATAAATGTGACTTATAGTATAATGATAACAAGTACAATAGGCAAAAAAAAGATTCAAAATTATTTATATACAGGTGTCCAGTAATGAATGGATAACCTTGAAATGGGTCTTAGTAGAACTATTGGGCATTCGGAAAAAAATATCAAATAAAAAAAACCAAGTAGTATGAAAAAAACAAACAAACAAATAAAACAAAAAAAAACAAACAAACAAATAAAACAAAAAAAAACAAAACATCGATATTATTAAAAAAAAAATGTGAGCCGTCACGGGACGCCTGGAAGATGTGAAACATCAACATTATTTTGTAAGAAACTAAGTACCCCATCACTAATAATGTTTATGATTTGTCGTAACCTTGAACGGACCAATCAGCGCTCATGCCGTGGCGACGCGTCGCCAAGCCAGAAATCGGTTTTACGTGCGGCTATAGATGTTTCACATTAAAAAAAAATGTGAGCCGTCACGGGACGCCTGGCAGATGTGAAACATCGACATTATTTTGTAAGAAACTAAGTAGCCCATCACTAATAATGTTTATGATTTGTCGTAACCTTGAACGGACCAATCAGCGCTCATGCCGTGGCGACGCGTCGCCAAGCCAGAAATCGGTTTTACGTGCGGCTATAGATGTTTCACATCAAAAATACATATCTTTGATACTACTTGTTTTTTTTTTATTTGATAGTTTTTTCCGAATGCCCAATAGTTCTACTAAGACCCATTTCAAGGTTATCCATTCATTACCGGACACCCTGTATAAACAAACTGAAAAATAATATGAATTCGGATAGTATACGGCTAATTACAGAATGTTTCATAAGAGTAGCAAACGATTATGTGTCCCTTCCCACACAGTGATCAGTGGCTGCACAGTAGAGGCCGCAAGGGTCAACGTACAATGAATCGAAGACGACAGCAGTTATTGCATTATGTCGTTAGTATGATTGTCAAATCGCAATTTATCTGTTAGCAAATGGTTCAAACGTACTGGTCGAATATTGGATGATTCAATTGAAATTTTTTCCTTTGAGTTCTTTTAACAGGCTTGCTGAGGGATGATTTAAAGGTACGGATTCACCAGCGCAAACAGTAGTCATCGCTTAAAAATCGATGTGCAATATCATGTTCTCGAAACGGTGAAAAAGAGCGTGAGCAACGAGACGAGAACGTGGTGGTCTAGCGGTAATGAACCCGTGTTTCAATCCAGAGGTCGCCGGTTCAAGTCCCGACATGCACTGATGAGTTTTTCGATTGAAAGATTTATGTGCAATACCACGTTCTGCAAACGGGGAAGGAAAACATCGTGAGGAAACCGACATGTCCTAGAACTAAAAATTCGAAGACATGTGTCAAGTGCACGAAAGGAGCCTCTTTGAGGCGCACTTAAAATCCTTTCACCACACTGTTTCGAGAGAACCAGTGACTCGAATAGAATAGAATAGAACGGTGAAAAAATATTATGTGGAAACCGGCAAACCTAAAGCTAAAGATTTGAAGGCATATGAAATCTACCAATCCATATTCGTGAGCGCTCGTGGTAGATTATAGCTTTATTGTTGTATGTCCGGTTCCAATCATGGTGGCAAATTAACTATACAGTATTAATTCTAAAGAACATGTTGTGATCCTTTTTTTTTTCAAAATCTATCCAGTTGTGTTAGTGCGAAAAAAAAGGTAACAGTTTTATAATACCAAAAATATTTACTTACATCCGCCTTCTTCACAATTATCATATATAATGTACACTAGCTGTTGCCCGCGACTTCGTCCGTGTGGAATTCGGTTTTATAACGCACCCCTATTTTACCCCTCGGAAAAGTATCCTAAGTTACTTCTTGTTACATCAGCTATCTGCCAGTGAAAGTCCCGTCAAATTCGGTCAAAGCCGGAACAAACAGACAGACAAACAAAAATTGTAAAAAAAATTGTTTTGGTATATGACCATGTATACATCCATATGCACTTAGTAAAAAGCGGTTATTTTAATATTACAAACAGACATCCCAATTTTATTTATTTGTATAGATATAAAAAACCAATTCAATAAAATAGATCGAAATCGCGTTGTGTGGCCCAAACCAGTCCTGTGTGAATTCCTCCTAATCTTTCCAGACAAAGTAGATACCTATCAGATTACAGGCGTTGCCAACATTTTTATTTAGATAGTTAATTACTAATAGTACTAATCTGTCTTCTTCTTCTATTCGAGTCGCTGGTTCTCTCGAACCAGTGTGGTGAAAGTATTTTAAGTGCATCTCAAAGAGGCTCATTTCGTGCACTTGACACATGTCTCCGAATTTTTGTCTTGGACACGTCGGTTTCCTCACGATGTTTTCCTTCACCGTTTTGAGAACTAATCTCAGTGAAACTAGTGTGGTGAAAGGATTAGAATTCAAAAACAGGCTCTTTCTTGACTAAATACAGTTTTAAAAAATTTGGCTTTAGGACATGCGAATTACGAACAAATATTTTGTGTTTGGGAATAATTCATCTGTGCTCTTCAGGATTTGAACCAGCGATCTCCGTCAAATTCGCTGTGCGTAGAGAGGGGGCACCAAAATGTCAGTAAAAAAAAAATGTTGTGTTTCCCTTAATACGTTAAGTGGTATGCAACAGTGTGCCGGTATAAGAACGTGTGTCCCCCGGGAGATCACACCACTGTACCAAACATCATCATGATGAAGAGTATCATTGTGTTCGCTGTGTGCCTCGTCGTGGCTCAGGTGAGGCTAATCTGATTGTAGTATTGGCATAAATAATGCAAAAAATAAATAAAAAGTAAGATTTACTTATAAAAAAAATATTCAGCTGGTGTTAATACGTCTTATCATAATAATATGTCTATTTATAAAGATTGTCTGTAAGAGATCGCTTTAATGCGATAAGACCGCCCATTGTTTCACTTTGTACATTGTATCTGATTGTTGTTATTTTGATTTTGTGAGCAATAACGTGTCATCTATCTATCTATCTATCTATCTTATATGTAAGTATTTACAAAAAAGTATATATGTATTCTATCAGTTGTCTGGTTCCCATAGTACAAGCTAAGTATGGGGCTAGATGGGGCTGTGTGAATTGCCCACCAATATTATTATTATATTTATTTGACTGAAATTGACTGAGACTGTGGTGGGCCAATGGCAAAAACCCCGAGGTGCAATCCAGAGGTCGCCGGTTCTAATCCTGACGTACACTAATAAGATTTTTTCACTTGAAATATTAACTCGCTATTTCACAAATTTGAAGAAATTCATGATAAAACCGTCATGTCCAAAAACAACTTGAAAACATTTGTTTAATGCGTGAAAGAAGCCTGTTTTAGGCTCATTCATGACGCGAGCTCGACAAATAGTAATATATTAGTCGATAAGAGCATATACATCTTTAAATATGAGTAAAAATAATTTGTTTGGAACAGGCCTTCACTGATGAGCAGAAGGAGAAGTTGAAGAAACACAGATCCGAATGCCTCTCGGAGACCAAGGTACAGGAACAGCTCGTCAGCAAGTTGAAAACTGGTGATTACAAGGTAATTTTCTCAATCTAGCAAGCAGATGCAAGAAGGTGACACTGTAGTAGGAATATTTACCAGCCGAACAGAAAATTTCGTTACCATACTACGTTTTCTTCTATACAAATAAATTAAATTAGAGTGTCTGTTTGTAATATGATAATAACCGCTTTTTACTAAGTGCATATGGTATACACGGTACATATACCAAAACAACATTTTTTTACAATTTTAGTCTGTCTGTTTGTTCCGGCTAATCTCTGAAATGGCTGGACCGATTTTGACGGGACTTTCACTGGCAGATAGCTGATGTAACAAGGAGTAACTTAGGCTACTTTTCCGAGGGATTATGTAGGGGTGCGTGATAAAACCGAATTCCACGCGGACGAAGTCGCGGGCAACAGCTAGTGATGATATAAAATGTACACTGATGTTATTATGGTAAGAGGCTGTAGAAGAAATAAAATTGAAATATATTTTCAGATAAATTTATTATGACCTTTTGCAGACAGAAAATGACCAACTGAAGAAGTACGCCCTCTGTATGATGATCAAGTCTGAGCTGATGACTAAGGACGGAAAGTTCAAGAAAGACGTCGCCTTGGCCAAGGTGCCCAATGCTGGTATGTACAATTTAAAGATTTTTCTTTTAAGCGCAAGCATTGTACCTAAGTAGCAAACCTTCAAGTAAATGTTCGTGGATCTGGTAACTTATTTTGCCTACTATAACGTCCTTGGTCTTTTTGCTTAGCTTTGCTTTCGCAGCTACACTTTCTACCGTGAAGGCTAGTTACGAATCGCATTTGCCACAAACAATATCATGAATGCGAAAGCTTTTTCATTTGGCTGTTACTTTTTCACACCAATACACGAACCGATTATTATTATTATTATTTTTATGTAATACAGTTATGAAACGAGCTGACGGCCCACCTGGTGTTAAGTGGTAACCTCAGCCCATAACAAGCGATGCGGCTTGGGTCCTCCCCTATTAAGTACGACAAGACCCAAGTCGCAACGTATGCGCCCGTAACTCTGAGACGTGTAAGTGGAATGTCTCGTGTGCCTGTAATTTCATGTATTAGTGTGCTAATACATGAAATTACATGTGTGTAACAGTTTTTTTTAATGTGATATAGTAACGGAACGAGCCGACGGCCCACCTGATGTTAAGTGGTAACCGCTGCCCATAGACAACAGCAATACGACTCAAGCCATCTCCACCAAAGTACGAGATGGCTCAAGTCGCATTGCGTTGCGTCTGTCACCCCGAGACGGGGATGTTACGTCTCATTCGCCTGCAATTTCACCGGCACCCTTAAAGTGGAACACAGCAACACGAGTGCATCACTGCTTGGCGGCAGATTACCAGGTGTAGGCAGTATCTCTACGGGCGAACTTAGCATAAGTTCTACTGCTACTTTGGGTTGCTCCTTTCGCACCGCCCGGATGAAGTGGATGAAGCGAACGAAGCTTCATAACTTCTCTATGTTTCAGCCGACAAGCCTGCTGTTGATAAGTTGATTGACACTTGCTTGGCCAACAAAGGGAACACGCCTCATCAGACAGCTTGGAACTACGTGAAATGCTACCACGAGAAAGATCCCAAGCACTCCATTTTCCAATAACCACTAGAGTTCTGAAGACAAACATTCATTTATTTGCCACTGAAACACAATTTACAATTTTAATTAGTAGCAGATAACATTTAAATGACAAACAATAGAGTAACAAATAAATTTTATTTATTTATTTATTTAATAGAGTAACAAATAGTGTGATGTGTCTTGCAGCAAAAAAGTCCCAACTCAGCATTTATTTACGAATTTTTTTAATGCTATTTATTGTGTTTAAAACTATTCTGAAATTAAATACTTTCACTCATTTGTAAGTTTACTACGTTTTGGAATTTGTCTTTTAATCTACTTTTCTTGTTGTAAATTGTTAGCGATATCTTGTAAATGATCAGTTTTAATGTTGTAAATTATTTCAATGGAATCAAGAACTGCTTTTACGAATTTAACTTACAGTACATAATTAAAACAAAATTGTTTTATTTTTCTTAAAGCTCACCTCATAATACATGAAATGATAGAACTATAAGAATATATAAGACTTGCCTGATTGGACCTGTGTTTATCTAGGAGTGACTCACTAGAAAATACCAGAGTTATTTTGTGCGATTAGTACTTTTTTATATGATGTTGGTGATAGAATGAGCTGACGGCCCACCTGATGAAGTGGTAACCGTCGCCCATAGACAACAACAATACGACTCAAGTCCTCTCCACCAGAGTAAAAGATGACTCAAGTCACATTACGCTGCGTCCATCACCCCGAGACGGGGATGTTACGTCTCATGCGCCTGCAATTTCACTAGCACCCACTCCCTTCCACCAGAACACAGCAACACGAGAGCATCACTGCTTGGCGGCAGATTACCAGATGTGGTGGCAGTACTTCTGGAAGTCAGAAATGGGTATGGTTGCAGCACTTCCCTAAACGAACCCTGAACGTAGAGTTCTACTGACAGGTAATATAACAAAAAACTTCAATTCAAATATGCCAAAATAATCATCAATTATAGTAATTAATTCATTTCAAAATGTCGACATACGGATGTGACTTTAAAACACTTACTTATAAATGTAGAAATGATAGTGAACAATGGTTTAAATTACACAATCTGTTATGAACAGAACATAGGCATAATAGACGACTGTTTTCAGAAATGTAAATATTTTAAACATTGCATCATTCATCAACATTATGAATGATGCAATGTTTAAAAGCGAAGAGTCTAGTATTGTTTTGAAAGTCTTGACACCGCACAATGGAGGTATAGATAAATGTGAATCAGATATTATTTATAAGGAGGATCCGAGTGGAATATGTTCAGTTATTTTACATGAGAGAAGGCTGTGCGCGGAGCAATGAAGATTGTGTTATTCACGTATTTTTGCTTCGTCGTGCATTTAACTGCAGTAAGAATAATTTTATTTTACCGACCTGAGACTGAATAAGTAAGATACCAGTTTGAAATTGTAATAGCGATTGAAGGCAATATTTGGATATAATATAATAAATAAATAAAAAAGCCTTTATTTCTACTACCTAACTATTCTTACAACCAAATGTTTTAAAATTTAAGAGTTGGTAGAATTCGCCTCTTCAACGTATGCTTCCCATAAGTCCCTTCAGAGTTTCTGTCTCGTACACTTTCTAATCGTTTCAGATTGAACCTTAAATATATATGTTAAATTAAAATTTTGTTACATGAAGTGTATATAAATAGTAAAGGATTCGCTAAGTTTGACGCTTTTTGTCTTCGTTATGTACAGGCATACGATGCGGTGGCCTTTGGCATATTGGTGACGTCATTAGCTCCTCCAAGAGTCTTGGCCAACACTTACTACATGGACAGCCAGGAGAGTGTGAGTTACTTCAAGCTAAGCAGTTATTAAATTATGTACATAAACACTAAGAGAATCCGTTTGTTTGGTGCCAGTGCGTCTGCAGACTTAAGACAAATTAAGTGCCGCCAAAATACATTTAGAAACCTATACTCTTGAGGAAGGAGACCTTGTTCCAGGTTACGGAGAAGTACTGCCACCATACCCATTTCTGACGTCAAGATTGCATTCTCGTTACTATGTTCCTTTTTCAAAGGTATGGTTAACGTTGAAATTACAGGCATTTGAGACGTTCCACCTTCACGTCTCGGGCGTATACGATAAGACTTGGGTCTTGTTGTATGTAAGTAGGGGAGGACCTAAGTTGTATTGCTTTGTTACGGGCGGAGGTGACCACTTAACATTAGGCGGGCCCGCAATTTCCGGAATTAATAACTTTTTTTTTTTACTGTATTACCAATTTCCTATATGGTGATATAATTTGGTACGCGCGTAACAAATAAGACTTCTAAAAGCAGTGTATACGTTGCGAAGATCATGGTGCAGGTAAATAATCCGTGGAGGGTTGGATAGGGTTTCAAAAGGCGTCACACTGTGCTAGAAGCACGCGTGACCTTATATTTCGAACTAGCTAAGTTATATGAATAACTAATTTAATGCTTTGTTTTATTTAAAAACTCAGTTGGGTAGACCGGCGCAAAATCGAAGTCAAAATCAAAATAAAAAACTTTATTTACATAGAATTCATAAAGAAATGGCTTGGAAACGTCAATAATATTCAAAACATAAGGTCACGCGCATCGGCGCACACATCTAGGTTATCGTGGCCATTGAACGGTAGATGGCACCACTGCATACCTCAAGTGCCACCTCTAGACAATTTATATGTCAATAGTTTTCTTACAGAGTGAAGAAGTAACCAGTACTACAGTTAAATCGAATAATGTAACTTCGGAAGGTCACGCCTCGAAACTAAGAAGGTATTATATAGAATGCATTGAGGAGACCCGTGTCAAACCAGATCTTGTGAGGAAGCTGAGAGCTGGGAAGTGGGGGGTAATTACATACAACTAATTTGTAATCCTTTTAGGGGTATATGAAATTACAGGCACATGAGACATTCCACCTGCACGTCTCAGAGTTACGGGAGCATACGATGCGACTTTAGTCTTATCGTACCTGGAAGGGGAGGACCCAAGTCGCATCGGTTGTTATGGGCCGAGGTTACTACTTAACACCAGGTGGGCCATCGGCTCGTTCCGTAACTGCATCAAATAAAAAAAGGGTTCCACACAGTAGCATTGGTGGTCAGGTATGCCAAGTTTGCCTGGAGTAGGTAGTTTAGCCACCATACTCATTTCTGTCGCCAAGAAGCATTGCATGCGTTCTGCTTTGAAAGGTGTGAATGCCGGTGAAATTACAGGCACATGGGACATTCCACTTTTATGTCATAAAATTACGAACGCATTAGTTTAGTTGCATCTGGGTTCTCGTTGTACCTAAGTAGGGAAGGACCCATTTGTATTGTTTGTTATGAGCAGGGCTGCTATTTCCAAAGGAATTTGATCATTGTTTATAAAAAATATGGTAATTACTAATTAAGTACTCAAACGGATTAAAAACGTTCATACGAGTTAGTGTTGATACGAGTGATTGTAGCCATGTCTGCAAAGCGAAGGGTCCCAGGTTCGATTCCGGCCGGAGCGAACTTTATGTGGTAAACTTTATCTCAGGTGTCATTCTATTTATGTTATTTTTTTAGTTGGATCATCCTTCCCTGAAGATGTGGAGTCTCTGTGTGCTCAATAAATTGGACTTGATGTCGCTACAGGGCGTCTACAGATACGACACAGCTATGTCCAACATTGATGAAGATGGTAATAAAATAAACTATATATAATAAAAACCTACCACCTCCTACTATTACTACTCCTACCTCTACTACTTCTACCATTACTACCCGTGTTAGACGACATGTCGGTTTTTCTCACGGTGTTTGCCTCATATATTATGGTGGTATTGATCAGATACATTTTTAAAGTGGACAACAGTATATAATTTCAGTACTTATCAACTTGATAGGTAAATTAGATCCTAGAGTAGAGTTTTTTATTTAATTGATTGCTTTACCTAACCAACCTCACACAGTATTTCACGTCCTTAGATAAAAACCTGGTGGATAAAATCATCGAAAAATGCCTCAGCAAGAAAGCGAAACTTCCACACGAAATAGCATGGAACTACTTGAAGTGCTTAAACAGGAGAGACAAGAAACGGAAGTTCTCATCCCTTGGAATATTTTACAAAGCTCAGTAGCGACATCTATGTTCCAGCCACGCACTGGTGCTAGCGTCATCTCGTGGCGTATCCTTGTACTATTATTATACAAATTAGTTTATCGCGCCATCTTGCGGTAACTTTACGTACTAATTACTTAAGGTAGGTTATTCACAGCTCTGCAAGACACGTACGTTCCTTATCGAAGTGAATCACAATTTAGTTCAGTTGCTTTTGTTTAGATGTCGCTAACGATGCTTTTATTTTCTAAACAAGCTAGAACACTGATATAATGAGTTATTTAAAGATAATTTAATACGAGTTTAACGCAAATAAACTGTTTAATGATAATGTATTGATTTTGAGTCTAATTCCTGTTTGGTGAGAGGTATTATACAGTAGTCAGGTCTTGAACACGATCGCCTGATGTAAATTATTTTGTAATGTACCCAGCGATTAAAAACGGTAGATAAAACATAGACTGTTTAGGGCTGCATTATAAAAAAACATTACGAAAGCACTTTTGGAAAGTTTCACAAATACATTTCACAATGTCATATCAGCACTGTGTAACTCATTTACCAACTATGCTATGCTACTTTGAGAGCGTGGTAGTCTAGCGGAGAGCGTGGTGGTCTAGCGGTACTGACCCCCCAGTTTCAATCCGGAGGTCGCCGGTTCAAATCCCGACGTGCACCAATGAGTTTTTCGATTGAAAGATTTATGTGCGCAATACCACGTTCTCAAAACGGTGAAGGAAAACAGCGTGAGGAAACCGACATGTCCTAGAACTAAAAATTCGAAGACATGTGTCGAGTGCACGAAAGGAGCCTCTTTGAGGCGCACTTAAAATCCTTTCACCTCACTGGTTCGACAGAACCGGTGACTCGAAGAAGAAGAACCAACTATGCGCTATTACGATTATAACATATATATTTTTACATAGTTTTTTTTATAATAGCAACATTAGTTTCACCTAGACCAAAGCTAAAGCTAACATTGTGTAAAGTGTATTCCGGTTGCGGACCACTTCTGACTCCTGAGGGGGTGACAGACAAACAGCGCAAAAATCTTCCCTAATGGGCTCGTATAATTAAATATTTACTGTAAATAAATAAATAAATCTTTATTCATTGACTTCGTGCTAATATTATATTAACATAGTTACATACATTAACATTAGCATTAAATATGTTCTTGCTATCTATAAACAGAATAAAAATAATACTTACTTTTATCAACAATTCTGTAATAATATTTTGGTATTAATAAATAGGTAAAGAAATTACTGGCACATAAGACATTGCACCACGTCTCAAAATTTTGGGGTCTTATCGTACCTACTACCTAGGTAGGGGAGGACCCAAGTCGTATCGCTATTATCATCAGAGTTTATAACTTACAACCAAGTGGGCCGTCTGCTCATTCCGTAACGTTATGAAATAAAATAAAAAACCTAATAAATATACATAAATATTAACTATTAAGCGTGAAGAAGTGTTATTTTAATTCACTTTACAAATAAGCAGTTACATAGTTCGGTTAGCAGGCTAGACGGTGCGCAAAAACACCGTTTGTAATTAAGGCGTAGTGTATCTTATCATCGGAAAACGTTTCCCTTTAATTATATTGACGTCGGTGGCGCCGGATAACGAAACGGTCAAGCGCGAGTCCAGCTGGCAGGGTGTGTGGTTCTGTAGCTACGAAGATTCTTAGTATAACTGAGACATACAGTCGGAAAAGTTAGATGAATTGAAGTGCTGAAGCGAAAGCCTAAATGATAAATACGCAATTCACGCCTGTTTCCCGGAGGGGTAGGCAGCGAGCACGATTTCCCACCTGCTACGATCCTAATATACATCCTTTGCTTCATCCACTCTCGTCACATTTTTATGCATACAAATAATATTGTACTGAATTTTTGACTTGTACATAAAAGAAATACATATTATTATACTGCGTAAGATACGATTACATTCGTACATTACTTTTTACTGCTATTTTATTATTATACTGCTTGGCTGCAGATTACCAGGTGTGGTGGCAGTACTTCTCCGGATGAACTTAGCACAAGTTCTACTGCTACTTTGGGTTGTTCCTTATATACTTTGTGTAAAATTATGTTGCACGTTTGATCTACACGAAAAAGCATTGCAGATTTCAATACCGTCAAACTTAGCGATAAGTACCTACGCTTGACCTTATGTTTTGAATATTATTGACGTTTCTTTATGAATACTATGGAAATAACGTTTTTGACTTTGAATAATACTAAAATAAAAACAAACTAAATAAATGATACTAAAATAAATATTGAAAAAGTCTGTTTTTTTTTTGTGTTTCTCTGTTAATTACGAAACTGAACCCCGTTCCATAGACGCAAGACAAGCTCAGGTAGAATAATTGCTGTTGTTTTTACCACACATTGTTCTCGGAAACGTGGCTTCCTACAACTACGGTTACAATAATCATTGGCAATTTCAGTACTTATCAACTTGATAGGTAAATTAGATCCTAGAGTAGAGTTTTTTTATTTAATTGATTGCTTGCGTCTTACTGGCATTGTTAATTCTATTTTATTCGAGTCACTGGTTCTCTCAAACCAGTGTGGTGGAAGATTTTAAGTGCGCCTGAAAGAGGCTCCTTTCGTGCACTTGGCACATGTCTTCGAATTTTTAGTTCTAGTTTTTTTAATAAGACTTTGGTATTTCAATTACCTTTTCCGTCGGCAATGAACTAAATTTTATATTTTTACAAGCATTTATTTAACTTGCAATTTTTGTTGAGGTCAAAATTTGCAACTGAATTCAAACCAGTTCCCTTCGAATGATTGAGCTGAAATTTGGAAGATATATGTAAGTTCAATGCAGTAACATGTTAACAAGGAGATGGCCGTTGAAACTGAACTTCTCAACATAGCTGCGTCGTGTATGGGCTCGTTTTATTTTATTTTATTTTTATTTTTCAACAGAATCTACAGCTCTTAAAATTAGGTACTTATTCACTTAAAATTACTCTTAAAGCCAATAACAGATTCATTTTTTTTATATATCCTAGTATTACGACAAGTAAGTAAGTATTAGTTATACGATTTGTCTTAACAAGCACTATCCCTTGGTAATGTCTAGGGTCCGATTAAAACTAGTTTTCAAACGTGATTTATTCCATAATTCCATATTATTACCTAATTTAAAACAATGGCTTGGAAACATCAGTTTAATTAAACGTCAAAGGTGCGCGTACCTAACTGGTTGCAAGCTTCTAATCTTACCCTACATAGGAAATACCCAAGTATTGGTAATGCCAGGTACCTAATACTTTTTAATCCTTTCTGAGACTATATCTTATATAAAAAACCACATTATATTCCGCTTCGATGTCCAAGAACCAAGAAATATCTGTTGTCCTAGAACCGAAACCTTGCCTCTAATTTCACTGGCATTCACACCGACAATTTTCAAAGTATTTCATAAAGTAAGTACATAATCCATAACATTAGTGGGTAGGTATTATGGTTAGGTATTATACCTAACTAGGGCGCTGCAATTAGTCATAATCTAAACTGCCAATCACTAGCTGCATTTGTGTTATTCAGGCTGGCTGTGTACCAGGTAGGTACCTACCGACATGTGACTGGTGTTACAAACAATTATTGGTATGTACTGCGGTGGATATGAAATGTTTATTTATTTATTGTGTTACGGTTAAACTATAGTCAAACAAATATTTTTTTATTTAATTCACAAAGCAGATTATTTATTTATTTATTTATTATCACCCAATTACACACCGATTACAATAAACAATATTACCATCTAAACAAATCCTTCTTAATGTTACTCTAATTACAGGCGATAGACTTCAAGCAAAAATGAGATTAACAGTTCAGCGAGAAATACATAAAATATATATATTGAATACTTACAAAATAAAATAGAAATACATTATAGAATATTTACAATTACATAATTACACAATTATTATAAACAGATATGCGATACCTACATCAGATATAAGAAATAATACAATTATTGATCTAAATTCGTAGTCCATTATGTGTTTTTTCTTTATGTGATACAGTTACGGAACGAGCCGACGGCCCACCTGGTGTTAAGTGGTAGCCTTTGCCCATAACAAGCGATGCGACTTGGATCCTTCCCTACTAGGTACAACAAGACCCAAGTCGCACCGTATGCGCCCGTAACTCTGAGATGTGCAGGTGGAATGTCTCATGTGCCTGTCATTTCACCGGCAACCACACCTTTCAAAAAGAAATGCAGTACCGCGAATGCGTTACTGCTTAGCGGCACAAATGGGCATGGTGGCAGTGGCAGTACTTCCCCGGACGAACGTGGCGAGAGTTCTACTGCTCTTAAAAGCTAATGTTATAAACTTACTCTTAAATATATAATATAACACAGAAATGATCGGGAGTACCTACATAGTCTATTAAATATCAAAATTAGATTAGGTATAATTTGGTGGACACATCATATTTGCTTTGAACAAGCAGAAAGCCCACTTGAAGTTAAGTGGTAACCTCTACTCATGACAAGCAATTCGATTTGGGTCCTCCATTACTTAGGTGGGACAAGGCCCAAGTCGCATCACGCGCCCGTTATTGAGACTGACCTCACAGCTCAGTTAGTAATAACTCTGCCTTTTGCGCTGTAGGCCATGGACCCAAGACAAACATTTGTGTGACGAACATTGATGTTTTGTGTCTGGGTATTATATCAGTTGTCTGGTTCCCATAGTACAAGCTATTCTTAGCTTACTTTGGGGATAGATGGCGCTGTGTGAAATGGTCTTCAATATTTATTTATATTGATTTATTTAATAATATTACCACAATTATTATTATTTATATATAATAATTGTGTGCTAGTTTGCCCGCTACATAAATAACTCCGCTTATTATAGAGCGACGGGATCGACTATTATTTTTCAACATATCCAGCGAACAATGTCAGCGCATTAGGCGGCTATCTCCTATCTCATACACGTTACCACCTGGTAGGTGCTGAGTTAGATCGTTACCGGTGAGATATCTACAGAACGTTGGTACCTGTCATTAGATACCTCAATTGGTTTCATTATGTACACTAAAAATATTAACCCAAAATCCAACTCTAAAGTTTTACATACACAGGCAACAAAAACTAATCTTTAGCTTGACAAACTTTAAAAGTAACGTATTTTTTTATTGGCGGTAAGTAAACTAACAGTTACACAGTAAATACTAACATAAAAATAAATACTAAAATTATTCCCTGTGGAACCCAAACCGTTAACCGCAGATTTGAAATCCATAAATACATTAACGCTTTTATCACCGAAGGGCTAGGCTGAGCCTCAATGGGTCTCTTGTCACATAGGTTACACTGTCGTGGATACGTAGACGTGATAAAATGTGAGCTTACCGACAGCCAGGACAAATCTTATACCAACTGAATATAATTATTGTGATTTTATTTAAACTATTTATTATTTTATGTATTTAATATTGTAACCATTGTTTATTTTATGTCATTACAAATACAAATATTATGATTTTTGAACAAATTTATTAGTTATCTAGATGTTAGTATATTTATATAATATATGCTCAAATAAACATTTAATTTTATTTTAGTAAATTTCAAGTTAATGAAAAGTGTCTAGTTAGGTAACTTAGTAACATTGCTGTGTTACTAAGTTACTAAGTCTATTATTGATTTCGTATAGCCTAAAATTGTAATAGGTTGTTGCAAATAAATAATATTTTCTTTCTTTCTTTTATAAAAAAACTTTATTTCGTCAAATAAACTCTGTTCTTAATCTTTTCAAAGTCGGTTTTAAATATTATCTTTTGCTCCAAGGAATCGGTTGCTGGTAAGTGATACCTAAATTAAAACATTCCGAAGGAAAGTGGTTACGGACGAGTTTCACTGACTGGATTGTTTTTAACTGTTTATGTGAATATGTACGGAATAAACAGATGGCCCACCAAATGTGACACTTATCGACACAATTTATGTAGCGCTAATTATTACTAATATAATAGGTATCTATAATCTAAGTAGATACCTACCTATTTCAATTTTTTAAGATGTAACCCATACGTATGACACTGATGTAAGGGCTACCTAAGTAGATAGGTGTCACCTATTCATGGAGTATTTTTATGTTATACAGTAACGGAACGAGCCGACGGCCCACCTGGTGTTAAATGGTAACCTCTGCGCATAACAACCGATGCGACTTGAGTCCTCCTCTACTAGGACAAGACCAAAGTCGCATCGTATGCGCCCGTGACTCTGAGACGTGTAGGTAGAATGTCTCATGTGCCTGTAATTTCACCGGCAACCACACCTTTCAAACCGGAACACAGTAACGCGAATGCATATTACGTATTGCATATTACTAGTTGGCGGCAGAAATGGGCATGATGGCAGTTCTTCCCCGGACGAACTTGACATGAGTTCTACTGCTCTTGTGTATCGTTTGATGTAGCAAAACATGTTTATAGTAGTTGAATGTAGTTTACAGAATGGCTGGCATAAGTCATTTTGATTTCATGCGCACTACCTAAGCAGAAAAATTAACCTTTGCAATGAAAAAAAAAACTGTCATAAAATGTATTCGCAAATATTTAAAATAGTTGAAAGATTAATAAATTATAATAACTATATCCTTTTTGTTACTTATAAGGTTGACTCGCTGCTGAAGTCCTCTCCCAGTAAACATCGTTAAGCCAGATCTTCGATAGTCCGCATCTTCTTCCTATAGCCAGCAGAGAGCAACATGGAGAAGGAAATTTAAAAAAGAAGTCACTCCGCTTGTTTACTTCAATATTTAATATAAGCAAGAAAGAAAGAAAGAAAATACATTTATTTGATCACACAACCATAAGGTAAATTAATTCCATTCTTCCGCGACCACAAAGGTCGGTTATCCCACACCATTTTAAATTTCGAATTTGTATAAATACTCTTTTCTCAAAATTACTCTACAATAAAAAAAAGCTTTGAACCAATTTCAAACTTCGAACCTATTTGAAAACAGAAGCCTTTCGGACCGCCCATCACGGTAACCGGATTGGCTACCACCAACACTGTAGACGTAACACGGAACTACATCTATCCCTCTCACCCGCATTGATATCTACATTTCTAACGTTGCTTCTCGCTCCACCCCGCAGATTACTACTGTACAAATTGCAGATGGCTCATTGTTTTTCTACGTGCGTTTTGTAATCAATTTTAGGGCATTCTAATTATTTTTAAAATATTCTAAATTCGAATTTAAATACACCGAAATAAGGTGAAGTATTGATTGACAATCAACTGGCTGTTACGACGTTTTATTTTGAAATACATTTTTTAACACAAAGTTTTTTGCCAAGCGCCATAACATTATGGCGGTAGGTTTTTAAACATTCTGAAAACGTTTCGCCGTCACTGGTGTTTGTAATTATTCGTTTATCAAGATCATTGATAACCGCTTTTTACATAGTTTATTAGTGAGTGTCCTTCCGTTGGTTTTAATACATTAAAAATTGTATAATGACCAGGATATATTATTATAAGAATTTATCAGCAAGTTCATTTTTACCAGTGAAAACAAAAGTTGAAGTGAAGTTTACTTGAAGGAAAATGAACGATTTTCATTTATAGGTACTCGTATTATATTTTCTGTCTTCAAAAGTAGGTTATAATATTGGCGGTTATTTCACACAGCGCCATCTAGCAGCAAAGTACCTAACTAAGCTAAGTATAGTATGTAAGTATTATGGGAACCAGAGAACTTTAATATTATTATACAATATTTTTTTTGCCAATACATATATACATTTTAACAACCAAATAGAACAAACATGATACAAGCTATGCTTAACTTACTTTGGGGCTAGATGGCGCTGTGTGAAATGTCTAACAATATTAAGAAAGAAAAAAGTTTTTGTATTGACTTCCGGTTTGCTAAGCGCCACAAGAGAAGCGAAAAGTTTACTATTTCAAATGATATCAAGTATAATCAACTTGTATCTAAATAAGCATTAATAAAAAGTTTTTGAGATCTACGTATTTTGTGAAAGAAAAATAATTTCAATAAAGTTAATTCCAAAATATATAAACTTAACCTGAAATCGATTTCTCAAATTATTTTAGTTTTACTCGAAGGAGCAGTAGAACTGACGCCAAGTTCGTCCGGGGAAGTACTGCCACCATGCCCACTTCTGCCACCAAGCAGTGACGGATTCGCGTTTGAAAGGTGTGGTTGCCGGTGAAATTACAGGCACATGAGACATCCCACCTACACGTCTCAGAGTTACGTGCGCATACGATGCGACTTGGGTCTTATCTTACCTAGTAGGGGAGGACCCAAGTCACATCGGTTGTTATGGGCCGAGGTAACCACTTAACACCTGATGGGCCATCAGTTCGTTCCGTAACTGTGTCACATAAAAAAAAACTTCCTCCCCGAAAGATCAATTTTCATCTAGCGTATCACCTTTGGAACGTAGCCATGACAAGTGATGAGTTCATCGTTCGACAGCCAGATCAAACATAAAGCAGTTACCAGCAAGCGATGGCGGAACGCAAATCAATGCATTTCTAACTGTCGAACGGCATTCGCAAAAACATCACACAGATACCCTCGATAATGTCCAATAATGTTTAATAATGACAGAGTATGCAAATATGTTTATAATTATAATTCCTGGAATGCGCGCGTGGCTTGTTATTGGTTTTTGTTTATGGAGAAAATCTTCGATTGCAACGGTTTGTGGCTCGCTTGTGGGGTTCCGCGGGCACGCCACTGAAACCATCCAAGTAATTCAAATGTCTGCGTATTTTTTGTGCGAAAAAGGTGCGGAGAGAAGACCCACAGAGCAGTTACGTCGCCAATAACGCGAAAACTACGCAAAGGTTAGCTGGAAGAAAACGCTTATTAGCTTTAAGTTCGCCTTTGTACTTGATTTTCTGGTGCATTAAATAATTTTCTTTCTATCTATCACAAAATAATACGTCTTGGGGACCTCCTTAACTTACACTTAGCTATGGCAAGAGCGCGTCATACGTTACCTTAACTTATCTTACTTAACTTTAACTTTTTTTTAACTACTTAACCTTAACTTACAAACGTGAAGGTGGAATGTCACATGTGCCTGTAATTTCACCGGCAACCACACCTTTCAAACCGTAACACGGTAATGCGGATGTGTTACTGCTTGGCGGAAGAAATCGGTGTGGTGACAGTATTTCCCATACAAAATTGCCAGAAGTCGCATTGCGTTGCATCCATCACCCCGAGACGGAGATGTTACGTATCATACGCCAGTAATTTCACCGGCACCCTTCCACCGGAACACAGCAACACGAGTGCATCACTGTTTGGCGGATTACCAGGTGTGGTGGCAGTAGTACTTCTCTGGGCGAACTGAGCACAAGCTCTACTGCTACTTAATCAGGGCAGTCGGGTAAAAATGTGATTAGTCTTCATTTCAGGCCAACTGCCATCAGACGCTGCGGGTATTTTTTTATATATGATTACGTACATATTATTATAGTTATTATTTTAACCTGCCCTACGCCATTCGCACTGCTACTACTAATCGTGTGACAGGCTCTCTCGAACTAGTATGGTGATAGTATTTATGTAGTAATACGTACGGAACCCACCGTATGAAATACAGATCACGCACCAATCGTGCAGTAAGCAAGCGGCCGTTTAAGGATCGAGCGAGCATAACAACTAAACAAGTTAATGTTAATAAAGCATGCCATATTGTAATTTGCTGTTGCATTTTCATCCATTGGTCTCATTTATTACGAGAATCGGACATTTTGTATAAAGGTTATGCGGTAATTTATAATTAATTATAATCTTTGTACGGTAGTACTTTGTATCTATCTATCTATCTATCTATCTATCATCTATCTATCATCTATCTATCATCTATCTATCATCTATCTATCATCTATCTATCATCTATCTATCTATCTATCTATCTTTGTACGGTAGTGCGATATCAAAGAGAGAAAGAAAAGTTTTTTGTTTTACATTAGAAATAAAATTAGGTAAAAATAAAAGAAAATGTGGCTTGTAACAGCAAAATAGGCTCAGACTCAGCATGTGCTGTATCAGCGGTGTGGCTGCTTCAGCGCTGGTTTTCTGTGGTCATTAATTAGTAATTTATGATAATATTAATTAGTTTATTAATATAATATATTAATAAATATATTATTATTTATTTATATATCTTTTTTTATCTTCATCGTCACTTGGTTACGTTTAATTTTTTAAGATGACATATTGGTTCTTGATAGAGGAATTGAAAAGGCACCAAACTTTATTAATTAAGAGATCTTGTAGATAATACTTTATTGATCACCATACATGGAAATTTTGTAAAGATAAATCATTAAGCTAAGCTAATACAATTGGTGGCCGCTAATAGCAATTTCTTCCAGGCAAACTTTAATCCTATTAATATTATAGAGGCGAAAGTTTGTATGGATGTTTGTTACTCTTTCACGCTCAAACGGCTAAATGGATTTGGATGAAATTTTGTACCAAGATAGCTTATATCCTGGATTAACACATAGGCTACTTTGATCCCGGAAAAGTGCAGTGTTCCCGTGGGATTACTTATTCACCGCGGGTAACACCGCAGGGCGCAGCTAGTAAATAATAAATGTAAAATAAATAATAATTATAATAATAATTCTAACTAACGTTATCAAAACATTTCTTTTTTTATTATATTTTATTAAAAATATTGTCCATTTTCGAAAACGGCCATTTCCGACTTATTAATAACTTAGAAAATCTAAAATTTAAGTTTTTACGTGTACCTACTTATATTAAATATGTATACCTATCAGTAGTTTTGCTAACCCATATTCTTAACATAATTATTTATAATGTCTTCAATATAATTGTACAAACAGATAATTACTGTCGTATGAGAAATAGCTTCATTTTAAAAACAAACAGACAATAATTACAGACGAAACTTTAATTATATATTTCCATTGAGGGCAATAATTAGAAGTCGCCTTATTAAATGACACAAACCAAAAACGATAAGGTAAAGAAGATATTTATATTCAATTTTAATGCTCGTATATTTTTAAAGTAATTGTGTTGACTTTGAGTTTAGTTTATAGTAGATTTATAGTAGCTGTAGGTCGTGGGTTCGATTTCCATTTCTGAATAAAAATCTATGTTACAAATGTCCCATAAGTGTTTGTCCTGGGTGGGAATCGAACCCACAACGGCGCAAAAGGCAGGGTTACTACCAACTGAGCTATTAGGCTATAAAGTTTTCTCATATGACCGTATTCCTACTATTCTGTTTCTGTGCAATGGATTAATAAGATAATTAGTCGGGATACTTTGACTATTTTATACTTTAGTTTTCACTCCCAGTCAAAGAGACCTATGATAATTCGCTCCTTCTCAAAGATATTGTACGAAATATAAAACGGTCCTAGCTCCAGTTATAATGGTTAGGTTAATTTCACTAAATGAGTGGGACGAATCGTTCAGTGCGGCGTCTTTGATGTGGCAGCGGTATCACAAAGGGCTTTGTAATTATTGTTTTTCGGGTTAGGTACGTTTCCGTTGGTGGTTCCGTGGGTATTATTAAAATTGACAAAGCTTAGTTGCTGAAATATTTGTCTTGTAAAAACTTTTTATACTCTATGTAAGCCTTTTAATCAAGATAAAACCAATGACACAAAAATGGCTGTCCATTGCTTGGAAAAGTTTTAGTTCATATATTTTTATTATTTCATTGATTAAATAAAGACCTTGAGTGGGGTATAATATGGTCAAATAATAAAATTATTTATTTTATTCGATTTACTCTGTATTCTGGCAATAAATATTATATTTGATTTGATTAAAATCCGTCACAAGACTTTTTTTATGTGATACAATTACGTAACGAGCCGACGGCCCACCTGGTCGTAAGTAACCTCTGCCCATAACAACCGATGCGACTTGGATCCTCCCCTACTAAGTACGACAAGACTGCATTCGCGTCACTGTGTTAGTGTGTATATATTTGACGGCAGAAATGGCATGGTGGCAGTACTTCCCCGGACGAACTTGACGTGAGTTCTATACTCGGTCAGATACAACCCGTTCTTATCTTATTGTTAAAACACGTCTATAGTCAGTCTTACGACTAGCGTGTTATAATATTTATTTATTATTATTTATGTAACAAATAAATAACAGAAAAAAAGCCACAAAATATTTTACCGTTAGGTTAAAAAGACGATAATTTTTATCGAAAATTATCTCTCCGTCGAAATTTAGCATTGAATTACAAATATCTTTATCGTGAAATCGTCGCAAGCTGGCGATGCGGCGTTTTTGCCCGACTGTCGAAACCTGGTTATGTTTCATATATTGACCTAAAAGGGGACGAATTACATTTGTCGATAATAACGCGTTTTGAGCAATTTAGTATCAATACAGGTGTAGAGATATTTATTTGAAAAATTGAATTTTATTTAATAGGTGTCATACAATATAGTACTTTGGATTCTTTTTTGTGGTAGTAATGAATTTTATTTTTGTGGTACTATTTCTGATTTCTAACTAGCCTCACAGCTCAGTTAGTAACCCTGCCTTCTGTGCTGTAGGTCGTGGGTTTGATTCCCACCTAGGACAAATATTTGTGTGACGAACATAGACGTTTGTTTGGGTTGGGTGTGTATGTATTTACAAAAAGTATATAAGTATTTTATGTTATCTGGTTCCCATGATACAAGCTATGCTTAGCTTACTTTGGGGCTAGATGGCGCTGTGTTAAATGTCCACCAATATTTATTTATTTATTGTTTATTTCTCACATGATGCCTGTCTGATAGTAATGTAGGGTACATTATCATAGGTAAAATAATATGAGATTTACATAATGAACTGTAACTTATATTTACATATATTTATTGCTTCTAATAACAATGCAAGAGGATAACTTTTTTAACTTTTTTGAAATTAGTTGCGAATTCTGTCGTTCAAAAGTATATCGAAACGAACTTAAGAACGAAGATAGGAAAGATCTTTCAAGTACAATAATGTCAAGTAGCTTGACGTTAAGTACATTAGTGACATGTTACTTAGTACAAATACGGTAAATTAAGATATCCATGTAAAGTGACAGGATAAAAAAATAAGGTCTTACATTTATACCTTCTATGACAACTACTGATAAGTCTTAACGACTTAGGAAACCATTATATGTGTGAAGATATAAGAGTAATGATTAACTACTGGTTCAGTCAGGAGCGGTGGCTTAGTGGTACAGGCCACGATTTCAACCCGGAGGTAGCTGGTTCGAAATGTAATGAATTAATGAGTATTTTCATTTGAAAACATGATGTGCGAAATATCATGTTTTCAAAACGATGAAAAATTTAGGAAATCTTTATGTTTTATAGGCTGGCCTTATAACTCAATTGGTATTAGTAACCCTGCCTTCTGCACTGTAGGTCGTGAGTTCGATTCCCACCCAGGACAAATATATGTGTGACGAACATAGACGTTTGTTCTGAGTCTGCGAAAAATCCAACGAAAAACTCATTAGCACATCTGAATTCGAACCAGCGACCTCCGAATTTATAATCAGGTAAGTGACTGACCTTGCGTGGAATAACATCAAGCTTTGCTACTTTTTACTCTTTACCAAAGGAAAGGGCGCACGAAGGCTGTCAGTTTCGCGTGCCCATCTTGATTCGCGTCTCTTCAGAAGCGTGCGTCACCTATTAAGATGAGTATCAAACAACTGTCCCTTATAATAAGAGTGTTTAAAATTGTTGTTTAATATTTATTTGATGGCGTTATGCAGGATGAAGCCATTCTCGCATTACTTAGCGACACTCTAACACAGGTATCTCTAAACATAAAAGAGGGTCCTAAACACTGTTTTAAATAATAATAAATAAATAAAATAATGAATGAAAACAATAAATGTAATGTACCTTAGATTGTTTATTGAAATAAAATATTTCTTGTTATTGTTATTATTAGTTGCCAATAATAAATATTAAACGAAAAATTTTTTCGCGTTACGTGTCAAATTTGACCCAAGTCCCACTGCTACTAAAAATCCACTAGGATTCTAATAAAACGTGTCTTGAAACAGAATGCGTGTTTATTGTATGAACTGTTCCCAGGGACCGGAAATCGGTCCGGTTTGCGCGGGCGCACATTTTCGCTGCTCGTGTACCGAATGCAAATTAATTGAACTCTTTAGTTAACTGAAGATATTCCCATATTTGTATTCTCATTGTCAAATACATAATATATGTCAAAAATGTCATATACGTAATATATATATTTGTTATGCAATAAAACAACACAAAAATTCAAATAATAAACACTATAATCAATTTGGCTATTTACACAAAAAAAAGTTATTTTTGTGAAGTGCCAAGTGCATCATACCCAAATTTCATTGACCGTTTTTTAGCCCCAAAAGGTTTTCTGGAAGAAAACTCTTTTTAGGCTTAAGCTCGCCTGTGCATGTCTTTTATATATGATAGTTTATTTGTATGTACAATAAAGAATACTCATTAAAATCTACCAAGACACAAATTCCGAAAACAATCATTTATATGCTAACCCTACCCACGCTACTGCGGTAGTATCATTTTCGCGAGTTTGCAGCTAAAGTAGCCGCCATCACTCATCGCGCGATAACCAGCCATGAGCCCTTTCATTAGCCGACAAAGGCACGTTTTGCACCTGTGTGACCCTTGCTAATATGACCCTCACGGGGCACTTGTGACCCCCACACAGGTGCTATACTAAATTCATCTCAAACTGTAACTATTAATTACATTTCTTTCAAATAACGGCTCTCAACGAAAAATAACGATCTTTTTGAATGCTTTATATCTCTTGCCATTTATTCACCTTACTTTATGCAAAGACATTATTACCCACAAAAGCTCAATTGTGGCTCATTGCGACTCTACCTACCCTCTTGGAATAAAAGTTTGAACGTATACTTATGTAAATAGATAAATTACAATCATTAAATGTATTATTTACAATAAAAAGCATATGTATTCCATCAGTTGTCTGGTATCCATAGAAATTATGGATCTTTGAAGCTAGATGGCGCTGTGTGAAATGTCCACCAATATTTACTATTTATTATTAGTGGATATTATTATTCTAAAAAACTTCAAAAAATAGCAAAAAATAGATTTTGATATATTAAGTTTTTTTACACATTTTTTTTTGTTTTCTTTTTATATACTAGATTAAAGAGAGATAATTTAAATCCCAATAATTTCACTAAAAACATTTGCTTTCATACGTTGTCTGATCCTGCTACATCATTTTCAAAATAACCATTAACTTTACATCAATATCTGCGCCGGCGCAGTTGCTACATACATACATACATACATACATCAGCGTAGTTCGTGTAAACGTCATAATGCTCGGAATATTGAATTATTAATTGGTTTGCAGGTGACACTGGTAATGTGGGAAAACGGCTGAACTTTGAAATGCCTAGTTGAAGCAATGATATTTATCAAAGTTTTTTTTCTTCTTCATATTTGTACTCTTCTACTTATTTCCCTTATAGTGGTATTATATTATTAGTATCGTATTAGGGTAGTTAATATACAATATGTATGTGTAGATGCATGGAAAATATTATTATGGGATTTATAGTTTTTATAATGGAGTTTATCGTAAATATATGCTCTTATTTTTGCATTGATTTCCTTTAAATATTTTAATTTTAAAGGTTGATTATAGAATAATTTGAATTTATTTAAATAATTTAAAAAAAGTATTGATTTGTGGTGTCAAAAATATGATAAATTTCATTTTAAGTTATTAATATTAAAAATAATTATTGTATTTGTTTTATTTCTTTCTTTTTTTAATGGGGGTATATATTATATATTTTTTGTGTATTTTATTTTAAATAATACATACCTACTGTAAAAGTAATTAGGTATTTTTTGGTCAATTGTGTTTTTCCATTGTAACTACAGCTTTCTTTGTTCACATGCTATTTCTTTCTGTTTTAAGGTTGTCTGGTAGAAATTTCTATAAGCGATAAGGCCATCGATTGTATATTTTTGGTATTTATATATTTATAAAAGTATATAGGTAATAGTTATGTTTTGAAATATTTAATTTACTTTTAGAAGCAGTAGAGTATTTTAAGAGGTTCGAAATGGTTTTGTGCTGGTGTGTATAATTTAGTAAGGCCATCTATCGAATTAGATGAGTAAATTTTTATTTCCTTTAATTTTGTGTAATGTTAATTTATGATTTTATCTGCAACATAACTCGTCATACATTCCCAACTTTCATGAAAGTAAATTATCGGCCATTTGTAATTAAACGCATTATTGCATTTTATAGCTATAAGTTGTTAATTATTACCAGTTGTACATACAGACAATCGTAAAACACGTGATTGGGAAAATCCAAGAAAATAAATGACTTATGTTTACATTATTAGTTTTTAGTGGAATACTTTCATGTTTAATTACCATTTTTTGGTCGTTAATTACTATTTAATTCATTACTTACAAAAACAAAGAAAACATAACTCGTCGATTGCGAATCGAATTAATTGAAAAACGATTCAAATAAAAAAAAAACTGCTACTTTATTTCAATTCTGACATACATGAGAAAAGGTATAAAAAAAAAATATCGATATCATAAATTCAGTAGGAACGCATTAGCTGGTGGAATGACATGACCTTTGGCGAAGATAAGACTAAAGTATAAATATTAAATAAATATATAATCCGACTAAAGTTGCAGTAGTTTGTATACAAGTGTCAAAGTGACACGTGAAGTTACACGCAGATGCGCGCGCAGGACGCAAGTGTTCAGGGGTTGGGTACTTACTTTGAGTCAAAAGGAGCTTTAACACATAACACCGGGTGAGCTTGATCTGATCGTATTTTAAATTTAATATAATGCATAAACTATAAATTTATGGTTTTGTTTATGGCAAGGGTTCAGTTTTTCTAAATAAGAACTTTCTCCCTCCTGTCAAAAACATTGAGCAAAAATTGTATGGTTTGAGTATATTTCAACGAATGGTTATGTTTTGATAAATTGGAGTTGTTCATGTCTCGTTCTTTGTTGAACAATGATAAGGTTTAGTATTAAGTTAAGTTAATGGCCACCAAATTACTATTATACAAATATGCATTTTTTAATGTTTTCTTTTTATGGAGTAAATGATAGGATCTGTTGGAATGACTCCATTTATGGTAAGCAATGTGTTTATGAAAACTATCACAAATAATCTATACAAATAAATAAGATTTAAGTGACTAATGTCTAAATAACAGCTTTTCTTAAAACTATATGAAAGTACCCACGATGATAACAAAAAAAAAAATTACTCTCTGTCTGTATGTTTGTTCCGGCTGATCTCCGAAATAGCTGGACTGATTTTGACGGGATTTTCACTGGCAGATAGCTGATTTTATAAGTAGTAACTTAGGCTTCTTTTCCTAGGGGTTAGAATAGGGGAGCGTGGTAACACTACATTCCGCGGACGAAGTCGCGGGAAACAGCTAGCTGTGAATAAATGGAAACGAACAATTTCCGCATTACTGCATCAACTTGCTCCTCCGAAGGGGTAAAGCAAAAGATCAATTTTAATAATAAGAATAATAATAAACATTTATTTCAGACCTTAATAAAAAGGTATGTCGGCTTTTCCATATTTTGTTATCGTATTTTGAATAGTCAAAAAGGCTCGTTATTTTATTACAGATAGGATATTTCCAAGTCATTTCTTTATGAATTCTATGGAAATAATATTTTAAACTTGGACTTTGACAAATATTTGCATAATCCTAAATATTTTTCCTTGTGTACGTGTGGTCTGCTGTTGTGGTCTTTTTTTATAATTTCAATGTGTTCAAGATCATCATTTATTTAAATTACTACCACAAAGCAGTTGGAATAGCGTAGTGCAAGCCAAGTCGGGTGTGACGGGTTAGTTAAAGATTACAAGGCTTTTGCGGCATAATTATTTCTTTATTATTCTTAACTGGTTTGCTAACCAGCCTACCTTATTTGTTTAAATTCTTTGGATTTGCATTTCAATGATTGAAAGTTAAAATTTACGTTTTTTTAATGTGATATCCTTACGGAATGAGCGGTTCGTCCACCTGGAGTAAATGGTAACCTCTGCCTATATAACAAGCAATAGAAAGAAGAAAGAAAGAATAATATATTTATTTGTGACAGTACAGGCAAAGAGCACAAGACATTGAAAATATACGACTTGGGTCTTTCAATATATGGGTACAACAAGACACAAGTCGCATCCAAGGCGCCCGTAACTCTGAGACTCGAAGGTGGAATGTCTCATGGGTCTGTATTTTCACCGGCAACTACACCTTTCAGACGGGAACATTGGCACTCCGGACAAACTTGGCCTATGTTCTAACTAAATTATTTAGATTTTTAAGTCAGATGTCGCTTGTAATGCACAATATCAAAAGTTTCCTGGAGAACATTTTCTGGAAAAGCCCTGAGCTATAAAAAATAATAATTTCTTAATGTTAATATTTATTTTAAAAATCTAAATATTATTTGTCCTCAATGTTAGTTTTAATAAATGCGCTTGTACTGCCTTTTTTGTGATTGCTTATAATTACTTGAATATTTAATTCAAGGCTTTACGTAAAAAAACTAAAACTTCGTAAACTTAAAGAAAATGCATACAATTAAATTTCTCCGTGAAACATTTCTTGTAGGAAATACTGTAATTGCGCCGTTTCAAATAAATTGTTTCATTTTAGAATTTAAAATACGTGAAACCGTTTTAAAAAGCTAAATATATTTTAATAGGTAAAAATGGCTTTCAGTTTCTATACCTAATTTTATAGTTTTCACCTAAATCTTATTTTAGAGTTCAAATTTTAAGAAACTCTTTTCCATGTGAACTGCAACTGAGATGCGACTATTTATTATTTTTTAAAATTTTTTTTTATTTTTTATTTCATTACATCTTATCATATTATATTCGTTAAAACCTTCGTGGAACAGTAGTATCTTTTGTGACAGTTACATAACGAGCAGATGGCTCACCTGGTACCTTACCAGACAACTGATATAATCCTTAAATACTTATTTGTAAATACATACATAAATACATATTAACACCCAGTCAGAGAACAAACATCTATGTTCGTCACACAAATGTTTGTCGTGGGTGGGAATCGAACCCAATCTACAGCGCAGAAGGCAGGGTTACTACCAATTGAGCTATCAAGCCAGTCTTGAAATTAATAATTGCAAAATTGACAGCAACACTCAAACAAGCTAATTAAGGATATCATAATTCTATATGACATTAATTAATACCCATCGCAGTAATGAGCGAAATAAATTGATTATATATATAACACCTGCGGATCTAAATGTAACAGTCAACATGATGAATGACATCTTCCCCATGGAGGGTCCGATAGGGTTTGAACAGGCATCAAACTTATCCATAAATACGCGTGACCTTATGTTTTGAATAATATTGACGTTTCCAAGCCATTGCTTTATGAATTCTATGGAAATCAAGTTTTTCACTTTGACTTTGTACATACGAGAGAATAGTGGCCCAGTGGTAAAGACACCAAGTTTCAAGCCGGAGGACGCTGGTTCGAGTCTTGACGTGAACTTATGAGTTTTTGCGAGGAATGTCTCACATGCCTAAAATTATTCTTAATTGTCAAATAATTCACTCTTGCATTTCATAATTAGTTGTTAATAAAAAAATAAAAAAACTAGCAAAACCTAGGTTGATAAAAGTACCTATTAACTTATACCTCAGAATAACGGTAGAAAATTTCGTAATAGGCGGATAGAGCCTCCGAATTTTGGTCGTTGCGTGACGGACAGACGAACGGACAAATTTACTTATTAGTTGATTAGGTTCAAGGAAATTCCGCCCGGTGGCTGGCACAGCAACACACAATGAGTCGACCACACAATATTCTCACTTAAACGTTGCGAACACATATTTTATTTTTACTTCATTGAAGTGAGCTGACGGCCCACCTGGTGTTAAGTGGTTTAAGTGGCACCGCCCATAGACAACAGCAATACCACTCAAGTCCTCTCCATAGTACGAGATGACTCAAGTCGCATTGCGTTGCGTCCATCACCCCGAGACGGGGATGTTACGTCTCATGCGTCTGCAATTTCACCGGCACCCTACCACCGGAACACAGCAACACGAGTGCATCACTGCTTGGCGGCAGATTACCAGGTGTGGTGGCAGTACTTCTCCGGGCGAACTTAGCACAAGTTCTACTGCTGCTTTGGGTTGCTCACGCACCACCCGGGGACACGTGTAGGGATTCAAAGGCTTATCACATACGGACGCGAGCAACGTGGCCCCCCAAAAAATGTAACACCTAATATAATAATAAAATAAAAATAAAAAGGCATATGTAAAATGAATTATATTCTGTATTATTAAAAAAAGGGCTATATTAAAATCAACTTCCGGTCAAAATAATTAAAGTAACCCTATTTAGCTTAGAATCATAATGATACTAATTTAAGTGAGGGTTTTAGCGGTAAAATCATATTTAATTATAATTAGTAGTGTCCACTCCACAGCATGTTTGATCCGCCGCCGTACAATATTTCGGTCTCATTACGGTGTCAATATAAGATTAGGGATAAGTCCAAATTTCACAAAAACAAGCGGTCAATATGTATTTTTTTGGAATCGATTACAGAGAGCCGCAAGACACGAATTAAAGTTGCACTGTAATAGTGTTTGCAAACTATAGTCTCAACGTGAAGTCGGTGTGGTAGAAAGTCGGAACTGAAAATTCCGGCTTTAAGAGAAAAGCATTTTTTTTTATTATTAGTTAATTTTATTCTATTTTGTGCTTCTTGTGACTTGTATCTATTTCATATTCTTTCGTGTTTAATGATGATTATCGCATACAATATTAATTATTTGTCTGAAACGAAAACAAATAACTTGCTTGCTTTAAGTTAGTAAGAAGTCATCTCTATTTCGAAATTGGAAGAAATATATGTAATAACAAATATGATTACTATGATAAAAAATATAGAAATCTACAGAATGGTAGAAACGTTATTTGGATCCTCAATTGTGTTTGGTTACTAACATTTCATGAAAAAAAAACTTATAGAATATCAGAGTAAGCGAAGCTCTATTTTATTATAAATAGATGAGTATTCTATTTTAGGCTAAATTTATTTTGCATTATACTATTTAGTTAATTCCTATTTCTCGTCACGTATGACATTTAAATTAAAGAAAAATAAAATCATTACGAAAACTTTGATTAACAAAAACAATTAACCAGAATTATTATCCGGACATTCAGCTTAATTTTTTTCTTTATCTTAACGTAATAAAAGCCGGACAAGAACAGCACTATCTTATGAATACGAACCCGCCGTTGTTTTTTAAACAATACCCAAAATAATAATATGCACCGGTGTGATTGACAGTTTAGAAGTTGAGTGCGGTCGGAAAAAGAAACTTTGGACAATTCGAACGATTTAAATCGAATCGAATCGAATTAGAGGCGATTATCGATGTCTCGGGCATATGTTACAAATTTACAATTTTGAATGAAGTCTGTGGTCGTATTAAATTGGTTCGGCGAATGTTGAATTATTTAAAATAGTTTTTGAGTATTCTAGGTCTCGTTATGTTACTGAGCTATGGACCCAGGTTTCGGAACGCCTAGAAGGCTTCCGAAATGGCCTGTTCGTTATATCGGATAATAACACGCAAAACATGTTCTTGAACTGTCAGTTGGATGTCCTATATCATTCCTGACATTAAATAAAAATAAAAATTTTAGTAATGTCATGTATATATTTTTGCAATATTAAAATAACCTACTAAGTATAACTTAACGCCAGATGGGCCATCTGCTCGTTCCGTAACTTCATAACATGTAACCCCGTGACTAGCATTAGCTAAGGTTGTCGCGGCTTGTAGGGGTAGTCAGTTTAAAACTTTGACACTAGATGTCGCTACTAGTTCTAAAACTTTAGGCAGAGGTAGGTAGGTATTAAGGTGTTCTGTCTGTTATATTTATTCTATCTATGCAGTTTTATTTTTGTCTGGCATCATAGCTCAGTTGCTAGTAACCCTGCCAGGACCCAGGACAAACATTTATGTGACATTTGTAACATTCATGTTTGTTCTGTGTCTGGGTTTTAAATATGTATGTAATTACAAAAGAAAAGGAAAAAAAAAAGGTTTATGCCAATTCCTTCCGAAATGGTGCCATTACATTGGCCACCAAGCAGTAATGCATTCGCGCTGATGTGTTCTGGTTTGAAACGTGGCCGGTGAACTTACAGACACATGAGAGTCTCAAGAGTAAAAACACAAGATGCGACTTCAGCCTTTCATTGCTTTTCTTATGGACATTCGTTAGTTCCACAAAAATCAAGTTATTTAACTAATAAACGTAAAAAAGAAAATAATATATTCAAATGTAATTTACCCATTACCCGGCGGTACTAAAGATGACATCATTTTAACTAGAATTTAATGCTTTACTACGTGAATTAATAAAAAAATTATACGGCTTTTACTGCCTCACTTGCCTTTTTAACGTTGGGTTAAGTCACAAGCTTTTCAATGATGTTAAATATAAAATCCTTATTTATAATCTTTATGATTGATGTATTAGTAAAATACTGTTTTTTTATGTTCACAGAATTATGATTAAAGTACCTGAATATCTAATATATACCCAACTGAAAAAAGAAAGGTTCTATTTTTCAGCTATAGATAGATAGATATAAGCCGAAATAATATATTTTTATTGCATCAAGAAACTATTCAACAAGTAAAATTTTGATACGTAATCGTGGTATTTTGGATTTGCATTGTTCATTCGTTATTTTATTGACTTACTTTGAAAGCTGAAACGCTATGTGTACCATGTCACCTGCGACAGCGTTTGTGCTAAATCGTCGAGAGGATCAACCAGTAAGTACACTATAGTACGAATAAAATTTCAATTTGCGCTGTAACCAATACACACGTGCATTAAAATCAATCGCTATTGTACTTCAGCTATTTTGTACTTTTAGTAACGAAAGACAATCTCTTACTAGAGAATTTTGATAAAAAAACCGGTACGATCTGGTTAAAAAGAAGAGTAGCTTGCTTTAAAGTCCTAATGCTAATATACAGATTTTATTTTTCTGAACAGGTATGACGTCTGACTTCAATAATAATAATATTTATTTACTACAAACATCACTTACCACAAATATTTTTACAGAGTTGTTTCTTAAATAATAAATACGAAGTGTCTTTTTATTCCATTCCTACAGATAAATCGTGCCATTATTTGCACAGAGCATAGTATGGCGCGCTGAATCCTACGTTTTATATATCAAACGATGACAAGAATTTTTTCTAAATGAGTTAGTATAGTAATGATTCCGCTTACGTCTTCACCTTGTACCACACCCGCCGAATCGAAACAGACATTCGTAAAACGCGTGATTTTCGGCAATTCCACCGTGATTTAGTACAGGGGTGCAGGCGGGGTGCAAGGGGGCGCGAGGGGGTGCGGGGTGACACACTAAATCAAATGTTTCATATTTACGGACAGCCGCTTCTGTTTTTGTTTATTTTTTGAGTGTTCAGTTTTCAGGTGATCTATCTATAGATCGTTTGTAACGGGCTCAGTTGGTTTATTTGTATTCAATATTTAATGGCGAGCATTATGTTGGTAATTAAAGTTAATTCAAGGTTTTTGCATATTATTTTGTTTAATAAACAAAAAGAGATACTATAGTGAAAAAAAAAATAGCATCATTGAGGCATCAAATGAGAAAATTACTAATCTTGGGCACGTGGGTTTCGAACCAGTGACCTCCGGGTTGAGCATTCACTAGACACTGTACGAAAACCATTTTAAAGTCACAGGTTCTATCGAACCAGTGGGAGAAAGGATTTTAAGTGCGCCTCAAAGAGGCTCCTTTTGAGCACTAATAACAGTAATTAATAATCATTTACTACATATTGTTTGGAAAATGGTAATTACCTCAAGTAATCTAATACACAGTAGTAGATATGCGATTCGTTTGTACGAAGCCGACATTACACATAATGAGCCACACATAAAGATATATTGAGGCAACTTTAGTGACCTTTACGAAAGTTATTGCAACTGTCAGACATTGTATGAAATGTGTGAATTAACGTTTGTTGTGATTAATAGTCGGTGGTTCGTCCGTTTTTATGAAAACTGCATTAATATTCATTAATAGAAAATATTTAAATGGATTCATTTTGTTACTTTTAGTTTGAAGCGGTTACTTTGTTGCTTAGATATTGCTGCCGTCCTTTAACTAAAAAGCCGTTAAGCCCAAATTGTTGTTTTTGAGATATGTTCGGAGAACTCTTTTTAATTCCTTTAAATCAGTCACTTAATGGCCTACAGTTTTTTTTATATCTCCGGAACTAATTATAATATACAAACGTTTCTTAGACAGAAAGATAGAGAATTGTTATATATTGACCATTTGAGAGTTAACGGCTTTCTAGTTAAAGGACGGCAGATTGGTTGTGTTAAGGTTATTAAGGGTATCAAATTCGGACCTGAAGCTGCAAAAAATGCTGAAGGCATAGCACTTGGAATACCCCACTTAACTGGTTTACTGTAATTTTACTGGTCTCACAGCTCAGTTGGTAGTAGTTCTGCCTTTGCGCCATAGGTCGGGGCTTCAATTCCCACCCAGTACAAAGATTTTTGTGACGAACATAGAACATTAATTTTTGTCTGTCTGGGTATTATTATATACTGTATGAAGGTATATATAAAACAAAAGTATCTATACAAATATTCTATCAGTGTCTGGCTCCCATAATACAAGCTATGCTTAGTTCAGAGCTAGCTGTGTGGAAATGACCACATAAAAATGATATTAAAATATACATATACCATTATATGTTACATATACATATATTCAAGAAAATACAATGTATTTATTAGTCCTTTCATCACACTGATTTCGAGAAAGCAAATGACAGGATTGGTTAAGTAGTTAATATTTATCTTAAAGATCGATAACTAATAAATAGGATAAATTTCTATTTGTTTTTGTGATTAATTTACGAAACCAGCAGATGTCAAGTCAAAGTCAAAAACTTTATTTCCATAGAATTCATAAAGAAATGGCTTGGAAACGTCAATATTCAAAACATAAGGTCACGCGTACTTATCGATAAGTTTGACGCCCACCTAGTAACCTCTCTCCACAACGAGCAATGCGAATTATTTCCTCCCCTACTTAGGTAAGACAAGACCCAAGTCGCATCATATGTGCCCGTTATCCTGAGACGTGAAGGTGGAATGTCTCACGTGCCTGTCATTTCACCGGCACACCTTTCAAACGAGAATACAGTAACGCGAATGCATCACTGCTCGGCGGCAGATATGAGTATGGTGGCAGTAGTTCCCGGACGACCTTGGTAAGTTCTATTAATGATAGTAGTGGAACCTCTCATTTACACATTCATACAACCGCACTAACCTTCATCCAAGACCCAAAAACAAGCTTACATCACCCACACAAAGTTTTCCCGGGCATCGAACCCTGGACCCTCTGGGCTACCACCAACTTAACCAGAGCCACCGTATCACTTATATTCCAGGGGACCCAATAAAAGCTAAGTTGTAGTTTTATAAACCATAATGTTTGATGTCTGCAATAACTTTGTCGTAACGTTTGAGTTTTATTGCGTTATCGGCAGGTAACTGTAAATGGCTGGGTAACTCACTTTTTATGTGATACAGTTACGGACCGAGCCGATGGCCCACCTGGTTAAGTGGTAATCTCGGCCCATAACAACCGATGCGACTTGCGTCCTCCCTACTAGGTACGACAAGACTCAAGTCGTAAAGTATGCACCCGTAACTCTTTCATACATTTTACTAATTACATGCGGTAATGATCTAGCCCCAGCTAGACATATGGGTAAGACATAATGCTAAGCAGGGAACCATACAACTCATACAAATATTTTAATGCTTTTTTTGTAAATAAATACATATTAAAACCAAGATTATATCTCTCGTCTATGTTTGTCATCTACAAAACAAAATTATATTTAACGGTAAATTATATTTATAATAGTTTGTCACTATAATTTAAGTTTGGTACATTTATGTAACTATTAGTACGATAATAATATTTTGTTGAAAATGCTTAAAAAACAAAAGATCGCCCTAACACCAACCACCAACCATAATTTGAATCTGTCAGCTGGATTTGTATTTACCGATTCGTTATTAGTAATTTCATTAATATTGAAATTACAATATTTGTGTGGGTACATTTTTAACTGTAGGTATAAATTTATTAATAAAAAAGTACTCCTCCAAGAAATAAACGGTTTAAATCGATACGTTATGCTCGAAAATAATATATAATACACGAATTTGAGAAAGCTTTATAAACGTAATGTGCTAGCTGTTTTCTCGGACTGTGGTTTTACTAACCAGCGATTTATTCGACAATTATATAGAAACAAACGCATTTAATTTGGCGTTATTAATTATATTTTTATTAGTTAACGATTTTGGAGCAGGCACAATGGTAAGAATGGTCCTCCAACCATGTTATATTTTGTAAATAATTTACGTAAGGAGTAAGACCTTGCCAAACCCCCCCATACGTAAGTACGGGAACACTCAAGTTGCATCGTATTGCACCCGTAACTCTGAGATGTGAAGGTAATTCTCATGTACCATTATAGGCAAGGAATTGCAAAAAATAATGGAGCTTAATTCTTCCCATTCTTAAATAGGGAAGGAACGAAGTCGTTTTGCTTTAAAAGTGACTATTTAATATCAGGTGGGCCATCTGCTTATATATTTTATTCTAGTACACCTACTCGTAAGTTTGATATCCGTCCAGATTCAATCCAACTAATAAAATAGTGCCTAAATTGCAATTACAACTCTTCAAAGAAAAGAGGCTTTTGTCCTGACCTTGACACATATCGACCTCGACTGGCCACTTCACACAGCGCTATCTAGCCCCATAGTAAGCTAAGCATAGCTTGTATCATTGGAACCAGACAACTGATATAATACTTATATACATTTATTTCGTAAATACAGACATATAATACATATTAACACCCAGACACAGAACAAAAATCTATGTTACAAATGTTTGTTCTGGGTGGGAATCAAACCCACGACCTACAGCGCAGAAGGCAAGGTACTACCAACTGAGCTGTCTACCAGTCTATAAGGAATAAACAAGGGCATGTCCGTCCGTCTCACGGCGGAGGGGAAAATGCGAAAACTCGCCCCTGCGCAGCCATCTTGTGACGTCACCGATAACAGCGTGGCCGGATTAAGGGAAACCAAATTTTTTTGGATTTAGTGCCATATTTGGTGTTTACTTCTTAAGCGATTTAATTAACGAGCCCTGTTACGAAAATTTGATGGGATTTGGTATGTAATTCTGACGGCCCACTTGATGTTAAGTTGTCACCGCCGCCCATAGACAACAGCAATACGACTCAAGTCCTCTACACCAAAGTATTAGATGAGTTAAGTTGCATTGCGTTGCGTCCATCACCCCGAGAGGGGGATGTTACATCTCATGCGCCTGCAATTTTAGGGTAGTAAAAATCGAAGCGTTAACGGAAAGCGTTATTGGAAATATGATACTTTCTGGTCGCGCTCGACTCATTAATTTATTCAATGCCAATCACATTGAAAATGTGAACTGTATTCATTACATTTTGATTTATTTTGCTGACCATTTAAATATTTGAAGTCTTCAGGAGGAGAGTTCTACTAGATACCTACTATGCGAGTCTGTTTCATTCGAACCAGATTGGCGAAAGGATTTTAAGTGCGCCTCAAAGAGGCTCCTTATGTGCACTTGACACGTCTTTATATTATTAGTTCAAGGACATGACAGTTTCCTCACGATGTGTCCCTTTTCCGTTTTAAATATATAAATGCATATGAATAAATGCATTAAAATAAAAAAGCATATTTAAGATGGTAACTTTTTTGCGATTAAATAAAGTTTCAAATACAATATTCAGATATACCTAATTATAGTGAATTGATGTAAATATCATCATGAAAATATTGATTTTATGTGTGGACTTAAAATCTTATATTTTAAAAATTTAAAATTATTAATCGTGATAATCTTCAATTGAGCTCCATAGCTAATGCATTTAAGTTAAACTCTTTACTCATTGTTGTCTAAATTATAAATAACTAATGAAAACCTTTCATATATAAATATAGTGACTATTGCTGTTGTTACAAATACCATATATTTTAGTGAGATAATTTATTAGTAAGTCAAACAACTCAAATAAGTGTAACTTACTAAACAGTCTGAATGTAAATTTCTCTATAACTGAACACCCTGACTAATAATTCCTTAACTTAAATTAAATAAAAACCACAAAACTATTCGTCGGCGATGCACATCCAAACACCGAGTACCCTCCGAAACGTCAACATTACAACTGACATTGCAAAAGTGAAAATAAAAAATAATTGAAAAATAGTAAAAATCGACTGAGTCCGTCCCCGTGCGGCGTTTGATGACGACGCCGGGCCGTGATTGGTGGGTCGTCGTTAGCGGGGCGTGTCGGGATCGGGCCCCACCCACCCCTGTTAGGGGTCTCCGAGGGTCACACGTCGACCGGCGCTCGCCGCTAGCGCCACGCGACGGACGATATAACCTCAAATACACGCGCTGAAAAACACTAACACGAGTGATGGTGTCTCAAGTAAAGTGCGCATCGGATACTGATGAGTGAAGTGATATTTTGCAGTGACACCTAGCGGCGAAATTTGACATCCGTTATCAGTGAACCTTTGACAACATCTTCCAATCAGGATTTCCCGTAGTTTTAACAGGCTCAAGTGTCAAGTGATTCTTCCAATTGTAACTTATTTGTAAAAGAATTAATCCTTTCGTTCGGGTAAGTTGGGGACTCGAAATTCTCCAAAGAACTCAGCAATGTTACGTTTGTAATAAGCAACTAAATGATAGCTGATTACAATCCCGCCGGTTAAAATTGCCGACAATTGTAAGCTAAAGAAAGATCTCTAACTTCACATCCTGTCAAGGAGTTCGAAATTGCTCAAAAAACATCCGAACTAGCTAAATAAATTTAGTTTTTTTCTGTGTTTAATAAATTGACTATTCATTCTTCAATAAAGCCAAATACACCAGCAAAACAATTATTACACAACATTTGTGTCAAAATAACTAGTGACTAAACGCAGTGAGTGAAAATCGTAACCAAAAGTGACATTAAAATTAACATTATTTTTTAATTAAAATATCTTCCCGCCGCATATTAAAGTTGACCTTATTTCTGTGCTACAAACACACTAAAGTTCTTTTAAAAACTCCGTTTTTAATGCGTGATAGGCATCGGTGAAAAGCCCTTTTGCCAATGCAGTAGACTTGAAATTGCACTACAAATCTGATGTCCTTATGTCAGTTTAGAGTTATTGGACATTACCACAAACACACTGGGCCCACTTCTTCAGTTCAGTTGCATTTGATATACAAAAAATGCAGTTAAAATAACTAAATCTCTTATTCTAATATCTCGCGCAAAAAAAAATCACAGAAAAAAAAAACGAAAACCATCTCAATACTTCTGTTTTCGTTGAAAAAGTCAAATTAGACATATAAGCCCACATCAGTCACAATCGAAAGTATCAACGCTTATCACATCTATAACGGCGCGTCAACGAATATCTCGCGCAAAATTGTAAGGCGTATACCAAAACTGGGGTAGTGCAACGCCGTCAATGCATCCGTTTAACGACAAGTAGTCGTTAGCAACGGTGCGGGAAGCCGTCAAGATAGCCGCAGACTCGAAGTTACTGGTGAGCGGCTGGGGCGGGCAGGGCTACGCGATCGAGGGATGCGTGGACAATGGCTTGCTCCGGCCGCCGCCGCCCGCGCCGCACTCCAGCCAACTCGGCACAGTATACGCCACCAAGAGACGAAGGAGGAATGGGAAAAGGTCAGTCTTTACACTTGGTTACACAGGTCAGTCTTTACACTTGGTTACACAGGTCAGTCTTTACACTTGGTTACACAGGTCAGTCTTTACACTTGGTTACACAGGTCAGTCTTTACACTTGGTTACACAGGTCAGTCTTTACACTTGGTTACACAGGTCAGTCTTTACACTTGGTTACACAGGTCAGTCTTTACACTTGGTTACACAGGTCAGTCTTTACACTTGGTTACACAGGTCAGTCTTTACACTTGGTTACACAGGTCAGTCTTTACACTTGGTTACACAGGTCAGTCTTTACACTTGGTTTCACAGGTCAGTCTTTACACTTGGTTACACAGGTCAGTCTTTACACTTGGTTACACAGGTCAGGTCTTTACACTTGGTTACACAGGTCAGTCTTTACACTTGGTTACACAGGTCAGTCTTTACACTTGGTTACACAGGTCAGTCTTTACACTTGGTTACACAGGTCAGTCTTTACACTTGGTTACACGTGTGGAATTGAAGATTTTTTTCGTGAAATATATTTTTGTTTCTCAATTTTGTCCGTCGGTAATTGATCGATCGATTAATGGCTAGAATAGAATAGAATATATTTTATTTGATACATACACACGCACACACACACATATTACATTAACTAAAATAAAAAGACAATTATATAAAATAAACTAGCTGTTTTGGTGTGTTGATTAATTTGATGGTAATTTATAATTGCTCTACTCTTACTGGTTTTCTTTTGAGTTATTCGTCTATCAATAGGTATTATGGGGATTACAGTATACCATAGATATGAAAACTTACATAGTGGTAGTAGTAGGACTTCAGCTTTTCATCTATAACGAAATCTCACAAGATATAAGTAACTAAAACCTAAAACATTTGTGACCGTTTGTGATCCATCTTCCTAGTATTTATTATTTAGTTTATTTGTCGTATTAATATAACAGTAAAAGTCTTAAAATCAGTCTAACACTGTCATAATTTTGATGACATTAATTACTAACTAGATTATTTCACAGAATTATACCTAATACAATACAATTTTTGTTTTAGGTATAATTTTGTACCTAATGCCTAAAAAGCAAATATAAAAATTGCTACCATAGAGTAATTTAGAAAAATTAAAACTGTCATTAAAACCATTGATGATTCAAACGAATTCTCTGTGATTGCGCGAGCGCATCACTTCACAATTGTCATGAAACGAGCCATGACATGTGTGTAAAGGAAAATAGTGATTATTGGCACAAGTCTAGCATTACAACCTGATACCTAGGTATTTAATGAAATTACTACTTTGCCCAGCATATAGTCTGTCAAAAACTATATTTCAAAATACAAATATAAAATTTATTTGCCAATTAAGTATAAAGGCTTATAGATAATTTGGTGCTTAAAACTTAGTTGCTTTTTCAGGCATTGCAAATTACATTTTTTTTTTCCATAGAATTAATAAAGAAATGTCTTGGAAACGTCAATAATATTCAAAAAATAAGGTCACGCGTACTTATCGCCAAGTTTGACGCCTGTTTTAACCCTATCCGATCCTCTATGGGAACAGACAAGAAACCCCTAAAATTGGGATTCCTGCAGTATGAGTACTTAGATCTATGTTACCATGAGTGACTATATTAGAAGTGTACATATAATATATAGGTGCAGTTACATACATAGTATATATGTGTAACAATCTAGGTAGGAAGGAACTTGCGAAAAACAGCTGGCGAATAATTTCCTATATATGAATCGACCTTTATAATAATTTTGTTTTGTATTATTAAGAGGCATTCCTATTAAAACATGGTTTTCGTAAATTTATGTTCCATTTTCTTTCTTGTTTACCTACTAATAGGCACATGTCGTCAAATATTTTTTCATATAAATTTAGTATTTTCAATTGCGATTCAAAACGGGCATACCGTGAGAATAAAGCAACCTAAAGTGACTTGATCTTTTGTACTATATTTTTAAGTAACGTGAAACAAAATCTTAGTAATATTTTAACAAAATTGAAATTAGGCCTCAGCCGCGCATGAATTAAAATAATCTTTCTCAAAACCGTATATAATAAGAAAAAATAATTTTATATCCGGATGTACGAATTGTAACAAAAAATTCAACGACGATTCGTATCAAATCGATTTTGAACAATTAATATTTTAGATATAGGTACATCTATTTTTATCACATCCGTTGATCTATTAACGGAATTCACACCTTGCCTCATTGAATTTACAGTTGATAATAGATAAGTTTTACCGTAACTTATTTATTTCCATGTCGTCACGCTACGAAATGTAGCTGAAGATTTTTAGTTTTCATATAAACTAACATCGAGTTTTAAAAGTACAAAACAGAACTCAAAAATTGGACGGCATGACGTACAGATTATTTTAATGTAACTAAGTTACGAAACCAGCAGATGGCCCACCTGGTGTCTAGTTGTAACCACTACCCCTAACAAGCAATACGAATTGAGCCCTCCTCTTAGGTATGACAAGACCCAAGTCGCATCGTATGCGTCCTTAACCCAGAGAATGAAGGTGGATGTCTCATGTGCATGTAATCTCACAGGCACACATTTAAACCGAAATATCTATATAATATCGGTAACGTGAATCGCGATGGATTTGCTTGGCTGCAGAAACGGGAATGGTGGCAGTATTTCTTTGGCGTAAGTTCCACTGCCTGTAAACATCTTAGTGCCAAACTCTTATATCGAGTAAATAGCTTATTATCGACTACATCGACGCTTTTATTAATAAAGAATTAATTGATTGCAATAAAACGTATGAAGATAAAATGCCAATACCCACCACGCAGAAGCAACACTATAACAGCAATTCCAGTAACACCTCTTTGTGTTAATTCGTATCCACGAAACCGTGACCGAGCGTAGTGCGTTCAAAAATTGGTAACGGCCTATTACGCCGATTCGATTAATTTATTATGAGAATAATGGCCGATGTATCGATTTAATCGATTGCCGGGCGATTGATAGCGGATATTTTCGGTATTCAAATTGAAACTGTGAATTTTTAAATTTATGTTTTTGCATTGATTACGAAATACAGAAAGTACTGGGGAAGTACTACCACCATGCCCATTTCTGCCGCCAAGCAGTAACGCATTCGCGATACTGTGTTCCGATTTGAAAGGTGTGGTTGCCGGTGAAATTACAGGCACACGAGACATTCCACCAACACGTCTCAGAGTTACGGGCGCATACGTTGCGACTTGGGTCTTGCCGTGCCTAGTAGGGGAGGACCCAAGCCGCATAGCTTGTTATGGGCTGAGGTAACCACTTAACACCAGGTGGGCCGTCAGCTCGTTCTGTAACTGTATTACATAAAAAAAAAACAGATATCAAATGTTTTTGTGCTTTTAGATATGATGCTTTTCAGCAGTAGAACCCCAAGTTCGTCTGCGGAAGTACTGCCACCATTCCCATTTATGCTGCAAAGTAAAATTTTTATGTGCGGTTATTAAAGTGCGCCTCAAATAAGCTCCTTTCGTTCACGTGACAAAGTTCTCCTAATCGTTTATTTTTGATTGACCATTATTGCCTGAAAATAAATAATAAAAAGTATTTATTAATATTTTAAACAGCGGCATCTAGCTCAAACTGAACATAGCTTGTACTATAGGAACCAGACAATACATAGGTACAATATTTTTTGTAAATACATAGGTTAAAGATACAAAACATATATAAAAATATTACATACATACAAACTCAGACCCAGACCAAATAACTATAGTTCCTCAAAAATTTTTGTCCTGGATGGGAATCGAAGATTAAGAACCTAAAAACTAGACTAAAGAAAGACTAAACTAAGAAAAATAAGACCCATTGAGGAGAGAGAGACCTTATGCTAAATTCAATAGATGTCACACTCTGAAATATGGAGGCAATGCTTCACATCTTGTTTTATTTAAGCCCTAGGGTAGTACTAGGTGTCTAGCGAGCCTGCCAATGTTTGCTGTACTCATAATTTACAATCAAGCGTCTAGTCAACAGTTTTGATATATATTTTGACTGTTCTTCTGTGTGCAGACCAGATAACTCAGTCATCTCCTGGCGTGTAAGAGAGTAGCACGTTTCACATTTTATGGATAACTTCTGACAGTAAATTTGCCGGTTTGGTATTATGATAAAAAGGAGGTTATGGCAACAGATTCTACTGTAAAAAAAAAGACTGGACTCACAGCTCAGTTGGTAGTAACTATGCTTTCTGCGCTGTAAGTCGTGGGTTCAATTCCCGCCCAGGAAAACATTTGTGTTTCAAACATTGATGTTTAGTCTGTGTCTGGCTGTTGATATGTATTAAGTATATGTAAGTATTACAAAAAATTATATAGTATGTATTATATATTTGTATGGTTCCCATGATAAAAGCTATGCTTAGCTTACTTTGGGGCTGGATGGCGCTGTGTGAAATGTCCACCAATATCCATTTATTTCCCATGATGGGTCGGATAGGGTTTAAGCAGGCGTAAATCTTAGAGATAAGTACGCGTGACCTTATGTTATCTAAGTGACGGACAAACTTCTGTACTTTCTCTGATGAATCAGGTTGAAAAAAATATTTATTCTTGTGAATTTACTTTACCCGTTGTTTGTACCAAATAAGGTGAACATGATTTCCATACAGGGCGAGCAATAATGACACTATGAATAATGTGATGTATGCAGATAGATAAAAAAAGTTGTCACCAACTATCCCTACATAATGTTTGCAAATTAATATGCCCAATACGGGAATCGAACCTGTCACCCGACAGATGTCCGCCAAGGATATCCCATAACAACACCATTTATGATTTTATGGTCGGCTATTACATGAATATTATTTACCTATGGGTCCTATTCTCATCACATGAGATGTAACTTCAATATTGTTATCATAAATCGTGGGGAACTTGGTTTTGTAGCCCTAATGTATGCATGCCTAATTTTTATGATGACTATAGTAGCAATTTACTGGCCTCATAGCTCAGTTGGTTAGTAACCCTACCTTCTGCGCTGTAGGTCGTGGGTTCGATCCCCACTCAGGACAAACATTTATGTGACATTTGTAACATTGATGTTTGTTCTGTGTCTGGGTGTTAATATGTATTATATGTATGTATTTACAAAAGAAAAGTATATAAGTATTATATCACTTGTCTTTTTCCCATGACACAAGCTATGCGTAGCTTACTTTGGGGCTAGATGGCGTTGTGTGAAATGTCCACCAATATTTATTTATATTTATATTTATTTATTAAATCAAACTAACAATATAATAACAAACAATGTAAAAACTTAAATATTAGAGTTAGTTCTGGAGTTAGTGTTATCCGGCAAGACAGAATACAGCAGATTTTTTCGGATCACATCTATAAAAAAAGTAGTCTTTAAAACGATAAGCCCATTTAAATGCCAATCAATATGGTTTGGAATCTTTGAAATAAAAGTCAAGGAGAATACTAAAACTTTTTTATTTTTATTTTGAGTCAATTGATGTTTAAATTTTACCCATAAATACTGTATTAGGACTTGACAAAGAATGTATCATGAATATTGAATTAGGAAGTGAAAAAGAATGTAGCGTGCGGAAATCAATCGATTTATAGATACTATACTTTGTCACAGACATGTCAAAATCTCTACTATCCCCTTGATATAGCTATTGACGTTGAGAATAAGATCCGTATCCACATGAAGCGTAAACACCTTGAAAATATGGGCAATTTCTGCTCAGTAACCATAAGATAGAACTTAATTTGTGTGTTTATATTAATGGTACAATGAAATTTTGCTGATAAAGACGTTTAGGCTTTATGAATTGATAACAACATTTTACGTTTAATTTTTGGTGTGGTTCATGCTTTGATGATTTTAGACCTACACTGTAAAGGTATGGCAATGTGTGAAATGTCCACTAATATTTATTTATGTGAAGTTAGGCAAACAAGCAGACGGCCCATCTGATGTTAAGTGGTTACCGTAATGGCATTTGCATCCTCAGGGATGCCAATGCGTTGCCTACCCTGTAAACGAAGGCCTGGTTGCAAGCTTCAGAGGCGTATGTTGGGCGTGATCTGCACTTTCGACATAATGTTTTAAAGTCCCCTAAAAACAAATAGGTAACAGCTTTCACCCTTACTGTAAAGGTAAGAATTCAAACTGTCAACGGTGAAAATGTTAAATTACACACATAATCATTTTAATGTGTTTGCAATTCAGCTGTCAAGTGTGTATCGTGTTTTGTACAAATTTCGAAAAATTGCAGCTGTCAATCTTCCTTATAATTGTCAAAAAATGTCGGGAATAATTTTTAAGTTATTTTGATTAAAGAGAATTAGATTAGTCTGTGAATTTGCTTGGTGACAGCTCTGTACTAAGTATACATTTGTTTTGGAATTGGAAAGTAGGTAAAGTATGCATGGTTTCAATACCCATAGTATCTTCATTGACCATAGCAATAATTAAGAGGAAACCGGTGCTAAATTCGGTGCACAATTCAACGTAGGTAACTAAAGTTATAGGAAATTAGTGTATCTTTTTTGTCTGTATGGAATTTGATTATTTTACATCGTTTTGAATCCGGTAAAGGAAAACAAGGTAGGATTCAAATTGCTTTACAAAATGTTTTTATTGACTGTGTTTTAGCAAATATTTATCCTTTGACTAGATAAATTATTTCATCCCCAATTTTGCACTCTAAAGATGAAATTCGTAATTCTTAATTATATATTTGTCCCTCTCACCTCTGAGCGTATTTACAAATGGAGCGACAGAGACCAATGTTGGTGCAGTTAAGTTATAAATAAGTGAACTTTATGGTCTATAAGTTTCCATGTCACAGTGTTTTTTATTTTAACGTACATAGAAATTAAGCTATATATAATTCTCTATTTAATATCAGTTTTGAATAATCCATGGATATAGATAAATGCAAAGTCCTTACAGAACCTATTTCTTAGACCAGAGTGTCAAATTAAACGAAAAATTAACTGGTCATATAACTCTAGCTTATTTTCTAAGAAACTATATGCAATGCCATATATTCCCTGCCTTAATGTATATCATCATTCAATTGACTGGCGTCACAGCTGAATTGGTAGTAACCCTGCCTTCTGCGATGTAGGTCATGGGTTCGATCCCCAGCCAGGACAAACATTTGTGTAACGAACATAGATGTTTGTTCTGTGTGTATTTGTATGTATTTACAAAAAAGTATTTCAGTATGTCTGATTCCCATGAAACGAGCTATGCTTGGCTGACTTTAGGGCTAGATAGCGCTGTGTGAAGTGTCCACCAATATTATTATTGATTAGCAATATATCAATACATAATCGTCTCCTTAGCTTCCGTAAACATTACCAATTAGCCGCAATTATCGGCAGGTGAACGAGTCGCGAAACATTACTCCTCATCAATTATAATTACTTGTAAAATCGTATATACAAATTTTGCATAGCGAGTTCAAATGGCAAACATAATATTTAAGTTGGCGAGCCATCTGCTCGGGCAGGTGCCCGCTCTGTTTCTACGGTTGGTAATTTATGTGGATAATTTTTAGACCTCCGTGAACTTTAAGTTTTATGTGAATTGTTTGGAATCTTATAGCTTGGTCGGCGAAACGCGCCCTTTCGTGTTTAGTACGCTTTGTCCAGGTAAATAATATACGTATTAATTGACCGGCCTCACAGCTGGTATAGGTCGTGGGTTCGATTCCCACCCAGGTCAAATATTTGTATGATAAATATAGATGTTTGTTTTATGTCATGGTGTCAATATGTATTTACAAAAAAGTATATCAGTTGTCTGGTTTCTATGATACAAACTACGCTTAGCTTTTTTGGGGCTAGATGGCGCTATATGAAATATCCACCAATATTTATTTATTTATCTTGAAGAATTTATAAGGAGAGAAGAAGAGAACAAGAGAGAGAAGAGTTTTTAGGGTTACTTACACAAGGACGGCCATTACTAAGCCGACACTGTCCGTACATATCAAGAGCTCTATCTTTTGACCCGTTACTTTTTTTTATATTGTTGGGCAACGATCCGACGGCCCCCCTGGTGTTAATTGGTAACCTAGGCCCATAACAACCGATGCGGCTTGGGTCTTCCCCTACTAGGTACGACAAGACCCAAGCCGCATCGTATGCGCCCGTAACTGTGAGACGTGAAGGTGGAATGTCTAATGTGCCTATAATTTCACCGGCAACACCTTTCAAACCGGAACACAGTGACGCGAATGCGTCACTGCTTGGCGGCAGAAATGGGCATGGTGGCAGTTCTTCCCCGGACGAACTTGGCGTGAGTTCTACTGCTCTTAAAAACTACTTTACTACCAACTGAGCTGTGAGGCCAGTCCGTAACAATTAGCCAGAACTCCACATTACCTCACATTACTCACAGGCTCGTTTCATATTCATATACTTATTTCCTATATCATCGAATTAAGTGATGGCCAAAAATGGTTTTTAAAAACACCTGTGTGTTAAAAACATTACATGGAAACATGTCAAAAACTCTGTTTTGCGTGTTTGACGCAACTTGTGTTGTCAACCAGCTGATTGAAGCGCAACTTGATTGACCTTTTTAGTTTGAGACATGTGTCTTAACTAATTTCATAAATAAAATGTTTTGTGTAAAAGTCACTTGAAAATTTCTGATGTGATTACGAAATTTCTATAAATCTTTAACTTCTTTATCTTTAACTTCTCTCTTTATCTTTTATCTTTAACTTCTTTAAATATTTAACCAAAGTTTTCTTATTAAAAAATAAAACAATGCCATTTCCTTATTATTTATTATTATTATTTAGAAATTTTCATTTATATTTAGGCTTTGCACTGCATAAAAAATACGACCTGGGTCCTCCCCTACTAAGGATACGACAAGACCCAATTGCTACACCACTACTACCCAATGACATTGCTAGTATAGTATATAAAATGTCAAGTAATTCTTCTTACTTTCGGCTCTCTGGTTTACGCTATAAGTACTATAATTTTAATTAATCATTATGAATCTGTTAAATATTCATGTCATGTCTCAACACCTTTTGGGCCAAATTATTACCATCTGTGGTATCTGTTAATTATCATGTTCATGCTTCCAACCTTTGTTTTTGGTTGACCGCGTAGTTAATACTACCATCAAAAAACATAAAGGTCTTTTAATATAAAAATGTTTCGTATGAAAAGACCATTTTTACCGCAAGTGTTATGGGTATAATTCCACATCGCAGTGTAAAGATTAGTTGAGTTAATTAGCTATCTCTATAGATAGTTGGAAATTGACCTTTATGCAGCTCAATTGGTTCCACTGTATTTTATAAATATTATTTACTATTCCTTTGTAATTGTTTTAATGTACTGTGGTAGTAATGTTACTATGGGTACCAGATAACTGATAGAATGCCATATATATTTTGTAAATAGGTACATGCATGTAACACATAGTAACACCCACACATATAGAACATAATATTTCAAATCCCTGTTGCCACATGAATCTTATATATTAATCCCGTCTCAACCCCTTCTTAGGAGTTTATCAAGAGCTATAGACACCTTCAATTATTTACCTCAGATTTCCGTCATTTCGATTTGGAAAAGTCTTTTTGATGTGAAACATCTATAGCCGCACGTAAAACCGATTTCTGGCTTGGCGACGCGTCGCCACGGCATGAGCGCTGATTGGTCCGCTCAAGGTTACGACAAATCATAAACATTATTAGTGATGGGGTACTTAGTTTCTTACAAAATAATATCGATGTTTCACATCTGCCAGGCGTCCCGTGACGGCTCACATTTTTTTTTATTTGAATGGATACACTTTCAGGTTGGTCTCATACATATTTCATCAAAATCTGTTCTGTAGTTTGGTTTTTAAAATCAAAATAACTGGAATAATATGTCATCCAAGTAAGAGATTATTTTAAAGCAACCCTTTAATGCAATCTCTTACTCTTACTTACTATGACTTACTCTTACTTGTCAACGCCGGTTGCAAAAGCACAAAGTAACATTGTAAATACCTTAAAATGCCCTAACTTACCTTCACTTAACTTAGTTTCGCACTAATCTTGGCACAAGTTGCGTAACAGCTAATAACGATAATCGCGCTATCCGCTTACCGTTTATCAAATGTAATTAACCCTTGAAAGCATTTAAAGATTTTATAAACGGTTTGCCAAGTTGCTTTTAATTTCAGGCAGATGTGGCTTGTGCTGCATTTAAAGGGGTAAGTACTTGGTGGTTTTTATTTGCGCAAGTTACTATCTTCTTTGGCTCAAAGTTGTTGCACGGACAATACACATATAGTAGGTACATACAGAAAATAACTCATTTTTCTTCAAAAAAGAAGAGATAACTAACAAATTTTTTGCTGTGGTATTGAGGGAACATAGACGTGAAAACTGGTTACCTCTTCATCGCCATTAATGATTCCTAACTACTTTCTTCTAGAAAGATTTATTTAATTATATTTTCTAAATATATTCCTATTTATGTTTTCTGGTATTTAACTATACAGTAACTATACTGTTTCTGGCTGTATTTAACTATACACAAACGACATGATAAACTGAAAAGTACTACCTAGCGTTTTCCATTAACCAGCACTAATTTAGCAAATTTACAGGTCATCATTTGTTTCAATCTCCTTAATAGTGGTCACACTAGCAGTTTCTAGGTATACACTACCTACAAATGAACAAGTAACTGGACTATTCAAACGCAGCACTGCAGTTTTAGCATGGACATCGGCAAAAGCGCACGTGACTGCAATTTTTATAGTCCTAATTAGATCAAAGGTGACACCGACACAGAGCAACGCTCATATAAATTGTAGTCGAAGCGGCATCTGATAGCGATGATTACAAACTGACGAAAATAAATACTGATAGGGTGTTACTCAGGCAATGCTTCTGCATAGGACTACATATGGTTTTGGATTATTCCAATAAATTATCTGAATATTATTTATTTTTATGTATTGAAAACCTTACTCGATAGTTTTTTTAAATAGGCTAACATTTGTTCGCAATCTCACCTGATGTTAAGTGACGATGTGATCTACGATGAAGCAGGCTTGCTCAGAAGGAAACTATTCACTCTCCTCTTGAAGACTATATTGGTTATATAATAATAATAATATAACTAATCGTTTATATTTTTTAATTTTGTTAACATTTTTTTTTTTATTAATTTGTATAGATGCGAATAAATCTATTTGGACCCATCATTTGATCATTGTTAAATTGATACTCGTAGATAATTTCTTTGTTGTACATAACACAAACTTTAATATAAAACATTGACACATTGGATGTTAATATGTATTATATGTATGTATTAACAAAAAAGTATATAAAATATGTATTCAATCAGTTGTCTGGTTCTCACAGTATGCTTAGTTTGGCACTAGGTGGCTCTGTGTGAATTGTCCACCAATATTATTATTATTGAACTAAATCTCCTCGGCCTTATCGCTTAGAAAGTCATTTCCCATACAGACATTAAGATAGATAGAAATACAATTTATATATTATTTACTTTACCATTATTACTTGAATTAGTTGTATTTAATGATTAAAAACGAGATATTTACCGTTATATTGACTGAAATCACATTTAAGATGGTAGTAACACTACCTTGCGTTATGTATGTGTTACTTCACATAATACAATACGATTCGTATCTGTCAAGTACATGGGAAGGTAATGCCGCCGTGAAACCATAACAATGTCGTACCGACTTCACACTCGTCACCTCTCGTAATTATCACAAAAAGTATTCTCCCATAGAAGCTTTACATTGACTATTTATTAAGCATTATTAAGCTTCCCTCACACGAGGCTAGTAATAAAACGAGATCACTCGCAGCGAGTGGACTAGCTTTTCGCTAGTTCCCATGATACAAGCTATGCTTAGCTTACTAACTACTGTTAAGAGCAGTAGAACTCTCGCCAAGTTCGTCCGGGGAAGTACTGCCACCATGCCCTTTTCTGCCGCCAAGCAGTAACGCATTCGCGTTACTGTGTTCCAGTTTGAAAGGTGTGGTTGCCGGTGAAATTACAGGCACATGAGACATTCCACCTTCACGTCTCACATTTACGGGCGCATACGATGCGACTTGGGTCTTGTATGGGAGGACCCAAGTCGCATCGGCTGTTATGGGCCGAGGTTACCACTTAACACCAGGTGGGCCGTCCGCTCGTTCCGTAAATGTATTACATAGAAAAAAAAAACTTTGGGGCTTGATGGCGCTGTGTGTAATGTCCAGCGATATTTATTTTATTTATATCCCGTAGAGAGCAACGTCAAAAAAATATTGCGAGTACTTTTGTTTCGTGTATGGTAGACCTAAGTTATGCCGGTATCATCCACGTATGTGAGCCATGGATGTCACAACAATAACCATTTTTTTTCTAATTAATAGTTAATTGAGACGGGAAATTGCTGGATCAGTGTCAATACATTTTTTGCGTCGATTCTAATTAGATTTATTCATTAGTAGATAAGATAAGATATTTTATTGCATCACTAAGTGGACATTTGGGTTTTATTTAAATAATTAGAGCTTACAACTTAGTTACCTTGGTATAGCAATATTATGACAATACTTAAAAAATAAAAATATATGTTACTTAAAGATACTTAGGCCATAATAATATTAATATATATAATAATAATAAATAGTGATGGAACGAGCAGATGGCCAACCTTGTATTAAGTGGAATCAGCTGCTCATTACAACAATGTAAGATAAAATCCTTCCATTACTAACGCACTGCCAAGCCTTAATTCCAGAGTAACAACAATACAGATTTTTATCTGTCCTATTCAAAAAATGTTTTTTTAACAAGAAAAGTTATATATACATATGACTTATATATACATTAATTCCCCCGGAAAATTGTTTTATTGGGGGGTTGGATAAAGGTAACTCAAAAGTTTTTCTAAATGTCCATTTTATATTCAAAAAATTTATTAATTTGAGTACTTTTACATACACTTAAAAATAAACATATCTTAAGTAAAACCTACTGCTAATCCTTTTACTAATATCGATTCGAATCTGAATAGTTTTGTAACTGATCGATGACCATAAATCATTTTGGGTTTAGATAGATACATTATATATTCCTTTAAGTAAATAGTTATCGATTAAAGCGTAGCTGTAGATTATTCGAATAATTTGTTGCAATTTATGTAAACAAGGCCAGGTGTAAACAGTTAGATACTTGGGTGGTACTAATCACTATCGATAAATATTTTTTTATAATAAGATGAGTATTTAAAGGTCACTGCGGAATAGCTTGAAATGATTACTTTGCACAGCATAACGAAAAAAGCGACTTCATCGCTTCAACTTGTATATTTTTTCCAGTTGTTTCGATTTAAAAACCAACCCAGGGAATCGATTTGGATGAAATTTCTTTGAGACCAATCTAAAAGAAAAATGTCCAAATCGGGTTATAAATGACGGGGAATTGAGATAAAAAATCATTTAAAAATATACAACGTAATAGAGAACTTCCTCCTTTTTCAGAAGTCGGTTAAAATATTATAGATACCAGTAGTCCAATACCACCAAATACCATTTGCTTGATAAGCTTTACCAGACCTACTTGAACTAGTGCTAGTAGTGTCAGTACGGATGATTTAAGGATTATAATAATAATAATAATAATAATAATTTTAAAGATACCATAACAAACATCCAAATCTGAAATAAACACATACATACATGTATGAAAACTGAAAAACAAAAAAAATTGGTCGACATTTCACACAGCGCCATCTAGCTCCAAAGTAAGCTAAGCATAGCTTGTATCATGGGAACACACAACTGATATAATACTTATGTACTTTTTGTAAATACATACATATTAAAACCCAGACATAACAAACATCTATGTTCGTCACACAAATGTTTGTCCTAGATGGGAATCGAACTCACGACCGACAGCGCAGAAGTCAGTGTTACTACCAACACAGCTATGAGGCCAGTCTACATTACACTCCAGATGTAATTTTAACAAATAAGTAAAGGTAACCTCTTCATTCATTATCATTTTCTTACCGTCATATGGCAAATGTACATAAATTGCATAAAGAAAGTTATTTTTTCGCAATACTAAAGTTATAAACAATATAAACGCGTAATATCATTTCGAATGAGTTTTAACTTAACCCTAACGGTATTTATATGCAGTTAATCTTAGATCATATCAAGTTACTGAATTATGACCTGAGACAATGGAAGTCTAGAAATAGTAATAAAAGTGTTAAAGCTAATACGAGAACTTTGTTACGTCGTTTGGTTCCGTATCTATAATTGTACATAAAATTTATGTTTAGTACGACAATTATTATTATGAAAAATATCAGGGCATGCGTATTACTAAGTTTTCACCTGTTCAAACCCCATTCAACCCTGTATGGAGAATAGGCAATGAACCCCTAAATAACGGATTCCTTTCTTTTTGCGACCACTGCTTCTACTGCTTCTACTCGGATCCCAGGTTCACATCCGTGAAAGTCCTTAATCAAGTCTATTCGTGATCAGGTTGCTGCAACACAGCCAAAAACAGAAACTGAAAAAGGAAAACAAAATAATAAAAAAGAAACTTTTTTTTTTTGACAATTTTCAATTGGAATATAATCTATTAATGTCACGAATTATTTGTATATTCTTTTGTATTATTATCGAGTGTTGTGTATTCATTTTCCGAGACGGAACCCTAGAAAAGCGTCACACTAAACGTTATTGATTTCGTAATGGGCAATTAAACTGCATGTCAGGCCAGGCCGTGTGATTACACATAGGTCTTTTCACATTGACTGTTAATTCACAGTAAAGATTGATTCGAAAAAACTGTTTTCGTGAGTTGTGCGTTGGAGGGAAATGGCGATTATGAGATCACCACTGGTCACATCTACAATTCCTGTAACCCCAAGTGAAAAGTGGCCTGTTGAGGCTCTGCCGGCCGGCAAAAGGATAACATTTTTTAGGGCAGATGTCTTTATTCTATGTATATATTCTTCCAAAATGATGTTAATAGTTTTTTTTTTTCCTTAATAGCAACAAAATAAATTCAGATTTTCTTATCCATCCTACTATCCATATGCATAGTATGTTTACTACATATTTTTCTATTATGTATTAATATGTAATAATTAGTAAAGGCGCGTGTCTAAGAAAGTTTATGGTAAGTATTAACCGTGTAAATTCAATACATCTATTTTACGACCAATCTGTAACTTTGATCGATATCTTCACAATTTAACGATTATCAAGAAAAATCACATGAAACCGATTGACCGCGTTCGAAGCCAAATGAACGGATAACGGGAGCATGCGCCCGCGCCGTGAAGAGATGCCGACTGTGAAAATTGCAGAAAATTCATTCATATCCACTGTTGCATAATCTGCGGCGTTACTGTTATGTTCGGAGAAGCATATTTTTTTTCATTTGATGTAGGTGATATTTCGAGCTGACGACCCACCTGATGTTAAGTGGTAACCACCGCCCATAGACAACAGCAATACCACTCAAGCCCTCTCCACCAGAGTATGAGATGACTTAAGTCGCATTGCGTTACGTCCATCACACCGAGACGGGGATATTACATCTCGGCTGCAATTTCGCCGGCACCCACTCCCTTCCACCGGAACACAGCAACACGAGTGCATCACTGCTTGGCGGCAGATTACCAGGTGTGGTGGCAGTACTTCTCCGGGTGAACTTAGCTTAACGTAATTATGACTTCTAGGACTATTTATCTTACCGGCCTTCAACTGTTCGAGGTTGATTAATAACACACTCTCTCTCGCTCGCGAAAATAGGAATCCTCCTTTCTTTCCTGTCTTTAGAGGCTCCTCTTTCCTCCCTTTAGGACTAGATGCCATGCCCATTTCTGCTGCCAAGCAGTAACGCATTCGTGTTACTATGTTCTAGTTTGAAAGGTGGTTGCCGGTGAAATTACAGGCACATGAGACATTCCACTCCGTCTCAGAGTTACGGGCGCATACGATGCGACTTGGATCTTGGTTGTTATGGGCAGAGGTTACCTCTTAACCGGGTGGGTCGTCGGCTTAATCTGTAACTGTATCGATAGATGGCGCTATGTAAAATAACAAAAATAACAAAAATCTAGTAATGTTCACTCATTTGCACTCAGAGACTCTCATCCATCAGAGTTACTGACATGTACTCAATCATCTGCCTTTAAGATCCGTAGACAAATATCATTTTACTTTCTTATTATTCACGCAACAGAGGAAAGCCATGTTTTATGTAAATGCTTGCAACCATCCGTTTGCGTTTATTAATAGGTTACGCATCGCAATATCTCTGGTTTTTAGCCATTTAATATGTAATGTATTATATGTATGTATGTACACAAAACTAGGTATATAAGAACTATAACAGTTGTCTGGTTCCCATGATACAATCTATGGTCAACTTACTTTGGGGCTAGATGGCACTGTGTGAAATGTCCACCAATATTTATTTATTTCCTTCATCTTTTGGAAGAGTTATCTGAAATAGTTGCCACTATTTTTTCTCGTAATATTGTACTAGTTTTTTAGGTTGGCTTGTAGTTTTTAGGTTGATTTGTTTATGTTGTGATGACGAGAGGCGCGGAGGAATGAAACACACGGATGCTGGTTACATACTACTGTTTATTAAATTATAAAATCCCTTTTTATAGTATTTCTTATGAATACCTGGGTGACGTAAGTAGGTAGGTTTCGGATATCTATTGTTTATAAACACGGTCGTGTTACAGGTTCGTCTTACAATAAATACCTCTCCTAATATGGATGTGTCTCAAGTTCTAAACTTGATACCTCCTGTTACGTACCTACTACAATGTAACCTGAAAAATGAAACGCAACATCCCCCTCTCGGTGTTATGGGGGTAACGCATTCGACTTGATCGTACACTTATTCGTGACACTTATTATCAGGTGCGCCATCACCTCGTTCCATCACTTACAAAAAAATATTGATTAGTGACCGTTAGTAGTGAAGTGTTTTAATATGTTTTGACGGCTTCGTGTGGATAAAATATGATCAACAACCAGAAATATACATAATTTCAGATATATGTACCTAAATATTCTATACTCGTTTCCTCGTCTGGTTTCACTAATTCGAGAATATAAACATTAGATTATACAATTATGAAATAATCCATTTTATGTTGAATATAGTGTAATTGATTCTGTGTGCATTTAAGAACTACGAGTAGACATTGACTGATTGCTTGTATTTATTCCCAAGAACAATCTCTATATTAATATTGCAACAAAATTACCAAGAGATTACTGCAATGAGAAATGTAATGTTTTTCTATTCTCTATACCTACTTTCTATATGGAAGATTCCTCTCATCTCTTCACTATTGAATTTCAGTCTTGTACCAAACGGCATTAGAGCTATTTTCCATTGTATCAACTTCAATTGTTAAAGTACAGTAAGTATAGCAAACATTAATCATACGAAACCAAATTGTTTTAGATCAATGGCGGGGAGAATTTTTAAATTAATCTCTATTTCGTTTGACTTTAGGTTTGAAATAGCTTGAAGTGGTTTTAGTAGTTAAGGCGCCGCTACCTAACACCAAAAGATTGACATTTAAATGCTTAAGTGGAAGTGAAAGGCTGAGAATACGATATTTTTGATTAAAATTGGAAAATAATTGAGTCTCCCACGTTGAAGCCGCGGTAATAAGAGGTAAGTTAGTTTTTTGTCGTTTAGTTGTGCCTCGGCTGCCACCAAACTTTTTATATCCGGTCTCAAATCAAACCATTGTAATAACTCTCCAGTGTAATAGATAAGAAGTCAGGTCTGTAATGTTAACTCTACTGTAAAGGATTGCACTGAGGCCCCACAACACGCTGTTTTATGCATTTTTTATTGTTGTACATAGCTAAAAACGTTTTTTTATGGAATCCCCATTATTACTCTTTTTTGGGACATCGAAGGAGCCTACATTACTCTATAAGATAAAATAATGACCCCTCAGAGGCACCAGAATATTGAAGTATTGGATCCGTTCAGCTCCTATAGACCTGTCTAGCTCCTTGATGTTTGCAGCTGTACAACTTACTTCTCCCGACCTCACTTCCAGCAGTTGATATGGCACAGTGGTGAGCGCTTTGGTTCTAGAACCAAATCTAGATTTAACAGGTTATACACACTTAAATCAAATTACTGAAATCTAGTTCCAATAGATTTGTGCAGTGTGGAGAACTAATATCGCTGTCTTCGCTGTAGCTAATATCGCAAATATAATATAAATCGAACTAATATTGCTGTCATTTAATCCCCAGTTAAACCTAAGCATTAGGCCCTAGTATCGTGGCATACAATTTCTGTTGCTAGCAGAGACTGTCGTCCCCTGCATTTATAATTTCAACTCCGCTCTGTCAATTAGTACTGCATCCATAACTAGACATTATTACCAGTAAATATAACAGTACAGTTTTAAATAGCTGTTTCTATCAGACCATTATACATAGAGCCACCCAACATCTCTCTTCTGATGTAATCTTTGAACTGAAGCGCATTTGAGAGGTCTTCTTTCACTGGAAGTTTACGGTATGAAACTAAATGATGCTTGACCAAGTGAGACAAAAAGCGAATAAATTCAATACATAATACGTAGTATGTTGTTTATTTAAATTTTAATATTGAAAAAACTGTAGTTTTCTTTTTTTACGCATTGGTAATGAAGATGGACTTAAAAATAAAAGGTAAATATGTAATTATACTTTTTATTTCTTTATAAATTAATTTGTACTGCGTGGTACTTTTATGGTGGCTAGCCGTCTGTCCACAAGTTCAGACTAATTTAAACTCGAACCTCAGATACAGGACGATCTCCGAACTCAGTGGAAGACAGATTCCAGGAACTCCGCTAACTAAACAAAGAGGATGAATTCTTAATTCTGCAGAATTTTCAAACGCCTTTGACTCATGCACTTAAGTAGGTAACTGTTCGACGTTTTCGTATTTAATTGTAATGAAAATTTAAGAAAATACTTTTAAAACAATTCATGACTGATACAACGCCATAAATAAATATAATATAAAAAATAAATAATAAATATTGGGGGACATTTCACACAGAGCCACCTAGCCCCAAAGTAAGCTATGTATAGCTTGTATCATGGGTATCAGACAACTGATATACAACTTATATACTTTTTGAAAGTACATAAATATGACACAGAACAAACATCTATGCTCGTCACACAAATGTTTGTCCTAGGTGGGAATCAAACCCACGACCTACAGCGCAGAAGGCAGGGTCACTATCAACTGAGCTATGAGGCCAGACACAAAATTCATGACTGACATAAAGATGATGCTTAATCTACATTTTGAAATCAACTTAATTCTGCTATATTTTAAATAACGAAATATTTGTCCTATAAACATTTAACGTGTGTTTGACATTTAAAAATTACCGCAAAAGAACAGGTGTACGCAATCAGTTGAGGACATTTTTATTCCTTGCATATTTTTTATTTAATTTATATATTATATAAAACTTGTGTGGTCTTAAAAAATGGTCAGATAAATTGACAGTTATCGACGGGGAATTAACTTAACGCGAAAACGCATAAAATTTGTTCGGATGCGTTTTTTAGATTATTTTACTTGGTCGTATATTATTGGTGATAAAATGGATGGGCCCTTTTTATTGAAGTTCTTAGTTTGCTTAAGTTATTATGTAAGGTAATATAAATATGAAATTCAACCACCATTCTAGTAATCGTTTATGAAGGGATTAAGGGTTTTAAGAGTACCTAGGCGGTTTTTAGATGCGATAAATACTATATTACTATTTATACATACTACTAGACTACTATTTAATTTGATTTGACTTATGTATACAAATAAATAAAATTGGAGTGTCTGTTTGTAATATTAAAATAACCGCTTTTTACTAAGTGCATATGGATGTATATGATATCAAATTGGATAGTTTTGTTACAGAGAAGAGCTCCGAACCCGCGTCCTTGGCGATACGATATAATACTGAACGAAACTAAAGTTTTTTTCATAATTGAGTCTTATTATGGCGCATCAAACAAATGTTTCGGAATTTGTTCCACGAAAATACGAAGTACGGTCAGCAACAAAATTACGCTAAAACGCTAGTGTAATCGCCCCAATTATTGTTAATTATGTACAAAAAATGTATTTCGAAACGCCTCTATTATTGTATTTCGAGTTGGCTCCAATTTTCTTGTCTTTTGTTGGCTGTGATATTTATTTACCTTTATTTGTGCTTGATGGTGAAAGATATGAAAGAGAAAAAGAAAATAATAAAGAATGGTAATTCATTTTTGAAATATGCATATACATTGAAAGTGAAATAAGATGTACATTTATCAAGTAATTACTTAACCATGACGGTATTTTTTTTACCACAGGAACAAACTGAACATAGCAACGTCATACAGAAATATTAGGTTTCGGCTTTTATTAAATATATTTTACCAATACGAGGTAAATATTTTGAAGAGTCTTTTAGACAGAGAATATTTTGAGAGTATTTATATTGAGAGAGAAAAATTTTCCACTGCTTTGACTAATAGACAATTTTTTTACCTTTAATTAGTTCCTGGCTGTCAGATACATGAAGGAGATGAAGAAGAGATTCAAAAGATTTATGTATTTATATTTAGGTGTAAATAGATATTGTGTTTTAAATGTCAAATCCACAAAGAAGTGTTTTTATTCAAATAATTAATTTTACTGCATCTTTTTATATTGCTTTCTTTTCTGCACATTTGCACGATGCACAATAAAGTATTAACATTTTTTTTTTGTGTACATTCAAATACCAATACTGAGGTATTGAAAAATATGTACATATTTACATAAATAAATTTGGTGCCCCATGAAACCCATCTTCGACTTTTTATTTAAACAATAATTCAGACATAATTTCAGTGACCTGCTTTTTCTGTCGACACTACAGCATTAAGCCCACTACACCCGTACCGCGGGCAACGTTTAAATAGCTTATCATTATGTAATTACTATCATTGTACACAACACACAGACACACACAACACACACACACACACACACAAACATACACACACATAAATACATATAGGAACACGACTGTCAATCATCATTTGAATATTCAGCGAAGGGGTTACAAAATTAAAGGAGATTTAGAATATTAGATACTAGCTGCGCCCCGTGGTCTTACCCGTGGTGAATAAGTCATCCCACGGGAATCTTACGTTTATTCGGAATAAAAATAAATCATAATTATTATTATTATTGGTGGACATTTCACACAGCGCCACCTAGTCTCAAACTAAGCATAGCTTGTATCATGGGAACCAGACAACTGTTAGAATACATAATATACATTTCTATTTGTAAATACATATATATCAAACATGCTAACACCCAGACACAGAACAAAAATCTATATTCATCACACAAACGTTTGTCCTGGGTAGGAAAAAAACCCGCGACCTACAGCGCAAAAGTCAGAGTTACTACCAACTGAGCTGTGGAGGCCTGTTAAAAAGTTTATGCACTATTTTTTTTTTGACTGACGAGGTCTTGATGTAATTTTGAAAGCTTCAAGCCAATGTACAGTCCAATACAAAAGTTGATAATAATACGTTTGATTAGAGTTAAATCAGTTCTGGGAAGGCGGTACGAATGAACAATAACTCGGGCCGGCCGCGGCCGCGCTATCAGATCGCATATTCCAATTATTTTATTAAGCATTACTTACTCAGACGGATGCAAACGCATTCTTTACCCTTTTTCACGCGGTTGTACAGATTGTCTTTGATACCGACATAGAGGATTTATGTAAAATATTTATTTTTTATATCTTAGACTGGGTTTTCTGGAAAAGTCACGCCAAATTAAAAATAAACTCAATTTTATTAATAAAAAACTACTATCGGTAAGAACCTCGCACGGTGGTCCTCCTTTAAGGGTTTATTGTCTGTTCTCCCCATGGACGGTCGGATAGGGTTTGAACAGGCGTCAAACTTAGCGATAAGTACGCGTGACCTTATGTTTTGAATATTATTGACGTTTCCTTCATGAATTCTATGGAAATAAAGTTTGACTTTGACTTTGGTCCGGAACCCTCGGTGCGCGAATCGACTCGCACATGGGATAGTCGATTTACCTAGTTTTGGATTCATTCTTATTTGGACTTGTTGAAAATTTCTTTGATTATTAATTTGTACGGGCTCTCGGACACTTTGGGAACGAATTGCTTAAAAGAGAGTGTTAGTTGAGTTGTAAGTGGGAAAGAAAGGATGGTGACGAACTCACCACTTATCATGTCAGTGTTCCCACTATAATGTATTCCACTTGGGTAAAAGTGGCCTATAAAGGCTCTTACTAGCCCTACAATTAAAAAGGTGTGATTCTATTTGCCATTTTTCAATCAGTTTTCACTTTTTCACCGGAATGCGTCAATATGTAGTCATAAATGCAATTTTTTTCATTTACGGAAATGATATATGATACCTAATATAATTTAATGATAAAACCCGCTAAAACTAAATAAAATATTTTTATGAAATGAAAAATCTTTTATACATATTTTTGTTAATTTCTGTTATTGCTTCATAAAAGTAAACTTTTAATTGTATGAATAGAATGTCAAATATATCGTTGGCGTAAAGTATAAACTCATTACTCCCCGTTGCCGCAGTTGGTTAATTTAATTGGATAAGTATTGTTCTTTACTATCTCCCAACGCTTTCTTATCTTAGCTTTTAGAATAAAAAAATGCATGGATACGGTGCTTGGTTAAAATTTCTAACCTGAGTAATTTTTTTAATGTGATTAATTAAGGAAAAAGCAGTTGGCCCATCTGGTGTTAAGTAGCATCTTCTTCTCATATCTAAAAAAAACCTTTTTACATGATTGTTACTAATACTTAAACTTGACAAAAAATATTGTTAAGAAAGCACGGCACAAGAACACTAAGATTCATTTCATGGATTACCTATATTTTTTTTTTATATTATTATGATAATACACCAAATAAAATTAAATAATAGAAACATAACACAACTTTTTACGAATACCTGTTGTATTTTGGCTTTAATTGTTACTAATTGTACTTTAACCAAATTGTTTTAATTATTATTACTAATCTACCATGGGCATCTTTTAGTCTGGAATAAATATTTATTATTATTATTTTTATTATGATTTCCTTGTAGTTTGAAACGAATGAAAAAGAAGTTAAAAACTACAACGCGCACATGCGCGACACTATCTTATTCTATCGAGTATGCTTTGCTCTCGTTTGTTCCACTACCGCCGGAATATATAGATCTCTTTCTATATCTCTCTACATCATAACTTTTTTCTCTCTCATGTAACAAAATCTGCCTAAACGTGATGCGCATTTATTTTACTCTCCATTCTTCACTTATCGATTATAAAATCATCGCTCAATAAATTTCACTTCAATAATACATTTGCTACTCCATGGTACTAATGTCCCAGTACTGGTTAGCAGCGTTCGCTAAGCAACTACTTGACATACGATCACATACTGTAATGGAAGGCATCCGTAGTGCAGTTTTCTTAGCTGCATATTTCCAGTGATCGTGAAAAAGGATTGCAATTTCTGGTCTAAACAGGTAATAGTAGACTGATCGATAGTAATAACCTCAATTTCTGGTCAAAACCGGGAATGGTAGGAAGGGAAGGTACCCGATCAAAGTCAAAGTCAAAGTCAAAACTTTACTTCCACAGAATTCATAAAGAAATGGCTTGGAAATATCAATAAGTATATTCAAAATAAGATCAACCTATCACTTTGTTTGACGCCTGTTCAAAACCTTTCCAACCGTCCATGGGGAAGAAAAGACAAGTTTTATTTTTATTTTATTTGATACGGTTAAGGAACAAGCCGTCGCGACGGCCCACCTGGTGTTAAGTTCGGCCCATAACAACCCATGCAACTTGAGTCCTCCCCTACTAGGTACAAGACCCAAGTCGCATCATATGCGCCCGTAACTCTGAGACGTGTAGTTGGAATGTCTCATGTGCCTGTAATTTCACCGGCCACCACACCTTTCAAACCGGAACACAGCAATGCATTCGCGTCACTGTAGACAGTACCTCAATCTTTTGAAGCCTCTATTTCGCGAAATCACTTTACCTTTCGTCTCGCAAAACGGCTTAACCAGATTTGACGTACAGATGGTAACTGTTTAATCACTTGGAAAACTCTTTGGTTTTGTAACTTTAAACCTTTACACCTTATTTGTGCAATCTACAAATTAAAATCCACTTTAACAGCCTCTATATAAGGTTTATTTTGATTTTGAGATCATGTTTCGGGCACGACAAAGGATTCTGAAGTATTTAATCCATGGAATAAAGTTGTTTTTCGTTTATTTTACGTTTTAAGCAGTATAAATAAGCCACTGTTTAGTGTCAGTTTACTTGTACGTTAGGTTTCGATGTCCAGGGTTCGATTCCCGACCAATGAAACTGGTTATTATGTTCGGGGAAGACGGACCCTGCCTCAATAATGAATCTGGAATTGATTGGATGTGAATTTTTGGAGATCCGTTGGCTTATCCTCAGAAGCTAGTAGTATAAAATATGAATATTAAAACGGAATACAGTAATATATTTGATATTTGGCTTGTTGCGGGTTTCCTATACTTACCATCCGATATATCCTTCAAAATAAGATAAACCTCTTTGTCAATAACAGAATATAAATAACAAAGCGAGCACGTTAATTACACACACTGTTTAAATTACAAAGTAAACAGACTCATTATTTATAAAATTATTTTAAAAACTCAATAACTCAAAATGTAATATAGTCTAAAAGCGGCCTGTGTCTCGAATGCAGCGCCCCACTGCGCGGGCGCATACTTGGAACAATAATTGAGACATATATCAGAGAGCATACAGAACCAGCTGTACGGGTCCCGTCTTTCAATCCGGAGGTCACCGGCTCAAATCCAGACGTGAACTAGATTTTATTTTGTCTTTTAGCACACATAATATAACATTATCCACAATAAATACAGATGAAAGATATCTAAAGTACCACAAGTAAAATTAAAAACAGATTAAGATATATGGAAAAATAAATAAGAAATCTCCTCTTTCCTCAGTATTTTGTGTGACCACAACACAGACACACGCAATAAAATCAACACTTTCAATATATATATTTAACTCCTACATTAGTATATGATGATATAATATCATCTAATAGACAAAATATAAATAAATTCTGTCAAAACCTAATCACAAGAGCATGAACTAAAGACTACAAATATAATTATGTCTTTGACTGGCCCCACAGCTCAGTTGATAGTTAACCTGCCTTCTGCGCTATAGGTTGTGGGTTCGATTCCCACCCAAGACAAACATTGTGTGACGAACATAGGTGTTTGTTCTGTGTCTGTATATATTCACAAAAAAAAAAAAAACAGTGGTCTGCCCCATGATACAAGCTAAGCTTAGCTTACTTTGGGGCTAGATGGCGCTGTGTGAAATGTCCACCAATATTTATTTATTTTTCCTTTTTCCTTTTTCCTTTTCCTAATTAAGTAATTATGAAAGATCTTGGAGAGAGGTTACCACTTAAAATCAAGATAACTTAATAGTTCCGTCTCTTGTTTATTATGAAGTATAACGATATGAACAGAATTCATTACGCAAATAGATAATAAATAATGTTTGTCGAAATACCGTAGTGTGAACGTGTCAAAAGCTAAATTAATTATATGCGAATAATCGTCATAATCACCATATCAAATTGATTTTGACAAGCTATAAATCAATCGATTAACCCTAAAAAAATCAGTGAAGCGTTAATACTAATGAATTAAGTGTTAAATCTTGTATAACATTAGTAAGATGATGCAAACATAAATAAATATAACATAAGTAAATATTTTGCGTTATTTTTCATTATTTCTTCTATGGATCCATTGACAAATGTATATAACATTTCGACCAATGACCGCCGACTTATCGGAAGCGACTAGTGATATTATATCGCTCACATAAAAAAGAGCTACTTAGAAAATTCATGGATCATCCCAAAACCACCTGTTCAGATGATTTTCGCAGCTCTAAGAAAAGAAGACAGGAACCTTTATATGATAAATTATTTGAATGCATGCCCATTTCTGCCGCCAAGCAGTAATGCGTTCGCGTTACTGTGTTCCGGTTTGAAAGGTGTGGTTGCTGGTGAAATTACAGGCACATGAGACATTCCACCTACACGTCTCAGAGTTACGGGCGCATACGATGCGACTTGGGTCTTGTCGTACCTAGTAGGGGAGGCCCCAAGTCGCATCGGTTGTTATGGGCCGAGGTTACCACTTAACACCAGGTGGGCCGTCAGCTCGTTCCGTAACTGTATTAAATAAATAAAAAAATAAAAAAAATTAACCTAATTTTTAGACTCACAATCATTTAAAGATATTATTTTATAATAAAATATTTTTTCCTTTTTTGTGAATTTGAAACGTGCTAGCCGTGCTATCCGTGCTATCCGTAAATAAAACTATTTTGCCGAAAATGAGCTCTTTTTTTAAGTTACTAATAATAAGGTACTCACTCTAAAAGGTGTTTCTATTTGATTTGGTTATGCAGCTCAATTTAGTGAACGTATCAAAAATTTAGCTAATTAACGCATTTCACACATTTAACCGTATCAAATCTTCATTTAAACACGTGATGCGAGAAAGCAGCAGTACCCTACGCACGGAACCCTAAAAGCCAAAACATTAGAAAGCATAATAAATCTTTAATTTGCAAGCTTCATTCTCTTTTAATAAAAAAAAAGCTCATAAAAAGGTCAAAATTACAACTTACAGGATTTCGCAACTGCCAATAAGAAATGCAAATTTTACAAAAGCATCGAATAGGGTAGCATTAGTAGCTCTTAGACTGAGAATTTAGTTATTTTGGACTTTAGTGTTTAGCCGAAAAGGGGTTAAGGACTGATTGATTAGGATTTTAACCGGCAGAGGGCATATATTTTTTAATACCTAAATTAAATGTATAACTCGGTGGCCATTCCAAATTCTAATATCGACTTGAAGGTATTTTACACTTAAAATATTAATAACAAAGAATATGAACAGACTCTGTTATGGCATAAAAATCTAATCAAGCGCCTAAGTTGGTAAGTTGACTGATTGATGTTTCAAAGCTAATTATTTGAACTTGTGCTAAGTTCGCCCGGAGAAGTACTGCCACCACACCTGGTAATCTGCCGCCAAGCAGTGATGCACTCGGAAGGGAGTGGGTGCCGGTGAAATTGCGAACATCCCCGTCTCGAGTTGATGCACGCAACGCAATGCGACTTGAGTCATCTCGTACTTTGGTGGAGATGACTTGATTCGTATTGCTGTTGTCTATGGACGGCGGTAACCACTTAACATCAGGTAAGCCGTCAGCTCGATCCGTCACGTTAGTCCATATAAAATAAATAAGGAATACTTTTTTTTAATTTTTCTATAAGGGTTACTAAAACCTCAGTAATTAAGTTGAGTAATAGTTGGCTGAATGGCTGATTAAAAATCTGCCAGTTAAATCGTTCGTTGAGTCACATGATACTTTATCGAGCGATGATAAGTCTGTACATGCGCTACAACGTAGAAATTAACTCCAACCACACATACTTAAGTGTTGGAGTACTAGGCTTGTACACATAGAGGGGTTCAGCACCTCACAGAATAAGTATTCAATGTTATTCAGCGGTCGAGGCACGCAACGAAGCTCGGAGCTGTGCGCTTCCGGACAGCACGGCATACGGCGGCACGGAATATTCTACACGTACCCACACTAAATGACAATTCATTTACTAAGTTCACAAGTCTGAGTGGTATAGTATAGATATTAGCACAAGATTAATTCAGGTACATTTTAAATATAAAGTGTTTTTGTTAACGTGTAGGTATTAGCGATAGATTGACAGCCGTACAGACAACGAGTTTCAATCTGCAAGTTTTTTTCAATATTCACACACCGCCATCTAGCCCCAAACTAAGCATAGCTTTTACTATAGGAACCAGACAACTGATAGGATAAATATTATCTTTAATCAGATGGATACAAAATGAGCTGATCGAAGACATAATTTCAAGCTATGCTTCAATTTTGAGCTGTGACGTCAGTCAATTGTGACTGGCTGCTCAGTTGGTAGTAACACTGCCATCTGGTCGTGGGTTCGATTCCCATCCAGGACAAACATGGATACAAAAAGTATATAAGTATAGCAGTTGCCTGTTTCCCATGACAAGCTTTGATACTAGTTGGTTTTTTTTTGTATTTGATATTTTTTTCCGAATGCCCAATAGTTCTACTAAGACCCATTTCAAGGTTATCCATTAATTACCGGACAACCTGTATATTCTATTATTTATAACGGAACCATCCTGTTCGACGTTCTTTCAGGATCACAGTGACTACCATGAGGTAGGTAGCGTCGCGTCGGCTAGTTTTACTTTCGAGCGTTTCGTGCCAAGAAGCTTAGCAAGCTTGAATGTGCGTGCACACTTTGCGTGCTCCGTTACGTAACCACCACGTGTATGGGGCACGCGAACTGACGTCGTGATGAGTGTCAATGAATGGCGTGATACCCGCTGATACACAATCATGGTACAATGGGATGATCGCGTGAATGATGGCCGCGTGAAGGGACAACGTCGATTCGAGATGGAACAGACTCAGTCTGCATCATCATGAATCTTTCCCTTTTTTAATGGTGAATTTTTCTTATTCATGAATAAATAGTGTGTCTTAATTATTACTTGAATATGGATCTTGTTGTCCGAAATAAAAGGATTTGATAAACGATTTTTTTAAATAATTTGCTTGCTACTAATCGTATCCCTGGCTGTCTCGATCTAGTGTGGTGGATTACTGTGTGCCTCAAATAGTGATTACACGATTAGTTTCAGGAGATGACGTGTAAAATTTTGAAATTTATTTTCTATCTTGTAATAATATAAACAAAAAAAAAATGATTAAAATGCTGCTAACCTTAACTAGAACTAAAAGATTCCGACATATTGTATTTGATGATGAGCTGAGCGCCAACATATTGCTAATCTATTTACATGTTTTTTTTGTAATGATTGGAACCTGTCAGTATTGTCCTTGTCTGCCTCAAAATTGTTATAGAGAATAAATAAATCAAAAGTGTGATCAAAATAACGTTTATTTATTATATAGATTTACCGCTACTAATTAAAAAGTACTAATACGATGTACCCATAATGTCCGTCTATAGGAGATCAATCAAATTGTAGTGTTTCCTCTCATTCCTACGAACATTGTGGTAGGTTACACAGACCATATGTCTAACCTTGATCCGGCATGTCGTCCAAATGAGCTGTTATCACGACATGGTGCGTTGGGGCGCGACGGGGCGAGGGCGGGCGGGGGGCTGGGGCGCGTTACACATATTGCACTTACCGTTACATTAGCCGTTTCGAATGCCGGAGCTTTTCTACACTATGACGCTTCCGAGCTTGAGGTTCCGAGTTCGATACCAGGGTAGGACAAAAAAAAATTTGGCAGGGTGTTTATTTGTTGGTTTATTTTCTTCCTTGTTTATTATACGAAAATGTTACCATCACTTTTTTGTTTGAACATAAAGCAAAAATAACCGGACTGATTTCTAATAGTTTTTGAGATACTTTGATAATGCTTTAATATCTTAATAGTCTACTGTTATCCCGATACCATGCTGGCAACTTTCGTCTAAAAAAACATTAGCTTGTTTAATAAACAAAAACGCGAATATTTATAAACATTATGGTTAAAAATTCTTTTTTTTTTATTGATTTCCCATTTCACATTTTCGTTTCTTTTACGACATTTTTCTAACTGATCTGAAGATTTAAGATGTGTGTCCTATCTATGCTGTATGGTTTTCTTCAACAAATGCCCGATCTGCTATGTTCTAATGTTCATGCTTTATGAAAACACAAATGCTAATGCAAATGTCGATAGGCGCCGGTAACCGCTTAACATCATGTGGGCCGTCTGCTTGTTTGCCTAACATTCACATAAAAAAGAAAACGCATTTTCTGCGAATCCTCCCGGTTAACTCACCATAACTCCATAATTAATCTGCACATAATTCAAGTGAAATGGTGGTTCCGAAAAAATAATAAACTACATCGCAACCACAATATAACAATCGTCACGCCCAGTGGCTTCAGTTGGCGCGGGTTCAGTTCCCGGGGAACGTATCGGGCGATGGTTGACGATACCTGAATAACATTGTACAGTGGAACTTTAATAATTAGATCAGTCTCGACTTTTAATGGATAATACAGTGTGATAATAATATCTAAGTTTGGATAAATGTTTTATTAAACAATAAATATATTGGTAGACATTTTTAGAGCGGTAGAAACCTCGCCAATGTCGTCCGGGGAAGTACTGCCACCATGCCCATTTCTGCTGCCAAGCAGTAAAGCGTTCGCTTTACCGTGTTCCAGTTTGAAAAGTGTGGTTGCCGGCGAAATTACAGGCACATGAGACATTCCACCTACACGTCTAAGAGTTACGGGTGCATGCGATGCGACTTGAGTCTTGCCGTACCTAGTAGGGGAGGACCAAATCGCATCGGTTATGGGCCAAGGTTACTACTTAACACCAGGTGGGCCGTCGGCTCGTTCTTAACTGTATCAAATAAAAAAAAAAACATTTCACACAGCGCCATCTAGCCCCAAAGTGAACATAGCTTGTATATAAATACGACTTTATGTTATGTTGCGTGTATTATATTGACCTGTAATTATTATTATAAATAAAGCTATGAACTATGAACTATCATCGGAACCAGACAACTGATATAATTCATAGATATATACGAACCCAGACCCAAAACAAACACTTTTGTTCGCCACACAAATTTAAGTGAGAATCGAACCCACGACCTACAGCTCAGAAGGCAGAGTTACTACCAACTGAGTTGTGAGGTAAGACAGTATCATGTATAGGGATCACTCGGCGACTGTCCGCGGCTTATTCCGAGGGTGAATCTACACCTTGAGTCAGATCTATGGACGTCATAATCAGCCCCTCGCTATCAATCGGCGGGATTGCGTGACCTGTAATTACACAGGCTCGAGCACAGCCACATCAGCGCAGCTGTTACCTTGTACAGATAATACAGATCTGAAATACTTTAAAGGTTGCCTGGAAGAGATTGCTTTAAGTAATAAGGCCGCCCATTGTACTTCACGTTCAACTATTATTTCTTGTAACATTGTTAATGTTTATCTTTTGGTGTACAATAAAGAGTCTTCTATCTATCTACTTTTATTGGAATCTTTGGCAACAGTAAAATCTTTTTTAATGTGTATGTACTTACAAAAAACTGGTCGACATACACAGCGCTATCTAGCCCCAAACTAAGCATAGCTTGTACTATGGGAACCAGACAACTGATAGAATACATATATACTTTTTTGTAAATACAAACATATAATAAATACTAACACCCCGACACAGAACAAAAATCGTCGTACAAATGTTTGGTCCTGGGTGGGAATCGATCCCGCGACCTACAGCTCAGAAGGCAGAGTTACTACCAACTATGCCGTGAGGCCTGTCAGTGAAAGTGTAATAAGTCAAAGTCAAAGTAAAAGTCAAGAACTTTATTTCCATAGAATTCATAAAGAAATGGCTTGGAAACGTCAATAATATTCAAAACATAAGGTCACGCGTACTTATCGATAAGTTTGATGCCTGTTCAAACCCTATCCGACCCTCCATGGGGAAGAATAAAAGTATTTGTTGTATAAAATAAACTAGCTATGTGATAGTGAGCTATAACATTACTGGAACATTTATACGAGGGTCCTAAAGGGCAAATAGTGAAAAATTTGATGCATTTTGAGCGGAAAAGTATGAGTGAGTCAGAGGGGCATTAGTGGCTGTTCCAGGGAATGATGGGGTCCATTGATTGACATTTCACTAGGTCTGTGATCACCCCATAACTGCTGGTTATTTGTATCACTGAAAACAAGCGTTTGATTATTTATATCAAGTAAGCTTGAGACTGAATGTATTGTGGCGCCTAAAAGGCCTATAATCATTTAGTTTCCCATATATTACTCTTAAACTAGAGTTTGTTTTCTAGTTAGTACGCAAATTTATGAATAAACACGTAAGTACCTGTATTTCATTGTATTACCTCCCCACAATACTGATGCATTAACAAACCGGATGACCCTACAATTTTTATACCTCTATAGTTCACTAAGGTTAGGATTTTAATAAAAAAAATATGTTTCCATAAAAATCTTAGACCTATTACATAAAACATTGTAAACTAGTGGATGTATATAACGATAAAGCTTAACTTATGTTTGTATATAATTGCAATGTTAATTAAAACACAAAATTATATTTAAAAAAACTAAAATGCCTTGTAATGTGAGTGACTGGTCTCTTCCAGGAGAAAATAGTGGGGGTTAAGACTATTTCGATAGAATAACGTTAATTGTACTATGCCTTTAGCTTTAATACAGACAAACATTATATTTAACAATAATATTTGTACCACTGAACAAGTATATCTACCTTTTATAAGTACAAGAGTGATAACGGCCCAGCCAAAGTTTCCTGTATTACCCGCGAAACTAAAATAATAAAATATTCTTCACCAAAAAAGCATTTCTACCGAAACAGCAGACAAAAATAAAAAATCTACCAATCCAATATCACCGAAAAGCCACGTGCAAGCCAATTATTATCTGGCACATTCACCCCAATAACTACACAGGGGTAGCCACCCTTAGCCCTCTGAGAAAGGGGGCGTGGCACTCTTAGGGTGGCGTCTTGCATCCCTCTCCCCCTCATTCTAGTCAGCGTCTTGCATCTCTCTCCCACAAGGGGATGTTTCTTTTAGACTGTTCTTCGATTTTCTTTCAATGTTACGCGGCCCGATATAAGTAGGTTTACCTTACCTACAACATGTTAGTACATTGAGAACTGTGATTTTTCATTAATATTCTTTAGTAATGCCTCTGTATGGTCATGTATATTAAGATGGGAATAGCATAAAACAAATATAGCGTATATTTAAGTATCTAGGCTGAAATATTATGAAAATTTCAGGGCACAATTAACTTTAACGCACTTTATATCACACCGGACACTTAGGGGCTGATTTTTTGTCTACCTTGACCTGTAGTGAGTTTGGTTCCAGAGTAACCGTGTCTATTAATAATAAGAATTCTTTTTACTTTCCGAAAAAACTTCATGTTAAACATACACAAAAAATGTTCGAAATAACTCGTTTCTATGGGGATGGTGAGAAGAAGGTGAATGAATGTATATGCACATAAACATTAGAAAATATCACAGTGTTGTATAAATTCATATTTATAAACTATTTAATTAATATTTGTTCTTAGAAATTGACAAATGATCTAAAAAAAGATATCTTTTTTTCTCTGTACTTTGAAACAAAGCGCTTGTACCTTAGTATTAGAAAACAAAAACCACGAATGGAATCATTATCAATATATAATAGTCGAAATTAATCCTCATTATACCCAATTTAACATATTCACTTACAATTTTGCATCTACCGTCAAAGTAACATAAAACTATGACCCAAAAGCAACCATTAATCATTCAAAATTTCACACAAACAAACAGCATTAATCAAATTTTTTATACAATTTTCTATAGACATTATCAATTTAAAAGTGATCAATCAATTCTAGTTTTTCATGACAACCCGACATAAGCATCGACGCTCATTAGACAAACAGTATAACCCAATAATTAAACATTTCTCCGGCATTCAGCTTTCTACGTCCGACTGAGAGACGGTCAAGAGCGAGTCGGTAGCCGGTTTGTGAATTCCGCATAAGAGTGAAATTGAAAATTTATACTTTTTTGTTTCCTAAGCGTAAAAATGTGGAAAAACGAATATTGATTTAAATACCATTGCAGTGCAATGCTTTTCTCCGAATCATATATTTAGGATTAACTAATGTCCTAATAATAATATTATGAAACAAAGAATCGCTTACGTAATAACTATATAAGTAGGTTTGTATGGTTAACTTTCCTTATTGGTACCTGAAATTTGCATCGAATTAATTACTTATTTTCGCATTAACTTTAATTAATTTATAATAATAAATTTTTGTGTAATATAGTTTTAATGCATACTTTTCATAATACAGATATATTTTTATGTGATAAAGTTACGAAACAAGTAGAAGGCCCCCTGATTTTGAGTGGTGCCCATAACAAGCAATACAACTTGGGTACTTCCCTAGTTAAGTAAGACCTATACCTATTTACTGTCCTAGATCATCAATAAATCAACTACTGAGGTTCAAATATTTCAACATATTGTGTTATAATGAAGGTCTAACATAAGAGTACATTCAAACGAACAAACTTTCGCATTTATAATATTAGTATGAAGTGTAATGATCTAGTAAATGGCTCTGTTATTTTATGATGCGTAACTCTAATATCCGTCTCAGTCCCACACAGTGATTGCAATACTGTGTTTTTTCAGCATTAATTAGTTTATTAATTATGTAAATTTGTTTGTGAATTCTCGATGCTTTATTGCGATTAATCGGGTGAAGATTTTGCGGGCGATAGCGGTGTCCCATGTTATAAGCCATAGCGGAAAGAATTATCTAGGCTATAGCGTTTTTCTCAGTTAAGATTAAATACTAGTTTCTTTTAAATTTAATAGAGCATAAATTAGATAAGACCTATGTAGTAAAAAAAAAGTCATATTATAATTTTTTTTATTGTTTCTTTCGGCTTGTAATTCGCTATGGCTTCGCTATGCAAAGCCTGGATCATCCCATCGCTAGGCAAAGTCCTCCCTTCTTCCCATTTTAAGTTTAACTTACTGTTTTGTTTTATTAAATTGTGTATTACTTTTTGTTTCAGGTAAAACATGTAGGTTTGACGTCGATGCCACATTGTAATTGGTTGTGAGAACAAAAAATTAAACGTTGAGTATTTAAAATAACTCCCAAATTTATTTATTTTTGTCAAGTAGAGGTGAAATTGCACATAATTTCAGTAAAAGAATTAGATTAATAAAAAAACATTTTTTTTAATTTAATTGATGCATATTATTGTGTAGAGATTGTAAGTTAAGTATCTAATTTAAGTTGAGTAGCTGTTGAATAAAATTGTATAATATTCACTTATTTATTTTTCTTTTAATACTTAGTATTATTTTGGTTTATTTATCACCAGACGCTAACTAGTTGACTAACTACGAAGTATTATTAGGTTCTGTTAATAGGTAACGTCGCTTATACCTTAAGCCATATAGTAAATTGATGTTTGCCTCGACTTAAGCTGCTTATTACTTTATTGTCGGCTGCATTTTGTATGCACAATGTCTGAGTTTCGTTCTACCTCGGTGCCGTGTCAAGTTGGGCTTTCATTGTATTTTCCATTATTTTTCATTGTAATGCGATAGACAGGTGGTTTGTTTTGATATCAATAAATAATGGTGACAATCCACACATCGCTATCAAGCCTGAAATTTAAACAGAAAGTAGAACATATGCCAAGTTCGTTCGGGGAAGTACTGCCATCATAATCATTCTGCTGTACTTCATCTTGGGTCTTGTGCCTAACTAATAAATATTTAAATAATGTCGGACATTTCACACAGCGCCATCTAGTCCCAAAGTGAGCTAAGCATAGCTTGTATCATAGGAACCAGATAACTGATATAAACTTTTTTGTAAATAGGTACATACATATTAACACCCAGATACAGAACAAACATCTATGTTCGTCACAAAAATGTTTGTCCTGGGTGGGAATCGTACCCACGACCAGCACAGAAGGCAGGGCTACTACCAACTGAGCTATAAGGCCAGTCATTTATACAATAATTAATTCTAAAAATAAATAAATAAATAAAAAATACTTATACATATATGAAATACATACGTATACCATACGCGTATCTTTATAATTAAATAAAACTGTGTTTATTTTTATTTTACTAATCTAAGATAATGCTCTATTTTTATTATTTTAGATATTTCTACTTAAAGTTAGGAATAGCCTAGTAACTGATACCAAATAAAAAAAGCCTAATTTATTAATTCTAGTATGTACTATAGAAACTGTAAAATTAAATAGCCCACTTCGTTAATTAGCCCACACAGGCAAAGCCGCTGACAAAAATCAAGTAATGCAATAAAAAGTACCTTAATACTAAGAACTAGAAACGATAGTCAAATAAGGTTATATACGTGTAGGTATATAACGAATACATATGATTAAGACGAAAACAGATGTCTTACTTCGCCGTGGGAACACGCAAGCTGGGACACAACATAATGTTTCGTTAAGCAAAACTTTTCAGTAGTGCGTCACAACGAGTCCGAATTAAGCCAATTTGAATCTTATCTCGTTGTATCAACGATCATTTTCACAACGGCGTTGCACAACGAAGTCCTGTAGTGACATCAAAATAGAAAACAATCCATTTGCCGAGCAGTACGGAGTCGCGGAGAGAGTACAACAAAAACAAATTATTTTAATGAGTGGCAGACCAAGCATGGAGGGACGTATTTTTTTCACGGCATCGCATCAACAATCTCTTGGATTGTTTAACATTTATAATTTACATAATTCATAATCGTCCGACAGGCGGGTTCGGGCGGAGTGCTAGCGGGTGTGGACGCAGGTTGCATACAAGTTCTCGCGATATAATTAAAAGTGTATGATTACTCGCTCAATATTATGAAATATTGTCTTCGCCAATAAATATAGTGATACTTGGCTAGATTAGCATTAAAACATTATTTTAAATGCATTATGTTGGTGTTCGTATAAATAAATGAAGAAAATTTGGGGGGAATTTGTAAAGGATTCATTTAAATCACGGAGAAGTAAGAAGTTTTCTCTACACTGGTTTGAGAGAGTGAGAATAGTGAGATGATTAGTATTGGTAATAGATTTTCATATTTTTTATATGCCTTTTAACAGTGTAGTCCCTCATTCATGGATATAGATTATCGATAGGATAGTGTTTGTGACTTTTGATTAGTAATTCAAAGCAAGGGCGACCAGTGAAAACGTTTTATTTTATACAAATATTATCGGTCACAAATGCTTTGATCAAGTAATTTAACACTTTTGGGTAAGTGTACAATTTAATACGTATCATCATATCGTGATCATCTTTTTATGTGCATATGTAAAATGATGAAATACTTGTAGGATGATGGGAACATGTTATATTAGATTTTAATGCTCATTTACAGATACTTTTGAGAAAAAGTTATATATGACTAATTTTAACGTTTCAATTACCTTTTTTTACTTTAAACCTTAACAGAACAACGCTTTATTTTCAATGGCAAAAATGCAATTATTACCTTTCAAAAAGTTAGATAAACGATTTAAATAATCTTTCTCAGTTAATGAAGTCTTTTTTATCAAATATGTCCGCTATTACATTCCGCTGCCCGCTCCGTCTATGCAACCGCTGTATGTCGCGCCACACATTTTACCTAATCATTTTAATTACCGACACAGTTGCTTTAAGTCTGCAGCCATTCAATAAGTGCCTTTTGTTGTGTTTACCATAAAAACAGCAAGACCTAGAATCGAAACAATGTTGGTCATTATAAAATCTATCAATTATTTATTTATTGACAATGGCTACTGGATAATGTTTTACGAAGTATTCAGATATACTTAGATATTTGAATATTCATACAATTTATAACTGAAATATTGAGTGATTCACTGGTTAAAGTAACTTTGAGATATAAATGTCCCGGGTTCGATTCTGCATGGGATAGGATTTGTTATTATAGGGTGTATAGGTATATATAGGGTGGAATCGAACCCACGGCCTACAGCGCAGAAGGCAGAGATACCATCTGAGCTGTGAGGCCAGTCAGTATCACAAATAATCAACTTCGAATGGAAGAAACAAATGTACATAGATATACAATTCCTTTAATATTTTATTAAAAGCCCTAGGCAAAACACCCTTTCACCTAATGAATAAATAAACACATGGAAGTAAATCCGTCGGTAGTGCGTTCACCTTAATTCAATCTACGGGACTTGCTAATCGAATAAGCCGCATTTGGATTTGCGGAAAAAGGGTTAAGGGTGACGCACACTGGAGAACTTAAACGCTTAAATCATTACTTACATATTTTTATTATAGTCGCAGCATTTGATTATCTTAGGTGGTAAGTAAACATTTGGGGTTTATTTTTGACAGGGCAATGCAAATATTGTGTCTTAGCAAAGGAAAATATTAATACATATCAAAATTGCAGTGATAAGGTGATAATATTAATTGTCTTGCAATATTCAAGTAATTTTGGAAGCAAACTGATTTAGTACTTATGAAAATGTTCCAGGGTTCAATATTTCGCGATCATCTTTGAATGTGTCGTCAATAATCAATAGACAGTAACAGATAATAAAAAATCATCTCATTTCATAAGTACGAATTAGTCTTTTAACTCTGTTAATCTTTAAAGCTATTACTGAAACAGAAAGATTGAATTTTCTAGAATAATAAAATTGCTTTTAATGCTGTAGCGGCAGACATAGCTATGACTATCTACTTAACAATAAAAATATATAAATTTCACTGTAAAACCAAGCTATATACCAATAAATTAACAGAAATGAAAACTTTCAACAACGGTCATAACTTCTTGAACCAACAATGCGCGACTTCACAGAAACCAGTCCAAATAAATTATAGAAAATGTACTGTGAGTTTTTTAGTAGACATTTTATGCATAGTTTGCAGTAACTGCATTAACATTCCAGCCCTATATTAACTTACATCCTGAAGTATAATAATTAGCTAATGGTAAGTTTTTTTTTTATTTCACGTCCCTGTCTTTGTATGTAGGTATAGACTCAAAGGGGCATAAAATATGAAATTTCACAATGACACAAAGCTAATATTTTGTATTGTTTTTAGACTTACTTCATCGGAACACGTCATTTTTTGAAATCGAAACATGCACGTTTTGTATCTCTCTTCTTAAGCTCGCTTTATAATTAATGATAGCCTTTTAAATTATCTAACTTTATTATTTCAGGGTAAAGTTTTGACGGCTGATTTATATAATATTACCTATAACGGGAATCTTACATAAAATGTCTTATGTTATATATCTTTTAGTTTTTAGTGATGGTTTTCTTTCCTGTGGAGGGTCGAATAGAGCTTGAACAGGCCTTATGTTCTGGATATTATTTATTGACGTTTCCATGCTATTTCTTTATGAAATAAGTTTGTATGACTTTGACCGCAAAATGTTAATGTGAACAACAATATTAGAGCGAAGAACTTGCTTTTGATTCAACCTGGCAATATTGATATTGAAATTCATAGTTCTTATCATCAGACAGCAACGTTTTCATCCCCTGATATCCGTTAACCCTAAAACCATTGCGGCCACCGCCGCCAGCGAAACCAATAGGTTTCTATTTAATAAACCCTTTATTGGTTTAATGGTTTAACTGGGATTTAGTAGCTTAATGGGTCTAAGCGGCCTGGGTGGTCGACTGTGGTTTATGTCATTACTTGAAAGGTATCTCTAGGTTTACGATACTGGTCAAAATCTTGAAAATACTGATTAGTGCATTGAAAATATGCAGTACATTAATTCGAATTTTCATAAAATAAGAACGAAATTTAGCAAAATTCTGTTTGTTTTAAGTTTATCTATAAAAGTGTGATCATTATTTGCACAGAAAATTGCAGATTAAATCGATATATTCGATGGGGTATTTCGATAACTGTTTACAAGAAAGAAGGTCGTAAGTTTGCGCTTGCTGCAAATCAACATGAGATATTCGACACGTGTAGGGTGTGGCTTTTAATACGATTCTACCTGTAATCCTACATAATCCTTTTGTAAAACTACCTTATTTGACAAAGGTGTGATTTTTACTGCACTAACGCCTTTCCTATACGTTTAACCGTGACTCTATCCGCGGTAATCGCGACACGAGTAACAAACCCCGCCTCACTTCGAGATATACATTATCTAATTCGGTGTACTACACATTTAGCTATTATTCTGTAACTATCTGTATTACTATTCTGTAAAGTCTATAATTGAATGGTGGGTATTAGAGCTTGTTTTTTTTATTATTTTCATCTGACTTGTCCAATGGAGAGGCATGTAAGCTTGTGTAATTTCAGTGACCAATCATTTATAATTAGAGGGACAAAACAAGCCAATCTAGTGTCCTTACACAAGTACTACGGATGAAGGGAATGAAGGAGCCTGTTAGGTAATAGAACCGCAAATGTTACGACGACTTTTAAACCGTATCAAAGTACACGATGAATCAGTTTACACCAAGTTATAAGCTGAAAGCTGCAGTTAAACAATTTAAAAATAAAGCAAAATATATCGATTTATTAAAATTTATTTTAAAAATCTTAAAAACCTAACAGTGCACTAGGCCCAATGTAAAAAACAACTTAGGTACGGATAGAATAGAATAGAATAGAATAGAATAAATTTTATTTAACACACACAGTTTACATACAACATTAACAAAAACAAAAAAAGAAAGATAAGAAGACAATTACACAATACAACATTCGATGAATAAATGTTCTAACCTAAAATATTGCCCTCTTGTTACACTGCGGATGAAGTCTTGTGTGTCAATGAAATTTATCATGTGATGTGGCATTATTAATTTGATGGCAATAATCATTTTGATTCAATCGCAATCTTTACAAGAGAAAAAACATTAGTAATAGATTGAGCTAATGTTTTGTTATATCATATTTTAAACTCACAGATCCATTAGCCTTTACCAAGCTATTCATTTCTACACACAAACTTTACGCATAGAAACCGTAGTTGCTGGAATCACAGTATATTCTTCAAGATTTCGGTAAAGCCTTCAAGCCTACACCAATTTTAGACACTTATCAAATCGATTACGCGCATGCGCTTTACAGACACGGCGCCAATTCTGCTCCGCTGTAAACGTAATCCCTGTAAATTGTTTTCAGTCTACTGATGAGGCTTCGTAAATGAGTAGGTACAGTTAGTAGTTAGTACTGTAGTAGCTACTCTTATATGCAACATGAGGGTCCCAGGTTCAGTAGGGCCGCTAGTAAAAGTTAAACATGAAGTAATTCATCAAGAGAACGCAGAATATGATATGGAGCGAAAGGTTTATTCGTGCGGCATAAATGTATTCACGGAATACAAATCGATTCTCAGCTCAGTTTGGTAGTACCTAACCCTGCCTTCTGCGCTGTAGATCGTGGGTTCGATTTCCACCCAGGATAAACATTTGTGTGACGAACATAGATGTTTGTTCTTTATCTGGGTGTTAATATGTATTTATTTACAAAAGTACCTAATTATATCAGTTGTCTGGTTCCCTTGATACAAGCTATTAGCTTACTTTGGGGCTAGATGGCGCTGTGTGAAATGTACACTAATATTATTTTTATAACTGGAAGCCAAAAAAATATGTTTTAATGCAGGGAGAAATAAAGCTCTTAAATAGCCTAGTTTATTATAAAGACACAACAATTATTGTTACGCAATTAAATCAATCAGTTACCACATCCCCATAGTACAAGCTAATCAAGCTATGCTTTTGGGTTTAGACGGTGCTGTGTGAAACTTACAACAATATAACTTGGAGCAGCAAAACGAAAAATTACAACTTCATCGCAAATTTTAAGAGCAGTAGAACTCTAGCGAAGTTCGTCCGGGGAAGTACTGCCACCATGTCCATTTCTGCTACCAAGAAGTAATGCTTTCGCGTTACTGTGTTCCGGTTTGAAAGGTGTGGTTGCCGGTGAAATTACAGGCACACGAGCCATTCCACCTACACGTCTCACAGTTACAGGCGCATACGTTGTGACTCGGGTCTTGTCGTACCTAGTAGGGGAGGACCCAAGCCGCATCGGTTGTTATGGGCAGAGGTTATCACTTAACACCAGGTGGGCCGTCGGCTCGTTCCGTAACTGTATAACATTAAAAAAAAATGAAATCTATTATCTATGACGGAGATCTGTTCCCTTGTTTCTCTGAAGTCTATTAGAAATAGTTTGTGTGCCCTACATAAGATATTTTTGATCGTTTTAAAATCTTTTGTCGTAGTTTATTGAGTATTTTAACTGGAAATTCAAATTAAATATTGAAACATGTTGAGAATAATATTAAGTAAGTGATCTATCAGGAGACGGCGAAGTTTGATAAAGAGCGAAAGGTTCAGTCGAGCGGAATGTGTTCGCGGAATCCAGACGATTCTGAAATAAAGGCACGTGTCGATTGGAACACAATAAGCATGCTTGTTAATGTGAACCCTGCTGTTTCCAATATATCTATGTATAATAAAATTGGTGGACATTTCACACAAAACCACCTAGCCCCAAACTAAGTACAGTAAGTTCTATAAGAACCAAATGACTCACAAAGTACTTATACTTTTTTGTACATAATTATACATATTAGACATCCAGACACAGAACAAATATGTATGTTTATCACACAAATCCTTGTGCTAGGTTGGAATCATATCCAAAACTACAGTACAGAACGCCAAGAAGGAAAATAAGGAAAAATATTTACTGAAATTTCCTCTTTATTGCCTAATATTAGCATCAAAACTATTATGCATAGCATTAATTATTCGTTATTCTTTCAAGTCTTTTGGCTGACCTGATAATACTGACGATTTTTATGACAACTTACTCCTAGCTTATACGATATCGATTGCTTTGTATGAAAGTATATTAAATGTTAACCAATTATCCAGATTTATACGAAACATTTGGGGTGCTAATACGTATTCGATGAATAAATAAATAAGGAGATAACTGAGGCACAGGTGCTGTAAAATACGGTTTCAAATCACGTTGAGGACGCCATTATTTTTGCTCATTAACTTTCTTAATTCGCGACATTCAAACGCCAACTTCACGCCATCTCTCGGCCAATCTCACGAACTTATTCTGTTCGAAATTAAAACTTTTTATTTTTGTATCCCCTGGTGTGCAATCGCCTTTACAATCTACATATCAAGTTTCTGTACGACTACTGTTCTGCTTTGACTCCGTTCGACTTTTGTTTTTATTGTATTTAAATACAGGTTGGTTGGTTTCGTTTCGCTGGATGAATTTGAGAGGAATTCATTAAGGGATATCGGCGTGAAAGAATGCGCTGCATTGACTGATATAATCAAACGTATTATTGGAGTTCACTCTTCAAGCATCGATTTCAATTAATGAAGAAAATTTAGGTTAGTATAGAGCGAGCGAGCGTTAACAAAAGGCGTTATGTTTTGAAAAACAAAAACTCAAGTGGCATTGGAATCTTCTAGTGTTGGTTTATATTCCACTTAACGCCAATGATTATAATTTTAGTCTTTATTGTTTTTTTTATTTACTAATATAAATTACCAACACAAAAAGTATGGTTATAAGCCACTGAAAGCCACAGAGGTTTTTGCTAGCGCTACTAAAGAAGTTATATATTCAATTTTATAGAATATTTTTATAGCAGAATGATGCTCGCATCGTAGATTGTCTGGTCGTTTTGTCATTATTTTTTAAAACTTAGTGAAATTCAGATCGAAGTAAATTTGTGCTTTGGAAGGCATTTTAAATGGCATACAAATAGAAAAATGAGAAAACAGAAGTGAAACACAACTAATTTTATTATTGATTCAAGTAATTCTAATTACAATACGCAATTATCGAAATTTCGTAAATAAACATAATCCATTAGCGAATAGTGAATTCCGAAACGGATATAAAATCGCACGATTAAAGTTAACCCTCCAGCGGGGGGTACTTATAGGTATTAGTTACGCGCGTGCGGTCACAGGGACCATTGTCTGATATGGTCGAGGGATTACCTGTTACTGATAGTTCGAGTGGGTAATGGTGGGTCATTGGATCTTTATTGATTTAGAGGGGATGCTTTTAAGATAATTTAAGATAAATTTGCGTTTTTTTTTTAGTAAATACTATGGAGTCACGAATGTTCTAGAAAGGATTTTAAGTCCGCCTAAAAAGCTCCTTTCGTGCACTTAGAATAAAATAGAATAGAATAGAGTTTTCTTTTATTTGAGACCACATACAGTAGCAAAAAAAATTGCATATGTTCATGGTGTGGTGAAATGGGTGTCCATCTCAGCATGGTGCCGCTCCCAAACATGATAGATAATAACCCAATATGCCGGTAGCGACGCTGGTTTTCAGGCGGAGCCTATAATGTATGACACTTGACAGTTATATGTCTTTGGTTCTTTGATGATTTGGTTCTAGCAGATGTCAGTTTCCTCAAGATGTTTTGCTTCGCTGTCTTGAGAACGTCAAAGTCGAATACTTTATTTCCATAGAATTCATAAAGAAATGGCTTGGAAACGTCAATAATATTCAAAAGATAATGTCACACGTACTTATTGCTAAGTTTGACGCTTGTTCAAACTCTGTTCAAAGCGAACCCTACCTATTTGTGCACGTCTGGATTTGAACCAGCGACCTCCGGATTGAAACTCGAGGTCAGTACCACTGCCATCACACTTTCGTTTAATTTAACAAATTAATGAATATAAATAAAATCATTTGCATTATTTATTTTACACTGTTCAATTCGAAGAATTATTTTCTATCGGGCGGCGAGAGTAGGCGGGCTACCTTGAATACGTACCTATATTCAATAGCTAAATAAACTATGAGTATACTAGAATTAGTATATTTTTTCCTAGTGTTGGTTATGAGCAATTGTTTAAATTGGCTATTGTAAATGATTTGACCAATCAAATAGGTACATCCTTAAATTCGTAATTGAATTGAGTATAATTATGGCCACATTATGTTGTTAAATTGTCTGCCTGTCATCTAGCAGCTATAGCTAAACCAATTGATAGATCCGTGCATTACTTACCAATGAAGAATAGTTGCAGTAAAATTTATGCAGAGTTCGTTCGGGGAAGTACTACCGCCTTACCCATTTCTGCCACCAAGCTTTAACTGTATCCTCGTTTGGAAGATGTGATTTTCGGTGATATTACAGGCACCTGTATTGAAAGTCTTATTGATTGTTATGGGCAGAGGTTAAGTACCAGTTAACACCAAGTGGGCCATCTGCTCTCCGTAACTTTTCACATAAAAATTACCATCTAATGTTTGTAATCTCACAGTACATTTACTTTGTTTTTGTGTTTAAGATATATTTACAAACTTAAAAATAGTCCGGAATTAATATGACCGAGGGTCACAGGTGCCTATTAAAATAGTATTAGGTTTAGTGCCCGCGGCTCGCTCGTAATGACATCATCAAATAGTATATATTACAATGAAGATATGTTGGTTTTAAATATAGGACATCGTAATACAGCCATTCTTTTATAGTTTGGATAAAAAATCAAATAAAAATGAATTTTTAGTTAGCAGCGCAATCAATTTTCGTCAGGACTTGTTTTAAACAATTTAATGATGGTAACAAGGGTATGGTAGAATCTACTCTATTTACAAATATTAGTTTATAATAATAATTGTTTATTTCATCAACTTAATATAATATTTTTATGTGTTTGAGTCTTCTTTTTAAGTATTAAATACCTGTGCTAAGAGGCCTCCTAAACATAGTTACTTATAGACTAAGTTATACAATAATGGGATTAAAAATATAATAGACTATACATATAATTTACTACTACTTACTAATGTGTGGAGTGAAGTGAAGTTTCAGTTCAGATTAACTCTTTTTTTATAAAATAAAATACAATATTACATATATATACTACATACATTCCACAATTCTACATGGATCACTCATGAGCGATATTCTATTTCGAACAAAAATCTGTCATAACTAAACCAATTTTTTTTTTTATACAAAGCTATTTAACAGCTATTAAATTTACCAAATAAACTCTAGCGAATTGCTTTTCAATACAATGCTAGCCAATACAAATAATTGCCGAAAATAATCGGATTTTCACGCCCAACCCTAAACCAACCCTAAAGTATCCCTTGCGATATCCATGTCGAGACATGTCCGGGGACAAAAGGACCCCCGCGTGTTGTGACAGGAGTTAATATGTGGGGTCCTACAACGAACGGACATGAAAGACTGTTGAGTAGTTTATTATATACGTTTTAGTGATAGCGTATTAAATCGGTTGTTCATTTATTAAAAGGGAGCTTGGCGCCCGAGTAGCAGAGGCTAAGACTTTCGATTTGGAGATCGCTGGTTCAGAGCATGCATCATCACTAAGTAAATTTTTTGATTGGCCTCATAGCTCAGTTGGTTAGTAACGATTCCCACCCAAGACAAACATTTGTGTGACGAATACAGATGTTTGTTCTGTGTCTGTGTGTTAATATGTATTATATGTATGTATTTACGTAAGAAAAGTATATAAGTATTATATCAGTTGTCTGGTTCCCATGATACAAGCTATGCTTAGCTTACATTGGGGCTAGATGGCGCTAAAAAAAAGGAAAAAAATTGGAAATATAATAGTTTCGCAACGTTAAAAACTCATATTTTACTATAAAAAGTCAAGGGCATGGGACTGGTAATGTATATTGCGCACTTACATTTTTACAGCAACTTTCGATTAGTTGTTGGTGTATGTATTTTTATAAAGAAAGGAAGCTGACCACATCTCATGTCTACGATATAAGATGTATAAACCAAGGTGAAAAGTATGTGAAAGTATTTATGCTGAAACTGAATTTGTTTATCTATGTATGTCCGTACCACTCAGCCACAACGATCGAAACAGTAAATGCGTACGAGTGTATACCATTATGTCTCAAGGTAACGGATACAACGTAATAGCCACGTTTACGTTACGTTGGTACTTTGTAAAAAGGCTGCACAGCCCTGAGGTCAAACAACAGGTCAAAACAGGTCAAACAATTATTTGTTTTCTTTTACTTGTCTTGCGAGCTGGCTATGATGTTTTTGGCCTTCCATGTCTTATTAAACATTTACTGTGTAAAAGTTATTTTCTTTTTATATCACGCTTTCAGTAGAGTCATGTCAAAGTTTGTGTATTAACTTAAAGTCACTAGTAAATTAGCTTTGAGGACTTTTTTATAATCCATTTTTTTTCGCGCAATCGGAAATTGTGACGTAAGGTCAACAAAGGATACAATAAAAAGGGTAGTTATACATTTGCCACAAAGTAACTTTGTCACATTTTTACTTCTCAATAAATTGAAAGTAAACTCACATGCATTAAAAATATGTGTGATACGTAAAGTTATTCAAAATTTGTCACAAACTCCCATTTTACTTAATTTTTTCATAAAGTAGGGGTAGCAAATTAATGGTGTTTAGCGCTCGAAAAAAAAAGAAAAGACGTGTGTCATATAATACCAAAAACAGAAGATAGTACAAAGAAAAGAAAAGTCTATTTAGTATTAATGTATTAGAATGACAAATATGACAACGATGTGGACCGACCTTTGAGCTATCACGCAAACTGGACAAGCATTAAGCAAAATTTAACATTATTTTTTATGTGATACAGTTACGGAACGAGCCGATGGCCCACCTGGTGTTAAGTGGTAACCTCAGCCCATAACAACCGATGCGACGTGGGTCCTCCCTTACTAGGTACGACAAGACCTAAGTCGCATCGTATGCGCCCGTAACTCTGAGACGTGCAGGTGGAATGTCTCTTGTGCCTGTAATTTTATCGGCAACCACACCTTTCAAACCGAAACACAGTAACGCGAACGCGTTACTGCTTGGCGGCAGAAATGGGCATGGTGGCAGTACTTCTCCGGACGAACTTGGCGAGAGTTCTACTGCTCTTGAACAGTACAGTATAGTCTTAATTTTTTTTTCTTCATAATTCGCAGGATATCTAAATAATGCACAGTTAACATGCTACTCAAAGTCAACTCCACAGCAGTAGCATCTCCCCGACAGGTGGTTAGCTGGACAGAACTGGTCAATTGTAGGCAAATTGCGCTTATTTACCGCAATCACTGACATTGCACTGTTATGTCAACTGCATGTCGTTAAATCTGATATAACCGGCAAACCTTGTTTGCCATAGACAATGTTTGCTTTAAAACATGACTGCTTTATTTATTTATTTCATTTAATTAATTAAACGGTATTACCAATTATATATTACAGATTATATACAGCATTAATACTAATTAGTTGATGTCATATGTTTGTCTGATGGTTGATCATAGTCTGTGACAAGAACCTAGAGGACATTTAAGTCTAGTACAGTTGTGCTGCTGTGACAAAAACATTTTTACATTCTTAGGCAAGGACATACTTTCGGTTATATAAACGAAGGTTTTATGTACATCAGAAATTAAAAAAATATATAATTATATTTAATATATTTAATTATATGTATTTACTATATTTCATTTTAATTTTACTATATTTAATATTATAATAGTTACCGTAAGATAAGATATGGCATTAATTATGCACACAATATTTATTTGACTTCTTGAATGTGTGTGTGTTGAAAATGTTATTTTGTAAGTGTGTGATTTTGTATATTTTTTCTATCAACTTAAGCTAAGGTAGGTTTTCAATAATGCAAAACTGTTCATTCCAAATCAATTTTCTGTATCGAGTGTATTGGATAACGGACCATTCTTTCTCTAAGATACAAACTGGTAAGACGCGAGCTTTGTCGATAGTACTTCGGTATTCGGTTCGCAAGTTGAGGTTACCAAGTTTTGGTGGGCCATAGGCACGTTGCGAGAACTGAACTTGAAATTACTTTGGCAATATAATCGATTACTTTATTTGCCATTACTAAAAATATCAAAGGTTTCTCTAAGTATCGAGTCTTTCAAATACACAATCGTATAAGACTCCAACGTAAACAAGCTAGCGATGATCACAGCCAGCAAATTGATGACCGTAAAAAACTTCAATTATCGAAGAGCTGCAGTTACAAGTTAGACTGTACGGTAAAAAAATGTTTACCACACAATAGAGAAGCATTATAACCTTGTCTGATAATTAAATAATCGAATACTAAAATTTAGGACGAACATGTTATAAACGCGAATGATTTACGATATAATCGAGTTTGGTACATAATTGTTTTATACTGTATTTAATAATCGCTGTTTTTTTTGTAGGTAGTGTTGAAAAATATAGTCTTTTGGAAAATCAATACTTTGGTAGGAAATTCCTATGCTTACTAAGATGCGTTTGGACGAAACTAGTGAGTAAATCGTTGGTAATTTTGTATACAAGTTATATTTATATTTTTGGTAGCATGAGGAATAAATTTTGTATTTCAAATGAATTTTAAAACAGTTCTGTTTTAATTAACCCCGTGTAGCTGAAACTTTGCACACATATTGCCTGTTTAGACTGGCCTCACAGCTCATTTGAGAAAAAGTATAAAAGTATTCTAACAGTTATTTAGTTCTCATGATACAAGCTATGCTCAGTTTGGGCCTAGAAGGCTCTTAGTGAAATATCCACCTATATAGCTAGCAGTGTCAGTAAATTGATGCTAAGATTGTTCAAAAAACCAGTAAGTTTAATATTCTGCAATAAAAAGGCTCAATCGTAAAAAAAAAAAAAACAGAAATAGTAATTCTTGTCTTAACAATCTACCATCACAAAAAGTAACAGCCTTCTGCTTATAAAATCAAGACTCTACCATAAGAGGATAGTAATTACTTTCGGTTGAGCCTTAAGATGTGTCATTGTTGAATCCACGTGTCGCACTCGGATGGGCATGTGTGCCAAGTAAAATTAAGTATGCCAATATCATCGTCCACGCTTGATCGCGCGCAGCCTTCGACAGAATGAGGGTTTTCCGACGATTTTTCTCGCGCGTACGTACTTTTCTATTTCTGTCAAGGTTACCGTATGAATTGTATAATAGACCTACCTAAGGCCTAGACCGCCTTATGCGGTAAACGAAATTGTATTCGACGGTTTCGTAGCCAGAGGCCAGTTTCATTGATCAATGTATTTGTTAGACGAACGTATATGTATTTTTCTGAAATAAAAAAAAAACAAGTCTATAAGTATTCTATTAGTAGTACCTAGTAGACGGAACGAGGCGACGGCCCGTGGTGCGAAACAAAACTAAAGTAGCAGTAGAACTTGTGGTAAGTTCGCCCGGAGACTGCCACCACACCTGGTAATCTGCCGCCGAGCAGTGATGCACTCGTATTGCTGTGTTCCGGTGGAAGGGAGTGGGTGCCGGCGAAATTGCAGCCGCATGAGACGTAACATCCCCGTCTCGGGGTGATATGGACGCAACGCAATGCGACTTGAGTCATCTCATACTCTGGTGGAGAGGCCTTGAGTCGTATGTATTCTCCCAAAAACGAAATAGTAGACTGATTCTCAAAACAAAGGCCACACGTATGGCCTTAACCTGAAGTGCGTCGACCTCTCTAATACGTTTTTAATTATACCACATTCGTAAACATAGGGATATGACGTAACTATTTTTATCACCGCCTTTTTTGGATCCTCGAAAATGACCTGGTCAATCCTGGCTTAATAAATTGTTATTAAAATCAGATTATTTGTCTTTCCGTTGAGGTATTTGGTAGTTATCTGATTAGTGGTAACGGTAGCAATCAAGTCAGGTAGATTGAGCTCTATATTTGTTTATATAAATATTCAAAGCTGATATTTTGAATTGTGTAATCAAAAAATAAGAATAATCTAGTTTTCACATGAATTGCTTTTAATATTTTTTAATAAATTGTCATTATTTCTTTTGCTCCCAAATTATTTTTAGTTTTGGATTTCTCTGGAAGTGGAATTGTACATTTTTTGGAAATTAATATCTTAGTCATTTTATGGTATGTATTCGCAAAAAATGTATGTTAATATTCTGTCAGTTATCTAGTTCCTGCAAGCTAATCTTAGTCTGGGGTTAGATGGCACTGTGAGCAATATTTAACTAAATTAACTTATATACATATCCACACCCAGATACAGAGCCAACACCTATGTTTATCACATAAAAGTTTGTCTTGGGTGGGAATCGAACCCACGACCAACAGCATTCTAAACCTAAAACTGAAATGTCGCTTACATTCAGTGATATTTTGCAGAGATTATTATTCCGACGGTTAGCCTCAGAACGCCTGTACAAAGATTGCCTGTAGGGTTCGTGCAGCCAATGACGTTGTATGATCCGGTGACGTCACCCCGACACGAAGAGAACTAGTGTAAGCGTGCCATCAATACAGATCCAGAAACACGTGACCGGGGTGAACGGATCACGTGACACAATGCACTTATCATACACAAATCAGTGTTGACTAGAAGTCACACCGTCGGTAAATGTATCAAATACTACTAATAGTCCAGTTATTGGTTCTATCGCTGGTGGTCTTCTTCTTCGAGTCACCGGTTATGTCGAACCAGTGTGGTGAAAGGATTGTAAGTGCGCCTTAAAGAGGCTCCTTTCGTGCACTTGACATATGTCTTCGAATTTTTCGTTCTAGAACATGTCGGATTCGCGATGTTTTCCTTCATCGCTTTAAAATCGTGGTATTGCCACATGAATTATTCATGTGAAAATATATTATACTGAATTTTTAACAAAGGTAGTAAAGGTAAAGGTAAAGGTAGGCAGATTATAATCATACCATGCAGGTGAAGCAACGGGCAAAAGCCATTAGATAGAATTAAAAATCACAGAAAATAGTTGAAGACGTCATAACTAATCAAAATACCAAACTTAACACATCCACAGCCAATAAGCGCCATCTATCGAATGATTCGAAGTTTGTCAAAACCCTTATTTACGAGTCAATGAACTCAAAAACGTTACAACAATACCTAATGAACAGATCGAACCTTGACACGACGACCTGGTCTCGGGTTCCGTGGATGCGTGACACGGTGCTCGCATGTCAGCACGGAACCCTCCGCCTTATAATTGCCTCCTTAGGAGATACGTGACGTCACAAGAACATATGTCATGCTACGTCACCGGTCATCTTTATGAGCTGTGGTGGCGGCTGGCGGCCATGTTGGTAGAATAAATACGACGACCACAGTCACATAAGTTTTGAAAAAAAATCTCCTGACCATAGATACCAGTCTGTACAGAAGTCGCTGCTTCTCTTTCTTAATACGTTGCATGGAAAAGAGAAAAAGCCACAAGTCTTGTATTCAGCTTTATCTTGAAAGTGTTCACTAAAGCCTTTACTATAAGAGCAGTAGAGACCTCTCGCTAAGTTCGGCCGGGGAAGTACTGCTACCATGCCCATTTCTGCCGCCAAGCAGTAACGCATTCGTGTTACTATGTTCCGGTTTGAAAGATGTGGTTGCCGGTGAAATAACAGGCACATGAGACATTCCACCTACAGTCTCAGAGTTACGGGTGCATACGACTTGGGTCTTGTCGTACCTAGTACGAGAGGACCTAAGTCGCATCGGTTGTTATGGGCCAAGGTTACCACTTAATACCAGGTGGGCCGTCGGCTCGTTCCGTAACTGTATCAAAGTAACGCGTCACGTCTTTTCTCCTTCCACGGGATAGGCAGAGCTGCAATGAGATACTTTGCTGCGTGAATGACACTCTGTAAAGTCAAAGTCAAAAAATATTTCTAACGAAAACATAAAGAAATGCTTGGCATTGCTTATCATTTGAGTTAGATCATAGTTTTTCGGGCCGTGAATGTTTCATTGCATCGTGTTGTAGTGTTTGCTAGTCAATGCAACCTGCGACAAAGCCGACAATTCATTTGGTGGGTAAACATTATCGTAAAACTTAAATATAATACTCGACCGACTTCATTATTTTGTACCATCACAAAATATTTTCTCAAATGGGCCATTCTCATACAGAAGTTTGAAAACGTTTTCACATGTTTAAGGCTAACGAACATTTAATAGGAGCAATTTAACAGTATCATGGTTTTGATTTCTTTGGGAATCCTGATAGTAGAGGTGTTTATTATCAAAAAAATACATCAAAATTACTAATATACGACGAAGCTTACATTTTCTTAAAGTTTACTTTATACATAATATACTTTATAAATCCACCATAAATATTTGATCAACAGTTAATTATTACACACACACACACACATATAGGGCATAACTAAATTGCTTAAAAAAAAACAATTTCAGTATTAAAATTATTATTATTATTATTATTTTATTTCAGTATTTAAATGATAATATTTATTTTACTTGCAAAATAATATTACGTTGATTTTATTCTATAATAAGCACCAAACATTATTTTCTCCGTTTAATAACTCAATATAACAGCATCAATTGCTTCTCAAAGCATTTTGTTTTTTCAAATAATTATACCGATTGCCATTTTTGCGTCAAAAAGTACCAGAACTCTGTACAGATAGAATTTAAATCGATTATTACAACTAAATCGATAAATACAACCTATCACAATCGACCATCGATTATAACTTAATCGAGTTACAATTTATAGAAATAATCGGTCTTTGATTTATACGATCCTCGCGACTTTTCACTCAGGCGCAATTTGAACCTTATGCTTATGTCGTTGTGAGTGTTTTTTGTTCGGAGTTCGCGTTGGTAAGAGTACAAATTGTATGGAAGTAATATCAAAGGGCCGGGTACACGCCGTTTGATACCTACCTCTGAATAAATCAACAAAAGCGACGGGCGGCACTGAGTAATATTCGTCCGAGTGGATATATTCGGACAAGGAAAGGCTTGGAGATTATTACGAGGCAAAAAATTGTCTGGTATCTCAACACGGTTTGTAAAATAATAATATATAATATAAGTTAAGACATTTCCACACAGCGCCATCTACCCGAAGTAAGCTAAGCATAGCTTGTATGATGGGAACCAGACAACTGATATAATATTTACTTATTTTTCGTAAATACAATCTTCTTCTTCTTCTTCGAGTCACCGGTTCTGTCGAACGAGTGTGGTGAAAGGATTGTAAGTGCGCCTCAAAGAGGCTCATAATCTGTCTGTCTGTCTCTGTCATCTGTCATCTGTAAATACAATAATACATATCTACACCCAGACACAGAACAAACATTTATGTTCGTCACACAAATGTTTGTCCTGTGGCAATCGAACCCACGGCCTACAGCGCAGAAGGCAGAGTTACTACCATCTGAGCTGTGAGGGCAGTCTAAAAGTGAATAAGTTACGGCGCAACCAAGACGGCCCAGCTAAAAAAAAACATAAAAAAGGCAATACGTGATGGGAATGCTAATAATGACAAGATTGTCTTATTCGCCTTACTCGGATTAAAAGGATAAATAATTGCCATAGTTTAAAAAATATTGGTCTCTCGAACTAGTCAATAATTTCTCTACGAAACCTGAAATCTTTATTTATTAAAGTTGGTAAATTGGTTTCAGTTAAAGTGACAATAAATAAGTTAATAAAATAACAAGTCATGATAAATACTATAAACTATACTACAATTAATATTAAAATAATAAACCTTTTTGATTCCTTTTACATTTTTAATTCTACTGCAAGTCTCCATAGCTTTCTTTGATCTTTTACTTATTTTAGATCTCTAATGTAAGGAAGATCATTTTCAACTCAACGCAAATTATTAAAATACTTGTTTGTATTAAAAACATAAAGTGGGGATATCCATGTAAGAAAAAAAAATTCAAAACATCATTTTTGATCTTTCTTTTTGTACTAAAAAGTCAAAGTAATTGCAAAATTATAATAATATATATAATACTATTTACTAATGAAAATTTGAAAGTAGGTCAATATAAATACAGTGTACAATGTAATTCCCAAAACACTTGAAATTATAAAACCTTGTTCACCACAAAAAACGTTAACCAATTTAATCGCCTTATCAACCCTCAGTTTATCAGTAAAACTACTATATTATTCAAGCGACCGAAAAAATAAAACTAAGCACAATTTCAAGACGAAAAAACTAAGCACAATAATGCACTAAGCTTGCCCCTTATCCGTCGTATAAGTTATGCTAACAAGTTCGCGTGACTGCTAGCTTACTCACTTGTTGGGTCACCAAACGCTACCACAACAATATCACAGTACAGTTGTCGAACAGTAATACCACTTAGAAAACAGTGTCCCCTCAAAAGAAACACCTCATGTGTGCGATATTCTTTGCGAAAAAATAACGTCTGATCTCTTGTTTTAAGCAAATTATATTTTAGCCTTTTTTATAATAAAATATACTCTGAAATGGATTTTAATGTTACGAAATTCAATTAATGAATATCATTGATGGCATCTCAAAATATTCATGTGATTTTATTTGTGCGTTCTATCCATATACTTAAAAGAAAAACCTAAATCCATTTAGGAATAAAGTGATTTATCCTTTCAATTTGAAACTTTTGGAGACACAGAAATTCAACACGTTTTCATTTGTAGCCATATATGTCACGTCATTGTCACCCATAACAACAAAATATTATATGATTAGTCGTGCTAAATATTCTATGGTAAGAAGCCAAATTTCAAGCTGAGTATATAGTAACTGAGTATAGTAATATTTTAAGCAGAAAACTATTTTGCTACCTCTTTCAGACCCGACCATCTTTAAACCATAAAGAGTTTCTACACTGTTTGACACCTGCATTGTGCTAAAACTGTTTTGTCAGTTATATTATAACCTCTTAAGAAAATGAGTGATCTGAAGTAAATTGAGGTAATTCTGCAGCTTTTTAGAAAGATTGTATCAGAATATAATTTTGGGATTTAGCTGAACTATACTGACTTTCATGAAATTAGAAAATAACGTGGTTAGCAAGGTTTTAACCCCATTTACACGATGTCACATTACTTTTGGCAGACAGAATTTTTTTCGTAATTGCAAAAGTTTTGTCTTGTGTGATGTCCGCGCCTTGGCTAGTATCTACAATGCTGGTCGAATGTTAGCAATCTATACTCTTTGGATCTCATAAAAAGTTTATTTAGTTGCAGATGACTTATATTTCGTGAATTTACAAAAATAAATAAAATTTTACCAAAATTGCTAGGTAAATATAGACGAAAGATCGGTCTCTAATCCCTATCTCTGTGTGGCTCGAAAATATGAACTAATAAAAATATATTTACAAAATAAGTGTATCTAAGTAATTCTTAGTATCTTCTAGAGAATGATATATTCTCTATCAGGAAGTAAATGACGATCTTGCTAAGGTCTACCATGACAAACCAAAAATAACTACTAATGTAATACGAGCACCTACTCTGTCAAATGTCAAAGTCAAAATAATATTCCCGTATGAATTATAAGGAATTGGCTTGGAAATGGCATGACTTATGACGCAAACTATAACGAAATCACTTTATCGTTTCCAGCATCAAACCACCATCAAAAGACGGCGTCACGAAGAGCAACCCCAGCAAGCGGCACCGCGAGCGGCTCAACGCGGAACTGGACACATTGGCGTCGCTGCTGCCCTTCGAGCAGAACATCCTCAGCAAGCTGGACCGGCTGTCCATCCTGCGGCTGTCCGTCAGCTACTTGCGGACCAAGAGCTACTTCCAAGGTTAGTTCTTTCGTGAGCTGCTAGACAGATACAAAGGGCAAGCGAGTTACATCATCTCGAAGACTAGCTGCCCTTTGAACATAACATCTTTATGGACCGGCTGTTCGTCAGCTATTTTCGGACCACGAGCTACTTCCAAGTGTGCTGCTAAACAGATACAAAGGGCAAACAAGTGACCTCATCTCTAGACTGCCATCATGACTCATGAAGTTGTTCTGCACTTTGAGCAGAACATCTTTATGGACCGGCTGTCCATCCTACAGCTATCTAGCAGCTACTTGCGGACCAAGAGCTACTGCCAAGGTTAGTTCTTTCGTGAGCTGCTAGACAGATACAAAGGGCAAGCGAGTTACATCATCTCGAAGACTAGCTGCCCTTTGAACATAACATCTTTATGGACCGGCTGTCCGTCAGCTATTTTCGGACCACGAGCTACTTCCAAGTGTGCTGCTAAACAGATACAAAGGGCAAACAAGCGACCTCATCTCTAGACTGCCATCATGACTCATGAAGTTGTTCTGCCCTTTGAGCAGAACATCTTTATGGACCGGCTGTCCATCCTACAGCTATCTAGCAGCTACTTGCGGCCCAAGAGCTACTTTCAAGGTTAGTTCTTTAGTGAGCTGCTAAACATACAAAGGGCTCGCAAGGGACTCAGCCCTCTTTGTTTTTTAAATCAAGTCGAGATGAGAGTGGCCACATCTTTCATACGCCGCGCCATCTTTTGCTTCTATGACCTATTTGCTTCTTTATCGGAATTTATACTATACTTACTAAAATTGGAGGATTCGTAGCTTTTTTAATTGTGACGTACAGACGTCTATAATCGCCATGATGGGTCGGCATTTGCAGGACTGGTTTGCAGGATTTTCTCGCTGGGAATTTGTCGTCAAACGTTATTGCGCCGATGACGTTTTCTACCTCGTCTATATAAGATTGACTTACATTTGTAGTTGAGGTTGGAAACTGCCTTTAGCCTGTGTAAAATGTACAACACTCTAGTACCATATTGCACCTTCAATATCTGCTAATCAAAAAGTGCTTTTCAAGAATAATTTTCATCATTATCAAGCCATTATTCCCATAATTATAACAGGACTTTTCGTCGGGATTTTTTTGAATGTGTTACAAAATTTTCTAATAGAACTAAGAACTAACTTCAAATTAACAGTAATTTTAACACCATTTTGGCCACTCATAAAATTAGGGAAAAGGATGAATGAGAATCACTTACTAACAAACCCAGCCTATCACAATTATGCAAATTCACATCTCACAGTCTCGATTTTAATTATAAATCAAAATTCCAACTTATTCTAATATTAATCTAGATTTTATCCAATGCTAAACTCGAACGCTATCATCTAACAAAATCGAATAAATCGATTAATATTCCGCAGATGTATTCGATTACTTATTAATGTTCTTACCAACACTTATTTAGCGCTGTCCGTGAATTTTATCGTACTCGCATTAATATATGCGATGTTCTCGATTCCTGATAATCGATATGGTTTGATGTAATCGCGACTTTAAATATTGTAAGTAGCGCGATAAAACCAGCGCTGGTTTTTATTGTCCGTATACACATGCTCTTTAGCTTCATTTATACACTGGAATTTAAAAACCAACCCATTTTACGTCTTTTTTTTATGTGTTAATTATAAATTTAGTAATTTTTTTTTTCGATAGTCTTACATTTGACCGCAATCTCGCCTGATGTTAAGTGACGATGCGGTCCACGATGTAGCATGCACGCCTAGAAGATATCCTCTCCTCTTGAAGAGACCTCCAGATTATAGTTCTCGGGAAATATAGACGCAGGCAAGGAGTTCCACTCTTGGGCTGTCCGCATTATGAAAGTGGAAGCAAAACGCTTCGTACGGATGTGAGGTAATTGGACCAAGAAAGGGTAGTAGGTACCTACATTTCTCACAGATCTGATGTTTTTTCTATAAAAAAAAATGCGATATTTAATCTAATGTAAAGTAATACAGCCATAAACATTATTTAGACAATTTGGCGTCATCTTTTTAATGCGCACATTCGCTAATGATCCAAAAATGATCAAATCCAACCACTAGAAAACATTACTTAATACTTGGTTCACCATAATAACAAATAATAATAAGTAACATTTATGAAAACTTTTAATAAAACCAAATTATTATCCAAATTTATATAAGTCGTTTAATCCAATTTAAGTGTTTGTTTGGAACATCAAAAACAAAACAAAAACTCCACTTTTATAATTGGAAGCGTAAATCTTGCTTTCGTACATACATCAGCATATGATATATGTCCGAGTTATAATTTTATTCAGGGGATATAAAAATCTGTGGGGGGTGAGAGATTTGTTTTATTGGACCTTGTCAATACCGCATACATAGGTACCTATGCGGTATTAACATGCTCGGTACAGGCGGGGACAAACTTATGACCTGAAAATTGAGTAACAGAGAGTGAATAAAAATATTCGGATGACTGTTTATAAACCTTGGAACTATGTGAAACCAGATAACTCAGTCTCTTCTTAACAGGGCGCGGGGTGAAATTACAAGGGGTGCATATGGATCGACATTGATTTTTATCATTGTAATGCAATACGAATTTGAATATAAATACGAAATTGTGTATTCGTATAGCATTTATTATATATTCAAATACTCTATTTTGAAACTGATAAGTCGATCAAAAAAAAACTGATGTAATATTTACGTATATTTTTTTATAAATACGTACATATTATATATAATTATTAACACCCAGACACAAAACAAACATCTACGTTAGGCACACAAATGTTTGTCCTGGGTGGAAATCGAACCCACGACCTACAGCAGAAGGTAGGGAAGCTGTGATGATCGCTTAACATCAGGCGTTTGCCTTAACTTAGCTTAAAATCTTAGTGCAACCAAAAAGTGCTGATAATTCTAATTGAATCCATTGCTGATGCCTCGATTGCTCGGTTTGGGCGGCGCGCCGCGGGGCGGCGCTGTCAACGTAACTAAACCGCGCTCAATACAAGTAGTCACTAAATAACGTACTTCTTAGAAGGAATACATATTTCAATGTATGATTTGTGTTGGTATCTCAGTAATATAATATTGAGTCGTAAATCTGATGCGTAATTACTTGCGATTAGCAGTAGATCGTCGAGATATTTTACAGTTATTTTAATGTACTTAGCTGTGTATTTATCGGGTTGGTTTATTAGGTTTGTTCCTGTGGGTTATTTATACGGAGAATTACTACAGTGTAGTCTCTAAAATAAACTAAAATGAATGATCTGAGAAAGGTATTGGTTTATCACCCGTCGCACATTATAGTGTCGAATAGGTTTCTTTTAAAAATATATATCAAAAATCCTACAAGGGCTGTGAACTGCCATTAAATCTCAAAACTAATACATTGTTTAATAGATATACATACTAATGGACATTTCCCTCAGCGCCATCTAGTTCCAGACTAAGTACCTACAGCTGTATTATGGGAAATCACATACCGTTTTTTTTTTTGTACATATGTAAAAGACTCAGATTGAGGTTGAGAATTCAACCTACGACCTACAGCGCCGAAGGTACCTTAGCTACCAACTGACGCGTAAGGTCTATCATCTTAATTGTTATATCAGCATGCTGTGACGATTAATTTGTTTACTCTTGCTCTATGTATGTAAAGGTTTTAAGCTTAGCTTTATGCGCGCACTTACTATTTAAGTGCGCCCTGAACCGTTCATAAAGTTTGCTTCCGTCCATACCTCGCTACAGTACTGTCAGGTATAGTATCTCTTGAATATATTTTGTGTATGTTGGATGATTGGGAACTAACGCATATCGTCGAAAGGGGTTATTCCAAAGACCTAAGGGAGAGGTATTGGAAATTTTGTGTTTAGTTAATAAAAAGAAAATGGTTTTAATTTACAAACAATAACTTTAAAACAATATCCAACATATTGTTTGTTGTTGTTTTGAAAATGTTTTGTTTCATAAATTATAAAGAATATTTTCTTAATAAAATATTATTAGCTTACCGAACATAGGCTACTATTGATGAGCTATGAATAAACAACTGAAAAATCACCCCTTTGGGATAAAAACATATTTAATTTTGAATCTCCCAACCTAAACAATATTATTTTTACACAATATAATATACGTATGTTAGTCTATGTGATATTTATTAATATAAGCCTTATGTTTTTCACTGAGTTACCCGAATAATGAGTTATTATTATTATGTATACCTACTAAATTTCACGTAGTATATCATGATAATATCAAAGATTTACGAATTGCGTTCTAAGTTAAAAGCTACAGCGCCCGCGTTAAGTTTTGTGTGCCGTAGCCCATAGCCCACAGCCCACAGCCCATCGTTCACTTCCGAAGTTATTTATAAACGTTATTTTTCCGTAAGCGCGGTGCCAGGCACAGGGGGAGGCAGGTATCGATCGTATGCTAATTCACTGCTTTCCTAACTATTGATGGCGAATCGGGCCGTTAGCGAGCATTGGTTTTACTGCGCAGGATATTGCTTTATGGGAGCTGGAAATTTATAGTCTTCAAAAATGTTGATAGAATAGAATAGAAAACGGTTTATTGTACACCACACATTTTTTTTTATGTGATGTAGGTGATTGAACGAGCTGACGGCCCACCTGATGTGGTAATCGCCGCAACAACAACAAGACTCAAGTCCTCTCCACCAGAGTATGAGATGGCGTGATGCCTCAAGTCGCACTGCGTTGCGTCCATCACCTCGAGACGGGGATATTACGTCTCATGCACTTACAATTTCACCGGCACCCACTCCCTTCCACTTCTTCTTCTTCGAGTCACTGGTTCTGTCGAACCAGTGTGGTGAAAGGATTGTAAGTGCGCCTCAAAGAGGCTCCTTTCGTGCACTCGACACATATCTTCGAATTTTTAGTTCTAGGACATGTCGGTTTCCTCACGATGTTTTCGTTCACCGTTTTGAGAATATGGTATTGCGCACATAAATCTTTCAATCGAAAAACTCATGGGTGCACGTCGGGATTTGAACCGGCGACCTCCGGATTGAAACTCGGGGGTCAGTACCGCTAGACCACCACGCTCTTCCTTCCACTGGAACACAGCAACACGAGTGCATCACTGCTTGGCGGCAGATTGACAGGTGTGGTGGCAGTACTTCTCCGGGCGAACTTGGCACAAGTTCTACTGCTACTTTGGGTTGCTTTTGCACCACCCGGGGGACACGTGAATAGATTCAGAGGGTATATGCGAGCAACGTGGCCCCCCAAAACCCCCCCAAACCTAGTCCGCTAGTTATGGTGTTATCATAAAAAAATATTTTTAATTTAATAAAAATAATTAATAGTCAATTAACCGCACATTAGGTGCGCTCTAAAAACGTTCTACCCTCACGTTTGCGGTCCGATGATGGATCACCCCGGCTTATCGCGGTCATTGTTTTAAGAAAAAACCACTCTGTTTCCAAAGGAAAAAGGCTTAATTTCCCCCGACGGCTCTTATCGTAGAGTAATTGATTTCTGAGACCAAAAAACTATCGTGATAAGAAATTAATTTCTAGGTAGGCATTAAAATGTTGTTGCAAACGTTAGGTGTTACCTTCTGTGTGTTATTCCGTGGCTATGGACTCTGTTTCATGAAACATACTATACTAATAATAAATAAATAAATCTTCTTGGTTGACATTTCACACAGCGCCATCTAGCCCCAAACTAAGCATATCTTGTACTATGGGATCCAGATGTCTAATAGAATACATATACTTTTTTGTAAATTCATACATATTAACACCCAGACAGAGAACGAACATCAATGCTCATCACAAATATTTGTCCTGGGGGAATCGAACCCACGACCTACAACTCAGAAGGCAGTGTTACTAATCAACTGAGCTGCGAGGCCAGACAATATATACTATAAAATACGAAATCGTGACTGCTACTCAAACTTTCAAAGGACATAGGATCGAATTCGGTGTCCCTGTAGTATATAAGAAAACTGGTAAATAAATTAGGTAAATAAAATGTGGTAAATAAAAGGTAGGTCGTTTTCAAAAGTCAGAGAAACTAATTATACATACTCCCTAAAGTACCACTGAAAGTACGGGGCGAACAATAAAAAAGGGGTAAGTACGAGTAGGCACGACCTACTTTGACGCAACGGAAGTATAAAAACAACAAAATACTTTAACCGTCTCTACCTACTCTACAATAAAACCATAATCGCCATATTCCAACGATAACGGTTGATTTAATGGGCGAATTAAAATGTGTTTTGTTCGCAACCATCCGACGAGACTCGTATACATTGTTTTAGAACTAATTTTACTGGCTTTCAATCCGAAGATCGCTGGTTAAAATCCAGGCAAGTACCAATGGCTACGGTTTTATAAACGGCAGTTAAGAGTTTCTTCGTCTAAAAATTTACCACGAAATTCTGACATGACTTGGTTATAATTGAAACGGATAGGAGTTGCTTTTGAGGGTAGGCACCCTATTTCTTACTTCAGTGGCATTCAGGGGCTGAAATTTACTTTTAGTCGTTGGACAAAAATAAAACGATTTGTTGTAAAGTATCAGCCATCTGAAATCTACCAGTGCAGGTATCGCGAAGGATTCCCTTATGCACTCTTTCATTGTCTCCGCGGGAAAGGACTGAGTTATCTGGTTCGCCTATAATACCCATGTAATTATTCATAAAATAATTGCCATAGAAAGATGATAATGACTATTTCAAACTTGAGTGAACTTTGCATTTTGATCCATATTCACATATCAATAAAGACTAAATCGTTGATATCAATAACTAAATCAAATCGTCCCATAAACTGCATAATAAAAAATTCAAGCCAATGGGTATCGCATAAAATGCGTCCCCCAAAATGAGAGCTTTTAGGTACCGTCAAAATAACGGAGGGTAGTTTGTAAAATTCGCCGTCTGCCGGTGGAAGGGGGAGGGTGGGGGAGGGGTGAAAACAACCCTTAATGGTGCAATCGCGTGTCACAATTTCGGTAGTGACCCGCCGTGGCCTGTGAAAGTGAAAATATATGCTTAGAGCCGTTGATACTCCTTAGATATCATATTTTTCTTTTGGAAAAACAAGCAACTATTTGCAAAAATAAATAGAAAATTTAATACTGATATTTGTCTGCGCAAATTTATCTTCAAACCTCTTTCTAATAAATTAATAGTTATTTCAAATTTTAATTCACTTGAGAAATTCCACCTTTACGTCTCAGAGTTACGGACGCATACGATGCGATTTGGGTCCTACCTAAGTAATGGACGACCCAAGACGTATTGCTTGTGGCAAAGGTTTCACATGGTTTCTGCTTCGTAATTTTATCTCATAAAAACCCCAAGTGATACTTAGGTAACCCGGTCAAACTAGTGCGTAAAATGCCAACAATAAATCATAAAATTGAAAATAAATAGTGATTTTATGCCGAAGATAATTAACCTCGATTATAAGTCGATGATAGTCAGAGTCTGAGTGCATTGTCATTGGAAATCTTTAGCAATTAAAGACAATTACTACGAATACATTAAAAAAACTGACAATAGTTATTGTGATTATCTTTGCTGCGTAGTAGGAAAAATATTAATTAACTCTCTTGAACTCAGCTATGGGGAGGTATATTTTAATTTAATTTATCACCTAAATAAGTTACACATTTCAATTTGTTTGAGACTATGTTGTCAAATCTTGCTATTATTATAAATGCTATTATTTTAAGAGCAGTAGAACTCTCGCCAAGTTCTTCCGGGGAAGTACTGCCACCATGCCCATTTCTGCCACCAAGCAGTAACGCGTTCGCGTTACTGTGATCCGGTTTGAAAGGTGTGGTTGCCGGTGAAATTACAGGCACAAGAGACATTTTACACGTCTCACAGTTACGGGCGCATACGATGCGACTTGGGTCTTGTCGTACCTAGTAAGGGAGGACCCAAGTCGCATCGGTTGTTATGGGCCGAGGTTACCACTTAACACCAGGTGGGCCGTCGGCTCGTTCCGTAAATGCATCACATAAAAAAAAATATGCGTTTGAATGGATGGATGTTTGTGACTCAATCACGCCAGAACGGCTGAACGGAATAGTACATGGGCTACATTTATCCCGGAAAAATTTAAAATAAATTATTCACCCAGGTAACACCGCGGGGCGCAGCTAGTTTTGTATAAAAAGAACAGTTATTAAGAATGAAATCAGTCGAAAGTCAACGATGAATGTAAGTACAACGGACATAAAATCTTTCATCAATTTTTTTTTTTTACTTTATTACCAGTCTTTATTATTGTTGTTCAGAGCAAAATGAAATGCCTACGTTCGATTCATTCTTATCATGAAGACTTATGTGATGGGAGTACGGCGTGGGTTCGATTCCCACTCATGACAAACGTTTGTCTGACGAACATAGATGTTTATTCTAGGTGGTAATATGTATGTAAATTATATATTTGCAAAAAGTGGTAGGTTATTATTACAGTTGTCTGGTTACCATGATACAAACTATGCTTAGCTTACTTAGGGGCTAGATGGCGCTGTGTGAAATGTCCACCAATATTTGTTATTTCTTTATCATTTGTAGATTATATTGACTTACTTTTCTTGTCATTAATCTATATATCTGTCCATTTATGTATTCACTACAATTGTATCATGATTTTCGTCAAAAATATTATTAAAAAGGTATTATCATCTCAATAAAGTAATCTTTGTTTGTGCCGCCCAAAGAAAATTTTATTGTTACCAACTTGTGAGTAATATTTTTGTAAATATTTTGGTACTGGACTTGTTTGTGGTCTACACAAATAGACATAAACAAAGACCAACTCCACAGGGATAAACATACTTATACTTAGGCACTTATACTATTTAAGTATGTGCCTTGCTGCTCTATTTTTGAAAACTAAAGTCATATCTGTAAATATACAAATAACAATAATAATAATAATAATAATAATAATATTGGTGGTTGTATCATGGGAACCAGACAACTGATATAATACTTATATACTTTTTTTTCTAAATACATACATTATAATACATATTAACAAATTAACAGAAAAATAAAAAAAACAAAATACATATTAACAGAACAAACATCTATATTTGTCACATAAATGTTTGCCCTGGGTGGGAATCGAATCGACGACCTACAGCGCAGAAGGCAGGGTTACTACCAACTGAGCTGTGAGGCCAGTCTAAAATTAACGAAAGTTAAAAAAGTTTAACTATTGTCCACTAATATTTATATTTATTATATTTAATATATTTACAAATATATTGTATCAACATACATTTGTGACTCATAACCGGTTGAAATATGAATTCAGAACAACATATTCAAGATTCATTTGAATAAATGTCTATTAGTGTGAATTTATTACTTCAACCAACGATATTAGACAAGTAATATATCATAACATCACTTTTTCTATCCAAGGAGTAGGCAAGACCACAGATGACAAGTGGAGAGTGCAATGAATGATGTTTGCAGACAATTATTAGTCCCAGTCAGAAAACCAGCGCCGCATTGACATCTGGTCCAGTTCAGCATTAAAGGGACCTATTTAAGAACACAAGGTACAAAATGGTTCGCTGTTATTTATAATCAGTTCCACAATATAGTATATCTTCTATAATTTATAACTGTTTTCGTGTTACTATGCCCATTTCTGCCGCCGAGCAGTAACGCATTCGCGTTACTATGTTCCGGTTTGAAAGGTATGGTTGCCGGTAAAATTACAGGCACATGATACATTCCACCCACACGTCTCTGAGTTACGGGCGCACATGTTGCGACTTGGGTCTTGTCGTACCTAGTAGGAGAGGACACAAGTCGCATTGGTTGTTATGGCCAGAGGTTGCCACTTAACACCAGGTGGGCCATCGGCTCGTTCCGTAACTGTATCACATAAAAACTACTCGTGTCATTGGCTGTCTTGAACCAGTGTGCCTCAAAGAGGCTGCTTTCATGCACATAAATTTTCATTTCGAATTTTTGGTTCTAGGATATTCCCGTTTTCTGTCGATGTTTTCATTTGTAGTATTTAGTGCATCAATATATGAATATCTCAGGTTTACCACTCAACACTTATACCTGTGTTCCTAAGATAGAACACCTAGTGAAATTAGACATAATAATAATAATAATATTGGTGGACAATTCACACATCATCTAGTCCCAATCGAAGCATAGCATCTACTATGGAACCAGACAACTGATATAATACATATGTTTTTTTTTGTAAACGTAGATAGGTATATATAACATTAACATATATTGGGTGTTAATATGTATTACATATAATACATATGCATTAATACATAATAAAGACAGACTTGAATTTACTACAATTTCAAAAGAAGCGTGTTTTATAATTTTAGTTTCTAAAATTTCTGGCCCCAGTAAGATGATATTTAACTACAGAAGGTTCGCAAAGCTACAATTCAGTATCAAATTAAATTAACCTAAATTAAACACGTCAAACGAGGAATGTTACCCTACCCTACCCTAGAGGGCGCTGGCTTAGATAATGTTTTTATTACAACATCTAAGTAATTTATACTCGTCGTATGGACATAATGAGTTTATGCTAATCAGTATAAAAGTGACAACCTCTGGCTAAATTAAATAAAAATATGGCCGAAATAAATTTATTAATGTACTCCGGTTATTTATGTTTTATGTGAATTCGGTGCTTATTTTTTGCCAGCAAATTAAAAAATATTTAGACTAGGCAAGAATACAATTGTAAATATATTACAAAAATTAAGGAAAGTTTGAACTGTGTAAGATTAATGGTATATTTCTTTGTCTCATTTCACTGGTTCTCGCGAACAGTGTGGCGAAAGATTAAATAATAATAATAATTTATAGAAATATAATAAATAATATAATAAAAAATAAAATAGAAAAACTTTCCATAGAGCACACAGTCAAATAATAAAATAAAAAACAACAAAATACAAAAGCGGACCTTAAAGAATTTCTAGAAGTTAATACCTACATTAAAATTTATTACTCTTATATATAATAAAATTTTATATTTTGTTTATTATTAAATATAACACAAAATATATTAATAGAGTATTCTTGTGAAAAAATTAGTGGAGATAAGCTCATTACCTGTCACGTCTGTGTTTAGAATATTTTCCCCGCTATATGAAAAGTAACCTCTCAAGGCTCTACCTACCCCCTTCAAGGACACAGGCTTGAATATAAGTACGAGTTCTTACAGAATTCAAATGTAACTATAATTATGTATATTTCTTCAACAATACTGAACAAGCAAGGGATCATTTAATAGGATTAAATATCGTGCGTACCCTTTTAATATAATAAATACTTTTCTCACTAATAAAGGAAAATAAATGCAAAGAGAACTGTTTATATCGCAAATAGAAATCAAACGGAAATTGTTTACACAATGAAGAACTAACATAACTACTGACCTTTACGTAACAAGTATTTTATCATTTCTCGCCGATTATTATCCACAGAAGTTATCGGCTGATGAGAGATCATTATATTAATTATTGTGTATTGGATAATATTACATTTATATTTGAGAATATTATTTTACTACCATTAATTTTACGATATATATTTTTTACATTTAGTAATACCGCACACATTTATATCCGAAACTAAGAACTTTCCTAAATAACTCACTCCATTCTAGCTTTCTATTAGTAAATATGTACTTAAATATACTACTATACACTTAAAAGTTTTACCTTTTCAAAAACTGAATATTATATACTCTGTAGGACCTACAACGTGTAACATAATCAGTATTTTAACATAAAAAGTGTTTCTAATATTTTCTGAAAGCCAATATAAAATGAAACCGATATAAACTCTTTTGCAAAATAAGGTCAGTGACAACATATTTTTCATATGACAGTGTATGACAACACTGTAAGTTATATCTGTATATTATTTATATATAAAATATTATTTTGTCTATAGTTGAACTAGTTCTTAGTATGAATTTTTTTAGTACTACTACTATCCGTGTCAGACTCCCTTAAACAAAGTAAGTGCGCCGTAATAGGGGCTCCTTTAGCTCTCTAGTAGCATCCTTAATAACCTGTGAATTCAATATTATTTATAATACCAGTGTCAAGTTACTTGCTCCCAGATTCAAACCAACTAACAAGCTAAATACGATTTTAACATAATTACTCGTATCGACAACCAATAAATATTGGACTATTTATAGCACAATGTCAATTTACACGATATAATACGTATGAGAACGGCTACCACGACCGAAGAGTTATTAGTACACCCTTTACAAAGAAAACACTGAAATTGAACTCTATTTTAGCAGCTAAAAGGTTTCATTTACGTTGTAACCTAGTGTACAAATAAGTCAACACTATTTTAAATCTTATTTCAAAGCGCGATGGTTGTTAACCAATTGGTTTTTTTAATTATATAAAAGGAGCTTTTAAGTTGCGCTAAATAATTAACACAGGGTTAAGTGCGGTCAAATTTGAAAGAAAAATTATCTGTCGGAGTAGCCTGCTTCACGTGTACATAGTTTATTGGTGCAAGCCATGTTTGATCTAGACTAAACTATTTATATAGTTTGTTTACAAATATTATAAGGGCTCTGTAATAAATAATAAATAAATATTGGTGGACATTTTACACAGCACCATCTAGCCCCAAAGTAAGCTAAGCATAGCTTGTATCATGGAAACCAGGCAACTGATATAATACTAATATACCTTTATACATACCCCATGCAGGCAAAACGGTCCCAGTTTCAGCATAATGCAACACTGAACCAGTTGGTGTCAGTGCAGCGCTGGTTTTCTGACTGGACCTTTCAGTGACAGCACGGACAAAGAAAAGACACAAGATTCATTTCAAACTTGTACACACTTTGGGACCTGGAAACTCTGGAAATAGATTGACACGATTATCTTTAGATAGTGGGCCCTGCCTGAAAACCAGCGCTGCGCTCTCTCTTTCAGGGTGTGCAGCACTATGCTGAGATAGGGACCCTTTTTGCCTACTCACACAATCCTTTTACTATGTCAATTGCGTCATATAATATTCTGTTTTTAGTTTTTAAATTTTCATTGTTGTTTATGGCAAAATAAATACTCTTTCTTTCTTCTTTCTTATTTCTAGATATAACGCCTTGCTTCCGTCAACATCTAAACGCAGTAACACCACATATAAGATAATTGTATAATGGTCGCCATATCTCAATCAGTTTTCTCTATAACAAGTGCATGCTTTCTACGATAATTACTGCAGACTATTATAGCGGTAAAAAAAACTGAAAGCGGTATGAGACTGGCCAATACTCCAACTGCAGTGTTCAATTAATGGGCTGAGACTTTACGGCCATAATTATAAATGCTATTCGTAATTGTCTGAAATGATCGCAATTGCATGATCTATTTGAAATTTTGCGAAATGCTGATTGTATATTGATATTTGTCCTTTTTTGTTGATACCCGTTGTTGGTAGTAATAGTACATATATATATTATCTGGCACAGTTACGGAACTAGCCGACGGCCCTCCTGTGTTAAGTCTCTACCCATAACAACCGATGCCACTTGGGTCCGTCTACTAGGTACGACAAGAACCAAGTCGCATCGTATGCGCCCGTAACACAGAGACGTGTGGGTGGAATGTCTCAATTACATGTAATTTCATCGGCAGAGCGTGTTGGTCTAGTGGTACTGACCCCGAGTTTCAATCCGGAGTTCGCCGGCTCAAATCCTGACGTGCACCAATTAATTTTTCGATTGAAACATTTATGTGCACTATACCACGTTTTCAAAACGGTTAAGAAAAACATCGTGAGAAAACCGACATAACCTAGAACAAAAAATTCGAAGTCATGTGTCAAGTGCACGAAAGGAGTCTCTTTGAGGCGTACTTAAAGTCCTTTCACTACACTGGTTCTCTCGAACCAGTGATTCGAATAGAATAGAATCGGCAACCAAGCATACAAATTAGAATAGTAATTTAAATGCATTAGAAAGAAAGAAAAATATTTATTTTGTGTTACATTAGAAATAAAAATAGGTACAAATAAAAGAAAATGTGGCTTGTAACAGCAAAAAAGGCCACCACTCAGCGTATCAGCAATGTGGCTGCTCAGCGCTGGTTTTCTGCCGCACCTGTGCATTACTGCTGGCTCCAGAAAAAGGAATAAGTAGCAGTACTCCCCAGGAGGAATTTAAATACTTTCAACTGCCTGCAAATAGTAACGTAACCGAGTAAGTTAACTACGCAACACTTTCCAGCACTTTTCTTAGGCAACGGGAAACTAATTAGAATAATAACAATATTCTCAGCGACGTGTGTTTGTCCGTAAACATAGCGTGAACGTCCCACTTACTTACTTAGATGTTATCCTAAGTTATGCCTTAGTTTTCACTTAGAACTTGAACACTGTGACGCGCTGAATGGATCGGAAAATGTCTTCTTTCCGAGTGTATTTTATTTGTGTGACGAAACGGACATAGACTTTATGTTATGCGGTATTCCCCGACCTGGAATGTGATAAAACTTCCTCCTGTTCTAATATGGGAAGGCGCTGTAGGTCGTTGGTTCGATTCCCACCTAGGACAAACATTTTGTTGATTCAAATGTCCACCAATATTTATGATTCATTTCTTTATCTAGCTACCTCTCGTCTCGAATTAATTGAAAGTTATTTTTTTCTAAAGTGATATCGCTTTGAAATTGTTTCTTCTCATATATAAACCTAAGAGGTATGAAGCTGGATTCTGGCTCTTGTGAACATATCTGTTAATTGTTCTGTGGTGTCTGAAACAGTGATATAATATTATGTATTATAGTATAAAAAAAACGTAATAACTCAGATTCATTCGCTGGTATATGTGATACATTAATAAGGCTTTCAAAATGAAAAATTAATGTTATTCCAATATACTGGTAGTGTTGTTTAATTTTCGTTATCAGTGACAGTGTGGAGAGGCTACCTGTTAAATATGGGTTTGGGCCGACACTGCGCCACAGACTTACAAACATTTACAAATACCAACTGTTATTATGGTTACTCTTAAAACAAGCAAAATTTAGCTTAAAAGGAGATTCTAAACCCAGAATGTTTCATTTATAATTGAGAAGTTTTAAAGAATTTATTTATTTAATTTATTTAATAATTTGTCTGTTATTTGATTGACATAGGTAATCGTGTTACATAAAGAAATTCTGGTTTTTCACTCAATATTGGTAGGATTTTTTTGTAAGGCGGTGTTTCGATTACAAATTATGCTGTTTCGGTGCTAGATTTGTAAATTGGAATATTTATTTTGTTCATATAACTGACTCGAACATTTTGGGAGTACAAAAATCGTAGCATCTTAAAGCCAAGCTAGGAGCAGAAGTTAGTAAATAATTCTTCGTCGACGAATACTTACATTTATAAAATGATAACCGTAGAAATAAAAAAAAATTGAATATAAATAAAAATATAAAAAAGTATTCTGATTAAAACTGTTATTTGAATTCTATTTCAAACTTAGTGATAAGTACACGTGACCTTATGTTTTGAATATTATTGACGTTTCCAAACCATTTCTTTATGAATTCTATGGAAATAAAGTTTTTGACTTTGACTTTAGCCTTCTTCTTATCTGAATTTATATATGAATAGGGTATGGTATATAGGTAATATGAATCGGTAATTTAGCAACACAAATCTTCCATTTGGATTGATAAAAATAGAAACACAAATTTGCATTTAATTTTGTCAGGTCTAAATGCTTGTAGCTCTACCGCGCAATGTCTTACTCATCGAGCGGTCTCTCATAAATCCCGGCGCTCATTTGAATGCGACCGATTGTGATCGTCGCCCTGCGCCTGCGCCCGCGCAACTTATGCGCCACGAATCGTATTTATGCGCCTTCCCGATGAGTTCTGTCCGTGTGTACTTTGAGGACGTGGCTTCTGATCTCATTTAGATTTGTGACGTGTTGACACTTGCACCTACTAACTAGTCGTGTGGTTGCCACTCTAGATAAAGTTTTAAGTGCCTATTAAAAATGTTCCACTGTACCGATTTCCCTACTATGGTGTTTTCGCCCTTTGGGAACGTGTCACATCAATTTTCAGACAGAAATCTCATTGGGGTACTTTATTTCAGATTAATTGATATCTATTTTCCTTTGCTACAGAAAGGAGATCCAGGAAATTTAAATAAAAAACCTTTCAACAAACGCAACTTATTAGTATTTAGTTTTTTTATTATAAATTAGACGAATATTTCAGACAAAACAAAATTAAAAATATAAAGTTTATTGACTTTTTAAATTTGATATTTATTTTAATTATTGTTATTTAAAAATCTAAATTTTACTACGGCTCCATCTTATTTGAATGCTAAGCTACTATAATATACCTCTAGCTATAACATGATTGACATCAATGTGTGCATACAATGTTTTGCGGGATTAATAAATTTCATTTCAGCCTCCGATGCATTTATCAATATTATTAGCCTTGCATTTGTTTTATCAATTTCATTATCAATATTACAGAGAAATAATCCATACATTGTTTGAGAGAAGGGCCCTCGCATATTTAAACCATCGTCGGGTTTGCATCATAAAAAAACAACAAAAATAAACAATACTGAGGCACCTCACGATCTTGGGTGACAAAACGTTTTTACGCCCTCTAGCTTTACAGTTGTTTACGTTTTGTTTTTTCTCCCTCGTCGTTGTTTTTCCCGCCGATTCTTGTTTTTGTTCAGCTCGTTATGGAGTTTTAATTAAGTTTTAATTTTATCTCACGGCTCCCGTTGTTTAATTGAGAGAATTTTAAGGTTTCAAATCTTAAACACGTATCGGAAGACACATGGTGTCGTGTGACGGTTTTAATTGTTTCTTTAAATTAACATTCTCGATGAGAATATATTTAAAGTGAACTGGTATGCGCCTGCTACTGATATGTCGTCATTTGGGTGACCCAAGTTTTGTTTTACTAAGTTTATTAAACAATGTTAACATATTTAAACTTAGGTTGTAAAATGGTGGGACTCAAGACTCTTGACAAGTGTGAGTAAATAGACTGTTAATCTACTACGGGTCATTTTCAAATCAGTTAAATCAATATTTAATTGTATTAATGGCAATAATAATAATAAACGTTTATTTCAGACAAATCAATACACGTCTATTAAAATGTCCATGGATAACATTAAATTAAAATTACAAAAAATAAAGTTTAAATAAATAAATAAATAAAACATGTCATCAAAACTTAACTTATTTAATTAAAACACCGTTACCATATTTATATATTTCATAATTAATGCGTAAGTTTTTAAGTTAAGCTGTTATTTGTATTTGCTGAAAACTATAATCTGAAAGTCTGATGAGAGTGTTTTTTTTTAATTCTATCTTCTTTTTATTCTATGAAAATAAAGTTTTTGACTTTGACTTTGAATATGTTACTCCTTAGCAAGCATCCTACAACGTAGACCGCATAACCATCAAGGGAGTTTGCGGTCAAATGTCAGAAGTTAACAAATAAAAAAAATATGTTTGGTATTCATATTTTTTGTTTTTGTTTATAATGAAATGATATTACATAACTACAGTCTCAATTACACCAATAATTGCTCTAACGTAGGTATCAATTACAGAATTGCGAAACATTTTTAACGAGAACTGAGCTAAAATACGTTGTATTTGTGTAATTAAAATACTCGCCAAATAAACGGTTATAATGAGCGCTATTACAACTAAGCGAGACTAATACTGGAAAGTGAAAATACTTGGATGCATTTTTCTAGTCATCATTTCTAACATTAATTGTTTACGACAAAATCGGTTCTGATCTTCGATAGGCTGAGTTTATTAATTAAAACTGATTAATTTATCAGTTTATATTAATAGTATATTAATTTCACCTTATTTTCAGAATGAAAAGCATTGACTGGCCTCATAGCTTAGTTGGAAGTAACCCTGCCTTCTGCGTTGATCGTGGATTTGATTCCCACCGAGGACAAACATTTGTATGACGACTATAGATGTATGTGTCTGGGTGTTAATATGTATGTATTTACAAAAAGTATCATCATCATCATCATATCAGCGGTTAAAAGTCCACTGCTGAACATAGGCCTCCCCCAAAGATTTCCATTTTGAACGGTCTTGGGCCACCTGCATCCACGGATTTACCTGCGATCCTGACTATGTCATCAGTCCATCGGGTAGGTGGCCGCCTTACACCGCGTCTGCCGGTTCGTGGTCGCCATTCGAGAACCTTTATTCCCCAACGGTTGTCGGTTCTTCTAGCTATGTGGCCTGCCCATTGCCACTTCAGTTTGCTTATTCTGAGAGCTATGTCGAAAAGTATATAAGTATTATATCAGTTGTCTGCTTCCCATGATACAATCTATGCTTAGCTTACTTTGGGGCTGGATATGAGAAATATCCACATTTTTTTTTTAAATCCTTTTACGCTACGTCGACTCTGGATAGATATCTGCTACTTTTCAATTAGTGCTAGACTATAATACATAAACAATGTAGTGGGATAATTACCACTTGGCGTTAATCGATTCCAACACGTTTGGAAATTGACATTGGACATTAATGGTTAATTATCTTGTTCGTATGTATCTTTATAATGAAGATATTAAAATAATCGCCATTTATTTTATATCGATTGTGTCGGAACGAGCTGACAGCCCGAGTAATAATAATATTATAAGAAACCAGATAACTCATTCTTGCGTTGCGTCACGTCTCATGTAGGGACTGAGTTATCAGAGTGCAGAACCTACGTCGTAATGCATCTGACATTCTGAGACTTGAAGATGAATCTTGAAGATGAATATCATGTACCAGTAATCTCACCGGCTCCTTATCCAAACCAAAATGTCTAGTAGCTTTCCGGGCTGTTTGTCTTAGCACAGTAAATAAAATTTAGTAATATATATAGTAAACACATAGTAAATAAATGATTTAAATCAGAGAACTAATCAATTTCATCTCAATTTAAATATAAATATTAGAAAAAAAAAAATATTAGTACAGGCAAATAAAAATTACATTTTCAAACTTCAGTTGAATACATTTTTTGGCAGATGTTTTTATCAACTCAATCCAAATATGAACTCATTTTCAAAAAAAGTGTGTTAAAATTTAGTTCAAAATTTGCAAATTCGATCAAAACGGCTGATACCTTCACTTAAAAACAATGTGTAGTTGTCGTTCATTCTGCAGATACTCAATTCTTTTTACATGTATTTTATCCGAAATATTAATAAAAATATTATGATATTTTTAACGATGATTGTGCATCAATGGACGTTTAAATTAAACGAATAAAATTGTTTATTTATCAAGTATCTTAAGTTGGTTGACCGTAAAAACTCAGTTCTCTTCAGTATTACTCAGTTACTCAGTTATTAATTCCAATTAAACAGTGAATGATGTCATTATCGACAGATGTTTGGTTAAAGTTAAAAATAATATTTCATTATTGTTACCTGCGATACTTTTTATGCAATTTGGACACTAACTTCCATTTCGTTGGTTGGAATTATTATAATAATAACAATATAAAGTAATAATAAATAACAATATACATATTATTTTACATATTATACATTATTTTAAATAAAGGAAAAATGTGTTAAGACTTTAAACCAATAAATATAAGTATTCCTTCCGAAAAATGGCGGAATTACCTACACTATACCCCGAAACAAATCCCTTGATAATTACTTGTGTAAATTGTAAGAAATCTCATGGGTAGCAAATAGTGTCACGGTGCGGGGTTCGAACCTGTCTCTATCTCGAACACTTAAGTAGCCTTCGCGTTTGAGCATCTAAGTCATCAAAAACCACATTTGTCATAAACTGAACATAAACTGATCAATGAAGACTTGATTGATCAAACAATAAGCGTTTATCTACATAGGTGTAGTCGCCCGGGGAAGTACTACCACCTTACCTCTTCTTCTGCAGCTAAGTATTATTACAATACTTTGACAAACGTGGTTGCCGGTAAAATTACAGGCACTTGAGACATTCCTTCATGTCTCAAAGTTACGGGTGTATACAATGCGGATTGGGTCTTCTAATATTTATTTATAACTAGCTGCGCCTCGCGGTGAGTAAGTAATCCCACGGGAACACTGCACTTTTCCGGGATCCAAGTAGCCTATGTGTTAATACAGGATATAAGCTATCTTGGTACCAAATTTCATCCAAATCCATTCAGCTGTTTGAGCGTGGAGGAGTAACAAACATCCATACAAACTTTCACGTTTATAATATTAGTAGGATTACACTGACACCCACAAGCCTTTTTTCAAACCGAAATCACCGTAACGCAACTAATCTTTGACTGGCCTCATAGCTCAGTTGGTTAGTAACCCTACCTTCTGCGCTGTAGGTCGCGGGTTCGATCCCCACTCAGGACAAACATTTACGTGACATTTGTAACATTGATGTTTGTTCTATGTCTGGGTGTCAATATGTATATATGTATGTATTTACAAAAGAAAAGTATATAAGTATTATATCAGTTGTCTGGTTCCCATGATACAAGCTATGCTTAGCTTACTTTGGGGCTAGATGGCGATGTGTGACATATCCAACATTATAATAAAAAACTACGGACAAGACTTGACTTGACAAACACAGGCGTCATTACAAACATTTTAAACTGTATTTATAGTATAAATGTGCAAACTTATAATTATAAAAAATGTTTTGCGGCTTGCCCAACACAGCTTATAACTATAATAAGTCGTAATCAGTAATTAGGATTTGAACACCGGGCCTGAAGGCTGATCATTTCTGAACTGGTCGCAATTACACATGTGTAGGCTGAACGCGAAACCGGAAAAAGGTGTTGTCCAAATTAAATTCACTTTTAATTATAATTAGCATTCAATTAACGGAAAGATGACGGTATTTTTTTTATTTTTTTTTAATAATGTTGTTGATTCTGTTGGAAACAAACACTAATTAATAATAATAATAAATAAATATTGGTGGACATTTCACACAACGCCATCTAGCCCCAAAGTAAGCTAAGCATAGCTTGTATCATGGGAACCAGACAACTGATATACATACTTATATACTTTTCTTTTGTAAATACATGTATACATATAATACATATATATTAACACCCAGACACAGAACAAACATCAATGTTACAAATGTCACATTAATGTTTGTCCTGAGTGGGGATCGAACCCGCGACCTACAGCGCAGAAGGTAGGGTTACTAACCAACTGAGCTATGAGGCCAGTCAGCCAGTAACTAATTGAACGTTCAATATTCTTTTTCTAATAATAAATACCTTAGTCGTATTAGAGTTGCCAGGTCTTAAAACCTAAAAGCTGGACAGACCAGCTAGTTTAGCCGGACATTTGGGTATAAAAGCCGGACATCTTTAATTTTAAATTAATATAATATGAAATTTTATTTTTAAAGTAAAACAATGCTTTTTCATCATTTACCATAAAATCTTTTTAAATTCTAATGAAACAACAATAAAATTTAATCAATAAGTCTTACTTATACCATCATATGAGAAATGTAATAAATCTGGCCAAATTTAAAAAGCCTAACAAAAGCCAGAAACCAACTAATTTGGCCGAATACTCAACCAAAAATATCTTTATCACAAGAAATACAGCAAATAACCCGAGGAGTAAAAATATTATATAATATTATATTGTATATATTGGTGGACCATTCACACAGCGCCATCTAGCCCCAAACTAAGCATAGCTCGTACTATAGGAACCAGACAACTGACAGATTACATTTATACTTTTTTTGTATACTACTTAACACCCAGACACAGAACAAACATTAATATTCGTCACAAAAATATTTGTCCTGGGAATCGAACCCACGACCGCAGAAGGCAGCGTCACTACCAACTGAGCTGTGAGGCCTGTTTCTACCAAAATCTTATAATTCACTCACACAAAACTTTCTACACATTGTCGAACATAAACCATTAAGTACACAAGATATAAGCTATGGTGAGCGAGATATTTACGATTCGCTAGCGAGCAATCAATGAGCTGGATATTTTGACATTTCATTAAAACACTCGACATCTTCATACTGCGCTCGAGGTTATTTATGTTAGTGACGTACCTCCGGGGCTGTCTTAGGGGTAGCCAACGCTTATAATACTCGAAAATCCAAACGCATATGGCAGAGACGTTTTTTAGATTAAGTGCTTATCCGAAATTAACTGATTTTATGTCGAAATAAGTTTATTTGGGTCTAATTATTTTCCACAGATAATCTAAAAAAAGGATTATATAAGAATATAATATTTAATATCACTGCTATAGATTTCGCTTATAATAAATTAGTAGCTTACATGGAAAAGATAATTAGGTACTATATTTACTAATAGCTTTTACATTTTATTCCTTTATGTTTGTAACCATAACAAAACAAATAAATTATGAATACAGGACACAATAATATTTATGTCAAAATAAAAGTAATGCTTAAATCTTATTTCAATAAATATTAGAATACTTAATGGCACATCCACGCTTCCACGATAGTGTAATCTATTAGTGAAAAGTGGTCTATTAAGGCTCTGCCTACCCCTTCGGATATAAAGTCTCCTTACTAATATTTGTTTGGACTTTTCACACAGCGCCATCTAGCCCCAAATTAAGCATAGCTTGTGCTTGTTTTTATAAATATATACAATACATATAATTCGTATTGACGCCTAGATACAGAACAAACAGCTTTGTTCGTCACACAAATGTTTGCACAGCGCAGAAAGCAGAGTTATTACCAACTGAGCTTTATGAAAAAAATTAATTAATCATTTCATTTTCTGACTCACAGCCCTATTGTGCGTGGACGTAAAGATGTCAGTCTGTTTAAGTTTGTGTTTTATTCGTATCAGTTATTATGTACCAATAATATTGGTAAGTGTCTACATCATTATAAAAAGGAATGGGAAATACAATTTTTTTTAGGCAGGTACATACGCTAAGAGAATAGGCGTGATTTGAGGCTGATAGCGCGATATTTAAAGAGAAAAGGCATAGTTTGAGGCTGATAGCGAGATATTTAAAGAGAAGAGGCATGGTTTGAGGCTGATAGCAAAATATGCAAAGAGCAAAGGTGTGATTCGAGGCCGATAGTAAGATATACCAAGAAAAAAAGCGTGATTCGAGGCTGATAGCGAGATATGCAAAGAGGATAGGCGTGATTTGAAGCTGATAGCGAGACATGTAAAAAGAAAAGGCATGGTTTGAGGCTGATAGCGAAATATGCAAAGACCAAAGGTGTGATTCGAGAAAGATAGTAAGATATGCCAAGAAAAAAAGCGTGATTCGAGGCTGATAGCGAGATATGCAAAGAGGATAGGCGTGATTTGAAGCTGATAGCGAGACATGTAAAAAGAAAAGGCATGGTTTGAGGCTGATAGCGAAATATGCAAAGACCAAAGGTGTGATTCGAGAAAGATAGTAAGATATGCCAAGAAAAAAAGCGTGATTCGAGGCTGATAGCGAGATATGCAAAGAGGATAGGCGTGATTTGAAGCTGATAGCGAGACATGTAAAAAGAAAAGGCATGGTTTGAGGCTGATAGCGAAATATGCAAAGACCAAAGGTGTGATTCGAGAAAGATAGTAAGATATGCCAAGAAAAAAAGCGTGATTCGAGGCTGATAGCGAGATATACAAACAGGAAATTAAAAAAAAATTATCACCAGCAGAGTAATATCTTATTTTAGAATGATTTCTATTATAATTACTATTATTAGGAGAATAAATTTTATAATCAATATTAAAATGATTTCAACCATATTTAATTCGTTTAAAATATAATGAGAACTAATTTGAAACGCTAATGCACTATTATAATTATCCAGCGAGTAAAATATAAGAATGTATAATTTAAATGGGTATGCCTATACAATACTAAGTTATCTAGTTTATTATGCAACTTAGTATATTAACGGCGCTTAGCATTTTTATACGCAATTACTTTATGCAATTCATTATGTATTTTACAGTTTGTAATTATGGATTATGCACGCATTTACTAATGCTGTCATATTAAATATGCATTTTTGCCTGATGTAGAGATAGGTGCAAGAATTTATTAGCATTGACTTGAATCTGCATTTTCAACCAGAACACTATGCTTAATTTCACCGGCTGTTGACTTCAAAGAGGTTTCGAGATCAAAAGATTTTTCTTACGGGACACGACTTGATTCAATTACCGCGTCGTGGAATCGAACTGGCGTAACTAAGTGAGCTGCTTATCAGTCAGTCTGACTTTAAACTTCTACTTCCAAATTATAATTTAACATGTATCCTACTATACTCGAGACATTAGATAAATAATAAATATTGGTGGACATTTCACACATTGCCATCTAGCCCTAACATAGCTTGTATCATGGGAACCAGACAACTGATATAATACTTATATACTTTTTTGTAAATACATTAACACCCAGAACAAACAAGAATGTTCGTTACATAAATCTTTGTCCTGGGTGAGAATCGAACCCACAAACTACAGCGCAGAAGGCAGAATTACAACCAACTGAGCTGTGAGGCCTGTTAAATAAAAGTTTTTTAACCTTTCCTCTTATTCTGTCGTACTAATTTACAAATGCGACAAAAAGTCTCACTTTTCTTTGCTTGGAATTTTTATCTTTAGTATACCTACCTGGAATCTCCTGCAGATAGGCTATTTTGGATCCCGGTAGCATACATTCGAAGCTGCGGGCAGAAGCGATTCAACGAATAATCACCCAGTCATTGTGATTCACAGCTTGCATTCTCACGGATCATTATCGATTTCAATCGATTAACTCGATTCCGTTTGTAACTGAGCACGCGCCCATTCGAGTTGATATTTAATGACCGAAAGTTGCAATGTTCGACCGTATCGCAGTTATAAATCGATAATTTGGATCGTTTTCTATTGTACTTCACTAGCACGAGAGTATGTGGACGATTTTAGTTATTTGGTTGTCTTGACTGGCCGGAAATTCAGTTGCTTGTAGCTCTGTCTTCTGTAGATCGTAAGTTTGATTCTCACCAAGGACAAATATTTGTGTTAAAAATAGTTTTAATATATAAGTTTTTTCTGATTAGGTGATATTTAAATCAAATTATTTTTGTTTTCATGTTTGTTCCTATAGTTCTACAAGATTTGTTAAGGGGGGTTTCTTTAGTAAGTTAGCGAGCAGATGGTCTTATATATCCTCTGCCCATAACAAAACCAGTACGATTTGGATCCTCCCCTACTTAGTTATGGGAAGACCCAAGATGCATCGTGTTGTGTCCGATAGTTTGAGATTATTTGGAATTTGAAATGTCTTGGGAAGATTGCAATGTTTTTTTTGAAATGTTTCACGACTATTGACTATTATTGTTCTGTCACATAAATCGCATTTTTTTTTTTATGTAAATGACTTTTTATGATAAAAATATTCATTAATTTCAATATAAAATAACCAGTAAGTCTACTTAGGTAATGACTTTCACTACTGACTGAAGTACAAAGGCCAGGTTTCCAGCGGTTGGTTCCCATAAATACACGAAGGGTTGACTAAAACCGACAAAAAGAACCCGCGGTACCAGGAGTACATCAGATAGATGGTGGTTTTAATTGAGCTACACACTGGTCTTTCTGATTTATGAGGTGACCACGCCAAAAGTCATTTCCATTTCGCGCCTCTTGCTTGAGACACACTGCTGTTTCATGTAATAGATTTGAATTTAAGGCTTCCATACGAATAATAATAAATAAATATTGGTGGACATTTCACACAGCGCCATCTAGCCCCAAAGTAAGAAACATAGCTTGTATCATGGGAACCAGACAAATGATATAATTCTTTAACTTCTTTTTTTGTAAATACTATATTCTGTATTTGTCATAAAAATATTTGTCCTGGGTGGGAATCGAACCGACCTACAGTGCAAGGTTGTGGGTTCGATTCCCACCCAGGACTAACAATTGTGTAATAGATGTGTTTTGTGTCTGGGTGTTAATAATATACGTATATATTTACAAAAAAAAAAGTATTCTTAGTTGTCTGGCTCATGATAAAAGCTATGCTTAGCTTACTTTGGGGCTAGATGGCGCTGTCCACCAATATTTATGTATGTATTTGCTCACAGACCGGACTGCCCGTGTGTCAGACACAAGAGATCTCGAAGGCCGATAGTGATGGTACTGCAGCCTTTTTTAAAAGTTTGTTTTCATTTAAACGTCCAAGTAAAATATTATTCAATTTAGATTGAATTTCATCACCTGCGGCCCAGGCGTGATCCTTGTACATCAAGATGACAGCCTTATACGTCCACTAAGCATTCGCAGCCGATTCGATAAATGAGAGGCGTAATCATATCTTCTCTGAGATGTTTTTACAGGCGGTTGTGCTATGGCTGTCCGGGAAAGTACTTCCACCATACACATTTCTGCTGGCAAGTAATGCGTTACTGTGAAAGGTGCGGTTGCCGGTGAAATGACAGGCATGTGAGACATTCCACCTTTACGTCACGAGTTACGGGCGCATACGATGCGACTTGTTTCATCCCCTACTCAAGTAGGGGAGAACCTAAGTCGCATTGCTTTGTTATGGGCAGAGGTTACCCACTTAACAACAGGTTGGTCTCAAGTCGTTCCGTAACAATTTCACATAAGAAAAATATGTTCATTAGTTCTTAGGTAGTGGAAGTGTGTGAGTTAGGAAGTTCTTGGTTCAAATCCGGAAATAGGGTACAATAAATAAATACATATAATACATATTAACACCCAGACATAGAACAACCATCTACGTTCGTCACACAAATGTTTGTCCTGGGTGGGAATCGAACCCACGACCAACAGTGCTACTTCAAACTGAGTTATAAGGCCAGTCAAGTTAAATGCATACTGTTCTAAACAGTGGGCTAAACAGAAATAAGTTAAAATAAAATGTGTGTATTACTTACAGTCATGCACAAAGTGAACATACCTTAAGTTTGTCCTTTTGTATTTCTCAGTGGACGTGACTTGTCGGGACTCCCGGCCGTAGCGGCTGGATTACATGGAGACATAATGCATTTTATGTTAACTTAAGCTATAATAAAATAATAAATAAAATAAATAATAAATAATGGTGGACACTTCACACAGCGCCATCTAGCCCCAAAGTAAGCTAAGCATAGCTTGTATCATGGGAACCAGACAACTAATATAATACTTATATACTTTTCTTTTGTAAATACATACATATAAATACATATTAACACCCAGACACAGAAGAAACATCAATGTTACAAATGTAACATAAATGTTTGTCCTGAGTGGGGATCGAACCCACGACCTACAGCGCAGAAGGTAGGGTACTAACCAACTGAGCTATGAAGCCAGTCAATACATATGTTTTTTAAGTCATGTAAGTGACTGAATGAGCTAACGGCCCACCTGATGTTACCTGTACTTTGGTGGAGATGACTCGAGTCGTATTGCTGTTGTCTGTGGGCAGCGGTTACCATTTAACATCAGGTGGGTCATCTGCTTGTTCCGTAATGCTCCGTTAATGGAAAAAAAAGACGTCACGTGTTTTTCCTTCCGTTTGTTTGAAAACGCGTCCATAATTATTTCAGTCAAATGAGAATAAAATGAAATGTCATGTACCATAGACTATTTAAATCTAGCTTTTCTTCTAAAAGCCCCTTTGTTCACATGGGCTAATCATGATTTTAGCTTTTTAGATGATCAGAGTTACATTCTGTATATTATATACGGTTAATGAAGATTATAGACAAAAAATCTTCGCTGTCTCCTAAAACCCTAAGATGAAAACTTCACTGACTCCTAAAAATCTTAGACGAAATCTTCGCTACCTTCCAAAAAATCTTAAATGATAATATTACTGACCCTAAAAATCTTAGACGAAAACTTCGCTAACTCCTAAAAATTTTATAACAATTTTACTGTCTTCTAAAAATCTTATATGACAACTTCGCTGACTCCTAAAAATCATATTATGACAACTTCGCTGACTCCTAAAAATCTTATATGACAACTTAGCTGACTGCTGAAACGTTGGTAATGTGACGGGAGCGCGGGTCGGTGTCTCCATGTGGTCCTACGGTTACATACACGGTGTGAAATCAGCTCGGCGATAAGCTAACGACCGCGCGCGGGCCCGCTCGTCTCGCCCGCGCCCGCGCCCTATCAATTTAACCACGACGCAATCTGCCCGTTTAAATTGAAACTGCGAACTCTGTTTTTAATTAATTGCCGGGATCGTTGACTTTTGACATTGTTTTTTGTTTTAACGGAATTTGGTCTTATTTAAATTGGTTCGATTGTTGCCAGTGTATAACATATTTTTCATGTAGTGTTTGTAAAAATCGATTTCTTTTACATTTTCTTAAAATTTTCGACGATTTCTCCGATTTTCGTACAATCACTAAATAATAATTATTTTGAGATTGTACGATTATTTTTACAAATATTATTCTTTAAATTATGTCAATTATCACTAGAATAAAAGAAACACAATACCTACCTATTTCCAAATACTTATAAGAAATAAAACTATTTGACAAGATAGTTCTAAAACTCATATCAAATATTTATTTTGGTATCCAAAAGAAAAGACCAAACAAAAAGCAGAAAAGCAGTAGCGTTTAAATTTCATGATTGTAATTATAAAATAATTAGAATAAAAACTAATCATTAACTCAGTGATCGTACACCCCGTGACAGACGGGTATCAGTTAGCCAATCAGCGATTAGCAGTGACGTCTCAGTTCACGCAACTGTCCGGCAGTTGGCGGGAAACTGTCGCCAGCGTGGAACGGAACGTTAAATTGGAAAACAAATGGTGAATATTTTTTTAATGTCAATACTAAAGTTCTGTTTATTTCGAAGAAATAGAAAAGCGTGATTTGCTAGTAATTACACTTAACTTATTAGAGACGCGCCGTTTTCCCCAAAGGTGTGGACAAGCTTTGAGTTTAATTTCAACCTGGGATACCCTCTCTTGGGAACATAGACGTGACATGGAAATGAGTTTCTTGGTCCAATTACCTCACATCCGTACGAAGCGTTTTGCTTCCACTTTCATAATGCGGACAGCCCAAGAGTGGGACTCCTTGCCTGCGTCTGTACTTCCCGTGAACTATAATCTGGAGGTCGTCAAGAGGAGAGTGAATAGGTATTTTCTAGGCAAACTCATGCTACATCGTAGACCGCATCGTCACTTAACATCAGGTGAGATTGCGGTCAAATGTGCCTATCAAAATTAATAAAAAAAAAAGTTTGTCCACGCCCATGGCCTGTCCCACGAGTAAAACATCTACGCTTTCATACTTTAACCTACCGTAATTATTTATAAGCCTAGAATTACGATGAAGCTTGACTACGAAATAAATAAAACCAACAAATTAGGGAATATTCGGGGCTATTATTTGGTAAAGGAATGCAATACAATAGATTTGTCACGTTTAATTGTTATTCGGAAAATTAATAGGTTGTTCAAATATTTAACCAACACTCTAGGGGCCAATAACAAACGGAATTCACAAATAATTCCAATATCAAATTATTCGAAACATTTACCAAATCGTAATTTTAAATATAGAATAAAGAGTCTTATAACTCTTCTGGGTTCCCATGGAGCGCGTTGACAGCCAATGATTTAAAACCTCTTTGCTCCTTAATTAATGCGAACGATGAAAATGTTGTCATCTCATTCTAACCTATTTATTATTAGGTTCGAGGCTGTTGCCATTTCACTCTAACGATCTGTAAAATTGCCTTGTTATTGAGACATCTTCCTGGGAGTGATTTGTGGTTGTCGTCCAGAAATTTTATCGATTTGTTTACTTTTAAAATTAGTGGTAACTCGTAATGGTAACGCTCGATTTATGTTTATATGTTAATTCGTTCAATATCAGTACACTTTACTTACCATAAAGTAGGTTCTTTTTTGGAATTCCTTTTTGTTTTGAATTTTAATTACGTTATTCAAATTAGAATAGAAGGAGATTATAAGATCCATGAAAAAATAATTTTAAGGCTTAGTCGAGTTATGGAAGGAGGATGCAGGTTTAAATCAGACCAGAGGGGCCACTTGACTGCCATAAACAAAGATTTTAAAAATCACTCAGTTAAATCAACCAATAAATCATTGAAATAACTTTAAAGTGTATACAAACATACTTTTCGTTCAGTAAAATAATTACAAATAGATCTAACACAAAATTTTAGTTACCTAGATGATGAAATTAAGCTTTGGCAAGCATTTTTTCATACTGTTTGTTTCTTATAGCAAACCTGACGAATTTAAAAATATAAAATAATATTTTTAATACTTAATATTAACACCGGTTTATATTTTATCATCATTAATTCTTTCGATAAAAAGCTGCAAAATAGAGTACGACATAATCTACCTCTATTATCTACCACTGCGGGCGTCGTTTAAAACCAGAACCTTATTCAAGTGAATTCAAATTGTTTTCTGTTCAACATGCTAGACTTATCGTTCACACTGTAAAGGCTAATTTGTCAGAACATCCTAGCACCTTATTAATATAACATTGTGGGGGTTGACACGCGACCAAGCAACCAACCACCACACATACTTACCCCGACCTAACAACGTACTTACCAAGTACCAACGTTACCATGCCAACACTGGTACCTACTTGCCACTCTTAAAGCTGTTTTTTTACATATAAATAAAATTGGTGTCTGTTTGTAATATTAAAATAACCGCCTAAGTGCATATGGATGTATATACGGTACATATACCAAAACAACATTTTTTACAATTTTTATCTGTCTGTCTATCTGTTTGTTCCGGATAATTTCTGAAATGGCTGGACCGATTTTGACGGGACTTTCACTGGCAGATAGCTGATTTAACAAGGAGTAACTTAGGCTACTTTTCCGACGGGTAAAATAGGGGGTGCGTGATAAAACCGAATTCACGAAAGACGAAGCCGCGGGCAACAGCTAGTAAGAAATAAGAACCTTACTGGAAATGTAGTATTTACGTTTCTTGAAGGCGTTAGTTTCCTAAGTGAAATGAATTTTCTTTTTCTACAACAAACATTATTAAATATAAAAATGCAATAACATAGGTAGCATTACATATAAAAAAATTGACATTTTCAAGAATTTTAAAGATTGTTTTTAAGATTTTTCAAGTCGTAAGAGATCGCTTTATAGCGATAAGACCGCCCATTGTTTCACTCTGTTGTATACTTATTACTGATTGTTATTATTTTGATTTGGTGAGCAATAAAGTATCATCTTCATCAACTTTGAATTCAATCAAAATATGCATTAATTGGGGATTGAGAAGATTTGGACTTGGGAATCAGTTACTGTCCCATAACTTAACACATGATTTTTATATAATAATAGCTTATACACACCGTCACAATTAAAATATTGTTATATCATCGCGTTTTGATCCTGGTTTCAAATTCACAAATGACAAATAAAAATAACATAAACACAAAAAAATACTTATCTTCGTTCCTAATAAAGTTCTTGTATCATAATGGCCGGAGAAATGGAAATGGCGGCAGTACTTCCCCGGACGAACTTGGCATAATAACTTCTATTAAAGTTAAACTTGAGGCCTGACTTGCTTCTTAGATTTTCTCCTTAGAATTTAACGTCACAATATTAAAGTATTTATGGCAACACCTTTCGTTTGTAGGTCTCGAACACGCGACCCGAAGCGTCGAGTGAGCGTGCGCGTCGACTCCAATCACACGGTCAGCCGGTTCGAAGGATTTAGGGTCGTTTTGACTGATATTTGGGTGGTATTTTTGGGAAGTGGCTAGGGGGTAGTGACGGCTAATCGTTGATAACGTTTGAGTGCCTGAGTAGTGAGTAGCTAGGTTGTATTTCAAAGAGGTTTTTTTAGTTTTTGAATTGATCTGAGTAGAAATAACCATTATTTGTTTTGAAAATAGGAGTAATACATACCTCTGGTTTCTTTCTACTCAATGATTTTGCCAGAAAGTTAAGTATGGACCTTTTGACTGACCTCACAGCTCAGCGCTGTAGGTCGTGGGTTCTATTCCCACCCAGGACAAACATTTGTCTGACGAACATAGATGGTTGTTCTGTGTCGGGGTGTTAATATATAATATATTTATATGTATGTATTTATTTGTTTATTCTCGTTTTTGTATTATTAAATGTTTTTCTTTACCATAAATGCATAATGAAGTGAATCTCTTTTTATAAAAAGCTCTTTTTTGCTTATCAATATTCCCTGAATAATTTTAATTCGTCTGTTTTCGTAAATGACTTGCAAACGGAAAAATTAAGCTTAGTAGGTATTTTCACAAACAAAATATACTTGTCATAACTTCTCGAAAACCATTTTGCGGCACAAAAATTGACCCAACCACCCCCAAAATACCATAATGACCCCGAAACAAAACATATCACCTAATAACAGAGGAACAATTAAATTGGTAACATCTGGACGTAACCGTTTTGCAGTATGGCACGCGGCCAGGTGACCCCATGGTAAGGCACCGTGACCCAAGTGGGGTCAGAATGAGCCCCCATTAACTTATGGGTGAATATTTTTAAATATAATTGTCTGCTAAGACTATTTGTCCTTACATGTATGGTTAATATAACAATAATAGTTTTCCAAATATCTTTACACACATAAAATCACGCCTGTTTCCCGGAGGGGTAGGCAGTGATCACTGTTTTCCACCTGCTACGATCCTGACATACCTCCTTAGCTTCATCTTCTCTCATCACATTCTTCATGCATGCTCGTCGGTTAATGGTAGGTACTCTTGACCTGGCCTTTTTCCGAATATCTATAGCTTAAGTAATATAAAATTTCAGACTAACCATGCCATGAAACTGTATAGGGAATTTGTAATGGTTTTCAAAATTGAGTTTTAGGATATTATAATAATAATAATAAATCATTTACATTGATTTAAGATTAGTTTTTATATTTATGATATTTTGTCATATCGCCACCTTGTCACACGTGAAAAAATATATTAGGTAAAAATAAATCTTGCTTCAATGTACCTGATTCTATGTTTTGAATGCAATGTACACTCTATCTGAACGGAACTTTTTTAATTACAGTCTACTGTATATAATTGATCTCCTACTATTGGAAAATACTATAATCGCATAGTCTCAGGGTTACGGGCGCATACAATCCGACTTGCGTCTTGTCCCCTCAGTAGGGGAGGACCCAATTCATATTGCTTGTAATGGGCTGAGGTTACCACTCTACACCAGTTGGGCCATATGCTTGTCATGCAAGTTTACATAAAAAAAGTTACATTTTCGTATGACGGCTGCAATATGCATCCGTCGTAATTCAATTGCGTCTTTGATACTAGGTAAAATACCTCGGTATACTTGGTAAAATGCCTGGATTCAGGCGTTTAGCTAACACTAGGCCATCAGCTGATTATGGCAAAGTTTAACCATAATTCGTCGACTCCATAACTTTATGGTGTGCCGGCACGAACCTCCGGCTGGTATCGTGATAATTACGCCTTTTTATTGGTAAATTTATAATATTGTGTCGGAAACTAATGATGAAGAAATTATAATTTGACCTTCCACACAAATAATTTAACGACATATTTTAACCCTTTCTGAAAGTAAAACATAATGAAAAAGTAAACACATTAATGTTCAAAAATTTTTAAAGCAAATTCTTTTCCTTTTTATTATTTATTGTTTTAAAATTATGGAACGAACATATGACCTGGTTTTAAGTGGTATACTGTGCCCATAACAAGCAATACGGCTTGGGTCCTCCTATGTACAAGAAGACCCAAGTCACATCGGATACGGCCGTACCTCTGAGACGTAAAAATATGTCTGATGTGTAATTTAACCGGCACCATCACCTTTCAAACTGGAACACAGTAATGCGAATACATTACTGCTTATATTAAATTTTAACTAGTCAGCCATAATGGTTCTAAAATGCAACCCTTTAAAGAAGGCCCTTTTAAGTAGACATAATAATAAGGTCCCGTGCTTCGAGAACGGAATCCTAGTAACTAATATAATATTTATATGGTGCAACATAATACTTACAAACTTTTCTCATAAAAAGCTAATAAAACCACATATTCTGATATAATTTCAATAAAACAAGTCATTTGGATAACAGCTTATGCTGCATGCGGTGGCCATTTTGCATAAACACGTCATTATTGTCTATAATACATAGATAAAATAATTACCAACGTAATATTTATGAATACTAATATTATATTAAATGCCTGGTAGAAAACATTATTGATTTAAATTCAAATACTATTGTTTTCCCATACATGTTTCTGGGACTTGGGCCCTTTCACTCTTACTCATATAACGGACGAAAGCTTAGCATGAGGACATCTGCTCGCTGTCAACTGAGTCAATTAAATATGGAGCGCAAATGACAATTATTGTGTACTTTTAAATTTTAATCGCGATTTTGTATCGTAACATGCAAATTAACAGAAAAATATATTCAAAAGCTACTTTCAAATTACACTTCGTTGTTTCTCGTTATATAACAGGTGTTGGGTGACTGCATCGAATGCGCATGCGTAGTGAGTGAAATATATGTAAATAAGCAATAAGCATAAAAAATTGTTCAAATAAGCAAGTTGTACAATTTTCAACAGCCAGTTGAAACATCTCGTGTAAAACTAACATCCCCGTCTCGGGGTGATGGACGCAACGCAATGCGACTTGAGTCATCTCATACTCTGGTGGGGAGGGCTTGAGTCGTACTGCTGTTGTCTATGGGCGGCGGTTACCACTTAACATCAGATGCGACTTGGGTCCTCCCCTATTTAGGTCGACGAGACTCAAATCGCATCGCATGCGCTCGCAACTTTGAGATGTGTTTTGGAATGTTTCATGTGCCTGTAATTTCACCGGCAACCACACCTTTCGAACCGGAACACATAAACGCGAATGTATTTATGCTTGGCATCATCTTTGTTTGACATTGATCATCACTTTATTTTAGAAATAACTTCATATTTTTTTTTTTTTTTTTATGTTATATATTTACTGAACGAGCCGACGGCCCACCTGGTGTTAAGTGGTAACCTCGGCCCATAACAGCCGATGCGATTTGGGTCCTCTCATACTAGGTATGACAAGACCCATGTCGCATCGTATGCGCCCGTAAATGTGAGACGTGAAGGTGGAATGTCTCATGTGCCTGTAATTTCACCGGCAACCACACCTTTCAAACCGGAACACAGTAACGCATTCGCGTTACTGCTTGGCGGCAGAAAAGGGCATGGTGGCAGTACTTCCCCGGACGAACTTGGCGAGAGTTCTACAAAAGAAGATTACGACAAGTAACATCTGCCCTTACATAATAAGTTTCAAATAAAAAGCATGCCGTGTATTACATAATTAATATTGGCGATCTGAATACAGAAAATAATGGTAAGTAGCCTTGTTGGTCCGTTACAACAACGAGCCGCATTTACACAGGCGCGTAACGTGTTGTGTGATTTGTCTCACGATTTGTTCCGAAACATTCGCATGCTCTTTCTTGTAAGTGATGAGATTAAAGAAGAATCGAAGCTATGTGTGGTAACCATTTTAGTAAGCAATTTTAGAAATGTTATGTATTTATTTCATATTTAATAATAAACGTAACCATTTTATGCTTTAATTGCAATGAATGTAAAATTTACAATTCGTATTATAATATTCTTCACCGAAAGCTAATTTTTGTGTATTTTTTTTGCAATACAAATTAGGAATTAATTAAATAATTTTTTTTTTTATTTGCACTGCACATACAACACATACAGTAAAAAAATTGGCTTTTGTTCATGGCAATTAAGTTGCCTAATTTGTGTAGGTACTGTTCTCCATATATGGTGAAAAAAAATCTTATTCATACCTAAAGCCGCCGCTGTAAGCAGTAACCTAACTTTGCCAGTGAATCTACAGGCATATGACACATCTTCACCTTTTCATCTCAAAAATTCGGGTGAAATGCAACTTCCCGTAGGAATCTTCCTATACCTAAATAAGGGATCACGAAAAACTATTAATAAACATAGCGCGATTGCGAGGAAGCATCAAGGTATCAAATCTTGTCCTCTTCCATCACATAAATCACATTAAAAAACGATTATATATGCTAAAACAAGTTTATTGTTTTGTCTTTCTTACGCTAAACCTAATAAGTTATAGACCAGTTACAGTGTAAAATCGGTACAAAATATTAATTTGCAATACCGGCCACATGCAAGTCTCATTGTGGAACGTGGGTTCCGGATCAATTAATATCACTTTAATTTATTAGACGTGACCAACGTTAAGGGATGATGGACAGTTTAATTTCATTTCAAATTCAATAAAATAAGAATTTGTTTGAAGTTTTTTCTGCATCCCTAAAACATCTTGGATGCTTTCATCAATTAAACATATCTAGCGATTTTTTGCAACACTCTTTATATCTCAAGTAACTTAATCATCACTTACAATTACAAATAGTTTAGTAGAATATTGATATAGGACAAACATCCGAGTGAGTAAGTTCGCTTTAAGGTGGTGAAAGAAGTAAGTTGACAACAGAAATTAAACTTAAAATTAAAATTTAAAAACAAAAAATTAAACTATACATTGTGATATATTTTATCTTCTTTTCTTATATATAGTAATAGATGTGAATAGATATATCGCTGTATTGGCTTTGCGACTCTGTTCGTAGGAACGTAGTTACTACCTTAGTTACTACCAACTGAGCTGTGAGGTCTGTCAATATGTATCTATATAAAAATGGTATGTAAATATTATATCAGTTGCTTAGTTCACATGGTACAAGCTATGCTTAGCTTAGGGCTAATAGTATCAATGTTAAACGGACACAATTAGTAATAATAAATAATAATAACGAATAAATATTTTAATTATAATTTTTTATTCTAATTGTTAATAATTTTACTGAAATCAAGATAACTTCTGTTTACTCAATTTAATATGAAGAGTTCGTTTTCAATTTAGAACGAAAAAGTAAAAAAAATGGCGACGGCAGAGCCGTAATGACGATTATAAAGGGTGATAAAACTCGCGCAGCGTCGATTAGTGACGTACCACGGGGCGTTATCGATAAATCCATTCGATTGTCGCCCTATCTTGATCAGCGCAAACAATAACTTACCTCTTGCAAAAAAGATACGATGTAGAGACGATACGTTGAAATAATTAAAATTACTAGATCTGAATCGTGGTTATTCATACATTGGTATTTATACCTATAGCAATATTTATTGAGTTATACAAATATTAATCAAGGATGTATATAATTGGTTTTATGAGTATGTAAATGGAGAAGATTTCTTTGAGTAAATTAAATCAAGGTCCCACCCCCGAATAATATTATTCAAAGATAGCAATAAATAGCAAAAAAATAAAAATAAAAAAATAAAAATAGCAATTTCTGACGCCTAGAAACAGTAACACATATTTTGTCCCAGAAAATAATTCGCATCAATGTGGATCATGACGCATTTAAAGTTAATTCAATAATGCTAAATAAATAAATATGAAGTTTATCATTGGAAGAAACAAACGTTATTATCATCTTGTGTGCAATCAGTTTTTATTGTGACACTTAATTTACGATAATACCCATTATACTCGTTTTGCAAATAAACATCTGTACCAAGATATTAACTTATTATATATTAAGTTATTTATAAAAGTAAGATACTATTTTGTTAATAATATCTTTAGTTACTACCAACTTGTTTTAGTTTGGTGCTAAAATTTTTTGAATTAGATTTTTATCTAGATTGTTTATATTTTTTATTTGAATAACTGGAATTATATTCATATTTTGAATCACTTTATCTACTGCTTGTATAAATTTGCCCATATTTTTTATTGTAATAAATGTTTTACTTTGTTGAATTTCTTTTGTCAGGAAATTATGATATATGAACGACTAAAAATGTTAACGTATACAGTAGAAGAAAGGCAAGCACTCAGAAACTTATTTGACAGAGTTTCCAGGGAAGTACTGCAACCATCCATTATACCCCTTTTTGAAACCAAGCAGTGTTGCATTCGCATTACTGTGATCTGGAATAAAAAGTGTGGTTGCCGGTGAAATTACAGGCACATGAAATTCTACCTTTACGCCTCAGGATTACGGGTGCATATGATGCAACTTGGGTCATGTCTTATCGAAGTAGGGGAGGACCCAATTCGTATTGCTTGTTACGGGTAGAGATAACAACTTAACACCAGCTGGGTAATCTGCTTGTTTCTTAATCACATTAAAAAATTCGCACCCAAGTATTAAAAAATAGTCTTATTTTAATCGATATCAATAAAAATGTTATCAGCAAACCGCCCCACCTCTACAAGGCCATATGGCGTCTCCCACACGGCAGGTAATTGGCTCCAAATGACCATAAACCAGCCATATTGTTCGTTGCTTTCAAAAATAATAATTTCGTAATATATCCTTTTGTTATTATTAGCCCATAAAAGTTATAACCTAAGTAACTGAGGTCATATTATAAACACTTTCGCTACATAACATTTTTTTAACCAGTTTTATTTGAATAGTTTTAATAATGAATTTAAAACTATGTATACTTATGAGTAATATATTTATGTACTTGCGTAATAAGTGACAAAGTAAATTACAGAAGAATGTAGTACTAATAAAAATTCGTGACATTTATGGATTGATTTGATTTCGCGGTGACAATTAAAATATTCCCAACAATAATTTCTTGTTATCCAGTATCAACATCGTAAGTGATCAATTAATTAAAGGATAACTATTTATTTCTGCCGCCAAGCAGTAATACATTCGCGTTACTAAGCTCCGGTTTGAAATAATAATAATAACAATAATAATAAATATGGTGGGCATCTCATACAGCGCCTTCTAGCCCCAAAGTTAGCTAAGAATAGCTTGTGTCATGGGCACCAGACATTTTTTGTAAATACATACATATACAGGGTGTCCCAAAAGTCGACGTCAAGACGGAATCGCATGATAGGTAAGGTCATAAAAGTTATCAGAAAAAAATAAAAAAAAATATTTGCCTTGTATTTTTAAAATCATAGCAAAAAACAAATTTTCGGGAAAATGTACACCCTGTAACAGTTTTTACTTTCCTGTTGCTACAAATGTTTACTTTTTGCCTTTTTTTTTTTACTTATTTCATCCCGAATAGTGCTTCTGTAATTTGTAACCTTAAAATCTGAGCTAACAGCTCCAGCTTGAAAGAAGATGTCATGTTTTGCAGAACCACGTTTTGAAAATCAGTTTTTCGCTCTACTTTAACTGACGGTCCTGAAAAAAAATTATACCACGCAAGTCTGGCAAGTAACTTTAAAAGTTAGCGCATTTAATAAGGATTCTAAAGTGGTATAACACTTATTACATTATTTCTTAGATCAGGTACAAAAAATATTTTTTCAAGGAAAGCCGGTTATGAATAATTTCTTTGACTTTACTAAAAGTGATTCTAGTGAAATCAAAGAGTTTCTTAAGACCATTGCGTGGTTTGAATGAGACGGAGTGAGACATTCCATAAAGTGTGAGCGAGACAGGTAGTGACACATGGATACATGAACTTACAAGAATCCAAACTTAATGAGAGAAAATAGATCACAGTATCGTTTTAAAGTCAACATGTGGACTGGGATTTTGAACGGAAGAGTCATAGGACCCTTTGAGTTATCAGAAGTCTTAAACGGTGAAATTTATTTGGATTTTTTAGTAAACCATTTACCCAATTTACTCGAAGACGTGCCACTGAATATTTTGAGAGATGTGGTTTGTGGTTTCAAGAAGATGGCTGCCCAGCGCACTATAGCCGCTCAGTTAGAGAACATCTAAAAGAAGAATATCCGGGCAGATGGATAGGGCGGTCTGGTATGATCTCGTGGCCAGCCCGCTCACCTGATTTGAATCCATTGGATTTTTTTTATTGGGGAGCAGTTAAAGATAAAGTGTATTCAAAATCAATCGAAAAGGAAGCTGAGCTCCGAGAGAGAATTACGGAGGCAGTTGATTTTGTCAATAGGTAATGGAAGATTCGCCCGTCTGATATCAAGATCTTTTTTAAGGAGATGTCGTGCTTGTATTGCGCTGAAGGAAAACAGTTTGAACATCTTTTGTAAATAAATGTTACCATTGAAACGGAACAATTTTTTTATTATTTTTTACTACTAGGATCCTTATTTGCTTCTGTGACTCATAAGCGTCTCTATCTTTCTCTCTTACCCTTTACGGAATGACTCGTTCGAACGAGAATTTGAAATTTGAGGTCTTAAGGAACGCTTTGAGTTCACTAGAACCACTTTTAGTAAAGTCTAAGAAATTATTCAAAACCGACTTTCCTTGAAAAAACATTTTTTGTACCCGACCTAAGAAATAATGTATTAAGTGTTATACCACTTTAGAATCCTTATTAAATGCGCTAACTTTTAAAGTTACTTGCCAGACTTGCGTGGTATAATTTTTTTTCAGGACCGTCAGTTAAAGTAGGGCGAAAAACTAATTTTCAAAACGTGGTTCTGCAAAACATGACATCTTCTTTCAAGCTGGAGCAGTTAGCTCAAATTTTAAGGTTACAAATTACAGAAGCACTATTCGGGATGAAATAAGTAAAAAAAAAAAGGCAAAAAGTGAACATTTGTAGCAACAGGAAAGTAAAAACTGTTACAGGGTATACATTTTCCCGAATAATTTTTATTTTGCTATGATTTTAAAAATACAAGGCAAATATATTTTTTTATATTTTTCTGATAACTTTTATGACCTTACCTATCATGCGATTTCGTCTTGACGTCGACTTTTGGGACACCCTGTATATAATACATAATATAATAGACAGACCAAGAACAAACATAATGTTCGTTACACAAATGTTTGTCCTGGGTGAGAATCGAACCCACAACGCGCAGAAGGCAGGGTTTTGATCAACTGAGCTGTGAGGCCAGTCATAAATGTGTGGTTAAGTTAAACTGAAATTAAGTATTGGTTGACGGTGAAATTACAGGCACATGAGACATTCGACCTTCCACCAATGTTACGTGTATCCTTAGTTCGTATTTTTGTGTAATGGTTTACAATAAAGAACTTTATTTATTAATACATTCGACCTGAAGGCTTTATATCAGATAGGCTATCTATTCTTTCCGTCTCATAAAAACTTGGACTTAGCAAAATAATTTAAACTCACAAAAAACAAAATCCATTAGGAAAATTATAACTCATTCAATATGTATTGTCAGTTATAATATAAATAGACAGGGTGTACCTATTTACATAAAGTACTTGTACAAAAACCGATTTTTTTTAACGGAAAAATTACACCCATAAAAAGGGGATTTCTATCCATTGATCCCACATGCTGACTCTATCTTCAACATCGTAAAGTACATTTTCCTATGTCAAATCCTTCCCCATGGTTAGGAGATTATCACAGCATCCCTAATAGATTTGCGGGAGATGCGATTTGTCGCGGAGGATCCGCCCACCGCGAGATGCTTTGCATAACATGCTGGACATACCAATGAATAGAAACTGTAATCACAGATAAGAACTAATAGAAACTAATAGAAAAACTAATAGATAGAACTAATGCCACGTTCGTAACAACCGATGCGACTTGGGTCCTCCCTTACTAGGTGCGACAAGACGCAAGTCGCATCGTATTCGCCCGTAACTCGAAGACGTGTGGGTAGAATGTCTCATGTGCCTGTAATTTCACCGAAAACCACACCTTTCAAACCGGAACACAGTAACGCGAATACGTTACGGCTTGGCGGCAGAAATGGTGGCAGTACTTCCCCGGACGAACTTGGCGAGAGTTCTCTTGATGTTGAATGTTAATATCGTTGTTTCAGTGGTGATGCACAAGGAAAAGGAAGACCTTCATGGACACAGAAGGGAGCACTCACCATACGACCATGCCATGCCGGACGGGGAACTATTCCTTCAGGTAAATATTACCAATATATCCCTTTATGACCCGACTGGCCTCACAGCTCAATTGGTAGTAACACAGTAGCTACTTAGTCAGAGGTTCTTCTTGCAATCGATTGTTTGAAAGGTGTAGTTGCCGATGAAATTACAGGCACATGAGACATTCCACCTTCACGTCTCACAGTTACGGGCGCATACGATGCGACTTGGGTCTTGTCGTACATAGTAGCGGTGGACCGAAGCCACATCGGTTGTTATGAACAGAGGTTACCACTTAACACCAGGTGGGCCGTCGGCTCGTTCCGCAACTATATAACATAAAAAAATACAATTTTAGCCAAATTTTGTATTCCTCGAACAGCTCTCGTCCAAAATATTGATAAGAGCTAGGCGTGGAATAGCTTAGGTGCTTTTCACGAAGGTGCAGTTCAGACGAGAGCCCCGAATGGAATACGTCACCCTGCCTTCTGCGCTGTAGGTCGTGGGTTCGATTCCCACCCAGGATAAATATTTGTATGACGAATATAGAAGTTTGTTCTGTGTCTGGGTTTCAATATGTATTTGTGTGTCTTAGAAAAAAAATGTTCTAAGTATATCATTTGTCTGGTTCCCATGATATGCTTATCTTACTTTGGGGCTAGATGGTGCTTTGTGAGCCACCAATATTTATTTATTTATTATTTATTGATTACACTATTACATCTTTACAGAAATCATTCTTCCTTACTGTTTATCTACCATTGTGTATGTACTCCAAATAACTATTTTTTTGCAAGAAATTATTGGAGATTACTCCTTAAGAATCAATCCCATTTAAAGACACCGTTACAAAAATTTGGTGGATAGTAAAATCGAGCGTAGCAAAAAGGGTTATTTTAAATAAATATTTTTAGCCTACATATCTTTCGCGCGGTGAAAGCTACTTATTCATTCAACATCATGAATTACGTTGTAAACTCTTCGGAATTCGAAAATACATTGTACTAAAAGACAATTTATAAATTATGAATTGTCATTAATAAATCAATGGCTTGTGGAGGCGATAAATAAATGCCCAGCTGTACTTGGCATTTTACAGTTTCCACTTGAGCTATGAGGGCGCGTTTCCATTGTACAACTTGTCGTTCCCGAATTTCAATTTAACTCTCGCACCGACATCAGCTTGCTCGATGAGCGAGAGTGAAAGCAATGGACACGGAGAATAATTCAGATTGAATACGTCATTTTTAAAAACATGCTTTAAACGCCCTCTTGTGGATATTGAGGGAACGTAACACGGGGTATGTCATTATGGCAATAGGTTTTTCTATACGCTGTAGGTCATGGGTTCGATTTCCACCCAGGACGAGCATTTGTGTGACATAATATATGTTTCTACTGTGTCAGGGTGTTAATATGTATAATATAAATGTATTTACAAAAAATATATGTACATAAGTATTCTATCAATTCCCATAGCATCCCTATGCTTTCTTTGGGGCTAGACGGCGCTGTGTGAAATGTCGACTAATATTTATTTTATTTATACCTTTTCTTAAATAGCTCGCTTCACAGTATGTATTATGCCACTGTCTTTGTAATATATGTATAAAATAAGAGAGCCCTAAACAAACTTTAAACTCGAATAGATAGTCTTATTTTCTAAGATTATATCTATTCCAGTATAACCAATACATATATCCCTAACTTTAAAAATCGTGTATCAATGGAAACACCACAACTTCGGTATTCCATCGGCGACTTCGCCAGTTATTCCATTCGTTCCATGGAAATTGCGACTCAACAAAAAATTTACCTTTTTTACAACTGACGGAATAATTTGGGGTGACAGCTCTGATAGGAGAAATGTTCGGACTTTCTGCTCGGCATTAGTCATGGTACTGTAGTTATGTTGTTACGATAAGTTGCTTTTTCAGCATACAGGTGGGGCGTTTTAATACGGGTAGTTATCTAGGGTTGGTGCTGCCAACAATACTGATGACAGAATAATGTAGTTTGAAACGAAAACTAAATCTTAATTCTTATAAAAAACCTTAAAAAAAAAAAAAGTTCTGTGGTACAGTTATGGAACGAGCCGATGTCCCACCTGGTGTTAAGTGGTAACCTCTTACCATAACATCGATGCAACTTGTGTCCTCCCCTACTAGGTACGACAAGACCCATCGTATCCGCCCGTAACTCTGAGACGTGTAGGTGGAACGTCTCACTTGCCTGTAATTTCACCGGCAACCACACCTTTCAAACCGGAACACAGAGCGCGAATGCCTCACTACTGTGAAAGAAATGGGCATCAATTTCACAGATGTGTCAAATGTTTGCATGAATATGAAATTCAAATTCGCAGTGAAGTGATATCACGGTAATTGCCTTTTATCACCCACCATACAGGGAGACGTAGTCTAGTCTAGAGCTCTAGTCCTAGAGTCCTAGACTTTATAAGCGAGATTATATAAATACTGGCTGCATAGGTTTTATTATTATTATTAATTATATTATCGATTCCCGCTATATTTAAAACGAGTTATAAGATTTTAGTTTCAATATTGCGATATAAAGTCAAAGTCAAAGTCAACACTTTATTTCCATTGAATTCATAAGGAAATGGCTTAGAAACGTCAATTATATTCGAAACATAAGGTCACGCGTACTTATCGCCGTTGACGCCTACCCTATCCGACCCTCCATGGGGAGGAACAGACATGAAACCCTTAAAGGAGGGCTTTCTTTTTCCTTTCTTCCATACACAGGGTGTGTAAGCACAGGGGTGTGTATCAGTTGTAATGTTGCAGGCCCTCAACGGTTTCCTGATGATTCTGACGTGCGAGGGGGAGGTTTTCTTCGCGACGCACAGCATCGAGAGTTACTTAGGTTTCCATCAAGTAAGTCGTTGTTTCCACATATTCATTAAATACAAGCATGGCCTTTGTATATAGTATGTTTACCTAATATATCGCTGTGAGGCTAATATGCAGGCTATAAATAGTGAATATACTGAGAAATAGTCATAAATATTATTTACGATCATCAATTTAAGTAATTAAAATAATCAAATGCAGTACTTAAGCTGCGACCGATACTAATAAAAGTAAACAGCATTCATTATAATAAAAAGTTTGAACTGCATAATAATTCTTAATAATATTATAATATATATTAGATTATATTAATAATTATAAGATAGCAACGTATTAACGTCTTACATATCTAATTCAGCCTAAGTAAGGTGTATATATATAATATAATTAGATATGTAATACGTTGCTAACTTCACGTCGCTGCAATTATTCCTGACACAACACCAGTAACTATTTGCAAGTGTTTTCTTTTCTTATTAAAGTTTTTCTTTCTTTTTGAGAAAATAAATAATCTTTAACCATAAGTGCAGTACCAGCCCCTAATGTTCCCACTCGAGGAACATGCCTCTCGGAAAGCGAGAGTGTATCTGCAAGTGCTTAAATGTACCGTACTCCATTACACCGTCAGTGCAAGTATATTTAAACAAACCCCAGCACAATAGACGCGTGCCGGTCCCTACCCGCGCCTACAGGTTTAATGATTTATAAATCGATTTAGTTTAATCGCTGCCTACCCCTACGTAATTTATTTGATAGGCATAGATGAGGTAAACAGCTCATTTTATTCGGCAAAGCGAATGGATTATGTTAGTAAGTATAATTTTCTGTGTATTCTATACTGATTATTATTTAGATAAGTAGGGAATGTTTTCGTAGATTTTTCAAGACAGTAAATTTTTTTAGTTTGACTTGAAAAAAGAGGAGTTTTACTACTTAGGTACATAAATACCTGTTATATTATCAGGGAAGAATGGGTCACAATATCACAATGGTTCCCTGTTGAATACATAAAAAAAGTCATAAATAGATAAATGAAAGTAGGCAAAATATAACTTACATTATTTGCCAAAGGCACTTTACCTATATAGGTACCTAACTATTATTGTGTATACAGGCAAAGTTCATCGTATCTATTATTCATGTCCTATACCTCCAAAGTTGCTCAGGTAACCAAATTACGGGCATAATATAGGGGAAACGAATTTATGCGACTCAAACTTTTATAGGGGGAGTTTGAGCCAAAAATTGGGGTTTACCTCTCCGACTGCCATATATCATTGGAAACTTTATTAGCCGTAATGCGGGGGGCATTTATTAAACGTATGCCTTTTTTGCTCTCGGATTCATTCCGCTGTCACGGAAGTAATGCTTGAATGCGTGAATTCATTTGCGTATTTAGTATCTATTTAGTATCGAAATTTTACCATAATCATAATTGATATTTTGATTAAGCATTTACAAAATGAAGAGAGTGAGATTTCACTTGAAAAATTATATGCCCTGTGCTACCTTCTCAAAACGGTGAAGGAAAACATCGCGAGGAATTTTTAGTTACAGGATACGCATGATAATAAGGAAATTAAAGCTACAGATTTTCTATGGTAAGTTTTTTTTTATATTTATTTTATAATTTTTTTTTACGAAAATGACAGTTTCTATTTATCAAATGTACATTAATTAGGTACATATATGGTAATATTTTATAATATTTGCCAAAAGGCACAAAAAATAAGTGTTTATAATTGATAGTATAAATATGAATGCCCTTAAATATGCGATAACCTTATCCAATGATTAAACAGGGTGGCGTTATAAAGTAGAACCTTTTTAAGCGTTTATCAGTCTTAATTAATAATTGTATACTCTACTCATTTCAAAAATATTAAATTCTTATCTAATATTTCTGTTAGCAATTCATAAGGTTAATGACGCTTTTTATAACGAAAACAGGGTAATTTTTATTAGGATTAGTGCTATTAATTACAGGGCGATAACCTTGTGTAATGTGTTTTATTTTATATCACCTACAGACGAACTATTTTTCTGTTTTTCTGATATATAATATTATTAAAGCTACTAGACTAAGAAATAGCCCTTACGATAAGTGGTATCGAACAACAGTACCTACATGTCTCTCGTTTCTGATGGCTTCGTGGTTAAATGGGTTGTAACCATGCCTTCAAACTGGGGTTGACGGGTTTGATACCTGGGGATACTCTGTGTTATTAGTACAAAAGTTTATTCTAGAGTATTTTACGTTTGTATAGTGTACCTGTCTAAGTATGTCCATGCCACTTGGTACACAGAAAGTCCTTGTGTAATGGTGTGAATGCATATTTATCTACATTTGTGTCTCTGTTCTATTTTATAATAATTTCAAGCTCTATATACGTTCGCTCTGTAAAATAATCCTTGCAAAGAAATCGTGTTGATTAGCTCACCTTTGTCACATCTTACGAAAGGTGTGAGCAAGGTCATTTATATACATGATAATAATAAAGTTCATAATTGTTTGTACAATAAGGTTTTGAAGCGTCTGGTACAGAAAAAATATGTCTTTTTAAGGTTTTCGTTTTTGGTCTCAACAGAACCGGCATCACCGTTAAATCTTCATCCAATAAACGAGCTAAGTACCACAACTAAATAGTACACGAATCAAACATTCGTAACTACCATACGCAATGCTTCGAATCATCATGATGACCGTGATAATTCCTCATCACCTGCTATCAAGCCATTGAGGGGGATAGATGAAGTTAAAGCTCGCTCACCAGGTGGTCGGCTATCGATCCGCGTTAAGCTAATGGTTACTTTACTAACTGCTAGTTAAGCTGCGTTACTTGGGGGATCCAAATGCTAACTGACTGTTATGTGTACTGTGGTTTTTAGGGGAGACATGTGAGTTTATATTTTTGTAAGGATTTGGTTACTGAATCATCGGTTTTGTGTATGTTGGTTACGCGTAAAATATGGATTTTTCTAAATAAATCAAGTGATTTATGGTGAAAATATATGGTAGCCTCAAAGTTTATTTGAAAAGTTCTTAACGATCAATACAAAGTTTTTTAAACATTTAAATTTAATCAATCTAGAAAGATTTGATGAAATGAAATCTTTCAGATATTTGGTAATTAGAGATTAATGTTAATAATTTCTTCCTGTACAATTCTTCAACTATTTGCAAAAGAACTGTGTTATCAAATAAAATATATAGAGTTTGTACGAGTTCTTTAGTAAACTCAGTTAGAAGCAAATATACGTAGGTAAACATATAAATGAAGGAAGGCACAAAAACACCATAAAACACCGCCGCCATCAATCATCGATAAAGAAACCACAAAACACAAACTGTTGCCAAAACAATAGTATCAACAAAACATATAGTTTCGTAGCAACCCCAAACAAAGAACAAAAACCAATTACCCAACAAATCATCTTCTGACGTTTTACGCCAACGCAATATGTTCGTTCACTGCCATCCCTTCGTACACCTTTTATTGAGGGCATATTTTTGTTATGATTCATTTACATGGCGACGTTAAAGGAGGGGGCCAAACGTTGTACCTTGAGGGACCCCATTGATTATCAATTAGTCTTATACTTGCATCAGGCGTTGTTGCCGCATTATGCACACTATTTACACGGTCTTTCATTATTAGGACACGGTGGGAATGAATAGACATTCGCAGCAGGCGAATTACTACTCTATTAACTCTGGTTAAGGAGGTAAAAGGCTTTATGAAAATCGAGAATTAACACGTCCGTCTTCGTTACAGATGATCCTTTAATGATCGAGCTTGAATCAATTTTTGGGGTTTCGCTTTGGTTTATTGATTTACGATTCGTTTATGACTCGTCTTTTCGCTTGTAAACCTTTATTTTATAAACTTATTAACTTGTTTAACAGATTAGATCATGTATTTTGTAAACAGAATGATTGCATACAGCACCTGGTTTCCTCCATTTTTATAATATCACTTTGATACACTTTGAGAGATAGGTCGTGGGTTTATTTAAACTAATAAAAATTGTGATACTCTTATTACATTCATACATATATAAGTAGATTTGCGTTTTTATTTCCAAAGGGGTAGGCGGAGCCTCAGTGAGACACTTTTCAAGTTGTGGGTAATAAATGGGTACAACTTTCGTCCTCAATAACCCGGCAGCCAGGGCAAATAAGGCTCTTTTCACTTCATGAAAGATAAGTTGCACTACCAAAAGCTTTCGTGTTTTGGAGTATAGGTAGTCGAATCCATATAATTATATATTTTAAGTTGGCATCAAGCAAAACTGAAATGGAACTTGGACAACGATTAAATAATTGATATTTTTAGGCCATACGCAACAGAATGACATAAAGACCGTTCAGTTCCCTTAAGTTTTGTTAGTAGTAACATAATAGTCTTCGTTATCTTTTATTTTATTTATATATTCCTTTCCAGTCAGACATAGTTCACCAGTCGGTGTACGAGCTAGTCCACTCCGAGGATCGGGAGGAGTTGCAGAGGCAGCTGCTCTGGAACTCGTTCCTGCCCGCGGAGGTCAACAACCTCAATCTCCAGGACGCGCTCCGGCCGGACCGGGCGCACCTCCTCGAGAGGAGCTTCACTGTTAGGTTCAGATGTCTCTTGGATAACACTTCAGGGTTCTTGGTGAGTTGCTGTCTACTCCTTTGATTATCCTTACAGACAATTTTTCTTTTATGTGATACAGTTACGGAATGAGCCGACGGCCCACCTGGTGTTAAGTGGTAAACTCTGCCTATAACAATATGCGACTTAGGTTCACAGCTACTAGTTACCACAAGACCCAAGTCGTATCATATGCGCCCTTAACTCTGAGAATGTAGGTGGAATGTCTCATGTGCCTGTAATTTCACTGGCAACCGCACCTTTCAAACCGAACACAGTAACGCGAATGCTGCCACCATGCCCATTTCTGCCGCCAAGCAGAAATGTTCCAGTCTGAATGGTGTAGCTGCCTATGAAATTACAGGCACATGAGACATTCTACCAACACGTCTCATAGTAACGGGCGCAATCGATGCGACTTTTGTCTTTTCGTACTTAGTAGAGAGGAGGACCAAGTCACATCGCTTTTTATGGGCAGAGGTTACCACTTAACACCAGGTGAGCCGTCGCTTCGGCTCGTTACGGAACTGTTTCACATAAAAAATAAAATATTGTAATGTCTGCGTTTGTCAAGTAAAATGTGTTATAAAAATAATTCCCCGCGTTCCAGAGGCTAGACATCCGGGGCAGAATCAAGGTCCTCCACGGGCAGAACAAGAAGACAGAAGAACCTCCCCTAGCACTGTTTGCAATATGCGCACCGTTCGGCCCTCCCAGTCTTCTGGAAATACCGCAGAAGGAAGTTATGTTCAAGAGCAAACACAAGCTCGACCTATCTCTAGTCTCAATGGATCAACGGTTAGTATAAAGGAAACATATTTCAACTAAACTTAATTATAATATTTACAGAATTGCATCGATTTTTGCTTAATCTGGGTACATTTTGTTGCAATATTAGCTTGTTTTTTGAATTTTCTGATACATATTCATATCACAAAATTTTAAAAGATCCAGACTTTTTTACTGTAAATTTTTTGAATAATAAAAATAATAATTCAAATTAATTTCCTCTCAATAAACAGGTAGATATACATAAACAAGAAATTGCATCTAAAGTAATAAATATTTAGTCTGCTTTGTGAGAGACTGGTGCCTTAAATAGGTTTTTGTAAACCTGTGACACAGGTCACCATAATAAATGTAATTCGGAAAAAATACATAGAACACAACAGCCATGTCAAATAAACAGTCAAATATATTACAACTACAAAGCACGTACCTATGGTATAGTAGAAAGTACTAGAAAAATAAATGAAATGAAGATGAAATTAAAACGACAAATTTTTTCAGTTAAATAAATTCACCCAAAGTAGGAATTAAAATGTCTAAAGTATTTTACTTAGATTAAATAACTTATAGATTGTCAATAAGCTGATAACAGATGGAAAAACATTAAAATGGTATTTGAACGTTGGCATGTTGCGTTTGGACTATAAAGAGTTCTTCATCTATTACCCTACAACTGTTATTACCGAAACGATTATACCTTCGACTATGAAGCATAAAGTATCCACAATATTGTTACAATAAAAACGTGCCGACATATAAGATAACAATAACGGAAATGCCTGAGCCTTTATAAACCATATGAAATCGTTAATTGACAAACGTATTCGCCGGAACGAAAGCTATTCTCTATAAATAGGGAATTACACGGTTATCTGTAGAAAAAATGTTTGATGTTGAAGAACCAGGCGAGAGAAACGAGCTACGTTTTGGTAAAGTTTAATAAAACCATCTAAAGGTCGGCCAGGTGTAGCAAAACAACGAGTATAATAAAGGATAAAGGATCTTTAATCAGTTAAAAACCTTTATATTTTTCTGAATCCTTTTAAGGGAATGGTTGAAGATGTCATTCAATTGCAGTAAAAATTGTAAGGTCAAGGTACTTATTGCTAAGTTTGAAACCTGTCCAGATACTATTCAACTATGATGGGGAAGAACGGCCAGAAGCCCCTCAAGGAATGCACTTCAAAGAAGTTATGTAGTATCAGAGATTTGAATAGAATTGCATATTTATGCATATTATTAATAATATTCAAAATGAATACCCATATTCATTTGCGTGGCTATAGTACGATTACTATAGACTGGCCTCAGAGCTCAGTTGGTAGTAACCTTGCCTGCTGCCCTGTAGGTCGTGGGTTCGATTCCCACCCAGGACAAACATTTATGTGACGATATAAGTGTTTGTTCTGTCTGGGTGTTGATATGCATTATATGTATGTGTTGTCTGGTCAGTTGTCTGGTTCCCATGATACAAGCTATTTACTTAGTTTTGGGGTAAGATGGCGCTGTGTGAAATGTCCAACAATATTTATTTTATTTTATTGACTGGCCTTATAGCTCAGTTGGTTAGTAACAACCCTACCTTCTGCGCTTTAGGTCGTGGGTTCGATCCCCACTCAGAACAAACATTTATGTGACATTTGTAACATTGATGTTTGTTCTGTGTCTGGGTGTTAATATGTATGTATTTACAAAAGAAAAGTATATAAGTATTATATCAGTTGTCTGGTTCCCATGATACAAGCTATGCTTAGCTTACTTTGGGGCTAGATGGCGCTGTGTGAAATATCCACCATTATTTATTTATTTACTATTATTTATTTATTTTATTTTATTTTATTACTCTACTGGTTTCAGGGGTAAAATGCTGCTCGGCTACACGGACGCCGAGCTGGGCAATATGGGCGGCTACGACCTAGTACATTACGATGACTTGGCGTACGTAGCGAGCGCTCATCAAGAATGTAAGTTATACTTAAACTTTATTTAAGTTTTAAGTTATTAAGTTTTTCGTCTGGGAAGTACTGCCACCGTGCCCATTTCTGCCGCCAAGCAGTAACGCGTTCGCGTCACTGTGTTCCGGTTTGAAAGGTGTGGTTGCTGGTGAAATTACAGGCACATAATCATAATCATAATCATTTATTTGCACACACATTTTTACATGAGACATTCCACCTACACGTCTAAGAGTTGCGGGCGCATACGATGCGACTTAGGTCTTGTCGTACCTAGTAAGGGAGGACCCAAGTCGCCTCGGATGTTATGGGCAGAGGTTACCACTTAACACTAGGTGGGCCGTCGGCTCGTTCCGTAACAGTACCACATAAAGAAAAAAAACTTGACACGAGGCATTATTATTGACAACTAGCTGTTGCCCGCGACTTCGTCCGCGTGGAATTCGGTTTTATCACACACCCCTATTTTACCCCTCGGAAAAGTAGCCTAAGTTACTCCTTGTTACATCAGCTATCTGCCAGTGAAAATCCCATCGAAATCGGTCCAGCCGTTTCGGAGATTAGCCGGAACAAACAGACAGACAGACAAAAATTGTAAAAAATGTTGTTTTTGTATATGTACCCTGTATACATCCATATGCACTTAGTAAAAAGTGGTTATTTTAATATTACAAAGAGACACTCCAATTTTATTTATTTATTATAGATATTATTCTGTTGCAGTATTGAAAACAGGTGCTTCCGGCATGATCGCGTACCGCTTCCAGACCAAAGACGGGCAGTGGCAGTGGCTGCAGACCTCGTCCAGACTCGTCTATAAGAATTCCAAGCCAGACTTCGTCATCAGCACGCATCGACCGCTCATGTATGTTACTGTCTTATCACTAGTTTTATATCGAATCGTTAATTCTCAAATCTTACAAGCAAAACCAAGCCACATATTCTATGAAACTATAAATTATAAAAAAAAATTACAAAATCTTTGTAAATTGATTCATATATGAAAAGGGCAGAGCAAAGTGTTGTTTTTAAAAGTGTGATGTCACAGTCAGCGAATAAAGAAACGATGTGAAATTAGTCTGACTTGAATATAAACTATCCCACTATATAACTATCCACATGTCACAAAACAGTAAAAGAATATACGTTACGAAAGGCCTTAGTTTGTTATTGATTCATCATTTGGTAAATTTGATAAGAATGTGCGCTTAATTCGCAATAAAAATCTAGTTAAGTCATGTTGAAAGGAGTAGATTTTCTCCATTCCTTTGTCGCACTGCAGGTAGCAACCTTACCATGTTAATAAGCGAAGATAACCTAAACACTCACATTTCAAGTATATCTCTAACTCCTTTCAGGGAAGAAGAAGGCAGAGATCTGCTCGGCAAGCGAACGATGGACTTCAAAGTGAGCTACCTGGACACCGGCCTCACGAGCCTATACTTCTCGGAGTCGGAGCAGCTCTCCGGGTGCGAGAGCAGCGTCACCACCCCGCCCCGGGCGGCGCGACGCTACAAGACCCAACTGCGGGACTTCCTCTCTACCTGCAGGAACAAGAGACGAGCTCCGGCCACACCGGCGCCGCCCCCCGTAGACTACCTCGCGGCGGACGCGGTCGCCGCCGCCTACACCAACCTCAACGGCGCCTACACCGCCCCGTACGGGGAATACCCCCCAGCCCCGACCCTGCACTACCCCCCTCCGCCTATCGACGACAGGTTCCTCACGACGGACAACCTCTTCCACCAATACAAACCCCTGTCCTACCACTACACCCCGTACGCGCCGAACGGCTTCCTGGAGCCGGCGCCTCCCGGATACGAAGTGGCCCCGGCTTACCACCGGCCGCCGTCCCGGGAGTACAGCTACGTGGACAGTACCGGGAGGTACGTGAGCCCCGTCACGGGCGAGAGGCGGTCCCCGGGGGTCGGTGCGGGCCCCAGCCCGGCGGGGTCCAACGCGTCGGCGGAGCACGAGCGGATGGCGCACCCGCAGCCGGCGGAGGCGCCGCGCCAGACGGTGCTGATGTGGGGGGCGGGCGGGGCCGCCCAGGAGGTCCCCGTGGAGTACTCCCCGCCGCAGGTTTGGCGCTACCACCCCTCGCACTACCACACCGCTGAAGCGACTCAGTAACGGCTTTTGTGCAATTCTTTTTGAGCTTTTTCTTTGTATTTAAGAGTTACGCTCGGCGCTCACTGGATGGCGTGGCGGAGTTTTTGTCGGAGCTGATCGTTGTTTTTTTTTACATTTAGGTGATTGAATGAGCTGACGGCCCACCTGATGTTAAGTAGAAACCGCCGCCCATAGATAACAGCAATACAACTCAAGGTCTCTCCACCAAATATATATAAATATGTATAACCAAACGTTTTATAGTCATTTAGGAGAGGTATTTAAACAAGTGGTTTATTAATGAGTAGTTAAAAATGTTCGCCACTATTAAAAAATCTAAATGCATTTTTTTTTGTATTACCATTAATTTTGTGGTCTGAATTCTTGGTCAGAGTCAGACTGATGTTTTGATCATACTATGATAACTTTGGTAATCTTTTATCCGAATATGCCTGAGATAAATAAAAAAAAAATAAAAAAAAAATTGTATGCGACGCAGCAAATTACTCGGTCATGCTATTCTAGTGGCTCCAGCGTAAAGTGATTTTTATACGAAATTATTTTAATTATACATGAGTTAGGTTAGTGATTTCATTTACTTTGTTACCATTTGTTTCTTTCATGCCTCGCCAGTGGTTCATAAGGCCTTTGGGCCTCAGGGCTTTTCCATACAAATAGCGAACCGAGCGTCAAACGAAAACGTACCAACATACAGAGAGCAAGTTAATTATTAAATCAATTTGTCCTTACTTCTTATTTCCAATACTTTTTTTCAGTATACATCCATACTCATTTTGTTGAAATTGACAGTGTATGTAGTGTGTCTATTATTACTATTATTATTATTATTATTATATCATTTTTTTATGTATTAATATTAATTTTTACTTATGACATTAACCTATTTGAACTGTCATTTGATTTTTTTAATTAATTATCTAGACATTTTTTTGTTTTTGCACGCCTCATCCACGAGGCAGAATGTAATGGATCACTTTAATTTTGTCCTACTGCCTAACTTAGTATATGATGTACAGCTTCATTCTTGCGTTATTAGTAACTCGGCTAACACTTTCTTCTAGTAATTCATTTCTCAATAACCTGACAGCCAGGCTTTTATTTCACTAAAATATATCTCGATATTCATTATATCCCTGGTATTTCTTACAAACATTTTGAAGAACAAAAATATTTACTGTATGGGTAAAAGTGAATTCCCTCCCATTATTTCCTTACTCTCTCAAGGAATAACGAATCTATCAAAAATAATTTAAAAAAAATGTTTTTTTATTTTTTATTTTTACAGTCGTGTGCGCTTCCAGAACGGCCTAGTAATAACTTCTACTACTGATTCATTGAAAACTATTTTAAAGATTATGGTATTATAGTTTTATCATTTCGTTTAGCGTTTGGTTCGCTGTCTGTGTATAAAAGCCCTTAGGTCTTGTCAGACGTAAACAGGGTCCTTCCATTATCGTCTGTAGATAGTTAACTGTATTATATTCGAGAATTTACCCAAATATTAATAAATGATAGTCGATTTTGTAGTTAATTATACGATAAGATAATATCACGCAAGCAAGACACGAGTATAATATTATGATTGTAAATATTCTTTACTTACGTAACTGGGTTTAGATACATTTGAATAGAACAAAGAAACATTTTTTTAATGTACCGTTTTTGTAAGCCATTATTTTAACAGAAATGTTTGTAACTATTAACAAAAATAGAATAAACGAAACAGATTTTTGGATAATTTATTTTTGTTCTATTTAAAGCAGAATATGATCAACCCTGTTAAGTGGTCGGAAGTAATCTTATCAGAGTTTGTATACTTAGACGATCAATAAATTTTATTCTATAAATAATATTTTTCAAAAAATGTATCTGAACTCAGTTATATTAAGGCCTTGGCTTTGTAGAAGTTTGAATGCTTGGAACGAATACTTCACGGAATTCAAGTTGCTAAATGAGTATTATTTGAGATATTTCTTTATAACATTTATATCAAGATTTTGAATTTGTAATATTCAGATTAAAGCCACAGGAGAAAATATTAATAAAACCTCCCATGACAATTAAATATTGTATAAATTAAATAAATGGGATGTAAACTTGATCTATTTTTATAAACGCTTGCACTATTCATACGCACCATAATCTGTCTCTATAAAAATCGTAATTATGTATCTGTTACTCATATCTAATTCAGAATGTTTGGAAATAATTGAATTGCATAGTCACAATGGACTCTTTTCCCTTTAATTATGTGTAATAATTTATTTGGAGTTCCTATATAGAAGCTGAAAGTAGCCATCGGTCCTTCTTATCATCCGTCCGTCTGTATTTCTCACAATGCATTTTAAATATCTTTTCTCTATATATAAAAATGGATGTTAAAAATATGTATGAATTTGAAAAACTCCCTATCCGGTTGAGCGGTCACCATGAAATTGGCATATCTAAGTGTTATTTCATTGAAGAAGGTGTTTACTATATCCGTTTAACATATGGCAGAATTATTATCAGAAACTGAATCCTAAAAAAATGTGTAGTTAAAAACAACGGAACCCATGATGAGTTCAGGCCAGCGCGCACTTGGCAGAAAACATTGCAATACTAAAATATATGAAAAGTCTATCAATATTATGATTTTTATAGAGACGATTATCAGCACAGCCTTGTCAACGCCCAATCAATGTAAATACACTTTTCAATATATATACTTCCATTATTAACTTATAATAATTGTATATGTTTTCGTTGGTACAGTGATCAACGTTGGCAAGGTATCACCGAGTGGCTTAAGAAAATTATTCTTCCGAACTTAGTAAACATAAGAAATTATGATTGATAAGCAATATCTAATTAAAGTTATTTAAATCTGTCTGTTACAACTTTCTTGTGATTAAGAATTTGTTTCGTGTGCTATCCGATGTTATTTTTATTTTACTCAACATTATTAAATCGATCAGACGTAATTATTTTCTAAAATAGTAATAATTAATATAAATAACAGTTACGTATCTAATTAAAAAGAAACATATTATTGACTCATTTTCTAATTGTATTATCATATCAGTCAAAACTTAAAAATATATTTACTGATAATGAATATTTAAATATTTAATAAAACTGATTACATTGTATTAAAATTATTTTTCAATTAAAATACACTTAATGTTATAAGGATCACACAATGAATTTGCTCTAATTTATTCAGTAATTTGTAAATAAATAAATAAATAAGATTAGTCGCTTTATTGTATTATTGATTCATAATTATTTATATTGAACATAATAATTAAGGGTAAATATAATTATTATTCCAACAATTTACTGTATTTATTTTAGCATATCATTATAATGTAATTGAAAAGAAAATTAAATAAATTTTTCATGCCACTGATTTTGTTATTTATTTATATTAAATTCAAAACATGGCTTAGTATTAAGTGAGCCGAATGCTTGGAAGCACCAACAGACTACTAACCCTTGTTGTTGAAAGGCCTTAATCTCGTCTGATACGACATTGTGTAGGCTCTCTTGATGGCCTAACGAATAATCTAGGAGTAACTGGGAGTTACTGAATATAAGATGAAATTCACATGACTGTTTTTATGTTGTGGGTTCGATTCCCAAGAACAAATATTTGTATGACGAAAATAGATGTTTGTTCTGTGCCTGGATGTCTATATGTATTTACAGAAAGTATATAAGTATTATATCAGTTGTCTGGTTCCCATGATACAAGCTATGCTTAATTTACTTTGGGGCTAGATGGCGCTGTGTGAAATGTCCACCAATATTTATTTATTTAATTTTTCATACTAAAATATTCCCGTCTGCCACAGGCATACGGACCGGTCACTACGCAGTAACTAACTATCGCCGCCCTTTCATACATCTTGCTCATACCCTAACTGCTGATTACAAAACTCATTCATGAATTTGAATAATTTTAACTTTAATTTTAATTTGAACAGGGTCCCTACAACTGGATTGGCCATGTTAAAGCCGGTCGCACGTTCAGTGACACAATAATTGGTAATATCTATGTATCACTGGTCTGAAATTAACGTTTATTATTCAATTTTTTTATTATAATATCTAGGTACCACTCGAATCATCTCGAACTAGGCGGAGCAGAACTTCGAGCATGCAGACCTCATTAAAATAAATAAAAAAAAGACGTGTGGCACTCGGAAACTGCCGCGGTAAAGCTATTGCGCGTGATATTTCAAAAAGTCATAAAAAGTTCTGGTATTTATCGATAGATGGAAAAACTAAAAAGTATCACCGCTGTGCCGGTCGGAGTGGGGGGTGTTAGGTTTTTTCGTTACGGAATTTCTGGATTCGGTCTCCACGCTCAAGGCCCGCGATAGAAGCTATGCAATAGCTTAATAATAATTTAACAAGCTGTGTACTGCAAAAAACCTAATACCTGCAGCAATGCTGTTAATATGATCATAAAAAGATCGTTTTACCTCTTTCAAAGTCAATATTTGTAAAATTGCAAGAAGCGCCATCTAGTAGCGGTATCTCGTACCATAATTTAGAATGCTTGTTAATTGAGCACAGACATAGATGGTTTAGTGCGGCTAAGAACCAACCCTGTTTAACTTACTTTTTATAACAAAAGATAGATGTCTCTTATTTCATAAGTTAGGAAACCCATTATTTTCAGTGTAAATAGCGTTTGAAAATGGATTGGTATAATTAGTGTTCTGTTCTGATAGATTATTAAATAATTATTTTTCGGATAATGTAAGCAGATTTATTCGTGAGAAAACAATGGCGGCTACAAGTTCACACGGAACCCTGGATAAATACGGTATGAGTACTCTTAAGACCCACGAAGTGTAATATAAGAAAATTTATTTGAGGCAATACAAAGTTGATGACAATTGAGAGCCCACCTTAGCTACTTTCAAAGATACTCGAAGGGTTGTCACCACCCCTTGTGAGATGTATCATTTAATTCATTCATAATACTGAGAAATATCTTATGTTTTTTATCATGTTTTTAATGATACCTGGAGAAAGCTGCAATGGAAAAAACAGCTTTATGCTATGGCACATAGTTACTTGCATTTTATTATGCATCACAAAACGTGTTTCTTTGTTTCTAACGAATTTCTTTAAATCTTGAATTTAACCTAATGTCAGTTAAGTTCCTGACAGTTACTGCAAGCCTGAATTAATATAATAATCTATACTTGCAGGTATGGGTATCAGGCTTTCCGACATAAAAGAAATATATTTTAACAGTACCTAATTAAATAAGTGTTCGATTTTGTATAAAAAAAAGGAACAAAAAAGGCCACTATTCAACTTGTGGGATACTACCTTGGGGGTGTAGATGTGACAAGTGATGAGTCCATCGCCGCCCTTATTTTTCCCACTAATAACTCAGCTAACACATTCTTCATTCTGTAATAGTAAAACTCATTAAATAATATACCCGATATAGTCCGTCAGCCACAGCCAGGAACAATCTTATACCAACCAAATTAACAGCAAGGCCGCGCAAGTTACCTACTCACAGGACATTGACTGGGCTTCTTCTTCAATTGGCTTCAGTCTATGAAGGGGATTGGTAGATAAACATAATTTGAAAATACGCCTTCCAAATGTTGCTCCTACTACGACATGCCTTTTTCATCTCATACTGTTTACCTAAATTTAAATTGTTATATTATCTTTTGTAAACTTTCAGGGTTGGCATGTTTTTATAAAACAAACACTTAATAAATAAATGATTAAAAAAAAAGCCTTTTCACTACATAGGGTTGCGTTTGTCTGTTCTGTTACCTAACTTTAAGTATGTAAGCGCTGGTGGCGCCATGCAATGTCTGGATTGAGATCTAGATAGACAGATATCATTTCGAGGGTAAGATATAACTAGCCAGCCGGGCATAATAATCATAATAATAGCCTTTATTTCACAATCTTACAAACTAGTTACTTATGCTAATTAAATGAAACTAATGTTTGATTGACACCGGTATACAGATTGTGCTGCCCTCTGGCACAGGTCTCCCCTAAAGCTTGCCATAATTTTCGGTTATGCGTCCTCGTTTCTCAATTGAATAAAATAAGAATAAAATAATAGATGTAAGATTGGAATAGTTAATTCTGTTTTGCCTTAGTCTGACATAACTTACCCCACATTTATTAATAAGGGAGTTAGATTTAGAACCAGCGAGCGAAGACCGGACAACAAAAATATCTAATAAATTTAAATTAATCAAAAAGTTCTACTACTTCTATTCGAGTTACTGGTTCTCTCGAACCGTTGTACTGAAAGGATTTTAAGTGCGCCTAGAAGAGGCTCCTTTCTTGCACTTGTCTTCGAATTTATAGCTCTAGGCCATATCGGTTTCCTCACGAAGCTTTTCTTCCCCGAAACTAAATTATAGGTACCAACATTGCATCATAAATAGAACAAAATTTTTAATTGCACGGAGTTGAACGTCTGTTATTGTTTACGGAGCAGGTACTCGTAAACACAGTGATGTGAGAGCGAGCGGTGGGCACGGACTAAGCAAGATCAAATATAGAGCGGCGAATCATTCGTAATACATAAAATGTGCAAAATATATGTGTATCGTTCATATATTTAGGGCCATGTTGCTCGCGTGATTACCCTTTGAATCCCTACACGTGTCCCCTGGGTGGTGCGAAAGGAGAACCCAAAGTAGCAGTACAACTTGTGCCAAGTCCGCCCGGAGAAGTACTGCCACCACACCTGGTAATCCGCCGCCTAGCAGTGATGCACTCGTATTGCTGTGTTCCAAGTAATCCCACGGGAACACTGCACTTTTCCGGGATCAAAGTAGCCTAAGTATTAAGCCAGGATTTAAGCTATGTTGATACCAAATTTCATCCAAATCTATTCAGCCGTTTGAGCGTGAAAGAGTAACAAACATCCATACAAACTTTCACGTTTATAATATTAGTAGGATTATTGAATCGCGTTGTCGTAAGAAACCTTTTATCGTTGTTACTCCCGCCGCATTCCGTGCCCCTAACGGGATTCCAACCCTCGAAGGGTGTCTACCTGAACTAGAAAGTGGTATTATCTGCTCTATGCGCGTCGCCACAGTCGGCTAAACATCTGCAATCTGACCTGCGCGCACGCACAAGCCTCTTTGCTTTCGACTTGATCACACGTCAAAGAAATAAGTTTTTTGTTAATAAACGGTGAAGATGCTGTTAACGGACGCCTTTTGTTATATACTTTTGATGGTGAGTGTACTTTTATTTATGTTTTATATGAATACATAAAGTAAGTATTGTAATACGATTAATTCCGATAATATCTTTGGCGTTATATTTCGTGGTTCCTATTTTTTATTCTTAACCACTGTTGTGTTATTTTTTTATCATTATTATTATATATTATTATATTATTCTTTTGTATTATATTATATATTTGTTTTCTATCCTTCTTTTGTATTATTATATTATTCATTTGTCCACTAACGAGATAAGTTTTTAAATGAAACATTTAGTTATTCAGCTGAATGGTCCAGTTGTTTTTAAGATAAATAATAATAATAATAATAATAATATCTTTTATTTCACAATCTTACAAACTAGTTACTTATGCAATTTATTAATTTTTTTATATCACAATTTAATTTTTTTCACTTTATGGTCATAAACAAACAGTCAGTTGCAGCTTTGTCATATAATAGTTATCTAGATATTATTATGTATCATTATTGTATGTTTACTGTGGAATGATTTATCGAATGAAAGCGCTTGGTTATTTTGTTTTTAAACTAGTAATTATGGCTTGCACATGTCACGTCTATTTTTTCACGATATAGGCCACGAAGTGAAAAGAAATCTATCAGGGCTCCGTTTTACACCTTGAGGGAAGAAATCATGATTGTGTTTCATGTAATAGTAATTAACAATAGTTTATCCTTTTTTTCCGAAGAGGTAGGCACAGCCAAATAGGGCCACGTTCCAATTAATGTATAATTCATTTTGTTACACTCTAGAGAACACGCTGAAGTGGTAGGTTGAGAGATTATCGCTAAAAATAACTTTAATGTATAACTCTACATTAAATTAGTATAATGTATTTGCCAAAATGTTTTTTTTCTATATTAACTTATTTATTGTACGTTACTTTTTTAAATATTCCTCAAGAGTTGTTATTTTACTACGCACTATTACATATTAACGGCACCTACTAATAATAATACTTACTCATCTTCTGCCTCACTGAAGGCCTAAGTGCTCTTCGAAGAGGCTTCTTTCTTTCACTTGACACATATCTCCAAACTTTCGATTTTAGGGCATATCAGTTCCCTCACAATTTTTTCCTTCACCGTTTTGAGAACGCCGTATTACGCATGTATTTATTTTTCAAGTGAAAAACTTACGAACGTATGGCTTCGATCCAGCGACCTCGAGACTCGGGGTTTGTACCACTGGGCCACCATGCTCTCGGTTCTTCAGCTTAAATTGTATTAATTAGACAATTATGAAACTAAAGATTACGACTAACTTAAGCCAAATAAATCTCCGCGGAAGATACTTAAATATATAATAACTTCATAATTATATGCATTTAATTTGGATTAACCCATTTCATTTGAATAATACCTTACTGAGAAAAACAGACGTGTGGCACTCGGAGACTGCCGCGGTAAAGCTATTGCACGTGATATTTCAAAAAGTCATTAAAAGTTCTGGTATTTATCGATAGATGGAAAAACTAAAAAGTATCACCGCTGTGCCGGTTGGAGTGGGGGGTGTTAGGTTTTTTTCGTTACGGAATTTCTGGATTCGGTCTCCACGCTCAAGGCCCGCGATAGAAGCTACGCAATAGCTTAAAAAGCTGTGAACTCGCAACGAAATCATTTAATGGACAGTCACCATTTATATGAATACCAACAAATATTTATGCAGATGAGGTAAATTTGCTTTTAAAACTTCTAATCGATATTTAGATAAAATAAATATTTATTGTGACTAGCGGCACTTCGACAAAAGGTTACTGTTTTCCCATCTGAAAGGTGTGGTAGCCGGTGAAATTACAGGCACAAGATATTCCACCTTCCCAACTCATAGTTACGGGGTATACGATGCGACTTGTATCTTGTCTTACCTCAGTAGGCGAGGATCCAATTCGTATTTCTTGTTACGGTAAAGGTTACCACTTTACACCATCTGGGCCATCTGCTTGTTCGTAACTAAAGTACATAAAATATATAATACTTTTAATCAGCTTTAAATAAAATATTCTATAAAGCACAGCGCATTGAAAATTAATTAACTTAGAAGTGATGTTTTATCAATGTTCTTATTCTTTTGATCGCCATAATTATTAACACTGACTGATCTCACAGCTCAGTTGGTAGTAACTAACCTTCTGCGCTGTAGGTGGTGGGTTCGATTCCCAGACGGCACAAACATTTGTGTGACGAACATTGATGTTTGTTCTGTGTCTGGGTGTTAATGTGTTTTATATGTATCTATTTACAAAAAAGTAAATGTATATTCTATCAGTCATCTGGTTCCCATAGTAAAAGCTATGCTTAGTTTGGGGCTAGATGGTGCAGTGTGAAATGTCCACCAATATTTATTATTATTAACAAAAACGCCACGTTTGGTACCATAATATTTCCAATAATTTACATATTATTATTAAACATAAATTTTTATATAATAAATCATTTCCTAGGCCTAAAAATCCAAATACTTTCACAAACTAAAACCGGCTTGGAAACAAAATTCACGCGATATATCATATATTCATAATCACTTTCTTTATGTTTACATGAAGTAGAAATAATTCTCAGAGTAATTGCCAACAGGTTTCTGAGAACGTGATAAATAAAGTTGCAATAAAGAAAAGAATAAATTATAACAAACATCAGACAGGCCTCACACCTCAGTTATTAACCCTGCCTTCTGCACTGTAGGTCGTGGGTTCGATTCCCACCCAGGACAACATTTGTGTGACGAACATAGGTTGTTCTGGGTCTGGGTTTTGGATATGTATTATATGTATATATTTAAAAAAATCATATATCAGTTGTATGGTGCCCATGATACAAGCTTACTTACCATGGGGATAGATGGCGCTGTGTGAAATGACCACCAATTTATTATTATTATTATGATGGACGATCTATCAAAAAGTTCGGTATACCTACTCTTTTCTGTTACATATACATAACTAAGCCGCGTTGTTTAACTGTGTGATAATCTGCGTGTATCGTATTTTCATATTCTTTTAGATTTTATTCCTTTAGAGTTAACAAAAAGTGAAGTCTCTATGTTGTTCCACTCAGAGAACATTGTATTTCTTTTGACTCCTTTCATTGAATCTATGAACCATAGATATTGAAAATAAAACGCAAAATCTTAGCAAGCATGTCACTCAAAAAAAAGCTTAAGGTATAAAATCTCAGTAGAAACAAAGTGTTAATATGAATGGAAAGTACAATTTAAGTTACATTTCCATATCACATTACTGACCCAGAAAACTAGATCCTTAGTTCTCTCACATATCCAATGTCATGGTGAGCAGCCGGTTCGAATGCCAAGTCGAATGGATGACTGGTCCTACAGCTCAGTTGGTTACTCTGCCTTCTACGCTGTAGGTCGTGGGTTGGATTCCCACCCAGGAAAAACATTTGTGTGACGAATATAGATGTTTGTTCTGTCTGGGTGTTAATAGGATTATATGTATGACTGTATGTATTTATAAAAAAAGTATATGTATTCTATCAATTATCTAGTTCCCATAGTACAAGCTATGCTTCCATAACTCCGAGACGTGTGGTGGAATGTCATGTGTCTGTAATTTCACCGGCAACCACACCTTTCAAATCGGAACACAGTAATGCGAATGCGTTACTGCCGGCAGAAATGGGTATGGTTGCAGTACTTCCCCGGACGAACTTGGCGTGAGTTCTACTGCTCTTTATCATAGTAAGCCGTTAAACAACGATAAATATCGTAGTAGTTACCGCCCAGCATCACAGTTTATCTTTAATTCAAATAAGAATTATTATTTTATTTTATTTTATTTTATTTTATTTATGGATTTTAATTAGATATTATTGATTTAAAATATACCATCATAACTAATAAAAAAAACTATCAATATATCAGGCTAGATGTAAACAATAAGTCTACATTGTGAAATAATGTTTCCCACTTAATGTTACAACTTTCAATACCGGAAGAGGTAACGGATAACGGTAAATAATGGTAAAACTATGAGAATTGTATTATCGCTTTCTTCATCTTTGTTAGTCTGTAGGAAAGTGGATTTTTGATCGAAACTTAGTTATATGTAATTAAGGCCCAGGCACATTTGCTACGCATAAAGTGCATGGCGAACGCGGCGCATTCGAATAACGAATTTTTAACGAACTAACGAAGCAGCGAATTCGTAGCGTGATTGCGGTAGACGTTTGACGTAGGACATGTTCGTTACAAAGCAAGTTACGAACATGCCTGTATTTATTTATTTGTTAACAATATAAGGATGAGAAAAACGTAATTAAAAACTAGGTATAAATGGCCAGGTAATTAACGGATAATAAACTGGCCTTATAACTCAGTTGGTTAGTAACCCTACCTTCTGCACTGTAGGTCGTGGGTTCGATCCCCACTCAGGACAAACATTTATGTGACATTTGTAACATTGATGTTTATTCTGTGTCTGGGTGTCAATATGTATTATATGTTACATACATATAATACATATTGACACCTTTACAAAAGAAAAGTATATATGTATTATATCAGTTGTCTGGTTCCCATGATACAAGCTATGCTTAGCTTACTTTGGGCTAGATGGCGCTGTGTGAAATGTGCACCAATATTTATTTTATTTTTTATTTATTTATTTAATAAAGCTTATGTGATAGCTGAGTTCAAATGCAGTTCAGAACTGTATATGACTTTTAAAATGTGCATTAAAATTTGTAGCACGTTCAAACTGTAAATAAAACCGGTGTGTGGACATTATCTCAACATGCGTATGTCAACTTTTTAAATGTCCCCGATACAATACAAAGAACATTACCCCACTCTCGCGACTAGGAGTGGGCAGGCTGTATATTTAAAATGGCAGATAATATCGTATACATTCGTGTTATGAATACACTATCTAAGTTAATTTTTAGTCGTCAAAATTCAATTTTTTTTTAACTGGAACGAACAATCTTTATAAAGTTGTGGAATTTTGACGAACTATAGAAATAAAATAAATAAAAATCTATAAAAAAATTCTATGTTAAAATAATAACTTTTTTGTAAATGAGATTAAACACGACATTTAAAAATAAAATTGTCTATCTATCTGTTTGTTTCGACTAATCTCCGAAATGTCTGGACCTTTTGATGTGACTTTTACTGGTAGGTAGCTGATGTTATAAGAAGTAACTTAATCTACATTTAGTAAAGTTTATTCAATAATCAATAACTGACAAAATTACTTAACCACGTAGCAACTCTTTTTATCACAATCTGTAACCGCGAACGAAGGTAGAGGCACAGCTAGTATATAGCCAAATTTATCCAGAAATACATTAGGAACATGCTTAATAATCCGACACCTCTTAGGACAAATTCTAGTTATAGCTTCCAACGAAATAACAAGAAATTACTGATTATCAGAATATGACTCAAATATTACGTACATTATTTTTACTACAATTTTAACTAGTTACAGCATTATGTCCAGCTAATAATTTAACAAGCAATGTCATATCATTCCATAACACAAAACGCGTACTTTCGCTTTTTACCGTAATGATGGCTTTGTCACGGCGTCTGTGATACCCCATTACAGTGGATTAGTAGTAGTATATAATTTCGTATGTTTGTTTGTTAGAGCGAGTAGAATTTTGCTTTTTATTTTAGTAGTTACGGAACGAACAAGACCCCACCTGATGTTAAGCGGTAACTTATTACCAAAGTTATATGTCTCGGGCTCGTTCCCTACTTAGGTATGGGAAGACCGCGTTGCATTGTATTGCGCCCGCAACTTTGAAACGTGAATGTGGAATGTCAGGCAAAAGTTAGATTAGATAAACTTGCAGTTATTTAAGTCACCTGGGACTTTATGCTCAGATCATCGCGAACGCTACCGTTTGATTTTCTATTTGATAAATTTACGGGACAAGCAGATGGCCCAAGCAGATGGTAGGTCGTGGGTTCGATCCCCACCCAGGACCAACATTTATGTGACAGTTGTAACATAAATGTGTGTTCTGTCTGGGTGTTAATGTGTATTATATATATGTATTTACAAAAAGTATAAAGTATTATATCAGTTGTCTGGTTCCCATGATACAAGCTATGCTTAGCTTACTTTTGGGCTAGATAATGTGTGAAATGTATACCAATATTGATTATTTATTTATGAAATCCAGCATTTTTTCACTTGATTAGATAGCTCCTTGTCTAAATGATTCGATGACTGATGACAGTAAAGCTCTCTTCACACTTTCGATTAGTGAAAACGGTCACAGTTCAAAGACAACATGTGTTTAACAGTAGTTGATTGTATGCTTATTAACTGGGCTAATCGATCTTACTTACCGTTTTATTTCACAGTATAGTGTCGTGTATTATACTCGTAACTAAAACTTAAACTAAAATTAAATCCACTTAGTTTTAAGTGGTTTTAATTATTATCAGTATTAAGTAAGTACAAATATAATAAATGCGAAAGTGAGTTTGTTTGTTTGTGTGTTTGTTACGCTTTCACGCCTTAACCGCTGGATCGATTATGATGAATTTTAATATAGATATAAGTGTGATCCTGGAGACGGTTATATGCTAAAAAAATATCATTAAATGAAAAAAATAAAAATAATAAAAAAATAAAAGTCATTTCGTCAATGATTTGTAGTCTACTTCTAGCAGAGATAGATTCAATATTTTACTAACTTTTGAGCTATCCCACATAAACAATTTTTTTCCGGAAACCCATCCCGTTGACTTTCATCACTCCCAAGTCGTAAACAGACCAAATATATTTGGTCGCAAATTGTATTCACATCGTCTGATATTTCTCAAAACGATGAAGGTAAACTAAACATAGTGAGAATGTACAATCCTGAATTCAAAACTCGTATCTCCCGGAGTATTTACTTACTGTTAAGGGAGTAGTACCCGTTCACTCTTGCTTTCCAAGATAAGGTGTGTGGGTATTGAGAAGGCGGCAGAGACGATCTCGAAAGTGTCGACAGAGACGCCTTTGAAATGCGGTTAAACGTCGGGGTTATTGACCCCAGTGAGCCGAGGTTAAACTTCCTGCAATCCGTTCCAATGTTCAGACACTTCCCTCCTCCGGATACAAAGCTAATGTGATGTATTCTACAATCCATATTACCTAGGTAACACATGGTTAAGACGAGACCTAGCTTCTAATAAGAGTAAGTCATCTATACATATAAATAAAGTTTAAGCGTCTTTTGTGAAGTCAAAATAACAAAGACAAGGCTGATTGGATTTTGGACTGAATCTGTGAGCTAAGTTACAGACTTGCCCGTAAATACTGTTAGGGATTATATACAGCGACTAAAATATATTTTAATTTCAGTTATTATTATGTTAGAAGTCAGCAAGACCTGTGCTATCACGAAGTGAACTTCCAATCTACCACGGGACCCTAATCCAGATTGGTAGATAACACACATTTTCGAATGTATGGCTTTACGTAAGCTAACATAGCTAAGGTTCCTACGTTGTAAAAAAATTACTATTAGACAAGAAACTAAAGTCACACAATTGAAGCGTTAGAGACACTGTATAATTAAAAGTTTGTCGTAAAGTTATGACTTTTGCTGCTTACAACTTAAAACCACCTGCGTACGACTTCGCCACAACAAGCATTTTTACGTCCTTATGTCATGACGCTACGGTTTTCGTATCTACATACACGTACAACGGTGGGACTTTCGTAACATTTTCGTTTTCCATAAACAACGAAACGACCCCTGGGAGACTGATCTGCATAATGTGAAAGCCTAACGTGGTTAGGTTCACCAACGAGTGTCATACATCGGTTTTATAATTGTATGGTAATCGGTAGAAATCTCGTAAATGCTGTAAGGCTTTGCATAATGCCTAGTATGTTGGTCTAGAGATAGGTATCTAGATCACTTTCTTCTTCGTGTCTGAAACTGAGAAGTATCTGTTCTTAAAGAGAATCATCATCATCTTCTTCATCATCATCATCATCTTAATCTAGTTAAAAGGTCGTCGATGGGTTTAAGAATCATCATTTTAATGTAGATATTTACGGTTTTAATCAAAATTATTCATAAGTACACCTTAAAGTGGAAATTAATCAAAATAAGTACAATTTTATCTCACCAAGAAAGATAACAACAGCTCTTACTTTCAAGAAATGCATTTGAAGAAACCGCACATTCCTGCGAACGTACGATATTGCAGCAATAACATGAAATACTAAAAAAACCGACAATCTTCTGTTTGAATTATTAATGATTTACTTTCTGTTTATGTTTTGCTCCTTGCAAGTATTAAATATACGTGTACTATACGTGTTTTATCCATACCTTTTCAACATCGTCGTATGTGGCATTTTAAACCGAATTTATGCACACCAGAGAAATCGTAATATATGTGTATATGAGTAGTTGAAGTACTATGTCCCACTTTCGATTTCAATCATTTTTTAATTTATTATCAATCTCATTTCTTTTTTGTTTTTATTTCAGATATCATTAACCGCAACATGCATACAGGCAGAAGGCAGAAAACACGAACTACACGAAAGGAAAGTCGACAAAAGATTAAGCAGAAGAGACGCTACTCTCCTAATAGACAGCATACCAGTAGAACGCGCATTCCACAAACCCACGGTCATTTATAGAAGAATATCTAAACACAGATACAGCCCACCGAAACCCAAATATGGACCTCCAAGACCAAAGTACGGACCTCCGAAAATTAGTAGAAAACCTAATAAGAAGTATAGAGGCAAAGTAAGCCATAAATACAGACCATCGAGCCTAAAAAAGCGTGCGCCCAAACCCAGGTACGGGCCCCCGAAACGACCGGTGACGAAACCTATGTACGGACCTCAGAAATCTTCCAAAAAGCCTCACTCGTTCCATAAAATAGAACCCATGGGTTTCGGCGAACCACCCTCAACTTACGCTAGCGACTATGGATCACCGAAACCAGATTACGATGACTTTAAACCGACGGGATTCGATAATTTTCAAAAACCAGGATCCAGTGATTTCGACAAAACTAGCCTGAGCGCCTTCTTCAAACCCGATTTTAATGATTTTCACAAACCCACCATCAGTGACTTTCAAAATCCAAGCTTTAGCCACTCCCAAAAGCCCAGTTTCAATGATTTTCAGATACACAGTTTAGATGGCTTCCAGAATCAGAACTATGACGATTACCCACCAAAGCAAGGTAACGGAGAGCCCCCAGTCGATTCATATGGAGCGCCAATAAAACCCAATCTACATGATCTGACCTACGCTACAGCTCAAAGTTTCCCAGAATCTCCCAGCCATTTCGACCAAGATACTTTTAGCTCCTATCAATCGTGGAAGAGCTATCAAGCAGATCAAAATTTAGACAATAAATACGCTTTTTCGAAGAAGCTGCCCGCGTTCGCCAAACCTGATGATGTATACGTTACTCCGATACCAGAAGAAACGAATGAAGAGCTAGATCTGAACTCCTATTCTGACATCTACAACTACAGGCAAATGAAAGAGAACAAGATCAAAAAAAAGCCGTATCAAAATGTCAAAATGCTGAACAAGTTGAAGGGAAATCACAAAGTGAATGCAGAAGCGGCGGATGATATTATAGTTGGTGGGCAATATGCCGAGCCTCCAGCGAGATACGTGCCGAAGTTCCAACCCAGCGCTCCAATGTTCACTGACGACGACGACTTCACTCCACTTGGAAGTCTGTCAGATCCTGACTTAGTACCGTCAGCGACAAACTCACCTTATGTTAATTACAAAAACAGTAATATGGCATTTAGCCCACAAAATCTGAATGACGCATTTAGTATAGTAGATAAATAATAACAAAGGTAGAAAAAGTAGTATTGGTTTTAGTTGTATAAATTTCACAGTATAGTCCCGTCTTGATGCAGGAGATTATAGAATAAAAAACTGTCTTCCAATGTACGGAGTTCAGTGAGACAATTTTTTGTATTAGTCACTGCCCTAGCGAGTAAGATTTTATAATATACAGTAATAAGAAAAATGTTGTCTTTTCATAATTAAAACCAATGAATATTAAAAAACTATATTAAAGGAAGAAGCTTATACAGTTATTCTATCAAAAACTTAAACAAATCTTAACACAAGTCTTTACAAAACTTAAGTAAATTTGATAAATCTAAAAGTTTATCTCAATATTGCTATCAACACTGAAAAACTGCAAATCATAAAGTTATCATGATAACAAACAAAACATGTATAAGTTTAAGAAAATATTTTTACGTTTCAATTGAACTGTAAACGTAAAGATTTTACCAATGGACAGGTGGGGGATCAGTAACAGTATTATATATAATGAGGAAAAATTTACGTAAATACTTGTGGCTGATCAGTATGTAAGCAGGACAAAGAAAGTTAAGTAACAATCAACATGAATATCGGTAAAGTACGTCGGCTTAACTATCTCTAAATCCAAAGTCAACCGGAAATATGTTTAGTCTGAGCATGACAGAAAAGTGAAGAATGTGGTCGGGGCAGGTAATAAAAATATTGTTTGTAAACACGATAAAACGGGTATAGTTTTCCTAGAAGAAAGCATCAATGAATCATATGGAAGGGAACGTACATGACAAATATTCAATGGAAATAATCTGCAATACAATACTTTAACAGCCTATAACATTGAACTACAAAATACTCCTACCTCCGTCGTCCACGCTTTGTCTTCGTGCGTGCATTAAGACTAGTTATATGTTTCTTTCTTCTTGCATTACCACAAGCGGCTCTAGCAGCTTCGCAAGCGCTGTGGGCAGCTTGTTTCGTAGCTGAACACTCGGCGCAGGCACATTGCAGCTTATGCTGTAGATGAGCTAATCTCGCCCTGGCTTCGGATAAATTGTGGCATTTCTCCTGCAGGCCGAATTTCGTCTTCTCCAGGAGACATTGCGTTGATTTTTCGAGTTGAGCTGCCAGTTGTGTAGCTTGCATCATCAGTTTGTGCTGTGAGGGGTCAGAGGAAAATATGATGTCTTATATTATGATATACTTGGTATATCAGAAAAAAAAACATTGAATCTCAAACTTTATTGTGCCAGCGATACAAAATGCAGTCCCTGAAACTAAAGCATTTAAATGCGCAATGGTTCAATTAAAAACTTTGAATGTTCAAAATTACCTACAGTACCTACAAATGACAACGAAACCTCAATAATATTCGTATATTAATATACTTTTACGTTTATGTTACTGCATTTTAGAAGAATATTTGTTCCAATAGATCATGGTAGCCTACAACATGAGTAAAATTAGCTACGGAGTAACATTATGACTGCCTACATAAGCCTGTCCGCAGAAATTTGAGGAATTGTTTTTGGACTTGTTGAGATATAATCAATAAAGGCCTTACATAAATCTCCTGTTTTAGAAATAGAATTATACATTTTATGGGAAAATAACTTTAATTTCAAAACTGTAACAAAAATTTATAATCCACCATTCGTTACAAAACTATTTTTTACGTTTCCCTCCGCATAAACATTGCAACAGTTTAACTGAAGACATTTGTCTACAAACAGACGGAACACAGGCCAGCACCGTTGCTGCAGCTATAAAGGAGCATAGGGACATGCAAATCATTGTGGTCTTCGGTATTCCTTCAATCTTCACTCCAGACCCTTAAGGAAAAGAGAAAGCAAAGTTTTACGTTTGATATGAAAAAGTAAAAGGCTCTTCAACAATTACTACCAAATGATAACCAAAAAGTTGTATTAAATTTGAGTTCTCAAAAAATCAAAAAGTACATTGTTATTGAATATACTGGTAGTAGGTTGAATACGCCAATTAAGTTTCGTAAAACTTTGATTCTCATAAAGGGGTAGGAATTGTTGAAGATTGAAGAATGGGACTGTATTAAAATGATACCGTATTTATTCACAAAAGCAAGATAGTTCGTTTTCATTTTAGGCGAAGTTCTAGACAAATATAATTATTCCAGATACCAATCTAAACAGACTGAACTTGTCTGTTCTTCCCCATGGAGGGTCGCATAGGGATTGAACAGGCGTCAAACTTAGCGATAAGTGCGTCTATCTTTTGAATATTATTGACGTTTCCCAACAATTTCTTTATGAATTATATGGATATAAAGTTTTTCACTTTGACTTTCATTTGGATTTTGACTAAACGTTTTAAAGTGTTTTACTGAGATCGGTAAGATTTTAGCTCACATAACTGAAAAAAATCTCTTGAAACAATATCTCAGATAATAAGACTGCTTTTTACTGGTTATTAAAACCTTGCATTGAAATAATGATGTGAATTTTTATCAATAAAACTATGCCAATTGAATCGTATCCTAATCAGAAATCTACATTTTGATGATGTTCAGAAGACGCGTACGTATGGACACTGTATTATTGTGGTACTTGTACCTAACAAAAAATCGCATTGCATACAAATGTTGGGGAACTACTAAATACAATTATACCCCTAAATATCAAAACAAACGTGGTTGAAGATTGCCAAAGCTTAGGAAATACTATAGCGACAGTAGTGACGTCTGAATGTTCTTTACCTGTGCGGATGCTTGCTGGGCCGCCTGCACTGCCGAGTTGACAGTGCTCTGCGCCTGGTGCACGGCGGCTGTGTTCTCTGACACCACGGCTTCTGCCTCCTTCACCTCCTGTTGGAGCTGTTCCACCACGGCCTGCTTGCCGGCTAGAGCCGCTTCGGCCGCCTTCGCTGCTTGCAGTGCCTTCTCAGCTAGTTGAGTTTTAACCTGACCAAATGTATGACTATGATTCCAGTTTTAGAAGATCAATCACATGTTACAATGTGATAAAGAGAAAAAAAAATTGACAGATATATATAGAAAAATTTTTGAGGAAACTGAACCGTTTTAGAACCAAACATTTAAACATTTTGAAAACGTGTCGTCTATCAGTCCATATTAGATTCTGGTACCGCATATTCATCATCACTCAACATCAGGTGAGATTATGATCAAATGTAAGCAAATAAAAAAAAACCATTGTTCAATAATAGGCCAGTTTAACTGCGCTAAGGGAAAGCAAGTCCAGAATTAGGATGTATATATTCATTAATTATATACTTAACTAAGTAAAGGTTCTTGTTAGACCCATAACTATAGTTGACAATCGGCTGACAGTGCTGTTCAACAAACCATGTGTGCCGCCTGAGCTCCAGCCGCGTTCTGCGCTGCTTGTGCCGCCTTCGCTTCAGCGGCCGCCTTCTGCGCTATACTCGTCGCGCATTTCCCCTTGCAGTCCCTTTGTGTCTCCCGTATCCTGTTGTCCTTTCTCTGCACCTGCCGCCCCGATATATCCGGGACGCTCCCGGGCCGACCCTTGTCCCGCCGTTCCGGAAACCCCCACACTGTCGCCGTCAATAACAACAACACTAAAAGTCTCATCTATAAACTATTTTTGACCTTTCTCATGAAATATGGCAATCAAGTATTGGTAGGAGAGCCGTAAAAGCCTACATTTATTATTTGCTTCATAGAATGGTGGATGCTAATTTTTGTTGGGATTCCGGGAAACAATTCACGATCGGTTTATTAGATTTGAAGTCGTCAGTTTTGTAGAGGTGATGCTACTCTATTACCGGGAGGTTTTGGTCTACGAGCTCTGAAGAGGCTTGATGTCACTGTCCATTCGGTTAGCATCATTTCATTTTGTGATTATTATTAAGATTATAATAACTAGAAATTGCTAATCAGATGGATTATCACTTACAATTTGCTCTCCATCCTCTATGAAACAGGAATAATTTGCTTGGACTTTTTTCTAATCTACCTTAAAGGACATTCTGGCAGTTAAGAGACCTGAGTAAACCAAGCAGAAGAATGACAGCAGAAAAAGTCACGCATATGACAAAAGCATGACATTTTCATAGCAATCATTAAATTTTATGTGTATGTGAAATTAATTGGAAATTTGGGAAACAGTTATCGTCAAAACTATATAATCATGATTTAAAAAGTATATTAGATTGGCATTGGTTTCTGGTACATCTTTCTTATATTCCAGGTAACAACTAGTGCATAACTAATAAGGAATTTTAGTCAGTTGACGAATTGACGGATGACTTTTCCATGCACCTGCTTGTTCATTCTTAGGTACGTATTTACTCCTCAGCATGTAAATAGGAAATCGGTGGATGCAGGTGGCTCAAGACCGTTCAAAATGGAAAACTTTGGGGGAGCCCTATGTTCAGCAGTGGACTTTTACCGGCTGATATGATGATGATGATGATGTAAATAGCAAATATTTACATGCTTTCCATAACTCTTCTTTTCATTCATTTCAGAATTGTTCGCACGTAGCTGTATCGTCAAACCACACCAAAGGTGGTTTTACACACCCTCAAAACCATGATTTGCCTCTCTTTGTACGCCCTGATCGCCTCAGCTACGATCTTCGCGTGCGTCCCCGTTTGCTACCGTCAGTTTGAAATGCACAAATTCATCAAGTGCCTGAAGAAATAACAATGCTCATTTGTATGACCTGCATGACGGCGATGCTTGCAGCCGGCTGCGTCTCGTGTGTGCCCATATTGCTCGACACTTATTGGCCCTTCAAGAATTGCCAAAGTAAGAAAGACCCACCAGCCTGCAAGAGCCCTTGTTGTTCTAAACGTAATATTGGTTGATTGTGATGTTGCATTAAATTTTGTTTTCGTGTTTGGTGTTTTGATTACTAAAACTATAAACATGGTTTATTAAAGGTAAATTTTCTCTAAGGAATACGTTGCTAGTGATTCTTATTTCTCAATTTCTCATTTATAAAATGCTGAAAGCAAAGGTAATGAGGCTCACTTGAGGGGCTAGGCACAAATAAGTCATTTAGGTTTGTGACTTTATCAGTCAACATAAGGTTAAATATATTAGACGTTAATTCAACCTGAAATTATTTCAAGATCATCTCGGTCCCAAACCTTGCATCTTCAAATACCACCCAACCATCGATGGTCAAGTAATTCCAAAAAGGGATTGAATTTTAGGGAAATCATGCAGATACATCACATAAAAATTCAAACCCAAAAACAATTTTTACCCTACTACGACCTCATTTATAGATTTATATCATACGTATTTCTTTATACTCTATATACAACCTCAAAAGAATCTATCTTCTGCCATAAATTCAACGTCATTATTAACATTTCAAATTCAGAAATAGCTGATATGTCGCTCAGTTGAACTTTTGCATAATTTGAGAAAATTTAATGTGAATATTTTAAACAATAATGAGTGTCAAATTGTTGTGGAATGTTGCAAGAATAATCTTGCTGTCGGGTTTGTCTTTCGGCGTTTGAGCATATGTTCTTCCAAGCCTGAGGTTTTACCAGCAGACTCTAACGTAAGTACTTATTAGCGCGAACATTTGACTTATTGTAGCATTTCAATGCTAGGTTCTTCATTATGAATTATTTATTCACATACGATAATCTTCTCATTCCATAACTTTGTGTGACATCAAAAATATCCTGTTAGATTTCCGGGCCCTCGCATTTCCAAACTTTAATTTTAACAATAATTGTGTATTATAATATTTTGAGATGTTTAGGCCGGCAGAGAAAATACAATTCTAAAACTAAACTGTTGTTGATAAAATAATAAAACATCCGGGTCAAATTGAAGCTAATCTAAAATTGTTATATCAGGAGTGATTCAAAATATAAATGTTGAAATCAGTGATTCAATGAATACATGTCGAAGGTAAATCATTTTAATCGTTTACAATCTCCTTGATTTGTAATTTCCCAGTGTACTACATTTTTTGTTTCAGATCTTTGGACTGGCTGATGCATAAAGTTGGAATTATTTTAACAATATCCTTGAGGGATTTTGTTACTATGTAATAAGGGTTTGTTAAAAGCGAAACAAGATCTACTATGAAGTTATCTACGTGAACTTTTACATCTACTTTGTAAGCAAATCATTTTTCTTTCATTTTCTTATTGTTCACTGATTGCTATTTCATCTCTTTAATACGAAAATTAAACAAAAATGGTTTGTATTAACTACTGTACCGTGATTTCCTTGATAGCTCTTATCTTTGTCGCGCCTATTGTTATTGAGAAACTGTTTTCCTGCACCAACAAAAAGCATCGGAAAAGGAAGTAACACTTTATTTCGTCTTTGAAGATTTGATTATTAAAACATATTTCAGCTAGTTATCTCCTGTTTTATTTATTCCGACCGAGAAACCTCTTCCATTTCAGACTTTCATGTAGGTACTTTTATGACATAAATATTGTTTTGTTCAGTATAATAGCTTTGCTCCATACCTTTTCTTTATTGTTCCAGATTATTTGCTATGGTGTGCATATCATTGATGACAATACTGACGTCAACCGCGTTAGTCTTAACGATACCGTATTGCGTAAAGAAATTGATGAAGCCGAGCTGCGTATGTTCTAACGGCGCGAAGTCTTGTGATTAACGCTGATGTGATTCGGGAATATTGTTCAAAATGATTTGTATGAGCGTAGCCACAGCACTGATGGCTGCCGGGTGTATTGCTTGCGGTCCCTTGGTTTGTGAGAGAATGTTAAAATGTTTCATGAAGAGTAAAAAATAGTTATTGTTTTAGAGTTTTGTATGTAATAAATGTTTTATAGTTTCAGCATGTTTTTAAATCTTTGTATTTCGTGTAAAACAAGAGCGCGACCGGCATTTAGAAAAGCAATTATAATGAAAACGAGCGTATAGTAAAAACACTTAGTTGATCATTGTGTACTTGAAGGATTATAACGGTATCCAGTCTTCTTCGTTACCTAAAATGCTGTAGCATCTTTGAGGATTTTTCAGCATAATCACGGGACAATGATTTCTATGTCACTCCTTAACACTTTTCAATGTGTGTAAGCTTGCTGTAATATCAATGATTCAATTGGCCTTGGGAAGGGGCCATCCTAATAGCGTACGAAAAACCGGTAAATAAACGCAAATTTCCGAATGATTTACAATGTTATTTATCCTGGTCATGTTTTTGTTAGGTTATCGTTGCAATCAATGCAACTTCAGCATTCACACACCTAAATACTCCCGTAGTTACGTTTGGAAAAGCCCAAGTGGTACCTTACTTATTATATGCAGAGGATTACGCCGATGTTATTTCGCTTTATATAAGGGTTCGATGGTAAGGACTACTCGGAATCTTAAATTACTCTCTTTAGTATTCAAACGATATAAATATTTTTGCATTTTTGTTGCAGACATAAGAGGCGACGAAAGTGGATGTATGATTTGCATATCCTTACTCAGCCTCATCACCGCGGCTACCTGTATCACATGCGTGCCGGTCTGCGTCAAGAGCCTTCTTGAGAGGAAGTGCGCCTGTCCCGCTGAGCCCGTATGTCCTGACTGTGGTCTGTCTTATTGAAACTTTAGACCACTCACAGCATCCACTCTGTACTTCCTAAGCATCTTGCTCTATCGAATCTCAAAAGTAGTTTTGATGGTTTTAATTCATCACCTTGTGAACTCAATTAAGATATCGAAGAATAATCTTCGTTTTATGTTTTTATATCAGTTGTACAATTTCTAGATTAATACTATTTTGTCGAAACAACCGCACACTCCCATGTCAAAATGATCTGAAAAATAGTTAAACTTTTAACCTTTCTGGAAACTTAACGTTAATTCGTTTTTTAATTTCAATTCTTAGCTTGTGATCATTAATATTTTATTTTATTTTGTTAACATGATTTGTATGACTGTATGTACCGCAATGACAGCAGCAAGTTGCATTATTATCGGACCTTTAGTATGTGAAAAGTTTTTGCATTGTTTCATGAAATCTAGGAAAAAATCTTAAATAAATTTATTAGTACACATTATTTGCTTTATTTTACACTCATATATAGAAAACCGCCTATTTCTTGGAAGTGTAGATACAGCTACGATCCTGTGCATACCTCCTGCGTTTTATTCACTCTCATCACTTCACTCTCAACACTCTCATCATGCACAACATCCACGTTGATGTAGTGTCTTGCCTTTTTTAATGTTCGTTCTTTAGTTTCAATTTAGATTTTATGGGATTGTATCTCTTTTGACATCTTAAATACTTCGTCCCCTAACTTTCTAAGAAAATTAAGGAATAGGAAATAACGAAAACAAAATTCATAGAAATTAGGAAGATCATTTTATTCTACGCTAAACATACACCGTAATATCACTTGACTGAATAACAACTAGACTAAACCATTGAGCAATCAACACTACGCACATGAAGAAATAAATAACTGAGGATTTATGACACTAAATTATTGACTAAATTTATTATATGGACTACCTTTTCTCTATTACACTTATGTGTCTCTCTGGTGTCACTATAGTTACTAATTCTCTCCTCGGGATCATCGGCCTCCATGGATTCGCGTCTTTCTTTATTCTTATACTCTCTGGCATTTCTTTTGTCCTTTGTGATCTTCCAAGAATAGCTTCGTCTAGTTTCTCTATAACAGCGGAAGGCGTTGCAGATTGTCCGACTAGCCGAGCCATCGACGTAGGTCTTACTATCTGAACTTTCTCATTGTTTATAACGGCCATTTCTTTATTTTGTAATTTTTCTGCACTTGATCTGTAAAACCTCTTCACTTCCGGTAAAGCAACGTCCTTAAGACTAGCTGGGTCTATTCTATACGAGCCCTCCAGTTGATCGATTAACTTTTCTTGTTTGACAGTTGTTTCGACAAATTCCATGGGTTGTATTTCTTGCTTGATTATTTCTACTAGAGAAGATACTGCGGGTGAGGTAGTGATAGGTTTATTAGTCGTGATTTCAGTAGTGATGGGTTGGCTAGTAGTAGTTTTACTTGTAGTCGAAGAATTACTGTGTCTCAGTGTCATTCGTCTTCTATGAGTTTTATCTCTTAGTTCAGAAGAGGAAGCATTAGAGTGAGATTTGTTGAAGTTCATATCAGTTTTGACTGTAACAAGTCTGTATTCTGAAGAAGTATCTTGTGAACTTGAGGAATCTGCCTTAAGATTTTTGCTGACATTTCTGTTCTGCGTATTATTACTACTTTTAGTACTATTAAGATTTCTATTAACTCTATATACAGGAGACGGGTTGGTTGTATATTCAATCTTATGGCTATTTCTCTCGTCTATTATGATTGGTTGAGGAGTAATAATTTGAACGTTATTCGGGCTATCTTTAGTTTCTTGTTTAACGCTGTCTTGATTTTCTAGGATAGTTATTGCTTCATTTATTCCTTGGACTTCTTCCGGGTTAGCTGGGCGACCTGTAAATTATAAAGTTTAAATGATGAAAAGTAATAAATAGAAAAAAATTAAGTATGACAACAATCGGCCTAACGATTTTTGAATGACCTAATGGAATTTTCATACTAGACATAAAACACAATGACTATATACCACAAAATATGGAACTCACCATCTTCCATTTCCTTTTTGTACGAAGAAAAGAACGTGAGAGCCTTCATCAGCTGATAGCTTTTGGAAACCGGGATGTTGGTATCGTACAGTTTGCGTGTGTTCTTGCAGTCCACGTAGAACCACCAGTTGCATTTCAGGATGGTCTGGTCGAAGAGTGTCGATTCTGGGCAGAGGAATGACTTCATGACGAGGCCGTCGTCTGTCAGAGCGCACACATGGAATACCTGGAAACGATAAGCGGATCTGGGTTGAACTGGCAAGTCAAAAAAAAGACATATGTCAATGAATTGAAAAAGTAGAACATAATGATTTTGGACATTTTTTTTTAAATGTAGTAAATTATTCAAAATTTGTTTCTTGACTCTATGCTAATCTAATTAGAAATTGTAGGACTATCTATATAAGGAAAGGAGACTATCTGACTTCTGGTATAACTTTGACTGGAAGGCCATGCATCCAATAGACAAAAATATCAAAGTAATAATTGCAACTAATGGAAAGTTTTAAGCCAGAGAAGTGTATTCTGGTATAAACAGTGTATTATTTTCTGGCAGCTTGCTGTGGAGTGGATTGTAATGATAATATTGATAGATTTAACCCAAAAAAGAGAACCAAGATGCTAATTTACCATGCACCCCAGAGATTCATCTCCGTAAAGCCCTGGGAAGTACTTCTGGTCTCCGCAGTGAAAATTGGTGTCAGGCAGCTCGACCTTGGACTGAAAGTGGTCATCGAAGTTCTTCTCATATCCGACGGGGTAGTATTCTCGGGGGGCGTTCATCACTTTACCGGTTGTTGGGACTCTGTTGAAGATAGTTAATAGAGACAAGATTTTTTTCTATCAGGCTTAGACATATCTACTGATTGCCATAGCAACCCATTGGTTAACACTTGAATCTTTTCGTTATATTGACTCCTAGAAAGAGCTGATTGAAACCCATGATTTTCAACCTGATGTCGCCGATTCGATTGCTACCATTCTTTTATTTCGTTCCATTTTTTTTTAAATAACATGGAGTCAGTTGAATTTATGATTCTTCTTAATATGTTCGTTCATCAGCTATTTGGGCCAATGTCATGCTTCAACTGGAAACAAAACAATGCTGATATGAACAAATTATATTTCACCTTTTGGGCTTTTGTGTCGGCACTACGACCTCCTCTGGCTCCGGTTGGAAGACGACTGGCAGCGGTCTCTCCGTGCTGGTGGTGGAGGTACTCGTCGGTGTCGGCAGGCTCGCGTATTTGCTCAGAAGCTGCTGCTGCCTCAGCGCTATGGCGGCCTCCACCGCTTCCATGGATATATTCCCAGCCTTGGCGATCTCCGCTATCTTCGAGTTGATGTCCTCCTTGTTGAACTTCAGTACGGTGTCGTCGCTGTACCCGCTTATGGAGTTGTAATCGTCCGCTTTCTTGGTATTGTACGCGTAGCTCGCTAGGTCGTGGACTTGGTGGGATGCGGGATCTAAAACAGGATTGGATCTGGTGTTTATCTGTTTGAAGACCGGCGGTGGTATAGACAGACCGTGCGGAGAGATGGTCGGTGGGGCTGAAAGTGGAGTGGGCATCGGCATGAATTGGTTAATGGGGCGAAAATTGGGTGTGTACTGTTCTATGATGATGGGGGTGGGGGTGATTCTGATGGGCTGACCGTACTGAGCCGCGGTCATCTGCGACACCATTTTGGATATTTGGTTGTGTGAGTTTGGGAATATCTCACTTTGGTAGGCGAGGCCGGGTCCTTTGGATTGTGGTATCTGCAGCGGTGAGTATTTGGTCGGGATCGGGACGACTTTTAAGGCGTCTTCTTTGGGTGGGAGAGGTCTGAAGGGGGGCACGCCCATGGGCATCGGCTTGGCCATGGTGACTGTGGGCGCGGCGCGCGGTACTGTGGTGGGCGCTTCGACGGTGGGTCCGACGACTATGGGCTGCATGGTGGAGACGCGCCGGTGGAGGCTGGTGAGTTTCTCCATGGCGACGGGGTTGGGCCGGCTGTTCGGCGGCGCCATGGGTCGCATCATGATCCGGTTCTGTTTGCCGCGTTTCTGGAAACAGATGGTTCAGTATTATATTCAAGCACGTGACATGTGATTGATAATGGGCGTTATTTATCACGATTAAATTGATTTTTAAATATTGTTTTTTGGCGTAATCTTAATCTTCATTCGCTCTTGGGTCATGAATGAGGTTTCTGAAGAAAGTATGTACCTAATTGATAATAATTGATTAGATATATTATTAAATAAACCAAACAGTGAATAATGAAATCTCTCTTAAGAAATCAGTGAATTACACTACAGGGTACGAGTTGTCTAGATACACATATCTAGATGACAAATAAGCAAATATGTAATATATTATTTGGGGGTTGTGTGAAACAAATATTTATGGTAAATTACGGACGTTTTAAATCAAATTGATTGCTACATCCATAGTAAGTCATACAGTCGTGACAGGCATTGAAAAAACCGCAAAACTTTTAGAAATACATTAACATGAAGTTGTTTACCGTTTCAATGAATTTTTTACATTTTATAGAGGCCATAAGAGACGTTTGGCTTTTTTATTAATTTAGCCTACATAGGTCATTCTGTGCATCCGTTGCGCAATTTTTGTAACCTTGATTCTATTTACATTAATTCGTTATTATTTCGTAATTTTAGATTGAATTTTTGAACTTCGTCCGGTGAAGTAATGCACCATACCCATTTCACCCGCCAAGCAGAAATGCATTTGCATTGCTGTATGCCGGTTTGAAAGGTGTGGTTGCCGGTGGAATTACAGACAATTGAGACATTCCACCTTCGTGACACAGAATTACAGGCTTAATACGATGCGACTTTGGTATTGTTCTACCCAAGTAGGGGAGGACCCAAGTCATATTCCTTGTTATAGGCACAGGTTACAACTTAACACCAGATGGGGGATCTGCTCATTCTGTGAATCACATATTAAAAAAAAAAACTATATTCTCGTTTGCAGACCACGTCCATATCTAATGATATTTTTCTGTATATGAATAGGTTTTGGTTCATAATCGGAAATCATTGCCTTGAATTTTGTTGCTATTTCCAAAGGAATTTGATGATTGTTTATAATGTATAAATAAATATATATTGGTGGACATTTCACACAGTGCCATCTAGCCCCAAAGTAAGCTAAGCATATTATGGGAACCAACAACTGATATAATATTTAAATACTTTTTTTGTAAATACATACATTATGATGATGTATTATGATACACATGAACACCCAGACACAAAACAAACACTTATATACCATACCACCATAGTTTGTCACACAAATGTTTGTCCCGGGTGGAAATCGAACCCATGACCTACAGCGCAGAAGGCAGGGTAACTACCGACTGGGCTATGAGGCCAGTCATAAAAATTAAGATACCCTGCCTATTGAGGATATGGGTTTAATAACAAAGCCTAATGTGTATTCATTAGCAGCCAATTCCAAGGCATTAGGTTGAGACAAATTGATGATTAGGAAAACATTAAACGGTGAATGCGGTCAAATTACCGCTAAAAGCGTATTTACTGCTTTAAATATGTAAACTTGATTTCGAAATACATAAACCTTGGATTCAAGACATCACCTTTAGTGTGTAATTTATTTATACTTAATCTTGTAACTTCCGACGCTGATAGTCATAATCTTTGGTGGATCTTTGGCGAAAACGTTAATTGTGGGTAGAAAAGTTATAACTTTATTTACTGCTTAAACATAATATATCTTTACTGCTTAAACATAAATACGTATATATATCACAATTAATGGACAAATTATATAGTCGTCTGTCTGCCACTCAGAAAGGGAAAGGCAGTTTCGTAACACTATTGGTAATACTATTTTAATGTATGTTAGGAAGAGGTTCATTGTATTGGTAAAATAATGTTTAAGAATCATTTACAAACGTAAAACAAGTGAGATATTTTCTTCTTTTTATCTGTTTTTTTCGAACATAATGACGGAGAAATAGACATAGATCTACATATTGACAGTAACTGCATAGAGGAACCAGGTACTGGCGTTTATTTAAAATATTCATAGGTAAAATAATACGAATAGGTATTTGATCATGTACGTTAGCATTTATGCTCGATTAGATAGATAGATAATACTTTATTGACCACCATAAACATAATATACGTAATATAACAAAATTACATAATATACATAATATTACATAACATACATAATATATTTTATTTATTTTAATTAATTAATATTTAACCTGAGGTTAGTAACAGATGACGTTCTCAAAACTGTGAAAAACATCGTGAGGAAACCGACTTGTCGTACCAACCAAAAATTCGAAGATATCTGTCAAATGCACGAAAGGAGTCTCTATGAGGCGCACTTTAATCCTTTCACCACACTGGTTCGAGATAGCCAGTGGTAGTATCAGTGAGAGGAAAGCGAAACCATAACATAATTTTAAAATATGTTACGTTTATAATGTATCTCAGTGCAGGAATCGAACCGACGACCTTGCTCTCTCCAGTTGGCTAGCGTGCTCGCCTTGTCTCGGATGTCATCAATTATAGAACGGAATAAAACGCACAGACCACACCGACTCGCATTAACTAATTAAGTAATTTAAAATGTATTAAATATGAATACTATATTTGCATATTCGTGTGGCTGCAATATGTTTGTTTTATACCAAGGAAAAGTCTGTAATCTGTATATAAAATATTATAATTAAATTTTCAACTTCTTTTTTTTTGTGCCCGCGAAATTAGAAAAGCATTCGTTGGTATGACTAGAATTTTTTGCAAAACGTTACAATGTATATTAGAGTGCTACTTAGATACTTTTAGTCCCAAACTTTCCATGAAAACTACAAGCTATATATCTGACTAAGCCATAGCTAAGGTAGATAAGGTGGCCACGTTTAGCTAGTACAATATAAAAGAGGTGGACTTCTTTTTTTTATGAATGGACTATATGGCTGTTGGCCGCAAAGGGCCTTGACAGCGTTTGCACGGGCTTTTGGTGAGAGCAGATGGCTCTCAACCAATGACGAACTCTTTGAAAGATTCAGTCATGTTACCTCTTGCTTGTTAGCCGTCCTGGACGCATCGCCGACCAAGTTGGGTGGTACTCCATTCTTGACGCTGACCGACCTTCTCCTGCTCGGGTCCAGGTTTGTGAGGGACTGCTCGAAGCCAAGCTCGTCTCCGAGACTAAAGCCTGGAATTGAATTAACAAGAGGATCAATGAATATATTACTATTGAAGAAGATATTTAACACAGCGCCATCTAGCCTCAAATTAAGCATAGCTTGTGCTGTAGGAACGAGATGACTGCTAGAATACTTAAACATACTTTTTTTGTAATTTTTATAGATAAGTACATGTGATTCATAGCAAACACCAGACACAGAAAAAACAATGTTTGCCACACAAATGTTTATTTTGGGTGGGAATCGAACCCACGACATACAGCTCAGAAGACAGGGTTATTGACAACTGAGCTGTGAGGCCATTTAAAGATAGCTAACGGTAGTTTTCGTTAACATAATTGAATAGGCAAGCAGCAATAGGCACTCAATGGATGAATACATGAAGTAAACGGTTGGTTTTATAACTGAGACGTTAGTGCCCAAACATAGACGAATGAATTCCATAAAGCTCTCAAAGTCATCTAAAGCAGATGATAACGAATCCATCGTGTTTCGTAAATAAGCTTTCATTCCTACCATTTCCAGCATTGCTTCTATACATCCACAACTGATTCTGATTGTTTATAACTATTACAACGCTTAGAGTTGAGACCTTGCATAAGAATTGTTCGTACCGATATTAATTACTATCTACAATCGATCACTGTGTATAAAGCGAGATAGAACTCGATATTAACAAAGAATTTGCAATTTTTTTAAATCACGAAACATGAATTGAATGAAAACTTTACAATAATTATTCTTGCTTCTTTGACAGCTGATCAGTTGTTATACTGGTCGTGATTCATTCGGCAACCAGTTAATATTAATTTTTGGTTCACGCGTCTCTTTCTTTTTCTATTGAATGTAAAGAGACAACCTTTAGTGTCATGATAAGCATGGCGTCCGTGAAATACGCGTAGAAAATTTTAATCGCAATAGGTAACCATCTCGATCATTATGTAACGGAACAAATAGGGCAAACTTCTTCATTTTATTTTACTGCTCTGGTTAAGTTTGGCGGCAGCACCGCCACTTGGTAGTAACCCTGCCTTCTGCGCTGTAGGTCGTGGGTTCGATCCCTACCCAGGACAAACATTTGTGTACATAAATGTGTGTTCTTTCTGGGTGTTAATATGTATTACATGTATGTATTTACCGAAAAAGTATATAAATAGTATATCAGTTCCCTGGTTCCCATGATACAAGCTATGCTAAGCTTACTTTGGGGCTAGATGGCGCTGTGTGAGATGTCCACCAATATTATTATTATTTAAAGCTTAATTCCACCCTTAACAAAGTGAATCCTAGTGCTGTGCTATAATGTTATATGTGTGGGCATTTTGTTTGTGCAAACGTGACTTATAGCTAGTTTGGCGTGCCAACTCAAGATGAAGAAACATGAATTCTTTACTTAACGAAACAGATTCAGAATGTCTGTGTTATGTGTGCCAAGTTGTCTATGAATCGACACGATAACCTTGTATATAGTTTCATTTTATCATTAGGTCATATTGATAAGTAGGTTCTGACAAGAGAAAGCTTTCAAATTGTCTGAATAGGAAGATGGACTACATTTAATGTTTGCTATTATGTACCCCCGTATACTGAGAAAGTAGAAAGCAAAGCTCCAGTGAATTGAATGGTGTGTTGTGAGCTTTTGACACGATCGAGACTTCGAACTTGACGGGAACAAAGCTATTGAGTTATTTATTGAACTTGAAAGCATTCTTTAGTGATGGTCGTGTGACAGGCGTTACCAACGATGCCCCATTATTGGGGCTGGTGAGGTTGGATGACCGGACTTGAACCCGCTATCTCAGCCTAAGATTGGTTATGCACTAGCGAACTGCGCCATCAAGCTGTCGCCATCACAGGATGTTGCAAAATTTAAATTATTTCTTGTTTAATTAACAATGATCACTGGTCGTTTCAATGTCAATGTCATACGAACTCAATGGGTCAAAATAAATCATATCCTTGCCTTTTCGAATTTATTTGGGGTCGGCGGCAGAATGGTTTTCGCTTCCACACTCTCTATTAGCCGCTATTTAACCATTGACTCTTTTTTGTCTCTTTCAATGAGCCTTATTTTCCTTAATTCCAAAAAATTTGGAAATTATCCTACTAATATTATAAAGGTGAATTTTTGTATGTATGGATGTTTGTTACTCATTCACGCTCAAACTGCTGAATAGATTTGGATGAAATTTGGTATCAAGATAGCTTATATCGTGGCTTAACACATAGGCTACTTTGATCCCGGATAAGTGCAATGTTCCTATGGGTTGACTTACTCACCGCGGGGAATACCGCGGGGCGCAGCTAGTTTAAGGTAAAAGTTAGTTAATAAGAACTTTATACTGAATTTAAAAATTGTTTATTGTGCAAACCAAATTCATTTTGTACATTTTATGTACAAAACAAGCACATAAACTAATTTCATTTTGAAGGTCAGCAGTCGCTGAACCTTAGTTTGTGACCGGTCGACGTTCCAACTGATTGGTGGGAAATCCTTAAGGTTGTTTGGAGCCAATAAGATTATACTTTCAACGTAAAAATGGTCAATAATCATTTAGAATCAAACTCGTTTAGCTTGTCAATGTCTGGTACCAAATTGGGTAACGCTAGTAATTATAGTGGTTAAGTATGAATTAAAAGGTTACTCGCAATTAAACGGGTTGGACAGAAAAGTTGAATAGGTGTACCTCGGAAATTCAGACATAATGTCAGTCAGTCAGTCAGTCAGATATTTTTATAACATAATTTATAATCATCTTATAAAAATCAAATCAATGTATAATTCACTCGAACTTGCTCTTAATTTCGTTGGTATACGATTTGTCCTGACATTCGGATTATTAAATATAAATCTGGAAAAACAGTGCTAGCTAACTTATTCGTGGAGAAACAATGGCAAAGATGAGCTAACGATTTATCACGTCTACGTTTCCACGATTGTGTCTTCCTACCCCTTCGAGGGAAATACGCTTGAATCTATATACCTATGTGGCATATGTATGAAATTTTATTGTGATTTACCACTAAAGGTTGGCTTAAAAATTCTGCACCTGTGAAAGCTCTCAGATAATTTATTGGATCTTTTTAGTGGATATAAGCATCTTATGGGTATTAATATATAGTAAAACAAACCTTTTACTTATGTGCATCGGTCTCTGATATGTCATAAGCCTGATATGGCTGAAACTACTTGCAGTCAACAATCCAATTATTAAACAATTAATTAAGCAATATTGAAATTCAACTTACCTATGCTGGCGTGTGCTTTCAAACCTCCAAGGTTCCGTACCCTGAACAGCCCTGACTTCTTGAAGGCGCAGTTGATTTTGAACCCGAAGTCTGATTCGAGAACGCAGATTGGAGACACGATTTCTGAAAAAAAATATACATAGTTTATTTATGAGTTCTTTGGGGTCTTGACATTTATTGATATAATTGGGCTAAAAGTATCTTTGCTTGGGCGGATTAAATAAACAACCAGGATGTCTACAATTCGAAGCATTTTTTAAATATTTTATATCATTCAAGTCATTTTTACGTAGCTTGTTCCGCCACTACTGCATTTGTATTCCGTTATGGATTAAGTATTTTAAGTGCGCCACAAAGAGGCTCCTTTCGTGCACTTGACACATGTCTTTGAATTTTTAGTTCTAGGACATGTCGGTTTCCTCACGATGTTTCCTTTCACCGTTTTGAGAACGTGGTATTGTGCACATAAATCTTTCAATCGAAAAACTAAAGGTGCATGTCGGGATTTGAACTGGCAACCTCCGGACGCTCACATAAATGTCCCCATTTTGTTATTTATATTTATTGAGTTTTTGAATTACAAAAGGCACATGATGATTATAGAATACAGATGATCTAAAATGAGACTTTTCTATCCCGGTATCGCGCTGGTGAGGCCGTAGGCAGAAGCTAGTTATAAATAAAACAAAAGACCATGCACGCATTTTACAACAGTTACCGCATTTTCAATAATCGTAGGATTGTATATATTAGGCACGAAGCGATAATTCAGCTCATGCACGTAATACATAATTACATTACGAGGTTGGATCCAAGGTGAGAGGGTTCCATTCTCCTTGGAAATTCAGTGTACTCCCACTTCCTGGCTTACGCAAATTTGGACAATTTTGGGAAATAACTTTCGTAATAGTAATTTTTTTTTGTTCCTTAAACTAGGGAACGAGCATACGGCCCACCTGATGTTAAGTGATAACCGCCGCCCATAGACAACTAATACGACTCAAGTCACATTGGATTGCGTTCATTACACCGAGACGGGGATGTTACGTCTCATGCGCCTGCAATTTCACCGGCACCCACTCCCTTCCACCAGAACATAGTAATACGAATGCATCACTGCTTTGCGCCAGATTACCAGGTGTGGTGGCAGTACTTCTCAGAGTTCCTCCGCAAAGTACTGTCAAAATACCGCTTTTGCCGCCAAGAATAGTATTCTTACGTCACAGTTTTCCGGTTTGAAGGGCGTAATTGACATTAAGTCATAAAACTTATTCAATTTTATCATCAAGGTATATAAAAACCAAAATAAGTAGTGAAAGCGTGTCCACTAAAAGAATGCGATAAAGTATGCGTCACGTCTAATTCATTAGGAGGCGGATAAATTACGCAAAGCGGGTTTTCCGCTTGTATGTAACTTGCAAGGATGTCTGCGGTATCCACTTTGCGACCTAGATTTCACTTTGGGTTATCCTCTTCATCAGTATGGCTCTCAGAGTGGTCACAGGTTCAAAGGTCTTGCATAAACTGGAGGCTGCATTGTATGTAACATATATCCAAGTACTCAGATTGTTACAAGGATCGTGCTCGCGAAAAAAAGGATGCCCTTTAGGATTTCTTGACTGTTCTTTCACAGTGTCGGATAGGGTTTGAACAGGCGGCAAACTTAGTGATAAGTACGCGTGACCGTATGTTTTGATTATTGACGTTTCCAAGCCATTTGGTTATGAATTCTATGGAAATGAAGTTTTTGACTTTGACTTTATAAGACACTGGCCAGCGAACAGATTAATTAGTTATCTACAAGCGGTCTTTATCAAGAGCATTAGTGGCTTTTATTTAGTGGTATTTAGGTATTAAAAAAAGATTTTTAGTGAGTCAGGCATGAGTCAGTATTCTTTGTGAGTAACTTATTTGGACTCTACTAACCGCAGAACATTATTCCTAAGTACCTGCCTACTGACTAACATAAAGTGGAACAGACCTAACCGGTGCCCACGCCTTCGTCTTGTTTACAAGTTTCTAGCTAAATAGACAATGGTGTAATAGCATTGACCATTTCGTCTACACAGCTGTTTTTATGTTTTGGAGCAGTATAACTTAAGCCAAGTTCGTCCAGGGAAGTACTACCACCATCCACATTTCTGCCGCCGAGCAGTAATGTATTGCGATATTGTGATAAGGTGTGGTTGCCGGTGAATTTTCAAATGAGACATTCCTTCAAGTCTCAGAGTTACGGGCGCATACGATGCAACTTGGGTCTTTTCGTACCTAAGTGGAGGACATAATTCGTATTAATTGTTAAGAGCGAAGTTACCATTTAACACCAGGGGCATCTGCCCGTAACTTTAATATGAGAATAAATCAGAGAAATGATTGTAACTATCGTGTTTTAAGATGGTTTCTTTTACATATTTGTATGTAGAAAGTGGTTAAAATTTACACAAATTGACCAATTTGGGTAAATATTCAAACATAAAACTCTACGTGAACAAAACCGTTACTTTACTGTTTATAACAGACACATATGTATTACAGCAAAACCCTTTCATATCTATGTAGCGTAGCCTTTCTCCCGAACATCCGCCTCGGAGCTAACCGGCCGACCCGGCTACGGCTGATTCACATCGTGATGTCATTCTGATATCACACCGTGAAGAAATTTATGAAATCCTATTTCTTCCAAATTTAGCGCAGCTTAATTTATACAGTGCAAGTCAGCTACAACGAACCAGTACAGAATTATACCTTATTTCGATTTTGGAATGCATTGAGTATATTGTTTTCTCTCACATGGTAATTTATTTTTAAAAGTGCTATGAAAATAAATGCCCGCGTATATTTTAAATGAAAGTTTTAAAAATAATTATGTAATTTTTTATTTGTCTTGTCACTTCGTCCGGGGAAGTACTGCCACCATGCCCATTTCTGCCGCCAAGCAGTACTGTATTCCGGTTTGAAAGGTGTGGTTGCCTGTGAAGTTACAAGCACATGAGACATTCCACTTACACGTCTCGGCGCATACGATATCCTCTGCCCATAACAACCAAAGCGACTTGGGTCGTGTCCTCCCTAGTAGGGGAGGACCCAAGTCGCATCAGTTGTTATGGGCAGAGGTTACCACTTAACACCAGGTCGGCCGTCGCGTCGGCTCGTTCCGTAAATGTATTACATATAACTTAAAATTATTTTTTAAAATTATTTAACTTATAAAAAAACTTATAGATTATAATAGCCGTTATTACCATATCGCCACATTATACTCCTGCACCGCACTAATACAAGAACAGGAAACACCCAGGCCCAACGAAATCCTAACGTGGAATTCGATTTGTCTTCTCGTAGCGATGTTCTATATAAATTGATCCAACATCGATATTAGACTACAATCCGATATCGCGACTAGCAAAATGTATGATTTCTAAATGGTAAATGGTAATTCATATAAAAGTTTACGTATAAGTATATCAAGTTGGCGCCCGACATCGATATCGAATCGTATAATGTGAAATGAGTCGCATCACAGCTCAGTTGGTAGTAACCCTGCCTTCTGCGCTGTAGGTCGTGGGTTCGAATCCCACCCAGGATAAACATTTGTGTGACGAACATAGGTGTTTGGTCTCAGCTTGGGTGTTGATATGTATTTAAAACGAAAAAAGTATTTAAGTATTATATAAGTTGTCTGGTTCTAAGCTATTTACTTAACTTACTTTGGGGCTAGATGTCGCTGTGTGAAATGCCCACCAATATTTATTTATTTAAACCAATCTTATGTCTCAGTCGATAAATCGAATGACTTGTACAGAAATCGTCATCAAATTGCTGACACTTACAGCAAAACACGCAAGAAATCTAGACTGTCAGTTATATTATTATAATTTTATTGATAGAAAAGTGAAAAGAACCATTACTCGTGAGCAGCGAAGCGTGAACGGAAAACAGATCGACGGCAGTGAAATATGAGACTTAGAAAGCATGGACTTGTCCTAATATTTGCTTATTAATATTGAAGTAATATGACGAACGCTTTCTTTTTATTTTCGATTTTATTTCAAACCATGAACCTATCACAGAGGACGACAATACAGTTATAAAATGTTTGTGAATAAATTAATAAATAAATTCTAATATGTTATGTGGTTTTTTTATCAATTTTTTTACCATAAGTCACAGAGAGGTGGAAGAAAAGAGTTCATTCTATATATATGTTCTTTCTTTCTATATACCATGTTTTATGTGAATAAATAATCTTTTATCTTTTATAAAAAAACCTTTAAATAACAATATAATTTATTTTTATTTATGTATAAATATCTTTGAAATGACCCAAATTCCATATTTAACTGCAATCCTCACCTTTTTTAGTTAATTAGAATACTAATTATTATTCAGTGAGAAATACTATTGACTAATCAAGCCAATATTGCAAAAATATATTGTCTTCAAAAAGAGATCAAGTCACCAGTTTGCGTGACCGATCTAACAACTGTGTACAAACGAATATTAGCGTAAAAATGAGCGTATAACGACATTGGTCGTGCGCGTATTGCAGACATGAGCTTAGGCGGGCCGCACACGGACGACTCACGACACCCACAAAACGCCCCGACTGTTTTTTTTATGGGATTCGAACCCCTTGCCTTGGAGACAGCAATTCTAGGAACCAAGCGCCAACTTAGCTAAAGATGCATCAAATGTATAATAAATAAATACTGTTGGACATTTCGCACAGCGCCATCTAGCCCCAAAGTGAGCGAAGGAAATAGCTTGTATCAAGGGAACCAGACAACTGATATATAGATAGATTGCTAGATAATACGTTATTGACCACCATACATGGAAATTTCGTAAAAAGCTAAGGTAATGGGCGGCCTTATCGCGAACAGCAATTTCTTCCAGGCGACCTTTAGATACGATTGATTAATACTTAAAATCTTTTTTTGTAATACATGTAAATACATACATATAATACATATCGACACCCAGAAACAGAACAAAACCCTATGTTCGTTCAGACATCTCTTAATTTATTCTAAATCTAACTTGATTGATCATGTATATAGACAATAGACATGTACAGAAACTATTTAATCGCTTCTCATTCTATACACATACATAAGCGTTGATATCAATCGTATGAATGTCTCTACGCTCAATTTACTACTGTGCCATTGGAAAGTGAAAACTGTAGTCAATTTGCTCACCAAGTTGTCGGAAGACATTGTCACAGCGACTTCTTTGTTTAAGTACGTAGTCAACTCGTAATATGATGGGATGACATGTGTAGAATGACTGGGTTGTCACATCATCACAAATCCACTGAGTTTGGCGCATGGTACTAAATAAATATATTTTTTTAAGATTTGTTACTTAAAACGTATTCGTACTTAGTTACCACACTGATTTTACAATAATAATGTAAATGTCAACATTAAAATAATTTAAAACACATTTTAATGAACTCTGACAAATAAGAGACTGACATTATTCATAAAGCCTAGTCATTAAACTATTTCTTAAATTGGGTATTTTTTAAATGTTTGGTCATTATGAATAATATATTAATCACAGTCCATAACACATATACCGCTGTTATGGATAGACTTTTCTTTAAAGCTTAAAACATAAAATTACCTACTTACTACGTGTGTGTTTATGGTAAAAGGCAACAGAAAGTATTTTTTTTATTATATATTATTTTGTAATTTTTTTACTGATTTTGATTTTATTAGTAAATGTTCCTATGTTTGTGCTTAAATAATTTTTTTATCTATCTATCTAATTATGGTAAATAATGCTAAAGAAAATGTTTTTTTGAC